>CM052028.1:4000462-5333950 GCA_028476575.1 Platygaster robiniae | reverse complement strand
TTATATTTCATCAATGATTAGTTGTAACCAATGAACACTTCAAATTTGATACTGAATTTGACGTCAGCAGCTAAAAAAAAACATCGAAAGGTTTTCCCATCTTAAAAAACCCAATTCTCTAGGTATTTGATTAAAAAAAAATTCGGAAAATTTGTGATACAACTTCGAAAGAACTTTTATAATAAGAGACGGGGAAAAAACCACGAACATGCATCTTCAATAAACTGTATTTAAAAATCATTTGTTTAAACACATAAATGTTGCGAATTTGATATTGAATTCGAGTAAACGACCAAAAAAAATTATGCCAATCTTTTTCATGTTGCGAAAATTTGATGGCGTAAATTCTTTGAACAATTTTTTAAAAAAATATTTACGATGTAAATTTGGAATTGCTCTAATAGTTGCAAATCACAAAAATCACAAAGAACATATGCATCTTCAAAATAACGAAATATTTCAATAATTTGTTTAAAAAAGTCAATGTTGTAAATTCGATATTGCATTCGCGGTCAGTGTTCAGAAATTTTTTATCAAAATATAAATACAACCCTAAAAAATAAAGTTGATGTCGGATAGCAAACTTCAGATTAGTGATATTTTATTCGTGATTTGATTGGCTAATTGGAAAGTTAAGTTGGTGGTGGAGTAAAATTTGAATTTTGAATGAGAACAAATTCGAAATTCGCGATATGTACCGATACTATCGAAGTGAGCCGTAATTCACGAAAAATTAAAATTTGCATGAAAATTTCTCGTTAAAGTGTTTTTATGTTAAAATTTTTGTGTAAAAAGCAAGATATCATAAAAGTGAAAGTTGACAGCTGAGAGAGAGAGAGGAGATACACATTTAAACAAAACATAGTCTAATGTTATTGTCAGGCGCTTAAGCAGAGGTCGGTTTTGGGGGTTCAAACCACTTCCGAAATTAGGACAAAATAAATTATTTTTCATGTAAAAACAATGAAAGTTTCATATTACAATATAATTAAAACACAAGTTATACGAATAATGCGTGAAAACTTATGTGATATTTATTCAATGAGAAAGTAAACAATTATTATCACGTATTAGGATTACGTAGAAAGTATCAATATGAAATATTGCTTTAACGCAGTGAATAATAGAGAGAAGTGAAAGTCTACGAACATGCTGAACATCTGAAAATCTATTAACCTGTGATAAAGAAATTATAGAAATCTATAGAAATATTATAAAAATATTCGAATCATGATAATTCCGGAGTTATACATAAAGTAATATAGAAATCTCTGAAAAAAGTGTTCTCTGAAAAATCCAAACAAATTCTTACGATTTTTAATATTTTGAGTTCCAGAGCGTCTAATTCTAAAAAACGTATACAGAAACACATAGTTATTCATAAATCTATAAAATTTCTAGAGAACGCGACAATATCTTTAAAGTACTTCAGAAATATGAAAAACAAGAACTTCAGAAAACACAAAAATCTATATGAATGTGATTTTTGTATAAATCTTTGAAATAACCGAGAATCGATCGAAATTCGCATATCAGACTTTAAAGCATTGAATTTTTTAAATACATGTAGCAATCAACAAGAACATTAGAAATTTCTGAGAATATCTGAGAAATTCTTTAAGGCTGCGTATACTAGAAAAATGCGTAAAATACTAGAAATCTTTTGATACATGCAAACTATGTTGATATCATGTTTTCAAAAATTTTATTATTTTTGAATTCTATAGAAGATGCATATGTATATTTATTCATTTTTATATATATATATTTAGCTAATGAAAAAAGTTATTGTAGAAATTGATAATATGAATATTTTAAATAACATTAGAAATACTTTCTATTCAATTTATATAATTCAACATTCTTTCAACTGCTTGAATACCGATAAAATATCAAATAAGAGTATAGACAAATTATGTGACAGATATCTCTTTCAGGAAAATTAATTTAAACACGCAAAGTCGTTGAAAATTTCAATATTCTAGCATCAATTTCTAAAAATCCATAGAGTGATTAACCGAAATACTAGAAATCTATAACAACACCAGACAATGCTGCAAAATTTCATAAATAACATACAATAACGAAATTCTTGATAAATATGTAATACTTTATATCTGGTGTGCTTCAAATTACCAAAAAAAAAAATGGAAAGATTAAAATTTTTTGAACTCAAATTCCTGAAGCATCGAATTCTAGGTAAGTACATGGAAATTTGTAATAGTATCAGAAATTCCTTTAAGTTTTGTTAATACCAAAAGTATATATGTCCATAAATTTTTAATAATGTTAATTGTAATTGAAAGACTCATGAGCATGTGTGAAGGATAAAGAATCACAAAGTTGATTCTATTTTTTTTTATGTCTAATTGTATACTGTGTTTCTAAATAAAATGTATAGTTATCCTAACTATTTATTCCGAATATCAGATTTTTGTAAATAACCCTTGATAATCTTCAAAATATCTGTTTTTACAAGTATATTTGTACATGATCGTTTTTTTTTTTTTTTTTTTTTTTTTGATATATGAAAACAGGGCAAGAAACGTATTTATTGCTTACATAAGGCTCATATTTTTATTTACACATGTATAAAATAAAGAATAAATCGAAATTTATGGAACACTGCATATAACAAAAGCTGTATATAATAGTATAAAGAAAATTAGTTCGATTATTAACGTCAGCTTTGTGATGCAGGATTGGAATTTTATCATTTATGTAATTTCATCTCAAGTTAGTATTTAAACTAAAAAAAAAAGGTAAAGTTTAAAAGAAATCTATTTGCAAGTGTTATATAGTGATAGTCACAAAGAAACGGAAGAATTGAGGATTGATCATCACTTAATTCGTGATTAAATTTAAGCACGATATGTGAACTTATGGAAGGGTGTTAGCGAGTATTGGAAAAAAAAAAAAAAAAAAACACTTCTAAAGAAAAGTAATTCAGCTATACAATCCTCGCAAGAACAAACTTTTGAGAACATCGGCATTTATTAAAAAAAAAATATGTTTTCAATCATGTTCAATAATTGTTTGTTGCTTTTCCCAGAGTAAAATTGTAGAAATGGCTAGCACTTTGCATGCATAACAATAAAGAAACAAATGAATTATAGTTTATAAGGATCATGTATAAAATAAGGATAGGAATGCATATTTTAAAGCCAAGAATCATGAATTCGCTGAGTTATTATCATAATGGTCATTAAACTAAAAACATGAACACAAATAATAAACATTCTGCACAGTAGAACACGATTGGAAAGACATGGAACTCTAAAAATTATAATTAGTAAATAGTTGAATGGTCCACAGTTAATGTAGAATGAATATTAAATAACAAATTACAAATAAATGGAGACACCACAGTTAGAAATATTTTACATAAATTAATGATTCGAACATTGGACTTGAGATTATTAATATCGAAAATAATATTAAATTCAAAAAAATGGGGGGAGGCTCAGTAATAGAGTAATTAGAATTTATAGTATAAAAATTAGGCTGAATCAAAAACAAATGAAAGTAAGAAAAAAACGTCATAGAATATCGACTGTACATGATAAGATGGAAGACAGGAAAAACAGATAAAATATATATTATATTTATGTACATATATGATGAAAATTGGATGGTGATGTAAATTTTAATGAGAGTAGAAGATGAAGTAAAGACCTAGAATGCGGCGCGCGTAGTGCGCCAGCGTTCTAGTACAAAATAAAATACAAGCAATGAATCACTTTCGAAGTTACACAAATACATTTATCTTCATATTTTCCGACTCCAAGATACTCATTTAGATGTAATTGAATATTTTCGGTCTCCAAAATACTCCGTTACTTTTAACTTTTTATCTCGGCGTCGAAAAATGCCCTAATACATCGATCAAGATGCTTCGACGATCTCACAAATACATATAGCTCAGTATTTTCTGCCTCCGAACTACTTCGTTTCATTTAACTTTGTATTTCAGCGTTCAAAAATATCCAATTACATTAAACAAGATACATTGAGGATTACAAAAATACATGTATTTGAGTATTTTTAGACTCCGAAATAATTAGTTACATGTAACTTTGTATATTGGTGTCAAAAAATACCAAGTTAAATGTATTTTAGTAATTGGAGAAGTATTTCGTTACACGTATTTGTGTTTGAGTCCCTACTGAAAAAATAAGGCGTCAGATCTGACCTCAGATCTGACGTTGGATCTGACGTAAAACATTGGCCGAAAATCTGATGTAAGTTCTGACGTCAGGTCTGATGTAAGCTCTGATGTCAGATTCTAGGATTGTTCAAAAATAAAACATGAACAGTGTTGAAAACAGCTGAAAATTCATTAAAGTTCGTTCAATGTTTTTTAACATCATACAATATGCATACCACGCTATGAAAAAATTGTAAGTATCTGGGATTTGAACACGAGACTCCCGCGTAAGAGATCACGATGCTGGCACTGAGCCAATTCCATTTCTGTTGGGTGCAGAAAAAAATGCAATTGTAACTAGGCTGGCACACTCATAAGATAAGTGGGAAAATACGTTTTACACTTTATTCCACAAGTCAAAATGGCTCAAGAGTCAGCACCGCGGTCCATCACGTGGGTAACTCGAGTTCAAATCCCGAATATGACACACATTTCTTTCAAAATGTAAAAGCATGAAAAAGGTGATATGACACGATAAATCGGATATCATTATACATGCAGCCGAGTTTAATTTTTTTTTTTTATTATTTTCGAATAATCTTCGAATCTTACATCAGTTCCAACGTCAGATTCAACGTCAGATCTGAGATCTGATCTGACGCCTAATTTTTTCAGTAGGGGTAATTATGGAATACAATTTTACCCATCTCTGCTACGGACTAGATAACATTTTTTTAATGACGCGTATAAAAAATTGAAAGTTCTACGTTCCACTCTTTATAGAAAAGTGAAAATTTTTAAAACTGAGGTTGTGCATAACTGTTCAGTTGGATAGTTTAAATTGTGCATAAGTTTATTTCATTGTTGCTTATTCTTACTAAAACTGACTGAAATTTTCTGATTGAATGCTGTACTGCTGTTCACTTTTATCGAGTTTTATCATTTAATCGTCCTTATATGGCACTTGAAGTTGAATGATCTGTACTGAATTGTCCATTTTACGAAAAGACATTCACAGTTTAGCTGTCTTTATAAATTTCAAAATTGTCGGCAAAAAAAATAACCATTCATTATAGATAGACGACGTAACGATCGCTAAATGTTCAGTGATCGAAAGCTATTTCTTATATGGCCTAAGTTGAAAGTTATAAGCCATACATGATTCTGGCGAAAAAATTAATAATTGTATGTAAATTATTGACACGCTGTAGGTCTAGATCAGAAATTAAATGAAGTCGATACATTAATACATAGACGTAGAGAAAAAAAAATAGAATTTTTTGCACTCGAACATCGAATTATTATTCCCTAGAAATTTTTGTCACGACAGACTGAAAACGGTCGAGGGCATGTTTAGAAAACATATTTTTAGTGCTTGCAATTTATAAAGTTTGTTTTCGTTCTTGACCTTTAAAAACGTTACTGTTGAATTGATCGAGGTCGTTGTGCGACAAGTTTAGATACAGCAAGTTCTTCAGACTGAGAAAAGCCCCATCTTCCATGTATGCAAGTTCGTTTTCACTCAAATCCACTTGCAGGAGAGACTCTCCGAGAGTTAAGAAAGAATTCCGAGGTAGCACGACTGTGAAATAAAAAAGTAACGACATATTTTATTCTACTATTCGTACAAATATAATATTTTACGTACCTCTGGCATAAAAAACTCGTTTCTCGTCCAGTTCTAAATCTCCAAACTCGTTTTCCAGCCCTCGGTACGTGAAATATCGTAAATAAAAAATTTATGTCCTAAGTACGAAATATACTATTACGCAACAGGCATGGATGTGCGAATTTGGCAAAATGGGGTAATAACTGACCAAGCCGAAGGCGAGGTCTGTTACCTGTTTTGCCTATGAGCACATCCGTACTTGTTACTGTGAGATATTTTTTGTTACGATAACCGAAAAGTCATTTTGAATAAATGTCAGTTTTAGGTTAGAGTAACCGGAGAACGCTACACCGGTGGCTAGTGAGACAATACTAACTGTCGGTGAAGGGTCGAAAAAAAATTTTCTCTCGCGAGTGAGCGGTGAGATTTCGCTAACCAGCGGTGTATCGCTCACAAGAAGGCTAGAAACTAAGGAGATATAACTCGCAGGCTAAACAAAAGAATCGAGAGGGCCGAAAGCCGTATCCTCGATGCGCAGCAAAACGCTGTACTGCACATGTGCCACTTGTCCCGTGGTTTTGATCTCGATGTTGGCGCTGGCTGGGAATCTGGAATCGCAGCAAAGCAGCGAGACGCGCACGCGTGTCACCACTTGATTCCTGGAAATCGGGATACGGATTTCGGACCAACCCTCTGCTGGGAGTTATATCTCCTTAGTATCTAGCCTTCTTGATCGCGGACTAGCTGCCGTTGACACACATACGAAGTCGATTACACCGCTGAGTAGTGAGACGAAACCAGCTTTCGGTGACTCTCTCACCAGTGGCTAGTAAGGCGCTCACTATTGCACGGTGGAAGAATAGAAAGGACGATCTGAAAATGAGAATAAGTGGGAAGGAATATCTTCGAGCTCCTTTGCTCCAGCCCCCTGTCATGGTATAGCCCTCGCTGTACAAATGAAGTGGAGACGAAAATTTCACGACGTAGATAGCGCTTCGGGCGGTTGCGTCCGTTCCTTCCTTGCCGCAACCCGTGCTTCACCCCACAAGCTCTGAGCGGATGGAGTGAAGCGCGGATTGCCGTAAGGGGGGAACGGACGCAACCACCCGAAGCGCTATCTAGTCGTGAAATTTTCGTCTCCACTTTTTTAGCTCGCGTTTCAGGGGGCTGCTTTGCTCTCATCCCACATCGTCCTTTCTCTTTCTCGCAGGCTCCCAAAACAACAGTCAACGACAGCGATCAATACAGATCGATATTTCGTTCACCGCAGTGGGGACAAGTGGGGGTAAACTTGGATTAGGAATCGTGGTGGGAGTCTGCGGGAAAGAGAAAGGACGATGTGGAATGAGAGCAAGGGAGCACGAAGATATTTTTTCCCACTTATTCTCATTTGCACATCGTCCTTTCTTTTCTTCCACCGTGCAATAGTGAGCACCTCACTAGCCACTGGTGGAAGAGTCACCGAAAGCTAGTTTCGTCTCACTACTCAACGGTGTAATCGACTTCGTGTGTGTGTCAACGGCAGCTAGTGAGCGATATCCGCTGGTTAGTGAAATCTCACCGCTCACTCGCAAGAGAAAAATTTTTTCGACCCTTCACCGGCAATTAGTGTTGTCTCACTAGCCACCAGTGTAGCGTTCTCTCCGTGTAGCGAAAAAGTTTTCATTGTCATATCGAAATTCCTCTATCATTCTTTGAATCACACTCCTCGACAGGAATGTTTCGAGAAAAAAATAGCCCCATTGAAGAAATGTAAAATATTTAACCTCAAAAAATTACGTTCTTATAAAAAAGTTTACGATAAAATTCGCCCTAGCGTTCCGTGGAGACCGTAAGATACTTACGGTCTTACGGATACTTAGTGCAAAAAAGACCCGTAAGAGAAATCGCTCGAAATAAAACATTTGAATCAGAATAACACACAAAAAAATTTGTAAAGATTCATTTTGTGCCAAATAGTTTTAAAGTGCCAGTATTATTACGTATTATTTATTATTATACTGTTTCAATATGAAAAAATGAATATAGGCTGCTTACGTGAGACTATTTAAATCAATCTTTCATTAACGTAAACGATTCATAAGATTGTTGAAATCTGGAAAAACACAAATTTGCTTTTAGCAGTAAAATCATGATGTATCTATTATTTTAGATGATGCATATTTATATATTATGTATAATAAACATATATTTCGCATATTTATGATATAAATATTTATTTGAAAATTTCAAAATTTTCAACGAATAAGTTTCAAATTGTATTATTGTAAAAAACGATTATAGACCGAATTGGACATCAATAATTATATATTATGTATAGTATTTATGTAGCGCAAAAGGATATGTAATTAACGTAGTTACTTATAATGATGTATCATATTATATAGTAATAAATTATACAGAAATCAATCTATCTGGAAGAGCTTGTACTTTTATGGGATCACGTGTTTCATATTTAACAAAAATGAATTTGTTATTATTTAGATGATAATAAGGGTTTTACATCTTTAGGAGTATTTTGGACGATGTTTAAATAAATTCTGAAAGTGAATTAAAGCAGTGGCGTAACTACTTCAATAAATCTTGTGTTCGGTGAGAATAGGGAGCCCCTCTCCCCTTACAACATTCATACAAAATTTTTCGAAATCTGGAACTTTATGGGTTCCCAGATCTTAAGGGCCTGTGTTCTTGGAACACATGGAACACCGATAGTTACGCGGCTGAATTAAAGCGTGCCAAGTGTGTCACGAAAATTCCACATTATCACGGAATAGAAAAAAAATCGTGTTTTTTAGTCTTTGAGTTACTGATTTTGCAATGTTAATGATTGGTCAAAATATTGGTATCAGTTGCTGTTATAAACAATCAGACTTTTTTGTAAGCCTTGATTGAAAAATTCACATCTCCAAAACAACTCAATATAATCGAAAAAAAATTTTTTCGTGCATTTGTACGAGTTTGTTCTGTATTATAATCAAAAAACATTCCACAATTGTGTAAACAGATAATTGTCAACATAGTTTTTCATAAACAATTGTATTTTTGAACACTTCCTTAACGCTGATAAATTGAATTTTTTTGGCTAATATTACGGAAAAAGTTTACCTTGAATCATTCATTAATAGAACCTTTATCTATTCTAAAGATATATAAATTTTTTTGTCGCGCGCTCAATTCACTATCTGAACGCTTGACCCGTTCAGAAATATTTCTTTTATCCCTACCGGAGTAGATCCTATTTTGAAACCATTCCCATAATGGTTTTTGACGTCATTGATTCGTTTTCCAGCCGTATACACTGCTAGAAAACAAATGAAAAAACTGTCAATGACGTCAAAATCCATTCTGGGAATGGTTTTAAAATGGGATTTGATCCGGTAGAGCAGTGTCAAATTTTTCTTTTGGACCTCATTTTACATTACGAACGAGATTAATTAAACAATAGATAACTGCAGAACTCTGAATTACTATAAAATAATAATTTTTATTGCCTACATTGGTCATGTGAACATCAGAGCGGCACGTCGAACAAACAATATGTGTATGTTCAAATTTCGATCGCAAACAAATACATTCATTTAATTAAGAACGACAATTTTTTTATTTAGGTAAAAACTTTAATTTGCAAATTATTATCTTTTTAATAGTAGGTATTTTGGAATATAAAAGAGTTAAATTAGTTGTTACACTTCATTACACTTTCTTATGAGTAATTATGCAACATTATCTTTCTTGTTGTAATGTGTACGGTTGAAAACAAAACTTGGAAAAACTAAAGTCTGAACGGAAGACGCCTATAAATCTCTTACAATGTAAATTCGACTATGTGCGCGCTTTAGAGTCAAAATTAACTAGTACTCTTTACGTAAGCGACCCTTACGAAAAAAAAACTCAAGTCAAACCCAGTTGAGTTTTATTTCGTACACCCAATTTGGGTTTCCATAAGCAATAACATTTAGACCCACATTGAGTGTTCGAAATGAAACTCAGTTTTAGTTTCTTTTCTATAAAGGAAATGTATTATCTATTAAAGAAATCATTATATAATTGTTAAATATTACTTATAAACATTGAACTATCATATATACATAAACTAAAGATAAAATAATATAGTTATTTTGTGAGTAAAGCAACAAGAAACCTAATCAATTTTTACTTTATAGAGTGTGCAACCGGCGTTTTCATTGAAATAGTTTAGGGCTGTCTTATATACGTTCATTTTTTCCCCTTCTAAGTTTCGCTTCCAACCATTCGTGTAGTGTTAGGTAAGTACTAACCGATTTGGATACTGACGTTTTTAACTAATAAAAAAATTTCGTTGTTCATTGACTAAATGTCTTAGTTTGCGAATAAAATTTGAACACGTGCCGCTCTGTTGTTGACATGGCAATGTAGGCAATGAAAATTATTATTTTATAGTAATTCAGAGTTCTGCAGTCATCTACTGTTAAATTTATCCGATGGTAATGTAAGATGAGGTGCAAAAGTCAAAATTTGACGCTGTAGAAGCAATATTGCTTAGCGTGTCGAGCGCGCAGATAGTGAATTGAGCGCGCGACAATAGTATATTACGTACCTAGGACATCAATTTTTTATTTAAGAGTGTGAAGTTTGTAGACCGAGGCGAAGCCGAGGTTTACAAACTTCACACTCGTCAATAAAAAATTTTTGTCCTAGTTACGTACGATATTTCGTTCCGAGGGCTGGAAAACGAATTTTGAGATTTCGAACTGGACGAGAAATACGTTTTCTATGCCAGAGGTACATGAAAAAATTTATATATCCCTAGAACAAAAAAAAATTCTATTCATGTATTGTTTAACGTAAACGTTTTCCGTATTATTGGCCAAAAAAATTTAATTTTTCAGCGTTAAGGAAGCGTTCAAAAATACAATTGTTAATGAAAAACTATGTTGACAATTATTTGTATAAAAAATAGTAAAATGTTTTTTGATTATAATATAGAACAAACTCGTACAAATGCACGAAAAAAAATGTTTTTGATTATATCGAGTTGTTTTGGAGATGTGAATTTTTTAATCAACGCTTACAAAAAAGTCGGATTGTTTATAACAGCAACTAATACCAATATTTTGACGAATTATTTACATTGTAAAATGAGTCACATGTAGGCCAAAACATAGATACGACTTTCGTTGAGTTGGCACTGGCTTGTCTGGTTTTTCGTGTCCAACGTAACCAGTGTTCCCAAGTATCGATCGAGTGTCGATTGTGCTTCTCTTTCTAGCATCGAAAAACATATAAGCTTGTCCTTGTTTAGGTAGTGGTGGTAGTGATGTACACCACTGCACTTGGGAACGCTGAACGTAACGTGGAATTATTGTAATTTTCTGAATGAATAAACATGTGTTTTTTTTTATATACATTTTTGTATGTTCATAACGGTATAACATATTCTCAAGCATCAATTTCAATAAAACATCATTTATTTTATTGCGTAATTCTCTAGAAAACCTAAATATGCTTACGGGTTTTTTTGGCACAAAGTACTCGTAAGAGGGACCGTAAGTCACGGTCTCCACGGAGCGCCAGGGCGTGAATTTGTAAGACATTCTTGAGGGGGTCCTATCATGTAAACGCCGTTTTTCGGAGCGTCTTTCAAAATGGTACTGAAGGAAAAGCATACAATATTTTTTAATGTTTTATTGGTCCTCGAACTACAAAATAAAGTAGGGGAACATGGGGCATGTTGGCCACGGAGTAGGTTGGCTAAGTGCTCATAACTCAATCAAAAACCAGTTACTGACACCTGCCACATATTCAATGCACCTTCTAGGTACGAACTTTTTCACGAAAACTGATCGCTGAGTCACGTATTTTCTGGTTGTTACATGCATTTGTTTATTTTCATGACCATAAGTAAAATAATGAATTTTTAGAATTTAAGTCGTTATTGTTAATAAATTTGAGTTTTCCCAAGGATTCTCTACCTCACCATGTCTTATGATATACAATCATTATGATGTCAAGTGCCTTTAAATTTTAACCCATTGTTATCGCCATAGAATTCTGATTTCTTTACTTCAAATCTGGCTAGGGTACGTTGGCCGGATTTTATAGAGGCACGTTGGCCGAGTTGTAAACAGAAATGAAAGACTAACTATGCAATATCTACTCGCGTTTTTTGCCTGTTTTTGACCAATACCTCATGAAATCAAGCGTAATCATCAAGTTAATCCACCCCCATCTCTTGCTAACATTCAGTAATAATAGATATAAAGAAAAAATCATGAACTCCACATTTTTTTATTACTGCGATATACTTTCATTTATATCAAATAACTATATAACGATAGGATACTTCTGATACATGTGTAATTCAACAAATTATCCATAAATGTTTCCGTACATTAGTTACCAATCATCGTGCGTCAGATCGCTAGTTTTGGGTGACTTTGGAAACTGCTATGAGTCAGGTAACTTTATCAAAAAAGTAAAAGTATGTTTAATTATGTTCAAAAATATTCATTTCAATTTTTTAATGAGTATCAACGAGGCAGAAAAATAACTTTAAAAAACAGGTAAATTTTTTATATTACACTAAAAAAATAACTATTTAGGGATTTTGGTAATTGTGAAATATGATGACATATCATCGCATTAATTTAATTCCTAAGAAATATTGATTTTATAGTTTCCAAAAATACAAGTTCGTATAAAAACTTAGTGACACCTTTAAATAATGAAGTTTAATTAAAAATATACACGCAGCAATCATTCACACAATATTTTTTTCCCCTTTCAGCAACTCGGCCAACATACCCCGGGATCGGGGCACGTTAGCCGTTTTTTCGCAACATGTTAAATCAATAGTCAAGATGTCAATTATCATTTCAGGGTAAGAAAAATTTCACAATATTGAGCCAAGGGTTGTAGCTATCGAATAGAAACAAATTCACTTTTCAAAACAAAAACGAAAAATTTTTAAAAATTTTTGAATGAAAATTCGCCCAACATGCCCCATGCTTCCCTAATGATTCTTCAAAAAAGTGTCACACTGTGGCCATAGGACACTCGCAAAGTAAGGCCTTCCTAATGAAGGTGAGTTGGCAGTGCTCACGATTTTGCAAAAACTGTATGTCAAGAACATGAAAGGAAATTTTTTTTTTATAGTAGCCACATAAAATGGGCGTGTTTTGCTGCTCACGGATTGAGCGTAAGAGTCCCCTTTTCGAGCGGTGAAAAGTACCGTGGCTAAACAACGGTGTTTACGTGCACCCATGGCTAAACACCGTTGTTTAGCCACGGGTTCTTTCACTGACTCGAAAAGGGGAACCTACGCTCAATCCGCTACGCAGCCAAACACGCTTCTCATTTTGTGTGGCTACAAAAAAAAGTATAGTGCATATCACGGGGGAGAGTCTTTTCATGGCTCAGGCAACATTTTCGGAACGAGTGAAAAGACGCTGTTCTCCCCCTTGATATGCAATATACTATTATCTATCTGTAGTTATTATTTTTACAAAAGTTAAAATAACGGATCATCGTAAAAAAAACGTTTTCTTTTTGCAAATAAAAATAATAATTCATCATTTGTTGAAACGCCACCATTTTCCCAAAAAAAAGCCCCGAAAAGATCCTTTGCCCGAATATCAAGAGACCGAAAGCAGGAATCCTCGAATCCTGAAGTTCCAAAAATCGCACGAGACCGCGCGTAAACTGCCCCGCTTACGTAATGCGTCGAACGAAAAAAGAAACGAAAATCCAATGTGCTGAAACATAATTTAGTCGAAGTATCGAATGCGCGACAGTGAAAAAACTCGTTTCCTTGAAAACCCGACTTGGCGATCGCCCGAGGTCTCACGTTTCCTTATAATTGAAAAACCGAAAAAGTAAAATGCTGAAAAAACTTTCGATCGAAAAACCCAAAATACTGCCTCCGCATATTTCCGGATCCCTCAAATTTCGATATTTTAAATACATTTTAAAAAATTGCAACGAAAAAAAAAGTTACCAATTGTTAAAAGTCATGAACTAATGTGTTACCGATTTGTGGATGGAACGATTTTAAAAATGCAAGAAACTTCAAAACGACCAAAAACCATTAGCCCTCAAACGTAATGCCTCTCCGAGACGTAGAACTGAGAAAACATATGGAAAAAAATTTTATGCAACGAATTGGCAATACCTCGAATAAAACACGTCCCGAAATGGCATATCCCTGAAAACTTTTTTCCTCGACAATTAAATGTGGCTAATTGCTGCATCTCCGCACGCACGATGCTCCGCGAACAAAAGAGAACGACAAAATATCGCGACGATCAGCCATCCTCCCGGAAAATATTTCCTCAAATGAATATTTCTCCTCCTCTGGAAATATTGAAGAAGGTTGAAAACGGCCACGTCTCCGGTGAGTCATGCTCTCGAAAAATTATTTGTCCGAATACAGATTTCTCCGCGAGCTCGAAGACTCGAAAACATGGAGTCACGAACCTTGATAATGCTGAAAATTCATTTTTCCGAAAAAATAAACAGTTGAAAATTTTTTTTCCTGATATTGTAAAAATCTGAAGTGTTTTTTCCTCGACCTATCATGAATAGTGAAATTTATAATTATTTTTTCAATAAAAAAAAAGGCTTATATTCTTGAACACACAATGATTAACAATTTCCGCAATTATGGAAGATCGAGGAAAGAACACATGAGACTTTTACAATATCAGGAAAAAATATTTTCAACCCTTCATCTTTTCGAGCCTTCGAGCTCGCGGAGAAATCTGTATTAGGACAAATAATTTTTCGAGAGCATGACTCACCGAAGACGTGGCCATTTTTAACCTTCTTCAATATTTCCAGAGGAGGGAAAATATTCATTTGAGGAAATATTTTCCGGGAGGATGACTGACCGTCGCGATATTTTGTCGTTCTCTTTTGTTCGTGGAGCATCCCGCCATCCTGGAACCGATTAAGTGGCGAAAATCCGATCTGTGCGCTTCATTCTCGGATACGCTTCGCCGTAGTTACGAGCAAGTGTAGCACATACGGTTTCCGGAATCTGAGCGGGCCCGCCGCAGATCCGGCATGTCGGACAATGAACGCAACAGCTCATCTCTCTTCCTTTTCTAGCGCTCAACGGGACATAAGTCTGTCCTCGCGCGCTCGCTCAGATGCCTCAGATGCCAAAAACGGCTGTCGTTTAATCCGGCATGCCAGATCTGCGGCAAGCCGCTCAGACTTCGGAAACCGTATGTGATACACTCGCTCGTAACTACCGCGAGGCGTATCCAAGAATGAAGCGCACAGATCGGATTTTTGCCACTTAATCGGTTTCAGGATGGTGGGATCGCGCGTGCGGAAATGCAGCAATTAGCCACATTTAATTGTAGAGGAAAAAAGTTTTCAGGGATATGCCATTTCGGGACGTGTTTTATTCGAGGTATTGCCAATTCGTTGCATAAAATTTTTTTCCATATGTTTTCTCAGTTCTACGTCTCGAAGAGGCATTACGTTTGAGGGCTAATGGTTTTTGGTCGTTTTGAAGTTTCTTGCATTTTTAAAATCGTTCCATCCACAAATCGGTAACACATTAGTTCATGACTTTTCACAACCCGAGTGAGATTCTATGTTGCCTGAAGGTTGGTCCAATATTGGCCAGCCAGTTTACAACATAGGCCAGCCAATTCAAAATCGATATTGGTCCAATATTGAAAATGTAACGCCTTAGGAATGTTGTGCCAATAGTGTATCAATTATGTTGTACCAACCTTGGCCAAACTGTGTCATAGCAATACTGGCCAGACTGTGTTGTACAAACATTGGCTTTATCGCGTTGTGCCATTATATAATACTGTATACAGTACCAACATTAGTAATACCGTATAGTAACAATGTTGGTTCATTGAAGTTAGACCAATATGGGAAAACATACATAGAATATCACATTATTGAACCATCGCCAATATTCACTTCTTCATACAAAATATAAAAAAATTTGAATTGCACTGGAGTTTAATTCAACGATTACAACTTAAACATTAATAAACTGCCTACCTGGAACTGATGTTGCATCATGTTTTTCCTTTCGTCGAGCTTCATCGAATTTCTTTAGGCCACGTAGAATCTCCCGATGTTTGCGAACGCGTAATTTTACAGCCTCGCGTTTGCCTCGCGTTATGTTTCAGTTCGCAGGTGATGGGGATACCGAAATTTCGAAATGACAATTAGATACTGGTACTTCCATGGAAAATCTATATAGTTTTGCCAATGTGATTTATTTATTGATCGCAAATCGGAAAACTAATATTGGTTAGGCGACAAACATCGATCACTTGATCCAGTATCGAGAAACCAATATGGAAATATCAGTGTACGACTTTCATTGGTCCGACATCAAAAAATCGATATGTGTTTGCCAACGTCTGCCGTTCATTGGTCCTGTGTTAGAAAACCAGTATCGCTATGCCAGTGCAGGAAGCTTATTGGTGCAGCATAGGTTTATCAATATGGGTTTGCCTATATTCTTTGCTTATCGGTCCCATATAGTAACATCAATATTGGTTTGCCTATGTGGGATGTTTATTGGTACTATATAGAGTGACCTACATGGAAAGGCCAAGGGAATGCCAACATTGGTACAATACAGATTGGCCTAGGCCAATATAGATTCTCACTCGGGAATTGGTAACTTTTTTTTTCGTTGCAATTTTTTAAAATGTATTTAAAATATCGAAATTTGAGGGATCCGGAAATATGCGGAGGCAGTATTTTGGGTTTTTCGATCGAAAGTTTTTTCAGCATTTTACTTTTTCGGTTTTTCAATTATAAGGAAACGTGAGACCTCGGGCGATCGCCAAGTCGGGTTTTCAAGGAAACGAGTTTTTTCACTGTCGCGCATTCGATACTTCGACTAAATTATGTTTCAGCACATTGGATTTTCGTTTCTTTTTTCGTTCGACGCATTACGTAAGCGGGGCAGTTTACGCGCGGTCTCGTGCGATTTTTGGAACTTCAGGATTCGAGGATTCCTGCTTTCGATCTCTTGATATTCGGGTAAAGGATCCTTTCGGGGCTTTTTTCGGGAAAATGGTGGCGTCCTCATTTTTTATAACAATTGGGGGCCTAACTTGTACCGCACGATAGTGACAGCTTTTTCATGAATTCAAAAAAAAAATCCATCCATTAGTTCCTTAGATATGGTGTGCACCAGTCCAAAAAACGTGGTTCTGAGAAAAACGCGTTTTAAAGTTTTACAAGCATTCGCGCCGAAAAGGATGTTTTTTGGCCTTGAAGAACTACGCGAGAAGTTTGTAAAAAAATGAAGCTAAAAATTTTATTCTTCTTCAAAATCTGTACTCATTTTTCTGATATAATATGACCCAATATTATAATAAAAAATTATATGGCAAGCCGCGGGAAATCAGTGGAAAGCGTGACAAAACTTGCCTCAAAACTCGTTATTTCCGTTTGGGATCTAGCAAAATATTTTTTGTATCTTATTTTGAGTTATCTAAACTTGCAAAAACTGCAACAAAAATGCATTTGTTGAAAGTGTTACATGGTAGGACCCCCTTAAACTATTCACATACCTATTTTGTTTCCAGAAAGTGTCAAAATTCTCAAAGCTTTTGGCCCTTTCAGCGACTGTGCCGGTACAGCCGTGAGGTTATTGAAATCCAAATAAAGCTCCTCAAGGCTCGTACAACCCTTGAAAATACCTTCCTCAAGACTCCTGATTCCATTTTCGCGAAGATCTAAAAGCCTGAGAGTGTTCATATCATGGAATTCGTTGCTTGAAAATATAGGGTTTAAGTTATCGCCCAGAAAATTCCTTGCTAGTCGCAGTTCTTTTAAGTGTGCTTTTTCTTGCAGAATTCGATCCATCAAACGGTTGATCGCGTTGTCTGAAAGATCGAGCTTTTCTAGGGATGGAAGTATCTTGACAAGGTCGTTTGGAACAGAGCGATATCCACAATTTTTCCGGCTCATGGCGACGATTGGTTGGTCGCTAAGCCCTTCGAGGGCATCAGCGGTGAACATCACGTGATCGCAATCCATTTCAAGGGCTTTGGGGTATTTTGTGGAAAATAAGCATGAGCAGGGCACTCGAAGATCGTTCATTAGTTCTACGCATGGTTTCCATTGAGCGAAGTCTGACTGAACCAGCGAAACAGGACCCAAAACGAGAACCACTCTGAAAAAAAATTGTCATTTTCTTTTTTTAGATTTTAAAGAGGACTGTAAAACTCATCTAAGAATTAAATGTTGAGGAATACTATAAAATAAAGCTTACACCAATCAACAGAAATTTTTAGGAATATCACCACAGTGTAAAATTGAATTAGATAAGAACAGGTCTGATAGTACATTACGTACCAGGGGACGAAACCGAGTGATTGCAGACGAGGGTGGTTTTGGCTGCACGAGGGCGAGTAGCGCCTGAATGCTGCTAAAATTAGCCCGAGTTTGTATCACGAGGTCCGTCTACTGGTGCGTACCGTATTTTATTCGACAATAGCATGGAATTTTGGCGGCTTTTGTGGCCGATAAGTCATCGCGAAAGTGTCCATGCGCCCATTAACAAGTGACGATCGCTTAAGTTTACGTATCTGTCGAAATTCATTTTCGTACCTACCTTTGCGTACTTATGCAAAAATTTTCTTCCCTTGGTATGCGAAAGTAGTTGCGAAAATGAACTTCAGACGGTTACGTAAACTGAAGCGATCGTCACTACTTAGTGGGCTGCATGTGGACATTTTCGCGATAGCTTAGAGGCTACGAAAGCCACCATTTTCCATGCTTGCGTCGAGGAAAATTATTTAAGATTAAAAAAGAAAGTTTGGTCGAAAGTACAGTAAGAACCCGTTCGTGTAGAGTCGCCACAGTTCCAAATTTATGGATTTTTTTTTATTGAATTTTATTATTTAAACATGAAATGAGAATCAATATGAAACCTAATTTGAAGGTCCTGATCCTAGATCATGAGTTTTGAATCGGCATGCAGTACAATGACTTAATTACTTTCTCGGCGACGAAAAATCTCCACATAATAGACTCAACTGGATACCCGAAGCTATATTTTTTCGCGGTCTTCAAGCTTCTACAGCAGCGAAATTTACACCGAAGGGTTTGCAGAGCCATTACAGGTCTCTAATGTGATCTTTTGCAGTAAGGCCCTCATTATGAACTCCTCGGCAGGGCCTGTTAAGTAACGTATTTCTGGTGCCTGCCTGGGAACGTTAACTAGGGCTTGGCCGGGCATACCTAGCTAGGCCCTGTTAGAGCATACTTGACTAGGCCCTAGGCAGATTTATACAAATACATAACCTTGAGTTCCGGCACGCGCGCTTCTTAAAAAAGTACAATCTAAACACACATTCGCAATGTGTGTGACAGTTTCAAAGGAGAACTTACTTTCCGTCAGCTCTCTACATGCCTGAGTTCATTTTGATGATTTTTATTACTTTTCAGTAAACTATCAGCCGCGATTTAACTGTCAACGTTTTTCGCCCTTTTTTTCCGCTTTTTTCTGACAATTTCTCGGTAAACGTATGTGTTGGACCCGAGCACCTCTGCGCATGCGTACGCGGCGCTTTTGAAAGTGGGCAACTTTTTGAATTTAAATTCATGATTTTAACTTGAAAAATAATTTATAATTATTTAATACTTTGCTTAAAGTAAATTGCAAAAAGCAAATGATAATTCATGATTATTTTGGCATTTCAATAAAGAAAGTTAAAAAAAATTGTTTGAATCACTTTGTCTTCCAAAAATTCACTAGGACCAAACAGAAAGGAGCTAGGTACCTTTCCGAGGAAATATAAAAAAAAGGCCTTGCAAGTATGCTCTCTGTTTCGCGAAAAATTCGCGCAAAGGGTCTTAGGATACATATAGAAATAACAGGGTTCAGGCAAAATCCAATAAAGGCCGCAGCATGAGAGCCCTGTTCTGGGGTAATCCAAAAAGGGTCTTAACTGGAAAGTCCTTTTCAGGGAAATCCAAAAATGGCCCTAGCAAGGAAATCCTTTTTTAGGGACGTCTAATAAAGGCCCTAGCATGGAAGCACTATTCTGGTTAAACCTTAAAAATGCCCTGGCATGAAAGCCCCGTTTCAGAAACATCTAATAAAGGCCCTAGCATGGAAGCCCTGTTCCATGGCAATTCAAACAGAGGCTTAGAAAGAAAGGCCCGTTTTGAGGAAATGTAATAAAGGCCCTAGAATGAAAGTCCTGTTTCAGGGAAATCCAGTTCTGGCCCTGGCAGGGGAATCCCTTTTTAAGGAAAATCAGTGTTGGCGCTGACAGGAAAGTACTCATTTTTGGAAATCCAGTACCGGCCCTGGCGGGGAAATCCATATTTAGGGAAATCCCGACCAGGGCCTAGCTAGAAAGGGGGAATTCCACTACATTTTTCCAGCCAGGTATTTACTGAATTTGCAATCGCTTTTTTTCTGATTGTGATCCTATTGAACGTTGTATTTGCCGAGTTTCAGCAAAAAAAAGCGAAAAACTTGCATCTCACATTTTCACTAAAAAGACTACTGTTTTTTGGATCAAACGAATTCAGTCGAATTTTCTTCAGCGGGCATGCCAGGTGAAGAACCGAGGCCCTGTCATATATGTATTACTCCTATATGGCCAGTTTCCTTTGTTTCCCATAGAAAAGCAGGCCGAAACGAAAAAGAGATAGAAACAGTATGGACACGTTACGAAGGCGCATGCGCGACCATTTACGTAATAGAGTATTACACGTATGCGTGCACCTACACACTCACACACAAAGATTGCGTGAGAGAGGTCGCATGACAATGACTTATCGTTTTTCTCTTTCTTTTTAAGCACAGACCTCTATGTCTACTGGCCATGTAGGAGTATTACATACTATAAAAAAAAACTTCCAAAAAGTAAAAAGAAGTTTTGCGGCATTCGGGTCGAAAAAGTATTTAGTTGTAACTAAAAACTCAATCTGAATACTTTTTGGAGACATTAGATTGTATTCCCGTAAAACTTTTGCTTATTTATTGTCACGGAATAGAGACATAAAGTTTGTCCGTGGTCCGAAACCATTGTTCCCAATGTACATATCTTAAGAGGATAGAAAGAATCGAGATGAACATACATTCCTTTGTTTCGAGGAAAAATCTTTCACTATGATTTTAGGAGAAGTCTCAAAAAAATAAATCAGATAAAGATAGTTACAAAATTTACTATGAATATTTTTTTTTATTTATTGAAAAATTTGAAATGAAATCTGTATAAAGGTGATTTTTTATTACATTGTCTTTACACAATTAGTTTGAAGCAAGAATAATTGTAAATCCGATATGAAAAATCATTAATAATTGTGACAATCCAAGATTAATCAAATACGTCAGAAAAGAAAAAGTCAAAACTTTAGGATTCTGCGCCTTGGCTTTAATTTGTCGTTTTTTGCATATGCGAAAAAAATCATTAGTACAATCATTTCAAAATCTTCTGCCAACGTCGATGTTTCACTACTGCGGAAGGATGCCTCAAAGATAAAATCCTCTTCAGAAGTGGGCGAAGAAACCGCATTTTCAAAAAGTACAATAAGACGTATCCACATTCTTTGTAAAAAGTGCTTGTGTTTGAGTTAAACAATTCCTCGGATGGGAAATTCCTTAAACCCAAGTATCTCTTTACTTTCATTTCGAAAACCCGCCTTCATTGTTCAGTAAATCGCAAAAGTTGCATCACGTAGGTCGTAATTAAATATAAAATCACTCGTTCGTAATGCAAGTATGTAATCGGTGCGTGTGATGAAAATTGAATCGCAGTGTTTGAATCACAACAGGGTTTCCTCAGAATAATGGCATAATTTAACCGATCATTCGAGTATTTAATTATGGAACAATCATTATAAGTTTTTATAATTAAAATTATAGGGTTTTCGGTTTTGTCAGGCTAGGTTTTCGAAACAATTATTAAATAAACGTTCGAGTGTAGAACTCTACCAACTTTTACCCGTAACAATAACATATGTCGGCGCTAATTGACCTGTTTCTGTACCAGTGAATTCTATGATGTTTCGAAATATTGCACTTTCTAAAATTTTTGAAAGTTAAAGCACGTTCAACTTCGAATCGCATACCTAATTATATCCAATTTATTGGAGTAAAAGTGAAAGAAAAAAGTGAACTGCTCTTTCGCACTTTAACGGTGCTTGCTTTCCGAGCAGTTAATTTACTTGAAAAATGTTTATTTGCAAAACTTGCTTCAAGGTAGATTTTAATTATACGTTTAGAAATGAATTGTTTAGATTTTAGTCAAGTTAAAGGTACTACAACGAACATGTTTATCAGGCTTTTTTTCACAAAATATGATGCTGAATTGAAAAAATTCACATGTTTCAATGAAAGCAACCATAAAAGTATATCGATTTTGAAACAATTGACGGCACCGATCGAATAAGGGGTTTTACGCTCGGACTAGAGATGTAAAATTACCGGTAATTTATTTTTAGGGTAAGTGACGCGTAATTTAAAGTTTTATTATGATAATTACAGTAATTTTGAAGAAAGTTATTTTTGGATGTATACTTATAATTACTCCCACATACCAATCAGTAATGTATCGGTGTTGAAGAATCATTTTAAATGTACGAATAATTAAAAAATCGAGGAAAATACACTATTTTCTTTGGAACAAATCAAGCTTGCCGATATACGACCACCCTAGAATTTCATATATTAAATATTATAACAATGAAACAAATTTATATCTAGCATTTATAATACTCCAAATGATATTGATGAAAACATTGTTTTATTTACGAAAACTCTTCTTCCAAATATTCTTCATTCGTGAACTATTGCTTAAAGTTGCTAAATACTCAATATCATTTCCATCAACTCGAAATCAGCAGCATCTAAAGCTATCCCCTCTTCTTGAGAACAGAGAAGAACAATATTTCGTTTTCAAACCAAAACACAGGCGCAAGAACATTTAGTGTTCTTGCACAGGCGTCACACTGAAATTAATGCGCATATGCATTAATATGCATGTAAATATATACTACGCCAAAAATTGCGTGACAAACATCTTCTTAATTACCGTAATATTACAGTGTTATATTACGAACTTACATCTCTAGCTCGGACCTTTGCTTGCCGCTCCAAGCCAAGGACGAGCGTGAAACCCCTTATTCGATCGGTGCCTTCAATTATGTGCATTTATTTCATAAAGGCTTTCACTGAATTGCAGTAAGCTTTGAAATTGTGACTATTCAAGGATAACGAAGTTTCTTATATTCTTTACGATCATATAAAAATGAAAAGTAATGAGAGTAGGAACTTCCTTTCTGACCCTTTATATTCATAAGACAGATGTTAGTAAAATTTTCAGACAACTATCATTTTCTAATGAACATTTCAGGTGTAGAGTTGTATAGTGAAATATAAAATATTTTTCGAGAAACTCCGGGCACCATCTACAAATTAATGTGTTTTCGAATGTTTTTTATATTTTAAAATCCTTTCTCAATCTTAAAACTTCCTTTTCTCAACGGTTTACGAAGCTTAGGAGGATTTGTAGACACCTTTTTCAAGAAGGACTTTTTGAATTTTTTACAAATCTTTGACATTTTTTCATTTTTCTTCAACTGATATTCAAAAATATACCTAAAAGGTTTCATTAATGATTTGAATTTCAAAGAAATTCTTTCAAATATAGTGTCAGTAAATATTCATATGAGCTCCGATAATTTTAATATAATTACAAATGAAATACTCGAGTTGTCAAAAATTTTAAAGGAGTTTGATTAACAAAATATCCAAAATAAATTCCCCCAGAGGTATATTGATGTTCCGTAAAATAAATTCCTCGTTATACTAGTCATTTGATAGTACCAAAGATCTTCTGGAATCCAAAAAATTCATGGAATTTCTATTTTTTATTTATTTTTTATTTTTCGACTGCGAAATCAACTTTGACCTTTTCATGGAAATTATTATACTCAACCTTTTGTCTTCACTCTTCCATAACGATTAAAAATTCTCTCGGTTCGTTTTTCGTTTTCCTCAAAATCCTCATATATTATAACCAGCTCCCCTTTACTCTTCTACTTTACTCCCCTCTACTCCCGTGGAATTTTCATATCCACAACGGCTAAAAAATTTGCGATTTTCTACGAGAACTACATCCAAGGCCCATGAAAAACTTGCCTACGCCATAAAGTATACATGTTCCGAAGCGTCGAAGAACCTAATACATCGTGCGGTAAATTTCTCTTGCATATTAGTCGTGCATGCACAAAAACTCGTTGCTCCGACAACGTATCTGAAAAAAAGTTTCAGTGGAAGGCAAAAAAGATTTGAAACAAAACTGAAACGAGTGAAATTTATGCGTTACAAAAAGTCCGGGAAACGGGGACGCATCTTGTTGCGATATAATTATGCAATTGAATCAGACAAAACGACTAAATTCTATTACGGTAATTGCAACATTTGTTCACGCGGGTAGTAATTGTCATTTTTTTTTTTCATCTTTATCGTTTCGATTACGAGTTGAAAAATTCAGAATTATTTAGATAATGCGTGCGTACACAACGGCGACTCATGTATTTGTCAATTGGAATTCAACAATCTCACGTTCGATCAGTCCCAAAGAACTTTCCAACATTCACGTTTTGCTTGCATAAAGAATTTCAGGCGTGATCACGTCGCGAATCACGAGTGAAGAGTCGACTTTATATGTATTCAGCAAAATCTCTAAAATAACAAAAGAAAAGGAAAATAAGAAAAAATCTTTGTAGATGAATGATAAATACTATTAAATTTTAATATTATAGTTCTCAAACATGTGTTGAAGTAAAATACGTTTAATGGATTCGACATATGAAGCAAGCCAAAGTCGAGCGTCTAAGTCAGACTAATTTTTGCACGATATGATGCTCATAAATTTTGACTACCTAAATAAACTTTCAAAAGCTATTTTATCTACTCAAAATACCTAACATTTTGGGAACCTTTTAGAACCATGTAATTGCAACCTCTCCAAAGAAAAGGCAAACAACTCACGTAACTTTTCCATCGTCAACTGTTTCCGGACGTTATTGGTTTCGAAAAATTCAAATTTTTACAACTGACTGGCAAGATACACTACAACCAAGCTAAAATGACTTTACACCCCCTAAACTTAGGTGTGAGTGGTGGTGGGGGGGGGGGGGGTGTAATGACATTCACAACACTCCTATTTGATGCATTCCATTTCTAGATCAAAACCTTGATACCAGATACACAAATTAGACCGGCGGTGTCCCCGGATAGTGCGAGCAAGAATCTTGTGAGCAAGGAGCAAGAGTCTGAATTACAATGTATCGAACGACATAACGGTAGTTTAGCGCTTGAGAGCGATGTACCTTCGGTTTTCTGAACCTAAACTATCACGGCCGCTTCGAAATATTACGGCATTTTAATGTGAAAGTATCGAGGACACATTCAATCAAAATTTGAAAAGTTTAAATTCATGGTCATCGATCAAAAGATCCAAACATATCGAACTAGCCAAAATGTTTTTCTTTTTTTTTTCAGAATAGTGTATCCAGCCCCCCCCCCCTTCCCCATACAGACATTGCTAAGGTAAAGGTCGGCCGTCGCTTGAAGGGTGGTACACCATGACATATGTACAATTTTTTTAAAAATTTTTTGGCGCCATTATCGAAAACCTTATATTCCACAAAACACATGATAAAAAAGCCCGGTTTCATCCAAACCCCGCTTTCATGCAATTCACAAAATTAATAAGTATATCAATAGTGCGATAAAAGTGCACATAAACATGCTGAAAAAGTAGTCATATATTGTTTCATTAAAACAGTAATTTACACTTTTATTTCGTTTGAAACTATAATATTATTGAGTGGAAATGGTGTCTTGTAAAATCTTTTTTTTATATCAATAGTACTCATAAAAAAAAACTTTAAAAAAGTGAAAAAGGTTGTCGGGTAAAACATGACCAAGTTATTTGACCAAAAAATTCGATATTTTACTGCCGGTTTCCAGGAAAACTAATTATTAATCTGTTTACGAGAATATCACGAGATCGAAAAGGAAAGACATAGTGTATTAGATTATCAGACACGAATGTTGTCCAGATGATACCCGACGGATATTCACTGTTCGTAGGATATTTGTTACAACTTTAACTCGAATTTATTTTAGTCGCACAGAAAAAAGTAACAAAAAGGCCCAACAACCTGATTTTTTCATTGGATTAATCTAGAAGTAGCTCACATGGAAGAGCACTCGACACGTAATACATAACTCTCAGTTTCGGATCCCGGCTTCAGACAAATTTTTATCTCGTATAAATGTGATAATGAACTTTTGACTGGGAATGTCGAAGAAAAGGAATATTGAAATATAATGCAATGTCATATTGTGTACTATCATTTTATAAACTGTGTATTTTGATGTATATATGTTATGCATTACGACGTTAAACGATTAAAACGTACCTGGTCTAACTCTTCAAATGTTTCACTTTTTAAAACCCCGTTTAGATTATACTGTCTTCAACGTTATGGTGTCGATACTGAACTTTGAGTGAATATTGGATAATTGTGCAAGAGTATTTAAAACCAGTGGATATTAAGCAAAACATGTATAATTTGTAGTATTTATAATACATTTATTGATTGCCACTAATACTTTCAATATTTTGTAACACTTTTGAAGTGACATCTTCTGGCTTCTTTCTTAGGCCAGCTCAGCTACGTATTTTTTGGACCTATTTTCGAGTCTCTCATGAACACATTCATATGATATTGATAAAACAGTAAATATTCATGACATTCACTATTGGACTGATAATGATAAAAAAATTGTACTAGATTCAGTCGATAAAGATCATTTTTATCAGACATATAATACGCTGTTGCAGTGCATAAGCAAATTGTCGGGCCTTTTAGTTACTTTTTTCTGTGGGACTAAAATAAATCCGAGTTAAAGTTGTAACAAATATCTTACGAACAGTGAATATCCTTCGGGTATCATCTGGACAACATTCGTGTCTGATAATCTAATACACTATATCTTTCTTTTTCCCTCTCGTGATATTCTCGTAAGCAAATTATTAATTGGTTTTCCTGGAAACCGACAGAAGGATATCGATTTTTTTTGTCAAATAACTTTGTCATGTTTTTACCTGACAACCTTTTTTACTTTTTTGAAGTTTTTTTTATGAAGATATCAATTTATTTTATAATATTGTCGAATTTCCAGCCATTTCCAATTAACTAATAATCTTTTAATTAATAAATAAATACTCGAACTGACGCAAGAAAAAAACTTTATTCAGTAAAAACATTCAATAATAATTTATAACAAGACATTTTTACACATTTTATTGCAATTTGTACATTGGAAAATGTTTCATGTAATAACCGTCTAAATTTTAATAACAGTAAATTTAATCTACGAAATCAAACATCGATTTTCTGTTTTTCCCAACTTGATTTTAATTTTTTTTTAAGATTTCAATCATATTTTCTTACAAAATAAAATAATAATTTTAACTGTTTTTTCCACCTCGATTTCAATTTGTTTGAAATTCAAGTCTATTTCATTTATATTTTTGTTTTATTATATTTTTAATTTTTTTATTAATGCGTTGACATTTTTATACTGAAATCTGTTTCATACAATAGTATACATTTTAAATACATACATTTTAGTAACAATAAATTTAATTTACCAAATCAAGTAATAATTTTATCTGCTTTTTCCAACTCGATTTCAATTTTTATTAAATTCGATTCTTTTTTATTTAATCTTTGTTTCAATATAATTTTAATTTTTTTATTACGTTGGAATTTTTATATTGAAATCTGTTTCATTTAATAATTATTAATTTTTATTTATTCCTTATTTTATGATTTATTTATTTTATTTATGTCTTCCCTTATGAAAAAAACTCTGAACTATTGAACGTATACGCCAATTTTGAGAATATATGCTTGACTTTCAGTATATATGTTAAATATTTAGTGTTTATCTTCAATGTTTAGTATATACGCTAAACATTTAAGTGTATATATTAAACGTTGAACGTAGACGCTGAATGGTCGGGAGTACAGGCACAATTGCAGTTTTTCTGGATGCATATGTTTTTTATGCTTTTAGAAGCACTGATAATTAATATGGTGTCTGATTTGCAAAGTTTATTGATGTATTAATAGTTATAATTTACTGAATTAATTAAATACATGACCGATAAAACCCTTTACTGAATTATCAGCTTGAGTAGCAGTCTTTTAGGATACTTTAAAGCGCAAGCACGGAAACAACTACTTCTATTACATACACGCGTGTGCGTACGGACTGTACGCCCGAATCTAGAAAGAATTTTGAATTTTGAAAATTGAATTTTCCGAAAGTTGTTGAAATATTTTTGTACAAATACTTGCTAAATTGAAGTTTTCATGAGATGAATATGCCTACCATGGTATCCAGGCTCGCTGGTAATTTACTGCCATGTCAAATTCACGAAATAAATTTTTTTAATGTTTGTGTAAATAATCTACTTTGAGAAATTATATTTTTCGCAAGATACGTATGTCGAAAATGTTCTATGTTAACCCTTTGCCTACGAATTCAGCATCACATAAGAAATAATAATTCGTTTAAATGATTGTTTTGATAAATAGTTGCCAATTTGGAGTTTTTACATGATTCACACGATCAGCGTTGTTTTGAGGTGTCTTGTAATCAATGCACTTCTCAGAAATCAATTGTATGCATGAATCTCCCCTCCCCACTCCCACAGAACATTGCGAATGTATAAACACCAGAATTAATAAAAACGGAGCGAAATTCTGATTAAGAAAAAACTTGATGAAAAAAGTGAGATACAAAAGTATTGCAATCAGAAACGAATTAATAATATAAAAGGAAAATATTTAATTGTCAGGTAATCTTGAAATTGCTAAAAGGATTATCTTTAATTTTAATAATCTACTAATCTTGAAGAGACAAATAACCTGAAACGTAAACAAATCATAGCGAAAACAGGATTCCAATTTATTCAAAGATTGACAATTATACTGAAATAATAAACAAAAAAAATTTTTTTTCGACATCAATTCTTACAGTTTCATATGAAATTTAGATACAGTCAACTTTCTAAAATTAAAGTTTCGTGAAAATATAATAGTCTCAGAAATAAAAGTAGGTTTAAATTAATTTGTGAGCTGCCGTCAAGTTTCATATAAATCAACAATTTTCGTGCAAAGTTACAGAGGCATAATTGCAATTGCCATTGTATCTTTTATAGACTCCTTATGTTTTCATGTTATTTATTTTATCAATTAAAAAGGTGACAACTTTTAGACTTATGATTCAACTACTTGATAGTGCTGTAGAGACACTCGATTAAACGGCAACAACTGGTTCTCCTATACTGTGAAGTGGATATTGCGATGAGCACAATACGCTCTAACTTTCTACGTGATCCCACACGTAAGCATATATTTGCCTTTGTGAAGGATACGTATGCGTGACGCAGCGGAATTCGTTCGGTTCCGTTGAGAATCGGCTTTTATACCTTTGGGAGTTATACGAATTCCCATAGGGAGGACACAGATGTTCACAGGCACTTTAAAGTCTATTAATGACAAATATACAAGATCCTGAACGTCACGATACGCTCACAAGAATACGTGTATTGCCGTGACCTGTATGTGAAATCATTCCCAGCAGAATCTCCTCAGATTGTGTGTGCAACTTGATATTATCATTCCCAGCAGGATTTAATCGTCATAATCACAATATCCACTCACAGTGTAGTAACTTTATCCTTTATAAAAACTCATAAGAGAACGAAATTTTTTAAAAGAATTCAATTTCTCATACGATGCACATTATAGACCTTATAGAAATCTTATAAGAAACTGGAATTTTTTATAACCATGTATTTGATTAAATCATATAAAAAAAGGATATATAAAAATTTTATAGCTCAATTCTTCATAAGAAATTTCAGTTTCTTATAATATTTTCATAAGGTGACCTTATGAGAAATTTGATTTTTATAGTAAAGTTTATTTTCTTATAAGGTTTTTATGAGGATAAAAATTACCTGGATCATATATCAGTTTTGCTTTAACTACATTCCATTCAATAATATAAAAAGTTCATCAGTAACTTTCTACAAGTACATACAACTTTCGTGGTTTTCGCATTATCTTAGTAATTTTCAATTGGATATCGTTTTCCACGGAAAATTGCATCAAGTCGAACTTTTGCATTACCGATTTCAACTTCAAGTTATCTGTCCGTTGTATATTGTAAAGCAATACAGATCAATAATCTCAGCTAAGTGATAAAACTCGTTTTATATTATAAAATTCAATGTCTTCACAAAAATTTTCATCAACATAAAATAGGTTGTTTCTTGTACAACGGCCCACGAATTAATTTCAACCTACTTTTTTATTTTTTATTTTTTATTTTCACGAAACTTTGATTTTAGAAAGTTAACTGTATCTGAATTTCATACGAAACTGTTAGAATTGATGTTGAAAAAAAAATTTTTTTTTGTTCATCAGTTTAGTATAATTGTGTACCATTGGATAAATTGGAACCCTGTTTTCGCTATGATTTATTTACGTTTCAGATTATTTGTCTTTTCAAGATTTGTCAATCATTAAAATTCAAGATAATCCTTGTAGCAATTTCAAGATTACTTTACAATCAAATATTCTCCTTGTATATTAATTCATTTCCGATTTATTACTTTTGTATCTCACTTGTTTCATCAAGTATTTTCTCAATCGGAATTTCGCTCCATTTTCATTCATTCTGGTGTTTATACATTGGCGATGTTCGGTGGGAGGAGGGAGGGGAGAATTTCACTTATTTATTCATTCAAAAAAAATTTTCAATCGGTTCGAAAAAGTTCTGGGGCCAAACTGAAAGTGGTGTTTGTGGACTATAGAAGGACTACCCGTGTCGAAAAACACTTTTGGACACTACTGATTATTTCAGGAGTGTTCAACAGTTTTCAGCCGTGCGTCAGTATTGTTGAGCAGTTAGTCAATAGTGTCTCAGTATTGTCCAACAGTGTGCCAGTAGTTTGTCTATAGTGCCTAACAGTGTTACGAGCACACTGGTACTCGCTCAGAAGTGTTCTAAGTGCTTAGTAGTGTTTATAGCAGTGTAGCAAACACGCTACTGATTTTGAATTGCTTTTTCATTTTGCCCAGTACACGGAGAAAAGCTTACACTAATATTTAATCTAGCCCACATGACTCAGTCGTGTAACCAAAAAAATCGAAGTCAATACACGACACGAACCATTCGTTTTTCGACAGTAACCAGTCGTGCCAGCTACACGAACGCAAATAGAGTAATGCGAAGTGCCAACCGCACTACTCTTTACTCTTTCTACACGACTGAGTCATGTGGACTGCACGAATGAGTCTTGCGAGCTGCACGAATCAGCACGAATGTTTCCGGCGTTCGCCACGGAAAAATCTGAACGCACGAAAACAAAAAGCAATATTTGTCTATGCAATATGAGTATCATTCAAAAATATCATTTGCTTTTCCTTCAAAATATTTATTTACCTACCCTTATTCTTTCGCATGAATATAATTGATGATGAAATTGAGAAAAAAAAATTATGTTTATCATCACAATAATTTTCAAATTCACATGAATCGAAACGTGAAATATTAAATCAAATTGATAGATAAATATATAATAATCAATTGGTAAATAATTGAATTTCATGTGAAGATCAGCAGAAAAATATCGAAATTGAAACAAAAAAATGACGCTTCTTGTATGTGCTCAAACAGTAATTTAACTATTCTCAGGCTTAAAAATTTTTAAACCGATTTACGTAGAAAATTAAAAGTGAATCAGAATACACAAATTTCACTTACGTTTTATTAGGCTCAATACCATTCATTTCAAAGCGTATATAAATAATGAAATATCCATTTACAACTATATTTTGTTCGAAAACATGACTACGTTGTATTGAAATTATTTCCAAATTACATCGACTTGAAAAAAGCGTTACAGATCAGAGTAAAAATACTTAATATAGCATAGAAAAATATTGCTTTTTGTTTTCGTGCGTTCAGATTTTTCCGTGGCGAACGCCGGAAACATTCGTGCTGATTCGTGCGGCCCGCAAGACTCATTCGTGCAGTCCACATGGCTCAGTCGTGTAGAAAGAGTAAAGAGTAAAGCACTGGACGCCAAAGCTCATCCTCTAGTTTATATAACTATTTCCCCCACTTCCAGGAGGGGTTTAAGGGTGGGGGAATTGGTATATAAACCTGAAAGATGAGCTTTGGCGTCCAGTACTTTAGTGCGGTTGGCACTACACATTACTCTATTGGCGTTCATGTAGCTGGCACGACTGGTTACTGTCGAAAAACGAATGGTTCGTGTCGTGCATGAACTCCTATTTTTTTGGTTACACGACTGAGTAGTTTGGGCTACCCAGAAAACCACATCCCAGATTCGGACATAGATATCATCCAATTTTGATCAAATCTCGGATCGAACTCCAGATTCGATCAAAGTTGGATTATATCTATGTCCGAATCTAGGATGTGGTTTTCAGGGTAGAGTAAATATTAGTGTAAGCTTTTCTCCGTGTAGCATGTCAAAATAACTTTATAGTGTCACTAGCAGTGTCATAAAAACATGCACATTTACACACAGTTCTCGCTTAACTCGTCAATGTGCAATATTGTTCGAGTTGTCTGTTTGAAGTGTTTTCATTTTTTATTAATGAATCAATAGTCAATTAAAACTGTAGCACTTACATCATGCGTGATACAAAAATGGCTTTAATCAGCAAATTAAGGAACAATAGATATTAAATTATGAGATTTGTATTTCCTATGCGATATAGTAAAGTGACAATTTTGAAGAATACAACCTTAAAAATACACATGATATCCGCGATAAGACAAATAATAAAAAAAATATATATTACTAAATAATAATAATGTTTCGTAGTCATGTTATTTTACATTGTGTTTAATAAACATGATTTAGCACTGCTCGTAACACTACTGGCATTGCTCGTAGTACTACTAGCACTGCTAATTACACTACTGATACTACTTACGAAAATACTACTGGAACACTGCTGATGTATCGGAAGTGTTCAACTACTACAACACTGCAGGTAATGAGGAGTGTTTTTCGACACGGGATACTCTTACTCTCCCTATTGTACTTCACGTAACTATATAAAAGAAAAGTTTTTCTTGCAAACCTTTTCCTAAGTTTAATATTTCATTGAAAATATTTCAAAATGTTACCACTGAATTTATTATCAGCCGGAAAATCATCAGCAGCATATGCGACTCGCAAAATTTTTAATTTTGCGAGTATTTGTTGAAAAAGTTAAAATAGGTTTGTATCCGACATTGATCGTATCAAACAACTATGGCAAGCACATATGCATCTTTGAATTAATACCATTGATATAAATGATTTGTTTGAGCAAATATTTTAATCAATGAATTATGCAAGCATGGTACAACATTCATGATCAGCGACACAAAAAACCATGGAAAGCAAATGCATCTTACAATCACTTTAAATTTACAAGTAACTGCTGGAAAAAAGTTTAAACAAATCAATTTTTTACGTCTGATGCCATATTTCCGATCAGAGTTCCAAACAAATGTAAAAAGCAAATGCATTTTGTAAACAACCCAATTTTTAATCATATTTTGTGAAAACTAATAGTTACCCTGGCGGACGAGTTACCTCGCTATAGTGGGGTAAAAGTGTGGTAAAAATGTAGTAGATTTTATTTTGGTAATTAATCGTTTTTTCATCAATATGTGACAGTTGTATGCTTGTATGTCGAAGAAAATTTCATAATTTCAATGTCCGGGGTTTTTCTTAACAATTATTGCCTTTAAAATCGTTTTGTAAAACATGTCGAGGTCATGGAATAACTCTCCAACGTGCTTTCGAATACAACATATTCTTGACAAATTTTTGTTAACATGCTCTAAAAATATAACTTTAATCAAAAGTACTGTTTTTAAGTGCAAATTTTAAGTGAAAATATTTCTAGACAAGTTAATTAATAAACCTGATGTGAAAGTGCGCATGCGCCATGAGTAAATTCCATTCGTGGCACAGCCACTGAAAGAGCTACGGAGGGGCCTAAGGGCGCTCTTCCATATCTGAATTTTGAATGTGAAATCCAATTAAAATTGAATAATAATGTAATAGTATAAAAATATTTTTATTATAATAATTTTTATGTTTATTTCCAAGGTGATGTACCAAATAATGCTTATACTAGTTTTTTTCTACCATTCTTACACCACCTACTTTAAAACTTATTTTATGGTCATTTGCTTGAAGATCATAACTTTGCTATGTTTAAGGACGGTTATGACAACCTATAAAAGTTTTTTATAACATATGTAAAATTTTTAACTTATAAAATACCGAACAATGATTTCATTCACGATAATCCATTTACTTTTCACTATTGTATATACATTCGTAATTATTATGTTTTTTATAATTAATCATTGTAATTCAATGTTGATCGATAGTAGAGAGAGACTGAAGATTGCATCTACGACCAAACTTACTGTCGGTATTACTTATTGGCAAACCATCTCACGGTGAAAAAATGGGATACCGATTCGGGAAATATATAGTAATCGCTGTAATGCTGAGGACGGGACACAGACATCCACAGTCCCCGAGTGGTATTTGATATTTCTAAAATACACATCCACGACCGCGATCAGACTTACTGTCGGTAAGCGCTTCTGTATCGGCAAACCAGCATCTCGCGGTGAAAAAAGGCGATACCAATTTTTGACATATGTATATTCCGCTGAAAAAAGCGGAAGACGGGACACAGAACATCCACACTCCGAGAGTAGTATCGGTAATATAATCTCAGTTGACTGCCAGTTTTTTTTTTTTGTTCAGGCGTTTTTTTTCTTAATTCTATAATCTCAACTGAGATTATCGATTATTCGAAAAAACAGCTTCGTTAATTCGACACCACATTAATAATCAAGCGCACCTGGAAACCATTGAAAACAAATTCATCTTATGGAAAACTGAAATATTTAAAATAATTATTGAAAAATAATTGTTTAAAAATAATTGGTTATAAATAGTTTAAACAAATCATCTTTCTCTATCACAAACCAGATTCATTATCAGCACACACGAATATAATGAAAAACATATGCATCTAGAAAAACTGCAATTTTTCAAGTAATTGTTGAAAAATAATTTAAACAAATCAATTTTGCAAATCAGACATTAGATTCATTATCAGCGCACCTGAAAACCATGAAAACATTTACATCTGGAAAAAACTGAAATTTCGCTAGTTGGAAAACAACTACTTAAGTGAAAAAAATTATTCAAATTAATTAATTTTACAAAGTTCTCAATTAAGGTAGTACCTCCAGGATGTTATGATATGAATATAGCCGCAATAAAAAATTCTTGCAGCCACATTCACATTTCAGGCTCTGTGCACATGTATCGGCAACGTCGCATCTACCACTGTCTGCCACCTGCTTCCACATAAGCACTGGTAAGAACTGGCAAGCACGGGTAAGCACTGTAGCAACTATAGCTATGTATACGATCAGAAATTATTTCGCTTGGAATGCGACGTTGCCAAACGTATGTTGATAAGAATAAAATAAAAAAATTGTTTGTCGCATAAATATGTAGTCAACTTTGATGCGATTTTGCACAGAGTTTATAAACATTTTGAACAATATGTCCTCAATTATCAAGAACTTTCGGCCAATAACTTTCTGATCTATTCAAAAAAATGATGTTGTCCTCATAAGAACGCATGTAAAAAATATTAAATGTTTGAAGTAGTGGATCGACTTGAAATTTTGCAAGAAATTTTATTTTATGTTTTTGAACCTCATTTCCGAATTTTGTCCAAATTGATAAATAGTTTCTATCTTGGAGGTACTACCTTAAGTACTTATGGATGCGTTAGTATGCTAGGTACGCTCCTGTTATTTTGAATGCTGCCAACCTCGCACGCATTCGCAGCCAATTTCACATCGTGGCGATATAGACACGCCCCTTTTTTTACTCGAAGCAATTTCATCTTCAATAATTATTTATTGAACACGGTAAAAATTCATTTTCCCATGCAGATATTGCACATGAGGTATTTGAAGCATAAAAATAGCTTCATAGTAATAAAAAAACTGTGTTTTTCCAGCAAAGTCTGCATGTTTTACAATAGTTTGGAAATGGTAGGTGAGTGGTATGTGAAGCGGATGCGTGTGGTAGGCGAGTTGGATGCGAACGGTAAGTGATCGCCTACCACGCGCCTGCTACGGCCGTTTGCCAGGAATTTATAAGTAAGAAGAACAAACTTTTGAGAAAATCGGCATTCATTTAAAAAAACATGTTTTTAATGATGGTCAATAATTGTCTGTTGCTTTTTCCCGAGTAAAATTGTGGAAATCGCTAACAGTTTACATGCATGACAATAAGGAAATAAATAAATAATAGTAAAGAAGGACAATGTAGAAAATTAGTAAAGAAATGCATATTTCAAAGCCAAAAATTATAAACTCGCTGAATTATTATCATAATCGTCATTAAACTACATACATTAACTAAAATAATAAACATTCTGCACAGTCTAACATGATTGGGAAGTTATCGAACTTTAAAAATTGTAATCAGGATAAAGTTTAATGGTCCACTGTGAATTTAGAATAAATGTATAATAACAAATAAAGAACAAATGGAGACATCGCAATTCGAAATAATTTACATAAATATGATTTGAACATTGAACTTGAGATTATAAGTATAGAAAAAAATATTAAATTCAAAAAAATGGGGTAGGCTCATAACTGTAATTAGTAAATAAACGGACAAAAATTGAAAAAGGAATATTCAAAATGTAAATGTTAAGTATGAAAATTATGTAAAATCAAAATTAAATGAAAGTATGAAAAAATTTAATAGAATATCGACTGTACATGATAAAATGGAAGACGGGAAAAACAGAAAAATTTAAATGAGAATAGAAGATGAAGTAAAGACTAGAATGCGGCACGCGTAGTGCACCAGCGTTCTAGTATACATAATATACAGCATGTAGCATATAATATACCATGTACATGTGTATTTCGATATTTATGTTTATAAATTACAATATAACTATTATTCACGTATTTACATTTTATAGTGATTTCGAAAACCATCTCGAACTATATACACTTTAAATACAAGTTCAATTCCATTATAATGTTCGCTTTATTTTAATGAAATACAGAATAGTATCGATTTTCAAATCTGCTGAAATATATTTACGGATTCTACGGGGCTGCAGCGAGGGGCCATCCACTCTGGAAATCAATGATTCTTTATGCTTAAAATCAATTTAAACTTTCATCGTACTCGAGCGGATCTAAGTGATTCAAGCTTGTACTGATTTAGAATCACTTGGATTCCGTCGAATCAACAATGTACAACTTTCGGAATCAGCCGAATCAACAGTGTAAAAGTTAAGGAATCAGGCTCCAAATATATTGAACCATGCTGAATCAATCAAAATCAATGAGAAATGAGCCACTCATTCAGAATCGACTTTCAAGTGGATGGCCCCTCGGGCCGCAGTCAAATGTGAGTGTATACGGCATTGAGATGCCTAACGGTACTCAGCGCGCAGAAAGCCGAGAGCAGCCGAAAGGGTCGACCAAAGTCGTTGACTGTTTTGTTCCACCTCGCGATTTTGTTTATTGATTTTTAGAAAACTTCCTTGTTTTTGACTATTTTTGAGATTTTTCATATTTTTCCCGGACGGTCCAGAGGAGTCCAAAAGGGAGACAAAAGAGGTTCACCGTGGATTCCTTTTGGATCCCTAAGAAATCCAAAAGGAGTCCAAATGCGTGTGTGTGATAATTGGAGTGTTTCATTCAATAAAGACTCTAATAAATATGAATTTTCGAAGACTTCTTTAGCACAGTTGCTAAAAGAATTAAAGTAGATTTTTTGTTTTGAAAAAAGGCAGTATTTTCCATGAAGAACGACATTGCGTTTTCACGTTACTATTTTTATGTTTTTACAGGTTTTACGATATGTATGTAAAATCTTTATGAACGAAAATATTCCCGATGTGTTTGCGATGATTATTTGTGCAAAGTATTGGGCTAAAATACATGAATTGTTACAAAATCATATGGAGTTCTAAAGAGAGCCAAAAGGAGTCCATGATAGCTCCCTCGGGAATGCCAGGGTTTTGGATCGTCACGAAACGATTTCCAGCTTTGCCCGATCTCGTTTGACTTTATTTATTGAGATTTCGGACGTTTCCAAGTTCGATTTTTTCAAAAAACAAAAACTAGAAAAAACCACAAAAAAACAATACTTGGTTTTCTTTGGTTTTTTAGCTGCCACCAGGGCTTATCGGCAGTAAAAACACCAAAATCGTCCACATTCCTGGTTGACAGCGCTGTGCGCATGCGCGTGCCCATGCGCGTAACTCGCATTTACAGTCAGCTAACTCAGCAGACCGTGGTACTCAGCACAGAGACCCAACTAGAGATGTAAAATTACCGGTTATTTATTTTTAGGGTAAGTAACGCGTAATTTACCGTTTTCTTACGGTAAATTACGGTAATTTTGAAGGAAGTAATGTTTTGATGTATACTTATAATTACTCGCGCATACCAGTCAGTAATGTATCGGTGTTGTGGAATCATTTTAATTATACGAATAATAAAAAAATCGACGATAATACATTATTTTCTTTGAAATAGTTCAAGCTTGCCGATGTACGACCACCCTTGAATTCCGTTTTTTTTATTCTAAACAAAAAAAAGATTGCATTCAGAATATCACAAGTTTTCTCTATAATTTAATAAATTTATATCAATGGAACAAAGTATTTTATTCATAGTTTTTCACCAAACATAATCTATTTGCAATATATCACGCTCTTAGACCATATAGTACATGGACTGCTAGTAGTCCACCATTTGCCGATTAGACATAGGAGCACTTAAAGCTGGCGGAGTTGCGGGCTAATTCGACGGAACCAACCGACCGTATCCGAAGGTACCCAGTCGTAGCCCTTAGGCTGCTGTCGTTTTAATCCGTATCGTACGGAATGAACCAAGCATTTCCGAAGGTGCCCGATCGTATACATTCGTACGACGATCGGACATCTTCGGGTACGGTCGGTTCATTCCGTCGAATTAGCTTGAAACTCCGCCAGCTCCTATGTCTAACCAGGCTGTTTCTATTGAGCTTACGGCATACTAGCAGTCCATATACTATAAAGTCTATAATCACGCTGTATATTAAATATTATAATAATGTAACAAATTTTGTTTCTAGCATCTATAATACTCCAAATGATAATGGTGAAAACATTGCTTTATTTACGAAAACTCTTCTTCCAAATATTCTTCATTCGTGAACTATTGCTTACTGTTGCTTAAGACTCAGTATCATTTCCCATCAACTCGAAATGAGCAGCATCCAAAGCTATCCTCTCTTCTTGACAACAGAGAAGAAACAATATTTCGTTTTCAAACCAAAACACAGGCGGAAGTGTTCTTGCACAGGCGTCACACTGAAATTAATGTGCATATGCATTAATATGCATGTAAATATATAGTACGCCGTAATTTACCGTAATATTACAGGGGTATATTACGACATTACATATCTAGACCCAACTCCAGCAGAATCATGCAACAGAACCTTCGCTCTCGCTCCCTTCTTTCTCTCTCATGCATACTTTTGCTTCCCCTCGGAAGCACTCTGGAAGAAGGGCTCCGTTGAAAATAAGAACCTGTTCGTGACGTTCGTGACTCTACTCAACTCTGCTGACGCACCCGGCGGTCTACTCTCTCTATTCGGTTGTTTCACGGTTGACTTCCCCTCCGCTCGGTAGAAACTTGGTTGACTTTTTAGTCTAATCGAGAGGGCGTCTGTGTAATTTCATGATACACGGGTTCTCATGGAAGTTAGGTCCCCCTGATGCTCAGTATGGCGCTTTATCGTAACCACGAAGGTATTTTTACAAGTCCACTTTACCGTCGACAAAAACTGATAAGCATCCGACTTGGCATAATAGTATATTATTGGCAGTTTTTGGGAATGCCTGATTGCACAAAACAAAAAATTGCAGCCTTAGGATAAGCCGGAGGTTGAAATCCTTTCGTCAAAAAAGGCATTTCCACAACTGTCAATACGATATTTTATCTGTAAATGACGAGGAAAACGTGAATTCTTAGTTTTAGACTATCGGATATTCATCGTGTTAGCGGTTTGTTTTTCAATGATTGTCACAACACTGCGGGAAATGTCAAACGATAGCATAGAATAGAATAGAATGTCATAAAAAGAGCTAAAAGCAGGGATAGTAACTTCCAGAACACAAAAGGACCGGGTCGAAGCGTGTAGAAACTACTAGCGTGCGGTGAAAGTTGCTAGAAACGTCCAGACTGGAGCTTCTAGAGGGTTCAGACGTTTCCCTACTCTGTAAAAAATCTCGTAGGAAAATAACCACACTGAGTTTAGGGAACAATCTGACCTACTCTGAGTGTCGTAAAAAACCGAACCAAGAACGTTCAATTACGATAGGGTAGGTAATTAACGATGAGCTCAGAAAATTCCTGCCGGACATGTATTTTACCAGCTGATAGTTGTTTGACAAGCGGGTAAATATTTGAATAGAGGGTAGTTCATTGACTTTACTCTTATATGTAATATGAATTGTTTTTTACAGGTGATATATCATAGATAATGGCAGCAGGAAGAAAAAAAAAATATCCACAGATCTGTACAATTGACATGATTCATTACAAATTAAAAATGCTATTGTACATGGTTGAGTGACGCATAACCTACAAATTGTAATCAAAAAATATGCTTTATGACATTATGTGTTGCACATTCAAGATTTCACCAAATTTTTTCGAAGCTTAACATTTGTCTACCCGGAAAATTATACAAAAAGACAATGAGAAAGTTGAAAAATTATTTTTTTCGCGTTTTTATTACGTTGTCTCTGAAACGGTTAAACTGTCACTCACTTGCATTGCACTCACTGGATTTTAAAATCACTCATTGCATTTTGACTAACTTGATTAGTTATTTACCTATGTCGGGTAGGATATTGACCAACCTATTGTCGATTTACTACCCACTTTTTTTTACGAACGCGTCGTTATTTTCCTAGGCATAGTAAAAAAACTACACTCAGTGTAGGTTAGATTGTTTCCTAAACTGAGAATCGATATTTTACGACCTGGTAGCTAATCTACTATCAGGAATTTTAATACTCACACTGAATGTAGTCGATTTCCTTGCCTCTCGCTATTTCCCTACCCCGTGTATGAAATAGACGACACTGAGTACTAAAATAATTTCCTATCCGTTAGGTCTTTTACGAGGTGATTTTATACAGTGTATATAAAGGCGGGTCCCCATGAGGAAGTCAGTCAGTCGTGCGGAAAAAATTGTACGAACGAGATCGATAGTGCGCAAGCGCAAGTGTAGTGATATTCCGGTTGGTGCCGAATATCGATATACGTGTATACGGTTGGTGCCGTATGCGAGAGTACGAGCACGTGAAAAATATACGGTTCGTGCCGTCAATATAAAAGTCTTTAGTGTGATAAATAAAAGGTACTTTTAAGTGTTTATTTTGTGTTTCATTGTGTTTTGCCTCCGACCCCAGCAATTTAAGTCGAACTTATGAAGCCAGCAAAAATTGTATAAATTAAGAAAAGAGAAAGTTTTTTAACAGTGAAAGAAAAATTCCTAACAAACTAAGTGTGGGGTTACGCGCGATACGAGAGGCAAAATGGCGCGAAATTCGAAAGTGACGTTTGATCGTTCAGAATCACAAACAACACGAATGGATGACTTCGAGCGTTTTCAAAGGAATATCAATCGTCAAAACGGCGCCTTTTCCTTGTACCTAGATGCATCCGGGATGGACCATACGATTTCTGAAACCATGGATGAAACCGTACGTTTCCAGGATATCAACTTACAATGAGAAGTGAGCCAAATGAAAAGAAATCTTGGGTTGATACGTCAAAATCGGGCTCAGAATCGTCCAGAGACAGCTGCACCAGAAAATATTCAAACAATTGATCTTTTTGCAAGAAACACCCCCCCTCAGAACTCCTAACATATAAACCATGAAAACGCCCAACACATTGACACAAATCAATCAATTTCGCAGTTCTTAGGTGCGGTATCGTGACTAATAGAACTAAATATGAGTCAAGCCGACAGCCGCACGGCAAAACAAGATATAAAAATCGTATCAGACTTATCAAGGGCTACCTACGTGTTCAACGGGGAAAAGAGTTCCATCGAAGCAAGAACATGGCTACGTCGAGTAGAGGAAACCGTAGCATTCAACGAGTGGGCTGATAAACATACCTTTATTGCAATTAGCAGTCATTTGATCGGAGTAGCCAAGGCGTGGTACGATGGAAGACCTGCACCTTTCCGAAATTGGCAAGATTTCAGGGACGCATTCACCACAACATTTATTGGTGAGAGAGACCAAGCCGAAGCATGGGAAAGAATGAGGAATCGAGTACACAGACCCGAGGAATCACTTGCAGCATATTACCACGACAAGTGTGGGGAAGTGGCGTCGGTGCGCATGCGTGTGGGTTGCGAGCGCAGCGCCAGAGAAACGCGGCATGATTGTAGAGCCGTCGACCGAACGAAATAGCACACACATGTTTCTTAGTGGGAAATAAATTGAAAGTTATTTGACTCGTTAATTGGAGTGGTGTTCTCATTCCCAGTCTGCCCTTCCCAGTCTTTGAATACGCTGTTCCTGAAGTTCAAATTATCGCATCCGCGAAAATCCCCACATTGGTGACCCCGATTAGGACGCGCACTGAGGTAGCGTCGGAAAAAAGAGAGAGAGAGAGAGAGAAGACGTGGTCGGTCGGCGGCATTCCAATCAAGGCATCGAGGAACGACGTCCAGCCCGGTCGTTCAGACAGCCCAGTTCATCAAGGCGTCAGGCAAGAGTTTTTTCTACTACCCAGGACGCGAGTTTTTTCGCTGTGAAGCCGCCATACCTTGGTGTGCCAAGGGGGCACACGCCGTCGAGAGGTTCGCCACCACCGAGAGTCGCGGAGCGCAACCAATCGACGTCGGAGGTCGAGCCATAGCCGTTCCCGGACAGCGATCATCGAGACGTCCTTTTTTCGCCAAGACCGACTCCTAGTGCATCGACCCCGAGGCTAGGGGGTCCCCCGCCGTGCCAACATCGACCGCCATATTTGGCCTTCCGCCATTGCCAGGTGGGCCGCCATAGCCAGCCAATCACACCCAGCGCCGCCATCAGCTTACGCCGTATTTTTCTCATGCGAGTTGTATGCAGTAATGTTTTGATTATTTTGTCCGAGTTTTTCTTGCGTTCTCGATCGCGGACTCTGGATTGATTTTGCGGGCGGTTTCAATTGGGACACGCGGTTTTACTGTCGTGATTATTATTTGTTGATTAAGATTTTGGCATATTTTTGGTATTGTTGTTTTTTTTTTCGCCCCGATTGACAGGTGCGTTTGCATGCATAACGGGTAAGTGTTATTTTGTCCGATTGGCAGGTAATTGGGTGACACGCGATTGGTATTGGTGTCGCCGTTTGTATTCTTTTTATTTTTTCGCGTTTCACGTGCGCTGGCGTTTGGCGTCTGACATTTGACGTCTGTTACTTTGATTTAATTAGGGTTTTTGATATTAATTGACAAAGGCGTAGCATCGAGAAATATTATTTTTATTTTTCTTTATGAAATCGTGAGCGACTCGCGGTCGATGCTTTCGTTTTTTTTAGATTAGTTTTTACGCGTTTTGGGATACGTGGATTTTTTTTATATATTTCCCCGATTTTGACTGATGGGCCTTAGGACCTCTGAGCTCGTTGGGCGGGAGTTTTTCGGGATTTATTTTTGTTTTTGCTGTTTGACACTTCGTGGATTACCCCTAGCTGTGGCATTTGACGATTGTTTTTTGAGAGGTCGTCGCTGTGGGGGGATTGTTTTGAAGTGGACTTGGTGCCGGAATTTTTTTGTGTAAATATTGTCATGTATATAGTGGACTCTTTTGTGTATATATTGCATTCGCTTGTATATATTTTTTGTATATATTTATTGTATATTTGTATATATTGGATTCGTGTATGTATTGACTCATTTTGCTGCGGTTCTTGGCAGTTTTGGCTCTCGGTATCCTCTCGTGCACGTTTTTTCGAAATGGCAGAGGAATTGGAACGGGCGCTGGTGGAAATGGAGAAGCTCAGGGTGGAAAATGAGGAAATTCGATCGAAGTTGCGCACATTTCAGGATCGTATCATCGATTCGGGTGGAGGTGCAGGAGCTGAGGCTGCGAGCAACGTCGTGGGAGATGGCCTACGGATTGAGGCGTCGTACAGGGTTCCGAAAATTCCGAAATTCATGCAATCGGATCCGAAGATTTGGTTCGTTCAGGTTGAGACGTCGTTTAGAAATTCTGGCATCACCTCGGACTCCACGAAGGTTGATCATTTGATTATGGCACTTGATTCTGACGCCATGGCGTGCATTCGTGACATTGTACTGCTGGAAAGACGTCCACCGGATGCATACGCCCAAATCAAAGAGCGTTTGATTTCAGCATACGCAGTCTCGGCTGAGGCTCGTTTGCGAAAATTGCTGGCAGGCCAGGTTATACGTGAGGGAAAACCCTCAATGATTTTGAACAGGTTGAGGAGCCTCAACGACGGCAAGTGCGATGATTCCATCATTTTATCTATTTTTTTAGAGCAACTTTCTCCTATCCACAGGGATATTTTGACGGCAACAGGTACTACGGATCTCAATCGCATAGCGCAGGTGGCTGATAGGCTCGATGAGAGTGCGGCTTCTCGTGCATCAATTTGCGCAAGCGAAAGGAGGCAGGAGTCCTGGGAAATTCCATTCAAGCGGCTTGAGGAGCAATTGGACGAGTTGACTCGAAAGGTGTTGTCTGAGGGATCAGGTGGCAGGTCGAGGTCGGATTCCAAGTCGGGGCGAGGGCGTGATAAGACGCCTGGGCGGGGGCGCAGTCGTTCTGGATCCAGACGGGCTGATGGCTTGTGCTACGCCCATTCGAAATTTCCTGACAGCCCACGTTCGTGTAGGCCGTGGTGTGTGAAGTTCCAGGAATTTCAACAAAAAAACTAACTGAGCCCCCTCCAGTTTCGGCTGTGGGGGAGGGGGCGTCAGCATTTGGCAACCGTTTGCACGTTAGAGACTTGATTTCGGGGCGATGGTTTCTTGTGGACACGGGTGCAGAAATTTCCATTTTCCCAGTGAGCATGGGGCTCAGGGGGAGGCCGGATTCGAAGAAGCTTTTTGCGGCCAATGGCACTGCAATTGATACCTTTGGTGAGGCTCGGCATTCTATAGATATCGGGTTGCGCAGGATTTTTCATTGGAATTTTTGTATTTCTGGGGTTCCCTACCCTATATTAGGCGCGGATTTTTTGCACCATTTTGGTTAAGCGGTTGATTTGCGAGGGTCCCGGCTGGTCAATACACTCACCGACAGTCGGGCCCCCGCCATTTTTAAGTTGGCTCCAGTGCATTCGGTGTGTGCGTTTGTTCCGGATTCTCCTCTGAGTAAATTAATTAAGGACTTTCCCGAAACTTTGGGCACGTCGGCCGCGGCCGGTTCGGCGGGCCACGTGACCCCCCACCACATTCTTACCAAAGGGCCCCCGGTATCAGCTCGGGCGCGCAGGTTGCACCCCTCCAAGCTGGCCGCTGCCAGGAGGGAGTTTAAGGAGATTTGCGAGGCAGGGGTTTGCAGGCCTTCCAGCAGCCCCTGGGCTAGCCCATTGACAATGGCCCAGAAAAAGGATGGCACGTGGAGAGTGTGTGGAGATTTTAGGAGGTTGAACGCGGTCACGGTTCCAGACCGATACCCCACCCCACACCTCCAGGATTTTTCAGTGAACCTTCATGGGAAGAGTGTTTTTTCATATATTGATTTACTTAAGGCTTACAATCAGGTTCCTGTGGCAGAAGAAGACATCGAAAAGACGGCTATAATTACCCCTTTCGGGCTTTTTGAGTATCTGTACATGCCATTCGGGCTAAGGAATGCTAGCCAGACGTTTCAGAGACATCTCCACAGGGTTTTAGGGGATCTTGATTTTGTTTTTATTTACATTGACGATATTCTGGTTTTTTCCACCTCTCTCGAGAAGCATGCTCAGCATCTTCGCATGGTCTTCGAGAGACTGAGGGAATTCCATTTAAGGGTGAATGCGAACAAGTGCGTTTTCGGTCAGTCGGAGATCAGATTTTTGGGCTATTCGGTGAGTGGCGAGGGGATCCGCCCTACTCGGGAGAAGGTCAGGGCCATCAATGACATCAAGAAGCCGGGGACAGTGTTGGAGCTTCGTCGTTATCTTGGAGCGTTCAATTTTTACAGGTCGAGTATAGCCCATGCGACGGAGTTGTTGGCTCCACTTAATTCGCAATTAGGGGAGTCGAAGAAAAATGACAAACGGCCAGTTGCCTGGACTGCCCAATCTGAAGAGGCATTTCTGAAGTCCAAACGGGCTTTGATTGACGCGGCTTTGTTGGTTCATCCTCGCCCTAGCGCCCCACTCAGAGTGGTCGCCGATGCGTCGGATTTCGCCATGGGCGCCGCTCTTGAGCAGTCATCTGGGGCCCAGTGGCAGCCGATGGCATTTTTTTCAAGGAAATTCTCCCAGGCCCAGTTAAAATACAGCGCATACGATAGGGAACTGACAGCGATTTTTGAGGTGGTCAGGTTTTTTAGGCCTTTTATTGAAGGCAACGATTTCAAAATCGTCACCGATCATAAGCCCCTTGTATATGCATTCGTTCAGAATTCTGACAGGTCGTCGCTTCGACAAACGAGACAGCTTTCTTACGTGGCCCAGTTCACCACGAGAATTGAACACATTCCGGGGAGAGAGAATGTAGTGGCGGATTCGCTATCACGCATCGACGCACTCCGATTGCCTTTGGAAATGGATCTCAAGGAGGTGACAGAGCAGCAGGGAAAGGACTCCGAGTTGGAGGGAATTCTTTCGGATTCGAATTTTCCTTTGAAGCTGAAGGCCATGCAGTGGGGCGCCGACAGCACCAAGGTCTATTGCGAGATTTCTGGGGAATCAATAAGGCTATATATTCCCGCATCTCTGCGGAAGCGGGTGTTCGATTTGTTCCACGGGCCGGCTCACCTCAGTGCCAAGGTTTCAGACCGTTTAATTCGCCAGAGGTATGTTTAGCCTAACATGGGTCGGGATATTTCTGGTTGGTTTCGGTCATGTCTGGATTGCCAGATGGCCAAGGTTTCTCGTCACGTCAGATTGATTCCAGAAAAGTACGTGGCCCCAGATGGGCGGTTCGAGCACGTTCATATGGACATTGTGGGCCCTTTGCCCCCCTCCGATGGTTATACTTATCTTTTTACATTGATTGACAGATTCTCGCGTTGGGTCGAGGCCATTCCTGTAAGGGATATCACCGCGCAGACGGTGTCGCGTGCTTTCTACGATGGGTGGATTTCCAGGTATGGAGCTCCCAGGATCTTGACGACCGATCAAGGGGCCCAATTCGAATCACAGTTGTTTTCAGCACTTCTTGATTTGATTGGCTGCCAGAGGATTCACACGACTGCTTATCACCCTGCGTCCAACGGACTAGTTGAGAGGTGGCACCGCACTTTGAAAGCCGCGATCATGTGTCATTTGAAGGGCACTGACAGGGGCTGGAATAGGGTCCTATCGACGGTTCTCATAGGGTTGCGCTCTCATGTTCGGGACGACACGGGGTTTTCCCCGGCGGAGTTTGTATTTGGCACAGCTTTGCGGTTGCCAGGAGAATTCTTTTTGGAGGGTGATTTTACGCCAGATCCGGTTGGCTTTATCAGTGAGTTTCGGGAGTATATGCGGCAAGTTAGGCCAGTACCCGTCGCCCACAGGAACAGGAATCGGCCATTTGTTTTCAAGGATCTGCTAGCATGTACCCATGTTTTCCAGCGAAACGTGGCGAAGAAGTCGTTGGAAAGGCCATATTCAGGCCCATCCAGGGTGTTGGATAGGATTTCAGATAGGGTGTACCGAATAAAAGTTGGGGGTTCTCCAAAGGACGTGTCTGTTGAGCTGTTAAAGCCGGCTTATTTTTTGAATGAGGAACCACCCAGCGAGCTCAGAGGGCCCGGGGCGGGGGTTGACCACGCGCCACAGTTGAAGACGTACGCGAGAAAGAGGGTCAGTTTTTCGCCGGGCACGAAGGGATAGTCGGTTTGCATTTTTTGTTTTGGTTCCGTCTATTATTTTTTTTTCCCCGCAAAGGCCAGGTGGAGTTGATCGATCGGGCCATGTTTCATGTACGCGTTCGGTACCAGAGTTGGTAATTGTATTGTATATTTTTTTTCATTTTTCCACGCCCACATACCTTTTTTTTTCCTTTTGATCACGGATTTGTACGTCTGGAGGGGAAGTGGGGGTGTTTTTCTTTTTTTATTCGTCTCATGTGAGTGACGACTTTAAGCTGTTTTAGCTACGATTGTATTATTTTTTGTCATTCTCAATCTCGATTTTTCCTGTGATATACGCACTGTGATTATATTGTTGCCCGTTGGCACAATTTTGCGTACTACTATGTTGCGTACAATATTATTGGGCATACCAGTGATCGATACTGTGATAGCGAGAAGTTCCTACGTCGTTCTCTCCTAATTATCCGAGTAATTGTATTTGGACATTGATGTTTTTTGTAATTGCGAGGTTTATCAGAGCCGCCATATTGGCGGGCGTAAGTCTTGTATGTCGTTGTCACTCGGGGGGGAGTGTGTGGGGAAGTGGCGTCGGTGCGCATGCGTGTGGGTTGCGAGCGCAGCGCCAGAGAAACGCGGCATGATTGTAGAGCCGTCGACCGAACGAAATAGCACGCACATGTTTCTTAGTGGGAAATAAATTGAAAGTTATTTGACTCGTTAATTGGAGTGGTGTTCTCATTCCCAGTCTGCCCTTCCCAGTCTTTGAATACGCTGTTCCTGAAGTTCAAATTATCGCATCCGCGAAAATCCCCACACAAGATGAGATTGTGTCGCTCTCTATCGTTGAACTTCCCCGAGATCAAGAGGCAAGTAATACATGGACTTCGATCAAAAGATCTGATGATTCAAGTTGGAGCTGCGTACCATTACGACGAAGGCGAGTTATTCGCTGACCTGCGAAAGCCCTGAAAGAATTCTATGACAAGTCATCGAGTCAAAGGCACGATAAAAGTCGTCACAACCCCGGACAACTTCAAAGAGGTATTTACAATTCGAGGTCACGACCAACAAGAGTCACAACGAAGCACCGAACAACCAGCAAAGGCAAGCTAAAGTCAATCAAGGTAGAATAACTTGCTTCAAGTGTCAAAAGAAGAGACATTATGCGAGACATTGTACCGAGAATCGCACAAATCGCAGTGACGCTAACTTGAGAAACCCATAAACTACCAACAACAACGCCAATGTTCATACTCTCGTGGAAGACGAAGTCAAGCGCTCGATTAATAAATACCTAAAAGAAGTGATGGTTGGAGAAAGCAAACATTGACACTGGCAGTAGTGTGTGCACAATTCGAGCTAGTACAGTGATAACCGAAGGTTTCTCAGTGCGGAGAGTGGCCAGCGAGTTAATAGGTTTTGGGTCGAACAATAACTCAATAACTTCACCAGGAGTCATCGAAGAATACCTCAAGATATATAACGCCAGCCCGACTCGTGTGATTTTCCGTGTGGTACCCGACAATGTGCAAGATTGGGACGTAATTATTAGGCGGTCATTTCTGAACTTACCTGGCGTCGCCTACTACAAAATTGGCGACAAACTAAAATTTCAAAACCACTATCTATTAGAGGAACTTACCACCGATGAACCAAACCAAGAGGCAGAGAAACCAGTGGTAACTGAATCCGAAGAAATGAGCCCGGGGACAATTAACTTCATTCGCACCATGGTAAAGGATCAGGAAATCTGTTTGCCAGTAAACATCCCAGAAAATGGAACCAAGACTCTGGAGAAGGGCGAAGAATTAGGAGCACGAATTTTATCGTTGGAGGAAGCGCCATTTTGCGAGCAACGATTGAAACCTGTCAGCCTTGAAGAGGTAAATACAGAAGCCGAAGTTTCCGACACCCAACGTCATGAAGTGCAGGATCTTCTGAACGAATATCGGTGTTGCGTTGCGAAAAATATCGGTGAGCGTGGTAAGACAGATGCAATTGAGATGGACATTACGTTGAAACCGGGTAGTATACCTTTCTCAAGTAGACCATACAAAGTGAACACTGAAGAACGCGAAACAATTAAAGAGACAGTAAATGAATGGAAAGAGGCAGGTATTGTGCAAACCACATCTTCCCCGTATGCAACTCCGGTATTGCTAGTTAAGAAAAAGAACGGTGAATCGAGAATGGTTGTCGATTATAGAAAGTTGAACGCGCAGACTCAACGTATGAATTTTCCTTTACCAAGCATGGACGAGTACCCCTGGAAACACTCTATTGTGCTCAAATTTTCGCGACTTTAGACCTTGCAAACGGGTACCTGCACATTCCATTATCAAAAGAGGCACAGGAAAAGACTGCATTTATTACACCTGATGAAACGGGAGAATTTACCAGGGCCGTATTCGGGCTAATGAACGCTCCTTTTTATTTTTCGAAGTTGATGAAAATCGCTTTGGGTTTCTTACGAATAGGATTCTACTTTTTTTACCTTGATGATATTCTCATTCCTGCGAGAGACTGGGGAGATTTAATGCAACGGTTGCGCATGGTTTTGGAAGCTCTGAAAAAGAACGGTTTCTTTAAAGTTAAGTAAGTGTTTCTTTGGAATGAAGCGCGTCGAATTTTCGGGATTTTCTCTCGGAGTTGACGGAATTGAACCGGGTAAAGATAAGGCCCGCGCCGTTGGACAGTTTCCAAGACCAGCGAACGTGCGTGAGGTTAGGCGATTTCACGGTCTTGCCAGTTTCTTCCGATGTTTTGTTCTGGACTTTGCGAAAATCATGGCTCCAATAACTCGTTTGACGCGTAAGGATGTCACTTTTCAATGGAGGGAAACTCAGGAGAAGGCCTTTTTGAAAATTCGCGATATTTTGAGTTCAGAACCGGTGCTTGCGATCTACAACCCGAAGGCAGATAGAACGGAACTGCACTGTGACGCGTCTGCTGAGGGGATGGGTGGCATGCTATTTCAAGCTGACCCTCAGGGTAATTTGCAGTTAGTTTACACCATTTCAAGAAGGACCTCTGAAACAGAGCGGAATTACCATTCAAGCACGTTAGAACTGATGGCGGTTGTATGGTCAGTTGGACGCTTACGATTGTTTCTCCTGCCTCTAAAGTTTAAGATTGTGACCGATCGTCAAGCGTTAGTTTATCTAAATGCGCACAAGACCTCAAATCCGCAAATTTTCCGTTGGAGCATAGGATTGACAGAATACGATTACGAGGTGCAACACCGTGCCGGTACGGCGATGAGGCACGTGGATGCTTTGTCCCGAGCTCCTGTTGACGATAGCCATGTAAGGGGAGATAACGAGGCATTTGTTTACCACATTGTGGAGAATGATGATGAGGTTCTGATTTATCAAAGAAGTGATTCGACCTTCAGGGGAATTATCGAGGTATTAAGCAGGCCCGAGAATGAGCGGATGAAAAGAGAACGTGGTTTGACTCGCGATTATAAACTGGTGAATGGCATATTGTTCAGAAAGGTTCTGGTGAGTAACCAGGACATGCTCTTATACGTGATTCCGGACGCCTTGCGAAAGATAATTGTAATTGAGTACCATGATTTGGGCAGTCATTTGGGTCTGAATAAGACATTGGCTCGTATAGGGCAGTACTATTACTTTCCAGGGATGAGATCCTATGTCAAGAGACATATTGAACACTGCCTCGAATGCATTTTGAGTAAAAAGTGGGCTGGGAGACAGGCCGAGGTCTTGCATCCTATTCCTCCGGGTCCTAGACCCTTTGCGGTGGTGCACGTCGATCACGTAGAACCTTTTGTTACCACCACTGCGGGTAACAAGTATGTCATGGTAATAACGGACAGTTTGACGAAATACGTTAATCTTTTTGCGGTTAAAGGTGTCGATACGCTTACGACGGTGAACAGATTCGAAAGATTTATTGACAGATTCGGCGCAATTCAAAGAATTGTCAGGGATAGGGGCACTTGTTTTACATCAAAGGGTTTCGATACATTTTGCGCTAAATATGGCATCAGACATACATTAAACGCGTCGCGACACCCTCAAGCAAATGGATTGGTCGAAAAGCTTAATCAAGCGCTTGTTCCATTGATGCGTACTTCCACGAGGCTTCCCTCGTGGAAGCCTCGTAAAAGTTTTTTCTAACTTCAATAGGGGAAACTTCCTTGCATGTCGAAAAAAAGTTGAATTATTTGAAACTGCTACTAATAAATAAATTATTATTAATAATAATGTAAAGTTTTTCCAGATATTTATTTATTTTGGTGGTGAGTATAGCTTCATTAAATGCAGCCAAAAAAATTTTTATCAAAATCGATTGAATATTGGTCGAGTTTCAGCGATGTTAGTTCCGAACGACATTGATTTCCGAAGATATGAAAAAACCTATTATTTATTTAATAGCCGATAAACAAATCATCAGAAAAAGGATTTTTATTAGCAAGAAGATGCGATTTATCAAGCGGAACAAATTTGTGTTTTTTGTTCAAAGTTTTTTTGAAAAAAAATTTTTTTGCTTTGGCTTGGAGATTGGAGAATACTTTTACCCGGTTTCGAGCGGAGACTTATTGCATCGGCGTGCTCATTATTGAAAAGAAAATTCCAGTCATTGGCTTGATTAAAGCTCCGATTTCAGAGGCGATTGGAATAAGCGAGAAAAAAAATGACTTGTTATACCTGATGAAATATCTAGACACAAACGGTAAAGAATTTTTCAACAATTATTTGCAAACAATGAGTGTTAAATCAAAAAGAGTCAATCATGATAAGAAGCAAAAAAAACAAACAAGTAGCAAAATACTAGAGTTTTTATTTCGTTCTTTTATCATTCCATTGTGGAAAAATGGACCAAGCGTTCTTTCGTTCCCAGCACTGAAGTACGCACGTCTCTAAGTAGCAATGGAAAAAGTTCGCGCGTCATTAAATAAATCATCGCTTTTTTCCCTAAACGTGTCATTCGACTATCGCGCCGCGCCTTAGATAACATGTTCTTTATGTCGCAAACAATATTGTAAAACATTAATATTCTAGTAGTTACTTTTGTAAATAATGAAGCTATTCTCGTTGCTATAGTTCTCGTTCGTGATTTAATAGTGTCCGGATTTTGTAAAACAAAAGTACATACATATGCATGAGATTTGAAACGATTCATTTACAATAATACTTTTACTCCTGTCAATTATTACTGTACTTGCGTATGTGGACAGTACGCAAGAAGAATAAAGGATTGAATGAAGTTGAAGCATTACTATGCTATTTTCAATCTCTTAAAAAAATTGCTTCATAAAAACTCGTTTTTTATCAAGTCTTCGCCTCGGTCTACAAATTTCGTACTCGTAAAAAGTATAAAATTCGTGTCCTGGTTACGTACTATCTGTACTATAAAATAACAAATACCAATGGAAGGATGGCTTGCCAAACGCAAAGAGGTGCGCAGCCCCCTCGCCCCCCCCCCCCCCAAAAAAAATATAGTTGTATTTTATAATTTTATTTTTTTTATGTGAAATCGGCTACAACGAGCGCTATACGCCGCCTGTGAATTGATCGTAATGTTCCCGTTTACCGACCGAGCCCATAATAGTCAAAACCGGCTATAATGAACCATTATGATTCAAAAAATTGAACATAATGAGATTTTTTTTTCTTTAATTTCAGAAATCATCTTTTTTGTTCCGTCGAAAAAAAACGATTTCCGAAATTAAAAAAAAAAAACAAAATCTCATCATGTCCAATTTTTGAGGGTCACAATGGTTCATTATAGCCAATTTTGACTATTATGCACACGGTTATTAAACAGGAACATCACGATCATTTCACATACGACCCTCATCGCTCGTTATTGCTGATTTCGCATAAAATATCGTATGCACCTCGGAAAATACATGGCCGTCTTCATGTGCCATTCGTGGTGTTTTCCGAACACGTCGGAAGAACATGCACGCCGAATATTGTGAATTGCGGAAATTGCCTTTTTTGATGGAACGATTAACCTCGGCTTCGCCTCGGACCATAAACTTTCGTTCCGTCAAAAAAGTCAATTTCCAAAACTCACAATATGCGGCGCCCATGTTCTTTCGACCCGTCCTGAAAAAACCACGATATCGGCCCATAATGACGGCCGTATATACCTCGGACAATAATATACTGTTATTATAATTATTTTTCATCGTACTGAGAATTTTCAAAATTATGATATGACAAAGGGTATTTATGTTAAATTAATAATTTTTAAAATATAATTGTTTCATATATTTTAGAATTATATTGATTGACATGCACAACTTAATATGAATAAATATTATTATGAAATCACAATAAATATTAATATATATCACGGAGCAACCTATTATGGCGATGTCGGGATTTTCTACGTTCCAAGCCTGACAATCAATTAAAATAACTGGGAAAATTTTTGTTTGTAAAGTTTGAGTGAATTCATAAATCAGTAACATGTGCAACTGAGGTGTAATTGTATCGGCATATGCTGTGGATTCTGTTAATGTAAGTCATATTGACAATAAAGAGAAGTTTAGTTCTGAATGGAAAATAAAATGTATTTTTTCGCATTTTTTATTTATAAAAATCAATAACTCTTTCTCAGAACCAACAGGAAATTCTGAACTTGGCTGAGTTCGAGTGATTGGTAGAAGGTACAACAATAAATGTACCGAAATTTTTCGATTAACATTATCATTTATTTTTATGTAAAAGCTTTTCAAACACGACACCATTGACTTTTTTGTTATCAGCTATGAAAATATGATAATATTTACATTATAATGATTGTCGAAAAGTCTGAACAATTCAGTGTTTTACCTTCTATCATGTAATCAAACTCAGCCAAGTTTCCAAATACTCGATTTATTTCGAAAAAAGTTATAATACTGTGAGTGAAACATGGGAAAAAACATGTTTTTCATTTAAAACTTTAACAGCTTGATGACGAGTGTTAATGCTACTCGATTTCAATCAAACTATACGAACAATTTTTTCAATTTTTTTTCTATTGATTTTTAGGCCAAAAATATGGAAAATATTGTGACATAACGCAACTGTCGCCCTAATGTGCATGTTTTGAATGCTTTTTAAATAAGCAGCTTTAAATAATGATCTAATAATGAACATCATTGTAAAAGATCTAATTTCGTATATTCACAAATTGTAGGTGATACAGGTTATTCATCCACAAATCAAATTACCGTATATAAGCTTGTATATCCTCAAAGAATATCATCTTCTTTACAGTTACATTGAATAATTCTGTGATTGAATTAATTTGAAGAACAATAAATTTAAGCATCTTATCAACATCTTATATAATGCTCCTGGGATCCAACAATGTTTAAGACATTAAATAACGGAACGAATACAATGCATAATTTTCGCTATAAAAACAAACAATTTTTTGCTTTTTTAAATAAAAAAAGTCAATCATTTTGAATGTAAACATTTTTTCGAACTTTTTAGAGAAACTTAATCTACAGATCTTTTGGTATTCTCATTCAATAATGAACTGAAGTTAATAATTGATTATTTATTATTTTTTTATTACATTATTGAACCATCGAATTTCTTATATCAAGTATATGAGGAAGTGTGCTAGGAAGACAGTTATGAATTTTGCGTAATTCCTTACAATTTATAAAAAGCATTCACAAACATTTTACAACCAATAATTTTTAATTATGGCACAGAAAAAAATTCTAATACATTGCGAATTACTAATAAAAACACAAGTAAAGATTGTATTAGAACCTCTGAAAAAAATTAATCTTAGCAATAAGAGAGATTAAAAATTGAAAAAAAATAAATAAATTTTTAAATAATGGAGTTAAGGGTTATCAAACACAAAAAATTATTGCATCAATTGGTGTCCGGATATTCATCATTTAACGTAATGTATAATAACAAAGTATGATTGATTGATATTATCATTAAAATACACACAAATATCGATAAGTAAATCAGAAAAAAAAATTAAAAAAGGACTTAATATTTATCGACATGATAAGACAAAAAATCAATAATGAAATATTCATTCATATGAAAAAATGAATTCACATGGGATTCAATTTTCATTTTTCATTCAATTTTCAAAATTCAAATTTCACACTGAAGCCTTTCTCACAGTTGTGGATTATACAATAACGTCTCTGCCACAACGCATCGCAGCATATGAAATCGTTTGCGAAAGATTTGATTTTTTAAGTAAGCTTCCGACAATAACACTTGAAGAGTTGGATGCAGCAGCGAAAAATCTCATAAAACTCTACCCAGAAGATTTGCAATCATCTTTGTCCCTCGAATTGCTTCAACTTGCTAAGTTGTCACAGTTGTACGAGGGGAGACCCAAAAGTAACGGGAATTAGGTGGTGGGGGGACCGCGGAGGGGGGGATCGGGTTCTCCACTGGTTCTCTTCCAAGCTGCTACTCTCCCAAGTCAGTGTGCTAAGTTCATTTGCTATGAGTGCATTCGTTCGTCCGTAAGAATTTTTCTAGTGAAACGACTTTTTCCGTTTCGGCGAAAACGTGAAATGGCTGAGTGCGGAGAGCAACGCGCGGCTGTAAAATTTTGTTTTTTGTTAGGAAAAACACCCGCGGAAACCCTTGTGATGCTGAAAAAAGCTTATGGGGATAATGCTTTGAATAAAACGCGTGTGTACGACTGGTTTTCGCGTTTCAAGAATGGAGAGATGTCAATAGAAGACCAACCTCGTTCTGGGCGCCCCTCGACTTCAAGAACGGACGAAAACATTGAAAAAATCAACACTCTTGTTCATGAAGACCGTCGCCGAACCATCGATCAACTTTGTGAGATGTCTGGATTGTCATGGAGTTCAATTCAGAGGATTTTAACTGAAGATTTGAGCATGAGGAGGATTGCAGCCAAATTTGTTCCTCGCCTTCTCTCCGACGATCAAAAGGAGCGTCGACTTCAGGCCTGTCTTGAGCTGCAAAATCAGTTGGATGAAGATCTAGATTTTTTTCTCAAGGTTATAACTGGCGACGAATCATGGTGCTATGGCTACGACCCCGAAACAAAGCAGCAATCAAGCCAATGGAAGACACCTCTCTCGCCTCGTCCGAAAAAGGCACGCCAAGTGAAGTCTAACATCAAGACATTGCTCATTTGTTTCTTCGATTGCAGAGGTATTGTGCACGCAGAATTTGTTCCTCCAGGCCAAACGGTCAACCAACACTTCTACTTGGAGGTTTTGAAAAGGTTGAGGGAGAACATCCGGAAGAAAAGAGCGGATCTTTGGCGCACAGGAGATTGGTTCTTCCACCACGACAATGCACCTGCCCACACAGCGCTGTCCGTGAAGAAATTTTTGACCAAAAACGGCATGACACCGATTGTTCACCCCCCCTATTCACCGGACCTTGCCCCCTGTGACTTTTTTTTGTTCCCTAGACTCAAAAGGGACATGAAAGGAAAACGTTTTGGGACTGTAGAAGAGGTGAAACAAAAATCGCTGGAAGGTTTAAAAAACATTGAAAAAAATGAATTTTAGAACTGTTTTGAACACTGGAAAAAAAAGATTGAACAAGTGTATTACAGTCAATGGGGGTTACTTTGAAGGTGATAAAAATTGTGTGTGAAAAAATTTGTCAATAAAAAAGTTGTAACACAATTCCCGTTACTTTTGGGCCCCCCCTCGTATAAACAGCTTGACAAAGAATCAATGGAGACATTTCTCTATCGCATTATCATAGAAAATGATTTGCGCTTAACTTTTGTCAATGCAGAGATAGTACTTCGCATTAACTTGTCCATGATGGTGACAAATTGCAATGGAGAAAGATCGTTTTCAAAAATGAAAATCATTAAACACAGATTACGGACGGGTATGGGACAGGAACGACTTACTGGTCTGATAATTCTAAGTATCGAAAACGTCATTGTAAGAAGCTTATCTTTCGAAAATCTCATTGAAGTATTCGCGAGGAAAAAATCGAGAAAAGTTCACCTGGGTTAAAGAGGCGTTCAATAAAAAAAAACATTTTTTAACTTGACTTCAAACGGACCATTTGATTTAAAAAAACGTTTAATAAACAAATTTTAGACAATAGAAAATTTTTGATTTTTATTATTGATGATCTTTTTACGAACACATTTTCAGTTACTGTGTCATATTCCACCCTCTATCTTTCATTATTAAAGGGCCACCACCATTCTTTGACCTCGGGCCTCCACAAACCTTAATCCGGCCCTGTATATAATTGTATTGATAATTAATAATAATTATTTGATGTATTCTTGAGTTCAATTAAATTTTAATTTATTATTTGATTTACTTATCTTCGATATGATTTGTGATTTTTTTTTTACATCGATCAGTTAATATCAAATAAAATTCAATTTATTAGTGACAGTATATTTCAAATAATAAATAGGTATAGTACTACATCGTTTGAATAATGAATTCTGAATCATTTTCTTTAATGTAGCATACTATATTATATGCAGGCAAACAATTAATTTGATAATTTAAAAGATCAATTCTGTACTTTAATTATAATTACAAATTATTGAATAATTTTTTGATTAAATTTGAGTACGATGACGTATACATGTATGAAGACCTGTCATATATGTAGAAATGAAAAATGGGTAAATGCATATTATGAAATTCGGACGAATTACATCCGTCGCTTAAAAAGAGCCCGCGACGAAATCGGCCGAGGAATACTTACTCTGAATATCATTTTTTTCTCTTTCTACGCTGTACTGTGTAACGGGAGTGTCCCTCTCTTGCCTATTGTTCCGCTCGTTTTCGTCTAACTTTCACTGCCTGCCTTTCATGGTCCCTCCATGAATACTATTATGATTATTTTCGTCAACTGATCTCGAAAATTCCAATCGATTTCCGAAAGACCCCGTTCTGCTCTGACCGCATTGTTGCCTACTTGGCAGTAGTATTGGGAAATGAACATCTTTAATCATATTCAACATGGCGTTTTTAGAATATATGATTGAAATTTTGGGCGAATGGGGCGTGATCGCGGGATGTAAACAAAACTCAACAAATTAAAACAAATGACAACACTAAAAAAAAAAATTTCAAATGAAATTCGAATAAAAAATTAATAATTTTTCGAATAGGAGTGGTGCCTCTGTGGTAAAAACCACAAATTGGGAATTTCCGGTTGTTGTTTTTGTTTTTTTCAAGGACAGATCAAGGTAAATATTTTAAAGAAAAAAAAGAGTTTTGAAAAAATATTTTTAAAATATCAAAATGCATATAAAATTTGTTTCAGACATTTACAACTTGAAGTAAAAATTTCAAACAAGTATTATACTATGCGACACACATTTGTAATAAAAACATTTTTTATAGTACTTGGGAAAAATGTCTTAATAATAAATAAACGTAAATTCAAAATGGAAAATTTTGAAAAGAAAATAGTAATATTATAATCCACCTCAAACATGAGTTTCTAAAATTTTCTTGGACTTCAAAAAAATAATATAAATGAAAAAGAATAAAAATACACCACTTTTATTTTTAAAAATATTTAAACATACAAAACTGATCATATTCATGTTAATAAAATTATATATTATGTTTCAAGATGCTAAAATCGTTTTGATATCTTAAAAAACATTAAAACTATAATTTAAAATATACATAAATTATGATAATAAAAAATTATGAATTATGATGTGAATATAGATGTATGATCATTATGCAAATAATATATTCAATCTCGAGGTTATGAATTCAATTTTTGAATTCTAATTTTCATAATATCAGAAAACAACAAAATAAATATTCATCAGTCAAAATTTTGTCACGTTTCATCAAGTATTAAATTTTAATATTCAAATATACGGTCAAGTGAGGTAAATCATTTTTTATAGTAGTTGGAAAAAATATCTGAATAGTAACCGTCAATTAAAAATTAAAGGTTTTGAGAGGAAAATTGTAATATAAGTACTATCCCTGACAGACGGCCGAATCTTGCCGAATACTGCCGAATACCGTAATACGGTTTTTGTTGGTATTCGGCGGTATTGGGCGAATTCAACTTCCGAAAAAACTTGATTTCGCAAGAAAAAAACTGTTCAGTAGGTAAAATGATATTTTTTATGAATTTTTGGCAACTATTGTTCCTCAAAATACACATATTTAATAAAAGGAAGGATTAAACTTTTATTAACATATTTGACACGAAATGGAATCTCCGTGGTAAGGTAGAGTAGTTGGTGACTGTAACAGCTTTTGGATTGCCATACAAGTTGGTTTTGTAGGTTTTTTATAAGGATTGGAATTTATTCGTTTTTTTATCGACGTTATCGGGCGGGATTCACCCAACCCCGCTGAGTACCGCTGAATACCGTATTACGGAATTCTGCCATCCGCCAGGGATTGTATATAATGTGTATTGAATTTAGCAAATATTAGAAGTTGGGAGTAAAAAAAAAAGTACATTAATTCTTTTAATATTTATTTTTATTATTTTTTTTTAATTGTAATAATTGTAAAATTATAGTGAAAAAATTTCATTTTGATATGATTAAAATTTTACATTTATCAATTTAAAAAAATATAATAAATTTACAATATAGTATAGGATATAGAATAATTGATCAATTTTTTCAATCAAATACTTTTTTCAATTATAATTTATTCAGTGCGTGATTGCAGTTAAAAAAAGATTATAGAACATTGATATAAAATATAAGAAAAATTTTTTTGTCTTTCGACCAACAGAAACAGAAAGACGTTAGGCGTGAAATTAAAAATAGTGATTTTTTGTCGAATTTGACCAAATTTTGGCATTTTATATCCTGCTAGTTTTCTCCCCAACCACAGTCACCTTTTTTTATCGTTACTAAAAACCGTTAAGGGGCTACGCACAATAGTATGCACTATCCGATGGATTTTTATTTACACTTGGAGTGCGAGAGAGACAGAGATCTCTCACTCGCACTCACAGCCGTAAACGGGATTATCCATCGGATAATACCGATGGATATTATTCTGCGGGATTCCACACAAGCGCAACCTCATGACGTCACGTGTACGTGAGCCACGGTGGCGGAGGAGATTCACGTCTAGTGGGGAATGAGGGGCGTCGAGTCTGGGATGATAGTGGGGCAAAATAAACAGTTACGCGACTATTGTTCGGTTTTCACTGGATTTTCTCTATTCTCTGGCATATTGATGAAAGTCATTGCAAAGAATTTCGAAATTCCTCGTGATCCCTATTGATCGAGGAAACAGGATTTCAGAAGTCATTTAAAATGATGCAAAATATAATAATGACTCTTGATTTCCAATACTCCATGTTTTTCGTGAAAAAATAAGAAACACGGCTGCAATTAGTAGTGGCGAAAAGCTGCAGGATAATGGATAAATATGAATAATTTATTCATTGTTTTCTGAAGAACAATAATGAATAAATAATTATTGTAACCTTGTAATTTTTTTCAGAATAACTTTTCCAGTTGTTGTATATTTAAATTTTATAACAGGTGATTTTTATTGTAAGAACAATTTTTACAAAAAAGTATATTATTTCCGTTTATTTTTAAGTTTATTTGACATCATGATAATTAATGAAAAATTTCGCGTATTTTCATAGAATTTAAAAATTAGTTAGTACTGTCAGTAGCAAACTGTAGACGATATTAAAACTAATAATTCATAAAGTCTTTGTACAGGTGGAACATTATTCAGATCTTTTACTCCCTGTCGTAAGTCAGGTTCTTGAAATTTTTATTTTACTCATTTGTCTACATTTAATTAAAAGTCGAAGGTGTGCAGATAATAAAAATCTGTGCAATAGACCTACGTGGGAAAGCACATAAATAAAAGTGAGTCAAAAGTTTTGTTTTTAATCACGGTGGGTCTGAAACATGTTCAACCGAAAAGTCTTTGCATGTGACCTGTTCCACTTGATTATAGTAGATTGACCTAACACGAATCATTTGAGCCTAAAAACAAAAAAATCTAGTAGGCCCTTTTTAAAAAAAGCTGTTTTTTTGAATCTAGCGCAGCTTCTCTTATGATGGGTATGAAATAAATTTTTTGTATAAACTAGTCATATATTTTTTTACTCGATAATGGTAGTTAAATTCAGAACAAATTATGCGAGAGACAAAACTAAAATATTCAATGAGCTTTTTCACGAAATAATACATTTCGCATGTAGGGAAAAAATAAATTTCTCACGAGGGTGTAAGTGTAATATACCTGAGGGAGAAATTTTTTTTTTTTTTTCATAGTGCGAACGATTTTTTTATCGTAGCAGAAGAAAAAGCCAACTTTTGCCCGCGAAGCGAGCAAAAAAGTAGACTTTTTAGACCTATCGTCACCATCATGAGAAGCTGCGCTAGATATAAAATAGTAGATTATGTACCAGGCACGGATGTGCAAATTTGGCGAAACGGCAAGATAATAGACCGAAGCGAAGCTTAGGTCTATTAGCCGATTCGCCAAATAGCACATCCGTGCCTGTTACGTGAGTTATCTTATACCATGATAACCGAGAAGTCACGTCAAAATATCAGTTTTGAGGTTAAAACGGCATAAAAAAGCTTTTTTCAAAAAGGGCTCGCTAGATTTTTTTATTTTTTAGCTCAAATGATTTTTGTTACGTCAATCTACTATAATCAAGTGAAAAAAGTCATATGCAAAGACCTTTCAACTACACATGGTTCAGTTAATAGTACATTGTTTATTAAGGAGCACAAATAGCCGATTGGAATGAGTGTGAAGTTTGGTGCCTGAGCGAAGCGTGCCTGTGCTCCGTGATAAACACGATACTTTTTGCCTCGAAAACATAAAAAATTGGCATTTTCAGGCATGTTGAGAGTGACCATGAAAAGTAGGGGCACATATGAAATATATTTTAGTTTATGCATGTTGTTGCAATGTAATAAATAGTATTTAGACGGGGATTTCGACTCTGGCGGGGGGTGAGGTGCAGGGGTCGGTGTCTCGGGCGGGGTAGGGCGTCTAGGGTGGGGGACGGTGATTCGGGCGGGGGACGAGGTCCAGGGGCGGAGCCCCTAGTGGGGTTTCGAAAGAGGCGAAGCCCCTTCGCAGGGGGTTCAGGGGGCGTAGCCCCCCCTAACTGCCAGAAAACGAGAGATTTAATTGTAAAATCATTATTCATCATTTTTAATTTATCATTTCCATGTTCAGCTTATTATTCCAGTGTAGTGGTATGCGGGAAAGGGAATTTCGATTGCCGGGACGAGACGGGGATTTTCCCACTAAGTTAAGACGCGATCCTGAGTGTTTCAGGATCCCGAAATTGTCTTGGAAATTACCAAAATGTTCCGGGAAATTCGGGATTCGAATTTTTTCGGCAAACTGTCATTCCCGTCACGTACCAGCGGTCCCGGCTTCGGGAATCGAGGATAGTCGGGATCCCGGCGTTCCCGCAGACCATTCATATACTGTAATAACACTTCACTTGGAGAATTAATCACTGTTTTTGTTCATGTTGCACCGCTTCCTGCCGCCCTGTGCTTGCGCTTCATTATTGTTTGTTATGACAGGCGGCCATCGCGGCCATGATGTTGATTGAAGTTGATGACTCTGATATCGATACGTTGATTTTGATCGATATCTGTGTGAAGTTAGCAGCTAAGTGCTACCAACTTGACAATGTATATACAATAGCTACAATATTGACAAATACGTGATTTTTCAATATTGTAGTCCATCTTTCATTTCTTCCCGGCCATCACTTCCTTAGGGCAGTAACGAAAGGAATTTTCCACTGGCACTAACCACTGCGCATGCTCATCTACTTAGCCAACCCAACTGCCTGGAATACGCAACTTTCGTCTCTCAAAACATGTCTGAAAATGCTCATTTTCGATGTTGCAAAGGCGAAAACATATTTACGCCATTTTAACCTCAAAACTGACATTTTGACGTGACTTCTCGGTTATCATGGCGTAAAACATTTCACGTAACAGGCACGGATGTGCAATTTTGCGAAACGGCTAACAGACCTCAGCTTCGCTTCGGTCCATTATCTTGGCGTTTCGCCAAATTCGCACATTCGTGCCTGGCACGTTATGTACTATGGAACACTGTGTATATAATGTACTGTGTGAATACTATACATGAAAAAAAAAAAAAAACGATTCAACCTTCCAGGTGACGCGGGAACAGCAAGTTAAATTATTTCAATTCTGCGAACCATTATAGTTCATATTTAATTTAATACACAAGATGCAACGCATAGTATACGTTGAATAATATGTGCAACATTTCCGTGCCTCATCATGCATTTTTCATGATTGTTGTTGCTTCATGAAGGTTGCAAGATTGTTCATGAAACTCTTTAAATTTCCCTTTGTAATCTTTATATCTAAAACGATTCATAATCATGTATTATTAAACGAATTTCGTGTTCGCTCGATTAACTTGTTATTAATCATGAGACACTGTAATTTATCATCGATTGCCGTACTTCATGATATTCACAAGACATATAAGATGGGTATCAAACATTTTTCATGATAAGTTCAAAAATTATACGAAATCACGTAAAATTTTTCATGAATTATCATGATATTAAATAAACTTTAAAATAAACGGGAATAATATACTTTTTTGTAGAAATTGTTCTTACAATAAAAATCACCTGTTATAAATTTTTAATATGCAATAGCTAAAAAAGTTATTATAAAAAAAAATTACAAGGTTACAACAATTATTTATTTATTGTTCTTGTTCAGAAAACAATGAATAAGTTATTCATATTCATTCATTATCCTGTAGCTTTCCGCCACTACTAATTGCAACCGCGTTTCTTATTTTTCCACGAAAAACGTAGAGTGTTGGAAATTAAGAGTCATTATTATATTCTGCATTATCTTAAATGACTTCTGAAATCCTGTTTCCTCGATCAATAGGGATCTCGAGGAATTTCGAAATTCTTTGCAATAACCTTCATCAATATGCCAGAAAATAGAGAAAATCCAGTGAAAACCGAACAATAGTCGCCCAACTGTTTATTTTGCCCCACTATCATCCCAGACTCGACGCCCTCATTCCCCACTAGACGTGAATCTCCTCCGCCGCCGTAGCTCACGTACACGTGACGTCACGAGGTTGCGCTTGTGTAAAAACTACGCGTATCCCACTTTGGTACACTGCAACGCCAGATCCACCACCCCTCCGTTGCCACGGAACACCGTGGGCAAGGAACGCCGAAATCTCAAACCTCCGTGGATTCATTCCTCCGTTCAGTTTGGGAGAAATGTTGTATGTATAGATCTATCTGTATTAACTTTGACGTTGACGTTTCTGGTAAAAAAGAGAACGCGCTTTTGATGAATCGTAAGGTCGATAAATCGGAATTCTGGCTTGTCAGTGATTTGAATATTTGGTATTGAGGTGATTCGAAATATTGAATTTTAGGTTTTTTGATGCTTCGGATTTTTAATCACTTGGAAGTATGATGAATCAGAAATTTTCAAAATCGGCAAAATGCGGGTACGGTCAAATGACGATTCGTAGAAGTGAATAAAATGTTAATTAAGGAAACGAAAAATCGCAGAATCGGCAAATTGAGCTTTCGCCCTTTTAAAAAATCGAAATCATATGTTTGCGGAAAAACGACAACCCGGGATTTCGTTGAAACGGGATTAAAAACTGTCGGTGAACTGAATTTTCGGCGCTTTTTTTCATCGACGCTATGAATATTCGGTTAAACGTGATCGCGGCAGTATAAAGAATCGTGTGAATCGTTTTTCGGAGTGATGCGGGTTCGTAGTGTTTTTTTTCACGGTCTTTTGCATTTCCGGAGTTTCGTGATTCGGACATATGACAAGTCCGGTGTTTTGAAAATTCGGAGTAATGAGTGTGTCCTGTGAAAACACTCGTTTCTGCCCCTTGATTCGAAAAAATAGTATTATATACTCGCAATTACAAAATTTTTAATTTTGACAGTAATTACATAGAGCAAGAATTTTTTTATAGTCGACCTTCCACTCTGAAGATCTAGCGATGTCGAAATGTCCGAGTTCTTTATTATTTATCTTTATATTTTGCTGTTAACTTTATTTCAACGTTATACAGAAACTATTTAATTTATTTCCATAAAATTATCGATTTTCAGTTACTTTTTTATTGGAACTTTTTTCCACTTTTGAAAGTTATAATTGAAGGCACATTTACAAGTCAGATGTACTTTATTTTTATGTTTCGGAGGAGAAAGTTTTTAATTTTATCGGTCTTTAATAATGATTATTTCTACTCTATAAACTTCCATGTAGCTGCGCGTGAATATCGAAGTACGAAGTGTGTTATTTTCGCGACTTCAATAAATTAATTATTGATATTTCGTTTTTTTCAGCAGGAAAATATTTGGATTTCTCATTGAATTATTAATTTTTTTTTACTTTATCGAATAAAAAAAGTGTCAGACAAGAATATTGATTAACATTTTCATTACTTTCAAAAATATACATTATAAGATTCTTAAAATGAAGATGTTTTCCATGACGAACTTCACTAATTTTAAAATTTTTCTATCATTATTATAATCATTTTTTCTAACTTGTTGTTTTGCAGCAAAAAATTTTCTTTGTTAAATGTTTGAAAATATCGAGTAGAAAATTTGAACTTTGGATTGATTAATCACTAAAGAATGAATTTTTATTACATCGCTTTGAAATTACAATGTTGTTTATGATAGATTGTCGAAAAATTTTTTCTATATTCAAAATCCTCTAGTTTCAATTTTTAGTTGAAACCCATGACTTTGAAAATTCCTTACTTTCAACTGCATTTTTCATTTTAATAAAATGCATCAATTTGAGACCTCAAATTAAAATGACATTGACTGAATTATAAATTTTCGTCAATTTTCGATTATGGACATAATTATCATTTTATATTATTATACTTTAAGAAACTCTTTATTGTATTCAAAATTTCAGAAAATTCTTACATTCCAAAAAAATGTCTAACAATGTAAAAAATTTTTAGGTTAAGGATTGTAAAATTACAAAAATTATGTAATTATTTTTATTGTTTTTTTTTTGGCATTCTAAAATGAAACACGTTTACATCTTAATGATAAAATAAAAGCTCTGATTGAAATGATTAAAACGATCAGAAACGATTGGAAACGGTGTAAATACATAAACACAAATCAGTTGATAGGTTCAGTCTCGTCCGTCAGCTTTCGGTTTTCGCTCGGACTATAGGCGCTATGGGCCAGAGCGGAGCGGAATGAACCGGAGCAGTCGACGCTGACTAATGATCACATAGACGTTAGTTTCGATTTGTGTGAGTTCGAGGTACAGCGTATGACATATATATTGCGCTACCTCGAGCATAAGTGGCGCCCACAGGGCAGCTCGGCTTTCTCCGAGAATCGCAGCTCCCAGTGTAAGCATAGGCAGTTGCACGGGGCTAGTTTTAACAATTTGCATTAGTGCTGAAAATTCAAAAACTGTTAAGAAAGTTTTGTAGTTATTATTTTTGTTACAGTGTGCCGGTTTCGAGTAGTTTCCACGTTTTCGACACTTTCCTAACAGCACACTTCGTCCTGGGAATGTCCCAAGGATGTCCCTGAGACCAAACCTAATCCCAGGGACGTCCTTGGGACGTTCCTAGGATAAGTGTGCTGTACGGGTTATGAGGCAACGTGTTACAACAGTTTTAACAGTAAATAGTTTATAACAAGTTTTAGGTTTCATGGTTTATCATACTTGTGACTTTTCGTCAAGATAAATATATTTCCACAGTTTCGACAATTTTTACTAAATAACTTATAACACTGTGTGACCTCAAAAATTCCAACAACATGAAACTTGTCTAGAACGGTTGGTAATCACCCCCTAATTACTCCCCCTAAAACATTTTTTCAACATTAGCCCCCGTTTTCGTTAAATTAATTAAATAATTTTTTCTTAATAACATGCTCTAAATCACGTAATATTGGTCCTTTTTTCTCTAACAAAAGACGATTTGTGTTCTCCAATTACCCTGTTTACATTTCTGCGATAAAATATGTCGAAATCTGCACGCGAAACATTTTGGAATCGCGTCCGATGAGTCTTTATTTTTCTATAGCTGGAACTCTTTTTTAAAAGTCGGGGAAGATCATCAACACGGGGTACCGTGTGACTAATCCGGGTGTCGAAGCCATTGATGGAACGGGAGTAACGGGACTTTTAAAAAGGAGCTCCAGCTATAGAAAAATAAAGACTCATCGAGCGCGATTCCAAAATGTTTCGCGTGCAGATTTCGACATATTTTATCGCAGAAATGTGAACAGGGTAATAAGAGAACACAAACCGTCTTTTTTTTCGAGAAAAAAGGAACAATATTACGTGATTTAGAGCATGTTTTTCAGAAAAAATTTATTTAATTAATCTAACGAAAACGGAGGCTAATCTTGAAAAAACATTCGGGGGGAGTATTCGGAGGGTGATTACCAACCGTTCCAGACAAGTTTCATGTTTTTGGAATTTTCAAAGTTGTTTTCGGGCACACAGTGTAACAGATTTTACTTTGGTAACTATTGAAAAGTTTTAACAGTTCATAAAATTTTGAAAAGAAGCAAAAAAAATCTTTGGACAATATGGAAAATTTTTTTACAATCTCAACCGTTCCAAGTACTTAAAACAAGTCCCAAACCTTTTGTTAATGACATTATTTAGTTTCAGTTTTTGTTAGTTTTGTTGATTCAAACATAACTTAATAAGCATTTCAATCCTCTAAAGGATCTGGAGTCATCGATTTCAATTTTTATCATATGTATAATTGATAACAGTTTCAAAACTTTTACAACTTTTTAACATTCATTACAATTTTGACAGCTTCAACCAATTTTATGGGTTATGATAGTTTAAACACACTATACCTAATAACAGTATTGAAAGTTTTTACATGCTTTACATTTTTCACATGTACCTGTAGTTCCAAACATATAAAATGAAACGAAAAGAAAAATCAAAAGAATTTTTGGTTGTTCGTCACGTTTTGGATTGTGGTAAATACTTTATTAGGAAGCATATGGTTTTTTGTTTCAACTGAAAAGTCCTCGAAAGCTAAATTAAAATTCTATCTCTTCAAAGTACTTGGCTTTTATCTTATAATAGTTTAATTTTGAATCTTTGGAACTTCGCATACATATTTTTGACTAATGCTTGTAATCATTCCACTAAATATTTTATGGTTTTTTTAATTTCCTAACTGCCTTTGCCATCCAACTGCTTATAACACAGTGGAAAAAAAACCAAAGAAATTTTTGACGTAAAACAACTATATGACCTCCTGAAACTATTATCCTGAATGTTTTTTCTCCATTACGTCACATTAGCAAGTAATAATTTTTTGAAGATTCATTAAATTAAAATTTGTACCTTCTTCAGTTTTCACGCTTTCGGATCGTGAAAAAAACTATGTTGTTCAGTTTTTTCCGTAGATCTCAATTATGCAATTTAATTTAAGATTGGATTGCTCCTTCAACAATTTAGTTGTTATACGAAAAAACTGTTTCTCTGAATCATGGATCAATAATTGACCTGTGACGGCTAGCATTCGAAATATCAATAAGGTTTATTCCCTTCGCCCGAGAAATGATTTTTCGGATGCTTGCCGTCACGGATAAATTAGTGATTGATGATCTCGAGAAACAGTTTTTTCTTATAAAAATTTAATTCTGAGGGAGCAATGAATCGTTAATTCAATTGCATATTTGAAATTAACGGAAAAAACTGAACAACATAGTTTTTTTCACGATCCAAAAGCGTGAAAACTGACGAATTTACAAATTGTAATTTATTAAATCTTTAAAAAATTATTACTCGCTAATGTGACGTGATGGAGTTAAAAAATTCAGGATTATAGGTTCAGGAGGTCATAAAGTACATGTTGCCTGTGAAACTTTCTTTGGGTTTATCCAAAACTCGATTTCTGTTCCACAGTGTAACAGTTTAGGCAGTCTGTGAAACGTTTCCGAACAGCACATAGCTCGGCAGTTTTCATACGTAAAAAGTTTTGAAAGTTTAAGAGTTTCTACATTTTTAACAGTTTGAAAGTTTGAGGTAGTGGTGCTTGTTGAGGCGATCGTTTGAGTTATCAGATATTTTGAGAGTTTAATGATAAAACACGTATCTCAATATATAGAGCCCAATTTTCAAAATTACTTTTTCGAGTGTATTAATTTTTTTTATGATTTCACAAGTCCAGAGGATTTTTTCGAGTCTTCGTATAACGTTTTTTAGTTTGTTCAATCTATCTGTGATTTTCACAAGTTCATTCAAATTTCCAATAATTTCCTTAACGTACAAGTTTTTTTTAGCTTGTCATGCTTTTTATTACAGTGCTCAAAAATTTGCTGAAAAAGTACGGAAATTCATGAAACTTCAGCGTTCCTCGACTCCCAACTGCAAAAAATATAGGGAAATCGAAAAAAAAACAGGAATTGCATATTATTTTCCGATACAGTTTCTTCCTTCAAATTCAAACCTGAATCAATCCCTGCAACAATGCAATATTTTTCCAAACAAAAAAACTTTCCTTTACGTGCAAGTTCAATCACTCCATCTTTTCCGTGCATAACTCACATCGCAACAAACTTTCGCAGAGACTCCATAGTTTTCCAACTTTTGCGGAAAATTTCTCAGGTGAATTCACACATTCTCGAACTTCTCCATTGTCTATGTGTTAAAAAATAGTGATTTCACATCATAATCAAACATAATCGCTGTGAAATAAAACGTGGGTCACAAAATCCAGGTCCGGAATGCTGGGTATTTGAGGTAAAACGCGAGGAAAGTGCTACCAGCAGAACCAAACTAACAACGCGATCGCTCACGATAGCTGGTGCACACCATACTGCCGTACACTGCCGTTTGCCGTAGTAGGTACAGTACATACAAGGTAGAACTGTTGAACGGAGATCGCGGCGAGGAAAGGATAGGGGAATTCAAGGTGAAGTCAACATGTGATGACGACACCTGATTAGCAAAAATCTCCCCGGGTCAACGTCTCAATGAATCCTGAAAATCTTTTTGCAAAACCTTGAGGGGACTATCTTCGATTTTTTTCTACTAGAAAAATCTAGATTGATTTGCAGCACAATGAATGAAATCTAATTGAATCTAATCTAATTAAACTAATTAAATCTAATGATTGTAATGAAATGAAATCTAGATTGGAATGAAATAAATGAAAAACTTTGATTCACTTCGAAGGTGGTTTCATGATGTCTGGAAGATACTTTTAAATTGTTCAAACTTATTTCAATTGGTAATCAGGTATGAAGTTAACTGTTAGAAATTTTATTGATCTAAATCAACATCAACAAAATATCAAAAAACCTTATTGACACACAATATTCTACGGTTGTACCGGAAATTTTCTCAAATATATTCCTTGTCCAATTAGTTGTTTAAATCGTGGCATCAGGTAAGTATTAAACAAAATATATGTACCAAGAAAACTTTTAAGAATATTTTAAAATATTGCTGGAAAATATTCTGGGGATATTCCTTTTAACACTCGCCTTATGGAAAACAACTTGGGAATTGGTATATTTTGAGAATGTTTTTGGAAATATTCCTGATATCCATACTAATAAAGTTGATATCGGGTTGAGCACTTCAGAGTGGTTGATATTTTATTCGCAAAGTGATTGGCCGATTAAAAAGTCAAGTTGGCTGCGTAGTAGAATTCGAAGTTGAAGTGAAAAGGTTTTGGAAAATATCAGCCAAAAAAAAACATTTCAATTTTTATTTTATTTACATATGTGATATAAAGACAAGAAGAGTTATTGGTTATTTGTAAGAAAAGGTTAGTAGGTATTGAATAATAGAATGTTTGGAAAAAGAAGAAAAGTGTAAAATAAAGATGATTGAATTGAATTTTTGAATTGATCTGCAATAAAATTGCGAATCATTTCAGCACATCGACATAAATATCTGAAGCCACAATGATAACATATAAAATGCTTCTTGTTTCTTATAATTCACATAAACTTTTTTTTTTGGTACCAAAAAAGCATGCTGAAAGTAAGTTTTTTCGTAAAGAATGAACTATTAAAAATTGAAAAGAATTGCATTGTTTAAAACCAGAATCATCAGCAGGACACATGAAAAGATTCGACATGAGTTAAATTTTGATGGAATCGAGGGAATTAGACCGAGATAAATGGTTTTCGAATGAAAATTATTATTATTATTGTTCAAAATATTGACTTAGTTTGTTGCATATTTTTAAGATTTCAGAGGAACGAAATAAAATTATTATATGTTCAAATATAATATTAAATATCTAGTCGTAATATATTCAAATTAAGTGTAATATATTGTTAGAGTAGAATTAATGTTTTCTAGATACATGAGGTATATACTAAGCTGAAAATAATCAAATGATTCGTCATTTATCCGTTCATTTGACGGTTCGTATAGATAAATGGGCATTCTGGTCAAATGACTCGACCAAATGGGTTGACAAATGGATTTCCAAATGATCGGTCAAACGTCTGACCACATTGAACGGCAAAATAAGATGCAGAAAAGTTTTTTTGCCCTCCCGTCAGAAATACTTTTCTGCCCTGACGGAAAACCAGTTTTCTTGTGTTGGGATTGTGAGGAGGTATTTCCGCTCGGACCGCTATTCATTTGTCGAAAACAGGAACCTTCAGGCCCCTCCGCAGATATAAAAAGACGTAGGGAAGATACACGTATCGTAAAAAAATTTTTTGCGTTCAATTTCCATAAAAAACTAGAATGGCAGGATGAAGGTCGAATTTCGATTTTTGTCCTTAGTTCACTGTATTAGGTAATACAAAACTTTATTCTTTCGTGCTATTAGAAAATGCTATAAGTCTAATATTTATGGGAAAAAAGTAATTTTATGTACCTCTGGCATAGAAAACGCGTTTCTATGCCAGCTCGAGATCTCTAAACGCGTTTTCTATGCCCTCGGTACATAAAATATCGTTCGTAACAAACACGGATGTGTGAATTTGGTGAAACGGGGAAATTACGGTCCGAGGCGAAGCTGAGGACTGTAACCCGTTTTGCCTATGAGCACATCTGTGCCTGTTACGAAATATACTATAGCATCATTTCATATTTAAATGCCTACTGTTTACTGTAAGCCCACGATATTTTCTCAGACGTTTGTTAAAAATTGACGAGTCGAAAGTCACGCGACTTTCGACTTAAAACACGTGGGTGTTTTAAGTGACACCAAAACTCTCTCGTATTGTAAAGGACCTCGTGGAGTTGTTGCATCACTACCGCCATTCAGTCTCAAATGTCAAGCGCCCCAGTAACTGGGGCCGTATTTGCGACGAGGAATAACGCTGACTCCGGGATTCAAGGAAAAAAAATTAATTCTACTTTGGGATGGACTCTCAGGACAAAAATTAATAAAAATTCCATACCTCAAGTAATCAATGACGGTAAAACAAGGAGGGTTGAGAGAAGGGGAGGGGCTAAAATATTTTTGCTTTGTTTCAATTTCCCACATTTCAAAATCCCATGCTCGAATGAGGTAAAAATACTATACTGAGGTATGGTGAATACTATTTATGTACATTAAAGCTACTATACACTGGTATAGGAAAATTACTACCGCTGGAATGGGTTAATTGCTTCCAATACCGGTATGGAAAAAATACCATTAATTTTTTTTACAGTGTTTATTTACAGATTATTGGTAAAAATTACTGGACAAAATAACCAACATTTACTATCAAAAAAATGAACGCTCATTTAACTGTAGGTTTCACTCTTCAACGTAAAAATAACTTGTTCATTCAAAATTTTACTGATAAGAAAGTGTTTTTCTAGAATTTTTACGATAATTGGCCATTTTTAGGCTATTTTTTGAGACGAAAATTGTCGTTTCTCAGGCAATGAAGAATGCCGATTACCCCAAATCAACAATTTGTCACTTTCCCGAAATTTCACAACATGACTTTACCATTGTAGAAATTGTTTGGTGTTTGTCACATTTACACTTAAAAAACAAGAATGCCTTCTTTAAAAACGAGAATGCTGTTTCACCAGATGTTTGACTGCATCATCATCGAAAGAAATTTCCATTAAAAAAAAAAGAATGTCACTTCACGTCCCTGACAGCTGCCGGTTAATGCTTCTTGCGTTAGCATAACGCCCATAGCGTTATGACTTTTCATAACGCTTTTTTTGACTTTTCATAACGTTTCATTAACGTTTATTTGAATTTTCATAACGCTCACCTAACGAATTAAAAATAGTCTTTTTTAAAGATAAAACTGCGATTTAACTATCATGACGTGATAATTACCCATCGATAAGGTCGGCTTAATCGATAGAATCTATTGCCTTTGATAAAATATATTTTTTTTTTTTGGCGAAAATTTCGTTTCAAAAATCAAGTTTCTTAATACATGATGCAAACCCGATCGCAGAGATCACAGTTTTCGGCAGCTTTCGGTTAGAAGGGAATAGAACAGGGCTACGTGCGACTGGAAGGGGCAGATAGTGGAAGGAGACGACGTCGGATTTGACTTTCAAAAAGCACTTTTTTCAACTTTTTTCTTGTCATTCATGCCATTCAACGCTATAATGATTGATAATGATCAAGGAAATTCCAGACCCAATTCCTGTTTCGGAAAGGTAGCTGGGTTTTTGTTCAAGTTTTTCTTCGCAAGTCCCATAAGAACATATGATTGAAAATTTAGTCGAATAACGTACTGTACGATATGAATAAAATTGAAGTCATTTCTGCAGAGAATTTTATTTTTTTTCGTACCTACAAAGCATTACTCACGGGAGATATCTGTCGGATGTATTATTTAGTGCAGCTTATCAGAGAAAAAATGTCTGCTTTTTTTGTTGCACGATAGACAAATTTTGGGCATTAATGATTAGAAAACGTTGAATACTGGAACCATTTAAAATTTGTATGTGATAAGGTTTTTTCTGATTTTTATTCAGTTTGCACCGGTACTTCTTCGTGTTACCATCGATGTTTTTAAGGTCAACACGTTTAATGTATTTTTTTACCCTAATTTTTGAAGCTCGCATTTTCAAAAGTTGTATTACATACATTATAGTAAACGAGATTTATTTTAATTGCCCAGCATTACGTTTATTTACTTTAATATTTGATTATTGATAACACTATAAATTTTTTTCAGTGGAACTTCTTATATAAACTTATACAGGGGGGTAAGCGAGCTAGGAAGTGTTCAGCGCCACTTACGGAGGTACATGTCGCTTGAACTAATATTAGAAGCAGCGAGACGAGGGTGATGCAGACGACTTAGCATGCTACATAATATAGTACAGTGGGTACAAGCTTGTAGAATTCGCGGTGAGGATTTTTCGGAGCGTCTCCTGATGCTCCAGACAGGCTCTCAGTAAGACGAATTGAGAGAAGCGCATTAGGATTCATATTATTTGTTTCCGGTGTTCGTCGAATTTCCACATTCCAGTCAATTCAAATATCAGTCCCCGAAGACTTCCCCCAACTTCCCCCTCTTACCTGCGCCTCACTCGTCACCATTCTACTCCTGCGTTCTCCTCAAAACCGTTCACTGAGAGCTAAAGCCTGTCTGAAGCATCAGGTGGCGCTCCGGAAAATCCTCAACATGCATTTTGCGTATAAGCTTGTACCCCCTGATATAATATACGCGCGCGACGTTTATTGTAACGATATTAATAACGTTAGAATTTTCAAATTTTAGCAGGTTTTATCAATGAATCATTGTTATCAAGAATCTAGTTACATAATCTACTTTAAATTTTGAATTGTTTCGAGAGAACGCTGGAGTTACGAAATCGAGAGGCAGTGTGTGGATAAAAAATTTTAGTTTTTTTAATATTTTTTTAATTAATTGAAGTACAGACCAGAATCTCGGAATCAATTTTTTTTTTGTGAAAACATTGAAAAATTCGACTTTCCGCCGTCAGATTAGTTAATAATGCTTATGTCGAAATAAGCTATAATAAGCAAAAAAAATCAAATTAAATCGGTTAGGGATTTTTGGAAAAAGTTTTTTTTTCCTTCAAGAGTAAGCAGTAGAGAACAAGATTTTAGAAAAATTTGAGTAGATTACTTATGAAATAGAGAAACTGCGAATTTTTCACTTGAATGCATCATTTTACAGAACTTCTTGCTTCCGTCTGGAAGTGACCCTCATATTCATTCGTGAACGAAGCTCTACGTACAAAATTTAGACATTTGAAAATTTTTGTCGAATTTCAGGTATCACTTGCTAGTAAAATCATATAAATATTAGGACAGATAGACCACTAAAAAAAAAGTAGTAATTATTTCAAAAAAAAAATTTTTTTGTGTAAAAATGGTGATTTTTTAAAACTTTACGCCTCTTGCGGCACGGATTAATTTGCATCAATCACGATGAAATTTTTGTACTCGCATTTTTTTGCATTTCGAAACTTTGAGGAGGGTGCGTCAATCGATTTTCCAAAATGACCCAAATAAGGATAACCCTTATATGTATACGGGACACACTCATCACTCCGAATTTCCAAAACACCGTACTTGTCATATGTCCGAATCACGAAACTCCGGAAATGCAAAGACCGTAAAAAAAATACTACGAACCCTCAATGCTCCGAAAAACGATTCCCCCGATTCTTTATACTGCCGCGATCACGCTTAACCGAATATTCATAGCGACGATGAATTAAAGCGCTGAAAATTTAATTCACCGACTGTTTTTTATCCCGTTTCAACAAAATACCGGGTTGTCGTTTTTCCGCAAAAATATAATTCCGATTTTTCAAAACGGCGAAAGCTCAATTGGCCGATTTCGTTTTTTTCCGTTTCCTCAATTAACCTTTTATTCAGTTCTACGAATCGTCATTTGACCGAACCCGCATTTTGCCGATTCTGAAAATTCCCGAATTATCATACTTCCGAATGTTTAAAAATCCGGAGTATCAAAACACCTAAAATTCAATATTTCGAATCACTAAATTACCGAACATTCAAATCATCGGCTTGCCAGAATATCGATTTATCAACGACACGATTCATCAAAAGTGCATTCTCTTGTTTACCAGAAACGTCAACGCCCAGATCCGCCACCACTCCGCTGCCTCGAAACAGCGTGGGCAAGGAACACCGAGACCCCAAAACTCCGTGAATTCATTCCTCCGTTCAGTTTGGGAAAGAAGTTGTATATATAGATATATCTGCATTAGCTTCTCAATATCAATGATATTGTTGTATTTTGCCGAACTTGCATCGGTTCATGTTTTATCTTTAAATTAGACTATACGAAAGAATAGGGAATGGTACAATGCAATATAATCTTATATTTTAATTTACATTTTATGACAAACCTTTGCTCTACGACCTGCAATCGTATATTTCAAATCCAAAATAAAAAATTCTAACCAAATTATTTTTTGATAAAAATTTATTTTCAGGAAGATATACATAACGAAGTGTGTTTCAAAAAAGTAAAATGATAAAAATCTTCTGCGTAAAACTGACACGTTGTTTGCGCAAAGTGTCCGGTTCGCCCCTGTTAACATAGAATCGGAATCTTTGTAAAATGAGGTACTTTAATCTATATCTCATCTCTTTTTCGTTACTTGAAATCAAGAGTTTTGAAATTATATATACTTTAACTCTTTGTGAGCAACAAGTTTCGCAGAAAATTAATTATTAAAATAAATAATACGCGACAGATAACAGATAGGCGATTCTCGGTAAACCGGCGGTTTAGGATTGATAATTTTTGTCAGATTAAAGTAGTTTAAATTTTTTTTTGTTATCATTATGTAATAGAAAAGCTAAATTTTGCAACATACAACTGTAATTAAAAAAAAGTTATTTATCTTTTATGTTTAATTCAAGTTTCTGGGTGTTACTAAAGACAATTTCGATATCAAAGTTATAAAATTGAAAATGGTTGATACAAAATGGCGAGCATTTAAATCAAAATTAGCTGTTTTTTTTTAATATTGTCACAAAATTTCGTTTATTTGATTTTTCTTCAATGCAGTAGACCATTTGATTTTTCGAAACGGTGCCATTTTTGATAAATCCTGGAAACGACAACATATTTGATCACCTCGATTTCCTAATTTGATCCATGAATCATCACCTTCTTTATCACCTTCTTTTTTTCACTGGGTCACAACAACTCTTCAAGTCCCACTTTATCGATATCGCAGTAAATTATAATAGATAATTTGATACATACTTTCAAGATAATTTCATTCATATGATCAGAAAAATAAACAAGTTGGTAAAAGGTTTTAAATAAAACCTATTCAGAATTCAATAAAAAAAATTAATTTCATTAAAAAATGTGTATGAAAATTTCTCCTTACAACTTCATAAAATCTATTTTCCTCAGAATAAATAATAGATATTACACTTTACTTAAATTGACGCAGTGAACGAATATGAATGAAGATTTTTCAAGTACTTCTTTTTATCCGTCCGTTTCTAAATAAAATGGATTTGTTAACATGTGATTAATCCCTAATTGTTCCTCTCTCTCTCTCACTTCAGACGCCAAATAATAAATATAACAATTTCTATTTTTCATTTAATTAAGATTATTTAAGTGTAATGAAATTCATTATAAATTATTCTTTACACAATAATAATTATTTTATTTCGCTTAGTGAATATAAAAACTCGTGTCTCGTTTCTATTTCTCTATATTTTCAGTATTTGTTTAATCGTGATATGATTAATATAATCATATCACGATATAATAAGCATATTAACGATATAATAATATCGTTAATATGCTCAATGGGTTTATATTCATTTACTTTTATCACGCTTCAACTTTTCATGTATCTTTGACATCTGAATTCTGTAAGGTATTGAGAATATGATTTTGCCACGCAACTGACATTTGGGGTATATAGCATAATCTCATAGACGGATTATTGAAATATGTGTCTGTTTATGCATGTGCCTTATTTAAACACATCGAAACTGACAAAATAACATCAAACTTATACAGTCAATTATTTATTTTCCTGCTAATAACACCGAAAGACACGAATTGTACAGTTTACCGAGAATCGCCTAGATAAGTTTTACCTTTCTATGTCCGAATATGTGTGATACATCAGTTCCTTTATGAAAAAACCTTCAGCTTTAACTTTTATGAAAATCGTAAGTTGCGGTTCTCTTCACACTGTCTTACATATATATATATGTCGTCGATTTTAAGTTTCTTATTTCATGTCCAAATTTCATCTATTCTTCCTGCATGTTTCTGCGTAAAAATTTCAATATTTTTTTTTTTTTTTTTCAAAACTACGAAATCATTAGCTGTGTGAAAAAACTTGTTATACCTATTATTTATAAGAAAATTGTTTGTTTGTTTCCGAATGATAATTTTTAAATAATTTCAACAACTTTGAAATATTTTTTTCTAGAAAATTAGTATTTTGAGTCTTCCGACTAATATGGATGATTTCTTTCTCAGTGGCATGACTATGACACAATCGCAACACAGCGGGTTTAGTTCAACTTCAAAACAAAAGTCTTTGCACCTCTGATTTTTTTTCATAGCTATTTTCTATGATATCTCGCAATTATTTTTTGTATATATGTCGAAATAATCGGTAGAGGGAATCGCGAGATAAACTGAGTTTTGTATGTCAGGTTGTGTTTCTCGGTAGGTATCCATGTGAAATAAATGTTACAAGTGCAGAAAGTAGAAATTTATTTAAGTTCGTTTCTTATGTAATCGACGAATACTGTTACTGAAAATATGAAATTTAATACTAAATAATTTTTAATTTTAAAAAATATGTTCAAATTGCAGGTTATGGCAAAAATTTTGCTTTTTTCCACAAAGCTTATAAAGAATAGAAAAAAATATAAAAATTGAATGCACGAATTAACTATCAAAACAATAACTAACTCATTCACAAAAATACAAATTTACGAAAATAGCAACAGAAATAAAAAGCTTTTTCATACTTCACGAATTATCATTTTTAGTTAACACTATTTAATCAAGTTTTTTTAACTTTCTTTTTTTTTCAAAAATTTGTTATGAACCCAATAATGATTATTTTTTACAATACATAACGAATAACTCTTTTTTTCACATAAATAAAAATTTTTGAGTGCGATTCGATTAATCCATTCGGTAAATCAGTTGACCAAACCATTTGGTAAATCAGTTGATCGATCATTTCGTAAATCATTTGGTCAATACATTAGGTTAATCAGTTGATCAATCCATTTGGTAAACCATTTGGTCGATCCATTAAGTAAACTAATTTATTATCCAAATGGTTAATCCGTTCAGTCGTTCAATTTAGAAAATTTAATGAATTACCTCAAATTACTATATTGGTCGAATCAATTGGTAGAATCATTTAATTATTTTTAGCTGGGCATGCAAGAAGAATGCCTAGGTGGAGCTCAATACTTTCTTCTACTCAAGGACGACTTCAGCCACTGGAGGACGACGTACTTCGTCAAAATAAAATCAGAGACCAGCGCGTGCTTGGAGGACTACCTCACAAAAACCGAAAAACACGTCGAGAAGGGGGTGAAAATACTGCGGAGCGACAACGGACTGAAATTTATCAATCAAGAAGTCGAAAACTTGACTAGTCGTCTGGGCATAATCCACCAGAAAACCGTGCCGTATACCCCTGAGCAGAATGGATCTGCGGAACGAGAAAACAGGACCGTTGTAGAATTGGCAAGGACTCTCATCCACGCTAGCGAAATCTCAATCAAGTTGTGGGCGGAGGCTGTTAACTACGTCGTGTACACGCTGAATTGGACCGGAACCAGCAGTGAAAAAGACAAGGCGCCGTGTGAACTCTGGCTAGAAAAAGAAACAAATCCGAGAAAACTGAAGATATTTGGTAAAGAAATTTTCACTCATATTCCGAAAGAAAAGAGACAAAAATGAGACGCAAAAGCTGAGAGAGGATTTTTTGTGGGATACGATGAAAACGTCAAAGGATTCCGAGTCTGGTGCCCTAGCAAGAATTAAGTAACAATTCATCGAGACGTCGTTTTCACTGGAAAAAGTTACGAAGAAGTTTCCAAGAGTTCATCTGAAGAAAAAGAAAACGTCGTGCATCTCGAACGAAAAACGGATCATTCAGAAAATGAGGACATCGAGAATCTGGAGAACGAAGAAGAAAAAGAAGCAGCCCTTGATTTTCATTCAGCCGAAGAAACAACGTCGGGATCAGAAAACGAAGAAGAATTTACAGAAAATCAACAGCGACCTGGAAAAGAAGAAAAAGGAGAAAAAGAGAAATACAATTTGAGGGATCGGAAAACCTTGAAAATTTCTGCACGTTTCGAAAATTCTACAGCGTTTGTTTCAGATTGTCTGGATCCTGAAACCTACGAAGAAGCTACTACGGGCCTGAATGCTGAGAGTTGGAAAACCGCGATGGATGAAGAAATCGAGTCTCTGGAGCAGAATCGGACTCGGACACTGGTGGAACCGCCCAAAGATCAACAAATCATCAACAATCGTTGGGTCTTCAAAACGAAACTCAACAGTGATGGCAGTATTCAGCGTTATAAAGCGAGACTTGTAGCCAGAGGCTTCAAACAAGTGGCTGGAATTGCTACAATGAAACTTTCAGCCCTGTGACGAGATTTGACTCGATTCGTAAAATTCTTTCTGTTGCAGCATCTAAAAGACTTTTCATTTTTCAGTTTGACGTAAAAACTGCCTTTTTGTATGAAAAAATCGAGGAGAGGATCTACATGCGCCAGCCAAGCGGATATGAAGATGGTACGACCGGGTTTGCGAGCTAAAACGGAGTCTTTATAGCTTAAAACAAGCGTCGAGGTGTTGGAATCGTCACCTCACAAACTCTCAGCAAGGTGGGTCTTCGGCCAACGAATGCAGATCCCTGCGTTTTTACCAACGGAGACGAAGACAACTTGGTCATCCTGGTCATTCACGTGGACTTACCGTCACCGCCAAGATGATGATAGCGGAATTGCTACTCAAGGAGCTCAAAAAGGAGTTTCAAATCACATCCAGCGAATTTGGCACGTACCTGGGGATGCAGATAGAAAAATTAGAAGATAGTTCCATTTTTCTCCACCAAGGAAGCTACGCCAGGACCATCCTACGCCGTTTCAGGATGGAAGACGCCAACGCAGTCGCCGTTCCAGCTGATCAACATCATCAAATGTGTGCTGAAATGCACAAAAATGGGGACAAGGAAGCGCAAAATATTCTCTATCGCCAAGTTATTGGCAGCCTAATGTATCTTTCGATTCGTTCTAGGCCTGACATAACTTTTGCTGTTAACAGCGCAAGCCAGCACCTCGAGAGCCCGAGGAAAATACATTGTAATGCGGCCAAGAGGATTCTGAAATACATTAAAGGCACAATCGAGTACGGACTTCATCTCCTAGTGCAGCAGGCTGAGCATCTTCAAGTTTTCAGCGACGCTGATTACGCAGATGTCCAATCGAGAAAATTAACAACAGGCATCGCTGTGAAACTCGGAGAGGCCACAATTTCCTGGAGTTCGACCAAGCAGAAGGTCGTTGCCCTGTCAACTATGGAAGCGGAGTACATTGCAACATCCCAAGCTGTGAAAGAAATCATCTGGATAAAAGGTTTGTTGGATGAACTTGCTGTTTTCAGGAACCTGAGGACGACCTTGAACGTAGACAACCTCAGCGCTGTCAAGTTGGTGAAAAATCCCGAGTTTTATCAAAGAAGCAACCATATTGACGTCCGCTACCATTTTATTCGCCAAAAATACCAAGAAAAGGAATTCGTTTTGGAGCATGTATCGTCGCAGGAGCTACAAGCAGATCTGCTGACCAAACCTTTACCCAGAGTCTTCTAGAAACTTTTCCTTCGTTTCCACCATTTGCACGATATCATACCTAAAATAGTTTCTAAGAGTAAAGATACCAGAAAGTAGGTACATTAAATATGTTCGTAATTACCTGTCAGTGTTAATCCATTGAGTAAATTCAACGTCTCTAATGTTATTCGTGGTTAGCGTTTGATCTAATTTATTCACGACTGCTGATGTTCCAGGACATTTTTTGCAATTATTCAAAAAACAATCTGTCATTAGACTTCTGCACACGAAACGCTTTATGAAATCGCCCATAGATTCATTGAAAACTACATCACGTTTTTTGGGTTCCCGCTTGATACCATAAATTTTTAGAGCCAAATTTTGATACGTTTTGCATACGCAACATAATGCGTTCCACTCTGGCCAGCCAGAATGCATTCACGAGGCCTCAGATCTTTGAATTTCGATAAATCAATCGATGTTTCGGGATATTCTTTTGTGAATTGTTCGTATAAATCATTTAAATTGAATAGCAGCAAGGATGAAAAAAGATGAAGGCTCTTTTGAGCCTTCATCTTTTCACCATCTTTTACTACCGATTTACAATCTTTTATTCCAGATAGCAATCTACTTGAAGAATCCAACTAGTAAAAATTACGCACTTTTTCAACTGTTGAATCAAAAATTTTCTTTTCCGCGTTTTTTAGCAGGCACAGATGCAAATCTCGGTGTATTTTTCAATTTTTTGGCTTTTGAAGCAATTTTTTTCGGAACTGAAAACGTGTCAAGTTTTTTTCTTGCTGTCCAGTCATCAGGATTCGGTGTCAGGATTAAAATTTTGTCTGATATTTTTTTTTCTCACATAAAGCGTCCCTAATATTTTTTACGAAGACTGAGTCTGGCTTCTTTTTTCTACTTGACTTTTTATTGAAGAATTCATTTTTCTGACCTCTACACTGATTACATCTGCGAAGATTTTTGGCACTTTTATCGCGTAATTGTGAAAAACGATTCTTTTTTATCAGTGGTTCACCAAGTTCATTTAGAATTTGATTCACTTTTTCTACTTTAACGGTATTTTCGAAGTCCTTTATTTCTGAATTAACATCGTTATCACAATCTCCACAATCTCCTTCAAAATCGGGCGAGTCTGACAACGTTTCGTGTTCTTCTTTTTGTAAAACACTAGAAAAAAAAAAAAAAAGAATTCTTTGAAATCCTCTTTTTATATTAACAGTAAACTTCATTATAAATTTTTGTAATTAATTTTATCGTTTTATAATTATGATTTGTTTATTTTATGTTGTTGAATATTCAATGTTAACTACACATGAAAATTGAACTTAACCCAATTAATAATGAGGTAAACAAAAAACATTTCTTTATTCTGCGAAAGCATATTAGATGTGTAAAAATGCATATTATTTCGAAACACTACAAACATAATTTTAAAATTAAAAAAAATCAAATATTCTCGATTTTCCCAGTCAAATTGCTTCTTGAGATTTATTATAGTTGCAAATCGTCGACGTTTCGACTCATTCAGAGTCCTTTTCAAGACAACCTATCACCGATACAAGAAAATAAATAAAACTAATCATCACATATTACTAAATCAAGTTATAATAACTCACGTCATATTATGTATATTATTTCCATTTCCTCCAGTCATGTTCTTTCAAAAAATAGCCATTGCCATTCAAGTCAGTTTGTAAAATACATATGTTACTACATTATAATGAAGAATAAGTACATAGTAACTCGTCAATGACTGGAAATATACTGAGCATTCCTGTACAATCAGATGCGTCAGTGATAGAATTTCTATGACGTATACAATATTTCGTTGTGTATGATCATGTAATGTCTATGAGTGACATGAAGTTTATATTTCGTGATTTCTATATAATACAATTTTACAATCATTAACAATACTTAACTAAAACATCATACATATCATTCCAGTGTTCAAGGTCCTTTTGTTTATTCATTACTTTATTTTCATATTTCTTAATGTAGGTCATTTCCGCAAACAATCGTTTGTAATATAAAGATTCCTTATTCAAAATTTAAAAATTATCCCAGTCCATTTCATGATCAAACTTAATTCTGTGTTCACTAATAACAGTAGGTTCGATATTAGCTTTATTTATATTCTCTTTGTGTTCTTCTATTCTTTTCTCTATATGTCTGCGAGTCTGACCTATGTATAATAAATCACAATCTTGGCATTTAACCTTATATACAATATTTGATTGCCTTCCTTTTTGAACTTTATCTTTACCAAGTTTAACGATAGTATTAGCTTTATTCCTATATATTTTAACAATTATATCAACACCAAACTTTTTGAATTTTTTCTTTATTTACTCCGAAAAATTTTTTATGTAAAATAAACGTATGATCTGTTGAAAATCTTCAGTTTTTTTATCCTTCATGTTTTGTCCAATTTTTTCTCTATTATGTAAAATCTTCACTCTATTAGAGATTACCTGTTCAGTTAAAGAAATCGGATAGTCATCATCTTTCAAAATACTTTTCACCTTTATTAAATTCTCATTAAAAAACTCTTTATCAGATAATAATACAGCTCTATCAACAAGACCAATGATTGTGCTAACCTTATGCGTCAAAGGATGTGCCGAATAGACATTGTTTACTAAAATGATAAAAAATTTAATTATTCCAAAAGATCATAACTTAGTATCCTTTGATGCTGTTTCCCTTTTTAATAATATTCCTGAAGAATTAGTTGGAATCTTTAAAAAAAAAGATGGAGATTCATCTCAAAAAATGTGAAAATCTCTTTTGATGAATTTAGTTTAGCAGTCAAGATTTTATTTGATAATACATTTTTTTCTTTTAATGATAATTTCTATTCTCAAACATATGGTAGTCCAAAGGGATCTCCGTCTTCTCCGATGTTTGCTGATATGGTAATGGAGGATTTAGAAATATTTTTCTTAAAACAATTATCTTTTAAACCATTTAAATTTTTAAGATTTGTTGATGATATCTTCATGATTATTCCTAAAAACAAGGTCAATAAGATGCTAGATGTTTATAACGCATACCATGAAAGGTTGCAATTTACTGTCGAAGTGGGGGCGAATGGTGTTCTGAACTTTTTGGATGTTACTGTGATTGAGGGACTTGATTTGTTGTTAAGGACAAATTGGTACCAGAAACCGACTGCATCCAATAGGTGTTTGAATTCTATTCGGCACATCCTTTGACGCATAAGGTTAGCACAATCATTGGTCTTGTTGATAGAGCTGTATTATTATCTGATAAAGAGTTTTTTAATGAGAATTTAATAAAGGTGAAAAGTATTTTGAAAGATGATGACTATCCGATTTCTTTAACTGAACAGGTAATCTCTAATAGAGTGAAGATTTTACATAATAGAGAAAAAATTGGACAAAACATGAAGGATAAAAAAACTGAAGATTTTCAACAGATCATACGTTTATTTTACATAAAAAATTTTTCGGAGTAAATAAAGAAAAAATTCAAAAAGTTTGGTGTTGATATAATTGTTAAAATATATAGGAATAAAGCTAATACTATCGTTAAACTTGGTAAAGATAAAGTTCAAAAAGGAAGGCAATCAAATATTGTATATAAGGTTAAATGCCAAGATTGTGATTTATTATACATAGGTCAGACTCGCAGACATATAGAGAAAAGAATAGAAGAACACAAAGAGAATATAAATAAAGCTAATATCGAACCTACTGTTATTAGTGAACACAGAATTAAGTTTGATCATGAAATGGACTGGGATAATTTTTAAATTTTGAATAAGGAATCTTTATATTACAAACGATTGTTTGCGGAAATGACCTACATTAAGAAATATGAAAATAAAGTAATGAATAAACAAAAGGACCTTGAACACTGGAATGATATGTATGATGTTTTAGTTAAGTATTGTTAATGATTGTAAAATTGTATTATATAGAAATCACGAAATATAAACTTCATGTCACTCATAGACATTACATGATCATACACAACGAAATATTGTATACGTCATAGAAATTCTATCACTGACGCATCTGATTGTACAGGAATGCTCAGTATATTTCCAGTCATTGACGAGTTACTATGTACTTATTCTTCATTATAATGTAGTAACATATGTATTTTACAAACTGACTTGAATGGCAATGGCTATTTTTTGAAAGAACATGACTGGAGGAAATGGAAATAATATACATAATATGACGTGAGTTATTATAACTTGATTTAGTAATATGTGATGATTAGTTTTATTTATTTTCTTGTATCGGTGATAGGTTGTCTTGAAAAGGACTCTGAATGAGTCGAAACGTCGACGATTTGCAACTATAATAAATCTCAAGAAGCAATTTGACTGGGAAAATCGAGAATATTTGATTTTTTTTAATTTATTTCACACCCAGTGAGAACTTTGTTTTTCTTTATTATAATTTTAAAATACGATATAAAAATTTTTAATGTTGAACCAAGTTATAAAATATATATGACCTAGATAACTTTCAAATTTAAATTATCCGTAGTAAAATTTAAAATTTTAAAATAGTGAGTAAACTAACTTCGTGCCTGCCTCTTCATTTTCCACATTAGCAGGAATTTTCACATTGTTATACATTTCATTATGACACATTTGACGAATATATCGATTGAAAAATTTTTTCAATTTTCTATCTTACTTCGCAGTAACAAAAAACAACTTATCACGCACACAATTATGGCTTTTTTTTAAAAGTAATTACAGCACTCACTCGGTATTGCCATTTTTCCAACGGTATCAAAATACCAAAAGTTTTTGTAACATGTATACTGAACGAACTCTCTCACTGAACAATTGCCAATTGTTTTTACTCACATGTCAATTGTTTTTTACGAATTTGAGAAAAATCTCGTCCAGAAATAGTTCGAAGACCTTCGCTACAAAGTTTGCATTACCAAAGTCACTGATGCGACTTGTAGCGGGCGGTACCGCTCCAACCACGAGCGCATCACGTGACAAAAAAATTCGTATCTCCGGAACGGCGAGAAAGTACAAAATTTTCTTTTCAGATTATTAAAGTTCGATGTTTGCCTCATCGTTTTTATTATAGAATTTTTGTTTTTCAGCGTGAAGAACGCATTAAAAAATGCAACTGTTTATGAAAAGTTATTACAAAATACCTTTTTTTAAACAATTTTACATCATGTAAATTTTCTTCGAAAATCTTCAACAGTGCCCTACGATTGTGCAAAATTTCATGGAATTGCATTAAGTAGCTTCAGAGAAAGAATTTTTTCAATATAATCTTACTCAAAAGTTTGATTGTTAACAAAAATAACAATTAACGGAATTTTTGCGAAATATTGATGTGGTTTTATGAGTGACATGTTCCTCTCCCAAAAATGTTGTTATTTCAGAAATCTAAAATTTGATTGAAAACTCGGGTCTCATCAGTTGACATGGCTTGACTCTTATACATTTTTCAAGCAGTAAAAATATCTAATGTTTTCAACGTATTATTTGATCAACATTAGCATGTTAATCAGGTTACTTTTTCATAAAATCATAAATTTTTTCAGTAGTAACAATTTTTAATATGATTTCAATATTTTAGTTGCTCAAACAACGTTATGAAAATATTTTTGATGTTTTTGTAAAAAAACATCAAACAAAAACCATAATTTTCATAAAGTTCCAACTTTTGAAAAAGTTATATGTCCAAAAGAGTAATTAGTTTCAACTTTTTAATAAATTTTAATCCTATACAAAATTTTAGTCCTGAAAAAATTCAAAGTTTCAACTTACGAACAAATTCCAAGTCCGTAAGAATTCGAAATCTCGAAAAAATGTCAAGTTCTAACTTTTAAAAAATTTCAAGTCTATAAAAAATCTACTCAAATTTTGAAATGATAATCTAGTTTATAATAAAATCATTTTAATAAATATCTAATTTATAATTGCTTGGCAGTCAATTGCATTATTTTATAATACAATTTGACATGAAATTTGGGATGGGAAAATTTCATCGGAAACCTGTAAGATAAGTTGCCAATAAACGATTCCTAAAGCAATTTTGCTTAGTTTGCTCCCGTTTCCGAGTAATGAATTTTGCAAATATTTTATTCTCTTTGATATTAAAATCCGTTATTTTTGACCGATTTTCATGAAATTAGACTCAGTGTAAGGGTTTTTTTAAGCGATAAAACTGATCCTGTCATTATTTTTGCAAAAAAACCAATGTTTCGAATTTTCAAATATTTCCTAAATTGTAAGCCTTCATCATTCATCACGCTCATAATGGGAATAACGGGATGCCGAAATTTTCGAGTCGATTTCCAGCAGCATCTGAATAGTGAAAAGTCTTCATCACGTTGCGAGCGTGGCAAATGATGAAGTCAGAAAAATTTGAAAATTCGAAAAATTGGTTTTTTTGCAAAAATACCATAATGATGGGATCGGTTTCATCGGCTAGAAAAACACATAAAATAAGTATAATTTTATGAAAATCGGTCAAAAATAACGAGTTTTATTATCAAAGAAAATAAAATATTTACAAAATTTATTACTCGGTAACGGGAACAAACTTAACAGAATTCCTTTGTGAATCGTTTATTGGCAAACTATCCTACACGTTTTCGATAACATTTTTCCATCCCAACTCATAGTCAATTTTTGCCGAACTGTGTAATATATAATTGAGTATTTTATGAATAATAAGGAATATGATATCATAATAATACACATACATTTTATAAAATATAATATATTACAATTTATTGTTTCATATAGCATCATATTGCACTAGATAATATAATGTAATATCTATTATTATGCATTACGATATAAAAGACACCCGGTATATATAGGTATATTTCTAATTTCCCGTGCACATTTCAAGGGAACCCATATCACACGCGTTTATCACAATCATCACAATGAACGTTACCAACTTAAAGATTACAGATGACAAGATAACTTCAGATGACATGGTTCGAAAACAAAAACGTATCTCGCGATTCAACATCTTCTAATGCAATTTTAGCTGCAATTTTGCGATTTTGATGGCGCAAATAATAATTAGCGCATAGCCCCTACCGAGAGCTACTAATATTCATAATTTTTGAATGAGTGTGTGAAACGGTTCAGGCGTGACAATGGAGATTTCGTGACAGGTCATGAGATTCCTCGAGTAATTAGGACTCTAATTCCGTAATTTTGCAAGTATACACGCAAAATTGTACATTAGCACATAGCTCTAATCAACATCTACTGATACCATTCAATTTTTGGTGAATTTGGATAACGGTGCGTGCGTGATTATAGGGATTGTGACAGGTAGCAGGATTCAAGTAATTAGTGCTGTAATCGCATAATTTCGCCTTTTTACCTGTGAAATCACATATTAGCGAGTAGCTCTTACTATAAGAGCTACTAACAGTGTATAGGGCAGGCGACGGGGAGCAAGGGGGGAAGCGAGCGACAGTAGCCCACTTCTCATTTCGATGGTTCACCCTGAATAGAGATCGTTACTTTATTTTGTACTTCGAGGACCAATTAAACATTGGAAAAAAACCGCATTGAAAAATATTAAATACTTTTCCTTCAGTAACATTCCAAAAAACGCTTCGAAAAACGGCGTTTACATGGTAGGACCCCTTTCACTCTTTTACTACGTCTTCAGATAAGTTATTGTATGAATTGGCGTTCATCTGCAATGAGATCAACAATCTGCTAATTGTCTAACTGGAAAACTGGAAAATATTTTAAACTTTGTATTTAAAAATTATCTTCCCTACCACACGTGTAATTCAGGGGCGGATACAGAGCTATATCTAAGGGGGGGGGGGGGGGTCGAATTGTAATAAGTTTGAACTAAATAGGCGAACAACGTCATCAACAGGCGAGTCAATATATTGAATAACAAACTAAATGAACTGCAAGCATCAGGCTCACCTTATCAATGTTCAAACTCATTGATTTTTCCGTTTAAAAGTTTTCAATTTCAACGAAATTTGAAATTTTGCAACCCTGAGGGGGGTAGCGATCGTCCCCACCGCCCCCCCCCCCTGTTTCCGCCCCAGGTGTAATCATTAAAATTTTACCTGGTTAATACACTGAGAAAAATTGACCGCACTGGTTACGGTGGAATCTAATTTTTATTTTTTATTATACCTGAGTAAATACCTGCCAATACAGTAATCATTCGGTATCCACCGTACTCATGGCGGTAGATAACCGGAATCGTTTGACAGTTTCTATATACATTGCTTTCAAATGTTTCCTGTCAAAAACAATTACGGTTATATACCGTAATGAGTACGGTGGATACCATTGTCACTAAGGTTTTTACCGTAAAGAGTCAGGTGACTGCGAAAAAAAAATTTTTCACCGTAACCAGTATGGTTAAAGTCAGCAATCATCACGGTGCATTTTTCTCATGTATATATGTTCGTAAATTATAATTATATTTGAGTGACAAAATATTTTAATTGCGGGGCAACATACATAAATCAATCAAGTTCATTCGATGATTCAAATTGCAACCTACAACTAGATAACAATACAAGGGCTACAACTTTCTTGATTCGTCAAGCTATTGATACCGAGAAATCTATTGCAAAAAGAAAAAATCAAAATGGTAACGGCACTGAACATACAAAATCAAAAACTATAAAGTGAGTACATTGTACAGTTCGCGTTATATGGAAAAGCATTTCTTCAAATAATTCTTTTTCTTTAACCTAAGGGCTTAGTCATGCTCAGCTGCTTGAGAATTTGAAATTAGGATTGGAACAATTGCGAAATGTGTGTAAAATAAACGTGGACCAACAGCACGAACCAAGTACAAAAGCCAAGCAAAATAGAAATTTCACAATATCAGAAAACAGGTGTGGAGCATTATTGGTTTATTAAAAGCGAAAAATTCCCAACCAAGCATACGTGGCACTTTTGATAACCTGAATTTTTCAGATAAACACACTTTAAAAACAATGATCTATCGGGTTCTGAAAGTCTCATAGATAGCCTATATTCGGATACTGAAATTGTTTGAAAATGGCATGCATGCAGTTCATAAATTGTAATTGTTCATAGCGAAACTCTCTCTGCCGGCCATACGCGACGCCATAATAAATTTAATATCTCCGGATTTAACAGAGTGCACAAAAATATTTTTTCAGATTCTGAGAGGCTATTCAATTCCGCACATTTTGATACTTGTATCGTTGAAAACTGAGGTGGATATGTTTCTGCAAATTGCAATTGTTTAAAACAAAGTGATACAAAAAAAATTTTTTGAAACAATATCAAACTGAGGAATTAAGTAAAGTTTCACCTTTCTGTCCATCAATAAGTATACCAAATTTCAGATTTTTATTATAAGCTGTTGAAGGGATATGAATTTTGCAAAAATAAACCCACCCACGACTTCATAGGCTTATAACAGAAACAAAGATCGTAATTTCAGAAAACTTTTTAAAATTTAAACTCTACATTTATGTAACTTCACATTCATGAAATCATTTCGGAGTTTGCAAGGATCATGCAAAAATTTTGGTCTCACTTGACGTGTTTTTACCCTATAGAAGTAGATGTGCATTGGTACATTTTTTACAGCGAAATCGTAAATAACCTTAAAAATGCAATGTCTGCATTGCCGGTTTTCTGATGTTCCATTCAAGTCAATAATACAACTGGCTTCTGAAACATGAAAATCTTCTGCATGAACAACAGTAACTTGCATTCTGTTAGCAAGTCCTTGAGAAAACGCAAGTCGTTTATGTCAAAAGTGAGACATTTCTGTTTCGTTCTTTTTCTGTTTGTAACTATCAAGTCTTGTACTTATTTACCAAATTTTCAGAACTTCGACCAGGGGGTACTCACTCGGCCTTAAATCCAGACGAATTTTATGAGCGTGCGATAGTCACACGAATACTCCCCCATGTTCCCCCCGCATTCCTGGTTCCCTCTGCGGACCTCGCACCTTTCTAATTTTAGTTCCTGCTGGTCTAGGCCAAGCACAGTGACGCGATGATCATTCTCCTATGCATGGGATTGAATGGGAGTGAGTACCCTCTGACTTCGACCTTTCATACTCTGAAAAATTTACAAAAATTTATGCGAAGAATCTTCGAAGATCCCCAAAAAGAACTCAAAATAACCGTAGATGAGATTCTTTTAAGGCGAGAAGTGACTAGAATATTTGAAAACCTTATCCAAATAAGGGGGGAAGTACAAAAGATGCATCATCATGAAGTGTCGGAATTGGAAGAACGATGCAAAAAACTGGAACAAGAAAAATGGGATTTCCAAGAAGCACTAAAGATGATGGAATCGGAGATAGCCATGAAAAATCAATTAGACAATAACCTAAATAAAAACAATGTCTATTTTTCTTCCAACTCAGTTTTCACACCTAGACAGAGTATTGTAGAGTTTGAATTGTTATCATACATCTTAAGTTACTGCAAAAAAATTTAATATTGCATGTTCATTAAAAGTTTTTCTCATCACGATCCAACAACTGCAGTGAGTTTTCATTTACAAGAAAATTTATTTTTTTAATCAGTGGTTTTTACGTTTGATTTTTTACAGAACGTGTTTCGAATCAAAATGTAAAATTTTTAATAAAATGGAACAACTTTCGTCTTTCAAAACAGGCGATTTATTTCAACAAAAAAAATCGGACTTATATAAACAAAAAAATTCGAATGGAGTACATAATAAATGACAAGGAATGTCTTATTTCGCAGCATGTGCGTATAATTTGCAACTTTTTTTTTTGAAGTACAGTTAAGAAAAAATCACGATATTCTGTCAAAAACACATTCTCTCAAGCATTTGCGTAATCTAATGCTTAAAGCAATAAATCATTTCAAGATCGTTTTATACATTAATAAACATATAAAACTGGGAACCTTTTTCTATCGTGGGAATTGAAACGTGTTTGTGGCATAGCCAAAACCAACGCCACGCTGTGTGTGAGTGGTGGCTCTTGCAACTTCATATTGGTGTTCCATGTTGTGGAACATTTCTTCTTGTTTCTTTATTATATCCGGTTTTGTATCAGTCGGAATTGGCACACTCGAATTATCTTTGATGCCCATAAGCCTTTTGAACTTGGCTGAAACTTTGCCATCTTGGTCCTGGGTGAACATGGTCCCAGCCCATGTATTTTGAGAGTTTGTGGTACTCTCTTCTCGTTTTGTCTGCAAAATAACAACATAGATTTTTTATGTAACAGTTGATAAAGGTTCTTCAGTAAAAAAAAATTGGGGGGGGGGGGGGGGGAGGGAGTGACCCAATTTCAGGCTACTAGCAAAAACTAGGAAAGATATTTACAATTAGTGGTGTGCAGGATTGAGAATTTCGGGGGTCGGGTTAAGTCAGGAAACAATATTGTATACTACACGGGAATGAAGTGTTGTTATCGATGAGTGTGATTTGCGCCCTCCCTTTGGTCGGACGTAAATATCACACTCGTCAAAACCAACCTTTTATTCCCATGTAGCATAAATACCTTTTTTTTTAAGTAAACAAACAACTTTCACACTACACATTTTATGACACAAAATGTGCGCTTAAGTAAACTGTGCACGCTAGTATTTTTTTACAGTGAAATTTACAACTTGGAAATTTATGGTAAAATTTCCGCTTTTCGTGAATTTGGCGTTATTGAACGAGCCGAGTCGACGCATAGAACACATTATGGAATCGCTCAATTCATCAATTGTTAATTGCAATTTTTTTATCGAGTTCACAAGTAAATAGGAGTCGAAAACAAAGGCAAAAAATAACAAAATTATTAAAGTCTTCTAATTTAGAAATTTTCAATTAATCATAAACGGAAGATTCAGAAATAAAACAATTAGCATTTTTGATGTTTTGCATGAGAATTGTTCAATAATATAAATTATTTGCAACCGACAACTGAATTTACTGCAATCTTCTGAATTTGTGTTGATGAACGAAGAAATTTCATCTTACCATTATGATTTCTTATTGATTCGAATTCATAAGTTTTTGATTAACATTTTTCAAAGAAAAAGAGTTCACTAAAATTCAGAAAGAAATTAATGGAAAAGCGTCTTTTCATAGGTAATGAACTGACTAATGATTGAATAAATCAATAACATAACTAATGAAACAGAAAATTTCGATTGAAGAAAATTTGTCATCTTAATATTTTTGAAGATTTATTGTAGTAAGTTTTATATTAAGTATTAAAATAAGCTCAAGTTTTACTTATCAATAAAAACTCGAGTTTTTATCATTCATAAAAAATATAGCTAAATTATTTACTTCTTGTGTTTTCAGAAACTGTGTAGTGTATGGAAAAACTGAAAAACTTAGGGGATTGTAAAGGAATTTTTTCAGCTTATCAGTAGATAACCCAGTAACAAAGATTCCCACCACTTCTACATTTTCCTCTGAATTTCGAACTCCCGCAACTTTTTTGGATTCTCATATACCGAAAAGTTTCGTAATCTCAAAATATTCAGGAATCCTGAGCAGTTCGAGATTTCCCGAAAAATCCGGAATTCCCGATAAGTTCAGGATTACTGAAAAGTTCGGGAAAGCGCCTTTCCCGTCCCATCCCGATGTCGGGATTCCCGAAAGGTCGGGATCCCGCACACCCCTAATATTCATGATTTCTCCTTGATTCTCCAGACCAAAAGTAGATTTGAAGATCATTCATCACACCATATAGAATCTTGGAGTCCACATTTTTCTAACTATAAGCCAGATTCTTCCAAGGGACTGCAATGATTTCAAAAAGGACCAGGCATGCAGTGGATCTCACAGTTTCTGTGAGTGCCTTACATCTCCTTCTCCAACCATGAAAAACTTGCTGTGATCGGTTACAATCTACTGAAATTAGTCGTGAGGACTAATATTCATTGCAACTGGAGATGATGTGATTATGTCTTCATTTGCATCACATATATTGTAAATACTTGTATACTTGAATAAAGGCTAGAAAAAGCCGTTTTCTCTGCAACTTTCTTTCACTTAACTGGTGTCTGTTATACTTGTTTTGCTTGTTCTTCAGCAGACTCTGAGTAGCCATAAAAAAAAAGAAATTTTTCAGGCTATTTATGAGAAAAAAAAAAAATTTTTTTTTTGTCGATAATCTTACGTGAATTTTTTCAATAGCATTTCATTTGCTGTCGAACGAAATGATGTTCCAAGGTTGATATCATATTTGCCTGAAGTTCCAAACGTTTAAAATTAAACGAAAAAAATTTATTACTTAATATAGAAGAAAAATATTTTCTAGCGGCTTTTGAACACTTTTCGGCCGTACAGTAAACTTCATAATCCCCAAAAAAATATTTGTCACACTTTTTATCATGATAAAAAATCAAACAATTCATGTTTCTTAAATTTTTGTTTAATTATAAACGTCTGGAACTTCAGATACATGATATCATCCCTTTTATATGTTTTAATATGTGACTTGGAACCAGGAAATGAAGTTTGAAAGGAGAAGCGGTAAGGCACATTTCACTTTCAAAGTGCTCTCTGTCTTACTCACAGTTGAGTAGAAAAAGTCCTACGAATATCGAAGTTTCAAAAAATACACTCCCCAGAGGACGAGGGACAATAGAGTTACCCGTATCATGAAAAATCTTGCATTAATAGAATTTTCCCTTTTTTTTTCAAGTCATTAAGTCAACAAGTATATAATCGTACGAAAAAAAGTGAAGGAGAACGAATTGAGAAAAAACAGGTCGATCAATGTAGAGTTTGTAATAATATTGCTATTACTCGTAATTCCATTGTCCCTCGGGCTCTGGTCCAAATAATTTTCAAACTTCAATACCTACTTTCCCTTTCATAAAGACCTTTCTTGTTCTGCTGTGTGCATGACAGAGAGGGCATTGAAAGGTGAAAAATGTGCCTCACGGCTTTTCCTCTCAAACCCTATTTCCTGATTAGAAGTCACATATTCTACAAAATTTTTCAAGTGACTGAAACCCCTTTTTTAATTTTGTAAAGTTTTTTTTAGGGTTTATATCATATCTTTTTGTTTGTTCTTGAAAACAATTAGAAAGTTAACTTTTTGAGTTTGTTATTCATTCCCATAAAGTATCTGAATGAAAGGGTCTGAATCGTCTGAATGAAATTGTCTGAGAATTTATACCTATGATAATAACCCATGACTGCGTGCTATCCCTTTAATACAATAGTTTCTTATCCAAACTATTTCGTCAGCTTAACAATACGACAGATTGATGAACCACCTTAGATAAAAGTTATACAGTGATCATGTAAGCACGAAACATAAAACACGAGAAAAATTTACTTGAATATATTTGAATTACACTATGGAACAAAAAATAACCCAATGTAAAAATTACATGCAACATGTTGGTATTAGTCACCGAAACACGTATGCAAAAGGATTCTAAAATTCATAGCGGAATTTGCGAATAACAAATGTTTACAGACTTTGAAATGTAAATAATCTAAATTCTTTATTTTTAATGCTATTTTAAAAATTAAAAAACGATATTTTCTGTTTTTTCACACAGAATTCGAAAATCTTTACAAAATCGCGATCACATTAATATTTTCATGCGCGAATTTTCTGACGAAATTTATTTTTTTCCTCCTCATTCTTTTCCTGTAAACCGTATCGAATGATGTCTCGGACCCAATGACTTGGACACAGTAGACTACCATAGATGACGACAAAAGATGCCCGAATGATGGTAGAGAAGATAGATCTTCACGCTTCTGTAAGAATGAAAGAAAAAAAAAAGGATACGGGGAGCATTTTCAGACAAATAAATCACAAGTCAATGAATCCGAGGCAAATGACGAAAAAAAATGAATTTCATGAGGGTATTCGCGCTTTGAAGTATTAATGCGATCGCTATTTCGTAACAATTTTTGAATTCTGTATCAAAAAACAGAAAAAATGGTTTTTGAATTTTTAGAATAGGATGAAAAATAAGTTTTTTGCATTACCATACTTTCACATATTTATAATTCGCAAATTTGACTATGAATTTCAAAATCCTTTTACGTACGTGTTCAGTGACCTATACCTAACTATTGCATGACAAAAAAATATTGGGATTTGACGAAACCCAAATTTTGTTCCACAGTTTATTTTGTAATCAGAAAATTTTTCATGATTAAACTAATTCTTGTCTGTAGGTACTCTTTCTCCTCACTTTTTATAAAAGATGTATGTTTCAAAACCTATTTAAAATTTTCATAATAATCCATATAATTTATACATACATAATAATCCCTAACAAATTTATAAAGCATACTGATGTTCATTTAAATTATTAACCTGCAAAACAGTATTCGCGAAATTGATTACGTACAAGATTATTGCCTGTTTTAAAATAAATAATTTAGAAAACAAATAGCGTAAAAGAAAAACAAGCTTGAAGGGATTCAACCGTGGACTTTTAGCATGACAAGCCACGACGCTATCATCTGAGCTATGGTGACAGTTAAGATAAGGTACAAGTGGAAAGTATGAGAGTCACGGGCATGTTTCAAGTCAAAACGTTCGTAGCGCCGTAACAACGTAGCGCTGAGAATAGTAAAAGTACATTCAGGCCGGCCGACAATGAGGTCTCTTGGGATTAGTTTGAAGCCAAGTTTCACACTCACATATATCCAACATGGCCGAGTCCCATAAGAACAATACTAATCGTTTGAATGTGTGTCACGCCTATCTGAGATTTTCTGAGAATCGTGATTTCTCCGGTAAAGAACTTAAGGTCGTCGACGAACTGTTTTCTTTTCAAATGTCTGAAAGACCGTTCTACCAAACGGTTCAATAAAGAGCCAGGAAAATGACATCTGTAAGCCTTACCTACATTTACAACTTGATACTCACAACTTACAAAAATTCTTAATCAGATTTCAAAAATTTAAACGTACTTTATTGGCCCACAGTAGCTTTCTCTTTTGTATTTGCTCGGCATATTTGCCCTGAGTAGCAGTAGTCATAGGGTTGTAAGAGTGGTGCTCATCTTGTGGGTTGGTCGCATTTACATCATGTTCTGGAGGTTTAAGTTCAATGCCGAGTTTGAAAAGCTGGGCCATCTTGTTTCTGTTCTTCTCTTCCCGGTACGTCAGGGGCCTGGATGAAGCCAGAGCCCGTTCGCGTGACCTTGAACGAGAGCATGCTCTATCTTTCTCTTTGTGATAGTTTGAACGATCATCCCTATGATGGTCTTTTGATCGCTCCCTCCTAGAATATCGTCTATCCCGATCACGTCTTCGGTCTCGATCACTTCGGTCACGATCGCGATCCCGCCGCTCGTCCCGATGATGCTGATCTCTGTCACACATAAAATTGAATAATGAAAACACTAGTTTACACGAAAAATCTACCTCGTGAAAAAATTGCTTTCAAGACTAATTTGAGGTCGCTGAGTAAAAAAATTTTTTAGAATTCAAAAATCAGTACAAAAAATTTGTTTATCGTGATTTTCATGTATTTGACAGTTCATTGCCGAGTTGCTTGTTGCCACGTTTAATATCGATTTTGAGCATGGGAATGCATGTCAATGACGTTTCAGGATTTTGTTTACGTGCAAATCATTCTAATTGCATTTTTATTTTTCAATACGCCGATATATCTCCCTTAAGGGTCGGCTCATTGCGTCACCTAAACTCCAAGCAACGACAATATTTCTGCGCCAAAAAAGTATAAATAATTCAAAAATCATTAATTTTGACAACCGAGAAGATTTTCGAAATTGAACAGTCTTAAAACGTCAATGACATGCATTGCCTTACTTGAAATCGATATTTAACGAGGCAATACGCAATTCGGCAATAAACTGTCAAAAAAATGAAAATCACGATAAATAAACTTTTTGCACTGATTTTTGAATCCAAAAAACGGCGCAATAAGATTTTTTATGTCAATTCGTGAATCAACTGGTCGTTTCAAACGATTGTGTGACTCGAACAGTCTTTTCGAAACGACCAGTCGACTCACATGGTCGAGTCGAACGGTCGATCGAAAATCATAATAACCTCCTGCCCCCCCCCCCCCCCAGATATCTCACGACATCTCGGTAGGATCGTCAGGGCGGGCACTTCCACCTTTTTCCGAAAAAGGATAATAGATTTTTGACGAATAATAAATGCTGCAAACGGATAGTTGTGAATAATTGATTTAAATTGGAAAGGTGGATCTGTTTTTTTGTTTCATAAAAATTGGGTCATTATTGGGTCACCAAGGCAGGGGTTTCCCGATTTTATATTTCAAAGAAGGATAATAGATTTTTGACGAATAGTAAATTCAGAAAACCGATAGTTTTGAGCAATTAATTGAAATCTAAAAGGTAGATCCATTTTTTTGTTTGATAAAAATTTTATTATTATTGCAGAAAACAAGACAGCCAAAAAAATTAAATAAATGTTCAACTTCTAAGCGTCTAAGTGACGTTTCAAAGATAAAATCCAATTGATGTATGATGAGTACTGCTCCTGTTGACCAAAGTTATATTTTGTCACGACATTTTGTATTAGGCTCATTTTCCTATGTAAAAACATGGAAAAATGAGCCTTATGCAAAATGTTACTTAGCAGCTTTTGATATCAAGTTTTTTAGTTCGTAGAAGTCAATACAGGCTGCAACTTTTCATCCTTAAGTAAAGATTATTTTGAATATCAAACCTGTCATGTTCAAGCGACATAAAAATTTGTTCCTACTTATTATGATTCTAACACCCTGTTATCTATTCGATTCGATAAATATATTGTAAACAAAAAATTATTAATCCTATGTTGAATGGCTCGGAATACAACAGGAAATCAAGTCTTTGTGAGCGTAACATTAAATCTATCTAATTAGATCAATAAGCAGAATTATATCGATGAATCTGTTTTTTATCGTTACATATATTTCTTTACGTGTTGTTTTAAATAGTGACTTTAGCTCATTAATCAAATTCCATCAGTAGTATTCCAAATTTCACGACATTTTTTCAGTTGATAAAAGTTACATATCGAATATAGTACTTGAGTACTTTACGCTTGAGAAATTAACGCCACGAGTAGCTCATGAGCGTAGAGCCTGTCGAATTTTTTCCGTCTAAACATGGCCACATATGCTCCGTAAATGTTGTGGGCTAGTATTGCCTGTGTATTACGCCAATCAGATCGCTTTCACGAGCGAAACTCATGTTCCCCCATGTTCCCTGGTGAAATCGCAGCGGGATGCGACAAGATCGAGGCGGACTCTTTAAAGTTCATAGTGTACTTAATATCTTAGAAAAAATAGTACATTACGTGCCAGGCACGAATGTGCGAATTTGGCGAAACGGCAAGATAATGGATCGAAACGAAGCTGAGGTCTGTTAGCCGTTTCGCTAAATTGCACATCCTTACCTGTTACGTGAGGTATTTCACGCCATGACAACCGAGAAGTCACGTCAAAATGGCGTAAATTTTTTTTTCAAATAACAAATCAATTCCTGAAATGTGAGATCAACGCACTAAATTTGAAGTACTGACGTTTGAATGAAGTTGTAAAATGACGAAAAGCATCACGAATTTACTGCAAAGACATTGGAATATGAATACGTTAAACGTGTAAATCAATACTATTGTTTTCAATTGTAATAAAACTTTTTCTCGACACGGAATCAAGTTATTATATGTATTACATCTGCTTCAGAATGTGAGTAAATTTTTAGCAGGGGTATGACTCTCCCCGCCGAAACGCATGTAAAACTGTAGCCCATTAACGTCCTGGTGGAAATAAACCACCAGAGGCGTTGGCAGTAATGTTGCCCGAGAGAAAAGTATCGGAGTTCTCTCTTTCGATTTCTGATTGGTTGAAAGCGATCAATCAGATCCTACGAAAGAGAGGTCCGATACTTTTCTCTCGGGCAACATCACTGCCAGCGCCTCTGGTGGTTTAGTTCGCGGGGACAATAATGGGTTAACTTTTTCGGCGACCTGTCATACCCCTGATTTTTAGGAATTTTCAAAGCATTAGATTCAAAAATCTGTCGCAATATCACATTATAACCCAGTGAACCTGTGAGTTCGCAGTGTGCTCGCGGCAAGTGGGAAAATTAAACTCGCTGCGAGCTCGCAGCGTTTTCATTATTTCCGCCCCTTTTCGAACACGCCACGAACTCGCCAGCGAACTTGCAGAGTATTCGTCACGAGCTCACTGAGTACTTCCAATCGTTGATAATTATTAATATATATTTCAGGCAAATAAAAAGATAATTCACTGTTTACAATAAAAAATAATCACAATGAAGCAGTAAAACAATTATCGAATAAACAAAATTTCTCCCGGGTGGGAATCGATCCAGCGTTCTGCAGAGTTGAACGCCAGTGTCTAATCCGCATCACCGTCGAAGCTTCTTAGAATATATAGAAAGGAAATAATATCATTATTACCGTTGTGTTTATGTTAACAATGACCTTTTCTTTTCTATATATTGTAACAAGCTTTGATGGTGATGCGGATTAGACACTGGCGTTCAACTCTGCAGAACGCGGGATCGATTCCCACCTGGGAGAAATTTTTTTTATTGAATAATTGTTTTACAGCTTCATTGTGATTATTTTTTACTGTAAACAGTGAATTATCTTTTTATTTGCCCGAAATATATATTAATAATTATCAACGATTGGAAGTGCTCAGTGAGCTCATGACGAATACTCTGCGAACTCGCTGGCGAGTTCGCGGCGTGTTCGAAAAAGGGCGGAAATAATGAAAACGCTGCAAGCTCACAGTTTCACTGGAAATAGCTAAAAATTTTTTCGACAAATATAAAACCTAAATATAGGATTATAAATCTATTCTTAAGAAACTCATGACCACTTGACATTGGCTGAATAACGCGAATAAAATCTAACGCTGTGATGTGCACACTGTGTTTTGTTTTGTTGTGCGGTTGTGTTTTGTTTTTCCTCTGCTGAATCCACCATCCATCACACCCCGTACTGTCCCGTACAAGTGTGCTATATATGTAATGAAACCTTGATTTGTTTGCATATAATCGATTTTGCAATATCGATGATATCATTGTACGCTATTTATGTATTAGCCGCGAAAATTGGAATGTACGAATAATATTTGTTAAACTCTAATGGATTATGACTTGAGTTATAATATATCGAAAAGGTATCTTATACATATATGTATGCTCTATCGAATGTATATTAGTATATCAAAAACATTGTATGATATTTTTTCTATTTTATATTCTCATAACTATCTCAAGTAAATTCATATTTTCACATAAGTGAATATTTTATTATCGATTTTTTTTGTTATCATGTCAATAATGATTTAGTCTTTTATTTTTTCATTTTACAAATGCACTCATCAGTATTCATTTATATTATAATAGTAATATTAATCAATCATAATGTGTTATCATTCATAACATTAAATGATAAATACCTGGACACCAATTAATGAAATAATTTTTTATGTTTGAGACTTGGAAACGTTTGGCTTCATTGATAAAAAATTAACTTTTTTTTTCATCACTCTTACTGCTAAGATCCTTTTTATTTAGAGGTTCTAATACAATTTTCACTTGTGTTATCTTGTATTTTCATAAGTAATTTACAATGTAAACGAATTTTTTTCCGAGACATAATTAAAAATCATTCGTTGTAAAATGTTTGTAAATGCTTTTTTTAAAATATAAGGAATTTCGCTTAATCCATAACTGTCTTCCTGACACACTTCATCATACATTTGATATAAAAAATTTGAAGGTTCAATAATTAAATAATAAAATAATATATAATAAATTTACAACACTCCACCAGTTCATTATTGAATGAGAATAACAAAATATCTGTAAATTTTGTTTCTTTAAATAGTTCGAAAAAATGTTTAAATGATGGACTTTTTTTATTCACAAAAAATCTAAAAATTGTTTTTATAGCGAAAATCGTACATTGTATTTGTTCCGTTATTTAATGTTCTAAACATTTTTGGGTCCAGGAGCGGTATAAAAGATGTTGAGAAGATGCTCAAATTTATTGTCCTTAAAATAAATTCAATCATAGAACTATTCAATGTTACTGTTCAAAAGATGATAATCAATGAAAATATATTTATCTGCGAACTACTAGAAAAAGATGAATTTCCGATAGTCTGGAATTACAAATTCACGTTTTACTCGTCATTTACAGATAAGATAGCGTATGTATTGACAGTTTTGGAAATGCCTTTTTCGACGAAACGATTACAACCTTCGGCTTCGCCTCGGGCTACAATTTTTCGTTTCGTAAAACCAGGCATTCATAAAAATTGTCAACAATATAATATTTCATAGAATTTATGTATATTGGTATATGTGACGTGCCAGGAGAAAAGGGACACATTGCTCCAAAAATCTAAAACCGGTTTTTTGTATCTGTCGATAGTTTTTGAGTTGATAAATCGAGCATAAAAATTAGCAAAATTCTACGAACGTTATTTCATATCAAAAAAAAGGGGGGGTGGGGCAGATTTTCGGGAGTCACCGAAAATCTGAACACTATAGAATTGATTGCCTATAGAATTGATTGACTTCTATCGCTCGCCCTGTAAAATTTTCGTTTGGATCGATGTGTCTCTTTTCTCCTGGCACGTCACATACATACTAACATACAACATACATATAACACCAAAAAAATTACCCAAACGAATTCAGACTCAAATGGTTACTAAAGACCCCTTGAATCAAAGTATAGTACAGATAGTACGTAACGAGAACACGAATTTTATACTTTTCACGAGTATAAAATTTGTAGACCAAGGCGAAGCCGAGGTTTACAGTTACAAAATTCGAACATAAAATTTTACATATAAATAAAGTGTCTGTCATAGTACGATATTTCACATACTTCTGGCTGGAAAATGAGTTTGAAAATTTTGAACTTGATGAAAACGAGTTTCTTCATAATGGAAGTTCTTCAAGAGATTGAAAATAACATAGTAATGCTTCAACTTTACTTAATTCTTTATTCTGCTTGCGTACTGTCCACACGCAAACAACAGGGTTGCAATGATAGGACAAGAAGCCAGCAAGTATAGTCATAAATGACAGGAGTACAAGTATTAGAAGTATTACCGTAAATGAATTGTTTCAAATCTCATGCATATGTGTTTCCCTCATTTTTGTTCATCGAAAATTTATCCGATTCAATTAATAAATAGCATATTTTGTATTGAGGACCTGAAGCGTGACTTTTAGGGTGAGGACGAATTTATCAGCCGATGCGCAGCCGTGACTGATATTTGGTCCGACCTGTCCGACAAAAAAGCCTTTCACGGTCCGAGGTGCAAACGATTCTTTTTGCAAAACACACAAGAAAAATGTTTTTGGAGGACTTGTATGGTTACATTGAGTTCGTCCATTTACGACGTCCGAATGCTTCAGTGCGTGTTTTCAGAGACTGAAGTATTTGCCGGTCGTAAATAGACGTCTTCAATGCCGCCATATGTGCCCTCGAAGTACATTTTTTGGGTGTTTAGCAAAAACTGATTTTATGAACTAACTCATCTGAATACGAAACATATTTTTTCGAAAACATCCACAAGATTCTCTAAATTTAAACATTTCAGGAATAATTTGATTTTCATCGAAATTATATAAAATATGAAAATATAGTAATTATTAGAGAAACCGACATAAGGTTAATAAGGGACTTTTTGATTTCATCGTGTGCATCAACATGTTATTACCAACAAAAAAAAAATTTTAATTGGCATTCTCTTGATTATTTATTGAAATTCGACTTTTTGGTTTAAGGAAGAACAAAAAAAAATGAATGATACAAAAATAGTCTTTTGTATCTAAATTTTCTCAACAGCAGCTCAAATGGATCAAAATTTTTTTTTTAACATTGGCAACAACATTTTTTTAATATAAGAGTTTGCGTTTCGAAGATTGCGAAACACTTTGTTTTTATACCTTAGATTGGTCATTATTGATACGATTATATTTCATTTTCTCGTGTCTTGCTATAGTATAACTGGTTACTGTTGATATTAATATATTTTCTTGAATTGCATCTAAACCCATTACATTTGATTTACAACAATGGCGCGTGGGCATCATTAGTGGTTTTCCGTTACAAAAACGAGAATGCTATTTTTGAGCTTGTATGAAGCCAGTAGCCTTTTGGAGGACCAAATTTTTTACCGAAAAAACGAATACAAAAACACTACACCGCCATTTTTGCACGATAAGAAATTTACTTAAGGGTTGTTGACTCAATAACATATAAGTTATTTGCTACAATGTAATACTTTACTATCTCATGCTCATGATGGGGTATATTACAGATAATAGGATATTATATAATTAGGAAATTAATTTTACACATATTTACGAGTGTGAAGTTTGTAGACTGAGGCGAAGCCGAGGTCTGGAATCACACGAATGATTATTTGTAAGATTATGAACTAGACAAAAAACGAATTTTTTCTACCAGAGGTACAAAAAAATTTTTCAGTTAGAATATCCAACCCCGCAAAAGCTCCACGTTCCACCACATTTTCTCACTCGTACCCTTCATGTCAGACAAAATTTATACTTTTTTCATTCGGGCACGTATACTCCACTATATTACTACAATATTCACAACGGTGACCGCACAATCAATTGCTGACACGTTTTTGTCACATTCCACACAAAAACTAGTTTTACTGAAATACTATAACTTATTATATACATATTTAAAACCAACATCAATAATACAAATAGCGAATGAAAAACGATTTTAGTTCAGACATCGTATGTCTTTAAAAATGCGATGAGCGCGCCCGACGGGCGCGCAAATGTGTTTTAGTACATATAAATTCAACACATAGTTGAGAATTTTCCATTAATGATATATATTATTATCGAACGGAAAATTATAATAGTACGTCAAGATCAATATAAGTTGAAGTATACATTCGTTGCTAAATCGAACAAGCAAGCCAAGCGAATGAGCGTGTAAATTTGGAGGGAACGAGTACCCCTCACTCCCACCCATGGCATGTGGTGATGGGGCGGGAACAGGCAAGAATTCCTTTCTCCCTTCTCCCGCGCGTCCCGCGAACTAATAGCTATGGTTTTCTTATATTCCAACGCGTTCGATTGCCTGGCTCCGACTGACTCTCGCGTATCTTGCTTCACGCAGTTTGTTCGAGAGTGGAAGCCTTTTACGCACTTCGACGCAACGAAGGTCACGGTCCCGAGCTGCTTGTTCGATTTAGAAACGAGTCTACTAAAATTCAATTTTTACTTGGAAGGAAAAATTGGGGATTCAAAAATCAATTTTGTACGTCCCCGCCAGGGTTGGTCGACACTTATAGGAGACTTTGGCAAGGGATTTCTAAGATGGCGCATACGCCGTGTATATTTATATATATCATAGCTGGCGGTAGTCAGCTAGAGGTGAGGGCTCGTCAGCGAGTCGGTATGCTCTAGCACCGCACACTATATTCACAAAAACTATCTAAAATATGACGTCATCGAATAAGTTTTCCCCGTTTCATACTTACATTTTAGCCTAATTCAGGAAATGACTGATATATTTTAGATCCTGGGTATATAAAGAATCCCAATCCAACATTTTTTGCTTGCAAACTAGCATACATATGTAAATAAACAATGTTAAAGAAATTCTCTGGTCGAAAAAATTTCTTTTCATGGCGTGACAAAAGATAACTCAGATTTTATCGCCCGTCGGCAAAATTTTTACAGTTTTCTACTTTTACGGTAACTTACTGACAATATTGATTGACCGTTTGCAACAGTTTGGATGTTTTGTTGACATAAACAACTGCGTGACAGTGTTAAAAAATGTCAATGTTATATCTAAATAAATTGCGCAATTAAATGTGAATATTAAATGTAAAAGTAGAAAAATAAAAAGGCGATAATAATTGATCGTGTACAACATAATACATCTAATTTTAATTTTTAACATGAACAAGTACATTGATAATATATATTGCATATAATTATATGCAATATCTATATATACATAAAAATGAAATGCTGTTTGTGTGTTACCTCATCACTTGCAAACGGCTGAACCGATTCGCCTAATGTTTTTTTATTTTGTTCGTTATACTCTGTAGAATCTTAATAGCACAAAAAGTTCTAAGTTATATTATTATCAAGAAAGGTCGCGTAACCAACAAGCAACTGATAGAATGCATATCACACACACACACACACACACACACACACACACGCGCGCGCGCGCGCGCGCGCACACACACACACACACGCCCGCACGCACGCACGCACGCGCGCACCTACTATGAATACTTGATTTTTTATGCTGCTGTTAATGATATTTGTTCACATAGAAATCATCAAACTTCATTTGACAATCCTTTTTTTTGTTTATCAAATTATCTTTAATGAAAGGTATGTCAACAACTACATTTAAATTAAAATAAATTTAATAACCGTCAATTCAACGTATCTCATCACGTGGTATGTGGTATGTGGTTTTTTTTTTTTCTAGTAAAAATATGGTTGAACACATTTGTTTATCAATTTGTTATAAAAAAATACAAAATGTGACGCGCTCCGACATAAATCACTTTTCGGATTATGAGCGTATTATATGAAATGAACATCGCTCTTTCGAATGCTATCGAAAGAAAATCTTTTTTCGAAATAGTTTTTAGATACGTAGCGATTTTCAAGAACAGTGTTAGAAGCATTCGAATCCTCTCTCTCCCGCATCAATACCAAGATGCGTCGGCCCAAGACGACCGAATACATGGACGCAAATCTTGGAATGGTAGGAATGGGTGAAGAGAGAGAGGAATATCAAAAAGTATAATCGAGCTGCCGCTTTTTCTTTCCTTTCTCCTATAAAATCTACTACGCAGGTCCCTTTTGTCAGAGCGCGTCACAAATATTGTATAAAAATGCAAGTTTTTGAATCGGAAAAAATCATCATGAATCTATGTTAAATGACGATTCGATTGCCGCAAAAAGCAATAAAATTGACACACTAGATCACCCACAATTAATTTATTAACAAAAAATGACGAAAAACTTTGGGTGTTATTATTATAAACAAAAAAAATTTTTGTGCGAAATCAATTTGGGTTTACTTTAGTAATGGTAAACACTGTCGAAAAAATTTATTTTAAAGTGAAACTGAATTTCCATTAAATTCAGGTGGCCGGTTTGAGAAATTCTGACCCATTCTTATATTTATATTAAGCCATACAAGTTATCAACATTTTTTAAATTTGATAAGTTTGATTGCAATATGTTAAATTGCTTCATTTGTGTTCTTCAATCTTTTTTTTCTGTTAAAAACATTTATCTTCTTATCAGTTATCATTCAATTGATATTTTCACAATATATGATAATAACTTGACAATTTTTTTTAGTTTTGTAGTAAAAGAATGGTAATTAATACAAACTATTTAATTCTTAATTTAGGTATAACTTATTATTTACCATATTATACCAACTCAAAAATTTCAATTCTAAGTGTACAAAAAATTTTAGTTTTCATGGTCCCTTTTATATTTTTCATTCATTATTTAATACCTTTTTGTATTTTAGTATTCTATATTTTCTTTTAAAAATATTTACTATAAATGTTACTGATTATTAGAATTTTATTTCAATATTAATATTTCATGCACCAAAATTTGATTTTTCTCAAGTTATAATTATAGAGTTATTAATTTCATTAATATAAATAGTCTATCGATGCATCAATTTTTCACTATTTTCGAAGCGATTTGAAATTTCCATCTTCAAAAAAGGACCTATAATTACTTTTATATGTATAACATAAAATGTGATATGATTAAAGTCCAACAATACATTATGCGCATTACATTTCATCTTTTATAAACTGTCCATATATGACAGGCTGAGAGAAAAAACCAAACAAGAAGAGACAGAAAACATGGAGTTTCACATTCATCTGTCTCTTACTAGTTTGGTTTTTACTCTCAGTTCCTTTCATATCTCCTATATTTTTTTTATAAGTATCAATTTTCGCCATTCAAAATATGATTATTGTTTATAGCTAATCAACAACATGCACTGTGAATTTTTAGATTCTTCAAAATTTTCAACAACTAATTAGCACCGCCATCGCGGAAAAATGTTAATTCAAAATATGTCAAGAAAACTCGTGAAAATATATCACAAAAGCATCGCAAATAAATGTAAAAAAACAAGCAATTTTTTGTGAAAGCAATAATCATCCACATTCTCAGAAAGTAAAGATCAATACTAAGTATCTGTAAAATACGTGAAAAATCAACGTTGAATATGTTTGTATGTACTAAATGTGATTTGATCATAAATATGTAGAGATACAATGTACGTCATTGTATGTAATTTTTTGAAATATAAAACAAGGAGGTAAAAATTATTTCTCAGGAATCGGTAGATTCTTTGGATAGTTCCCGTTATATATTGGGAGCATCGGATTTCGGCACTGGTCGCGCTCCGGTGGAGGGGAAGTGGCCAAAACCTTGCACTTCGATGGCCTGCGGTACTATCAGCATTACTGTATAAAGATCAAGCGGATTATTTAACTCTCAAACAATCCGGCTATCAAAAACGTTCGACTGATCGGATTCTTTAACGCTTAAAAAATCAGAATCGAATACTCTTAACGAATTCACTGCGCGGAGCAGATTCTTCAAAGCCCGGTCTACAATGAACGTAAAAAGCTGAACGCAACAACGCAACGCAAAAGTTGAATGTAATTGTAATCCAACATTGTCTAGATGAGTTGCGTCTTTTCGTCCAGTTGCGTTGACGTTTTACGTCCATTGTAGACTGGACTTAACGTTTAAATAATCCGGATCGGATCCAATTACACTGTGCAACAAAATTTGATGAAAGTGAACAGTCTGGGGTTTTTACAAAAAAGATTAATTTACATGAACCCCATAACCCATTCCTGAAGGAACTTTTTTCAGGTTAGCTCGTATAAGCGCGAAATAAACAATATAGTTCACGAAAAACATGAAAAGTGAGAACTGCTGTAATGGTTTAGGGTTCCGCTGCATTATACCTGTTTACCTAACGATCGAGAGTCAAGAGTTGCGAGCCATTCATTTCCGGTTTCAAAATCTTTTTCTCATTGATGACTGTAAATACTTGTATTATATCTGTGGCTTTCCGCCATAACAGAGAAAGTCACTTCTGCCATAAGGCTCATTTTACATGATATTCAGATAAAATTTTAAACGTTATGGCAGAAGTGACTTTCTCTTTTATAGCGGGAACCGCAGATATTCTAACCACAATAATGGAAGATCTAATTTCGAAATTTTCAGGTTGAATAGGTTGGACTTATAAAAATGAATACGCAACAAGTTCGGCAAGTCTTTAATCCTCAATTTCATAAACAGGTATAAACTAGTTGAACCTGAAACCATTAGAGCAGTTCTCACTTTTTATTGACAAACCTCGTTTTTTTAAGAGCTGGAGTTAAATAATTGTTTTAAATCTGATTAGTCAAATGAGTCACACACATGCACGCACGCACACACGCACACGCGCCATGTTGAAAAATGTTTTCGAATCATGAAAATCGAACATAAATTGCCTATTTCCTTCATCGTGTTTCAGTGAACAATATTATTGTTTATTTCTCGCTTATACGAGCTAACCCGAAAAAACTTTCTCCAGGAATGGGTTCATGTACAGGTTCATGTACAGGTTCAATGGGTTCATGTCATGTAAGGTTCATGTACATTTATTTTAGAGTGTGACACATATTAAAAATTCGGAAACGTTACGTGAATATTCATATAATATGTTGAATCCATAAAAAATTCCAAAACTCTACAGCTAATTATTATTCAAGTTCCTTCATGGATATTCCTAATTGCAAGTCTATCAGAGGCATGACCTGTTGGTTACGGACGATCTGGCGAGGTACGCCCCAAATATAAGCTAATTACCTGGTTTTTCTATGAATTACAGTCAATGTAAGTAAGCGATAAATGAACTAATATTTTTTTAACGAAGGCATAGTTAGGTATTGTAACATCATTGGGTGTAATCATGTGTTTCAATGGATAAAAAATACATGAGACTATCACAAACTGATGAATCCTGCAGCACATAGGTTTTTTTTTAATAAACTGAAAAATTGTTTGATATGTAGAGCCCCAATCTTAGACCATATAGTACATGGATGGAGCATCGGCGGAAAAAAGTGTAGCTGACATACGTTGGCTATTTTTTGGGCCTGGTCGAATAATCATAATAAGACTCATAGCTATTGGTAGCTATGAGTATCTATATATGAGGGGCCACGTGCAATAAGACGTCGAGCGCTCGGGCTCAAATATAATATCGACCGAAAGGAAAATTCGTACGACGAAATAAAAATTTGTTTTGATTGGGTCGGAAATTGAATCGCTCGATAGAACTTACCAAAATGCACAATTTTTCCCCATTACATTTTTTTATTAAATAATTATTTAAGTATATAATAAACAAACAACGAAAAATTTTTTTAGTTGAAAATCAATGTTCCTCCCGGTTCAAATCGCCTTTAATGTTTAATATTCGAATATCACTTTGTGCTTTGACAGAGTCGTTTATAAAACTCTCGGGATGCCAACAGAGTTGTTAAACACACAAAAATATTTTTCGGTCTTTAATTTTTTAATTGTAAACTATAGAAAATAAAAACCGTGTTTCTAATTTTTCGACATGCGAGGAAGTTTTCGGTTTTTTAAGTTTCAGCAAACTTCCAGCAAGTAAGTTGTTAATCATACTTTGAAGTAGCTGTTTCAGTAAACTTCAAGTCGATTGGTTAATAAGTTCATGACTTTTACGATTGTTAAACAAAACTCTCGAAGCGCCTAGCGTAACTCGAGTCTCGCGCTACGGGATTTGAATCGGGAAAAATTGCGATCCATGCGTGGAATGTTTTTTTAATATTTTCAATACGGTCAAATAGTTAAAAGAAAAAAATGTTTTTAACTATTTTACTTTTTAGTTAATTTTAGCGAAAAATCTTTAATCTTGGTCTTGGTATGCGACGAAAATTCTTATCTAAAATTCTTGTTGGATTAGAAAAATGCATTGTTACATCCTATTGTTCAGATATAGTTCTCGACGACAAAATCTGGACCGTCTGTTTATATTTCACATTCCTCAATTACAAAGAAAAACTCGTTTTTCAATAGTATTAACAGGCACGGTCCCAGAGCAGGGGAAATTTACATTTTCTGAGATTGGGATTTTCAAAAGTTTAGGAACTTCAGTCCTCGCTCACCTCTTGTTCAGTCAAAAATATTGTTTTTGAGTTATAAATGATTGTGTTTTACGAAAATGTCTGGAGATAAATATTTACAAGCTGGACGAAAACGCAAGAGAATTAATACTGAATTGTGGAGTAAAAATGTTACAAAAAACGCTCGAAATTCGGTATGTACACACAATATTATTGAAATGTTTCTGTAAAAATATTTGCATATTATACGGGGTGCTATATGTACAAATTACTTAGGACGTTTTCCGTCATTTTACCATAGACCCTCTTCCCTCTCCACGTAATTTGTGTACGACATCTAATCTGCTTATCGTTGAAAATATAAACCTAATGAATAATTTTTAAAAAATTAAGGAAATATATCATTTTTTTCATAAAGTATACAGTAATACATAGTCCCTATAGTATAATTGAATTTCAGTACTGGGTAAAACTACATTCGTTATTAAATATTCAAGTTGTAAATTGTAATTCGTAAATCCGTATTTCTTGAATTCCCACTGTAACTTTTACTTTTTAATTGAATGTAATATAATTGTTGTCATAAAAAAGTAATTGTTTCAAGTATGCATTTTTATAGAAATTGTTATACTTTTATACATCTTACATAGATAGCCAAGACGTAAGGGACAAGCTTACGTCTTGGCATCTGGCAAAACAATTGATGAGAAAATATTTTTTTCTGTCAAATCATGCTGCAACAAAAATTGTTTTGACGACATTCCAACAAATGAGCAAGAAGATTGTTTCAAAAATTTTTGGGGACTGGGCGATTATCAAACACAAAGTTTGCTGCTCATGGGGGTCATAGAAACAAAACAATTATCAGATTTGAGCCAGTGTAAAATCGTTCATTGGGAATATTTTTTCCCTTCAAACGTAAGAACGAAAATAATATGACGGAAATCATTATGCTTATTGTTGGGAATCGGAAGACAGAGATTAGTTGTACTTAAAAAAAAAATTTAAATGATAAAAGTTTACGAGATGAACGCGGAACACAACAAAACCAACATGTTAAACTAACAGACGACATGAAAAAATTGATTCTCATCCATTGCGAAATGTTACCTCACTCAGAATCGCACTATAGAAATTCATGTTTGAATTATTTTGATAACCCTGATTTGACATTAAATATTTTATATGATTTGTTTGTTGATTTTTACATGGCAGTAAGAGGGGATGAAAATCCTCCACTACAATTTTCAACATACTCTCATTATTTTAACCATAACATTCCATTCAGTTTCAGTCATCTACGAACTGATGTTTGTAATTTATGTTTTGAGAGTGAAAATAATCCGGAAATGAAAAATGAACTTAAACAGCATAAGAAAGAAGTTCAATTACAAAGCAAATTGAACAATTCAATTTTAGCTGAAGAAAAAGTTCCATGTCTCGAGTTGGATTTTGGTGCTAATCTTCCCTTACCAAAATTGCCTGTTTATAAGCATTATTACCTGCGTTTATTATGATTAAACATTTTTAATATTCACGTTTTTGGAGAAAGTAAAGAAAGCTACATATTTCCTTTCAAGGAAGGTCTTTTAAAAAAAGGAGCAAACACGGTATGTAACTTTTTACTGTACGTCATCGAAACTGAATTTCAAAAAGAATTGTTCAATAAGATTTTCTTGTTTTCTGATTCATGTGGAGGACAAGATAAGAATTATCATATTGCGGCATTTCTATCAGTTTTTTCGAAAATTTTACAAGTGGTAATTTAACATCTGTATCCTGTTCGCGGCCATTCCTACCGTCAGTGTGACCATAATTTTGGAATGTACAGTAAATTAAAAAAGCGAGCAGAAAAAATAAAGACTGAAAAACAGTATATTGAAGTAATCAAAAAAAGTCAAAAATCCTCCTTTTCAAATCATTGAGTTAAAAGACTGCACCGTAAAAGATTTTGAGAATTTATTTAAAACAGAAATAAAAAGACCGAAAGATTTTATGATTAGTAAAGCTGTCAAAATTGATTATTTTCCGAATGGAAAGCACAAGTTTTTGATTCATACGATGATAAAAATCCTGAAATATTTTTAATTGATTCCGAAATTTCTTACACGGATTTAAAAGAATCTTCTTTGTCGATCGCGACGGTAATAAGCGATGAAAAAAGGAAAAATGTTGAAACTCTCTTCCGGTATCTTACTTTTGAAGGAAAAAAAATTTTCAAGGACATTCTAGAAAAATTACAAACAAAACAAGCGCCTAAAAGAGTTACAGCATTCAAGGCAAAACAAACTGAAACATGCACAAAAAAAATCAGTGACGAAATAGTCGAAAAAGAACAAGTAATTTAAAAACTTTGTGAAAATTACAAATACATGTTTTCTAATAATTTTGAGTTTTTTTTCTTGATGTACTTGAATTTTTTTTGTTATACAGTACCACTATTTCTTCATATTTTTATACTATTATTCACTGTGCGAACGTTGAAATAGACCGAAACGCGAAACGGTTAAAACATTTTTTTCTTTTAAACATTTGACCGTATTGAAAATATTAAAAAAACATTCCACGCATGGATCGCACTTTTTCCCGATTCAAATCCCGTAGCGCGAGACTCGAGTTACGCTAGGCGCTTCGAGAGTTTTGTTTAACAATCGTAAAAGTCATGAACTTATTAACCAATCGACTTGAAGTTTACTGAAACAACTACTTCAAAGTATGATTAACAACTTACTTGCTGGAAGTTTGCTGAAACTTAAAAAACCGAAAACTTCCTCGCATGTCGAAAAATTAGAAACACGGTTTTTATTTTCTATAGTTTACAATTAAAAAATTAAAGACCGAAAAATATTTTTGTGTGTTTAACAACTCTGTTGGCATCCCGAGAGTTTTATAAACGACTCTGTCAAAGCACAAAGTGATATTCGAATATTAAACATTAAAGGCGATTTGAACCGGGAGGAACATTGATTTTCAACTAAAAAAATTTTTCGTTGTTTGTTTATTATATACTTAAATAATTATTTAATAAAAAAATGTAATGGGGAAAAATTGTGCATTTTGGTAAGTTCTATCGAGCGATTCAATTTCCGACCCAATCAAAACAAATTTTTATTTCGTCGTGCGAATTTTCCTTTCGGTCGATATTATATTTGAGCCCGAGCGCTCGACGTCTTATTGCACGTGGCCCCTCATATATAGATACTCATAGCTACCAATAGCTATGAGTCTTATTATGATTATTCGAACAGGCCCGGAAAATAGCCAATGTATGTTGGCTTCACTCTCGGCAATAGCGAGGGATTGGTAATGCTCAGTCCATGTACTATATGGTCCAAGGCCCCGAAACTTTCGATATCGGGCCTGTAGCTTCATGGCACCTCGAATACCTTTTTTTCTGGGGTGAATCAGGGGAGTAAAAGTCTTATGTACATTACGTGCACCACTCCTTGGCACTAGTATGGATGAACTCCTTTAGGTTTGAATTAGTACCCCGCGGCCCGCATTTAAAACAAATGTCTAATTTTGTCGTGTCTGTTTGTAATAGTATATTCGTGAGATAAGTAATGGATTAATTACATTCAAAAAGTAAAATTTAAGTCAATGAAACACTGCAAAACACCGTAAAAGGTTGACTGCATTTGACACATTTGACGGTTTGACGTTTCTCTGTTTAAAATTTTAGTTCCACGGAAGGAGGGAGCTCGTGCCACATAGGAGCTCCTAGGTGATTTATGTCTTTGGCCGTTACTGACCTTTCTTTATCCTCGTCTTTGCCAGAAGATCCACTTTTTCCCCGCTTTTGATCGTCATCGCGGGATCTTCGATCGTTGTCCCTCGATCTTCTGGAAATTCCATCTCGATTATCTCGTCGTCGCTCGTCGTACGACGCTTTGTGGCTTCGATCTGATGCGCGCTTGCCCCGATCGCCTCGTCCGCTGCTGCTGCTCCGACTCACATCATCTCGAGCATTCGACGAATGAGTGTCATGGTCCCGTTCCCTGTAACAAAATTAAGGTTCTGCAGGGCTCCTACCACACAGATATGAGTTATTATTGGGTTTAGGATTAAGGGATCTTGGCTATTTCTCTTAACAACAAACGAGACGGTTTTATCAAAATTTGAAGATACAATCACAATTTGTTTATGATCTTTCTAATGGGAAAATTGTTTTTCAGCATAATGGGTGACGTCGTGACGTGCTTTGAGAAAAGAGATCTTATATTTATATTAGTTTGGTCGATTTTCATTTTTATGCTACCGGGAAAACAGTCCTAATACTAGATCATTCAGGGATTAAGGTTATTAGAAGCAGCTCAAGGCGGAAACTTACATAATTAACTCTCAGTTCCTAGAACCCTATTTTTGTAACGTTCATTCTTGAACGGATCAAAATGACGCGCGCAAAATTTGAAAGCGAATATCTTCGGTTTAAATTGACTTGCAATCAAAAGTTTTTTTTTTTTGTTTCAGTGGCCCAGTCTCGAAAAAATGATTTTCGTCAAATTAATTTGAAAAATTAATTGCTTACATGAGACATTTTCAAATAAATGGACATACTTGAAAAAAAAAAAGAATTTTTTTTCAAAAATATATTTTTAACATTAACCAAATAACAAATCCATCATAATGTTGAAAAATCTTAAGTGCAGGGTGTGTACCTTAAGATATTTGTAGTGGTTATCAACTTCATTCAAAAAAATGTATTTTTCCGACAAGGTGAATATTGCCGATTTGTATGCCTTCAAATATATACGCGGTTTCGAGTGTGCCACATACTTTTTTGATTCAATATTATTTTGCAGGGGTTCAGACTTATTTCGAACGATCTTTTTTCCACATGGTATTGAAAATTTATTCATAAAGATTTGAAGCAGTTCAACACACAAACGATACAGTTATTCATAAAGTTGAGTAAATTATTCCATAGGAGCCAAAAAAACGAAACTCGAACTTCCAAAAAATACTCTACATATTTCAGCCTAGTCCAGGCCCTCTTCAGGATCTGGATTCAGGAAACAAAAATTCAAATAGAAAATATAACATCAACAACATACTTAAACGGAAAAAAAAAATTATTTATGATTACTGAAGTCCTCAACTGAATAAAATACTCACAGTCAAAAAGTATGAAAAGAAACCTCGTCGCGTCCAAATTACATAACATTTTATAAACCTTGTAAAACTTAAGTTATGTAAGCAACTAGCGTAAAATCATATCTCGTGAAAAAATACACGTGTCTATTGTAAGACGTATGGACAATGACTGATACGACGTTGAATTAAATCAAAAACGGCACTGAACGAATCCAAAAACAGTATTTTGAAATTAAAAACAACAACATCACTTATCTCAAATCATATCTAAAAATCGATCCTATAAAGCATTCAAATTCTTCGTATAATCCTGCTTATTCAAAGTGTTATCAGTACCCTTAATGTAAATCATTTCAGAAATACATCTTTTGAAGTAATGATTCTCTCTGTCCAGAATCTCCGTTCCCTCCCAATCAAAATCATGACCAGTACCCACTCTATGATCAGTCAAAACAGAATGATACGAAGACATCAATTTAAAATTGTTTTCATGTTCGTTCAACCTCGTTTTCAACTTCCTCTTGGTTTGTCTCACATAACAGAAATTGCAATCACCACATCTCACCCAATAAACCATCCCTTTCTGATCAAAAAAATCCAACTTACCTTTACCCCTCTTTATAATATGTCTATTCAATTTATTGTCAATTCTATTAACTCTTTTCGACTCCACCAACTCAATTTCACCAACTCGATACACCAACTCGATTTCGAGATTTTTTCATTCACATGTACATAGGCCTTTTTTTTAAATATTTATCTTGAGTAGGTTTGAGTTATCGAGGAGATTTTTTAATATTAATAAGGAATTATTTGTTACGAGGGCTGATAAAGGGGGAAAGATAGTTGTAATGTACAGAGACGAGTATTTGAAAAAAAATGGGTGATCTCCTCAATGATAGTGATACATATAAACGGATTAATAAGGATCCTTTGAATATAATGAGAAAGAGATGTAATGATATTTTGAAAAGATGGTTGAAGGAAGATAATATTATAAAGGAAGTATATCGGTCAACAATGGAAAGTGATGGTTATCTACCAAGGGCTTATGGGCTTCCGAAAATACATAAAGAAGGTGTACAATTGCGAATTATTGTGTCCTCAGTTGGTGGTCCTACATACAAAATTTGTCAGTTTATACAGAGTTTTATGAGTAATTATTTACCGAAATTAAAATCTTACGTTAAGGATAGTATTCATTTAAGAGAATCACTTTCGAAATTAAAAGATAAAAATGGTTATGTTTTTGTTTCTCTGGATGTTTCTAGTTTGTTTAGTAATATTCCTAAGGAGTTGGTGAAATTGTCTTTGAAGAAGAGGTTTGGGAAATACTTGAGTAAATTCACGAAGATCCCTGAGGCTGAGTTCATTAATATGGTTTTGGTTTTAATGTATATGACATATTTTACCTTTGATGGACAGATATATGAACAGAAGTTTAGGACCTCAATGAGCTCTCCAATCTCTCCCATATTGGCTGATATGGTCATGGAGGATTTGGAGGAGGCTTGCTTGGAGAAAATTGGCTTTTGTTGTTTGTTCTTTGGTAGATATGTTGACGACATTTTGGCTTTGATACATAAGGTAAAGGTTGATCGGATCCTTATGACTTTCAATTCGTATCACCCGAAACCATAATTTACTTTTGAAATAGAGGAGGGGGGTGTAATTAATTTTTTGGAGTTAAGAATTATTCATTTTGAAGGGAAAATCAAATTTGATTGGCATGTTAAACCAACTTCATCGGGAAGGTTTGTTAATTTTTTCTCAAAACACCCGTTACAACATAAGATTAATACTGTCACTAATTTATTTTTCTCAGTGTCCAACATCTTTACATCTTCCCATTTCATGTCATGTGTAATGACATTTGTGAAAGAAAAATTATTTTCGACGATTGTTTTGTGAAATGGCGTACATTAAGAAATATGAGGATAAAGCATTGAATAAACAACGTGACTTGTGCGAGTGGAATGACGTGTATGACCCATAGGTGGGGTATATTAGATGATTTTGATGCTTTATCGTCAGATTTGTTTGTATGAGTGATCAAAAGTGCGTTGTCTCAGTTTGTATCCAGCGGGGACATGTTCCATTGTGGAAAAAACATATGACACTAAGTTGTTAAGACTTGAAGTTTATAAAAGAAAGAATGGAAGAAAGAATGCGGTTTATTATTATATAAGAAAAAGGAATGTGGTATTGTTAATTATAAAAGGGAAATGAATTAAATAAACAGTGTGATTATTATAGACACGACGACGATCGAGATAACTAGGTGACACGTTGAATCAAATTATGTAAAGATTATTGTGAGTTAAGTGTTATTATTTTATAAGTATTTTGAAGATTATGTATGTATGACAAATTTTGTGAATTATAGAGACCCTGGAAAAGGATTGCGCATTAGCAATCGAAACGTAGGGAAAAAATAATAATTAATAAATGACTGGGTTATGAAAAGAAAGATATTTAAACAGTTATTAATAATAAAAAACCCCAGTGAATAAATTGAACAATAAACAATGTCACTAATTTAGTTAACAAAAATATGAAATTGGCTAATCAAGTTTTCCACAGAAAAGATTTTGAAATTACAAGAGATATTCTGGGAAGGAATAGTTACCTGATGACTTTATTTATAAGCATATAGATAAAAGGTTGAGATACTTAATTATGGTAATAATAAAGGGGCCGATAATAAAGATGGAAAAGTTGATTCAGTTAGTTTGCCTTACGTCAAAGGTTTGAATTTTAATTTAAGGAGGATTTTAAAGGGATATAATATAAGAGTTGTTAATAGAATTGATAATAAATTGAATAGACATATTATAAAGAGGAGTAAAGGTAAGTTGGATTTTTTTGGTCAGAAAGGGGTGGTTTATAGGGTGAGATGTGGTGATTGCAATTTCTGTTATGTGGGACAAACCAAGAGGAAGTTGAAAACGAGGTTGAACGAACATGAAAACAATTTTAAATTGATGTCTTCGTATCATTCTGTTTTGACTGATCATAGAGTGGGTACTGGTCATAATTTTGATTGGGAGGGAACGGAGATTCTGGACAGAGAGAATCATTACTTCAAAAGATGTATTTCTGAAATGATTTACATTAAGGGGGTGTTCTCATCAAACAGTTTTATGAAATCAAATTTTTATTTTTTTTTTCATTTTTTTAAAGTTAAGACGTGCAAGAATAGTATATCGAAAGGATTTTGATGGATTCGAAAAAGAAAATCGGTATTGGGCACGTTTTGCCACGCTCCCACGGAGTTCCCGCGACGCTGCATATTCGGGCCTGGCGCTTATTAGCCATATTTAATTACCCAGTTAAGAAAAAATTATTCCGACTTCAGAATCTTGTAGAGCGACTTTTAATACATAAGTATAGTACGATTTAAAGATGTACGGCTTATTTAACTACGTCAATTTATGTCAAGAAAGTGAAACCTAATTGACGCTTTTTTGAATAGAAAACTTTAAACGCGTTGTTCTCAAAACCACTTTTCCCAAACTGGTGCCTACGATTTTTCAGGAACCAGTGAACGCATTTTGATAAACTTTTTTTTCAAATGTGTGGAAATGTACTGGCTATCGTCTGACGAACGTTTTTTTCCCTATTGTTCATAATAAATGTTTTACGAATTTCATAAATGAAAAAAAAAACCGTGAAAAAACGGTTTTTTATTTCTAAAGTCTGCCAATTGGAAAAAAATTTTGATAAAAAAAAAAAATCTTCCGTCAGACGATAGCCACACGACCATAGATGAAGAAAAAAATTTCTACGTGTGTTTCAGACTAGCTATTTTCGAGATATCGTGGGCACCATCAACCCACCTTTTTTTCGAACGCCTCTATTCGCAAGGGTGTAGTGGCCAACTAAGACAAATTTTTGAATAAAATTTTTTTGTGTTTTGTTTTCCAAGGGTTAATAAAACTATATCAACAAACCGCATTGAAAAAAAATGAACACCTATCTCACAGTAAAATTGCAAAAAACGCTTCGAAAAACGGCAAATCCATGAGAACATCCCCTTAAGAGTACTGATAACACTTTGAATAAGCAGGATTATACGAAGAATTTGAATGCTTTATACGGATCGATTTTTAGATATGATTTGAGATAAGTGATGTTGTTGTTTTTAATTTCAAAATACTGTTTTTGGATTCGTTCAGTGCCGTTTTTGATTTAATTCAACGTCGTATCAGTCATTGTCCATACGTCTTACAATAGACACGTGTATGGTTTCACGAGATATGATTTTACGCTAGTTGCTTACACAACCTAAGTTTTACAAGGTTTATAAAATGTTATTTAATTTGGACGCGACAAGGTTTCTTTTCATACTTTTTGACTGTGAGTATTTTATTTAGTTGAGGACTTCAGTAATCATAAATAATTTTTTTTTTTCCGTTTAAATATGCTGTTTCTACTAACTTTACAGTCCAAGTTTATATCTCGAGCTGCTTTCAATGGTCTAAATCCTTAAAAATGTGTAGTTGAGTAAGATTCTTGACTAGGTAACGGAAAAATAAAAATTTACCAACCGAATCAAGATCTGCAACCCTTTTCTCAACGCGTGTCACAAATGTTAATAATCAGCTGTCAGGCTTTTGTAACATTGTGACGAACAGTTTCTGTGACATTTTTAAAATCAAGTTTTCGATTTAAAAGTATTAAATGATTTATTTGTATAGTTTCTTATACTGACGTAGTTTTTCTTATTCTTTCAGTGTTTTCCGATTGCTTTTTTTATAAATTGAGAAAGGATTTGAATGAGTATGCAATTTAACTCGATATAATATGCATGGATAAACTAGATGGGTGATGACAGTATACTCTGGGCTTAAAAAAGTTCATTTATATTTTTTGACCGATTTCTGCTGTGCCGGATAGTCGGTAGAGGCGCTAACGGTCTTTGTGAAAGTCACGTGAGTACACTTCTTGTCACGTGATTCGTTCTTGATTAGACGTTTGACTCACGTGACTTTTTCATTGGTACTGCCAGCGTTCCACGTGAGCGAAATAAAAAGCTCCAAATAGTCTCGAAACTGTAGTACACTTTTTTCCGAACGTCACCCTCCTGGGATAGACACTTCATTTTTCAATGCTAAAGTTCAATAAATTGTACTTTTTAGTCACTTCAAATGAAAATGGTTTTCGTTCGACGAGACTCAAGAACAAAATGCTTTCGACATAATACGCTAGAAAACTATCGCTCGAGGGGCTACCACGAGGCAAAAATTTATATCGTGTGGTTGCCGGGAGTGAGACGATTTCAAATAAAAAAAAGAGATCGAAAAAACTTACCTCTGGTCTGAAGGAGAACGTCGACTTTTGGACAAATCTGTTTGTTCATAGCTCTTCGCGTTTAACGCTCCAGGTGTGCTGTTGGACTCTTCTGACGAATTGTTGTTGTTGCTTTCCTGAATGCAATACAATTATTGTCAAAAATTCTCAAAATCATCATCCAGTTCAATTTTTGTTATTGACCACGCCCAAAATTGAACTTTAACTACCTGAATTTCTGTTATTATGAAGGTATAAGAATGTACGTGAAGATCTAAACGTAAAAATTAAACGGAAATAGAAAAAAGACTAGCATTGAAGAAAAAAAATTTTCCTGATGCTTTTAAGGACTTTTTGGTGTAAACAATAAACTTATGCCCGCTAAAAAAATATTCGACACAATCCTTCCTGTGACAAAAAATAAAAGATGTACTCAATTTCTCTTTACGTTTAATTTCAAACGTTCGGAACTTCAGGTACATAGTATAAGAAGCTATACGTTCCATAAAAAACTGAAAATCGATCGAAACGTATTTTTCCCATATTTTTAGTCGTCAAAGATAAGGGTTAATTGGTTTTTATCATCTACCAAATAAATAAAATCGAATTTTTTCAAAGCGTTCTGTATTTTTACATACACTCGAATTCCAGTTATTGCAACACTGGTAATTTCAACGCGCCGGTTATTGCAACCGGAATCTCGCCGACTGTTGCAACAGTCCCTGTTCTCCTCCATAAGTTCTCTTCCTCTTTGCATGAGTGAAGCGTGCGAATTTCGTCACGTGCCTAACTGCGACCAACTCCGTACTACAAGCGTAGCAAGAGTGGGGGCCCCTACCGAGTTGAAATAACCGGCGAACCCAGTCACCGAGCTGTTGAAATAACTGGAATTCGAGTGCAATTGTATTTTGTTGTATGATCAAACGCGAAACTAAAGAATAAAATGTTGGGCTTTATGAGGAATATTCTTGAATCGTTTATTTCATAGAGACCTTAGACCGATTTTTGCGATACAGATCCCTCTAATGTTAGTTGTTTCATAATAATTTTTGGCATCAAAAACGATCATTTGCGTGAATTCGTTTAAAGAAACGCAATACATGATACTTTCAAAGCTAACATTTGATCCGTTTTTGAATGCATCTTAATAGATTTGCGAAAAAAACTGGTGTGAGTGCAGGCACTCACGGGAAAAAGTTGATAAACAGTTTTATTTGTTGAAAAATTAAAAATCTTAAATAATAGCTGTGTATCGTGTATGTATCGAACGATAATTAAAAAAGGTTTTGATCCGCAGCAGGATTTTCAAGAGGGATGTCTACATTTTAGGCTTTTTTTTCACCCTGACTTTACTAACTGATAAAAACACTACTTAAGATTTTTTATGAGAGTATTACCATTTTTCGCGTGATAATCATTCATTATTTCGATAGAAATTTCAAGATGAGTATAAAAATGAATACCACATGGATATGGTTTAACATTGAGTTAATTGCAGGATCTAAACTCTACAAAAATCGTGGAATTTTTGAAAAAAGTTGAAAATTGTTGTTATGAGGGCTTATAGTTTATATTTAAAGTCCTCATAAGTTAGTTTATAACTTTTTTTTTGTATTTTTTTTTTTAGACGAAACCCCTCACCTTTAAAGTCTTACATTGGAAATGTTTTTTTTTTTTGGGATATGGATATTTTTTGATTAATCACTCTCAATTGCCACTGGCTTGCTCCAATATTATGGTGTTACTTAGCATCAATTCAACAGTCATGTAATGTAATTCGACACACATTTTAATTTTGATTTCATTAACGTTTATCGATAAGGTTATACATAAATAGAGGGTATTTTTTCTAACAATAATATTTTGAAAAAATGTACTCAAGATACATGATACTTGAATAACATTAAAATTAGGCAAAGGGGCAATTTAAAAATTACTGTCTCTATACAAATGAGGTATACGCTTCTTGAGCGTATATGTACAATTCGTAGAATGTCAATTTTGACAATATATTTTTATTTCAAACACCAAAAATAGCAGACGTGTGATTTCGTCAATGTAATTGTGTGATCATATAATTGTTTTAATTATTATTAGATAATTAATAAGTTATTCAGAAAATTTTAAGAAATTTAAGAATTTAAACAATTTCGACCGATAGTCGAACAATGAAGTGCAAAAATTATAATAAAGCTTATAAAGTTATAAAACATTCATTTGCATTTTGACTTCTTAGTAGTTGTTTCAAATTAAAGAATTCTAAAACTCTTCCACGTCTGTTTATATTAGAATATAAGAATTTTCGAAACATAATAAATATTAAAAGAATTTTCACTCGCTTCGAAAATTGTACAGCTTTACCATTTTTTTACATACTGAACACAAAACACGTTCAATTTTTTTATTCTGAAAAAAAAAAAAAAAAAATTATGAACTGAAAATCCAGCTTTGATTTTTGAAAATCCAATAAATTTATGAAGTTATGTAAATACCGAACCAATTTCTTAAACCTCGAAAAATATATACAGCACAAATTAACAATTTTTGCGCTTCGGTATATTTATTGATTACGTTTATGCAAAGTGGTTCAACTCCCATAAAAGCCAATGTAAACTCTAAAATATGAGTTTCCGCGCCCTCTGAGACGTTAGAACGGGCAAGTGAACTACAGTGAACAATGCTGGTTAAAGCGGCAACTGTGTCGCTGCCCAGGACGTTAGAATCGATTTTTTGAACTAATATAGGCTGAATTTTTCATCGAAGTTGAACCGCCCTGCGTTTATGTACACATAATCAATATGTCAAAACAAAAAAAAAAAAATACAAGCACTGTTGGTAAAATAGGTATTAAGGCTACTTTACAGCTCGTTGGCTTAGGCCGTGGCTTGGCATGGAAGCTTGGCATAGATGCTTAAGCCGGGCTGTGCCGGGCGTAGGAAAAGTTTACTCCTCCCTTTACGATCCCTCTACACTTTCGGGCTCAGGGACGACTCTTTCGTTCGCGGGAGCTCGCCTCGAAAATATATTTTATTTATTATAACAAAACATTCAACTGATTATTATATCAACTGATTATTATATCAACTCACTATTATGTACAATTATATTATTTCATTTCTTATTCATTACTGATTATCATTAACAGTTATTATCAATAATTGAAATCATTAACAGAATAATACATAATAATACAATGCTTTACATACATATTACAGGGTGCGCCATTTCTTATGTCGGTATTGTAACATTGAATAACTTAAACATTTGACAACCGATTTACTTGACTTCACTTGTTTTGGAAACGTCAATTCAGTACAATTTCAACCATGTATCGCTTCACACCAAAAGAACGCGCTGAAATAGTTACTTTGTACATTGAAAATAGTCGTTCAGTTGTGTTAACTCAACGAGCATATCGTCGAAAATATCTTGGCAAACAGGCACCATCTGACAACACTATTCGTCGTTTGGTGTCGAATTTTTGTGACCACGGGACAGTGAAAGATCGCGAACAACCCGTTCATCAACGACCAAGACGTTCAAATGAACTGATTGAAGCTGTCAGAGAGAGCGTTGCCCAAAACCCAAAAGTTTCATATCGTCACCGCGCTCAGCATCTCGGCATCAGTGGAACCACTCTACGGCGCATTTTGAAAGATGATTTGCATTTGTTTCCGTACAAAATGCAATTAACACAAAGAATATTGCCTACAGATCATCCACGTCGCTTGGAATATGGACAAACAATCGCTCGAATAGTTGATACTGAACCTGATTTTTGGAAGCGAATTTTAATGACCGACGAGGCACATTTCAAACTTTCTGGAGGCGTTAATAAGCAAAATTGCCGCATTTGGGGAACGCAGAATCCACACGAGATCCATGAAACGCCATTGCATGACCAAAAAGTTACTGTTTGGGCCGGCGTTTGCGCCAAAACCATCATTGGTCCTTATTTTTTCAAAGAGAACCAAACGATCGATGGAAACCGATATCGGTGGATGTTGGCTCACTATGTCTGCCCACAAATGCGTGAAAAAGGTCTTGAAGATTACTGGTTTCAACAAGATGGTGCGACCTGCCACACTGCGAATCAAACAATCCAGTTTCTGCAACGAAAATTCCCTGGACGTCTGATGTCAAAAAGAGGCGACATTGAATGGCCACCCAGATCTCCAGATTTGACCCCTCCAGACTTCTTTTTGTGGGGTTATTTGAAAAGTAAAGTGTACGCCAGCAAGCCGCAGACCATTGAAGAGCTTAAGGAAAATATTCGTGCCGAAATCATTGCTATACCACCCGAGATGCTCGAAAAGGTAATGGAAAACGCCGCAAAAAGGGCATATTTTGCTGTGAACAATAAGGGCGGCCACTTGATTGATGTTGTGTTCAAAAACTAGTCTAAATAAATTGTAAAGGACCAAACTAAATAAAAATACCTCATTTACAGAAATCGGTTGTTTTTTTTTCAAGTTATTCAATGTTTACATGCCGACATAAGAAATGGCGCACCCTGTATATATATATTGAATTATATTATGTGCATATATTATAGTGATATGTATATAAAATACATTATATATGCACATACATATATACACATATAACGCCCTCAGAGTCAAAATGAGAAACAGAAAATTTTGAGGAAAAACCTTAAAGAAAATGTTTCGAGGAAAAAAGTTAAGAGAATCTTGAGGAAACAATGTATCTCAGAAATTTTTAGGCAAAATGTAATAGAAAAAGTTTTGGGGGAAAACGTTATAGAAAACGTTGAGGCAAAAAATGTATATAGGAAAAAATTTCGAAGAAAAACTTAACATAAAATGTTGAAGGGAAAATGTCCTCTGGTTCATATTAAAATAAGCGAAAGTCGCGAGTGCAGGTAGCTAACTTTGGGACGACTCTCGGCCCAAAAAAATATAGATCAATAGTCGAGAATAAGCCGAGCTATCCATAAATTACACTGTGCGACAAAAAAAAATTTTTTTTTTGCTATAGATCCAAATGCAAAAAATCGATTCCTAATGACCCCATAAACAAGTCTGCAAGAGCTTTTCACGAAGTTAGAGCAAGTGTCCAAAAAATTATTTATGCAAAATTTCGAAAATATAACTTTGTAATTCTTACAATTGAACCGCTGGAAAGCAGAACCGAGCGAGCGCTCGGACTAGTAGGATAGGGGTGGGGCACCGCGACGAAGAGGGAGAGGCAAACGCCGATGGCGAAAAATTTCAATAGATTTTTTAAAACGTTCACCGCGGTATCTTTGAAACTAAAAGAGATTTTTTCATGAAATTTGGGCACACACATTGTTTAGGCTATAGTGATGCCGTCAGTATTAAAAATATTGTTTTTTTTTTACGTAACAACAATTATTAATAAAACATTTACAATTTCGTCGAAAAATGGCCCAGAAATTCAGAATTTCTTCAAATTAATCAATCAATAATTTTTTTGTATAAGGAAATAGTTTCTGTTAAAATTTGATAATAATCGATTGATTATCATAACAATTACGTAGATAAATAATCGAACGTACCGCTTCCCGAGGACGAAACCAGCGTGAGTGACTGAAGGCGGGATAAAACAATCATAGGCAGATCAAATATTTATTAATAATGTTCCTATGCTAAAATTCTCATTCAAATATAATGTAAAACTTCAAAATACGGTGAACACTTAGATTGTACGCTGTACTTGACATTGCTTTACGAGGTGTATGATAATCAAATAATATCTAATTCCCACTCATTTCAAGAGATGCAGTTTGTATTTAAAGATTTTTATTATTTACAATACATACCTAATTTCGCACTTTGCCTTAAATATTCTTTTGTTGCAAATTATAGTGATCTTTGTAAACTAAACTTTTTGTTTTCTCATAGTTTCTAACCTTTTTTTTTTTACTAAAAACAGTTTGCAAATAACTCTCAAAATATTCTTCACTACTTTTAGACACATAAACCATCAAATTCTCCGTCTTTTTTTTCTTTTGAAATTCCTTAATTTGTAGGCTCCATTGCCATTTTCAAATCTTCAAACGTGATTGATTTTTAAATAAAATAATTTTCTGGAATTTCATTGTAGTCATCAAATGCATCTACTTGTCCATTTGTTTTTTTTTTTTTCGCTTAATCAAGACAGTTTGAAAAGAACTTTCAAAATATGTTTTACTACTTTTAGACCCATACACTAATAAATTCTCCAAGTCTTTTTTTTTCTTTCGAAATTCCTGAATTTACAGGCTCCGTTGCCATCTTCAAATTTTCAAGTTTTTTTCTTATGTTCGATAAACATGTATAGTATTCAACAGAAATATTCTTCAGATGCTCAATAATAATATTAGTCATGTGAATTACGTTTAACTTACAATTTTTCCGTACTTCTGTTTTCTCAAAGTGCCAGTTTCTGAAATTTCCTTTGTAATTCATATGCAATAAATATTAAATATATTCTGAGTTTTGAAACATTGCTTTCGCAATTTCCGGTTAAGATATTTTGTTTTGATGAGATTTTCAGAGTAGGAAGCTTATTGATAAATATTTGATCTACCTATGATTGTTTTATTATCCCGACTTCAGTCACTCACACTTGTTTTGTCCTCGGGCAGCGGTGCGTTTGATTATTTATTTACGTGATTTTGACGATAATCGATCGATAATTATCAAATTTTAACAGAAACTATATCCTTATATAAAAAAATTATTGATTGATTAATTTGAAAAAATTCTGAATTTCTGGGCCATTTTTCGACGAAATCATAAATATTTCCATAATAATTATTGTTACGTAAAAAAAAAAAAAAACAATATTTTTTAATACTGACAGCATCGCTATAACCTAACCAATTTTCGTGTCCAAATTTCATGAAAAAATCTCTTTTAGTTTCGAAGATATCGCGGTAAAGGATTTAAAAATCTATTGAAATTTTGCGCTATCGGCGTTTGCCTCTTCCTCTTCGTCGCGGTGCCCCACCCCTATCCTACTAGCCCGAGCGCTCGCTCGGTTCTGCTTTCCAGCGGTTCAATTATGGCTCGATTTTTACCGGATAAAGGCGCATGTCTATGAATTTGTGATCGAAAATTCTATTTTTATCATAAAAACGTTGAAAGACTGCATTTTTTACATAGTTGAAACTTCGAAGATAATCACTTATTGCAAATGACTAACGGTTGCTTTTAGGGGTCTCGCTTGCGTTCGATCGTCTTGAATAAGCAGGCATTCATGACGATCGAGCGCTAGCGAGACCCCTAACCGCAACCGTTAGTAATTTGCATTACGGATGGTAGAAGGAGGATTTGAAACTCGGCTATAATTGGTCTTCTCGAATCCGTCGAAAGGTCTATAGTCCGATTACGTTGCGCAGTTAACTACTGCGACGATTTGCTATAGGACGATCACGTTGCGCTCTTTGCTACTACGCCGGCCGCGTGTTATTTGTAAGGTACGGGGCAGTACGGGGTGGGGAATGGTAGCGTGGTGAGATAGGCAGCTTCCGACGGGTTTCAGAACACCGAGCTATATGAGGCGAGATAGGGAGTTTCATGTGCTCCTTCTACCATCCATAATTTGTATTGAGTGATTTTCTTCGAAGTTTCAACTATGTGAAAAATGCAGTTTTTCAACGTTTTTATGATAAAAATAGAATTTTTGACCTCAAAAACATAGACATGCGCTTTTATCCTGTATAAATCGAACCATAATTGTAAGAATTACTAAGTTATATTTTTGAAATTTTGCATAATTTCTCGGAAACTTGCTCTAACTTCGTGAAAAGCTCTTGCAGACTTGTTTATGGGATCATTATAAATCGATTGTATGCATTTAGATCTATAGCAAAAAAAAAAATTTTTTTTGTTGCACAGTGTTACCATTAATTCCACTCATTTTTATAATACCTGCCGGGTCGAGTGGTGATTCTGGATCTCTCCTTTCGAAATTCAATCGTTCCTTTTCCGAAGCTTTCCCAGATTTTCAATCTTAGTAAGTCTGTTTGTTCATCTAATTCGGATTACCAAATTTTTTTGCCATCGATAAATCAGAGTAATGGATTTTGAAAAGGTCGGATTAGATTTTTTTATCTAATCTACCCTGCCGGTTGCATAGTCTGTAATTTATGAATTACAAGATTTCCCATAGGGTACATATTAACAAAGAATATTTTGAGTTTACCCAACTCACTTTTTTCTGATAACGGTGTCATAACTCAGTGCATCGGTTGCGCCAATCCCAATTTTTTTTTTTCAGTTATAATGATTAAGTTTTTTTGTGTCAGTTACGGCATTTACGTTAACGAAATCTCCCTGACAGATTTGAGGGAACGCAAAGGAACGTAATTTTGTGTTCTATTTTGTGACAAGTAGAACGCAAGTAGGGAACGCTCGGAAATCGCATTTTAAACTACTTTCTTCAATGATTTGCTGCATGAAATCATGTTTTTATGTTAAAAAAGATACATTTGTTACATGGAAATGTATTTAAAAGCTATAAATGTTTCCGGTCAAGTTAAATAAACCTGTAAAATCACTGTATAAATACTTGGTTGTGAGAAGCTTTGGCGCATGCGCTATGAGTGAATAACATTCGCGGCATGGCCACTGAAGTGGTTACCGAGGGACCGAAGAGCGCTCTTGCATAAAAAAAAAATTATATTATCATTAATTTATTATTCAACTTTCATTGGATTTCACATTCAAAATTAAAATATGCAAGAGCGCCCTTGGGCCCCTCAGTAACCACTTCAGTGGCAATGCCGCGAATGTCATTCACTCATAACGCATGCGCCAAAACTACTCGCAACCAAATATTTATTGCATTTTTACAGGTTTATTTAACTTGACCGGAAAAATTTATAGCTTTCAAATACATTTCCATGTAACAAATGTATCTTTTTTCAACCTTAAAACATGATTTCATTTAGCAAATCATTGAAGAAAGTAGTTTAAAATGCGATTTCCGAGCGTTCTTTTTGCGATTTTTGGGAATGCAAGGGAACGCAAAAGAACGTTCTCTCAGGACCGCCAGGGCTTTCAGTTCAAGCAAACGGAAATTTCCGTAACACCAACTGTTTGGTCTTCTAATTGAAGAGTGCGGTTCAATTAAGCAATATAAAAGATTTGTCCGTCTTTATAAACTCATATTTGATCATATTTCGGAAATGTTTCAAAGTGAGGATTTGAATTATAAGTTAAGAGTAGTATTTACTATGTACTTAGATAATATTTACAGTTGGACAGAAAAAAAAGAAAGGAAGAAAGAAAGAAAAACATGCGCGATTAATCGCAAGCAAAAATGGCCTCGTTGCTGCTTGTGTGCTTTTGACAGTTAGTAGATTTCGAGAAATTTCAGTTTTTTTTTCTCATCAAAAAAATATTTTTGATGTGAAAAAACATGGTTGGCCTACTTTCAATAAAAATCTGCTGAATTCAAATGTTACGAAAAGCATTGCACATATTCTTGCAATCGACCAATAAATGCTTATTGTGTACAATTTTTTCATAAAATGGTTACGTAAAAACTACCGAAATTTAGGCACAAATCGGTTATCAAATTTTTCAAATAAAACACTATAGCAAAAAATTAGAACATTTCAAGATCAGTACCATTCTCAAAAAATCTAATCCGACCTTTTCATAATCCATTCCTCTGATTTATCGATGGCAAAAAAATTTGTTGATCCGAATTAGATGAACAAACAGAATTACTTACTAAGGTTGAAAATCTGGGAAAGCTTCAGAAAAGGAACGATTGAATTTCGGAAGGAGAGATCCAGAATCAGGGTACGTAGTTTGGAAACGTTTTGGCTCGCACACTATGAAGAGTAGCGTCTATGAGAACTCTTAAACACTAATTTTTAAAGTGTGCGAGCAAAAACGTTCCCAAACTACGTACCCTGTGACGAGAATCACCACTTGACCCGGGAGGTATTATGAAAATGAGTGAAATTAATGGTAATTTGTGCATAGCTCGGCTTATTCTCGACTATTGATGTATACCTCTATATTTTTTTGGGCGGAGAGTGGTCCCAAATTTAGCTACCTGCACTCACGACTTTCGCTTATTTCAATATGAACCAGAGGACATTTTCCCTTCAACATTTTATGTTAAGTTTTTCTTCGAAATTTTTTCCTATATACATTTTTTCCCTCAACATTTCCTATAACGTTTTTCCCCAAAACTTTTTCTATTACATTTTGCCTAAAAATTTCTGAGATATATTGTTTCCTCAAGATTCTCTTAACTTTTTTCCTCGAAACATTTTCTCTAATGTTTTTCCTCAGAATTTATGTTTCTCATTTTGACTCTCAGGGCGTCATATATTACGTACATATTATGTCTATTCTTAAAAAACACATGCCACTGCCTGAAACTGTCTATTCAGATCAGAAATGCGCGCGCATATCAAGCAGAAGACGTGCCCTGTGTTTTTCAAAACAAAAGACACGTGCCTGCATTGACATTTAATGCAGCGAAGTGTCACGAAAAATTTATAAACAAATAGACTCATGCCAGCTGATGTTGCGAAATGTCGCGAAATGCTCATCCTTGAAAAACACATAACCAGCTTGAAGCTGGTTTTTTTTTTTTTATTCTTAAAAGATACATGACCAGCTTTTTAGAGCTGACTTTTTCAAACAAGAATCCCGCGCGCATCGGGCAGGAAACGTGCTCTGTTGTTTTTAAAACATGATAAAACAAAAGACACGTGCCAGCATTGCCAAATGTCAAACATAAAGAAAAGGATATTCTTATTATTGCTATAAAATAATAAAAAATTCTTTATTTTGCAAATTTCGACATAGCATAAATTTTGTTCCTGAATCTGAAAAAATTTTTTTTTGTTTAATAAACAACAATCAGTGTTAACCTCTGTAAACAGAATTAGTTGGTAGTTCGAATTTTCAAAGTCAATGTGACATTGTTGCAGTTATATTTATTAGGCTTTATTTTCTTTAAATTCTATTATTCGACTGAAATTGGTTTAATTACAAAAATTTTAATTTAGGCTCTATGTTAAGATTTACTTTCAAAGGAAAAAATATTCCAGGGCTTAATAAATTATAGAAACTCCTTTTTGACATTCATGGAAAAAATTAAAAAAATATCGAATAGGAAGTTGTCATATTGCGTGAGATTTTCATAAGTTTCTTTTACAGAAAAATGTTGTTTATTATAATTATGTACTGGTTCGTATCAACAAATATTAAAAGCTATGAGTTCAATAACACTATATCAATCGAATTACATTTTTGAACAATAATGTCGTGTTGATAATTGAGATGAATTTATTCACCAATCTCACGCTGCTGTAAATATGCTGCCAATAGTATTCAAGATGCGGGAGCATACTTTTTGTATAGTTAAAAATATAATCACACATTCTTAAAAACTTTCAAGACTATACATTAGCAACGAACAAAAATTTTCATAAAAAAAGGAATAAAAAGAACCACGGGGAATGAAAGCTTTCGATACAAAAATTGTTGATTTTTTGTTGAGAATGATATAAGAAGTTTAAAAAATTCAAAAGGAAAATCAGAATAGATATGATCGCTGAAAGGGCACTTTGACTCCAAAAAATCGTAGTTCCCAAACAACGAATTTTTGCTCATAGATATTGATATTGGATGTTGGGCATCATACCACTTGAAAAAAAAAAAAAAAAAAATGATGACAAAGAAACTGATATAATATCGAAATTTTTAAGCTGTAAATTTTTATTACATTATTTCATAAAAATTACGATTGCAAGAAAAGTTTTTTTTTTTGAAATTACATAATGTTTTTTTTTTATTATTGAGATGAATTTTTATTTAAAAAATAAAAAATGTTAAGCATTAATATATTAATACATCATTCTGATGTGAAATAGTCATAATAAAGTATGAAATTCATATAACTCGAGTTTTGAACATTTAAAAATACATTGGATTTTAGCATAATTAAATACCTTCGAAGCAAAGTGCTCTATATCAAGACATGAGGCGGTTTGAGCACAAAATGGGTATTTAATGTGTCTGTTTCTTTACCATAACTGGACTCATGTCCTGATTTCGATGATTGTGTTGTAAGGGTATGCAATTCTGCAAATTTCTGAAGTAATCTGAAATAACTGTAATACAATTTTTTATGATCAAAATTTTTGTGGAGTAATAGAAATCAATGTTTAAAACACATCGAAAACAATTGCAATTATGTTATAGTATATTTCGTATCAAGGGGCCTAACAGTGTCTTTTCATGCGCGACGGCAACATTCTCGGAACAAGGTAATTCCACGAGTTTCGAGAACGTTTTCGTCGCGCGTGAAAAGGCTCTGGCCCCGTGATACGAACTGTACTTTTTTTGGTCGGCGTTTGAAATGAGTGTGTAGGCGCGAAGCGGCGTGAAAAGGGGATTCTTACGCTCAATCCACGAGCAACCTAACACACTCTTTTCAAACGCTGATCATGAAAAAGTATATTTGGCAAATTACAGTTCTATATATCCATTGTAAGAGCGAAAGATATTTGGAATTTTTCAAGAGTCATTTCACCTCACTTCTTCCAGGTGATTCAGGTTAGGTCTTTTTTTTGCGAGGAAATTTTCTTATTGTATCTTCATTGAAAATAACAGAATACGTTTTTTTTTGCTTGAATTTCAGTTGATTCGTCGTTGAAAATTTTTAAATATTGGCAAAAAGTTAATTTTTTCGATTAGCAAATGTTATTTTGTTTATAATTCAGTAACACGGCCAAAATGGTCCAATTGTTTAATTTTTTCTTTTTGTTTTGCAGTAAAAGTTTCATCTTTACATAGCAAAATTCTCAACTTCATTTTCAATAAAATTTTCTATTCACTCGTAATTTCATAAAAAAATTGAAAAAATTTTAAACTAAAAATTGCAGCATTGCATCAATTTTTTTTCTTATTTTACAATTAAGTTAAATAAACAACAATAGGTATGATTTTCTATAAGCCAATGTTCGTTGTTAACGAACTTCGATTTTATTAATTCAAATTTGAATTGAATTCAATGAACTTAAGTTCATTTTCGCAGTTATATTCAAACCGTATTAATTTACAATAAAACTATTCTTTTATCATAAACGAAGTATACCTCGGGAACAAAGCGAATCACAAAGTAACGAAACATTATGTATACAAAGAATTATACGCATAAATCTGTGACACACTGCAAAAAAAATATATATGAGACATGTCTCCGTAGAAAACACGAAGACGCGAAACCCATGTCTTCAGTCTTTAAGTATCTTACTTTTATGTGTTAAAAAGATGTGTTTTGAAGACATTTTTGAGCGCCTTAAAAACGGCGTCAAAAAATGTCTCGTGGCAAGATACCATTTTTTGCAGTGCAGATATTGTATTATTTTCCGAAAGGAAAAGGCGAGCCGAAACAAATGCAAAAATATCGTAAACCTTTTTTGATATATTAGCGAAGCCTTTACTAAAATACATAATATATATATCCAGTGTATTACGATATTGATTATAAAATATAACCAACTATCGTTATGCAGTGGCGCGCCCAGCGGGCGCGTGGAATAACTAGTCATATTATATTGTACATACTAAATCATTGAATATATAATTATGTCACATTTATTATTAACAAGAATTTTATTATCAATAGTTTTTGAGTGTCGACAATTACTTTTTCGAACTTTTATTTTCAAACGACTGTGAACGGTTCTTAAAAAGAATCTTCCTCAAAATTCCCAGGAAAAAAAATCAATTAAACGTTTTATTATATTGAATTAAATATTTTTTTGAGGCGAGCTCCCGCGAGCGAAAGAGTTGTCCCTGAGCGCGGAAGTGGAGAGGGATCGCGCGCAGCGTCAACTTCTCCTACGCCTGGCACAGCCCGGCTTAAGGCGCATTTACAGCCTCTGCCTATTTGTCTGCCGGGGCCATTAGCGGCGGGCATCAGGCAGACGGCAACGAGGCATAGCTCGAAAGTAGGGGAGCGGGGTACTCCCACTACTATCCTGAGCACCCCGAGCAACCCCGAGTCCCCCGAGTTTTTTTTTTATCGGTGCCGCAGCAGAATCGTTAAAATATTTTAGGGGCTCTTTTATGAATGCAAACAACGGTAACTTTCAAGGACACATTGAGAGTGAGATTTTGAGTTGGGAATTTAACTTTAAATTGAAGTTTAATCGTATGCATAGCAATCGATAACAAAAAATATATACGTATAATGTATATATAAATGCATGTATGTATAGATGTATGTATGTATTATGTATTCATTATATATTTATATACATATGTACATATATAATGTGTGTATATTGAGGTTTTCGATAAATTAGGTAAGATTAAATTTTTATAGCAAAATTCTCAATCGTTTACAAAATATCCAAAAAAAATCTCTATTTTCTCAAATCTTTAGAATAACGTAACACACTTGAATAATCGGTTTAACGCGAGTTAATGTATATTGTTATGGCATTTTGGAAAAAAATGTAGTCTTTGAATACCTAATACCTTTTCCGTTACTTCGAGGCCAAAAGAGCAAAAATCTCACGAATTTAGCATTTTCCCGATACAGCACATGATTTTAGAAAAAATTCGATCGTCACTGTGCAATAGACGTGAGAAAATTTTCATATATCACGTTAATTGAAACTCAAGATCATTCTACGATCGTTATAACCTCAATGCTGGTTGTTTGGAGAATATTTATTACATTGCATTTTTTTACGAAATTTCACTGTAATGAATAATTTTTTAGGTGGATGTTTCTTTAACGTTGTTGAAAAATTATAGTATCAACTAAATAAAGTAATATTTTTTTTTACAAAACTTATTTTTATGAACAATCGAGCTCTTATATAGATGCAAAAATGTAACTGAAGTTCCAAACGTTTAAAATAATTGAAAAATGAAATTTATGTAAATTTTTCGATTTTTTATCATGATTAAAAGCGTGAAAACCATTTTATCTGTAAACAACGAGAAAACGGTGAATTTCCGGTAGTTTGAATTGGCAAATTCACGTCTTACTCGTAATTACAGATAAAATATGGTATTGACAGTTTGAGAAATACTTTTTCTAACGAAACGATTACCCTCGTTTGTCGTTTCGTCAAAACAAGCATCCCCAAAAACTGTTAATAATATACTATTTTTGGGGAGCATTATGTTTGTTGCTACGATCGAAAAGTGTTGAAAAGCAGCTAGAGGATTTTTTTTTCTTTTATTAACTTATAAATTTTTTCCGTTTAATTTACAACGTTTGGAATTCAGAGACATGATGCAAGAACTTGCCGAGCACCATGGACTTTCTGCAGCGTTCGGTGAGTTCTTGCACTCAGGAGATAAATTAATATTTAATTCTCTAATTAATATGGTAGCAAACGTTTCTGAAAGCATCAAAAAGAGTTACTTTTTTAATCACAACAAATTATGTATTTTTAAATTACCTGGTATTTGGGAAAAAATTTACTCGTCCAATGAATCACTTTATCATAAGTTAGGGAGTTAAGATAAAAATTCCTAATTCCCAAAAGTAACATTATTCTGAACATCTTATTCGTTAAAAAAATTTCTGTGTTATAATTTACAAAATTACAAATAAATATTCGGCACATTCAAAATGTATTTTCCTTATTCTAAAGTGTAACAATAAAAAAGACCCACTTTAAAAAATTCGTTGTAACATCTTTTGACCTAATGTGAATGTCAAATGAGATAAAAGTAAAAGGTTTTCTTTTTGTTTCATTATTCCTTTTGAAAAAATTCTTTTCTTAATTTTTCCTGTGTTGTTATATTCTCGAATCGTGGGCGGAAATTCCTATGTTAATTGAAAATTGAAAACAAAAAAAATATTTTTTCTTTCTCCATTTTCTTATTCAAATATTAGTTTGGCAACTCAATGTGTATTTTTCAAATGTATAATAAGAAACAATCATTTGCAACTAAAAATTTGTTAAAGTAATTGGAAGCAAATAGTTTCTGGGGCAAGTAAATAAACATTTTCAATTACATATTTCCTAGCATTGCTTCGCTATGATTGAGAAAGGATGTATATGTTTTGTATATTACTAGTAAAAAGTAATATCTGTACCAATAAAAAATCTTAATTGAAATTATTGATTGTATACATTTAATACTTGAGTCTACTAAATTCTCTGTAAAATTCTAAACTTGGACTTTTTAAATTAAATTAAATATCCTTCTCTCATTTTTCAGTAACATGTACGTCATTTAACTTTAATGGAAACTAAATTTTCAGTCTTGTTTTTTTAAAATAGTATATTTAAGCAGTAAAAAACGATTTTTTCTGTAAAAATAATTTTATAAATTTTTTATCTATTGATTTCGTATGTTCAAAAACTCCAGTCATATGACCTTCGAATTTGAAGTGTATTACAGAAACCATTTGGTTCTTCTCTGATATTCAACAGTTGCGTTACAAATGTTATGCAACTGATCTTTAAAATTTTAATCCTGTGTTAAAATATAGTAGTTTATCATTTGTTATAAATCTATTATTTAAAAACAACGAAAATTTATTGTGTTAAGTTTAAAACATTTAAAATTTTTTCTTCTTGAAAAAAGAAGCAAGCAATTAAACAAAACCCTAACGATTGCAACTAAGGCCATTATACTTCAGACCTCGTTCTCAAGATTATAACAGTAGTACCATCTTAATGTCACCAAATATCACAATATTCAGAGAGCTAGGGGAAATTTTTTCCCTTGATCCTCCTTCGGATTCCCCTCATGTAAACACGCCATAACATTTTTTTGTGCACCAAATAAACATAGCGGAGCGCGTTTTTATCAAGTTTTGTTGGCAATTAAGTACTAAATGGACTTAATTAAGAGTGCTTACAAGAAAAGAAAAACGTCAGACGACGAGGAGGAAAAAAATCTGAAAAAGTTTCGGAAATACGCGAGAAAACTGGGGATACAAAACACCGGAAAACAATCACATGGCCCACTCGATTTTAATACAGACGAAAGCGGGGACGAGGATAACGAGGCAGAGGATTGCGAGTCAGAGGAATCTTCTGAAGAAGAAAACGAGCCAAAAGGTAGGAAAAATGAGTTATTATAAGTGACGTAAACAAAAAGAAAAACATAACCTAAAAATGCTAATGAGTTTGCACCTGAGGCAAAACGGGCAAAATTAAAAAGCGTACTGGACGAGTTTGCACCTGAGGCAAAACAAGTCAAAGTTAAAAAAGTTTTTACCTGAGACAAAACGAGTAAACAAGTATGTGTACTTACAGAGTTAAACGAGAGTGACCAAGAGAATTCCGAAAAAGACATCCCTGAGCCAAATATTTCCTGCGAGGACTTTTCACAATTAGGGGATGAGCTTTTGGACATTCTCAAGACAAGAAAAGAAAAAGCAAAAGTGGTTAAATATCAACTACACCCCAAGGTCGTAGAGCGATGGGGAGAAACGGCAGAAGATGGGTTGAATGAAAACGAGGTCGAACGATTGCTGGCTAAATATCCTGCTGAGGGCTTACAAACATTTTGAAGACGTAAGTCTAAAAAATAGAATAAAGTCAAAGGCTAAATAATATTTCGAAAATGAGATAGATAAAATATATATTTCGATTTTAGCAACAAAAAATTATCTGTGCAGCGACGACTGCACTCGGAAGTGGCCTTCTGAACAGTCGTGATAGTACGTTAAATGTCGCAGCCCTCGTAGAACAACTCACAGACGCAGGGTGCTTGTTGGCGGACGTACAAAAACGCTTATCGAATGCAAGAACAGCTTTCATCCAACCTGGGCTCCCATTTGAGATGAAGGATACCTTGGGAAAAGCGAAACCAGGAAGCTCGACCTTGTTCGGGAATCTGAAAAGGAAGTTCAAGGAAGCGAAGGCACTGTCGACATTCAAAGAAGAGCTGAAAAATCCAACAAAAGTATCATCCTGGCCAAAGAAGCCTTTAAACTGGCAACGACCGATGACGAAACCACCAGACCACACCAGGAGGTTTACTTTTACAAACGGACAGGGGAAACCACCGCAGTATTTCAAAAACTTCAAACAACAGTAGTACAACGCCCCCAACAACAACAACAACAACAACAAAAACCTGAAACAAAAGAGACCTCATACAGGCAAACATTAAATGTTGGTAAATTTTCTGGTAATCTAAAAAATTGTTTAACTAAATGGAAAGAAATCACAAATGACAATGTTATTTTGAACTATATTCAGGGCTATAGAATTAATTTTGTAGAAGATCCAATTCAGAGATCATTGCCTAAAACTCGAGTGACTTCTGAGAAAGAATTAAGGATGTTAGAAATTGAAATAACGAGATTATTAGAAAAGGGCGCAATAACAGTTTGCAGACCAGTAAGGGGTCAGTTTTTATCAACTTATTTTCTGGTTCCGAAGCCGAATGGGGAAAACAGATTTGTGTTTAATTTAAAAGAACTGAATGGGTTTATTGAGATGACACATTTTAAATTGGAGGATTTGAAAATGGCCTTGAGAATAGTTAGACCAGGAGATTTTATGTATTTAATAGATTTGAAGGATGCATATTTTTCAGTCCCAGTCCAGAAAGAGTGCAGAAAATTTTTGAGATTTAAATTTAGAGATGTAATCTACGAATTTCAAGTTTTCCCATTCGGTTTGTCAGTAAGCCCGTTTGTGTTTACAAAGATCATGAGAAAGGCTGTTGCTCATTTAAAATCTCAAGGGATAATACTGGTTAATTACTTGGACGATCTTCTCATTTTGGGGAAGTCGGTAAAGGAGTGTAAAAGGAGTACGTTAATAGTGAAGGAATTATTAATTTCATTGGGTTTTCAAATTAACGAGTATAAGTGTCAATTAATCCCGAGTAGAATGTGTACATTTTTAGGGTTTATACTGGGTTCGGGGAATAAGACAGTCGAACTTACTCAAGAGAAAAGAGAAAAAATAGTTAAAGTATTAAAATCGTTAACTCCAGGGAGTAAGTGTAAAGTGAGAGTATTTGCACAATCTATTGGAACATTGATCAGTACATGTCCAGGCATAGCTTATGGGTGGGCTCACACTAAATCGTTTGAAATTGAGAAGATGAAGGCTTTGAAATGAAATAATGGGGATTTTGAAGGGTATTTGGTAGTCACAACATACATCCAGGCAGATAGGGATTAGTGGTTGGAGAAAATTGTTTCAGGAGTAAATTCATGGAAACTGGGAAATTAAAAATTAGTGATTTACACTGATGCGTCAAAGACAGGGTGGGGCGCGTGGTGTGGAACTAAGGAGATTTTTGGTTTCTGTTCAGAAGGAGAAAAATTGTTCCACATAAATTTCTTAGAATTAGACACAGTACTAAAGGCTTTGGAAAAATTAGCTGAAAATGACAGAGACTGTGAGATTTTGATTAGGATTGATAACACTACGGCTATGGCTTATATTAACCGAATGAGAGGAGTTAGATACAATAATTTTAACGAATCGAGCCAAAAGTTCTGGACTTGGGCCGAAAAAAGGAACAGTTGGCTGGTAGCAGCGTATATTGCGTCAAAAGAGAACGTGAAAGCGGACCATTTGTCTAGAATTAGGAACCCAGATACGGAGTGGGAACTGGCCCACGAGGCATTCGGACAAATGATAAGGACCTTTGGTAGACCAGAGGTGGACTTATTTGCATCTAAAGATAATAAGAAATGCGATCTATACGTGTCATGGTTCCTAGATTTTCAAGTAATTTATATTGACGCCTTCACGATATGTTGGTCAGAAATTTTCTTTTATGCTTTTCAACCAGTAGCAATAATCTCAAAAGTACTCGGTAAAATTAGAATGGACGAAGCAATAGGAATCATAGTAGTGCCGAACTGGCCATCACAACCGTGGTTTCCAATATTTAGAGAAATGCTTATAAGTCATGAATTGATGTTTGAACCGAGACAAAACGCTGTATATTCGAACCCTTTCAGACAGGACCACATGATCAACAACCACCTTACACTAATAGCCGCAATTGTATCAGAGAAAGCTGGAGACGTAGAGGAGTTCCAGAGGAAGCAAGGGAAATAATGCTGAAGTCCTTAGCAGAGACAACGTGGAAACAGTACGATGAGACATTCAAAAAATGGTGGTGGTTTTGTATAATTAATAAAATAGATCCTTATGTTGTTGAAGTAGGCAACCTTCTGAGATTTTTAGTTAAGGAAAATATAGCCAAGGCATCATATGCTACGTTCAACACACACCGATCTGCATTATCCTTGTTATCTGAGAATAAGTTAGGGGAAGATAGGGACGCTACACGATTCTTGAAAAGTATACTTAAGGAAAAAACCCCTAAACCGAAATATGACTATATTTGGGATGTGGATAGGGTTCTGGAAAAATTAGAAAGATGGGCACCCCTTAGTGAACTCGACGTGTGAAAAGTAGCTAAGAAAACTATTGTAATGTTGGCACTTACAACGACTCACAGAATTCAGACTTTAAGTAAAATTAAGATTGATAACATTATAGTGACTGAATCTGGGTTAGAAATTAGAATTCCAGGATTGATTAAAACTTCAGGCCCACAGAATTACCAACCACTATTAGAAATTCCAAGAATAGATGAGAGAAAGAATTTGTGCTCCATGCGAACCCTAAGACATTATATTAAGAGGACGGAAAAAATAAGGGTTAATACCAAAAAACTTTTCACTACATGTAAAGCTCCGATTAAAGCGACGTGTTCCCAGGCATTAAGTAAGTGGATAAGGTTGACTCTTGAAGAATGTGGTATTGATATGAATGTTTTCACGGCGTATTCGACAAGACATGCCGCCTCGTCGGCATCGGCGAGAGCGGGAATAGATTTAAAGTTGATAAGAAAAACAGCAGGTTGGTCGGAAAATTCACGGGTGTTTAATAGATTTTACAACCGACCACTGGAGAAAAATTTAGTGGCTAAAAATATCTTGATTAAAAAAGAGTTAAGAGACTTGAAATTTTTTTGAATACTCTGAATAACTACTGTTATAATCTTTAGAACGAGGTCTGAAGTATAATTGACAATTAAACGAACTTACCTGTAAGGGACGCTTAATTATAACTATACGATGACCTCGTTCGAAGAGATTACATCCCTGCCCTGGATCCCTACCCGACATACAATCTCTTCGGAAAAATTTCAAGGGATTTGAGCAAAAAATGTTATGGCGTGTTTACATGAGGGGAATCCGGAGGAGGATCAGGGGAAAAAATATCCCCTAGCTCTGAGTATTGTGATATTTGATGACATTAAGATGGTACTACTGTTATAATCTCTTCGGACGAGGTCATCGTATAATTACGATTGAACTTCACTTACAGGTAAGTTCGTTTAGTTGTCAATTACTTTGCTTAAAGAGTTTTGTTTCTGTAATGTTTATCAAATTAATATCCCGTGCGGTCGGCGATAGCACTTTCCAAATTCAATTGAAAAAGTGTCTTGATTAGGTTTTTCGTATATGTATTATTAAATTAACATACATCATGATGTTCTTGAGAATATTCAGAAGATTTCTGGAAAATTTGAGCGCCTTAAAGCAAAATAAAAGTGAAGAGCAGTTTCGAGACAAAGTCAAGTTGATTTTTGTTTCCGAGTACAATTAAAATCGAGAGAATTTTCGAGCTAAAAAAAGGTATAAATGTTTTGGAGAAATGAGTTTCTTATTCAAAGTATATAACATAATAATTTGCCTCTGCCTCAGCCTCTGCCTACGCAGAGACGTTTCTTCGAAAATCCTCTGCGGAAGACATTAGGCATAGGCAGTAGGCAAAGAGCGATTTCTCCGAAATCTCTTTGCGGAGGACCAGGCCTTGAAGGCCCGGTTACACGGATCGGCACTCCATCCCAAGCCAAAGCCATTTGTATATCTATATGTAATATATATAGGTACACTTATGGCTTTGGCTCAGAATGGATTGTCACGCCGTGCAACCAGGCCTTTACGTTGTATACGAAAAGTCAGGCAAGCCAGCGCCAATGCCGCCAACACAAAGAAAGTTTTCGGCATACCCACGCGCGCAGCAGTTAAAATAATTTATGAGCTATAAAATCTTCGGTTCCTTCTTTTCCTGATTCTGGGTTTAGGTCCCCCAGAGAATTGATCCTTTATTGGCAGATGAAACGAAAAATGTGGTCTGATCAATTTCAAATCCGAAATCATGTTTACATCTGCTAATTTTTCCGGTAGTAGAACTTTTGAAAAATTTGGTAAAAAATAATATCTCGAATAATTTTTATGCAAATTCGAAAAGTTCACATAAACTTTTAACTTTTTTCGACATTGTGGAATGTATTATCTTAAAAATTGAGCTTATTTCATACTTCCAAAGTTTACTTATTAAACATTGTCCGAAATAATCAAAAAATATTACCGAATCCTTATGTATCATCTCAATGATACCCAATTTCTGTTAAACATGAAAAACGCGTTCCCATGAAAGTACAAGTTTTTTTCAGAGAGATTGATTTCTGCATCATTGATTATTATATGACAGATCATTATATATGCACATTACATATCCTTCGGAGCTACATATATACTATAATACGGAATCCTCGTTTATTATTTTATAAAATGATAAGTTTGAAGATGATTCGTTGTAAAATTCGAAGTTAAAAAATCATTACTTATATCATAAATATGAATATAAATATAATATGATAATATATATATATACACACACACGCGCGCGCGCGCATAAACTCATATAATAGATATTATGATTTAAGTGCCAAAAGGAAATTTATAATTTTCCGAATTTACACTATCTTATAAATCGTTTACTTTGATGAACGATTGATTCAGATGATCAATAAAATTTTCTGTTCAGTCCTAATATGCATCTAATACGTACAATGAACATTCCGAAACTTATGATCTGATTGTGAAAAGCAAAGTAATTCACGTGATAGAAAAAACATATGAATCAAAATTCTTGGCAAATCAGAACTTTTGACGCTATCTTGTCGTAGAACATTAAATAAAATGAAATTTCTTTTTCGTCGAATATATATAGAACAAAAATAAACTCGCAGGGGTACCTGATGCAAGACTTCATTGTCAATCTTTCTCAAGGGAAATATTCAGCGGGATGCGCTCATTTATAATGCCGTTCCCTATATTGTAAACTGTTATATGTATATATTATGTATCACTATCATTTTAGAATATTGTACGAGCTTGCTACCAAATCCGAGGTCTTTTCGATTTCGTAGAAATAACTATCAAATATAAGATTAAAGATGAAAAAAACACTAATGAAACAACTTGAAAAATGACATGGACATAGCAAAAACTGAAAAATGTGAAAATTTGAAAAATTAAGTGCTGGGTAAGTTATAGAGCTGTTGGCAATAGCAAAACTATTATAAATTAAACACATTTCATAGAATAGATGATACGATGAGTTTATATGTGAAACTTGAGAATTCATGCAAATAAATTACTTGGGTCCCTTACATACATAAGTTTTCGTAAACATTACGTAAACAGATACCTTAATTGTTTATTCGATGTTAACACAATGTTTTTATGAAATTCACATCTACAGTATGTTTAGATGAACGATTTCTACAAAGCATAACTATTTCTAAATAGTATTCAGTTTAAAAGCACGGATAAAATATTTTGATGTATTATAAGGGCCCTTGAAAACAAACAAGATTTATAAAATAAGTGTAATAGAGCGTTAAGAAAGTATGAAATTTAATTATACCTTATGTAACATAAAAATAAAAACTGGTTCCAAAAACGTGGCTGAAACGCTAATAGAATCACGATTTTTTCATTTACCGAATAAATTTTATAATTTATATTGTGCACTTCAAAAATTATGCACAAAAAGTAACAAGTTTTCAAAAAATCGCATTTTTTACAACTTGGGTCGATATATAGAATTACTGTTTCTTTCTGTAATTCCCAAATTCTTCATTTGATTCCTCATTTCATCATTCCTGAATCGCAGAAGCATGCGCAGAAAAATTTGTGGGAGGAGTTTAGGTGTAAAAAGAATGAATTACATTCATAATTCTAAAGTTTTCAATCCTGAACGATCTGTTTTCAAAAGCACAATTTGTATCATTCTTATAATTTTTAGAATATGGAAATTTTTAAGTTATGTAACTTCCAAAGTCTACGGATTTGCATTTTTTATTACCGTATTTTTTTCATAAAATTCTTTTCAAGTTTTTTTGTCCTTGATATATAGATATTTGTTGTTTTTGAGTTTTTTCAATAAATAAGAACTCTTGACTTTGATTTACATTCGGAACTTATGTAAGACGTATTTGATTATAACGTTAATTAGCGTGTAATTCTGTGAGTTGAAAGTAAAAAAAATTTTATTTTCTTCATTTATACATTCTAATACATTGGAAATTCGTTTTTTTCTGAAAAATGAATATACACCACAGTATTTTATACTAATGTAATCTATCAAGTTATTGAAATATTTGATATACTCTTGTTAGTTTTATAATAGTTAATAGTTGAAAGAATTTAAATGTGAAAATTCGGAAAAATGATCATAAATGATGAATTTTAAATTTCGAATTTTACAATGAATTATCTTTAAACTTATTGTTATATAAAATAAGAATAGACCGAAATTAACATCGAGAAATCTGCTTCATAGTTTATATTTCGCACCGAAAGATATGTAACGTACATCCCTTGTTACCATAAACTAAACTCGGCGAGTCCCCATAGATCGGGAAACGCCGGGAAATCAGGCGCGGAAATTTTCCCTACCGATCGGAAAATTTTCCCCGACTAATCAGGAATTAACAGGAAATATTTATTCTTAATTTTTTTAGGTTCGGTGGAATTTTGACGAGGACGCCCCTTAAAATGTTTCCAGTAATTTACTAAAATGCCTTTAATTTTTTTAGATTTTTAAAACAACATTTACCAGTGTTGGTAAAGTCGTTTTTTTTTGCCATTTAAGTAACGTGTGAGATGGAGGAGGATGGGAGGAGGAAAATAAAAATAACATGTATATAACACGTATACAATTTCATCATTATGATCATTATATAATTGTTATTATTATTATTATAAATATTTGTATTATTATTTTTTTTATTGTTGTTGTTGTTGTACAATATATATATATATATATATATATATATATATATATATATATATATATATATATATATACACATATATAATTAAATAGAAAATATTTATAAAAATAATAATAATATTGAAAAATATATATATTTCGACTATGCATACATACATACATACATACATACTAGGGTGTCGGTTATTTTGGCGATGTCGGAGTTTTTTTCATTCCGGTGCTTAAAATCAATCAAAATATTAAAAAATAATTTTTTGTAAAGTTTGAAGCGAATCCGACATGATTAACACGTGCCACAAAACGACTCAAGTTTTAAATGTGATTTACATGTAGTTTTTCGTACATTTCGTTCAAAAATTCATCACTTGTGCAAAACTTGAGATAAGTGCTTGAAACCTGGAATAGTTTAAGTGTATAATGTTACATTCAAAACCAAATTTTTCTAGATTTTCATATCGCGTTTTTCTATGTTTTACAAGCACCGAAATATACATTTTTGCCTTTTTCCGGTGCTCGTAAAACACAGAAATATCTATAGATAGAAAAATCAAGAAAAATTTGGTTTTGAATGTTACATTTTACACTCAAACTATGCTAAGTTTCAAACATTCATCTAAAGTTTTGCACAAGTAATGAGTTTTTAAACAAAATGTATGAAAAACTACATGTAAATCCCATTTAAAACTTCAGTCGTTTTGTGGCACGTGTTAATCATGTCGGATTCGCTTCAAATTTTACAAAAAATTGTTTTTTAATACTTTGATTGATTTCAAGCCCCGGAATGGAAAAAATTCCGACATGGACAAAATAAGTGACACCTTAATACATATATACATTATATGTATATGTTTCTCTGTTATCGATTGCTATGCACACAATTAAACTTTGATTAAAAGTTTAATTTCAAACTCATAATTTTAATCTCAATGATTTCTTGAAAGTTGCCGTTGTTTGCGGTCATAAAACAGACCCCTAAAAGCCCCCCCCCCCCCCAAACATTTTAACGATTCTGCTGCGGGCCTGCGACACCGATGAAAAAGAACTCGGGGTACTCGGGGTAGTAGTGGGAGTACCTCGCTCCCCTACTTTCAAGCTTGGCCTCGTTGCCGTCTGCCTGGTGCCCGCCGCTAACGGCACCGGCAGACGAATAGGCAGAGGCTGTAAATGCGCCTTTAAGCATTTATGCCAAGCTTCCATGCAAAGCCACGGCTTAAGCCAACGAGCTGTAAAGTAGCCTTTAGCGAACTGCACAGAACTGCTTTACCGCCGGCAAGCAATTTCTTAAAACTTTTTTCTTATAAACTTGTGAAATCTGCGGATTTAATTTTTCATTAATCGAATATAAATATTTGGCAGCCTTTTAAGGGGACACAGAGGCCGTTTTCTCCGCCTCTTCTTTCCACTCATTTGATTTCCGTTCTATGCGTCTTTTTCGCACTTCAGCAGCCTCTGTGTCCCCTTAAGCTGTCGCAAAATGTTCTTGTGATTAATTGTTCATGTAGGGACAACCTGCAAAAAGAAATTCGTCAAATCTTGTTCTCAAAAAGATATGAGGAAAAGATGAATTTGTGTCCTCTGAAAACGAAGTGTTTTTTGTAAATATTCCTGTGCGGTGCGAGAGTTAGGGGAAACCCTCACCTCTCCCTGACTACCGCCAGCAATGATTGATCGAAATCGAAATTTTGAGTGAAACAAGTTATGAAATTGAACATATTCTCATCAACTTATTCGTTTCTAAAACTTTCATTTTCGACACTATTAATAATTTTAAAAAATTGTCATTCAAATACAGTACTCTTTCTGAGTAGTACCGTTCTGAATAGTGCCATGCCCCTGATTTTACTCGAACGCTCCCCCCTTCCATGGCCTCTATCATACAATACCGCTCGGCCGTCGAGGCTTCGGTGTGAGAATGAATTTACTCCTTCCGAGTCATACCACGCAAATAACAGCTTTTGTTGCTCTGCCACATTGTTCTCTATGGCACTACTCAGGAGCGCGATAAAAAACACAGCGAGGCGAACGCAGAGCTTGAGTGGGTATAGCTCGACGCCTGCAGTTACTCCCCTACTCTCCCGAAGCGGTACTACTCAGAAAGAGTAATGTACCAGAATCAGTGGGTCTGAAGCTCCACGGGTTAGCTTACCCAAGTATTAGTTTACGGGTTAGCTACGGAGGCACTAGTTTCCATTTCAAATCATATGCTGCTCCTTCTAAAGAAGAGAGACAGAAGAGAAAGACAGAGCGATGAATTAGGGTCACATAGGCTCTTATGGGACTTCAGAGACACTGACCAGAATCGTTGATTTTAACGATTTAAAAATGATTGAAAATGGAATTGGGGTTTTGAGTTTTAAATATCGTACCTTCGAGTTCGGATTTAGAGAATTCGCAAAACATGAAAAATCATATCTATAGTAAATTAGATTTCTTATGAAATGAAGACTTGAATATTAAGAAATGCAAAATTTTAAGAATAATTTTGTTAACAGTATGAACTCAGATTCCGAAATTATACAGCGCCTAAAAGATCGAATTCGTTAATTAGCTACATTGCATTACTACTCGTAAGTTCCAAGATTCAAAAAAGTGAGAAAATCAATAACCTGTTTGTAAAATTTGATTTGAAAGTTCAATCAAGTTGGGGATGCACTTAGAAAATAATCAAATTCATGAATAAAATTGATGAAAACTGAAATGAGAAGTTGTAAAGTAAGTTGTGAAATCAAATATTATAATAAATTTTTTGAAAATGTTTGAAACTAATGTAATACTATCAGATTATGAAAGTTTTACTATCAAGCAGACAATCGATGGTCTTTTGATGTTTGAGAAACATGATTAAAAATGCGCCCAGTCACACTATTGGGTAACTTGAATTTCTGAAATTTCTGCGATACAATTTTCCTTGTTTGCAAGTGTACCTAATTAAAAACTCTAATTTTTCCCACACATATACTGCATCGATCGACAATGTTTATTTTGCTATTTATGCTTTACAACAATTTAAATGTCTCCATGAAACACATAGTTCGCGAATAATAATTTCTACAAATGTCTGTTTTGGAAGAGAAGGGGAACAGCAGTAATTTATTCACGGAAAGTTCTACTATCGTACTGATTTTTTTGTTTCATTATCGTTACCTTCTCGTAGCGCCTCTACTCACCTCAGTCTTCAGATTGGGATTCAGGGGGTAGTCTTGTCTCGCACAGCATTGACCTTGCCGACGTGCGGAGATATTGTATCATGTATTATCAACAGAGCTACGTGTTAATATAATCTCAAGAAACGGCAAAAATGCCATTTAAATCGTATATTGAAGTTTATGTACGCTCCGTTTTTCAATTTCCTTAAAAATTTCAAACAAAATGCTTTTTTAGAACCAACACCAGATAAACCAAAAATTAATCCCACTGTGAAGAACTGAGCTTCTCACCCTCTAATAGAATAATACAATAATAATGTAAATGAACACGATCTAACATAATGTTATTTGTGAATAGATATTAGATATGTAATATGAACAATAATCTTTTAAAAATTAGGAATCTAAGGTAAACTTGACATGGTCGGAAATCCGCCAAGTGGTCACTCGATTTTTACGATCTCACCGATGTTGTAACTTTTTTCGTAAATTAGTAGTCCTTGACAACCTGTACACGGTCCGGGGAGCAGTTTTTCAAAATTCAATTGTTTCGTTATTGTTTTTGTTACTCTCAATTTAAGGTAATTTTTTTTCGTTAATTAGGTGTTCAAATAAAGTTCTTAAAATTTAAACGATATATGCGGAAGCTTGTATACTATAAAATAATAAATTTTTTGTTGAAACAATTTTTTTTCATATCTTTTTTTTAAACGAATTGTTTTTTATCGAAGTTTTCAATTGATTAAAAAAATTGTTTTCTACGTTCAGGTTCCTGACACATATTTTTTACAAAATCTGAACAAAAAACTTTTGGATCATGCTCGAGTTAAAGAACGTGTTCAAGATTTGGTAGTGCAGCGAACGTATTTCGAGGCGACCGATGCGTCGCACTTGTTATTTTATTGTCCTGTGCTACGAGTTGATTTTTCCTATGATTCTGGCAACGCAGAACATTTTATCGTTCTTACTTTTTGAGTTTTTGTAATATTTCCATTGTTTGCAATAACTCTAAAATGGTTCGAGCTCCTTTATGTTGCGATCCACACAACAACAAAAAAACTACAAGTGCGTTATAAAGAATTTATTCAAAATCGGTCAAAAGTGCAACGAGAAATTTAAAAACTTTATTGGTCTACATACGTGTGATTCTTGTCGAAGGAAGGTGAACAGTGTTGCAAAAACAACAAATAGTGCATCGGAAACAAAATGTGAGTGCAGATGTCGAACATGAGCAAGAAAAAGTTTACTAAAAAGGTAGTGAAAAATCAGACCTAACTTTTAAGCGAGGAAGTGGATAATTTTTCGGAAGTGAAAAAAGTCAATAGAATTTGATGAGCCAATAATACAGAAAAAAAGCTTCTCTCAACTGTCTCAAAAAAAAACGTCACACTGTAAGCGATACGATGAAAAAATTGACTAATAAAAAATAGGGCAATAGTGAGGAACAAAAAAAGTTATATACATTAATTGAATAATGTACAGAACTTTGACAACTGCAGTTCATTTCGCATTTTTTTATGGTCTAGTTTGGTGGAAGAGTGGTCAAAACTTCGTTTATTTCTTGTCTTCCTGTCCATTTCAATAGACTATCTCTTATTCCATTAATCAAAACGATATATTATATCGTTTAAATTCCGAGAACTTTGGTTGAGTATCTTTTGCGCGCCTAATTAACGAAAAAAAATTACCTCAAATTCAAAGTAACAAAAGCAATAACCAAACAATTCAATTTTAAACTACTTCCCAGACCGTGTAAAGGTTGTCAAGGACTAAAAAAGTTATAATATCGGTGAAATCGTAAAAATCGAGAGACCACTTGACCAATTTCCGACCAGATCAAAAAAAAATTCCATAGTAAGAGGTCATGATGCAGGCAACTCCATAATTTTGTGTTCGCAAAAATTAATTGATCAATATTGAGAATGTCAATTTTCACATTTGAGTTTGAAAAAACAGTTTTTTTTATCAAAAAAAAAAGTCAAGTTTGAAGATTCAAGATTGAATATTATGAAAATTTAAATCGTAGTGTATACAATTTCTGAATTCAGGAATCTTAAGGATCCTGGGCATTCGATGTATTAGTTCTTTGATCCGGTCATCATCCACTGCTTTTTGGATAAAAAAAAATCAAAAATGTCCGACACAAATTTTTATCTTACGCTGCGTATAAGGCTCATATCTCGATCTTCGACACATGTCTATTCTAATATTTTGGAATTAACAGAACTATTTTCATTACAATTGAATATAGAATTAAGAAATATAAAAATATTATAAAAAGTAGTAGTTAGGGTAATTGATTGTACATATAAGTTGACTACATTATTTTGTTCCTAATGCCATGAATAATATATTGGCAACAACTAGGTTTGTTGAGAATAATCTTAAAATACATATTCATGTGACTCCACTGTACCAAGGTTATTAATATTACGAAATTATATTATATCTGAATTGCTTTTTTTAAACATGTTCTTATTAGATATGCAAATGAGCAAAACACTTTTTAGACGAGACTAATAATTGACTTACATATTCACACGGTAATCAATAGTGCGTAATATTCTGAGGTTCATCAACTTCAATTTACTTGAACATTTCTGTTCGATGATCACATTGTCGAATTATTATCATAACAATACATCAGGTTTTAAAGCATATGCTATTCATGCAGACTCATTGATTTGATACTACAAATACTGTATTTTAGGCATGTTTTCCTGTTGTTCATTATAAAAAAAAAAATTAGAAAAAAAACACACACAATTGAACTCAGGATTGAGTTTTATATTTTAAAGACAAAGTAAACTCGACAAAACGAAAATTTGGGGGAGAGGGGCCTCACAGAACACAATATTTAAAAAAGTAATTAACATCTTCAATATATAATTTAAACCATACCATTCATTATTCTATTATTATTCACGATGCAAATATTCAAGTATGAGTTTGACGAAAAAGTTATTGAAACACTGAAGTTAAGTTTGAAAACCCAACAAAAAATCACAAACATTCAAATTTTGATGCACACAGTCTTGAAATTCATGGATTCCAGTATTTTCAATTGTAGCTTATTATATAAAGACAAAGTCTTGACAAGGCAAAAATTCGGGTTAGGGGGGAGGGATCGCTGTACACAACAATAAGTTTTTTTTTTTTATTTCTCAATCAATTAATCGACAAATGTTGAAACGAAATCTTCCAGTATGTGTTTGAAAAAAAGTTATGAAAACGGTTACGTCCTATTTGAAAATTTAACAAAAAAAAATTATAAACATACAATTCTTGATGCATCCAATTTCTGAATTTAGCAACCTCAGTATTTCTGAATAAGCTTTATTTTATAAAGAAAAAAAAAGGTCAGCCCTGTGACTCTCTTAAGCTTCCTAAAACTGATAGCTAGCAGAAAATTGTAGCGGCGCCACCAGTATTGTAGGTAGCGATATATATATACGGTGTGTCCTACTCACTTATACAAAAAAATAACAGATTGCTTGCACAAATCTGAGACACTTTTACTTTTACCATTTTTCGAAAATATGAAAATTAAATAAAATGCTATTAGCGATCAATCAAGAGCTTACATAGCCGCAGCGGCTACATTATACTTACAGTACACGTCTTCCCCACCCTTTTACCTTTCACTCCCTTACGAGAATCGTCGAGCCACTACGATTCATGAGCCGTTTCCCCGAGGGAACTGCACAATGACGAATTTTATTTGGCACCATTTTCAAAAATGCAAAATAATGTACAGATCGAAGAATTTTTTTCTGAATGATCACCTACCTGCCAACCTTTTTTGGATAGATTGTTTTTGAATCGCTCCGATTTTAGAATTGGTTTTTACTGAGGTAACAGTCATACAATGCATTTAAAATATAAGATGTGGTTCATAAAAAACTCGTCAGACAAAAGGTTATTTTCTTGAAAAACACACCGAAAATGCTGTGCATTTTTCAAGCGTGGCCAGTACTCAATTTAAAATGTAGTCAGGTAGTAAATCATTCGTGAAAAAAATTCTTCTCCAATCTTTGCATTATTTTGCATTTTGGAAAATGGTGCCCAATAAAATTCGTCATTGTGCAGGTCCCTCGGGGCAATGGTTTATGAAGTCGTAGTGGCTCGAATATTTTGGTGAGATGGCGAAAGGTAAAAGGGAGAGGAAGACGGGTACCGTAAGTCTAACGTAGCCACTGCGGCTGTAGCTGCTGCCAGGGCTCGTACACGGCCGGGTTATTCGAGTGTCCGGTGAAGCGCCACGATGATCAATAGTACAAGCTTTTTTGCTGGAAGGTATATGTATATATACATATGGACACTTTCTCCTTTCTCGTGTACAGCCCCCTGAAACGCGAACTGAAAAAGTGGAGACGAAAATTTCATGACGTAGATAGCGCTTCGGGCGGTTGCGTCCTTCCCCCCTTACGGCAACCCGCGCTTCGCTCCATCCGCTCAGAGCTTGTGGGGTTAAGCGCGGGTTGCGGTAAGGAAGGAACGGACGCAACCGCCCGAAGCGCTATCTACGTCGCGAAATTTTCGTTTCCACCTCATTTGTACAGCGAGGGCTATACCGTGACAGGGGGCTGCTCGTTTACGAGCCCTGGCTGCTGCGGCTACGTAAGCTGTTAATTGATCGCTGATAGCATTTAACTTAATTTTGATTTCAAGGAATCTGTCATTTTTTTAGTATACTTGACATTGGGACATCTCGTACATGTCAAATCGTGATTTCTCATAAGCACAAATATATCGCGCTATCTCGAACAGCGCCTACTGAAAGCATAGGCAGTTGCACGGGGCTGGACGACATTAACTTGACCAGAGGTTAACTTAACGAAACGACAATTCAGAGGAGATCTGTAGATCTGCGCCAGGCGCAGATCTACGGATCTCCTTTATTGAACAACTCCATTTCGATTCGACAAAGCTTTCCAGGATCGATATTTTATTTTCGCTTGAAATGTATGTCTTTTGTACCTTCAACAATTTTATTCAAAACGTGTTTTTTATTTCCCCGCAGAAAATTTTTTTTCGTCAGTTTTAAGATATTTGTCTAAGGCTGTCAAAATTGACTTTTCAGGTTACCCAATGAAAACAAAATTTTTTTCACAACTGGGGCGAAACATGCCAAGTGTACCAGGTAAAAAAATTTCATGTCACCGAACTTCTTGAAATTTTGCAGTTATGTTGTATGAGTAGCAAGCAACAAAAGTGCAGAAAGGTTTTTCCGATATCGTCGTTTGTCGCTTAAATACAAGGCCTCCAAATAGTGCAATTTATAGGATAGGTGTTTTTTCAATAAATTATAGCCTGAGTAAGATTTATTGAGAAAATACGTTCGTACGTTGACTCTGAAAGATTTTTGCGTGCTCTTTCCGAAAAAAAAAAAACACCTCGTAAGCGGGAAAAAATTTGTTCGCACAAATTGTGTGGATAAAAATCTTAATTCACGTTTTTTTTCCGAAATGAGTCATTTTTAGTGGTGTGCGGGATTGAGATTTTGGGGGGTCGGGATAGGTCGAGAAATTTTACATCGGGTCGGGACGGGATCCCGAGTTTTTCGGGAATCCCGAAAATGTCGGGAATCCTGAAAAATGTCAGGAATCTCCAAAAATGTCGGGAATCCCGAAAAATTCGGGAGTTCAGAAAATTGCAAGAATTTCAAAAAATCTGGCTTTTTTCAAAATTTCTAGAAAATCGAAACTTCAGGATTATGAGAAGTTCACAAATTTTTGCTCTGAAATACGAGTAGCGAGTAGCGAAACGCTATTAAATCCGGCAAAGTTTCGAACCACAGAGAAATATTGTTTTACTTCTGTGATTTTCTGCAATCTTCGAGAATCGGTCATCGTTGTAATCCAATAAATCGAAAAAAAAATTGAACTGTATCCAAGCATTTGGAGTGTAAAATTGCTCTCTAAGTATTTTTTTCCTCCTCAATTTGATTCTCTTTGTCACGAATTAAATCGCAAATTTGTATCAAAATACTAAATTTACAGGGTTTTTGAACTAAAATCCGGAAAGAAAAACTTTTTAATAGATGGAAAATTTCAACTTCTGATTAAATAACTAAAATATTAAACAGTAACAAATGCATGCGAAAGTAATGAATTCATGACCCAGAATTGTAAATTAAAAATTCACCCAACTAATTTCGACTAATTTGAGATAAATTATCTAGCTTTTTTAAATTCATCATCAATTGTTCTTGAAAATTTTTTCATCGGGTTCGAAACAAAATAAAAGTCCAAAACAAATGAAGAAAATAACTAAATTATAAAAGTGTTCTAGTCTTAGAGTATTTGATTAATCAGAAATGAAACTTTTAAGAATAAAAAAATTAGCAGCTTCGATGTTTTGTATAAACATTGTTCAAAAATATTAATTACTTGCGCCCGACAACCGAATTTACTGCGATCATATGAATTTATATTGATGAAAGAAGAAATTTCATATTACGATTATGATTTGTTATTGCTCCGGATTAATAAGTTTCTGATGGACATTTTTGGAAGTAAAAGATCTAACTTAAATTGAGAAAAAAATGAATGGAACAACGTCATACAAGGAAATGAACTGTCTAATAACTAAAGAAATCAATAACATAACTAACGAAACATAGAAACTCTTGATCGAAAAAGATAGGTCATCTTAATATTTTGGAAGATTCGTTCTAGTTAAAGTTTTACTTATCAACAAAAAATCAAGTTTTTATCGTTTAGAAAATATGTAAGTATAGCAAAATTATTTGGTTCTTGAATTTTTCAAAACTGTGTATGGAAAAATACTGAAATATATACGGATATCGTACAGGAATTTTTTTCAGCCTAATAGTAGATAACCTAGTAAGTAAGATTCTCACCACTTTTACATTTACCTATAAATTTCGGAATTAGAGAACATTTTTGGATTGTCGTATTCCGAAATATTCGAGAATCCTAAAAAGTTCGGGATTTCCCGGAAAGTTCGGGATTCCCGAAAATTTCGGGAAATTGCCTTTCCCGTCCTGAAGCCTTTCCCGACCCATCCCGGCGTCGGGATTCCCGAAAAGTCGAAATCCCGCACACCCCTAGTCATTTTTGATTTTTTTCGACCATTTCATGTGAAAGCGTTTTTCCTAAGCTTGAAAATGATCTATAACACATCATGGGGCCGAGTTGTTCAATAGGGACTTACAATCATTGAAAGCGTGCGGGCCTACGCGTCGAGTAGCTACTGCACTGCACTACGCGCAAAAACATGGCTGTTGTGGAATGAAAAATGAAACGCTCTCTATATGAAAGTAACATCATTTTTATCCAATTAACAAGTACATAACTTGACTATCTGACTAATTTTAGGCAATACTATATTGTATATTATTTATAACAATATATAATATTGCGGCATTCGACGGAGCCTCAAAAAAAATTTTTTTTACATCTATTTTCATCGCGCTCACTTTGTTCATTTAATGTTGTTTTTGGAAAAGGCAGTTATTTCCAGTAACACCGAAAATTGGCGCAAAATGATAGCCATTTCAAAAACATGTATGTAAGAGTGATAGTTTTTCATGTCTCACTTCTAGAGAGAAAGTAATAATTTTATAGTCAAATTTTGTATAGGGCGTCAAATTTCATTTTCATGTATTACTTGTAAGCTAGCTCGAGCTACTTATCGTTCGAAATTTCCGGCAATATTATCACATGGCCTTTTTCCATGTGCGCTGCAAAAAAGCGCTATTTAGCCAAACTGTCAATCTTTTTTATGATGCGTTGAATAAGCGATATTATGTTAGTTCCTGACGTGTTACGATCCTATAAATCAGTAGAATGGAAAAATTTTGTATTAGTTTGTCATCTGCTTCCGTATAGTACGTAATGAAATTTTGCATATTTATGAATTGCAACTGTATTATATGATTCAAAATATCTGATACAATAGAAAATAGATACAAATGACTTGCATTTAAGATCTGCCTGTCTTTGCAAATGAGTACCTGTTGTAAAAATCGTTGCCTATTTCTAATTCCAGTAAAAGCTTGTGTGGCTTTTTGTGCAGTATAACTTTTATTCTCAGCAAAATCACAAAGAACTAGCAACTTATATTATTGTAAATTTTATTTGAGGTCTTTCGAAAAATTCAATTGTTCCTTAGAGATTGTATAATGTTTTTGTTGAGCGTAAGTGACATTTTATAGTTCAATATTGCATGTGCTGAGCATAAAGCCCATGTTTTTCCCGAACAGAACTGTTTATTATCTTGAAGTATGTACTTTTACCTACCACGTGCAATATCTAACCTCACAAATTTATCAAACGTGTCGGCCATAAGACTGTTTGGATTAAAAAAATGCTCTCGGGGCAAGTTGTCACAAACTCGACGGAGCACATTGTCACAAACGCAACTTATACATAATTACGAAAATAATAGGTTACATTGAATGCTAACGATCTAAACTCGTGATATTAGATAATTGTCGAGTAAATGCAATAAATCAATATTATTAGATATTTCAAGAATAATAATAACAATAAAAAATGAATAATAGGTATATGAATTGATTTATTTTTATGTTAAAGTTCGTATTTTAGCAATCCGAAAATGTTATAACATGTAAAATTTCATGTATATTTTGTAAATTTTTTTTTTAATTTACAAAAATCTGAAAAATTATTAAAAAATATTTAATTAATAATAAATTTTGCCCAACAATTATTGAAATTATTGATACTACAAATAATTAAAATAATTAAAAATTGATTTTTTATATAAATTAAAAAAAAATATTAAAAATTGATATAAAAAAATATATTTTCTTAAATTTTTTTAAAATTTTGTAAATTTTGTTTGTAAATTTTGTAAATTTGTAAAAATTCATGTAAATTGCACTAATGATTACACTAATGATTGCATAAAATGTAATGAGCGTGGAAAAAAATCAATGAATAATCTTTAACGACAAGATTAATAATTAATATTTTTGCAACCAAAAATTATTCCAAACGATGAAAAATTTGCTGGAAAATGAAAAAAAAATAATAGCATAAAGTTTATTGCATTGAAAATAATCTGATATGAACAATTTTAATTTCACAGGCGCAGTTGCGCTATGGTGCGCAATTACAAAAGAAAAACCACGAGGGCCGCAATAGCCGATTCACAAATAATTCAACTCGCTGTCAACGATGTTCAGAAGAAAAAAGGGTCAGTGAGAGCTATTGCCAAAGAATATGAGATCAACTATCGAACTGTGTACCGTTACTGTGGAAAGTTTAATGCTCTACAGCAACGAAACGCATTACCAGAAAATGCAGCTAAAACCCTATCTCCACCTCGAGCTTCAGTTCATAATGAATCATTAACCGCATCTACTCCAGAAAGTAACCAAAAAATTACAGAAAGCTTCAGTTATGCGAAGCCGAGAATTGTAAATTTTTGTTTTATCGCCTTTGTGTGCAACAAACATATTTCACATATGCACTGTCAAATAGGTCTTCAACGCAGAACTTGAAAACAAACTGGTGGACTATCTGCTCAAGGCATCTGACATATACTTCGGTCTTACTCCGAGGGAAGTGAGAAGATTCGCCTACATCTACGCCAAAGCCTGCCAACGCTGTTTTCCTCAGTCCTGGACAGTCACTGAAATGGCTGGAGCTGACTGGTTCACGAGTTTCTTAAAAAGGCACCCGACGCTTTCAATCAGGGCGCCTCAAGCTACGAGTTTGTCCAGAGCGACTAGTTTTGATTGAACGAACGTAGCATCTTTTTTTGAGAATTTTATAACTGTCGTGAAGCGTATCAACGTCGATCCAGCCAACATTTGGAATGTCGATGAAACCGGGATTACAACTGTTCAAAAACCCGAAAAAGTTGTAGGTCGTCGAGGTTATCGGCAGATAGGTAAAATGACCTCCGGCGAAAAAGGCACACTTGTCACTGTCGCAGTTGCTGTCAATGCGGCTGGAAATAGCATCCCACCATTCATCATTTTCCCGCGAAAGAAATTCAAGCCATACACTCTTCGCGATGGTCCTGTCGGTTGCTCGGGTGACGCGAATTCCTCTGGTTGGATGGTCGAGGACAATTTTATGAAATATGCTCAACATTTTCTTCATCATGTTTGTTGTTCTAAAGAATATCCTTGTCTTTTATTATTGGACAACCACGAGTCGCATCTGTCACCTGATGTTCTCGATTACTTCAAAGACCATGGTGTGACACTCTTATCCTTTCCTCCTCACTGTAGCCATAAGCTGCAACCACTAGATCGCAGTGTATACGGGCCTTTGAAAAAATACGTCAACAGTGCTTGCGACGCATGGATATCGACAAACAAACGTCCGATTACTATCTATGACATCCCTAGTATCCTGGCAACTGCTCTTCCTCGAGCAACGGTACCAGAAAATATTACAGCTGGATTCACATCAACTGGTATTTATCCTTTGGATCCAGAAATATTCACTGATTCAGATTTCCTGCTATTCTATCTCACTGATCGACCTCCTCCTTCTGCACCACCAAGTGAACCCCAAATTGAAGCGGAGAATGATTCCGAAATTGCAAATGTAAGTGAGCCTGTAAACGAGCCTGAACTTAAGCTTCAAATCACGAATGAGACTACTCCTCGACCATCCACCTCTGCTGTTCATGATCCAGTGAATGAAAATGAGGCTTCTCTTCCAGAAACTCTCTGGCCTTATCAAAAAGCAGAGTCAAGGAAAGAAAGTACACGAGGTCGAAAGAAGAGAAAATCGGCGATCCTGACTGATTCACCCGTCAAATCGAAGCTACGCAAAGAAAAAGAAAAATCAAAAAAACAAAAAAAATGCAATTACAGAGAAGGAAAAACGCCCAGTTACCAAAAACCCGAAAATTCTGCACGAGAAAAAAATGGCCAAAATTGTACCATCAAAGCCTCCAGAACGGAATGTATCTAAGAAAACCAACTATTGCGAATCTTCGGATAACGATTACGAGTGAAAATACTTTATGTTCAATCACCAACACATTGATAAAACACACAATACAGCGTGTGAATAAGTTTACGCATTTGACGTATTCCAGTTAATACAGAAACTGTATTTTTTTTGTACCGTTTTGTAATAAAATTAATGTTTTTGTAAACGATTTATATTTTTTACATTCCAAAAAACCATAATAAATAAATTTTTACATGTAATACACATTGAATAACATTTTACATTCAATTAAGTAACTTGTGACAACGTGCCCCGGGCACGGGGCACGTTGTCACAAGCGACCTCTTGGTGTTTATCGTTACCTAATAATTATTAAGTAGCAATAGCACACAACTTAGCATTCTCTAATTGTAGCTAAGGGTTCAACTGAAAATTTGGCATGTTACTTAACTCTCAAATATCAATTGTAAAAAATACAAAAATCATTTGACCAAATGTGTGACAACTCGTCCCGGTCTACCCTAGAGGTAATTTGGGACCAGAAAATCATACTTTAAATTGTTCAATTTGTAGAAAAATTATTAAAGACTTATATTATATGATAAAAAATTAGAAAATCCAGGAAATTTTGTTGCTACATACTTGCAAAAACGGGATAACTGAACAAACGCTATGCCTAGTTTCGAGCATTGATACAAAGTAGGTAATATTGGGCTCGTAAAATAAATGTAGTTGCGAGCTCGCGGTTTTAAAATTTTTGTGGCAAAAAACAAATCGTTTATTTTTTTCATGCAAATAGATACTATTGTAACTATGCCAGATATGGAGAAAAAATTTGTAAATATATGCTGTCTGACTTAACCAAACACTCAAACACTGTTTTTGACTAAAGAAATATCTAGGTGAAAAAAGGATTTTCATGGTGAAATAAATCAAGTTTTATGAGCCGCTTCTTCGTCACGTTTTGTTTATTAATTTTTTAACATATTAAAAATATGTATCGTCCTCGTTAAGGAGGTAGACAGGTTTCGATGATCTTTTTTTTAGCAACATTTTTTATTAAGTTATTTTAATTGACATTCACAAGTTTTTGGTATGTTGTTAGGCATGTTCTTAATTACAGAAAAAATTTTTTTTCATTTTCATTTATACCTGGCATATTAATGAGCGATCTGATGACGCCATGTTAAAAAACTGTCATCATGATTTCTCAACTTGTAGTCTTCTGGAACAGAAAAACTAAACTGATTTTCAAATAGCACATAGATAGCTATAGCATGAACCTCAATTATAAAAAAAAAGATAATGTATAAACAAACTGTGGAAGTTTCCGCCACATTTTGTTTTTTTTCTACTCTTTTTAAAAATAACTGTGCCAAATTGTTAATAAATATTATTTGAAAATCAAGACCGAGGTTCAGCCATAGCCATTCAAGTGCTCTTTAATAATCAGTTTGGTTTTTCTGTTCCAGATGATGATATTTAAATGAATTATTATAAAAAGTTTGTCCTTGTAAAATGAAAAATGACGACAATTTTAAACATTTGTTAATTTTTCGGCCCAAATTCCGGCTCTTTTTGCCAAAAAAGTGTCCGAATTTGCAAAAACATTAAAGATTTGTTTTTTGCCATAAAAATTTTGAAACCGCGAGCTCGCAACTGCATTTATTATACGAGCCCAATATTACCTACTTTGTATCAATGCTCGAAACTAGGCATAGCATTTGCTCAGTTATCCCGTTTTTGCAAGTAGCAACAAACTTTTCTGGATTTTATAATTTTTTATCATATAATATTAGTCTGTAATAATTTTCCTACAAATAGAACAATTAAAATTATGATTTTCTGGTCCCAAATTACCTCTACTTTCTTTACCAATCACTTTTAAATGAACAAACATTTCGAAACGCAACTGAACTTCACGGAAGCACTGAAGTATTACGAGCGTTTTGAAGTATAAATTAACCAAATCGGATGATAACAACCAGAGTAACAGCGAGTTAAACAAGATGAAAAATTCATCCCGCGGAGCGATCCGAATCTAATCCTTGCACTTTCATGCAGTTTCTCTAACCATTCTTCCTAGTGCCGGGAAGGTTCACGCGTCTCGACTGGTTATTCGGTCCGTTCACTGAATTGGACTATTTGGCGGCCTTGTATTTAAGCGGCAAACGACGATATCGGAAAAACCTTTCTGCACTTTTGTTGCTTGCTACTCATACAACATAACTGCAAAATTTCAAGAAGTTCGGTGACATGAAATTTTTTCACCTGGTACACTTGGCGTGTTTCGCCTTAACTCGAGTATTAAAAACTCGATTTACGACGTCTGCCAAGCATGGGGATACCATCGATCCTCTGAATAAACTTTATTCAGTGAAGTATTTATGATTTCAAACTTTGAGCCAGCGTTTTATAGAATTGTTGAAATTTTATTTTTTCACGATGAAGTCATGTCAATACAGCATACTCGGTTTGCTAACTGATCTATTAAAAATTTTTCTTCTACTAAACTGAAGAATTCTCAAATTTATATTAAGTCAACCTTACTTTAGTCAGTGGTATTTTATTTAACCCATAATGTCATCTCGTTCATAATTATTACACCGCATACGGATAACACCATTAATTTCTTAAGCATTATTCTGGAAAGAAATAAGTGAAGGAGAGAAGGTAAGTGACGATTGGTGGAAATACTACAGTAATGCTTCCACTCCTGTCAACTGTCTCTATCCTTACTGCTTCTACTCCTGTCATTGCAGCCCTGTGTTGACGCTTGGACAGGAACAGAAGCTAACAAGGATAGAAGATTGACAGGAGTAGAAGCATTACTGTATGTAGACAATGATTATTCTTATAACCCTTCCCAGTGAACCTGTGAGCTCGCAGCGTGCTCGCGGCAAGCGTGAAAATCAAACTCGCTGCGAGCTCACAGCGTTTTCATTATTTCCGCCCCTTTTCGAACACGCCGCGAACTCGCCAGCGAGCTCGCAGAGTGCTCGCCACGAGCTTACAGAGTACTTCCAGTCGTTGATAATTATTAATATATATTTCAGGCACATAAAAAGATAATTCATTATTTAAATTAAAAAATAATCACAATGGAGCTGTAAAACAATGATTGAAAAAAAAATTTCTCCCGGGTGGGAATCGATCCCGCGTTCTGCGGAGTTGAACGCCAGTGTCTAGCATCACCGTCGAAGCTTCTTACAATATATAGAAAAGAAAAGAAGGTCATTGTTAACATAAACACAGCGGTAATAATGATATTTTCTTTTTTATATATTGTAAGAAGCTTCGACGGTGATGCGGATTAGACACTGCCGTTCAATTCCGCAGAACGTGGGATCGATTCCCGCCCGATTTTTACTGTAAATAATGAATCATCTTTTTATTTGCCTGAAATATATATTAATAATTATCAACGATTGGAAGTACTCTGCGAGCTCGCTGGCGAGTTCGCGGCGTGTTCGAAAAGGGGCGGAAATAATGAAAACGCTGCGAGCTCGCAGCGAGTTTGATTTTCACGCTCGCCATGAGCACGCTGCGAGCTCACAGGTTCACTGGGCTAGCATAATGAGTAACTGAAAAAGTTCATGTACGGTACGTCTTTTGAATGCACAAAATATATAAAAGTCGATGGTTATGCTTAACGACTTTTCGCCATGGTATCACGACACACAATCAAATAAGTCTAATGAGAACTGTGCATAATAGTCTGTTCTTCAGTGAAAAAAACTTTGAACATCCATGTATTTCCATTTGCTTTACTCTTTATAGGTATATTGTGTGTTATGCCCTTAATTATTTATCATTGGAAACTAAATTACAAGGTGTTCAAGTACACAACTAGTGCAAAAGAGAATTTCGTAATTTATTTAATGTAGCAACGACAGTTAAGTTAACGATATTTGTCGCAGTGCTATTCATTATCCATTAAGAAAAGAAACTACTTGCATTCATAACACATTGGAGTATCAGGTGCAAATATACGGTACTTTTATTTTTTTCGAATTCACACTAGTAATAAGGTTGAAATTATTTTTGCTCGAATTTAACTTTGCTCAAATACTGATTAAAGGTTTTGACATAAAGTGGCAAATATGTGTAAAGTGCAACTCTATATGAGCTTAATTTGCTCCAACACCGTTTATAGATTCGGCATGTAGACAGCAGCTTTTAATTCAATGAAAATTTGTTCCATCGAACTATATTCAAACGGCATGTATACTCTCCGCCTGTGGTCAGCAGCTATCCATACGTCGGACGTTTATTGGAGAAAACTTTGTGGAAATGCCAAACATACATAGATGGCCGCCTCGAGCCTAGCAGTACACACACACACACACACACACACACACACACACACACACACACACACACACACACACACACACACAAGCTGGCACCCGTGGGCTTTGCTCCACGTTTACACGTGGTTTGGTCGGGTTTGGTTATTTGTTTGGTAATTTTTTTCTATAATAATTATCTTTTATACGATGTTTGGTCGGCATATTTAGCAGCGTAACGTAATAGTACCGTATATTTATATATTGTATGTGTGTATTGATAGGCATTTTTACGTCTCTGATAGATAAATTTTTATAATTTTATTATAAAAGTAATATCAGAGATTAGGGTTTACTGAATTTAAAAATGTTATAGAAGTTTGATAACCTTAATTCAAAATGAACAATTCGTCAATGCGTAATGAAAATACTAATACCGGCAGTACAGTTTTTCATGAGGTTATAATGAAACTATTGTTTGTGATAACACGGTAGAGAAATAAATATCGTTGACTAAAGTTAAAGATTCTGTTATAAAATTTATTGCAGCATAAAATTATTTGCTGTTCTAATGCCAATATCCCGGTACTAAATAAGCAATAAAAAGAAAATCGAATTAATCCAAATATAATGAAAACTGTCAACCTGAAAAATAAAAGTTATTGTTTATGAAAAAATGCGTTGTCAGTTACAAAAAAAATCCCAATATGTTCAATGCAAGAATTTTAGTATTTAATAAAGCATGCGATGAGTGATAATCAAACTATGAGAAAAATTTTCAAAAAATTACGATCTGTATTCGAATTGTCGAAACAAAAAATTTAAACTTTCAAAAAACGCCTTACAGTTTCTTCACATAAAAATGAAAATAGCATGTAAATAAAAAACAAAAAAGTTATTTTTGCTTACTGCTCGCAGTCGCAAATTTAATATTTCACCGAATTCCACTCCACGATGGCACTTTTTTAAAAAAATGATCAATTATCGGAAGATAATCAATGATTATCGATAGTAAAATTGATTAATGTATGTTATAAAAGTATCTTTGTACATTTGTCAAAATCTTGCAAATTATGGACAATCGATAAAGTACCTGAACAGTAATCAATATATCGATAGTGTCACTGCCGTCCGCCATATGGCTCAATGTTTTACACGTGGAAACTTTACTAAATTATTAGGTAAAAAAAACCATGCAAAATTATGAGTAATGAATATCACCTCAACGCATCCGGGAGCATGCATTATATGTATGCGAAATTTCATGTCGATCTAACGCAAAATGTGGATTTGTACCCTGGTCAAAGTTTTGACTTTTCACTTTTATATATACTAGAACACATTTGCGCGCCCGTCGGGCGCGCTCATCGCATTTTTAACAACATACGATATCTGAACTAAAATCGTTTTCCATTCACTATTTGCAATATGGATGCTTGTTTTGAATACGTACATAATAAATTATAGTATTTTAGTTAATCTTGTTCTCGTGTAGAATGCGACAAAAACATTTCAGTAATTGATCGAAGGTCGCTGCGTAGTCACCGTTGCGACTATTGTAGCAATATAGTGAAGTGTTCGAGCCCGAATAAAAAAAGTATAAATTTTGTCTGATATGAAGGGTACGAGTGAGAAAATGTGGTGGAACGTAGAGCTTTTGCGGGGTTGGATATTGTAACTGAAAAATTTTTTTGTACCTCTGGCATAGAAAATTCGTTTTTTTGTCTAGTTCATAACCTTCAAAATAATCACTCGTGTTATTTAAAAAAACAAACTTCACACTCGTAAATATGTGTAAAATTGATGTTCTTGTTATTTAATATACTATTCTCTGTAATATACCCCATAATGAGCATAAGATAGTAAAGTATTACACTGCAGCAAAAAATTCATGTTATTGAGTCAATAACACTTGAGTTAATTTATTATCGTGCAAGGATGACAGTTTAGTCTTTTTGTATACGTTTTTTTGGGAAAAAATTTGGTTTTCCAAAAGACTACTGGCTTCATACAAGCTCAATAGCATTCTCGTTTTAGTAACGGAAATCTACTAATGATGCCCACGCGCCATTGTTGTAAATCGAAAGTAAGAGGTTTAGATGTAATTTAAAAAAATATCAAATTAACGTCAGCATTAACCAGTTGTACACGAGAAACTGAAATAAAATCGTATCAATAATGACCAATCTAAGGTATAAAAACGAAGTGTTTCGCAATCTTAGAAACGTAAACTCTTATATTAAAAAAATGTTGTTGCCAATGTTGAAAGAAAATGTATGATCCATTTGAGCTGCTGTTGAGAAAATTTGAATACAAAAGACAATTTCTGTATCATTTATTTTTTTTGTTCTTCCTTAAATCAAAAAAAGTCGAATGCCTATTTGGCTATTTTTTTTGGTAAAAACATGTTGATGCGCATGACTAAATCAAAATGTATCTCATCAACCTTATATCAGTTTCTCTATCAATTACTGTATTTTCATACTTATCTTATTTCGATGAAAATCAAAGTTTTCCTGAAATATTTGTGTTCAGAGAAGCTTGTGGCTATTTTCGAAAAAACATGTTTCGGATTCAGATGAGTTTGTTCATAGCACACAAAAAATCAGGTTTTTGCCAAACACGCAAAAAATTTATTTTGAGGACCTGTATGGCGGTACTGAAGACGTCTATTTACAACAGGCAAATACTTCAGTCTCTGAAAACACGCACTGAAGCATTCGCCCGTCGTAAATGGACGTACTCAATGCAACCATACAAGTCCTCCAAAAACATTTTTCTTGTGTCTTTTGCAGAAAGAATCATTTGCACCTCGGACAGTGAGTCGTGGCTTTTTGGTCAGACCAGTCGGACCAAATATCATTCTCGGCTGCACCTCGGCTGATAAATTTGTCCTCAATCTAAAAGCCACGCTTTAGCTCCTCAATACAAAATATGCTATTTATTAATTGAATTGGAGAAATGTTCGAGTAACGAAAATGAGGGAAGCACGTACACTCGAACTCCAATACAACGATGCATCCGATACAGCGATGCGCGTAACTCCAACATAACGATACGGATGCCTTTCTCTTTACCCTTACCCTTGGTACTCACAGTGCGCGGTAACATTCTACTCTTGCATGTGAGACTCACAGACAGCACGCACACAATGAAAATAAATGATGTAGTGGTGGGAATCGCTCGAACCATCGTTGTATCGGAGTAGGCTGGGCTCGAACGCATCGTTATATTGGAGTTATAGTGTATGCATGAAATTGGAAACGATTCACTTACAATAATACTTCTACTCCTATCAATTATTACTATGCTTGCTACCTTCTTGTCCTTTTATTGCAACCCTTTTGTTAGCGTGTGGACAGTACGCAAGAAGAATAAAGGATTGAGTAAAGTTGAAGCATTACTATGCTATTTTCAATCTCTTAAAAAATTGCTTTATAAAAACTCGTTTTTCATCAAGTCTTCGCCTCGGTCTACAAATTTTATACTCGTGAAAAGTATAAAATTCGTGTCCTGGTTACGTACTATCTGCACTATAAAAATACGAACTTTAACAAATACCAAATGTAGGATGGTTTGCCAAGCGCAAAGAGGTGTGCAGCCCCCCACCCCGCCCTAAAAAAAAAATGTAGTAGTATATTATAATTTTATTATTTTTATTATAATTATTTTTTCATCATAATGAGTATTTGAAAAATTATGATATGAAAAAGGGTATTAATGTTAAATAAATAATTTTTAAAATATAATTGTTTCATATTTCAGAATTATATTGATTGACATACACAACTTAATATAAATGAATATTAATAGGAAATCAGAATAAATACAAATATACATTACAGAGCAACCTATTTTGGCGATGTCGGGATTTTCTTTATTTTCAGCCTGACAATCAATTAAAATAATTGGGAAAAATTTTGTTTGTAAAGATGGAGTGAAATCAGAAAGCATTAGCACGTGCAACTGAGGTGGTATAGTTCTACATGGTAAATAAGATGTATTTTTTCGCATTTTTCATTTATAAAAATTAATAACTCTTTCGCAAAATCAACAGGGAATTCTGAACTTGGCTGAGTTCGAGTGCATAGTAGAAGGTACAGCAATAAATTTACTCATATTTCTCATTTAACATCATTACCATTTATTTTTATGCAAAAGCTTTTCAAACAACACCATTGACTTTTTTGTTATCAGCTATGAAAATATGATAATATTTACATTATAATGATTGTCGAAGTCTGAAAAATTCAGTGTTTTACCCTTTACCATGTACTCAAACTCTGCCAAGTTTCCGAATACTCGATTTATTTCGAAAAAAGTTATAACATTTTGAGTGAAACATGGGAAAAAACATGTATTTTTCATTTAAAACTTTACCAGCTTGGTGACAAGTGTTAATGCTATCCGATTTCAATCAAACTAAACGAACAATTTTTAAAATTTTTTAATATTGATTTTTAGGCTAGAAATATGAAAAAAATTGTGACATAACACAACTGTCACCTTAAAATGCATGTTTTGAATGCTTTTTAAATAAGTAGATTTAAATAAGGACCTAATAATGAACATCATTGTAAATGATCTAATTTCGTATATTCACAAATTGTAGGTAATACGGGTTATTTATCCACAAAGCAAATTACCGTATATAAGCTTATATATTTTCATAGAATATCATCTTCTTAACAGTTACATTGAATAGTTCTGTATTGAATTAATTTTAAGGACAATAAATTTAAACATCTTCTCAATATCCTATATAATGCTTCTGGGACTCAACAATGTTTAGGACTATAAATAACGGAAGGAATAAAATACATAATTTTTGCTACAAAAACGAACAATTTTTTGTTTTTGTAAATAAAAAAGTTTATCATTTTCATTGTTAACATTTTTCCGAAGTTTTTAAAGAAACTAAATTTACAGATATTTTGTTATTCTCATTCAATAATGAACTGGAGAAGAGTAATTAATTTAGTATTTTATTATTTCATTATTGAACCATCGAATTTCTTCTATCAAGTGTATGAGGAAGTGTGTCAGAAAGACAGTTATGGATTTCTCGAAATTCCTTACAATGAAAAAAAAGCATACACAAACATTTTACAACGAAAAATGTTCAATTATGTCACTGGAAAAAATTCTTATACATTGTGAATTACTTATGAAAAAACAAAAAAATAACACAAGTGAAAATTGTATCATAACCTCTGAATAAAAAGGATCTTAGCAATAAGAGAGATGAGAAATGAAAAAAAAAAAGGAAATTTTCAAATAATGAAGCCAAGCGTTATTGAACATGAAAAATTATTTCATTAATTGTTGTCCAGATATTCATCATTTAACGTAATGAATAGTAACAGAGTATAATTGATTGATATTATCATTAAAATATACACAAATATTGATGGGTAAATTTGTAAAAAAAAAACAAAAAAAAATGAAGTAATATTTATCGACACATGTCGATAAATATTTCGTCTTTTATTATTATCATATGATAAGACAAATTATCAATAATAAAATATTCATCTATGGGAAAAAATGAATTCACATAAGATTATTCAAAGAATATAAAATGGAAGAAATATCATACAATTTTTTTGATGTATGTGACGCGGTTTCTAGAAAGGGACCTAACAACCAAAACAGCGTTTCGAGAAAAACGCGTTTACAGTTTGGGTCTCGAAAGCAAGTAAAAGATGCGTATTCGTTTCTTCCTTTTCTATTTTCTACTCCATTCTTGGACGAAATAGGCATGAACTGGAAGATGTCATTCACCCATTAACGCCGAGAACTGCAGAAAAGTTAGGTAAAGTTTGACAAAAGGGGAAAGATAGTAAAAGTAGACTTACATAGTCGACCCAACATTACTTAACGTTTTCGGGGTCGCTCTACACGATGCCGCCCTTATTTTTGCATTTTGACTAATAGGAAATCCAATATGGCGCTATTTTTCAGAAAAAACAGGAAAAAATCGGAAATGAAAAATTTATAAGGCTCATTTTCGTATCGAGAAAATTTTTTCGAATCGACGCAAAAATGCACAAAGGTGCATAAACATGTCAAACTTTCAAAACATGGTACTTGAACATTAAAAAATTTACCATGGCAACCCAATATGGCGGCTTTTTTTGAAAATTTTTTGTTGTTTTTGCCCCTAGTGGATTATGGCAAACTGATGTATGACACGAACAACATATATGTCATTTTCACAGTTTTTTGGGTCGTTGATCACGAATCCGACTTCAGATTTGCAAAATTTTTGTTTTTTAACTTATTGTTATAAACAGTATTTTGTTCAATTCATTATTTTGCGATATGCATGTGCTTTCCGTAGTTTTTCAGGTCGCTTGTTACAAATCCGTCGTTACTTTAGCAAAATTTATGTTTTTTATCAGTTTGTTATAAACATTTATTGCAAAAATGAGTTTTGAGCAATGTGTATGTGCTTTTCATGGTTTTTCGTGTCGCTGATAACGAATCTGGCTTCAGACTTGCAAAATTTTTGTTTTGTAACTTATTGTTATAAACAATTTTTTGTTCAATTCACTATTTTGCGATATAAATGTGCTTTCCGTAGTTTTTCAGGTCGCTTGTTACAAATCCGTCGCTACTTTAGCAAAATTTATGTTTTTCTACAATTTGTTATAAACAATCATTGCAAAAATGAATTTTAAGCAATGTGTATGTGCTTTTCGTGGTTTCCTTGGTCAGTTGTTCGAAATTCACCTACGGTTGACCAAGGGTGATATTTTTTTTCCATTTAAAAAAATATATATATTTTTTTATATTTTTGTCAAATTTCCTCAGAAGAAGTGCTTCTTGAGCGTGAAATTAATGGAAGAAATGATTTTTCGAACGGTGAATGTGGGTTCTTTTAATGTTGATTTAGGAGGGAATACTTTACATTTTATCGAAAATTATCTGTTGCTAAGACAAAAAATATCGAAAATTGTCTCCAAAAAGTTCAAGTCTATCAGATATCTTTGGGTTCCTTTTTTCCTTTAGTTTTCCACCTCATTGAACTCATTACGAACCTAGTATCTTAGACGTAGACAAATTGATCACAAGAAAGATAACTGTAATGACTCATAGATCTATGCTATGCTTATCTCACATATCTTTGACTGATGCATATTTCATGGAAGGGACGATGATGTAAAAACGAATACAAAAAATGTTCCACAAACAAGCATAAACGAGATGATCAATAATGGATCTATAGGTCGGAGAGCTATATAAAGATCAAGGCAATTGCTAAAGGCAAAAACGGTTAGCAAAAACAACAAAAAATTTTCAAAAAAAGCCGCCATATTGGGTTGCCATGGTAAATTTTTTAATGTTCAAGTACCATGTTTTGAAAGTTTGACATGTTTATGCACCTTTGTGCATGTTTGCGTCGATTCGAAAAAATTTTCTCGATACGAAAATGAGCCTTATAAATTTTTCATTTCCGATTTTTTCCTGTTTTTTCTGAAAAATAGCGCCATATTGGATTTCCTATTAGTCAAAATGCAAAAATAAGGGCGGCATCGTGTAGAGCGACCCCGAAAACGTTAAGTAATGTTGGGTCGACTATGTAAGTCCACTTTTATTATCTTTCCCGTTTTGTCAAAGTTTACCTAACTTTTCTGCAGTTCTCGGCGTTAATGGGTTAATTATTCGACACGATAATAATACAAAGGGACCAGTCCCCGAGGGACCGTTAGGTACAGATACCTAATGATGTAATAGCAAGTAGAATGAGAGAGCGATACTTTAGTCAGATTTTACCAAAAATATTATTGGAATATACATTCAGAAAAAAATTTATCCTGAGTTCAATTTTTATCGTAGAAACTGAGAGTAGCTACAAATGAAAGATAATTATTTACTCCATTGACCCATGTAAAAATCTCAAAATTGAGGTTTTGGTCATTAGGTCCCTTTCTAGAAACCGCATCACATATTAATATACATTTGATAGAACATTCATGTATGTGTAACATACATATTCGATATATTATAACTCAAGCCATAATCCATTAGAGTTCATTAAATATTATTCAAACGTTCCAATTTTCGCGACTAATACATAAATAGCGTTCCATGATATCGATATTGCACAATCGATTTTATGCAAACAGATCAAGGGTTTCATTATATATATAGCGCTTGTACGGGATCTGGCGAATGGTGGATGCGGCAGACGGAAAACAAAACACAACTGCACAACAAAACAAAACACAGTGTGCACTTCATAGCGTTAGATTTTATTCGCGCTATTCAGCCAACGTCAAGTGGTCATGAGTTCTTTAAGAATGGATAGATATGTGTGTGTGAGTGTGTGCGTACGCGTGTGTGTGCGTGTGCGTACACGCGACGCGCTACGTTCATTCACGTTTCTTTAATTGCTGTTCAACGTGAGTTCATTACACATTAAAATTATTCTACAACAATGTGTGTACCCTTAATTCATGTCATTCATTTATGCGCAACATGTTTTTTTACGTATATTCACTTATAAAATAACGCAGAATGGTTCACCGCCATGCGAACTCTGAACGAGAATACATGCATATTTATGTGTAAAACTCGATTGTTTCGTTTTTATTTTTCATATCACAGGATTATCGTGAATTCGGATTTTGAAAAAAACTAATTTTTATGATCATAATTATAATAACAAACAGTCATTAATTGTAAAACCATTTAATTAAATGTGACTTTTTAGTATTTATGCAAATTCTCTGTGAAATATTACTCATTTATTGTGTTGATAATTGAATGACATCAAGTTGAATTTCAAGAATACTAGTGACAATACTCGTCACAATCATAACTATAACGAATTACCTATGAATCAGATTCAGATAGCTTACATTTTTTTTCGAAATATTCTTATTCTGAGTAAAAACACGTCAAGTGTGTCATGAAAATTCCACTACATTACGGAATTTTGGAAAAAATAGCGTTTTGTATAATGTTCATGTGACTCAATTTACCATGTAAATATTACGTCAAAATATTGTTATTTGTTGCTATTATGAACAATTAACTTTTTTGTAAGCGTTGATTAAAAAATTCATAACTCCTAAACAACTCAATTTAATCAAATAAAATTTTTTTCCTTGCCTCGATATGAGTTCGTTCCGTATTATAAGCAGGAAAACTTTCAAAAATTGTTTAAAAGATTAATTGTTCACATAATTTTTTAAAAAACATTGCATTCCTCAACCTTTTTTTTGCCCTAAGAAAATTAAATTTTTTTACTAAATAATACGGTAAACGTTTATCTTCAATAATCTGCAAATAGAATTTTGTAGTTTTTAATTTCATTCCAAAGATATAAATTTTTTTGTCGCTCAATTCCCTATCTCTGCGCTCGATACATTCCGTAATATTGCGATTACAATGTCTAATTATGCCTCATCTTACATCGCGATGAAGATAAACATTGAATAATAGAGAACTGCAGGACTCTCTCTGGCGGAAAAAGGAGGACAAACGATTGTCCTCCCTATAGTCCTATAGACCTGTGAAATGGACTATTTTCTTAAGTCTAATTTCAGCAAAATACTAACATCAATAATCTCAGTTGAGAATAGAATTAATAAAAAAAAACAACCAAACCAAAACTACTGCCCCAGTCAACTGAGACTTATACGTACAAAAACTCCCTCGTGAGCGTGGATTATCAATTTTCCTTCAGCATTAGCACGTATTGTACCTAATGTGTTACCTGTATCGTTTGGTTATCACGTACTATAGCACTCAAGGAATGGTATCGCCGATTTCTGCTGCGAGGCAGCGCGGCCAACGCGCCACCACGGCACTATAATCCATATAGCGTATAAGCGTACACAGCAGTACACATGTACTGCCTATAGATTCACTAAGGACCCCGAACTTTTCCAAGTTTGCTCGACCGCGCCCCATGTCGCGCGCTTGCATACATTTATATATATATAGTAGTAGTACAGTGACTGTGCTACTACAAATAACTGCATACAACTACACATGTTCATTTGCGTGCATTGGCGTTCATCTTATGTATCGAAAGTCGAAACGGTCATGATTTCGTGATTTCGCATGAAATAAATAAGCACGGCGCGTATATTACTTCATTTAGTCTTATTTTTATAATGGAGTAGTTTCGTAGTGGAGAGAATGCCCGCCGCGCATTCCGAAGGTCCCTGGTTCGGTCCCAGCCAGGAACAATTTTTTTTTTCTCTTCAAACATGATAATACAAAACTATAATATATATACTGTATTTTTTTTTAATTCTACGATTGATTCTATTAAAAACTTACATCATTTATGTACGGAGAGTTTCGTTAGAAATGCATGAAAATTGAATATTCCTGTAGTGTCTTTGTTTACATAGGATGTAATTTACCGATAAAAGCTATTGAAATTTGCTATAAGCTACGATTCGATACCTCCGGTATATTGGAACCATGTGAAGCATCGTACAGTAACGCGCTTACATTTATAAATATTTTTTGAAAATTATAGGCCATTTCAATGTAATATTTTAATTATATTTTCTGCAATGTGCAAACGCTTTCTAAATTTATTTGGTACTTTGATCACTAGTATGGCATCAGACATTAAAAATTGATTTGTTGAAACGTTTTTTTTATGTTATTTGCAAAATTGAAGTTTTTGCAAGAATAATATGCTTTCCCAAGTTTTCTAGGTCACTGGTCATGAATCTAGTGCCAGGTAGAGATAATTTATTCATTGAAATGTTTGTTTAACAAATTACGTAAAACAATAACATTGTTTCGGAAATGCATATATATGCATTTTATAGTTTTTAGGTACGATGATTACAAATCTTACACCTTGATTACAAAACTGATCCATTTAAACTTCCATTAGTATTTCTAGCAGATAATTGGGGAATTGAAATTTCAGGAAGATGCATATGATTTATGTTTTTCCAAATTGTAAAGTAAGAAATTTCATTATAATTCATGAAACACATTTAATAGTTCGGAATTTAGCTTGCGGATAATCAATAATATGAATATTTTCTCCCAAATACTGTTATAGAATAGACAACTTAACAATATTTAAATATTTATATTATATGTCTATATTTAGTAATATACCTAATTATGGCCTGTTGACCTGGAAAATCATTTAAGCATCTTGCAAGAACTTGAATTTTGCGTGAACATCCGGTAATTTTACTTTAAAAAATTATCTTCGCGAACCAGATGCCAAATTTGTAATAAGCAGACCAAATAAACAATGAAAAATAGGAAATTAGAGAGATTATGAATCAGTGAAAAATATTCGCATGTGACAAGATAGTATATTGTTTACCGCGGCGCATTATTGCTGTTCCGAGGACAAGGACGATAAGTTTTCGTCCGAGGCGCTAGCCGAAGACAGGAAAATATCGTCCTTGTCCGAGGATGGCAAATGCGCCAAGGTTAACATAAGAATTTCTGCCCGGAGACGTACAAAATCCAATTATTTGTCATAATTTAATTCCCAAATACATTGTTCTCCCTAAGGAAAACCTTGCATTGGCAATGTTCCTTTGCCATTGTGAACTCAATGGAATCTTTACGTAAATTGCTGTTTTACATTTAGTTTCGATAGAGTTTACAATGGCATATCTACATTGTCAAAGTAAGGATTTCTTCAGGGTTGAATGCATCGATTTTTAAAATCTGACATTGATTCCTTGATCAGTCTCCTGAAATCAAGGAATAGCATATGCATCTTTTAATTACTTCAATTTTTTTTCAAATGAAAAAATTAATGAAATCCATCCTCCACCACCTCCACCGAACATTGCCAATGTATAAATGCTAGAACTAATAAAAAGAGAGTTTAATTGTACTTACGACAAATCTTCATGAAAAAAGAGAGATACAAAAGTATTGAAATCAGTACTAAATTAATGTATGGTATGAATAGGGAAAGTATTTAATTGTTATGCAATTATTAATGTTTATGCAAAAACGGGATCAGTATTTATTATATGATATACGCCATTATACTTGAGTGGTATACAAAACGAAACAACCAATTACAAAACATCAGTTTTTACAGTTTTTCATAGAATACAGATACAGTAGAATTTATCGAATTAAAGTTTTGTAAAAATCGAATAGTCTCAGAAGTAAAAGTAGGTCAAAATTCATTCGTGGGCTGCTGTGCAAAAAACAACCTATCATATGTTGATAGTGATTTTTGTATTACCAATAAATTTCATAATAATAACCAAGCTCTATTACTGAGATAAGATGATTGATCCGTATTACTTTATTTATACTCATAACTGACAGATAACTTGGAATTTGAATACATAATAAGTATTGCAAAAGTTTGACTCGATGCAGCTTTTCGTGGAAAAAGATATCCAGTAAAAAATTCGGCTAAAATACTGCGAAAACTATGAAAGTTGTATATATTCGTTGAAATTTACTGACACGCTTTTTCCATTATTGAATATTATCATATGAGATCCAGTTAGCGCAATATTGATTTAGTAACCGATTGTTGCTCTTAAATCATGTGTTTCTACTGCATTTTGAGGTAGTTTTGTTTCATAATTTGTGAAGTTACAAATTTTTAATAGATGAAATAGCTAAAACAAAAGGAGAAAGAAACATCAGTAGAGTAAATACAAAATGCAATAGCAATTGTTGCGGCACTACGCATCTACTATTATGCGTATAAAACAGTAATTTCATCAATCTTGACTGCAGCCCACGAATTAATTTTTACCTACTTTTACTTCTGAGACTATTGGATTTTTACAAAACTTTAATTTGATTAAGTCTACCGTACCTGTATTCTATGAAAAACTGTAAAAACTGACTCCTCGATATGTTGTCTGGAGATAGGATTCATTAGGGTCCGTTCTTTCGGTCGAGTGGATTCCCGGGCAGTGACAAAGTGATTGAGGGCGGGGGGAAGGGTCATTAATATCTTCGTGATTATCATTTTAGCAGTTTTTTGACCTAGGCATTCTAACTGATGTGCCAAATCTTGCAAGCGAGCAATGTGTATAAGAATATCATCACCTGATAGTTTTTGAAGGCTAGACCATTGCTAAAGAAGCATGTGGATGTTAGACTCTGATTTCTGCTCATAAACGGATGACAATTTCGACCACAGGGATTGAGCGGATTCACAATTCAGAATGTGAAGTAGCGGTTTCTCCTCAATCGATGCAGCAATCACTTTCTGGGCGTTATTGTCAGGTTTTTTCATTGCTCCAGGTCCTTGTTGTTCTCAGTTGTGGTAGACTCAGGGCGCGGCCACGTGCCTTGGACGACTTCCCATGATCCGCATGCCTTTAGGGTGACTATGACGCGGAATTTTCACGTTGCCCAATTTTCGATTCCGTTTCATTTGGGTATTCGCACACTTTCGCTCTCCATCGCGCACACAGATCGAATTCAAAAGGACACACGTGTTTAAAAAAAAATCGAGTAGAATAATTTCCGCAATTATGACTTTTCCCAGTTGATTTTCAGAAAAATATTCGTTATTCGGCGAACCTGGGCCCATAACCTGTTAGAAAAGCAGGGTGAACAACGAATAACACTTGTGATTAAACTGAGAAAAGTGGATTTATTGAGTGTAAAGAGAGTGTGTTAACGGAACTGACGTTTTCGACAGACTAAGAGTTGACCCAGAGAAAGGTTATTACAAAAGTGGTGAGGTCTCAAACAGCTGATCAAGTTGACACCATTGCGCCGACGTGAGGCGCGCGAATTTAAAAATACAATTCAAATCTTTATAAACTCCAACACGCAATATTGCGGAATGTGTCGAGCACAGAGATAGGGAATTGAGCGACAAAAAAATGTATATCTTTGGAATGAAATTAAAAACTACAAAATTCTATTTGCAGATTATTGAAGATAAACGTTTACCATATTATTTAGTAAAAAAATTTAATTTTCTTAGGGCAAAAAAAAGGTTGAGGAATGCAATGTTTTTTAAAAAATTATGTGAACAATTAATCTTTTAAACAATTATTGAAAGTTTTCCTGCTTATAATACGGAACGAACTCATATTGAGGCAAGAAAAAAAATTTTATTCGATTAAATTGAGTTGTTTTGGAGTTATGAATTTTTTAATCAACGCTTACAAAAAAGTTAGTTGTTCATAATAGCAACAAATAACAATATTTTGACGTAATATTTACATGGTAAATTGAGTCACATGAACATTATACAAAACGCTATTTTTTCCAAAATTCCGTAATGTAGTGGAATTTTCATGACACACTTGACGTGTTTTTACTCAGAATAAAAATATTTCGAAAAAAAATGTAAGCTATCTGAATCTGATTCATAGGTAATTCGTTATAGTTATGATTGTGACGAGTATTGTCACTAGTATTCTTGAAATTCAACTTGATGTCATTCAATTATCAACACAATAAATGAGTAATATTTCACAGAGAATTTGCATAAATACTAAAAAGTCACATTTAATTAAATGGTTTTACAATTCAGTAAACGGATCGAATAAGTGGACGAGACGCGTGAATCCTTGCTGCACTAGAAAGGATGGTCAGAGAAACTGCAAGAAAGCAGAAGGATTGGAGTCTCATCGATTGGCTGTTCGAATTTTTTATCCTTTGCAACTCGCTCTCGATCAGCTTATTATCATCCGATGTAGTTTATTTTTTCAACTAAATGCTCGTGCTAATTTAGAGTTTCCGTAAAGATCAGTTGCGTTTCGATATTTTTGTTGATTAACATGTGATTCATTAAGAAAGTAGAGGTACTTTGGAACCAGAAAATCATTCTTTGAACTGCTCTGTTTGTAGGAAAATAATTATAGACTGATATTTTATCGTAAAAAATAAGAAAATCCGGAAAGGTTTGTTGCTAATTGCAAAAATGAAATACATGAACAAACGCTAGGCCAAGTTTTGAGCATTCATTCAAAATAGGTAATATTGAGCTCGAAGAATAAATGTAGTTGGCAGCTCGCGGTTTCGAATTTTTCATGGTTAACAACATATTGTTAATTTTTTTAATGCAAATAGATACTATTGTGACTACGCCAGCTATGAATGAAAAATTTTAATCTCTATACTGTCCGGCTTAACGAGGCATGGATTTTGACAAAAAAATGTATCTAGGTGAAAAAAAGATTTTCAGGGTGAAATGAATCTAGTTTGATGAGATTCTTAAGTCACGCTATGTTTATTCATTTTTTAACATAGTGAAAAAATCTATCGTCTTCTTTTAAATACATTATTTTTTTCTCAGAGTAACATTACTAAAAATATTTTTCAATGCCTGAACTATAATACACTTCATACTTTTTCGACTAGACGTTCGCAAATTTCGGAAAAGGTCTGCTTTTTTTTTGGCAGTTTAACGGAGGCGCATTTTAGTAAATTATTATAAAAAGTTTGTCCCTGTGTTCTCAAAAATGGCGACAATTTTTTAATATCCGCTTATTTTTCTGCTGAAATACCGACACTTTTTGCCAATTGAGCATTTTGTAAATCTTCAGAACTCATGTCACATTTTGGAAAAATTTTCTTTGGTTCTTCCTGATCATAACAGTAGTAAGCATGAACCTCTCCGTTAGGGAAATATACCATTCTCACAGCTTTGCTTATACCAATTTTTTGAAATTCAGGGTTTTTTTCAAATTTTGATTCAAAATCTTTCACTTGGATTTTTGACACATCTACCATTATAAACGGTGGATCCCTTGAATTTTCGATCAATTTGATGTAATCTCGATCCGTTTCGATCACTTCGTGCAATTTCGTTTTATGTCCGTATATTCCAAAATTCCGATCGCATTGGTTATACGAATGACCTCTGACTGGGTAAAGATGTTGGATGTTTGTTTAAAACTTTATGGATAGCATCGAAAGGAAAAAAAACCATTAAATAATTTCTATTTTGTCCCCCAGCTGCGTCAGAATAAAATATATTTCAATGAAACAATTTAACTTTAATTCTTCTGAAATCGCGTAATATAACAAATTACACACAGTATTGGCCCCTTTTTTCAGCGTCCCTTCAATAAAATGTAGCTGTTTGAATTGTTATGTATATGTACGTTGAAAATTTACAACCACAGTAAACGACAATAAAATTGGCCATTCACTGGGAGCTTAGGACAACCCAAATTTTGTCCAAAATCGAATTGAACATGTAACACGTTTTTGGTTTCCATCATTTTTTTTTCAAAAATTTTGTACTTTTCAACTCGACAAACATGATCGTTATATATTTCTTTGTTTTTTTCCATTTTTCTCAAATGAAAAGCATACGTCACAAACGTCAATTCTAGGCAAATGGAACGAGAAATCCATGAAGTGATTGAAATATTTCGAGTATGTGCTTCTATCGATAGGAACATTTTTATCTCCTGTTACAGCAGAATAATAATCAAGAAACATGTAGTACAATGTAGTTAAAGTTAATTTCGAAACTTCGAAATAATTCAGTTTTGAACTTTCACGAGCGTACTGAGATTCTGTGTGCGGTAATTGCTCGAAATAAAGTTTTATCAAATTTTGAACATCATTCATTAGTTTTACAGCATGATTATTATGTTTACCACGACAATCATCAAGGCTTTCATCATTTAAAATTTTTTTCTGCATAATATTAATTTTGCCCTTGTTGATTTGTAAAACGCTGTAAAGAAACTTTTTGCAAACAGAAATATTTGTAGTTTTGATTGGAAAATAATAATTCCAAAGGGTTACACGACGATTATTCTTTTCAGGAACGACTTTCATTGTTGACTGGAGGAGGACGTTTTGAGCTTGATAATCTTGAAGTTTCCAAAAATTGTCAAAAAATTGTAATTGATTAAATTCCTCAATTTTTTTGAAGCATTCCTTGGGGCAGCAAGCACGAATAGGGGTGAACTGTTTTTCTTCCACAATTTTCCCCGATACAGAAACATATTCTTTCCCCTGTACAAAAATGAATCCACCTTTATGAAGATATTTAAGTTTTTATTTAAAAATAAAGTTCGAACGTAAGCACTAATTACCATATTCCTTTCATTTTTCGCGATTTTCTGCTTCCACGATTTTTCATTTCTTGGCCGCTTTCGGCCTATTGTTGTACTTGTAGATGCCATTCAATTACACGTAACCACTAATTGTACAACAAATAAACAATCACTTCTTTTTAAAGCACTTATATCAGAAGTTTCTGCGCGATGTGCTCGGGTTCGTTTCCCAAAAACAACTAAACATGAACGAATGAAAAATGAAAACAGAACCAACCCAAAAAAAGGAGGATTGAGAATCCTTTGTGTAAAATATTCGACGAAAAATCTTACTGATGACCTCCAGAAACGAGAAACAAAGCCCAATATATCGTCAACTCTTTTCAGTTGGTTAACGGCACTTACAAAGGCGAATGAAAAAAAAAAAAAAACCTTTTTCTACGGAAAAATTTTTACGTTGAATCCCATGAAAAACCTGAAAGGCAGGACGACGGTTTTCCGTTTTTGTCCTTAGGTCAGTGTAGATATTACAAAATTTTATTCCTTCATGCAACTTCATGCAGCAAACCTTTCGGATTTTCTTATTTTTTACGATAAAATATCAGTCTATAATTATTTTCCTACAAACAGAGCAGTTCAAAGAATGATTTTCTGGTTCCAAAGTACCTCTACTTTCTTAATGAATCACATGTTAATCAACAAAAATATCGAAACGCAACTGATCTTTACGGAAACTCTAAATTAGCACGAGCATTTAGTTGAAAAAATAAACTACATCGGATGATAATAAGCTGATCGAGAGCGAGTTGCAAAGGATAAAAAATTCGAACAGCCAATCGATGAGACTCCAATCCTTCTGCTTTCTTGCAGTTTCTCTGACCATCCTTTCTAGTGCAGCAAGGATTCACGCGTATCGTCCACTTATTCGATCCGTTCACTGAATTAATGACTGTTTGTTATTATAATTGTGATCATAAAAATTTTTTTTTTCAAAATCTGAATTCACGATAATCCTGTGATATGACAAATAAAAACAAAACAACTGAGTTTTACAAATAAATATGCATGTGTTCTCGCGCAGAGTTCGCACGGCGGTGAACCATTCTGAGTTATTTCATAAGTGAATATATGTATAAAAACATGTTGCGCATAAATTAACAATTGCGCATAAATTAATAATTAATTATGTGTGTACCCTTGATTCATGACATGAATCAAGGGTAGACACATTATTGTAGGATAAATTTATCGTGTAATGAACTCACGTTGAACAGCAATTAAAGAAACGTGAATGAACGAAGCGCGTATATACATACACTAGAAACTCGTATAATCTGACGCCCGCGAATCATTTGAAACAGCGCGAAACTCGTTTTAGTTCATCTTGAAGGGGCTCCTACTCTTTTCGCGGTTGACTCACGTGATCTCCGCTGATTGGTTGAGGGGAGGGACGAGAAAGAGAGAGAGCGCTTGAGCAGTCGAGTTGTCTCCGCTGGTTTCGGCACATGTCACGCGACATAACATTTTGTAAATATGCGTCGTTCCCACACTTTCTTCTTCCTCCTGATTCGACGAGCCCTTACCAGCCTCGCTGCGTTCTGCCGCGCACAAGTGTGATGGTGGGAGAGCGAAATCAGGAGAAGAGGTAGGAAAGACGAGTTTAAATCGTTAGAAAAAGTGTGCCGCTAAGTTATGTGATTTTCTAGTACACACACACACACACACGCGCGCGCGCGCGCACGCACATGTATATACTCTCTTTATTATAAAAAACTTGACACCCCCGCTGCCCCCGCCACCGTGTCAGTCAACTCGAATGAACTCAAGTCAACCCAAATAAACTTAAGTTAACTCAAATAACTCAACCACTGCTGCCCCCGCCGCCGTGTCAATCGCTCCTCCTCCCCCTCCTATCCCTTCCTTCCACCCCTTTCCTCCCCCATCCTTCCTACTCCGCTACTTCTCCTTCCTCTCCCTCTTACCCTTCACATCCATCTTCTTTCCTCTACTCTCCTTCTCCCAACCCCCTTTTCTTCTGCCCTCCTCTTCCCCGAGCCTGCTACTTATTATAGCAACCGTTGCAATGCCACTTCCGCCGTTTATAATGCTGCTCCCTCTGTGTATTTTAATTCTACTCCCTCCCCTCCTTTTCTATCCTTTTCCTTCCCTCTTCCCTTTTTTCTCTCTGCCATCCTTCCCCTTCTCTCCCCTCCTCTGCTTTCCTCTCTCCTCTACGATCCATCCAGTTTGCCATGGAAACCGTTCCTTCGACAAGTGGCAGCTTTAGAGAAGGGGAGGGGAGAAGAAAAAGGAGTTATGCGAGAAGGAGAGTGGAGGGGAAAAGATGGATGTGAAGGGAAGGAGGGGAGGGGAGGAAGGGAGGGATAGGGGGAAGGGATAGGATTGTGAAGGAGGGGAGAGGAAGGCGAATATTGAAGGGAAATGCAAAGAGGGATAGGAGGGTAGGGGAAGTAGGGGTGAGGGAGGGGAATAATAGGAGTTAGGGGGAAGGAGTAAAGGAGAGGATGGGAGGGGAATGAGGGGAGGACGATCGACTGACACGATTTAGCTAATATTAGCCAAAAATTTAGCTCATGTTATTTTTTGTAACTGATTTGTATCTATTTATTATACTCATAAACCATCAATAAATGTTGTTACTGTATTAAAAAAATTTTTGTTGAATAAAACAACCTAAAACTAATACTAAATGGGGGTTGGCGTGCGAAGCGCGCAGGGGCAAAGCGCCTCTTGTGTGTGTGTGTGTGTGTGTGTGTGTGTACTGCTAGGCTCGAGGCGGCCATCCATGTATGTTTGGCATTTTCACAAAGTTCTCTCGAGTAAACGTCCGACGTATGGATAGCTGCCGACTACAGGCGGAGAGTATACATGCCGTTCGAATATAGTTCGACGGAATAAATTTTCATTGAATTAAAAGCTGCTGTCTACAGGCCGAATCTATAAACAGTGTTGGAGAGCAAATCAAGCTTTTATCAAGCTTTTTATCAAGTTGCACTGTGCACAGTTGTGCCGCTCTATGGCAAAACCTTCAATCAGTTTTTGAGCGAAGTAAATTCGAGCAAAAATAATTTCAACCTTATTGTGCTGGTCAGTGAGAAATTGTATATATTACGTTGTTAAGCATTGTTAATGCGACTGATTGTAAGGTGATCATTTTGCCAACAGTGAAATAGAATATTCACAATATACTTTTTAGTTTGACATTTTATACGCATGCAGCATAGAGGTCTTATTTTTACTATTTGTTGGGCCTCAAACTTTTACTTGTTTATCTTTTCAACAAATGGTACATTCTTTCACGTACAGTTGACGATATGATAAATGACGGAAAACTCAAAGCTTACAACATTATTTGGTACTATACAAAGCTATTAACGTTTTTTTACTGTTCTGATTCAGCATAATCGATAATGTATATCTATACTAGTTTCATTTTACCCAGAAAATAAGTGATGTTTATATTTCTTTCTTCTGATAGCCTGTCTCCGTATACTTATCATCAATATAATGGAGCAATCGTTTAGTGTTAACTCTAGAAACGAAAAATCATAATCGAGTTTGTATTATTAGTTTCAAAACGTACGAAATCATATTTGAGTTGTTGCTGTTAAATTAAAAAAAAATACATTTCCACTGCTTACACTGATTTAACGCCTGAATCTTTTACGTTTCAAGACAAAAATTAATAAGCTTTTAGATAAGTAAAAGATCTATTATCGGTAAATGTGCCAATATTTTGTTGTCTAACTTCAGGATTTTATAAAACACATCTCAGGATTAGCGGAACATTGAGGGTTTACTCTTCAAGTTCCAAAAAATAAAAATGATACTGAATGAAGTTTATTCAGAGGATCGATGGTATCCCCAAACATGGCATAAATTAGCGATTTAAGGTTAGTCCATTTTCTCTGCTCGATTTCACTTATCTCACTCATATGGGTGAGGTAAGTGAAATCGAGTGGAGTAATTGACCCTACCTAGAGTCGCTCAGTTACCCATACTTGACAGACACTCAAATCGATTTTTCGATACACTCGTGAAAAATATAGTACACAACTCTTTGAGTATCGACAGACTCACCATAAACGTCAAGTTGACAACGCAAAGCCACACTAACCCATGTGGCTTTGCGTCTATGGTAAAGCTCCCGATACTCAACTTGTGTAATATACTATTAATCTCTACAGCTTCAACAGAAGCCGACCGATTTTGATAATTTTTACGTTAAAATGCGTGGAATAGATTGAAAATTTCAATAATTCCAAAATTTATGAGATATCTACATATTACCTTGTTTAAATCGTGCTAACGCGAAAACTGAAAAATTTCTTGAAAATTTATTTTCTTAAAATTCCTTTTTTTCCGTAATGAATTGTTTTTTGTATGTTGAAACAACGCTTGAATTCCATTTTGGAAAATTTTTTGTTTTAAAGATAAAAATTTTATAAGAAAATATTTGATTTCTTCGTGTAACATCATCTGAGTTTACTCATTATTGTCTTTTATTAAATTCTTGCAGTCTCGAAATGACTTTTCTAATTGGAAAAGTTACAAAGTACTATCTGTAAGTCAGTTTTGGTAAAATATTACCATATTGAAATAAAAAGAGTGCTGCTGGGAATCAACGGAATGCAAAAAATATAAGAAAGTCATGTAATTATAAAAAGAACAAACAAACAGATCAGTTATAAGAAATTGAACTTATACTTACAAATAACAATGTCTCTCATAAATCTATAAAATTCTACCTATTCATATACTTAGATAGATTACTTATCATAAATAAATTAGCTGATTTGATCATACACCATTGCCAATTGGAAAATTCCACTTTATGCAGTTCGGGATTTGCATTTAGTATGTGTATTTCTATTTTCTATGAGTAACAAAAAAAGCCTAGGTAATAAACTATGTGCAAAGAATACGTTCAAATAAATTTTTTAACCGAATTTAGTATCATAAATCATAAACATTTTCAATGACGCAACTAGACATTCCAAAAATCGTTTCATATCTGGGTAAAAAAAAAATAATAGAAGAAAAATGAGATTTTTATTTGCCATCTGTCATGTAAAAAAGTATGGGATGACATCGGAAGGTTTATCAATAATGACATATGACACAATATAATTTGACTAATGAACCTTCAAAATATATTGAATCCAACAAATCAATTATTGGAAAATATCAATCTTGTAAACGAAAAATCGAATCAATCTGTATCGATGGCAGATAATTGGAAATTTCAGAAAAAATTGAAAAAGCATTGTAAAGAAACAAAAAGGATATGTAATAGATATTCGTTAAAAGCATGACTGTGAATATTAAATTTGCAGAGAAATTCATAATGTTTTTATTGCTAGGACGTGTCAATATGAGTAAAAATTTGTTGATTTGAGTTTGATGCAGTTTCTACTATCTTTCGAAAAGATTGTTAAATTGTTACGCTGAGAAAAAACAGGGAAACAGTAAAAAACGATCGTTGAAAAAAGGCCCATACTAATTTGGCAACGCGGATACAACTCACTAGTATGACGGAAATTCCTACTTTTTATGGTAAAACCTACAATTTGGTATGTTAAAAACTTTAAGCTAGTATTTTAAAAAGTTGGAGTTCGTATGGAAAAAATTGCTAGAAAAACTTCCAGTTTCTACCACACCAACTAGAAAATTCCGTTATACCAGCGTTCCGTATGCGCGTTGCCAAACTAGTATTGGACTTTTTCCCTGATTTTTTTTCTCAGTGTACAATAAAAAATATTCTTTGCACATGGTTTGTTACCTAGGCTTTTTTGTTCCTCAAAGAAAAGATTAATACACATATTAATTGCAAATCGAGAACTACATAAAGTGGAATTTTCCAATTGACAATGGTGTATGGTAACATTAAATCCAATTAATTTATCCATGATAAGTAATCTATCTGAATATATGAATAGGTAGAATTTCATAGATTTATAACTGACACTGTTATTGGTGATTATAAGTTCGATTTCTTATAGCTGATTTTTTTTTTTATTTTTTTTTTTTTATAGTCAGGAATTGAAATTTTGCCAAATTTAATTATTCTTTCATATTTAGATGATACCTACTTGAAAAATAGCTCTGATTTTCTGATTATATGCTGAAAAAATCTAAAAACCGATGCCCCCCCCCCCTCTCAAAAAAAATGTATACCTAGATCCACCACTGGTTGCTGCAAACAATATTTATAACTTATTTTTGACAAGTCAATTTGATAATTGACGAATTTAAAAAGCAAAGTTGTTGAGGTATGAGTTTAAAGAATGAATCATGTGAATAGTAGCATTAAGTTTGAAAACCCAGAGTGAAATATTTTAAAAATTAATATTTGCCGCCTGGAACGAAGAAAGGTACTTTACAGCACCTAGGCGCTTTGAGAGAAAAACGAGTTTGAAAATAGGAAGTCCCTATGATTTCTACGAGCAGATCAACTTTGAAGCTCAAATTTTTATGCAATACAATAATATTACAAACTGAAGACTAGGCTCAATCGGTAGATAAAGTTATTCATGTTCAGAATAATTGGTAATCTCATTTTTGATTTTTGGTGCGGTAAGGTGCATTTCCTTGTTTCATGCCACATTTTGATGTGGCCAATTCATTTTGATACCAATTCATAATCGAGCAATCTTGAAACTTGAAACTATAGTTCACTCGGAAAACAAGCAAGGGTAAAGTTTTTAAAATTCTTCAGTGACAAACTTCTACATTGTGAAATTCAAATCGAACACATAAAGATAAGACTTTGTATGTTTCTGAATTTCCAGACATTCCTGTATACCAAAAAATATAATAGTTAAAAATTTAATTTGCAATTCAATTATTCGTGAATTTCAAAGTCAACGATCTAATGAAAATTTTCGTTTCTGTTCAGTACTACTTAATCGATTTTTGTGGGTTGTACAAAATAATTTTTCTACAACAAAAAAATTTTGGATCCTGCAGAGTCAAAAACTTAACCCTTCACACTATACATAATTTTCAATTTTATCGGTTATGTTCCAAATTACAGTTATGCTTGAAATTTGTAAATCATATGCTTAAAATAGTTTTTAACCAAATGATTTTAGAAATACCCAATTCCCGTCAAACAGAACAATTATAGAATATAGTCGACGGGAAGAATAGATAAATTGCTGTGAATGATATTGGAAAAATACATAGGCATGCATGGTACAAGAGGTACCAAAAAAAAAGTTGTTTACAACAAATTGAATCACAGAATTCTGTTATTATGTTACGCGCTGTTGGTAAAATTAAAAATTTTGTGCTCCTCCTTCCATCCTCTACATAACTGAGTCTTTCAACGACTCAATTTTTTTCTGTCAAGTGTGGTGCACATTATCTTATTACCTCGCTCATGTCCATTTGTACTGGATCGTAGTTAGCATCGCTGGCTCTTTCGGTTGTTTCTTGGTCTTTTTGTGATATCTTAAAAAGTAAAAGATGATTTTATGAATTTTCACCTCAACTCAATGCAAAGGCATAATCTACATTCATAGAATATTTGAAAGGCTGAGAGTAAAAACCGAACTAGTAAGAGACAGATGAATGTGAAACTCCATGTTTTCTGTCTCTACTCGCTCGGTTTTTCCTCTCAGTCTGTCATTTATTATTTTCATTTGTAAAAATTTTGCACTGTAAACAATTGGTGAAAATCATTTTAAAACTGCAAAGAGGGGCTGTGTAAAAATAATAATTATATTGTTAATCCCTAATTAATTGGACCCCTTCCTTATTAGGAGTTTGTTCCCTTGTCCAACAGGAATATATCGATACCAAGGAGGTATATAAAGGAGAACTCACTCCGGTGGTGGGGGTGGTACAAAATTCGTTGAGAGCTGTCGTGAGCCTTAATTTTATGTCTTAACATACTGTTCCTTTTATTTCGTGTTTTAAAATATTGTAACTTTCAAATTTACATATATTACTTGTCGTGATAAATTTAATGAACTGTGTTTAATTATTTTTTTTATCATAAAATTTACTTGAGATATTTTTTCACTTACTTGTGTACAGTCACTTCCTCCTTTTTGTTGGGTTTTTGACCGCACAAATAACACACAAGGCCTAATTGGTCTGTTCATGAATTTTTAGAAATAAAAAACATCAATTTTTCACTGTACCAAGGAACTTATATCCACCCTGCACATGCGAAAATTCATGGGGTCGCATGTATCTTAATCACCAGAAGTGCCCAAAAATAAAAACCCTTGGCAAGAATACGTGGAATAACCATTATATTTAATAACATGAAAATCTGGCTCATACGCAGAAACAGCCTGGTGCGCTAGAATACCTTTGAGCTTTCGACGGATATTCTCCCACGATTCTGTACCCTCTCCACCGGAGTAAGTTCTCCTCCCTTACATACCTCCTTGATCGATACATTTCCAACTACCGCTTCTTCTAGTCTTGGGATAGGACGAGCCAATGAGGAAAAGGCAGGAACATAATAGATTTAAAATTGCTATTATGTAAATATAAAAAAAGTTCAACATAAAAAAATGTCAAAATATCAAAAAATGAATGTTAAGAACTTCAAAACTTGGGTGATGCTTCTGAATTTTCAAAATAGGGAACTTGCTTATCTGAGATAGAATTATTCAGAAGTGAAATTTTTGGCTAATAAAATAATTTGAAGAAGAATATAGTAATTTGTAGTTTGCAGTTCAGTTTATTTATTGTTCATATTTAATGACCTTACTTGTCAAATGTGAATTAACAGAGCAGATGTTTAATTATTATTTTACCTGTTGAGGAAAAAAAAAAATTATTTTGCAAAAACTAAACATAAAAAATAAAATTTCACTAGTATTTAGATACATGAATCTTTCAATTTCTTTTAGTTAAAACGCTGCATAAAAGAAAAAAAAAAAACAATATGCAAATAATGTTAAATAGCGAATGGCGAGTGACAAAAATTTAGGTGAAATTGGAGAGAGGCAGCTTCTGTCAAAAATAGACTTTTAGTTCTAATCAGGAAAATGTCGGCTTCAGGAAATCTATATAATTATGAATATATGAATTTTGGAAAGTGGACATTTTTCCTAATAGAACGTCTATTTTTGGCGGAAGCCGCAACTTTACAATTTTATTGAAATTCATAATGGTAATTAAATGATATTTATCTTATTAATCGTTCAAACTCAAACGAAAAACTTTTTATTAAAAAATGCAGCACAACAATACAAAGTTTTAGAAGTATAAGAATAACAAAGGTTTGAAATTCAAGATTTTCCAAATGAAAAATTCTACTCAAAAATCTTGAATTTCAATTTAAGAACTCTTTAATTTCACAAAATTATATTATAGCTCCGAAAATAATGACCTGAGCAATAAATGAAACTGGCATGATTATTTATTTCAAGTTTCAAATGTTACGTTTGGAGGATACCCAAATCAAAAACTAATACTTTCATTTGTATAATAATGATAAAAAAATGAAATTAAAAAGTAAAATAAAAAATCAATTTATATGAAAAATGAATATATATAAATTACAGCAAATATCAAAATTAAAATGAGGGGCCAGCCAAAACATTAGTTTATAATAATAGTAAGTAAATTACAGTTGCCTCCATATATGTAATACTTCTATATGGCCAGCGTCCCATCTTTCCCTGTTGCAAAGGAGCATCGTGATGGAAAGAGAAAGGAATAAGATGAATCGCGTGGTACTCCACATGCGCGACTCTCATACATACGCTCAATTCTTGGTATTGTTGCATGCATACTACGATATGCGTTCACGTATTAACTCCAGTCAACTCCTGTGCAAGAGAGAAACGAATCGTCTACTCTCTTCTCTTCCCGATGCGCTTCTCTCTCAAGCTGGCCATATAGTAGTATTTCATATATGGTTGCCTCTAAATATATTGCCGCTAAGTGTCTTTTGTTTTTTTTCTAGTGGCTGTTAAATGGACCTAGAAAGGAGGTCCGCGGCAATATATTTAGAGGTGACTATATTGATGATTTACGTATTCGCTATTGTATAAAATGAAATAACACAGTCTAACAAAAAAAATATGGACACAATGTTTCACTGGAAATATGTAGCTACCGTCAATACTATACCAACCCCAAAACAGTTTTTCATGATCGATTCGTGTTGGCAACCTGGAGGGAAAAATAGCGCGGCGGCCAATGCGCAGCAGATTGGTGATCAATCCACGGGCGCACCGAAAAACACCGTGCTGGCGGGTGGAGAAACATACGCATCGATCACGCACACGTGCCCACTGATCACGTGAACGTGTCTGTTGATCTCAGATCGATACGCCGCTTCCTATTTCTTCGTAAGTGTTTGTAAGCGACGACTACCAATATCCAGCGCATCGGTTGGAGATCAGCGTAGACGATTCTCCTGACTCTGTGTATTGGCAGGCGATCTCCTAACAAACTTTTCAGTTTGTTGATGATGTTTAGTTTTCTCTCCGTGAACACATTGATTGTTCAAATTATTTTTTACAAAATCTACAATTTTCTTGCGATGTTTTTAAGAAAAAAAAAAACAAATTGTAGGTTTTCAATGTCAGGAAATCTGATTTTAGAGTCAAAATTGTAAAAAAATAAATATTTTTATATTTCAATTTCAAAAAAATGTTGACACGTTTTTTGTCCAAAAAGAGTCTTTTACATGCTCATTCTCTCCAATTCTCCCATTGGCATATTATAATAGAGAGCCTACACTCTCCGGAAAAAACAGTTGTGTTTGAATCACATTCCTGTGGAACAGGTATAAGATATTTTTTCGACAAAAAACATATCTACGTTTTTCGAAAATTGAAAATATCGTTTTTGTGCAATTTTGACTTCAAAATCAGATTCCTTGACATTGAAAACCTACAATTTGGGTTTTTTCCTAAAAACATCGTAAGGAAATTGTGGACTTCATGAAAAATAATTTAAACAATCAATATGTTGCAAACAGGATTTGATCATGCAAAACTGTTTTGGGGTTGGTATAATGATGACGTTAGCTACATATTTTTTAGTGAGACATCCCATCCATATTTCCGAAAGTCAAATTTTGTCAGACTGTGTGATTGGATTTTGAATATGAAACCATAATAGAAAATAAAAAAAAAAAGAAAAATGAATAAAAATATGTTGCATGGACTGAAATAAGGGCCTTAACAGCACCTCGCTGCTTATCCAGAAAAAAGGACTTCATGTGAATTTTTGAAAATTGATAATGTGTAATAATCAAAGATAAATGAATGCTGAAACAATGAAACAAAAGCATTAAAAAATTATTATTCAAGCACTAGCAGAAAATTTTTAAAAATTTTATCATCAATTTAATAACTCGTTATAATGTTAACTGATTCAATTCCTGACTGGAGTTGACTAATATGAAGAAATAATGAATGTGCCTTAATGATAAATAAATTAATTATTTTGTCATAATAATTGGTAGAGAAGATAATTATAATGACAAGAAATTAATAGATTGAGGTACTCTTTAATTACAGTAAACTATCAACAATTATTTATTTGGGGCGAAAACAGACCAAAACACATCGAGAACGAAGTGGTGACTTAGCAACAAAATAAATTGAAAATTTCTTGCTGCAGGTTTTTTTGAATAAAATAATGAAAGAAAAACGTCGCATGAAGGCTGCAATTGCTGTTAACTTGACAGAATTAAAGATAAATGCAATAAAATGTTCAAGAATGTGTGTACATGACGGACCGGACGGGGGTTTATCAAGGTATTGATTTCCGCCGTTTTTTCGGAAGAAATGAGTTGACAGGAATATGGCTTTCGATCGCGAGTGATAGCGATTATTTGATTTTATTTTCTTCAACTCGAAGTTACCTTCATATCTTCCGAATTATCGCTATTTTCTCCTTCACTCGCGTAATTTACCAAGGAATCCATAATGGCGTGTGATGGCATGTACTGGCGTATACACAGTTGTAAACAGCAATACACACAAATACACAGCTGTGCACAGCAATAGGCAGCAATAGAGGGCAAATAGAGAGACTCAGAGTGGCAATTGAAACCGCTCCTACGGATGGTAGAAGGAGGATATGAAACTCAGGGTGGTTTAACTTCGATGAAAAATTCGGCCTACACTGGGAAAAAAAACCCGTCGTATTAACCGTTAAATCCGTTTGTGCCAACGTTGATGCAAACCGTGACGCTGGTGAAAAAAAATTTCTTTGCAATGGCCGGTAGAAGATAAAAGATATTTTCCTGATATCTTTTACAATATATGTTATTATGTACATGTTTCACACATGTTTTTTAGTTTATATCGTGTTTCTTACATATGTGAGACATGTAGAAGATGTTTGCTTGCAGATATATATATATATATATATGCATGCATTGTTTGTTATTGTTTATTTTGGTGTTGCAATAACTCGCATGATATGTTGTTTAATAAATTGCGATTGAAAGGCGATGGTATAAATTTCATTAATCAAATGACGTCACGGAGAGAAAAAGAGAACTTGATCGATTGTACGTTGCTAAAAGTCGCGCCTTAAAATGCGCAAGAGTGAAAGCTGAATTGGCAATAGACAATATTTTGCGGGAAGTTCTTGAACGCAATGAAGATCAAATACCAGATATTTATGTTGTAGTTCTTAAAAATAATTTATTCAATACTTTAACACAATATATAGCGTAAAAAATGATCGTGCCCTAGTGATTTTGATTTTTATACAAACCTCATCAAAAAAATGAAATTCAATATAAAATCGTACATTTTTCATAAGTCTTGTACAAGATATTACAACATGTACAATATATATTTGAAATTACGTGTTTAAAATATCTTTATAAATATATCCACAAGACATCTGCAAAAGTATGTCGCGGGAACATCTTTTAACTGCAGGGCCGGATTAACAAGTAGGCAGAATAGGCAGTTGCCTGGGGCCCCCGATTTTAGGGGGCCCCCGAAAAATGAAAAAGACTTCTAAAATTTTCTTACAAACATACAACTCTAGAGAGTGAAAGAAAAATATAATCAGAACTGAAAATAATTGAAAAAATACGAAATAATAAAACAAACAAAGTGAAATCACAATTGACTTGAATAGAAGCCTTCAAGCGGAAATTTAAACGTGAATGATGAATGAGTGAATGATGGATGACAAATGACAAATAAATTAATGTATCATTTGACAGGCTCAGAGGCAAAACGACACAAGAATTCCCAAAAGAAAGACCGACTTATGTGAGTCAGCATATTTTTTATCCTTTCTTGGAAATTCTTGTGTCGTTTTGCCTCTGAGCCTGTCATTTGGTATCATTTAACAAATACGTTTTCGTGAATGTTCGAGAATAGAAATCAATGAAAAGGTCGAGAATATTCGAGAACAATAAATGACTGGAATTTTCTGTAATATTCTGGAACACTTGAATTTGTATATAAGACGAAGAATTCGCTGTACGGGGATAGTCACGTCTGAGAATACTCACCGTGAACAATAACATAGTGTAAAGTGAATAAGTGAATGAAATATCCTTGTTATTATCTCGTAAATGTCCGCGTTTTTTTCTTTACCGTAGTGAGACCATCATTTTTCGGGAGTGATAGTTTAAGTGCAATACACTAGTAAATACTAAAACCATCGTTTGTGTCTCAAGTTGTTATTTTGTAAAAAAATGTCTCGTTCATATTTAAGTGATGCGCAAAAAAGAAAGGTTGCCGAAGAAAAACGATCACGAACAAGTGCAGTGTTAGAAAAAGTTCCAAAACTCGACAATTATTTTCATCGGAACGTAAAAACACCAAATTCATCAGGCAGTCAAGGACTTGCAACTAGTCCTGAATTGAACGATGATCCAGTCAACTCAACACCTGAATCTTCAAACCAATTTCTTGTGGGCGAAAGTGTACATAAAAATCAAGGTGTAGAAATTTCCAACCGTTCCAACGATCCAGGAAAATGGGAAAAATTTACTAGTGAAGATGTAAGATTTTGGATTGAACATGGGCCATCCACATGTCAAAATTCGACTGGACCATTCGAATCATCTAAGCGTTGGTATGAAAACGAATCAACATCGAGATATTGTTCGCCCAACGTATTTTTTGGGACTAAACCAAATGGAGAAAAAACAAACCGAGATTGGCTTATTTATTCACCAATGAAAGGTGATGTATGATTTGAATCAATTTCTTTCACGAAATTCACTCTATTTTTTGAGAAAGAATCAGGTTTTTTTCTAGCAAGAAAAAAAAATCCTTAAAAAATAAAACTTGAGGTTAAACGAATTCGCTTAAAAAGTAACTTCTAATTTCTTACTTGAAAATTTATGAGTAACTTGTAATATAACCAAGTTACATTAACTTAAACAAGTTACATTAACTCAACCAAGTTTCTTTTAAAAAGTAACTCACCCACCCTTAATTCATAGTTTGTGTATCATTCACATAATTTGTAACACTGTGTGACCCCAAAAATTACAAAAAAAAAAAAAAAAAAAAAATACGAAACCTGTCTACAATGGCTGGTGATGATTCTTTAAATACTTCCATTGCATTTTTTTTTCAAATTTAGCCCTCGTTTTCGATTTACTCATTAAATTAATTTTTTTTAAAAGCATGCTTTTGATCACGTAATATTGGTCCTTTTTTTCGAACAAAAGACTAGTTGTGTCCTCTTATTAACCTGATCACGTTTCTGGAATAAAATAGGTCAAAAACTGCACGGGAAAAAATTTGAAATAGCGGTCAATGAGTCTTTTTTTTATATTCTCTGACCTTGAAAAAACATTCAGAGAAAAGAAAACGGAAAATGACAGAAAACCGGAAAGCCGGTCGAATAAATAGACTTAACATTAAAAAAACCTGTAAAGAAAGTATTCAGGGGGTCATTACCAACCATTCTAGACAGGTTTCGTTTTTTTATAATTTTCAAAATTATTTTTAGGCACACAGTGTAATTGATAATAATAATTTTTGGTTTTTATTCACAGGGTCTGTCTATTGTTTTTATTGCAAGCTATTTCTACCACCCGACCAATCGATAAAACTTTCTCGTGAAGGATATGATGACTGGAAAAACATCGGAAGTCATTTACAACAGCATGAAAAAAATCCAAAACATCGGGAGTGTTTGCTGATTTACCGGCAAAAACGAAAGGACGAAAATAATCTGCCAGAACTACTCGAGAATGAACTACTAAGTGAAAAAAAATACTGGCGCGACGTTTTAAAACGGGTAGTTGCTGTCATTACCACATTAGCAGAGCGAGGTTTGTCATTCAGAGGTTCGAACGAGCAATTCGGGGTGCCGGGCAACGGAAATTATCTAGGGTTACTTGAACTCGTTGCGAAATTCGATCCTTTTTTGCAAGGTCATATTGTTAGATACGGCAATGCTGGGACAGGTGTAACTTCTTACTTATCGAAGACGATCTGCGAGGAGTTCATTAACATTATGGGTAAAAAAGTCAGATCATACATTTTAAAAGAGGTTACTTCGGCTAGGTATTTTAGCTTATCTGTCGATTCGACTCCTGATGTATCGCATGTTGATCAATTGTCTATTATTTTAAGATATGTTTCTCCGAACGATTTTCAACCAGTCGAAAGGTTTATAACTTTTCTTCAGTTGGAAGGTCATACTGGTGAAAGTCTAGCGAATCAAACTTTAAACTTTCTTACTGAAGACTGTGGTTTAGATATTCAAAATTGTAGAGGACAATCATATGACAACGCATTCAACATGTCCGGAAAGTATAAAGGTGTGCAAGCAAGAATATTGAGTTTGAATGAGAATGCGATCTATGTTCCCTGTTCCGCGCATTCCCTTAATTTGGTTGGAGAGCATGCTGTGAAGTGCTGTTTTTATGCAGTAGATTTTTTCGCCATTATGCAGACATTATATAATTTTTTTTCCGCTTCCACCTATCGTTGGGGCGTATTAAAAAATAAAATAAACAATGAGAAAACTTTGAAGACATTGTCAACTACACGCTGGGAAGCACATTCGAATGCGACGAATGCAGTTCACGATTCATTTGATATCATATTAGAGGCTCTAGAAATCATTGCTGATGATGAATCACAAAATACTGATACTCGTTATGAGGCGACGTGTATCGCGAATAAAATGCAAAAATTCGAATTTGGTTTCATGTTGATTTTATGGAACTCTATTTTGACTGCTATGCGTTCAATGAGTAAGTCATTGCAAAGTGAAAAAGCAGATTTGCAAACGTGTGCTTCTTTGTACGGATCGTTAGAAGAGAGTTTAGCTTCATTCCGTGAAAAGTTCAATGATTTCGAGGAAAAAACAAAACGATTATTACCTGGTGTAGGTTATACAGAAATCGTAAAACGTACTCGTCGTAGAAAAAAACAACCTAATGACGGAAATGCTCCAGAAGTAGAATTTTCGCCTCGCGATGATTTTAGAACAAAAGGTTTCCTCGAAATCATCGACAATCTTCACAGTGAAATCAAACGGCGTGCGAAAGTGTATATGGAAGTTTCAGAGAGATTTGCATTTCTCATCAACTTTTCTCTAAGTGATGGAGACCTCCACGAAGCTATAAATAACTTAGTTCGTTTTTATCCTAGAGATTTGGAAGAATTTTTCATTGAAATGAAACAATTCCAAAGTTACGTGAACTCCAGATACACCGATGCACAAAAAAATCATAGTCATTTGTATAAGATTCTAATGGAAGATCAATTAGCCGAAGTATTTCCTAACACAGAAATAGCTCTTCGAATTTTTTTAACATTAATGATTACAAATTGTTCTGCCGAACGATCCTTCTCGCAATTAAAAAGAATCAAAGCTGCTGAAAGAGCTACAACGCGACAAGAGCGACTCGAGATGTTAGGTATACTTTGCATTGAGTCAGATTTATTGAACAAAATCGATATTGATGATATAATTGATGAATTTGCCGAAAACAAATGTAGAAAACGACATGTTTAAAATGTAGATAGTAATTTTATTGATATTATTACATTGTGACAATAAAATTTTTATGAAAGATATAAGTTTGTATTTTTTAATCGAAAAAAGAAGGGAACGGACGTAAAAAAATGGCCCCCAAATTGATGGTTGCCTAGGGCCCCGTTGAGGGTTAATCCGGCCCTGTTTAACTGATATGTAGATGATATCTTTTTCGAAGTATCTGAAACATATAAATCGAACCTTACACAAAAATGTCGTGCAGATATCTTTATAAAGATTATCTCCGGACAAGTACAAGATGTGCAAAAGATATGCAGAAAACTTTTTGTTTCACCAGGGGACGTTTCAACGTTAGGTTGGCGTTGCTGGCCACGGTGAATTCACCTCGTCAATCCAGCCCCGATTGGCCACGGGGAATCAACGGGAATCCAACGCTGAAACGACCGAATTTGATATGTATATAGTGATACAACGGCCAAAGCACAGCTGACCGTCAGATCAGCATTGGTAGCACATGGGGATTTCCCGTGGCCATGGGGCTGGATTGACGTGAAAGCAGTAACGTGAAACAGCCATGTTGAATCTCCGGGATTTTTTTCCCAGTGTATCCATATATGTAACACTTCTATATGACCAGCTCCCTATTCTCGCCTGTAAATGGAATCTCCGACAAGAGTAAAGGATAGAACATGGCGAGGGTCGTACTACGCATCTACGCATCTGATCCAAGGATGGGTATTTCACTAGATGAGGGTGAGGTTAGGTTTTCTCACGTGGATGAAAAAGTCCGAAATACACACACACTCGATTTATTTACAGTAAAATCTCCTTAGCTCCTCTATACACAATTTTTTACAGAGTTGGTTAATTACACGCGTAAGAGTTGTGAAAAATCGGATTCGCGAGCACGAGGTTGAGAACAGGCGATTTATTATTGGGTTTTTTTCTATCCCGCACCATGGAGGATTACTGGCTATCCTCCCGTGGTACCAATTCTTGTTTTCTCTTCCTTGCGGTAGAGCGCGCTGCTGTCGTGTTGTTCCGCACGACCGAGTTCGAGCCAGTAGATACTCCTTCTCTCTCTAGTCTACTCTCTCCCTCAGATTCGTGGGAACGCGCCGCCACATCCACTCCCCCCCCCCCAGTGCGTTTGACAGCTGGGGCAAACGCAGCAAATAGGGATGAGCGATACCTAGAAAAGTATCGATACTTGGTATCAGTATCGTATCGGTGAGTTTTAGGTATCGGTATCAAAATATCGGACGGAAAGTACCGATACTTTGATGAAATAGGTATCGATACCTGAAATTTGAATGATTGGTGAAGTATTCATTTTATTCACCTCGTTTTATTGGTTGTAAACAGTAAAAAATAAAAATCCTTTTTAACCTCTTAAAAAAATTTATTACAATATTCAAACAAAACTTTCATCAAAACAAAATCGTCTCATTTTTTTTTACGTAAACCATAGTTTCTCATCCAAACTTGCCAAAAAAATTCTCTGTTGCAAATGTTCTAGAGTCAGACGGGCGCGCTCATCGCCCATGATTCTTCCAGCCAAAGAGAATAAGCGCTCTGATGGTACTGACGTCCCTAGTGATGACAAAAAAATTTTCGCAAGTTTGTGCAAATGAGGGTACTGTGGGCCAATCGTTTCCCAAACTTCCAAAGGATTAGCTTTCCTGGGCATCGGACTCCGGCTGAAAAAGGCTTTCATTTCAACTCGAGCAGCACTCGGCATGTTGTCAGTCGAATGTTGACTCTTGGCAGTCATGATCATCGCATCATGACAACTCCAGAGATCGTCGGATTTCTCTAGATTTTCGTTCTCCTCTGGAATCGACGCAATTTCCGTTGCAGTGGCAGCATTTTCACCATACGATTCCTCCTTTAAAATCTTCACAATTTCATTTTAAATCAAAATTTGCACTTTGGAACACGCTAACGGGTTTTTGAAATGAAGTTTCAGGAATATTGGATCTAGAATCGTTGCCAGGGCACAGGGCATTTTCGACTCAATTTCCCCGAACCGTCGTTCCAACTCTGACAATAAAAAACTTTTGAATTTCAAGCGCATCGATCCAAACCGTTTTGTTTCTTCGTCCGCGTTGTCCTGAACGTAGGGAAGGGTGGTGTTTAGGACTTTCTGTAACAAAAAATTAAATTATTTGCAAGACTTCGACCATATTCAGATAATGTTCGAATTATAATATACTTACTTTGTCGATCATGCAAATAATCGGTATCACCTTACTGAGCGTGACATTTTTTTCTTCAGACATTTCTGTCGTTGCCTGATAGAAAGGTCTAAGAATGTCGCGGACAAATTTCAGGGTTTGAATTTCCAGGCCAGACAGCATTTTTACTTCGGGAAACTCATTCGCAGCAACCGAAACCACATGTGACATTACGAGGAAGCGATCAGACATTAGGAACGTTGAACCCCACCTGGTAATGACGTCTTGAATGAGACGAAGAATTGTTCCCGCAGTTTTTCCTTGCTCGAGCTGTATCGCCTTAATCCGATTTGCGAAGTTATAGCTGGTGTGGGAAAATGTAACTATAGCTTTCACTGTCGCGATGAGCTCCGGAATTCCAGGTACATTCGGTACAGTTGTCCCATTTTTTTTCGATGTGCCCAAAGCAGCAGCAGGAATCAGGTTCAGTGTGTGCGCAAAACAGCCCATGTGTTTTGAAGTTTATAAATAAATTTTTATTTATAAACTTCTTAGTATGTAATGTATGTGTAAATTTTTTTTTCACCAGGCAGTTCTTTGTATATTATGAACATTATGTTTTGAGTCAAATTTAAAAAAATTTTTTCTTTTTTTATTACGTGAAAAAATGAAAATTTACGGTTTAATTCTTAACTTAACATAACCTTACAGCAAAATCTCTGATTTTGCTCATATTATAGGAATTTTTTGAAGTTTTATCATCAAAAAGATAAACTTTTGCTAAAAATGTGATTTGTTACATAAAATAAAATGATGACTACAAAAGTAGAAATATATACCCTTGTATGATTTTTCGTTCTCAAAAATCGAATCCAGTGTAGGTTGAATAATAGATTTGGGCGTGCGAGGTTTGCAAACGAACTTAGTCAATGTTCTAGGCGTCGAGGATATTTGACCAGTCTTCGTTTCTAAAGTTGAAATGCTGGATGTTGAATTTGGGTGTGAGGAGTCACCTTTTGAAATTTCTGAACTCTGAAAAAGCAAAAAAAAATTTGTTTTAAAACATTCATCATTATATGGGACCAAATGTATAAAAACGAAAAAAATTTTTTATGAAATTTTGAATTAGCAAAAAAAAAATTTGTTTTAAAACACTCATCATTATATGGGACCAAATGTATAAATACGAAAAAAAAAATTATGAAATATTGAATTAGAACCGCAGAAATGTAAATAACAAAAAAAAATTGTTATTTTTCAAGGAATGAAACTTACTGAAAGAATAATTAAATAAAAGTCAAAAATTACTAAAAGAATAATTAAATAATAATCAAAAATTACTGAAAGAATAATTTTTTTATTGGAGATAATTAAATGTTCGTGTTAATTAAAAAAAGGTTATTTTTCGATAAGGCGAACTTAAAAAATAAAGACTTACTGAGGATTCTTCAACATCATCGAGATCAATCAGTGACTGAGATGTTGAAGCTGTCACAGTTTCCTTAAGGGAATTCGCAGAACTTTCCTTCAGCAAAAGTTTTTTTCCCTCTTGATGTATGTTGTGACGTACCCCGAGATGTTTCCAGAAATTCGTAGTATTTCCAGAGTAAGACAGGATAATTGAGCATAGATTACATTGAGCTTTTTTCCCGGTAATAGTGAAGTACGACCTTGCTCCTTTGACTGGTGCTATTTAAATATTCAATGTTTATTTGAAATACCTGTTTGATCAATAAAAAATAATATATATGTCTCTGCTACAAATATAATATTTCTATGACTCAGTATTCAACAGTATTCCAATACAATTTTTTTTTTTAATTATGCTTTGTCGTGTTATTCAAAAACAAAAAAAAATGCCACAACTTGCTATTAGAATCGTAGAAAATAATAAGTATTTTTATATAGAAATTCTTACCATGAATCCGTACAGCAAAGAGGTGTGGAGTAATTATTATTAGCTATTTTAATTTTTTGCACTCCTTAAATCTTACAACACTATTTAATGCTTGACACTTTTTCCGTGTTATTGACGTTTTTCCGTGTTATTGGTATTTTTTCGTGTTATTGACGTTATATTGATCTAACGTAACCATCAATCGAAAATTGAAGTTCTTATCTCTCTCTTTCTTTTTCCTTCTCGATTCAACAGTCCACGTGAGTCCACAACAGTCTTTACCGGATACCTGAAGCGATACCTGAAGTATCGGCTCTGCAAGTATCGATACCATACGATACCAACTTTCAAAGTATCGGTACAAAAAAAGCGATACTTGGCCTCAAAGTATCGATACCTTGAAGTATCGATACGGTATCGCCCATCCCTAGCAGCAAACGTCACGAATTTCTTGTTGATGTTTGGCGGTCTTGGCGTTTCTCGAAGTCCTGGCTCTTCTTTGCGTCGTGGAGCTGTTTCGAGAGTTGTTTAGAGTGGATTTTGAGATTCCTCGGGGTTAATTGTGTCTGCCCTGCTGACCTCAAATAGCGCTATTTTAGGTTTTCTTACGGCTTTGATTCGACTTAGTCTGTGGTTAGAAATTTTACTTGCAATAAATTGCATTTGATTATTTATAAAGCGCTGGTTACAACTATTAGGTGTATTTGTGTTTTTTTATTATGCTAGATTAAAAAATAAATCCGAAAAGTTTTTTTTTTTTTTTTTAATGTGTGATGTGTATATGTAACAGTATGGCGGATAGTGCCTGAGGCGACGGAACAGATTCTGTGCCAGATGCGCGGGAGATTTGAAATATGCATATAATGGGTGTCTCTTTCATATTGTATTACATCTAATTATATGTCTTACTTCATATCAAATAACATTATTAAATAAACCTAATTAGGCATTGTATAACTTTTGCAAGTTATAAAAAAAATGTCTTTTATGACATGATAGATATTTTCCCTTCAAACTGCTTTTACACGCCTACATTATGAAATAGCAAGTTAAGAAAATATCGTTGTTAACTATCCAAAATTACAAATTAAGGCAAATCCTTTCGTTTTTTTTTGCTAAATATCTCTCAAAATATCACAACATAACTCTTCCGTATCATATTTTGGTTTGAAAAGGCTTTTTTAGGTCATTTTCGTAGGCGACGTTCGTGGCGACGTTCAGGCGACGTTTAAGGTCGCATCACAATTGCCAGGGTAATTAAATTATTGGATAAAATAATAAGTTATAAAAAACAATTTTCCATATTTATGTATATGTTTGACAGTTATAATATGATTCATAACTATTTAATAATGAAAAAAATATTATCAGTTTTACTATTTGCCATTACATGAAATTAGTGAAGAACATAATAATTGAATTGATTGTTAAATCATTTTTTGAATATTATTTAATATTTTTTTTTTGGATTTAGAATTTCTCCAAAGTGAGGTGTAGAATTTTTCCGAAACTTACAAATTTTTGAAACTTTTAATTTGTTCCAGGATTGGAACTTACATTTTTTCAGACAAAAATTTCTTATGGGCTCAAAATTTATTTTATTTATTAATTTAATTTTTTTCATAATTAAATAGTTATGAATTGTATTATAACTGACAAACATATACATAAATATGAAAAATTGTTTTTCATAACTTATTATTTTTTCCAATAATTTAATTATAACGATTTATTCTCTACTATTAATATCATTCATCAATAAAATAATTCAAGATAGCATAATATTGCACACTATAATGTTATTTGATATGAAGTAATACATGGAATATGATGTAATACAATATGAAAGAGACACTTGTTATATGTATATTTCAAATTTCCCGCGCATCTGGCACAGAATCTGTTCCGTCGCCTCAGGCACTGTCCACCATACTGTTACATATACACATCAACACATTAAAAAAAAACAAAAACTTTTCGGATTTATTTTTCAATCTAGCATAATAAAAAAACACAAATACACCTAATAGTTGTAACCAGCGCTTCATAAATAGTCAAATGCAATTTATTGCAAGTAAAATTTATAACCACAGACTAAGTCGGAAAATAGCGCTAAGTAGCGCTATTTAACTCTATTTGAAGTTACCAGGGTTTATGTGGTTTTGTTCTTCATTTTTTTTACTATTGGGAAATTGATATGTTATTCTTCTGAGTATGATGTCTCATATATTTTTTAAATCATTTTCATTGGTTATTTATTCATGAGTAATTCGTATGGAGAAATTGAGAGCTGTGATGATTTTCGGAATAAAATCTTGAAATAAAATTGTTTTGTTGCGTTTGACTTTCTTGTTCAATAGAAGTCTTTAATTTACAGGAAGTTTTGCAGTCTCCTGTTAATGTGAAGAAAGAGAGAAGTAATTGATGATTTTGATAATTTATTTTCTTTCTTTGAGTTGAGTGCAGGGGGTGTCATTGCGAAATATCGCTGATATTTTACGATTGATGAAAAATTGTTTTTTCAATCTCCTAAGTATTAGGCATTTTCGCGTGTTACGTACGGACATTCAGACGTTTTTTTTCGAAATAAATGTTTAAAAAAGTACTATAATTTCACTTTTGAAATAAAAATCAATAACACCATGCGAAAAAGCGGGAAATTTATTATTAAGGAAGCACGTTTAAGCAGGAAAATTATTTAGGAAAAAGGGACTCACGAGTACTGAAACACAAAACGTTACGTACGGACGCCAGAGACACATATTCTGTTTGCTCTATTTACGTTGAAAACTTTGCGAATATAAATCGAATATTCATCGGCTCTTTGTGGTTTTCAATTCTTTAATGTACTGGCACCACGATATTAATAATGATTTACCACTTTGTTGCTTCGCTTTTTTTATATTGATCAATTTTTTATAAAAAATAAACGTTAAGTACGGACATTAAGTCGTTACGTACGGACATTTTAACTCAAAGTCATTGTAATGGCCATCTTCAAGAGCAGAAATATGTTACTCTCATGAATTTTATCCAATTTATATCACACACAAAATACAAGAACTTAAAAAGAGTAGGAAAGGTCTGGTTTCATATATTTCATGAATAAAATTTTTTAATATTTATATGAAATTGCATATTAATAAGATATCATAAGCAACGGTAAAAATTCAAAAATTTTGTTATGTTACTGAAAATTCGAAGATAAATCATAAAAATGAACGATCATTCAAAGATTTGGATAGAATATGGGATTATTTTTCTGTAATTTTTCATACCGACAGTAACGCACTCTTCTCTAGGAACATTAGAATCTTCAGTGAAGGTGATCGGATCCATAACTTTTTTGAAAGTGGTTGGTTTATCTATGGCTTGTAATTTAATAACATAACAAATGCGTCAAAAATAAAGTTTCGAGGATTCAGTTTTCGATATTTTTACGACACTGGTCGCATTTTAAGAATAGCGTTCTATGTTAATCGTATTTAAACTTTGCGTCTGGATATGAATAAATCTGTTCATGTTAGGCACAACAATTTTCGTACACATTTCATTCTTCATATCAAAATACGAAAAATTGTCACGATTTGCAAAAATGGTGCTTGGTTTACATAAACAATGCACCCAAAGTTAACGCTGCGCGGCGTGCAAAGATAAACGATGTCACGTCTAGAGCCTGTTCAAAGATAGCTATAATCAAATTTTTGTAAAAAAAAAAACTAGACATCAACATCTTTCAGATATTGACGTTTAATTTTATTTCATAAATGTTTTTGATCAAATTAGACACCTACACGTGACAAATTGGATTTCCTGCAATGGTTTAGTGTAGAAAATATGAAGAAAAAATTTTTTCGCGAAACGCGAAACGTCAATCTCAGCAAAATTACGTTTTATGAAAGTTTCTAAAATTTCATGAAAATCAGTCAACTCGTTCTTGCGCGACCCGTCACACCAGCACTAGTTTGAAACACATGGTTTTCGAGAAAACGCAGTTAAAGGGCGTCACGCACCATATAATTTATAGACACTGCGTGCTATAAAATAATTTAGCACATTGTCAATAAGCAAGATATTCACTTCAAATTCCTCAAACACATTTTTGAATATGTCTCGAATAAAATAGAGTGAATAATAGAAAATCGATTTTTTTTTCAAGCAAAAACATACAACGCTCCCCTTAACAGCACTGACGTTACAGTTGTTTATAAATGTCATAACCAATTCGAGTTATTCTGTTCATTTCTTTTGTTGCTTCATCGCCACTCAAGATGATCGAAAAAGTTGAGATGTAATCTCAAGAGTAAATAATGGTAAACTTCGAAAATTATCGTTTAAATATCTTGTAAATAAATAAAGTAAATACATAAAGTAAATACATAAAGCGTCCGTACGTAACGCTCAAAAGCCTAGTAGCTCTACTAGTTTAAAAAATCTACAAAAATTATCAGTTAAACCTAGTACATTTTTAACTTTGAATGCGAATTTTCAAGTGAGTAGAATCGTTTAACAATGCAATAGACATTAATATGTATGTTTTTCGTTAAGTACGGATCTAATGATTTGCGAATTTTTGAATGCCTTGAAAAAATATGAAATTAACTATTAACAAAAAATCACTTGATGAAACATACTCTTGAAAATACTTATATCGCATCGCTATCAGTAATCAGTGGCATTTTTCGTTTTTGAGATATTTTTGAGACCTCAAAACGCGAAGTAGCTAATATGCCTTGAAGCCTGTTCACGCGTCCATGATGTTAGTAAGCTGTTTGCTAGTCGATTCCTGAACTAATCATGATGTACAACTGCATAATGCTCAATTAGAACCCTAAATAATGCGAAAATAATAAAAAAAACTACATTACTCGAGCATTTTATTTTGATAGTTCATGTCCGTGATTTTGCCGAAATGCCCTATTATAATGTGTTATTATGTATTCTCTCAATTTTTTGGAGTGTTTCTTTATTCATGAGTAATTCATATGGAGAAATTGAGAGCTGTGACGATTTTTGGAATTAAATCTTGAAATAAGATTGTTTTGTTGCGTTTGATTTTTTCGTTCAATAGACAGGCTGAGAGGAAAAACCGAACAAGTAGAGACAGAAAACATGGAGTTACACATTCATCTGTCTCTTACTAGTTCGGTTTTTACTCTCAGCCTTTCAATAGAAGTCTTTAATTTTCAAGAATTTTTCATTTCATTCAATACTTGAAATAAAACTTGTCTCTGTATGTAAAAAAGAATTGCTTGTCATGTTAAATCTTTAGTTGGTTTGCTCTACTTTTATTTGTTGGTTTTCTTTCACTGTCGACATTGATGTTTGCATTCTCTATATATTAAATGAGATTCTTTAGTGTTTTAATTCTTTTATTGACATTTTCCTTTTTTTAGCGATGTTTCATGTCTTTGTGATTGTGTCAACGTAACAATATCTAGTGTCCTAATTTTTTTATTGCTTTTTCACTCTTACTATTTTATCATTTAACAGGTCTGTGTAAAGGGCAATACACTTTTTTTATGCATAACAAAAATTTAAATATTATGATTCTTTATGCATCAATACACTGAGTACAAAAAAGATCTAGTTTTATTTATTCTTTTTTCGGAGCTGATGCGGCGTCATCCACATTTTTCCTTTTGAAGATCATAGTTGTCTGGTTGAGTCCTTTGAACTGACCATGTAAAACTGCTGGCTTCGAAGCAATTATATCTACCATGTTTATTTTTGTGGTTTCAAATCCAGTTGGCAGCAGGGCAGGTGAAATGTTTTCCTGAGTCTTTTCATCTTCATTTCTCGTGATTGTTGAAAGAGAAACTCGTTGATTGCTCTTCCAAGCATTTTTAAATAATTAAGAATCGCTAATCCCTAGCAGAAATGTCGAGACATTGTACGGTCTTGACACGGTCTCAACACCGTCTTGACACCGTCTCGACAATGCGTTATAATATAAAACCCGTAATATTGACGTGAAACTCCCAAAATATGATGCGAACGAGGTAATTTATAATAAAATATTGATACTCTGGTAATTTTAGATACATACATCAAAATATAAGCAACAATATAATATTTTTTAGTTAAAAAGATAATTACGTTTCTCAATGAATTATTTGAATTTTGTATTGGCACAGCTGCTCTTTGGGCGAGCCAGCTGCGCCATATTGTTTGAATCGCGGATATATTGCGATGCATAAGGGATTGTTATAAAAACGAATATCAATGAACAAACATGTGGAAAGCCTTTTTTTTGCATCAAAATCTTTAATAAATTAAAGAGAAGCTTTTTGATAGTTCTATTCATGATAATATAACTGCAAAGTGGTTTAAAATATAAAAAAGTAAACACCGTCTTGACACGGCTCGACACTGTCTCGACATTTCCGCTAGGGAATCTTTCGTCAAAATCTTCACTTACCGCCAATGTTCCACCGAATTAGAAGACTTTTTTTCTAAATTCTCCGACAAGTCTTGAATTTTGGCACTCTACTGTATTTGAAACCAATCCTGTATTTATAAATAATATAATGGCTAGTCTATAGATTTGCCATTCACAAAAGCGCTTCTCGCTCGCCTATTGAAATAGAGTTGTTTTTCATGTGCTTGTGTTATTTGAAATTACACTTGTTTGCTGATTTCACGAGCAAGAGACAGATCCCCACTTCAAGCACTATCATTAATGTATAAGTGCGTAAGCGTGGATAATGGTGGTTAAGGAATGAAGGGTATGGGTTCTCGTTAAAGCGGTGATCGAGTGTAGATTCGAAAGCTTGACCTGTATGAATACAATATTCTATGTACATTCCAATTTGAATATTTTTTCTCCAAGGAAAACATCACACCAGCAATGTCGTTTTGCCAATAGAAAGCAATTTATATTGAAAGTACCTAGGGTTTTAATTGGCATAACGACATTGTAAATGCAGCGTTGTCTTTAGAGAGTACATTCATATAATTCGAAAATTTAATATTTATGACGGGTGGAACTCAGATGTAAGAGCAAAAAATTCATATTAACAAGACAGAAAAATGATATGTATATTGATAACATGGCGCATGACAGAAAAAGATTCTGTGAGAATGGCTCTTGTATATTTACAGTAAAAATCACTCCAGTTGTCTTTTATCCGTGTAAATAAAATTTTTTGATTTTTTTTTAAAGGCATTTCAGAATCATTTGCCAGAAAACAGGCTGAAAAAGTTATTTCCATTGGCCAGGCAAGAGTTGAAACTGATGCAAAGTGCAAAGGGCAAAAATGCATTCATCAAAGCTCATTTCTCAAACACGAGAAACATTAATTTGACCTCGAAATATTTGAATGATTTCAAAGTCAAGAAAAGTCCAAAAATTAAAAATTAAATTTTTGAAGTTGTTAAGTTACTGCAAAGTAACTCAGGTATAAATTTGACGTCCTACTTTGTAGTTATTACAACTAAATTCAACCTTAATTTTAGTTTTCGTAGCCGAACTTTACTTGTCCTAACTAAAATTTTGGTTGTGTCATTTATCCGTAACTTTGGTTGCTGCAACCGAAATATCTTTTTGGTTGCAAATAAAATCAATCAATATATAATCATTATTTACGTTTTTTTCTTTCAATACATAAATTTCCAATGATAAATCAATATTTATTCTATTATCTGCGGAAATTATGAATTATATTTTTGAAGAGGTTGAAAAAATATGATCTTTTGCAAAATTCCTGTTATTATTTCGATATTATTCAAAAAGTCAGATATTTATCTATATGAAGCCACACTGTACAAAATTTGTTTGTAAAATCACAGGCAAGTTCACAAAACACAACAAAATATCACTGTGCTCAGCTTAGTGAAAAAAAGGAGTGACTTGTGGAATGTAGAGAAGGCGGTCAATTCACTACGCTCAGGAACGTAATTTTCAGAGTCATCCTGTAAAAAAGCAGTCCAGCCAGCAAATTCCCTGGACTGAGCGTTGATAAGGAAGCGACCAGAACTGAGTGCAGTGTATTCACAAGCATCATCACTCTAGCAATCGGCTCGTGAAAATCACTGTCCGACATCAAAATTACTAGAACCTTGAGAAATTCGCAAGCGCACTACAAATTTTACTGGGTTGCCCTCAAATCTGCAGGGGGCTGAAAGCCTTATGGGACGATTAGTACCCGTAAATCACGCCACCTAGGAGGGGCTCCCTCCTTCCTTGGAACTAACATTGAAAAGAGAGAGAAACAGAAACCTCACCCTGGCGCTCCGTGGAGGCCGTAAGATGGACCGTAAATTACCGTCCCTCTTACGGGTACTTTGTGCAAAAAAGACCCGTAAGAGAAAACGCTCGAAATAAAACATTTGAATCACAATAACACACGAAAAAATATGTTAAGATTCATTTTGTGCCAAATAGTTTTAAAGTGCCAGTAGTATTACGCATAATTTATTATTATACTGTTAAAATATGAAATTATGAATCCAGGCTGCATACGTTAGACTATTTGAATCAATCTTTCATTAACGTAAACGATTCATAAGATTGTTGAAATCTGGAAAAACACAAATTTGCTTTTAGTACTAAAATCATGATGTATCTATTATGTTAGATGATGCATATGTATATATTATAATAAATATATATTTTGCATATTTAAGACATATATAATTATTTAAAATTTTCAAAATTTACAACGAATAAGTTTTATATTGGATTATTATAAAAAACGATTATAGACCGACTTTGACATCAAGAATTACATATTATGTATAGTATTTATGCAGCGCAAAAGGATATGTAATTAACGTAGTTACTTATAATTATGTATCGAATTATTTAGTAATTAATTATACAGAAATCAGTCTATCTGAGAGAGCTTATACTTTTATGGGATCACGTTTTTCATATTAAATATAAATGAATTAGGTATTATCTAGATGATAATAAGGGTTTTGATAACTTTTAGATTATTTTGGACAATGTTTAAATAAATTCTGAAAGTGAATTAAAGCGTGTCAAGTGTGTCACGAAAATTCCACTTTATCACGGATATTTGAAAAAACTCGTGTTTTTTATAGTCTTTGAGTTACTGATTTTGCAATGTTAATAATTCGTCAAAATATTGGTATTTGTTGCTGTTATAAACAATCAGACTTTTTTGTAAGCCTTGATTTAAAAATTCACATCTCCGAAACAACTCAATACAATCAAATAAATTTTTTTTCGTGCATTTGTACGAGTTTGTTCTGTGTTATAATCAAACAACATTTCACAATTGTTTAAACAAATAATTGTCAACATAGTTTTTCATAAACAATTTTTTTTTGAACGCCTCCTTAACGCTAAAAAATTGAATTTTTTTTGCTAATATTACGGAAAAATTATAACTTGAATCATTCATTATTAAAATTTTTTTCTCTTCAAAAGATATATAAGTTTTTTTTTCGCGCGCTCAATTCACTATCTGAACGCTCGACACGTTCAGGAATATTGCTTTTACGCCTTACCGGAGTAAATCCTATTTTGAAACCATTCCCATAATGGTTTTTGACGTCATTGATTCGTTTTCCAGCAGTATACACTGCTAGAAAACAGATGAAAAATCTGTCAATGACGTCAAAAACCATTCTGGGAATGGTTTTAAAATGGACTAAAATGGGATTTAATCCGGTAGAGCAGCGTCAAATTTTGCCTTTGCACCTCATCTTACATTACGAACGAGATAAATTCAACAATAGATAATTGCAGAACTCTGAATTACTATAAAATAATAATTTTTATTGCCTACATTGGTCATGTCAACATCAGAGCGGCACGTCGAACAAACCATATGTGTATGTTCAAATTTTGATCGCAAACAAATACATTCATTCAATTAAGAACGGCAATTTTTTTATTTAGGTAAAAACTTCAATCTGCAAATTATTATGTTTCTAATATTAGATAATTTGGAATATAAAATAGTTAAATTAGTTGTTACACTTCATTACACTTTCTTATGAGTAATTATTCAACATTATCTTTCTTGTTGTAAAGTGTACGGTTGAAAACAAAACTTAGAAAAACTTAAGCCTGAACGAAAGACGCCTGTAAATCTCTTACAATGTAAATTTGACTATATGTGTGCTTTAAAGTCAAAATTAACTAAGGCTATTTATGTAAACGACCCTTACGAGAAAAAACTCAAGTCAAACCCAGTTGAGTTTCATTTCGTACACCCAATTTGGGTTTCCATAAGCAATAACATGTAGACCCAAATTGAGTGTTCGAAAAGAAACTCAGCTTGAGTTTCTTTTCTATTAGGAGAATATATTATCTAATAAAGAAATCAATAAATAATTGTTAAATATTACTTATAAATATTTAATTATCATATATACATGAACTAAAGATAAAATAATATAGTTATTTTGTGAGTAATGCAACAAGAAACGTATTCAATTTTTACTTCAAAGAGTGTGTAACCGGCGTTTTCATTGAAATAGTTACATTTTTACAATACGTACATTTTTTCCCTTTCTAAGTTTCGTTTTCAACCATTCGGGTAGTATTAGGTAAGTACTTACCGATTTGAATAATGACGTTTTTAACTAATAAAAAATGTTTGTTGTTAATTGACCAAATGTATTTGTTTGCGAATAAAATTTGAACACGTGCCGCTCTGTTGTTGACATGGCCAATGTAGGCAATGAAAATTATTATTTCATAGTAACCTCGGATTTGTCTCGGTCTACAAACTTCACACTCGTAAATAAAAAATTTATGTCCAAGTTACGTACGATATTTTATGTTCCGAGGGCTAGAAAACGAATTTTGAGATTTCGAACTGGACGAGAAATGCGTTTTCTATACTAGAGGTACATAAAAAAATTTATATATCCTTAGAACAAAAAAAAAAAAAATTCTATTGATGTATTGTTTAAGGTAAATGTTTTCCATATTACTCGCCAAAAAATTCAATTTTTCAGTGTCAAGGAAGCGTTCAAAAATACATTTGTTTATGAAAAACTATGCTAACAATTATTTGTTTAAACAATTGTGAAATATTTTTTGATTATAATACAAAACAAACTTGTACAAGTACACGAACAAAAATTTATTTGATTATATTGAGTTGTTTTGGAGATGTGAATTTTTAAATCAAGGCTTACAAAAAAGTCTGATTGTTTATAACAGCAACAAATACCAATATTTTGGCAAACTATTTACATTGTAAAATGAGTCACATGTAGGCCGAAAACATAGACACGACTTTCATTGAGTTGGCACTGGCTTGTCTGGCTTTTTGTGTTCAACGTAACGTGGAATTATTGTTATTTTCTGAATGAATAAACATGTGTTTTTTTTTTACACATTTTTGTATATTCAGAAAGGTATTACATATTCTCAAGCATCAATTAATATTAAAACATCATTAATTTCATTGCGTAGTTCTCTAGAAAACCTAAATATGCTTACGGGTTTTTTTGCACAAAGTACCCGTAAGAGGGACCGTAAATTACGGTCTCCACGGAGCGCCAGGGCAAATACCGTCAATAGTTTTTGGCAGTTTTTGACATTTTTCGACTGCTTTTTACAACTTTCAAACTTTTTTCAACTTTTGCAGTGTTTGAGGGTGGTTAGCAGTGTTTCATTGAGTTCATCTCTAAAAACTCGCAATTCAAAAACAGCTATTCAAAATATCCGCGGCCGTTTTTAATTCAAATCGAAGGGAGTTCGTCGGCACTAGCGCCGCAAAGAGGTACTCGAGATTAACATGGGACTTTCACCCCCCTGGAAATCTGCGTGCAGCTTATTATTTCCTAATTGTTTTCAGCTAATACGTCATTTTTATCGGACCTTGCGTATTATTTGACAATAGTAGATAGGCTATGCCGATTCTAGATACCCCCACTCCTCCACCCATCACGTGACCCCCTTCCCCCCTGGCCCCGCCCACTCCCCTACCCCTGCGCGCTGATTAGTCCACCTCTCCCCTCCCCCTGCGCGCTGATTGGTCCACCCCTCCCCTTCCCGCCAATAGGTCCCGCCCCCTGTGCGCTGATTGGTCCACTCCTCCTCTCCCTCCCCATGCGTTTTCCGGATTTTTCCGCGATTTTCCGGGGTTTTCTAAAATTTTCCTAGTTTTTCCGGATTTTCCCTAGATTTCCCCTAGAGTTTTCCAAATTTTTCCAAAATTTTCCAAACTTTCCCCTAGATTTTCCGGGTTTTTCCCTAGAAAAATTGCTGCCAACAAAATGGCGGTCGAAAAAACAAGATGGCGGCGGTCGGTAAATTACCTGTGTCGGTAATAATCACCTGCAGTCGGTAACTATTACCTATGGTAGGTAATTTTAGGAAATTTTTTAATTTTTGTTTTTTTATTTTTTTTATCTATTTTTTTTTCTCAATTTTTATTTACATTTGTTTTTTTTTATAATGATTACATATATATACTTATAATTCCTTAAATCTACTCTTCTGCGCCATACTTTTCTCTCATATACCCATTTGTCTATACAACTGTTGTTTTTCAAAATTCATGCTTTCGACGCTCTTTAATCATTAGTTCACTTAAATTTACAGAGTCTTCACGATTGTTCAAACAAAAAAAATCATGCGCACTTTCACTCCAGTCATACATTCGTTCTTTAAATAACAATATTTCACATATTCTATCACACCCGCATTCATCCTCACATTCAAATAAACTTAATTCTAAGGCTTCAATCTCTAGCTGATATTTCATCCTTAATCGACTAAACTCCTCCTGATGTTCCGAAAACTCTCCATTATTTTTTACCATCAAGTTATTCAAATTATCTATTTCTTTTTCTATCGTATCGCTCGTGTCCATCACTCTATTTAACTTAGTGACGTCGATTCGGATCTTCTCTACCACCGACAAGCGTCTCAGTGCATCGAGCTCCCGTTTCTTGAACAATGAAAAAAAAAAAAAATGTGAAAAAGTAGTTGAGTGTATGTATAAATAAATATTAAATAATAAGCATTGTTACAGAAATATCGAGCTATGTAGAAATTTCGGAACTTAACGCTAAAATTGCAACCGTCACTGTGTACTAACCCCTTAACCCGACTCAAATCCCTATTTCACTCGCGCGCATCCTCAAAGAACAACGAAAAAGAAAAATTCTCAGAACCACAATTAATTACTTACCGAAATGAAGTATCGGCCGACGAGCACGTGCTCCTCCTCGAGCATCCAATGGGTATTTTGCAACCCATTCAACAGCAAAGATTGTATGAGGCGTACAATTATCAAAACGTACGCCTCATTTGAAAAATCATAAAATTTTTCAGGTAGGAAAAACTTTTCACTCCTGAAGAAAAATGAGGGATACATTTTATATTATAATATTTTTGGAGTCAAAAGGCGAGAAGTGATTTCTATGAATGGTTTTAGACGACTGAGATTGAAAAAGAATATGCATTATGCTCGAACCAATTTTATTCCAAAGATATTTGGATGTTGAAATTGAACACCGCCCGCAAATTCATAAACACCATAGGTCCTAATTACCTCACGCGAGAGTCCGAGTACCCTATCTTTTCTAGCGTATCTAAAACAACGGGCGCAGTATAATCTCAAGTGCGCCTATAAAATTTTCGGGCTGCAATAAGACCATACATTCCTACAATGCGGAGAACTGTTGACATTTCCTAAGATCTCGTGAAAACGTGTTACACACAACAAACATAGAAAAATATCAAAAATCATTTTTGCCAATCAAAGAATCTAACTAAACTCATAATAAAATTTCATCTCAAAAATATACTCGATTCGTTTTTCCTATTCATATGAATCATCGTGCATGTTTGATTTAAAATAAAAGAGTTATTCATGAAATGAAAGGTGAAACCTACCACAATATAAAACATTATTCAAAAATATATGAATGATTATTACATGTAACAAGAAATATGCTTGCATTATATATGATTCGCGATAAGATGCTTTATCCATTTTCAAACGGATGAATTAAAAATTTATCAATCTATTATTCAAATGTATTATATTTTATAAAAGATGAGGTTTAGCAATTGCTTCTTGAAGACATTTTTTTTTTTTTTAATTTCACTAAAGTTTAGTACTTATATATTCATACTATATATGCTCACATAATTCGAGTGTTGGATAATTTCATATTATTATTTAGACTACGAAAACACTAAAAATATGACACCGTGATAAAATTTACATCATTTGTTTATAGTATCAGGTTTCCGGATGTCAATGTAATTTGAGAATCGATAAATATAGAACCAAGTGTTTATATGAAAAAATTGTGACGTAGATGCAATTCAATCTCATTGGTGATTTCCAACAGCGGTTTCCTTTGATCGTGACAAATTTATGACCTTTGTTTACAAATCAACTTCCGGCCCAAGATGTAATATGATCGTAGCGTTTTTCGCTGCACAGTTATCATTTGATACTTTTGTTTACAGTTGTAACCTGAGTATCCTGTTTTGTCTTATGTGTAGAAGTAATTTGGTTCCATTATTTACAAAAGTGATTATCTTTATAGCTCAATTCCCTTAGTCAATATCTAATTTCACCTATGACTCATGTTGAGGAGTGGGGTTTGACGATGACGTCACCTTACCTCTATATAATACCACCCAATTCTCCCATCATCAGTCAGTCGCGAGTACGGCATCGTGAATCTCTTTATTATCCGCTTGGAATATGGCTCCGATTGATTTAATTCTACGTGGCAATCTAAAAGAAATTGGTACCGAGTGCGCGGTAAAGACTGATTGTTATTTTTCGTGGAAAATTACTGTGAGCAAAACAGACAACGAGAAGTTGCAACCCGTTGTTCACTGTAGTGCTCGTGTTGACAATTTATCCGAGTGGCGTGCAGCAACAATAATTGAAAACTCGCACCTACCGCGAATTGACAAATATGTGAAAATTTTCCACCCCGACAGTGGAGAATATAAACTTTCAGAAGAGGAACCACTGAAAGACGGTAGACTTGTAATAAGCCTCAGAATATACTACCACTTGTGGGGAGGTTTCGACTCTCAGAAAACTTATAAACTCGACGGTTTTGTGAAAAGTTTGAGGAACTTATTCTTCACGGGAAATTTTTCAGATTTCAAAATTAAAACTCCAACCCGTCAGTTCAGAGTGCACAGTGCGGTTCTCGCAGCGCGATCAGGATATTTCGAAACTTTATTCTCGAATCCGTGGAGAGAATCACTTGAACATCAAATGGTAATGAACGATTTCCCGAGTGTCGTTATCGAACATTTTTTAATATTTTTGTATACCGGGAGTGTTAATTTGTACAAGGAAAGTCTTGATATCGTTTTAAAGTCATACAGCGCGGCCGATTTATTCCTAAATTTTGAGTTTCGAAAAATTTGTGAAAAATCAATTGTTGACAGAGTCGTCCCTGAGAATTTCAAAATCATTGAAGAATTTTGCACTTTTTTTCCTAATGAGAGAATCGGAGCCGAGATTGCTGACGTAGGAAAATTTCTACTTCGAGGAGGAAATCAAACAGTTTGTTCATTCAAAAGGTCTATGTATGAGAAAACAAGAAAATTTTAACAGACAGTGCGCGCAGATAGACTTGGCAACAGTGTGTCAACGTGGCAACAGTGTGTGCGATCGAAAACGTTTGTAAACATTTTAAACGTACGTGAACAATTGGAAACGTTCGTAAACAATTGAAAACAATTTACAACGTTCGGCAAAGTTCGTGAATGTTCGACACTTTTCGGTTAAATTCGTGAATGTTCAGGTGATCGATCGCAGCGCCAAAATTTACAAGTGCGACGTTTCACGCGGAAAGAGTCAGTCTGCTGACGAAACTGACAAATAAAGTATCGAACTTGAACGCTACAGTTTATCGCGCTACGGTTTGTCGCGCTACGGTTTGTCGCGCTACGGTTTGTCGCGCTACGATTTGTCGCGCTACAGTCACATGCTATAAGTACAGTGTTTCACGCGAAGTAACTCAGTTTTATAGCGAACATCATGGCTATCAACGGTGCTAAAGACATGGTGCGTCGACAAAGACAGCTTTTGGCTGCGGGTTCGGCCAGTACTCTCGAGGTAACGGCCTTGATCGAGGAAGCTGACGCGAGTGTTCGAGAGTTGATGCTATTTGGACAAAGATGTAGACCCGAACCGAAATTCCAGTGTACGCGATTGATTATCCACTTATGCAGTTATAATCGTGAGTTGAGTGCATACCTAGTGCGCGGTGGAGACCTCTGAATCTCCTGGGAAGATGTCGAAACGGCATTCAATCATAACTTACAAACCGGGATGATTGCCAACCTCCACCACTTGGACATCAACGACTTTCTGGTGGAGTCGGAAACTATCTTTGTCACTAAGGTCGAAGAAGTTCTACGTAGACAAAACGCACTGAAAATCAACGCGGTTCTCGACGCCGAGTTCACCATTGTCAAGGACGATAAAGAAGTGACCGAAATCAAGAGCTTTTTTACAAAAACGGCACCGATAATGGCTACTACGGACCTGGCAAAGTGGTTTCTCCAACACGTTCAAGATCGTCTACCTCGTGACATTGAAGAGTTCCAGCAAAAAGATTCCGGATGGACGTTGCGTAGGATCATCAGCCTTACCGTTCATATCAGTAAATACAAACCCATGAGGGGCAGCTCCTACATCGATCTACCTCCATCAATCAAGAGCAAAAAAGCGTGTGTGAACGTCAAAAACTTCGACGACGAGTGTTTTAAATGGGCGATTCTCTCGGCGCTACATCCGGTTGAGAGAAATGTGAACCATCTCTCCAATTATCAGAAATACGATGGGGAATTGAACTTCGAAGGAATCGCTTCTCCCGTCGCACCAAAACAAGTAAAAGTGTTCGAGAAACAAAATGGCGTGTCAGTGAATGTATATACCAGGTGTACTCCTAATTAATTTCCGGTTTTTTGCAAATAAAACACATAATTCCAAAAAAACCGTAACCTTTATTTTATTCAAAGTATTTTCCATCGCTTTCTACACATTTTTCCCACCTTTCTGGTAAATTGTGGATACCACGCCAGTAAAAATCATTGCCTTTGCAGGTGAACCACTCGGTGAGCCATTCTCGTACATTTTCGTACGAGTCGAAGCGCTGCTCAGAAAGGGCATGGCCCAACGAGGCAAAGAGGTGGTAGTTGGATGGCGCCAGGTCTGGTGAGTAAGCCGCATGATCAAGCACTTCCCACTTGAGCCTTTCCAGCGTGTCACGAACGACTTTCGACTTATGCGACGGCGCATTGTCGTGGAGCAAAATCACCTTCTTCTGTCGTTGTTGATATTCTGGTCGGTTTTCCACAATGGCTCGGCTCAAATCTTTCATTTGCTGTTTGTAGCGAACGGCATTCACAGTTTCACCAGGTTTCAGCAGTTCAAAGTATATAACACCGGATTGGTCCCACCACACGCACAGCATGACCTTCCGACCGTAACGATTTGGTCGTGCCGTCGATGTCGATGCTTCACCTGGACTCACCCACGATTTGTTGCGCTTAGGGTTCTCCAGGAAAATCCACTTTTCATCACCAGTAACAATACGATGCAGGAAAGACTTTCTTTTGTATCGTTGAAGCAGCATTTCACAGGTCACTTTTCGATTCTCCATTTGTCTTTCGGTCAGTTCATGGGGCACCCACTTTCCACACTTCTGAATTTTTCCCATGGCTCGCAGACGTTTGGAAATTGCTTGCTGTTGAACTCCCAACGCATCTGCAAGCTGTCGTTGCGTTTGCGTGTTGTCTTCATCTAATAATGCTTGCAATTCGGCGTCATCGAACGATTTTCGCTTGCCGGAGCGTGCGGCGTCGTTCAGGTCGAAATCTCCATTTTTGAACTGTCGAAACCACGTTTCACATGTTCGCAGTGTTAATGCACGATCACCATAAACTTCCACAAGCGCACAGTGGCTCTCGGACACTTTTTTCCCCTGATTGAACATGAAAAGCAATGCATGGCGCATATGCTCAAAATTCGGTACAAAATTCGACATTTTTGAAGCACAATAAAAACTTACTGGAAGATTTTTTCGAGAAAATTTCAACGCAGTTCAAGCACTCGATATGACTGAACAAAATGACATGGTATGTGTTACCAACAGCGGTACAAAACAGAACGCCATCCATTGAAAAAACCGGAAATTACTTAGGAGTACACCTGGTATTTTGGAAAAGAAGAAAGAAAACTATATAGTTGCCCCGATTCATGTGACTGCAAACAAAAAGGATCAACACGCCAACCTTCTCCTCGTACAGAATGCCTATATTGACGAAGATGCTGAAGACAATCAGGAAAGTGGACCAGTGATATTTCATTATGTTTGGATTAAAGATCTTTCTAGGCTTGTGAGCTCACATATTTCTAAACATGGACATAAAAATTGGATTTGTGAACGATGCTTACATTTCTTTTATAATAAAGAAAAACTCATCTCACACGAAATTGATTGTAAAGAATTAAACAAGTGCAGAGTCAAGTTGCCTGAAAAAGGAAAAGATAAAATCGAATTCGAAAATCAGAAAAATAGCCTCAAAGTGCCGTATGCTGTATATGCCGACTTTGAATGCATTCTCAAAAAAGTCGACTCCGGAAGTGAAAAAATACTAAAGTAATACAAATCCATGAGGCGCACAGCGTAGGATATTATGTGAAATGTAGCTATGACGAAGAACAATCATCATACAAGAGTTTTCGAGGACCTAATCCAGCACAATGGGTTTCTGACGAGCTCGTAGCTCTATCTCATCGAGTCAAAGAAAAAATGGATGATCCAAAACCAATGAAACAGCTCACATCGAATCAAGAACAGGCCTGGCGTACAGCTCAAAAATGCCACATCTGCAAGCAGCCTTTCCTCAAGAAAATCGACAAGCAGGGGGACACCAAAGTACGCGATCATTGCTATCTAACGGGAGAATTTCGAGGTGCCGCTCATAGCAAATGCAATCTCCGATACCGAGATTCTCTAACGATACCGGTAAATTTTATCAATACATATATTTTTCAGAGAGAAAAAAAAATGGACTCGAACAATTTTCAATCATATGATATTTAACTGTGATTTCAGATAATTTTTCATAACCTGAGCGGATACGACAGTCATCTTATCATAAAACGAATCGCCAAATGTGTCGAAGGAAGGATCAACCTCATACCACAGACTATGGAGAAATACATTTCCTTCACCAAGTACATCCAATAGGACAAAATTTCGTTGCGGTTCATTGACTCTTTCCGCTTTATGGCTTCGTCCCTTGATAAGTTGGCTTACTACTTGAATAAGGAGGAGAAGACAATCGTCAGGAAGGAATTTGTAAATTACGAAGAGGAATATCTTCAGCTTCTTATGAAGAAAGGAGTGTTCCCGTACGAGCATCTTGACTCTTGGGAAAAACTTGAGGAGAAACAACTACCACCTCAAAAAGCCTTCTATAGTACCTTGACGGATGAAGGGATTTCAGACAACGATTATCGGTAATTTTTTTATTTTTAAACTTTTTAAATTTTTTAGAACAAAAATCATAATACATTTTCTCATTTCAGCCATGCTCAGTCAGTGTGGGACAATTTCAACATCCAAACTCTGGGCAAGTACTCCGACCTATACCTCAAAACCGACGTTCTCCTGCTCGCTGACGTCTTCGAGAACTTTCGGAACAGCTGTTTGCAAGTGTACGACCTGGACCCAGCCCATTATTACACCTTACCTGAATTCAGCTGGGATGCGATGTTAAAACATACCGGGATCGAACTCCAACTCTTGACAGACATTGACCAGCTACTTTTCATTGAACGTGGTATTCGAGGAGGTGTCAGTCAATGCAGTAGTCGAAATTCCTGTGCGAACAATCCATTTTTCGAAGCCAACTATGACCCGGAGCAGGATAGTAAATATATCATGTACTTTGACGTCAATAATTTATACGGTTGGGCTATGACTCAATATCTGCCTCACGGGGGTTTTCAATGGGTAGAAAATTTTGATGAAAATTTTGATTGGGACGTAGCTGATGATTCGGAAGAAGGGTATATTCTCGAAGTTGATCTTGATTATCCCGAAAATTTACATGATGCTCACAATGACTTACCATTTTGTCCGGAACATAAAATTCCTCCCGGTTCAAAACAGTCCAAATTACTAACAACTTTAGAATCAAAGTCGCGTTATGTAATACACTATAGAAATTTGAGGCAGGCCTTGAGTCACGGTCTGATTTTGCGAAAAATTCATCGAATTCTGAAATTTAAACAGTACAATTGGCTTCAAGCGTATATCGATCTGAACAGCAATTTGCGAAAATCTGCAAAAAATGAGTTTGAAAAGAATTTGTTCAAGCTTATGAACAACGCGGTTTACGGTAAAACTATGGAAGCCGTTAGGAAACGTATGGACATGAAACTTGTTGCACAATGGCCTGGACGCTATGGTGCTGAGGCATACATTTCAAAATCAAATTTCAATTCACGAGTTATATTTGAAGAAAATTTAGTGGCGATTAAACTCGATCGTGTTCAAGTCACCATGAACAAACCCATTTACATTGGATTCTGTGTCCTCGACCTGTCAAAAACATGTCTTTATTCATTTCATTACGATTTCATGAGACCAAAGACAAACGCTAAACTTTTATATACAGATACAGACAGTTTAATCTATGAAGTAAAAAATTTGGATCCGTACAAACTGATGAAAGAAAATTCCAGTTTTTTCGATACCTCTGATTACCCCGCGGACAACCAATTTAAAATAGAGTTGAAAAATAAAAAAGTAGTCGGACTCATGAAAGACGAATGTAATGGAAAAATTGTTACGGAATTTGTCGGGCTTCGCAGTAAAATGTACAGCGTGCGAGTTGAAGGACAAGATAGAATAAAAAAGGCTAAAGGTGTAAAATCATCGGTTATAGCTAAAACTTTGGATTTCAACGATTACATTAACTGTTTGTACAACAATGTTTGATGAATGTCAACGAGGAACTGTAAATATCATTAGGTTAGGCAAAACTGTAAATAGCTTTTTAGATAGTATCGTGGATTAGGCCTACTGGGGATACCACGTCACCAAAAACGCGCCATAAATTCTACCACCCTATGCGAGCGGGCTCTGGTGGTGCGGAAATGAATTTTGCGTTATAAATTTATTCTTATGTATGCGTGTTTTGGTAAATAAAAACAACTGTTCTATATTTCGTATTCTTTATTGATTACATATCCTTCTCATTTATCCAACTATTGTGTTCACTGTCAAGCCCCAACCATTTTACATAGACATTATTTCCACGCTTGCGCAGCACTTTTTCGACGAGGTAGACATCTGGATGCTTCACTTTGGTAAGTTCTTCGGTATAAAATCCTACTTCGATGGGTTGATCTTGATAATCTCTGAGCTTGTACGTCGTAGGTTGTGTTGGTTTCACAGCAGCGATGGTGAATATTTCCGTTGTCTAGTTTGGTGTATATCCTTTCTCAAAGACGTGCTTGCACTTGCTGATCCGGACTTTGTCACCAACGTTAAATTTCCTTTTGTCTTTCTGTTGCTTGACATGGTAAGTTTCATCAAGCAGACGTTTTTCATCAGCTGCGGTGACATCCTTAGGCTTCATCTTGATTGTTCGATGTTTGATTGCATTGTAGCTTGATACAAGTTCCGGCAGAATATCTATCCATTTATAGTGTCCTTGGAGGGAGAATCGTTTCCACATCCTGCCCTTTAGTGTGCGATTAAAACGTTCACAGATAGATGCCTTCATGCCGCTGAATGTAGAGTACATGTTGATTCCATATTGTTACATGAGGGCCTTAAAGTCCTTGTTGTAGAACTCTTTGCCTTGATCGACGTGTAGATTCTTGGGTTGTCGATCCTTTAGCGCAGTCTTCATAGCAGCAGTGACGTTAAGACCATTCTTAGATTTTATTGGTACAGCCCAGGCGTACTTGGAGAAGACGTCGATAACAGTGAGCAGGAATTTGTAGCCTTTATCCTTGTAGGTAGTCATGTCTACGAGATCTGCTTGCCATGTTTCATCCAGTCCTCGCATATCAACATGTTGACGTCGGTAAGTTCTCCGAACAGGTTTATGGAGTTCTTCCACCAGTGCTTCCTTGAGGTCCATGGTGGTAGTGAATGGTGTGTGTGTTTACGTGAGCTTTTATTCGTAAACGTCCTTTTGTGGTGTAACATCGACAAACACTTCCTTCTCGATATGCTTCAAACGATTCTGAATTGATGAAATTATTGCAGCGTTTTCAGTCACATGTTTTTGGTATGTGTTAGTCAAGGTTTCCAACGATTTCTTCAACTGTTCTATCCCAGTTGCCAGCACTTCTTCAAAATCAATTATATTTTAATACGAAGTACCATCCGTCTCATAATCGCCCTTTGCAACGTTGACTATTTTTTTATGTTGGAGATCGTAATGACCTTCAGGAGTCAGTTTGAATCCAATACCAGGTGGCCCACGTATTTCTCGGTTCTTGACCAGATGTCTTCCAAACACGTCTACACTAGCCATTGTCCAGCTATCGAATGAGATTACATACTCGAAGATTTTTAATATATAATCCCAGCTTCTTTCAATTCTTCGATGATTGAGTTTATGTCGTTGGTATGGCTATTGTTTCCGGCAGCTTGAGATGCGAGAATAAGTTGCAAACGATCAACGAGTTCTTTCGGATCATCCCAATGCACGTAATATATTTCTCGTCCTCGTTGGACTACGTTGTTAATTCCTGTGCCTACTTTCTTGTCAGCAATGTATGTAAGATATTTTAAATCTCTGCCACCACGCAAACTCCTGTCAGGTAGATAATTTTTTCTATCCGCACTCGTTTGCTGAACAATTTTTTTAAAGTTTTCCACGTCGATTTTATTAACAATCAAATTGTTTGGTATTTTCTTAAACAGCAGTTCTATGAGACCTGGCGTTTTCTCAAACTCCTCAGTCCCAACATAAACAGTATTTTCTGCGAAACTGATTGGCGTGTTTCCAATAAACAACCCATTTTTCAATGACCGTACTCCATACTGCATGTCCAGATTCTTTTGTTGATTCTTGTTTTTCAACATATTCAAGTATTTCTTCTCAGTGTCGACAACGGCTGGTGAACTAGCCATGTCTGGTGCAAAGGTTTGATCCGTTTGATTAAAGCTCTCGAAATCTTCACTCTGTGGCTCGAATGTATCTTCCATTGTAGGCAATTCTTCTTTAGGTTCCTCCTTTTTCACTGATTCAATTTTTAAATCCTGTCTAGTCAATGACTGAAGGGGATCAATGATGGGCTTGAACGTTTCTCGCACCGACGTCTCTACAGCAGCTTTTCCACGTTTCAGCAGACGATGTTTGCGTCGGATAGCTTCACTGGCTTGCACAATCTGATGTAGTACATCTTTACGCTCCATGGTGTCACCCTCAGCAACGTTCAAGTGATACTGATGCAATTGTCATTGAATCACTTTAATTTATAGAAGCAATCGAATCCTCTCCTGTATCGACCTTGATAAATTTCACTATCCTTGTCGATGACGGGAAAGCCATACTTGTCGTTCCAGCAGGTCGCGCACAGTTCTCGAAATTGTGTAAACGTCATGTCTGTGTTTACATGATCGTCGTAAACATGTTTCAAATTCATGTCATCTTGACGAAACAGCACGAGCATATTGGCATTGTCTCTCACCAAGTGTTTGGGAATGCGAGCATAAGTCTGACAGAGATAAAAACTATCCACATCGTGATGCCGTCCCATGCAAAAGTATGCACGTATATTGTCTTGCTTTTCACATGCCACGTCGTCAAATATCATCACAGAGTTTTGCTTGACGTTGTCCACACTGACGACTTTTTCGTTGTCGCTATACAGAAAATATCCCACTCCTTTGACAGGTTCGATGATTTTCTTCAAGTATTCGTACTTGGGCTGATTGAGCGACTTTGAGTAAAGGTACACGTCTTCAAATCTCAAGCCGTTAGGATGCGTGACGAGCGTGAGAAGAGCGCTGGTCTTGCCACAATTCGAAGGGCCGCAAATTATAGAGCGAACCGTGTTTGGTGGCAGCTTTCAATGACGTTTTATTTTTTCCCGTTTCTCCGTTACATTATCAAAGTTGATGACTGGTAACTTGACGTTTTGCTGTGTAAACTCCATGGCTGCTCGCGCGCGTCTGATTGGAAAACCTATAAATACTCGATTTTTATAGCATCGAGCTCAGTCGAGCAATGGCAGTGAGAGGTAACGGTCTCGTCAACACTCTCGTAAACAAGCTCCCTGTTGAACTTCATATACCGGGTTACCAATTTTGCGGGCCAGGTACCAAACTTGCTAAAAGATTGGCGCGTGAAGAACAGGGTATAAACCCTCTGGACGCAGCCTGCAGGGATCACGATATCGCGTACTCGAAAAATACTAATCTAACAGCAAGACACAAAGCTGACAAAGTTCTCGCAAAAAGAGCGATCGAACGTATCTACGCCAGGGATTCCGGAGTTGGAGAAAAAGCGGCTGCTCTTGGGGTTGCCGGCATCATGAAAGTCAAGCCAAAACTTGGAATGGGTTTGAAGAAGAAGAAATCGAAGAAATTGAAGAAGAAATTGAAGAAAATCCCTTTGAGGAAAGTCATCGATGCTGCAAAAATAGCATCAAAAGCAACTGGATTTATACCATCAACTCTAAAAGCTGCACGTGCAGCTGTGAAAGAAGCTGGAGGGAAGAAGAAAGTTCGAGTGCCTCGTGTATTACCTGTACCGAGCAAAGTTGGAGGCATTCTTCCCGCGTTTTTGCTACCTGTTTTTGCCAGACTGAGTGCTACAGGGGCTTTGGCAGGTGGCGCTGCTAGCGTTGCAAAAGCCATCAACGACGCGAAAGCCGCCAAGCGACAGTTGGATGAAGCGAAGCGACATAACCTCAAAATGGAATCAATCGCCGTGGGAAAAGGCTTGTACTTGAAACCTTGGGGAGCTGGTGTGAAACTTCATTTAAAAAACGTATAGAGCTACCGAACCGAGCACTCACCGATATGGATTTACTAAAATATGTAAAACTATTGAAAATTCCATCGTTTTGAGGTGTGTTTATGCGCAACGATTTACCAAAAAGTGGTCCGAAAAAATATGAGGCCGCCATTGTGAATTCGGATAATAAAAATGGTTCTGGCACGCATTGGGTAGCCTATAGAAAAACCGAAAATCGAGTCGTTTATTTCGACAGTTTTGGTAATCTACAACCGCCTCGTGAACTTTTAAACTATTTTGGTTTCGGTAGCAAAATCAAATACAATCACGATCAATTTCAAAACTATGACTCAGTCATTTGCGGTCACTTGTGTCTACAATTTTTACTCGATAAAAGCATTGCTCGGGTGTGAACACGCAACAGTCTACGAGTGACAATGGACTCATTAACATTAACGCTCTCGGGGACGTCATCCGTTTTGGAAGCTCACTACTTTCCACCAATAGAACTGTCAGCTTGGAAAAAATATTCCTTGGGACTAGTGGAATTGTTGACATTTTATTCCATACCCAACATTGACGAGGGAAACAACAAGTTTTATGTTGGTGATGACGTCATTACTATACCATCTGGAAGCTACGAATTGGGAAACATCGAGGAATATCTGAAGGAAGTACTTCCAAAAAATATTCAGCTGAGTTTGTGGGCCAACAGTAGCACACTACGCAGTGAGATCAAATGTAATCGCGAGATTGATTTCCAACACAAGGACTCTATCAGTAAACTGCTGGGCTTTGATTCGAGAATCATTGAAGCTCACGTCGCGCACAAGTCGGATTCCCCGGTGAGAATTCTCACCGTCAACGCTTTACGCATCGAGTGTAACATCACGGCAGGGGCGTATATAAACGAGCAGCGTGTACACACCATCCACGAGTTCTTCCCAGTGGTGCCTCCAGGATATAAGATCATCGAATTGCTAAATCACGTCATTTACCATCCAATCAGCGTACAGGCAATACATCATCTGCAGCTGCGCATAGTCGATCAAAGTGGAAAGCTAGTGAATTTTCGAGGTGAAGTTATCACTATACGACTACATGTAAAAAGTGAATAATGGGTATCGTCTACGAAGAGTATAAAAGTCCAGCAACATGGCCAAAAATCATCAGTCAAAGCCGACCTCTTCAACGACTCACACCACAGAACGTTCAGTTCCTGAAAAGTCTCGGTCTGAGAGTCCAAAGAAAATTTGCTGCTTAATTTGTCTGATACCATGTTATCCATCGAAAAGAAGATCGTCTTCGACGAGACGATAGCACAGTACGAAGTGCACGCGTATCAGCCGTACGCATCGTCAACGTATAACAATAACGATGAGATTCGTATCAGTATCCAGAATCAGGACTCATACATGTTGCCGAGCAAGAGCTCGCTGCATATTCAAGGACGTTTAACGAAAGCTGACGGCGTAGCCAATGTCGAGCATACGTCTATAATAAACAATGGTATAGCTCAGTTATTCGAAGAGATTCGTTACGAGCTCAACGCTATTGAGATCGAGAGAGTGAAAAACGTTGGTCTGACAACTACGATGAAAGCCTACGTTTCGCAAAACCCCAACCAAAAAGATCTCATGGAAAATGCTGGATGGATCATTGACGATGCCAAACAATTGATCAACAACAATGGATATTTCGATATATGCATTCCTCTGGATTTCATCTTTGGATTCGCCGAAGACTATCAGCGAGTGATTGTCAACGCCAAGCATGAACTCATCATACTCCGAGCCAACACCGACGTGAACGCCATCCTACAGCAAGCTGCGAACGATGAACAATACAAGATAACAATCAGTAAAATGGAATGGCTGATTCCGTACGTCAAAGTTTCTGATGTGGAGAAAATTCGTATGCTGAACTACATCTCAACGGATCCAACCATTGCTATGAGTTTCCGAAGCTGGGAACTCTACGAATATCCTCTGTTGCCGCAAACGATTAAGCATGTGTGGAGCGTTAAAACTTCGACACAGTTGGAAAAACCAAGATATGTTATCGTTGGATTCCAAGTTTGCAGAAAGAATGTTAGAACCGAAAACATGAGTAATTTTGATACGTGTAATTTGCGTGATATGAAATTGTACCTAAACTCACAGTGTTATCCTTACACAAATCTTAATATTGATTTTCAACGAAACCAGTTTGCGACGTTGTATGAAATGTTTGCGAATTTTCAATCGTCATATTATGGAAGAAAAAATTCTCCATTGCTGACAAAAACGCAATTTCAAGACAATGCTCCTCTTGTGATTATTGATTGTGCAAAGCAAAATAATTCATTGACTACTGGACCAGTTGATGTTCGTCTCGAATTTGAATCGGTAGCAGCTTTTCCCGCTGCAACTGCGGCGTACTGTCTTATTATACATAATAAAATTGTAGAGTATCAACCAATCAGCGGCGTTGTTAGAAAACTCTAAATGTATGAGTGTGTGTGTGTGTGAAAATCTACATAAAAAGGTATATATATATATATATATATATATATATATATATATATTAATGTTCAAAATTGATTAATCGTCAGTCGCGATGGATAAGTTAACCGATGATCGTCGATGTCTTTTGTCCAAAGATAAAACGTCGGATAAATATAAACCTGTGCTGGACAAAAAAGAAAAGGATGATAAAGATAAAAAGTCAACCGTCAAGTATGAGAGATTCAAGTAGTTGGTAGTGGTGGTGGTGGGGGAGAAGATGTAAAAGGCGATGGAGTTGTCAGAGAGCATCAGTACATCAAGATGAAGTACGTCGTTGACATCCAGGGCTTCTCCATACAAAAAACATTTGTTGTCAAGGAGCTTGCAGTGTTAAGGCTTGAGTCCTTCTACGCTGACCCTCTGACGACATTATTTAAGCCACCATGTGCCTGGGATGGTTTGTCTCCAAAAACAAAGGCGACCAATTTGTGGCTAACGAGAAACTATCATGGTGTACCTTGGAACTCTGGAGATGTGCTATACGAGGAACTCTATCAAGAGCTGCAAAATCAACTTGAGGACGCTACATTCATATTCGTCAAAGGATTGGACAAAAAGCGATGGTTAAAGCAGTACACAAATGCAATTATCATCGATTTGATGGATATGGGCTGCCCGTCCCTGAACGATTTGCGAGTCTCTGCATGCCCTTACAACAATTTTCATCGTCCTGTACTCGATCATCACTGCGCCACGGAAAACGTTCGCCGCCTCAGGATGTGGTTAATGAAAAATTTGGTGATACGCCGTCAATGAAGAGATCATTTACTCTACTCTCATACACCGTCTTCCTCCACGAGTTGGATTCTGAAGATATCGCTGAATTGCCGCGAGAATTTTTATTATACTTTCGACAAAAATGTATCGATAGAGCTTGGGAAAAGCTCCCGTCAAAATTACAAAAAGATCCTGAGTTTGTTGGTTTTACGCGATGTGAAAAACATTGGAATTCGACATCTGATGATTGTATTGGCATAGCTCCGATGGTAAAAGATTGTATTAGATGTAAGCGTGAAAAATTGTAATTTTTTGAAATAAAAATAGAGGGGCTAACATGATGGATGAGTCTCAAAGCAAGGGGCGGGGTGGGGCCCCTTGCACAAAAAAATTATTTTACTGTAATTTATTCTCCAGTAAAACTTGAAATAAAGTGACATCATTGTATGTGATGACGTAATCGTTGCTAAGAATAAATGTGTTTAAACTTGTCGTGATGACGTCATCGTTTCCTAGAATTTTTATGTAAGACTTGTCGTCTTTTACGCAGTTATCGTTCTAAAAATAACTTTCAGGGTCAAATATGTATTGCGCAGTAGATGTTATCTTTCAAGAATGTGATGACGTAATCGTTTCCTAGAATAAACGTGTTTAAACTTGTGGAGATGATGTAATCGTTTCTAAAATAAATGTGTTTAAACTTGTCGTGATGACGTCATTGCATGCTCTGATTGGTCAATCCCCCACTCTCGCGCGCTACGATTGGACGATCCGCGTTTACTACCTCTGCCCATGCGTGTTGATAAATCTTTCACATACGTCTACGCATGCGCAGCATAGCTAAAAATATGACAACTCTGAGCGGGAGCGTCATTCCAAAGACAATTTTCGAACAAACAACATGGACTTCTCAAAGCTTAACCAAGTTACCCGTAGAGGAAATTTTCTCCCAAAGCAGAGGGTTGCCGAGTTGGAAGTAAACAAAAGCTTTCCTGTGACTGGGATATGATCCATTGACACTAAATTTGGAACTAAATTCGTCATCGCCATGGATGAGAAATTTGAGGTGTTTCTACCAGAAAGGATCTGCGAAACTCTGAGGAAAGATCCGAAGGAACTACAAAAAATTGACGTCTCCATCGAGTCGACGAATCCAGTGCATTTTCGTCTTCTCAAAGGGAAATTCAACGCCTGCGAGTTCACTTTGGAAAAATGAATGTATTTCAAAACACTATGTAACGAAATTGTTTCAATAAAAAAAAAAAAAAAAAAAAAATACAATTAAAAACTGAGCAAAAAAAATAAAAAAACAAAAACCAAAAAATTTCCTAAAATTACCTACCATAAGTAATAGTTACCGACTACAGGTGATTATTACCGACACAGGTAATTTACCGACCGCCGCCATCTTGTTTTTTCGACCGCCATTTTGTTGACAGCAATTTTTCTAAGGAATAACTCGGAAAATCTAGGGGAAAGTTTGGAAAATTTTGGAAAAATTCGGAAAAATCTAGTGAAAATCCGGAAAATCTAGGGAAAATCGGGAAAATCTAGGAAAATTTAGGGAAAGTTTTGGAAAAATGTGGAAAAATCTAGGGGAAATCTAAGAAAATTCGCGAAAAAGTTTAGAAAAATTCACAGGCGCGATCGCTGTTTTACCGTACTTAGCACAGGTCACTTTGTTATCAAGTCTGAGTACAGTGATTTCAGAAACGAAAGTTTTACAGTGCAATAAAAACCAAAGAGTTACTTTATATATGCAAAATGACCTTCTATTTAGTTCTCTGTATATTATTATCTGAATAACATAACATAATTTTCTGAATGGATTTGTCACAGTAGAAGTGAACAGATATTAAGCCTCAGTTGACGTATGATTATTACGGAATTTATCAATAACTATCCTATATAGACAAAAATTTGCCCAAATTTCAAATAAGGCTGACAACTTTTTTTAATGATATAGCCACGAGATGTTTATAGAAAGAGGAGCAAAAGTGGTTAAGAAAAAAATAATATCATTATCGATATGAAAATCTATCAGTTGATCAAAAGTTTCAACGAGAAGAAAAACTCGCATGAGGGTATTTTCAATAGTTACTATTGTAGTTATTATTTTCCTGCCATTTTATTTTTAACACATTATTTTTTTATTATCATGTTACAGAAGGGACTGATATCTCATTGTATGCAAAAATGAGAAATAACCGCAATCTGTACCCTGAAGTTATTTTTGTTGATGTGACTTATGAGTTGTTGAAAAATGAGTACACGGTACTGCTGTTCCTCGTTGAGAGTGGTGATGGAAGAGGAGATCTCGCAGGTGTCAGCTTTTTGAGCTCTGAAGATGTAGTGAGCATGGCATGTTCTGCCAAAGAATTAAAAAAAACATGACCGAAGAAATGCTCAAAAAAATCATGTGCTTCATGACAAAGACCCATCAAAAAGAGCAGCCCTTAATCAAATTCTTCCTGGAGTGTCATTACGTTTATGCAGGTTTCATACTTTAAAAACTTTCAAAGCCCAAATTACAACTGCATCAATGAAAATTTCAGAAAATAAAAAAAAACGAATGTTTATTTATTCTCCAGAAAATTGTATATGCTACGTCTGAAAAAGAATACACAGAATTGTATGACTTGTTGAAAAGCAAAGCTTTAAACTCCGCTTTGGAGTACTATGACAAAAAAAGGGGTCTTATAATGAAAGAATGGATTCTATTCAGCTCATTTCTTGGAAAATTGGGTAACTTTACCAACAACCGTTTGGAAAGTTTGAATCAAAAATTGAAGCAAATTATAACAAGAAGAAGCTCTCTGACAGACTTTGTGAATTCATTTTTTATTTGGCTCTTGGATCATGAAAAAACAAGTGCATCCTTTGCAAAATCCAATAACGGATTTTGAAGATGCAAATGATGAAAAAAATACATTGATTTGATGGCCCAATACGCGTTTGACAAAGATTTAAATGAAATACAAAAGATTAGCGAGACAAATGTCGGCGAGCTTGACTCAGAACGAGGGCATATATTTGTTGGCGACGAGAAAAAGCAAGTCACAACATCTTCTTGTGAATGCACTTTTTTTCAAAGCTTTCAATTGCCATGCTGACACATATTTTTTCTGCGCAAAATCAATATAATGGCATTATATAATACTACATTATGTCAAAAGCGATGGATAAAGTCTTCTAAGTTGCAAAGTTTTTTGAAAAAGCCTTTGGAAAATTCAAGAACTTTGACTACAGTGAACTCGAATGCACCAAAATCAGTGAAACCAAAACCAGTGACTCCCGTGCCTCCTCTCTCTGCATACGAGAAAGTATTGAATGAAATGAAAAATTCTTGAAAATTAAAGACTTCTATTGAAAGACTGAGAGTAAAAACCGAACTAGTAAGAGACAGATGAATGTGTAACTCTATGTTTTCTGTCTCTACTTGTTCGGTTTTTCCTCTCAGCCTGTCTATTGAACAAAAAAATCAAACGCAACAAAACAATTTTATTCAAATATTTAATTCTAAAAATCATCACAGCTCTCAATTTCTCCATACGAATTACTGATTAATATAAAATCATTACAAAAAATTTAGAGTGTGACGAGCGAGCCGCGACCAACCAACGCTGATAATGTTAAATAGGGTTCTTCCCAACGTTGACTAATTACTGTTTTCTATCCTTTCCTCGTTCCAAGTAGTCAGCCGCGATCCGCTTGTCCAGAGAGGACCCCAGTGAAAATACAGCTCAAAAAGACCCTTAGGTTGTTTTTAGGAAGAGGGTATTATTGCATCAACCGGTTTACAATTATTAAATCAGATACATCATAACAATGTAGTAAATATTAATTATACAATAATAGCCCTAATTCAACAGCACCTCAAAACCAAATTTCTCCCATTCCGGCTAACTCTTTCATCAATAAAGACTGACTTGTGGATTCTGCATTTTTCTGCTCATGACCCTGTGACTCGGGATTCTTAACTTTACTCTTAGCTGGTCCCGTAGTTCCCTATCTCTACTATCCTGTTCCAATTTGAAATCTTGTCCCCTTTTACAATATTTACATGTAATATGGATATGCTTATCCAAAGACACCAATGGTATACCGAACAATTGAGAGGCTTCCTTAGCGATGGTCTTATCTATTTCTTCCCAGGAAGTTTCCTCCTTGGGATTCAGTTTCCTCAATATACGAAGCCGATTATATAAATGTAGTGCTCCCCTTTTCTTAAAGATTGATCGGTGAGCACTGGGTTTTATTCCCTTTCTCCTGGCAGCACTTTTAAGAGTCCATAATAAATCCTCTACTAATGCCACTGTAATCAACGGACCAATACAACATCACTTTAAATTTATTAAATAAATGTAACCCTTTAAGATAATGAACACCCTATGATTATTATTAGTTATTTCTTCTAGATATTATAATTGATCATCGAATTTGTTATTATTAATAATTTCGGCAAACGGTCCAATTTTCAGAGCAGTCCATTGTTATGATAACTTTTAAATTAAATATAACGATAGATACTAAGCAAATCCCAACTCCCGAGGTACCCTTCTAGGTCAGTATGGAAGCCGGCTTAGTAGAGATAAATCTCTACTCCTAGATGGCGATTCGGGTAATTAAGAGATGCCTAGTTTCCACAATGAAAATATGATAATAAAATATGATGAAACAAATTACTTTTTATACCGCGTAGAAATAGAACTTGGACTTGAAACACAGTTCCAGTCTTTTCTCTTGATTTCTACTTGGTGATGATGGAGTCTGAGAAGTCGTCGTCAGGTCGGACTTTTTTAAGGACCCGTCGGGGATAGTTCAGTTGTCTAGGACGTCTTTTGGACTCTTAGAGAGTTTCTTGGGACGTTTGACGGTAGAATTTCTCCGACGTTATGCCAAAAATCGCGGGCTTATATACTACAGAAACTTGGAAAATAATAGTGGAAGGGAAAATAGCAGTCTTCCTATTTTTCCGTTTTGGCACATTCCCTGCCGTTTCTATCCGGTGTCGATTTAGATTATCCGCAAGTCTTTATGATTCTTTCATCTATTTCCTATCGTCATTTGTTCTTAATTGCTGGTCGTTAGCGTCATTAAAGTGTCGATTTCGATATCGGAGGCATGAAAGATTATAGACGAGAGGGAAAACCCCGCTCGTCACGAGAGAATACATAATAACATATTACAATACTTAGGAGATTGAAAAAACAATTTTTTATCAATCGTAAAATATCAGCTGTGTTTCCCAATTACACATCCCCTGCACTCAACTCAAAGAAAAAAAAAAAAATTATCAAAATCATCAATTACTCCTCTCTTTCTTCACATTAACAGGAGACTGCAAAACTTCCTGTAAATTAAAGACTTCTATTGAAAAAAAAATCAAACGCAACAAAACAATTTTATTTCAAGATCTTATTACAAAAATCATCACAGCTCTCAATTTCTCCATACAAATTACTCATGAATAAATAAACAATGAAAATAATTTAAAAAATGTATAAGACATCATACTCAGAAGAATTACACAACAATTTCCCAATAGTAAAAAAAATGAACAACAAAACCACATAAATAAACAACCTAATCTATATATACATCAATTGTTTTATTCCACCCTACGTTGGTTTTGATTCCTTATTTTTTACTACTAGACACTTCTTTGATCATTTTTTGCACTTGTTACCTCACTATATTAACACTCCCGTGCGTAATTAATTATTCAATACAATTTCAACAGCATATGGCGGATCCCGGGAAATATACACTGAAACACGGTAATATTACCCGATATCGAGAAGTATACGATTGTATACGACCGTGCGGTAATATATGCCCGGAGCCGATGATACCCGAAGTATTTTATACGATTTGACACGATTTGATATGATATACGATTTCGGTGCGAATAGTGGCGGCCCTTAAGTAATTGTATGAATGCCCGTTTAAAAAAGATTACAAATAAAAACATTTATTTTTATTCGCCGCAGTAACTTATGGCTTTTGAGCCAATTTTTCACAATTTTATATGCGATTCTTGAAACCATTTTTTTTTAATGATAAAGTAACTGAAAGTCCATGTTTATTTACATTCTACTGCAAAACTATAAGTGACTATAAGAAAACAATACAAAACAACTATATTGACAATTGACAACTGTATATATATACTGACGTACACTGACACAGCTGACACATTTCACGACCATTTCGCGACAATCGATTGTTTAAATCCGTGTCCGAAAATGCGAAAAGCTTAATATGCATCAACAAATAATTGACATTAAAAAAAAAACGGAAATTTTTGTCAAACAAAGTCTAACAAACGGAAAACTATCGATTGCAAAAAACAATTATCAATTTTCGGAAGTAGGGGGGCGAACTTCACGCAAAATTTTATTTTTGCAATAACTTTTGAACTATAATCAAAAAAACGACGATTTTTGTCTAACAAAGTCCAACAAACGAAAAACTATCGATTGCAAAAAACAATTATCAATTTTCGGAAGTAGGGGGGCAAACTTCACGCAAAATTTTATTTTTGCAATAACTTTCGAACTATAATCAAACGAATGACGATTTTTGTCTAACAAACTCCAACAAACGAATAACAATCGATTGCAAAAAAAATTATCAATTTTCAAAAGTTGGGGTGCTAACTTCCCGGGGGTGATATATGAACGTATTTTTGCAACTCGTAAATGAGGTTTGTAACGAGCGGGGTACAATTGCAAAGTGGAATCCGCGACGTCGAAGCCCAAGAAAAGATGAAATTCCAGAATTTGTAGTCCGACTCGTACAGAGAGGACCTCAGTAAGCGACAGCCTAAAGAGACCCTCGAACCTAAATTTTGAAGGGATTCGGGTAGTTGTTTTAAGGATTATTCAAAAATAAAAATAGCATGAATTAGCAAAAATCGTATTTATTAAGTCCAGGCATATTCAAAAATTCAATACAATCCCGAGTCGCGATTTCAAATCCGTATTCGATTAGTAATTCCGATATTCTATTTATTCATCTGGCTCCGACAATAACCAACGCTTATGTTATCCAACTGGCAAATTTGATGATTATGATTTCTAATTCCGTATCAATTATGTCCCTCATTCAAATCTATCCTTTCTATTCTATTTATTAACAATTGTCCCACTTATCAAATCAATTATCCGGATTTATATTCATTTATCAAGTCCCCATTAAATCTCTAACAATCTCAAATTATTTGCCTATCTTACGATCTCTCTTGTCAATTGATTACCTTCACTGCTTCAAGCTGGGGTGCTCTGGAACTATCGCTGGATAAGACGTAAATCTCATCACCCAGTTAAAGAGTAAAAAATAAAAACTTGAAAGTGAGAATCATAAGATAGTTTTGGAAGTGTAGAAAATTTATGTACTTTATCTTTGAATCCTATGCGCTGACAAGCGTGGGGTGCTAAAGAGCGTGTTTTGCTAAAGAGCGTGGTTTTGCTAAAGAGCGTGGTTTTGCTAAAGAGCGTGGTTTGCTAAAGAGCGTTGTTTGCTAAAGAGCGTTGGCTTTTGAAATGCGAAGCTTAGACCAAATGTTCGAGCTTATATACCCGAACTTTGCGACGTGTCGCCCAAAATTTGTGCCCATATAAGGAAAAAGAATATCCTCGTCAACGAAACGTGGAACGAGTCACGTTTCAGTCATTTACCGAATCAAAATCGTTCGCTAATGTGGGTCGTTTAGATTGTGTGGATGGAGCTATTATTTCTTGATTGGATCGTAATCCACGTCTATTTCTTTTTGATTTGGATTTTTATTTAAAAAAATGAAAAAGAGTGGACATAAGTTCGCTCTTTACAAGGTTTAATATCATGAAATTAGTAAATACATGCGATTCTTCACAATTGTGATAATTTTGTATTGATACACCGAAATCCCCATTAGCCACAGAAGGTTCTATAAACGTTGAAAAAACGTTTTTAGAAAGGTTCTACAAACGATTCAGGAACCTTTCAAACGTTTATGAAACGTTTATAGAACCCTGAAATGTCCGCCTATAAACGTTCGTGTAATCATTTCACAAACGTTTGAGAACATTTATAGAACGTTCATGAGAACCTTATTTGAACGATTTCATGCGTTCATGGAACGTATTTATGAAACGTTTATAGAACGTTTCTCGAAGTTTTTAAAACGTTTTACATAAATTTTTGATAACCTTACTTAACGAATTGTACATTTTCTTAAGAACATTTCTAGAACGTTCTAAATCGTTTCCTTGTGAACAAGAGGTCTCACTGTGAGCTCGCTATTTCCTCCCTAAATTGAGCTCACTGTGAGCTCACTAGGTAAGGCTTTTTTTTCACTGTGAGCTCACAGGTAAGGCTGTTTCAGAGTTTAAGCATCGAATAATACTTCTTGACCGAAACTAAAAAAAAGCACTATGTAATTATCTACATCTTGTCGTGTATTTCACGTGAGATCTCAGTCTATTTCTTAAAAAGAATCCCTCCAGTTATTAGCTCTGTATTTTTTGCGAACTTACACGAATATGCCATCATTTTAAATAATTGAATTTTTTTTTATTTTATGAATTACCTTTTTTATTATTCAAACTGATTAAAAAGATTAAGCGTTCATCAATCGTGGAAAAAAAATTTACTCTTGATATTCATTAGCCATTTTTGGACAAGCAAAGTCTTCATTATCTGAAAGTCAGTAAAGTTAGCACCCCAAAATAAAGAAAAAAAAATAATTTTGTAATATTTAATCGATTGACCATCATCTGACCACTATTTACCACCTACAGTTTTTGTTAGCACAACTGTCAAAGAAAAAGTTAGAGCTAAAAAATGTTTTCAGGGCTAACTACACACTAGCCCCCGCTTTGAAAATATGCCTCTAAACGAGTAAATGTTGAAAATAACGTATTTTTAACATGTGACATTATATCATGATATTGTTTGAGCACTTGAAAAAAAAATATTGATTTTCGATTTATTTAGATTAATTAAAAAAATTAATAATCTTTGGACGAGAAAAATAACGTGCTTGCGATTAACCATCGTTCAAGAAGGCTAGAAGGATCTAGCCTTCTTGCCATCGTTTGACGTTCATCAAAATTTTCTACTCGGACCTCTGATGGTTTGAGCTGTGAATTTTGCGGTCTTGGCTCCTTTTCTCCCAATCCTATTGGCCGAGAAAATTCCTGATACCTTCAATGCATCTGAGAGAGAATCAAGCCTGTTTCGGGACCACGGGGTCCCCCGAGGACCTTTTAAAATTTCGTCGCCAGCGAGGAATGAATGGGATCGTAGTAGAAGCATTTTTTTATTTTTTCTTCTGTTGGAAGGGAAAGATGGTCTCATCATTTCAATATTAAGTCGAGTCGCGGGGCGCAAACTTACAAAATTGAGCATGATTGATGGAATGTAACTTATATTATGATTTTTTTGATGCCGAACTCGATTTCAATGTTTATTTTTTCATAAAAAATACGAAAATTTATCAACAATAAAATCGTTCAAATGTGAATAATTTATTAAGTATAAATTGCGTCGAAAAAGTTAAAAACGTGCGCTGGAAAATTTTCTAGAAAAAAGGTAATCAGTTGGTGCTGAAATTGGCAACGGTTTTCAGGTTTGGCGTGTTCTAAGGATATAATTCGCAGAGATGCAAAAATTGCAAAATGTAACGGGATCGATGGGAAACATCTTATTTTATGACTCTCGTTCTCCTGAGCCCGTTGTTCAATATATTAAAGTAAAAAAGTAGGTATAGATTTCATCGAAAAATGTCGCTGATCAAAGACATTCGCTTGAAGATGTGCGAGAAAAAAAGTCCTTAACGTTACCATTCGCGATGATTTTTAAGTTTTGTTATTTTGAGCCTGACATCATTAATTTTGATTTTTACAAAAAAATTTCAATTGCAATTTACGTGTTTTGTATGAATACTAAGCGATCTACGCTGAAAAAAATTTTAATATTTCAATCGCTATTGTTATCCAAATTTGCCAAATGTTGGAAAAAAATAATTTGTTGTACTTTGTTTCGTTGTTATATCAGAATTTATAACATTACTTTATGAAGAGTGTTTTGCAACGAAAATACTCAGAGGAAATAATTTCAATATCAAGGATTTGTTTAATACTACGTTATTTTACGGATAAAATAATTTAGCATCAACTTGCATCGAATAAATCTGTAATTACTTAGGACATACTTTTAGTAACTCGTTTTCACGAATAATTATGAATAAACACTTGTTATGATGAGTCTTTGTATGGAATTCCTGTGCATATAGTGTATCACTTTTTTTTTTATTCATTTTTAGTATTCGTACGACTTACAGGATAAACAATTTTTTTCATTTTTCTTTATAGTATTCATATAACTTAGAGGATTTTCTAATACTACTATAGAAAATACAATAAATTTTATAAAGTGATGATAATTATGAATAAATTAAATAAAATATACATGGTGAGAAAATCATATGTATACAAATGAGAATGGTGATGATGAATTGTAATAATCTAGAATTTGAATAATAAATATCAATCTTCATTCATTATTATTATATATGAAATTGATTAATTTTTTTAAATCGATACCTTTACTACAATGATATGTAATAAATATAATAAAATTGGATATAATTTCCATAAATGAGTTATTCATTATTCTGGTGTGACTCCAGCGATGGTGGGGGAAGGTGTTGATTATTATATTTCTTTGACATTTGAATATTTTTTTCTCAATTTTTCAATAGAAATTTTATATATTGAAAAGATATTTCAAAATTACTAGAAGCAATTTTGAATAAAATCTTTAAATTACACTCAGCGCTCGACATTTGAGCACTCGCTAATTGATACAAAACGAATTAGTTTCCGCTCAACTGACCAATTCTCGACATGATGCCTAACAGTTATGCTAAAATATGTTAAAAAGCAGGCCCGGGTCGAGACGGCGTTACTTCAACAAATATATATCCGCGAAAGTCAAGAGAACTAGCGCGCACGATACGGACCTGAGAGAAAGGCGGTTGCTCCTGCTTTATTCAGACTTATTCTGATTTATTCGAGAACTCGGGCGCTCACAATGCCCAAAACAAACATTCGCCATTTGGTTTCATAAGACCCGAGATGTATCAAATGGCGAGTGCTGAGTGTATCCAATCTGCAATAATTATAATGTAAATAAGAATTATTAAAATAATTATTATACACATTTCTAGAATATTTTTAATGTTATTTATAAAATTTTGTTGTATTTTCTGATTATTCGAAAGATTTCTACTATTTCTATAGATTATTCTATTGATTTCTTCAACTACATGCATTGAAAATTTTAACGACTTCAAGCATTCGAATTGATTTTTCAGAGAACAATATCTTATGAACAGACTTCCGCTACTTATATTTTTTTTGGTAACTTTTAAAATTTCTAATATTTGAAAAATTATCCGCTACTTTTGTGGATTTGTATGAAGATTTTAAAAATTGTATGCTCTGGGATTTGAAGTCTTATAATTTTTTGAGAAATGCGAATCAACATAGTTTTACGGTATTCATTAATTTCAGTATTTCTTGCATATTTTTAGTATTCATAAAAATTTAGAAGGATTCTCTAGTACTCCAGTAATATTCTCAATTGCTATATTTATAGAACATCTGCGTAGAGTTTCAATATCTTATAGGTTTCTTGTGTGTTCGTATTTTTAGTATTGTAAGATTTTTTTACGTTATCTACAATTTCTATAGATGTCTAGTATTTCTTTAAATCGCTAAATACGTTTTCTAGGATTTGATGTTCCATAGAATTCAAAGTTGCATAGATCTTAAGTATTGAATTATATTTTTCAGTAGAAAACAATACTTCCATTTATTTCTATAAATTTCAGTATTTTTCAAGTGTATATATGACTCCAAAGATTTTCTCCTTCTTTAATTGATTTCTTCATATATTTCTAGACTTTTATACTTCGGGATTCCGAATTTTTCAGATCATTAGTATTCTCCCAGAAAAGTCCTTTACCACTTTTCACAAAACTCAAAGTCAAAAAAGATATATTCGAGCCTACAATGTAAGAAATCTGATTCGTTGAAAATTGTGACCCAAACATTATCTTTTTCGATTTTGAGCTTTGTTAAAAGTGGTAAAGGACTTTTTGACTCAGACAAATATGAAGAAAATTTAGGAAAAGTTTGATCCGTGAATTCGAGCCCAACTTGTTGAGAAAGCGCATTTATTGTTCGATTTTTTGACTTAAGTTATATAATTAAGTGATAATATCATCAAAAACCTCTAATAATTTAATAATTCGGCAAATTCGCGAAAATTCGCAAAAAATACAAAAATGTTATGACGATTATTGCCTTTTTCCCTAATTACATAGAGTGTTGGAATGAATAGCAAATTATAATTTTTTATCATGAATGTACTTATCTCAACTTATAATGATTCTCAGTCTTGTGATAATAAATTGAAATAAATGAATTTTGTGCCATCGTTCAGACACTTACGAAGAAGCATATGCCGAATTTGAAAAAATGGCAGGTCGGGGTAACAGGCCAAAACATCGAAAGCGAAACTTCGATTCATCAGATACGGACGCCGCAAAAGCCTCGAAGAATGCGCGCCATTCAAATGAAATTACGGAAGAGAGTGCTGAAAGTAGCAGCGATGAATCAGAAAAAGATTCAAGAGAAAAAGAGGTCGAACCCTCGACAAATTGTCCATTGCCCACTCTTAGTAAGTTAACTACCTCTAAATTTCTCAATGTTCATATGTTTTACATCAGCGGTTATGCTACTAGAGACAGTCGTACATATTCTTTCTAAATTATCATTTTTCTTACTTAAAGATGGAACGACGCCACTTTCACTGTCCGTCAGAAGTAAGTAACAACTTTGTACTTGTTCCTTGTGACTTATCACGGCTACAGGGACATAAAAATAATAAAGAAAAGACAGAAGATCTTGCGTTATTTTACCTTCGGCTAGGAAATTGTTTAACGATTTTTCAAGTTACTTTGTAAGATAAACATACCACTTAATAAGTCGTTTCAGCAAAATTTACCATCACTCATTGCTAGGACAATGTAAAAATTTATGAACAAGTTTTTTATGCATAGTTCAAAATAAAAATCGTATCAGAAATACTTGCAGTTATTCGTTATTTGTTTTCAAACATTTGCCTTTAAAGCACGTTCAAAAAGAACATGGCTGAATTACATTTTATCGATAATCCCTGACCTGACTCCCATCATATTCGTTTTCATAATGTTTCAGCTCTACCTAGCAACAACGACAGTCCTGCGTCAAAAGATGAGGTTACCTCGGTTCCCTCGACTTCTTCAAACGCTGTTGTTCTGGAGATAACAACAGGTACTAGCTATTTGTATAACTATTACATTTCTGATATATTTTACCAATACAAATGTACTAATATCAAATGAACGATTTTCTAAACAACAAAGGTGTAGGTATGAGATTGTCACGCTGCAGTAGATACGAAATCAATACCGTTAATATCTGTACATGAATCAGAAATTTAGTTTTCGCAATAATTTACAACTGATCTGTAAATCATGCCTCTCTTTACGTGGAATTAAATCACAGTTTTCTAACGGAAATGTTAAAAATGTTATGCATCGGAAATAGGTTCTTCCTATGTTTAGTTTTAACCTATTAACCTCATTTGTGATACACGCAGTTCGGAGTACGGAGGATAACACCCAAAGAAGAGTTTCAACTCCAGAGGTTCAAACAGGTATCGCATTTAATTAAAACGAGTTGTTTTACTTCATAAAAGAAAGCTCATATTCATAGATACCGCGGCACCGAATCATATCACGATCTTAATTTATTTTGAGTGTACACTGTCGAAAGTAATCATAATTTTCTATGCGTAAGTATATATACAATAGCACCATTGAAAAAGGAAAACTAATTTTTCCATACGTAGCTATGTACATTTTCGTAGTATGGGAAATTTTCGTGCACGCTTTGAACAGTCACAGCATTACAAAAACGCGATTGGGTCATTTCATGCCGTTTTTATACTCAAGTTTCAGATTTTTATACTCAAGTTTCATAAAAACCCTAGTAGCTTAGGTTTTTATAAACTCTTCATAAAACCTCTCAAAATATCTCCGATTTATTAATAAAATTCCGCTGTTATATAAAGTGACTTTATAAAAACTTTAAAAACCTTATAAAAATATTGGTCCGTTTATAATGTCATCTTATAAAATGTTCATAAAATGACGGCATCTTCATAAAGTATAAAATTTTGTCATTTTATAAAGCTTTTAAAAAGATTTTATAAAGCTTTTATAATGTGACCGTATGAAAAGAGCAATGTTTTTATAAGGATTTTAAAATTTTTATAAAGTCACTTCATAAAAAAGCGGAATTTATAAAAAACCGAAGATTTTATAAAGGGTTTTAAAAAAGTTTGTAAAGTTTTTAGACTGTAGACCGAGACGAAGCCGAAATTTACAATCACACGAGTAAATATAAAATTTATGTTCTAGTTACGTACCATATTTTATGTACCAAGGTCTAGAAAACGAGTTAAGATATTTTGAACCGGATGAGAAACGCGTTTTCTATCCCAGAGGTAGATAAAAACAATTATTAAAAAATTTCAGCTATTTTAATTAATGAATTTGGAATCTTACATATTTAACAATCTACTACTCGTATCGTTATACGGACTGTATGTAAATTTCCTTTTCAATGATGCAACTTTTTTTTAATTTTACATCATTAGAAAGGAGAAAGAAAAACGTTAATTTAATTTCATATACAGTCAGTACTTTGATGTAAGCAGTATATTCTTAGCAAAACAAGATTAAAAATTCGCTAATAAACGAAACTACAAATTTTCTTAAAATGATACTTTCGATTGAAGTCAACGGAAGAAAAAGAAAAAAATGCTGCTTGGTAACTTAGAACTGAGATCTAAAAAAATTGATTCATTGAAACCTGAAATACAACACAGATAATACAACACTTTCTTTCCTCGACTTTCATTTAACTCAACAGAAATACTGTCAAACATATTTAAATAACAAAACCAATGAACGCGTTTCTACTAAAGTGTTATACTTTTGATTTATTGCAGTTAATGTCTAAAATACCTCGCCGACATTGCAATGTCCGATGTCCAGTGTCGGATCAGGAAATCGGTTTGGAAATCGGACAGCTGATGAGATAGCATTGAGTAAGATAGAAAAAATTATAAATTTATCTTAAACATAATTCTGAGTTTCTACACTTTTTCATACTCTGAAATGCACTTCATTCGCGAGAAAGAAAATCGGTTTTCTAATAAAAAAAGGCTAGTTCAAGTATTACGTAATGCATGTAAAGTTTTGCTTTCATGCCCCCCCCCCCCATTGTTGCGTATTACTTGAAAATTTTCGATTGCCTGGGAAACCGTATTCGAAATATAAAAGTTACCTTATATTGAAACTTTTCATCCCAAAATATCTTTGATAAAAGACTTTACAGTAGGTTTCTTCAGTATTTTCAAAATTTAAATTTTTACGTCAAAATGTTTTTATTAAAATTCATACTTAAGAAAATACTTGAATATCCGCAAATACTAGTTTCAAATTCATAAATTGTTCCAAATAATATTTTATATGTTTCAAGTTTAGAAAGTGTTTTTGTATGTTCTTAAAAATGCTCGCTAATTGTGATTACTTAAATGATGTTGGAGGATTATACAAAATCCTAAGAAAGGTAGAAAAACTTTGAGTATACATAATGAAAGAATAATTATAAAATACAACGCACAATCTACAATACACATTCGCTAAATGGTCGAAAAGATACAAAAATAATGCGATTGTAGAGATTTTTGAATATTTTTTACTCTCATGTCGAACACAAAGAATGATATGCAATATTCATTATCAAATTTCCGATTGTAAAATTCATAAGTTTCTTTTTCATTGTTATTGCAGCTGCTCTCTCGTTAGCGGCTTCAAATACAAACCGAATACAATCAATGGACCGAGCGATCTAGTCACTCAGGAGCGCTACAGGATCTATTGATTACTTCGAACCAATCAAACGACATCTACTGGCCGAAAATTTCGAAGAACTGAATGCTTTGGCCATTAAATTGAGAAGCAAAGACTTCAAAAAACTATTCGTACGATATTTCTTCTTCATTGTTTTTAAAATTAATGAAGTTAACGAGTTTGATGGGTTGATAGTTAAGGAGATCAAACTCTCTTTTACCATATTTCAGTGAGAAATTCGGAAAAATAACCAAATAATTGTTTGAAAAATTTTTTTGACTGTAGTGTACCTATACTAATATTATTCTTAACAACCGTATTGTTCTCAGTTTAACAGTCATAGAATTAAAAATAGGGGCTAACATCACGCTTAATACTTATTCTCGAGTTTAAGTATTTCTGACGTTTTACAAAATTTTGCAGTGCAGGATAATACATTCAGGATCAAATATTGTTTATATTGTTTTTCAATGTTATAATATCATTCTAAGCGATGTAGAGTTTACTTTTGACTTGAGAATTATGCCGTAAATTTTTAATAAACGTTTTTGAGTAAATTGTATTTTCCTGATGTAGGTAGAGTACATCGATTCCATTGGAGGCAGGATTTCCAAGGAACACCTTCAAAAAGCTTGGGATGCATGCGTGGACATGAATTTTGGAAAAAACTTGAATCGGCTTGGGAAGCGGGGAAAGATTGGAGTCGAAGCCCATGAATTCATAAGTCATTCGAGGGGTTGTTATACTTTGAAAATATTATTATTACTTTTTTTTTCTTAATTCTTCACTAATAATAATCATCAGTCTATTACTCTATTAAGTTACTACTTTTCCAGTCAAGTAACTCTTAACTGTTATATATCATTATCATTTCTACAGTAATAACGTTTCCTTGTTCCAGATGTATTCACTGGGCGAGAAAACTCAAAACTCAATCAAGAACCTGGACTCGTCAATGGTGGTCAAACGGCACACCAAGCCACTCTGAGTCAAAGCCAATAGTATATCTATATATAATACATATACATATACTACAGTATATACTATAGGTATATATATAGTATATACTATAGGTATATACTATATATATACGTATACTAATGGCTTTGGCTCGGAGTGGCTTGGCGCGCCGTGTAACCGGGCCTTTAGAATGAGAGGGATATAATTCTGTGGCCCACTTGGGTTCACTCGTTCACTGGATGATAATTGATGATAAAGGAGAAAATGATGTACTCTTTTTTTACAGTAGGGATGACGTTGATGATCTTTTTATGAAAGCGGCTGGAAGGGATTATATTTGCTGTATAACACATAGAACTATAGCCTCATATATAATTCTGTGAAGTTTTATAAATGACGTGGCACCATTGCGCTACTGAAAAGCATTTTCGTCAACTTATTTTCATTGACCCTCCAGTTTTCTTTCCTATCCCGTAATTAACCGTCGCCTAAAATATCCAATTTTCTCTACATACTTAAACTTTACTTGAGTTTATCATACCGTTTCCTAAATAAAACAAGGCCATTTACATCAGCTATATATTTTTAATGAAGAAATTGAATTATTAGAAATATCTTCCTGTTTAAGAGGATGTGATAGTCATCGACAAGTTATGAAAAGACCTTTAACTGACTTCGAGTTTTTCTAGGTCAATTTTGCAAATGAAGGAAAAACGTAGCACAAACATATTGCAGAAGAGCTGAACTTTATTTCCTACTACCGGTTTTTCGATGCGTTAAAAAATATCTATTTAATAAATAAATAAATAAATAAATAAATAAATAAATAAATAAATAAATAAATAAATAAATATATATATATATATATATATATATATATATATATACGGTGCAGAAGCATGACTGGAGTAGTGTAAAACAGGGAAACCATGAATGATCCTCCTTTCCCACCTTGCTCTATAAGAAAAAAGTTTCTTGGTATTTTCTCAATATATTCGATTGCGACACAAAAAATAACTTAGGCAAGTTGAAGTATACACCATGGATATGAATTGGATTACAGTTTTTTAAGTTATACACAGTTATACATATCTTGAAAACTATTTAAACTATTTTTCTCGTAAATTTTCGAAAATTTAATCATTTATCAAATTCATAATCAGTAACGATAAATACTACTTCATTCTAGATTCTGATAATGGCATTGTTGTTTTAATTCTTCTGAAGGTAAATATTTGAGGAAAAAAAACAGGAATTGTTTACTAGTAAGGCATTACTAAATCAGGAAGCTTGCTCACCGCTGGTATATGCCAAAAAAAAAAGGAAAACCGTCATCCAAGAAAAGCTTATTTTCATTTTATTCGATTGAAACAAAAGAGCAAAATGTTACAATTTCGTTTCGTCGAACACTATCGTGATTTGTTAAATGTATGCAATAACGAACAAATCTTCGATATTAAACATACAGGCACTGTAAAACATATATGTGATGCGATTTCCGTAATTCAGTTCATTCAATATGTATAAAAATGTTTTAATCGTCATGGCAATCAAAAAGCGGAAGACGCATTCGCAGTTAAAATTAAATGCGATCTTAACAAAATACATACTGAACGTGCGACGTAATATGTGAGTTGGAATCAGGAAATGGGGTTTGAGAGGTAAAGCCGTAAGGCACATTTCACTTTTCGATGCCCTCTCTGTCTTACTCACCGTAGAATAGGAAAGGTCTCCCGAGTATTCAAGTTTCAAAAAATACTCGGCCCAAAGGCCGAGAGACAATAGAGTTACCCGTTGCATGAAAAATCTTACATTGATAGACTTTTTTCTTTTTTCTTCTTTTCTCAAGTCATTCTCCTTCATTTTATTTTTCATACCATTATACTTGTTTGAAAAATAAAGTCGAGGAAATGAATTATTTGAGAAAAAAAAGGAGAAAACAGGTTTATCTGGGTCTATCAATGTAAAATTTGTAATGCTACTAGTAACTGTATTCCTCGGGCTCTGATCCGAATAATTTTCAAACTCTGATATCCATGTTTCCTTTCAAGGGGGACCTATCCTATTTTGCTGTGAGTAAGACAGAGCAGGCATCGAAAAGTGAAAAATGTGCCTTACGGCTTTACCTCTCAAACCCCATTTCCTGATTCAAAGTCATGTATGTAATAAAATTTGTCAGAGAATGGTTTTCGTTGCAGAATATACTCTAAATTTCATGCCTTATGCTTTTGATAAAAAACATAATTATTTTTAAAGATCTTTTTGCAATCAATTTGAATGAGTATTACTTTATCTATGCTCATACAACAAATAAAACGATCCTTACATGAAGATCCAATTAACGATAATTATTCCGATCGTTTAACTAGTCATTACCTGTCAGTATGGGAAAAACAACATTGGCGATGCCTATGTTATACTATTTTTTAGTGATTGAACGCGTCATTTAAAATAAAACAGTTAATTAATAGCTGCTGGGCAAAAATTATACCGTCGAAATTTCATGATACTAGACAAGGATTACTTTTAGATGAATCATAATGTATGAGCGATTGAAAATCATTTTGTTTTCTTTATCATGTTTTACAAATATTAATATTCTTACATTTTTGATGTTTCAGTAGTGAATTAAAAAATTATATTGCCACCAGCGCAGTTTTTAATACTTAATGAAGAAGAGGAATAGCGACGTATTCATCGTATTTTTTTGAACACTTTGATAGGAAAACTTCATGACTGTGAGCAATTTTGAATATTTTGGTTTTTGCAGCTGACAGGGTAATATTTTCTTCGGGTGATAATTTATTTATATTCAATACTGCAATCCTAACTTGCGTAGAATTGCAGGGGGTTTGAAAAAAAGGTTTGAGTTCTATAAATCTTTGTACTGTTAAAAATGTCGATTTTTCGTGAGAGAAAATGTTTTTTAATACGGCAATGCTATTATCGCTGAGCATACATGTGTTATCACTGAATTTTCTGGAAAGAATAAATGTTCCGAAATCTACTGAATTTATGTGCGGAATAGTTTTCTCTTGAATTTGCTTTTTCGTGGGTTCCATGAAATTCGTAATGGGATATGATTTTGAAAATTTTTTTTCTGAAAATAATTTATCTTCTTTAAGTCGATTATATAGTTTATCTAAGCTTCGTGAACTGGAACCAACTGATTTCTTTATAAATTGCATAAAATTTTTAAATGCAAACGCACTATATCCATCTAAATGGCCAAGTGTTTTGACATCATCTGCTAGATGAATAATGTTATGAACGTTGTAGGACAAATATTTTATATTGTAAACTTTTCCAAAATTGTTAACAAAGCTTTTGAGTATTTCATGTGCGAAGTCATTGTATACAAAACAAATGCTTGGATCGTTAAGTATGCGCAGACCAATGGAAAAGTGTAAAAAGTGCTCGTATTGACATGTTGGCAATAATTTTCGGAGTAACACCATTCCCACATACAGTGCAAATTGACGGTCCTCGGTGGCTTTCCACCTATTAGCTTCAAAACAAGTCCGAATTTTTCGTGCAAATTCTTGAGGTACGCAGCTTCGTATGGCTCTTAAATTATTGGCTAGAGCTAAGCAATGTAGATGACTCAGGCGGATGGATCTCTCTCCTGCGATGAGCAAGTTCATTATTCGCCGCATGACCCCTATGGTAAGTACTCCCCATGCATCGGATCCACTGGAAAACTTCGAACCATATCCAATCCCGAAATTTTCTCTAAATTACTGGTCCCAAAATGGTGTTCTTTTTGCTGTTTAATTCTAAAAGATTTATTATTTCTCTTTGGCGCGTTTGTTTTATCGAAAGTCATTCTTCCGGCAATATACTTTCCTTTAACGTGACATTTTGTGCAGCCATAATATCCATTAAAGTATTTGAGCAATTTGACAAACGAGAGGGCTGGAGCGTCACAAACAATTGCTTTTATAGACACAACAATTGTTTTTGCACCTACTTTCAAACCTTTTGTGCACAATCTCATTGCCTCACAAATGAATCTATGTAGAAAAGTGTTAGAGTCGGCTGGTTTTTTGTCTCCATGATAACAGCCAATTAAAAACGGCTTCGAATTTTTCGCATTGGCTATTCGTCCAAGAATCAGATGAAATTGGCTACTAGATGAGTTGCTCAAAGGTACACCATCAGTGCCTATATGCAAGTCGAGTTTCTCGGGATATTGTTGAAAGTTTGTTTCTATGGAAAACTTCAATTCCTTCTCCAGCCCAAAATGCATGTGATTGCCTGGTTTCATTGCAATTATTTTTTTTTGAACGTTTCTTCCGGTTTTCATTAGACTTCTGCAATCTGCCAGTAAGAATTCGTACACATACAAGCACAGAATTTTTAATAATGCGGTCAAGGCACGTGCAGTTATGTTGTATTCTCTTTTCCACCGAATCAATTTTTCTTTCAAGCCACTTTTTAGCGGGACTGAGTTCCCAGTGTTTTTGGAATCATTCATTTCTGGGGCACTCTCGAATGCTGAATGTACGGAATCATCCGAATTGGAACTATCGTTGTAATGGGTAAAATCATCAAGTGGAAAAAACAGCTTATCATAAATGTTTTTATCTTGTGATTGCTAATGTTCAACTCCGTAGCTTGATATATCATTTGCACAAAAATTTGAAATTGTATAAGGATCAGTAGTCTCGATGTTCGGCTCGTTGCCTCGGGAATTTTCATGGTTCTCTATTTAGGTAGACAATGTTTGAGATGGTGCAGCTTTTTTAAGTGCTTGTTTTGCTACGCATGCATCATGGAATCTTTTTCTTCTTTGCGACAAGTCTGCATAGTCTTTCGGCATTGCGGCTGATGATTTCGATGATAATATTTCAAGTAACTGCAAAATGCGAACCTATTTTTTAAAAAACTGACGTTTGAGTTCTCCACAAAATTAATTTCAAGAATTCAGATTCATGGGCTGTAAGAGAAACATAAAATGTTGGCAACAGCTATTATTGAATTGCAAAAATAACTGTTGTCTTTTGGACACCTAGGGGCTAGCGTGCGGAGGGATACTTTTCGCTAAGAAGAATACATAAGGAGAGATATCTCTGACGTATTTTGCAGGACAGATTCTGTTTTATATATCCACTTTTTTGGGGCGTGGCGGACTCCGCGCGAACTGAAGAAAACCCGTTACTGCATTGTTATAATATTTGTACATACGTGCATAGTATATAATTTACAAATACTTGAAAAAATTACATACATTGTAAAAAAACTTTCCATGCATTATAGAAAGTTAATATCTTATGAACAAGTGAAAATTGCTCTATACTTATACATGGAACTCCCATGCATGCGCAGTTTTTTTTCATACATGTATGGTATGAAATTTCTTGGAAAAATATAGGAACAGTCTCACATGTACCAATATTTGCAAATCATAAAATTATACCCATAAATTTAAATAATTATAAAACCTGCGAATGTCTCTTTGATTATACATATGTGGCTTTTATGTAAGATTACTCTTAATTACAACTACGAAGCGGTCTGAAGAAACTGAAAAATTAAATGAATGCCAGTATGTACATAGCACTTTCTTCATAAGTACTCAAACTAAGATCTAATTATAAAGAGGTATGACTATAACCAGGCAGCGAATAGTTAAATGAATATTCATGTAACATTCATGAAACATGTGAAATGCGGCATTGGAAACAAAATTTCTCGGCATATCCCGGGACGAAAAAGGAGAATCTCTCCTCAGTCTCTCGCGTCTCCCCTGTCTCTATATGAGTCTCTGATAGTCTCTGTTAGTCTCTCTCGTGAGCCAAAAAGTCTCTCACTAGTCTCAGTGATCTCTCGAAGTCTCCTGACGAGAGATCAATAAAAAGTGACCCAGTCTCTCTTTTTGATACTTAGTCTCGCGGAGATTTGAATCTCTGTCTTAGAGATTCTAGTCTTCTCGATTGTAAAACTTGATCCAATAATGCAAATAAAAGAAAAGTTTATTACTCTATCATTACATGTAGCTACGATAGTTATATTGAAACAATTCATTTCTACTGCTTCCTCCGTATAAACAAGAATGGAAATAAACACATGAAGCGATTTGGAACTTATTTTTAAAATTAATTTTAACAATAAGATAATACAAAATGATATATCATTATCTTTTGAAGTACAGAAAGCAATGTTACTTCAAATAAAACTTTTATTTTGAAAACTGATTTTTTACAGAAGGCCTTTTTTTCATATCACGTAACAGATGCTTTTTGGATTATTCGAGCTCAACAGAATCGACAAGCTCGATAATGGATTTATCATATTTTTGTTCAATGTTATTCAAAAAACATACCATTATCAAATTATTACCGTTATTATAAAATATACATACTATTATTATATGTAAGAGTAGTACGTTTGAAATGTGGCCTATTAATTTAAAAAATAGTCCTTTATGCACTGTAAAAAAACGGAAAATCTCCATATATTTGTATGTAAATTTTTCCAAACATACAGAATTCCTATTTTTTTATTTGTGGATTTTCATACGGTCTCCAAAATTTCCATGCCTGTATCGAAACACTGTCAATCGGAAATGAAAAATCACCACGCATGTGTATGGAAATTTTTCGAAACATTGAGTAATTCCAATTTTTGTTTGAAAAGATTTCCATACGGTCTCTAAATTTTCGTTTGTGTAAAGGAAATTTCCATTGCAGTATTAAAAATCTCAATGCATCTGTATAGGAATTTTTCCATACATTGAATTTTTTCATTTTTAATTGAATAAATTCTATACGCTATCTGAAATTTGGGTTCGTGTTTCGTGTGCAAAAATTTTCCATTTCAGAATGAAAAATGTCCAAATATGGGAATTTCACATGCCTGTATCGAAACACTCCAAATCAGAAATAGAAAATCTCCATGCATATTATACGTCACATAACTATAGAAACATTTCCAAACATTAAGTTTTTCCATTTCTGTGTGAATAAATGTCCACGCGATCTTCAAAATTTTATAGAAAAACGTATTCCACTATTATTTGAAACGCATTGTTAAGAAATATTATATAAATTTTTATAAATATTACGGAAGTTTTAACACAAATTCTACATGGGACTTTTCTCATAAACAAATCTGGAATATTTTCAATACGGTATGGAAGTTCTATCATTAATATGTATAGACATTTTCTCATATTTTATAGAAGATTCTTAAAGCGTATGCAAAAATTTCCAGATTCATGTATGGTTAAATCCCATACAGAACATGGATTAAAAACTTCCAATACTTTCATGAAAAATTCACCAGCTATTTTTGACAATACATTTGCATGTATAAAATCATTGAAATTCTGGTATTTTTATGCCGTGGTGTTATTCATCAGGGTAAACAAAAAATGAAGAATCTTCATGGATATGTACGAAAACATTTTCATACATTGAGTTGTCCTACAGTTTTACAGATCGATTTCCATGTGATCAAGAAAATTTTTGTGCAACAAATTTTCATTTTTGATAATCATTAATTGCTTATTCTAAAAAAAAAAAACATTTTTATGCTTAAAAATGTTCGGTACAACTTCAATTCAGCCTTAGAAACGTGATTCCCGTACATAAAGATATAAAATTTCGAAGCTTAAGAGCAACTAGATAATACCACAAATTAATGCGATGGGATTTGCAGGATACTAATTGTCAGTGAAAACATCGCGTTTCTAATTTTCCCAATACGTAGTAAAGGTTTCAGTTCCGAAACATTTGTCGATCGACATAGTGAAATTCAAAAATGACCTTTCACGAACGGTCCGATAGCGTAATGGACTAGGAAGCGAGCGTATTTAAATAGGCGCGTGCGGAACCAGGAAGTCCTTGTTTCAAATCCCAGCGGGTGCGAGATTTTTACGATAAGGAAATTTGTCAAAATAACGTTATGGCAGCTCTGCGTGTGCTTAATATAAATGATATCACGCCACATCGTATTAATATTTCATAACTATATTTCGTAAAAATTTATAAATATTGATCATATTTTTTTTAAATATATTTTTCAAATACATGTACGAAGAGACTACATTGAGTTTCTTTCAAGTCCCTGATTGGGAGACTTCGATCTTCATCAAATCAATAGAGAGATTAAAAGCACTGATTCCGAGATTTATGAGAGACTGAGCAGTCTCTAAAGAATCTCTCGTACAAAGACTCAAGTCTCTTTACCCGAGACTTGAGTATTGATTTCAGAGACCCAGTAAAGACGCGACAGTCTTTGCGGAGTCCAGCTGGTTGCTCGGAGAGAGACTTGAGAAGAGACTGTAGAGACGCGAGAGACCGAGGAGAGATTCTTCTTTTTCGTCCCGGGATTCACCTAATTATCAAATGTTATTAAATCTGGTAATTATTGCGCTTTCATGTTTATGCTTGTCCAAAGTCTTTGAGATGTTTCACTGTAACATTCGACTATTAAGTTTATTTTGCAAGAGCAACTAAAGTGCATGTATTAAGTAATCGACTATATATCAACGCCTACTGCACGTAAGTTATAACTTGCATTTGTCGAGTTCATTGCTTTCATAGTATGAAAATGGCTGATAACATGTCGAATAACTCAGATATAAAAGATTACAAAATTTAATACTGCCATAATAGCTTACATAAAACGAGACATCAACAAAATGCAATGATTAAATCATAATGGTGTTCAATATGAAAATAAAATATGAAATTTTGCAAGTTTAAGATGTAACGTATAAATATGGTTAACCCAAACGCACAATTATATGTACAACTTTATGCCACATATTACATGTCAAATTTACTTTGCAAAAAGTCTTGTGATCGTTCTTATGCTACCTAGGTGTAGGTTTAAGTGCTTATATAAATATATATGGGTAAAATAAATATAATTTATACGTACACATAAATTATATGCGTGCAACTCGGACAGTCACTGGATTCATAAATGTTAGTTTGTAGTTATCATTCTAAAAAAAATCGTAATATTTTAATACTTTTGTGTAGAAATTTTCCTGCATTACATGGAAATATTGAAAATACGAGAAAATTTTTTTTCAGTGTATGTATGAAACATTTAAATGTATTTGTAGATTATACATTATATTTATTATGAGAATACGTTTCATAATGAATTCCTCTTCTAGAAAACGGTTTTGGCTCGTAACTTTTTGAATAAATAATTGGCTCTTTAATTCTGAATTTTAATTCAAAATGTTGGGTAAAAAAACAGCACAAAAGTATTATGAAGTTTTCATCAAGAAAACATCGATTGATGTATTTAATATTTTGATAAACAATCTCAAATTTTAAAATGTTGCAACCCAAAAAACATAATTATATATAATAAAAAAAAAATTGTGAAACAACATCAATAGCGAATACTCCTTACTCTAAATATACCGATCTGGAAAAAGGTCTAACGTCCAGATCATAAACATTTCGTTTTCCTCAAACAAAATATTTTCTCTAGGTCACCCACGGTCACCCAAATAATGAGAAATTTCACGCTCTTCAAATCACAAGACGCAACATGGCCCAGAGCAGCCCAGAGAAAGCGAGAGCTACTCATCTCTCTCTTACATTAGCAAAGAGCATAGGAGCGGCTCAGCTAATAAGAGCTAGAAATTTGTAGCGATTTCATTGGTGGGGAACAAGCTACAGTAAGACTCGTCGTATTTTCGGTCTCTCTGTCTTTATCACCTGTCGTATTGTCACATTAGAAAACCGGTTTGGCAATGGGACAATACAACAAGCGATGAAGACAGAGAGACCGACAATACGACGAGTCTTACTGTATACTCGCTCCAGAATCTGGAGCGAGTCCAGATCCGTTGCCGGAATTCCCCATAACAAGGACGAGTCTCGGGACTCGCGTGCCCGGATGCATTTTTTGTTCGTTTAGGCAAACGATGATACGGGACCTTTTTCAAAACTTAATTGTTCGTATTTTCTTCACTTTCCTCATTCCGGAGATTTTCGAACTGCTTGAACGAGTTTTAAAATATGAATGCTCTTATTTAACACATCGAAGGACCGGCGAAAAAAATTTATTGAAAATTGAACAATGAAAACTAATAAATATTTCCTAAGAAATACTAACAATTTCAACCAATAATTAAAAATTTAACATTTATAAAAAAAATTATTAAAATTTCGAAAATTCCTTCCCAAAATATAAAGATGAAAAAAATTTTTTAATAAAAAAATGTTGTTTCCCCTCGTTTGTATCTAATATTTTCAACTCTTTTTTGCAGTAAAATTGAAAGCAAAAAAACTTCTTTGAAAATTCATGAATTTAAGCAATTAAAAAATAATTGTAAAAAACAATTCTGCCATTTATCAATACATAATAAAATGAATGAAGCCAATGTAGTTTTTTGTTGCAAAATGTTGACTTTTTTTAAAATTTTGTCTCTTCAAAAATTCGGGATATTCCAATTTGAATTCGTAATGAAGAATTTGAAAGATAGTAATACTATACTGAAACGAAATTCTTATGTTATCTTGAGATTTTTTTATCTGTCATTTTTAAAAATGTTAAGAACAATTTAACTTTAAATATGCCTCAAGTTCAAAACGTTTAAAATTAAACGAAAAAAAATAATTTAATATAGGAGAAAAAAATTTTCTAGATGTTTTTAACATTTTTTGATCGTAACAAGAAACTTGGTGCCCCCCCAAAAAAATTCGTCACTTTTTCCATCATGATGAAAAATCAAAAAATTTGTGAGGGGGAGGTAATTGAGAAACTTCAGATTTAACTTAGGGTTAATTTATTGTTAATAAAGGACTACATTTTACGCGGCCGCGAGAGCACATCCGTCTCCTTGAACGTCACATCGAAAAGTCTCTGCTCCCTCTTTTTACTCTCACTCTTCACTCTCCGAAGGCGCGCGCATCGGCAGATGGCGCGCGCCGAGCGCGAACATTCAAATTCATAAAATGTCTTACAACTTCGGCCATTCCTGACTTTACGTTCGTCCCCGAACGGCGTTGTCGTTACAAATATGCGGTGTCATAGCCTAAATACTTATATAAGGAAATGGGAAGAGAGGACAAAAAAAATTTGCTTTATTTTTCGCAGGAAAACACACTTAATCTAAGATATAATTCTAAACTCTACGCCAAAGTCGCATATTGGCCGGTTCCCACACTCCCTCATAGGGTTTTTGGCTCATTTGACAGCCAGGGATGTCCCTTATTACATATCTATGATTTCGCAGTACTTTTGCCACTGTATAAGGGCCTTTGAATCGTGGTTTAAGTTTTGGAGAAATCCCTGTCGTACTGTCAAAATTTTTTAGCATGACCAAGTCCCCTTCTTCATACAAAAACGCGTCTTTACGTTTCTTATTTGCTTGTAATCTAGAACGCCCTTGATTTTGAACAGTTTTTTCGCATGCTTTCGCCCGTATTTCTTCAAGACAACGTTCGTCTTCGTTTACTTTTTCCATTACGAATTCCGCAATATTGTCATGAATTTTACCTCGCTGGGTAATGCCAAATAATAGCATACTTGGGGTTTCCCCGGTTGTTTTGTGAACGCTATTGTTAAGGGCAAACTCAACATCCTTTACCACGTTGACCCAGTGTTTCCCTATCTCGGAGTCCGACAACTTTCCGAGCATCGGGGCAAGGGTCCTGTTGACTCTTTCGACCTGTCCATTGGCCTGCGGCGAGCCCGTTGCAATTTTTACATGTTTTAGTTCAAATTCATTGACAAATTCAGCAAATTCTTCGCTGGTAAAACAAGAACCTCTATCTGTGATGATAGTCTTAGATTTGCTATAGTAGAAGAAAAAAATTTTCAAGTGATCGATGGCCTCTTTAGCCGTTGTGGAATTTGTGGGTACAATTTTTGTAAATTTTGTAAATCCGTCAATGATTACTAAGAGATGCTTTTTGCTCGCCACACGAGTATCTGCGATGCTCGTGTGGTCGACGTGAATTTCAGAAAAAGGTTTGTTTCTTTTTGGAATGCTCTGTACCATACCCTCCATTTTTCCGCATGGTGGATTAAACGCAATACATTTATAGCAATTTCGAATGTGTTCAGATACCTTTTTCCGTAATTGGGGAAACCAGTAACTCTTTCAAATGATTTCGATTACTTTCTCAGATCCCATATGACCTAACTCATCGTGGTATTGAAATAAAACGTTCTTTTCCATATTTTCAGGTACGTAAAAAAGTAATTTTTCACCCGCTTTGTGATAAACCACTTCATTACGCATTTCATAAAACTTGCTTTCTGAAATTTCGAGTTCTGCTTTTATTATGATAATTTTTTCATCAAGATTTTGTGAAATTTTTGAATTGGTTTCAAAAGAGTTATCTTCAACAATTGCCACAAAGTCACAACGACTCAAACCATCCACATGAGTCATTCTCGTGTCGGCTCGGTGTTCCGTCACATAGTCATAATTATGGAGCTCCAATACCCACCTTGATATCCTGGGATTGATTTCGTGTTTCTTTAATGCGAGCGCTAGAGAATTACAATCAGTCACAATCTTGAATTTTATGCCATTCAAATATATTCGGAATTATATATTCTTTAATACAGCCAAGTGATTTTCAATAGTTTCAGTTGCGATTAAAATGTCATCCATGTAAACGAATACCTCGCCGGAATCAATCAAATCCTTCAATGCAAGGTTGACGAATTTTTGAAAATGTCTCGGCGCGACCTTCAGCCCGAAAGGCATCCTCAAAAATTCATACTGTCCGAAAGGTGCTACAAATGAAGTCAATTTGACAGATTCCTCAGCCATGTTTACATGGTAGAATCCGTCCTTTAAATCGAGTGACGTAAAGTAGTTTTTACCCCTCAAAACGTCAATCTGATCCTCTATCAAAGGCAATGGAAAATTGTCGGACTCTAATACCCTATTTAATGAACGGTAATCTATACACATGTGCAATTTACCATTCTTTTTTTTTACCAAAACAATCGAGGATGAGTACTCCGAGTTGCTATTCTGAATGATATTTCGTTTTAGCAAGTCATCAATTATTTCTTTCAAACTTTTCTTTTCAGCAAATGAGAGGCGTCGCGGAGAAAAATGAAATGGCTCGTGATCCTTGGTTTTCAGCTGTAACTCGCTTTGCGTTTTAGGTTTTTCAGGTCTTTTGGATTGGCAATACGTACTTTCAAAAATCTCTTTTAATTGCTCAATGTTTTTAAATGAAATCTTCGTATTTACAATCAGCGAATCAGACAATTTTGAATTTTCAATTTCAATATTCATAATATCTCGTACGTGATCGTCATTCTCAATTTTTTCAATCTTGGATTCGTCATTCGACATAGTAATTTCCAATCCAAAAGCGCTGAACGCATCCCTACTCAGAATCACGGGCACTTTCATTGTCTCATTTTCTACGACCAATAATTTTATATGACGTGCAATATTATTCCACTCGCATTCAACTTGCACTTCCCCGACAATATTAATTTTGGATTTATTAACGCCGCGGTATTCAATACCTGAACCAGATATGGGAGAAATCAAATTGGGATTAACATATTTGTATTTAATCAAATTTACGCTGCTGTCACTATCCAATAGAGCAGTCAAAGTGACATCAAACGGTTCGTCGTCATCGAAAAAATGCAAAAAAATGTTTAGAAAAAATGGCGAATTTTCCGTTGTTGCGTCAATATTATTAATTTCCGAGGTTTGGGATCTCTTTTTATCAACTTCTGGACAATTTTTTATTGTATGGTCCATCGAGGAGCAACGAAAACATGAGCCTTTTGGTCTTGGTTCCTTTCCGCATTTATCTGATATATGGCCGAACTTGCCACAATTGTAACAACGTGTTTTATTCAAGTCTCGAGAACTGAACGCCTGATTGTTTTCAGTTTTATTCGAATTCTAGGCTTTTCCAGTGGCTTTGCTTTCAGTTGTTTCCTTCGATGCACTTTGATTTTTTAAAAACGCACCCTGTTTTTTATTTAAAGAAATTTTTTCGAACGCGATAAGCAAATTTTCTTGAGAGTTAAAGTTTTGCATTCTAGCCTGATTTCGCAAATTGTCATCTGGGATGCCGTCGATCAAATAATCAATTAACTCCGATTCGCTGATACCGACTCGATTTGCCAAAATCACTTTTTCGAAAACATATTCGCTAAACAATTCGCCCGCAGACCAAATTCGCTTTTCAAATTGTCTTCTTAACTGTAATTTGCTAATTCGTGGACAAAGCATTTTTTTTAATTCCTTTAATAAATCATCAATTGATAAACTTAGATGTTCCGGGCGGGAATGGAACCACGTTAGCGCTTTACCTTTCAATTTTGTTGTGACAATAATTCGTAAAATATCATCACTCAACCCGTACGCATTTCGTATCACACTCAGTTGTTGCGACCAACTTTCGAATTTGTCACAATTACCGTCAAACGCGCCTATAAGTTTGCCAATAGAATTTATTGTCACTCGCGGGTTAGTGTCTATATTTTGACGCGTGAATGTAGCTTGTTGCACTGTCGATACCACGGGTGTCTGACTTACCGACGCGCCGAACTCTGTCCTCACCATCTCTGCCTGTGTTGGACCTCCAGCAGGTGTCGCCATCGTCGCACTCTGCATCTGCGCCGACGCCGTGTTCTGCACCTGCGCCGTCATCGCGCTCTGCGTCTGCGCCGCCGTCGTATTCAGCACCTGCGCTTGCAACATCATCGCCTGCGTTTCCGTCGATGCTGGGGTTAGCCGGCCTTGCAATTGGGCTGCCAGAAACTCCAGCGTTTTTTGCATGGCACTCATCTGGTGACGCATTGCGTCCAATTCCGCCTTATTATCGTCTGGAATCTCCTCCGATTTTTCAATGTCCAAGTAGTCCCTCAGAAAGTGTCCCTCGGGATCCATCTCCTCGACTCGTAGTATGAACTCGGCCTTGTTTCCGGTGCTGGGCGCGCCGTGCGCTGTCAATATTTTTTTCAGTTCCGCCACTGTCAAGTTTGCCACCATGGATCAATTTCGCTTTAAACGCGCGTGTTAACAAGCCGCACACCACTATTTGATGTCGCCTCCGTTTTCACATGCGTCGATTGTCACTGTCCTTTCTCCCGCACTCACAAAGATGGCGGAATAGAAACACGTGTTGCGCGAGAGAGAAAAAATAAAAAGGACGAAAGTCCACAAATTTTCGAAATATCGATTTCACTGATCAAACCGTGCACAGAGATTTACGATTTATTCACTCTGACGTTGTTCTCTTTTCGGATGCGGACGATTCCCGCCGATTCAATTTTGCTTTCACGATCCCTGCGGTCACAAAGACGCGGCACAAAGCTCCGGTCACGTTTTCAATAGCGATCAAAAAGGGGGAAAAAATAATCACATTTTTGTCAGGATAAACGCGATTCAATCCCACTTCTGAACTGTGAGGGGGAGGTGATTGAGAAACTTCAGATTTAACTTAGGGTTAATTTATTGTTAATAAAGGACTACATTTTACGCGGCCGCAAGAGCACATACGTCTCCTTGAACGTCACATCGAAAAGTCTCTGCTCCCTCTTTTTACTCTCACTCTTCACTCTCCGAAGGCGCGCGCATCGGCAGATGGCGCGCGCCGAGCGCGAACATTCAAATTCATAAAATGTCTTACAAATTCATATTTTTTTCTTTCGTTTATTTTAAACGTTTGCATTTGCAAGTACATAACTTGAAGGATATCGAAAATGAGTTTCAGCGACTACAATATTTCATCCTCTTAATAATTCGGAAAAAAAAATGCATTTATTTCTATCATTTAATTAATTAGAATTTCAAAGTTTGATCTGTATTTCATTCCGTATTGAAGATTTTACATCTTTTACAACGTTCTGAAAATGACCGCTCCGCTTCAGCATTAGAATGAGGCAGAGAATGAATTAGCCCTGATATTTTTAAAAAATTTTAAAAATAGTCAACATTTTGCAACAACAAACTAAATTGGCTTCATTCATTTAAATATGTGTTGATAAATGAAAAAATTGTTTCTTAAAATTATTGTGTAATTGCTTACATTCATTAATTTTCAAAGAAGTTTCTTTGCTTTCAATTTTACTGCAAAAAAGAGTTGAAAATATTAGACACAAACGAAGGAAAACAAAATTTTTTTAAATAAAGAATTTTTTTCATCTTCATATTTTGGGAAGGAATTTTCGAAATTATAATAATTTTTTTTATTATTCTTAAATTTGCATCAGTGTAAACAATATTTTCGAAATGAGAAAATTTCCGTAAAAATTTTGGGTATGTGTTAGGAAGTATTAATCGGTTTCATTGTTTAATTTTCAATACATTTTTTTCGCCGGTCTTTCGATGCGTTACATAAAAGCATCAACCTAATTATGAAAACATCATATCTCAAAACTCGTTCAAGTAGTTCGAAAATCTCCGGAATGAGAAAGCTAAAGGAAATAAGAAAAATCAAGTTTTAAAAAAGGTCCCGTATCATCTTTTGCCTAAACAAACAAAAAGCCTTCCTAGGAAAACACAGTTAAGAAAATGAGCAAAAAACTCTTCCCCAACGGTGTTGTGGAAATAGGTTAAAAATTTGACCTTATTTATTTTCGTACGTTAATTGAAAAGAACGAATGCATTGTTTTTTCAATTGATTTAATGGATGAAATATATTAGTCACCAAAATTTGGCTTTTGTACATCCGTAACCTGAATAGTTCTTAAGATTTTAAAAAATGACAAAAGAAGAAATCTCGGGATATACATGAGAATGTCAAATTCTTCATCATGAATTTGAATTGGAAAATCCCGAATTTTTGGAAAGACTGGATTTTGAAAATAGTCAACATTTTGCAACAAAAAACATCAACTGCATTCTTATAAACATGTGTTGATAAATAAAGAAATTGTGTTTTTGTAATTATTGTTCAGATGTTTAAATTCATGAATTACTGGCGAAGTTTTTTTCTTATCAATTTTACTGCAAAGTAATAGAGATTTAAATACGAGGCCCTGGGAAAGTCTATGCAACACGCTGTAGCGTTGTACTTGGGTTGCACATTTGAAATCACTATAAAAACGATCTGACAAAACCCACACGTAGAATAATGTAGATAAATCACAAATAAGAGGTACTTTTATAGATAGCAGATAAAAAACGTAGGAAATGAAGTTGTACGTAAATAAATAGATGAACAAAAAAAGTTATTCTTTTATATGTATATATCTCTTTGAGTATACTCCAACTTTTTATCGAATTAAAACATATCATCTGCAAACTGCAAAATCGAAGAACATAATGTCACTGACGGTCCCAAGGGGGGGGGGATTAGGGAAATCCCCCCCCCCCCTAGAGCAGGATACTTCCGATATTGATTGATAATGATTTCTAAAAAAAAGTCATCAGCCTCATTTTTGTGGATCCCCCTCTAGGATCGTTTCTAGGACTGCATCTGATAATGTACTTGATTACTATGTGAACAAAAAAATAATGTATTAATAAACATTCAGGAAGAAAATAGCACATGTGATTTTGAGAATTTAAAGTAAAATAAAAATGAGTACTCCTTTTAACCCTAATCTGTTAAAAGCAAGCGCCTGTTAATCGATTTATTTCTTTTGTTTTGAATATGAAAGTTTTGGGATCCATGAAGTTTTGATAAAAAATTACTATAGAAGTTTTAACAGAGTTTATTTAAAAAACAACACAAACTTCTTACTTTCAAAAGGTTTATGGACGAAAATACATTAGATACTCTAATTATTCAAAGCAACGAATGCAACGTGAGTGCAACGCTATATCGTTGCACTTACGTTGCACAAACTTTGCAAGAATACATAAACGAATGGAAATAAAAATTTCGAATAAGAAAATTTTTTCTATCTTCATATTTTGGCAAGAAATGTTCGAAATTTTAATTTTTTATTATTGGCAAATTCGCAGGCCCTTTCCGAAACCCTAGCAAAACGCTCACGAGAGTTGACTCTCGCCAACTCTCGCGAGGCCAAAATAAGGGTCTTTGAAGTTTAATTTGTATGGTTTTTGATTGCAGAATCGAACATTTTATGAAAATCAGTGATTCTGAAAAGGTTTTACAACTCTTCGTTGTGTAAAATTATTAAAATAATTGTTTTTACACAACGAAGAGTTGTAAAACCTTTTCAGAATCACTGATTTTCATAAAATGTTCGATTCTGCAATCAAAAACCATACAAATTAAACTTCAAAGACCCTTATTTTGGCCTCGCGAGAGTTGGCGAGAGTTGGCAAGAGTCAACTCTTGTGAGCGTTTCGCTAGGGCGATACAAATCGACCGGTACATTCGGGACCTGATTTTAGATTCCAGCGAAACTTTAATATGTTGTTTTTTGGTCCATTTGATAAGACCAAAGTTTTACCTTTTGGCCAAAAAAAATTTTTTTTCAGATGAATGGTCAGAAAATATCCGTGAGTACTCACACTTTCAAGATATAGGAACAAAAATTATACGAATGTTTTCAATGAATTTCTATGGAACAACAAACAAAAAGTTCAATTTTTTTTCAAAATCCAATTTCTCAAAATGTGTGTTTTTTTTTTAATTTGTTGTGGATAAAGTGGACCGTTTGTGCTTTCATATCCTAGAGTCCTCATCAGCCAAATTTTTTTGTTTATGAGCTATGATTTAAAAAAAAGCCTTTTTTTATTTTGATTGCATGCTGCCCCATATATTCGTTTCGTTTAGTTGAATTTTTTGTAAAATTATGTTAAGTAATGACTTTTTACTAGTAAACAATGCATTATATAAATTTCGAATCAATGCTAAAGTAAGGAACATGAATAAATTAATGAAATTCCTGAAATGAAAGAATGTAAGTAAAGGCATTATGTATGTATCATCAACAGGGTGTGTCATGTGGGTCGATCATGTTCTTTTTGTCTTGTGGCAGATATATACGGTGCGTATCAGCCGAAAGTTCCAAAAACCATGGATTCTTCATTTAATTCGAAAATCAATCTTCCTTTGCCATTTCTCACAAAACTTCAAATTGATTAATTAATTACTTTACAGAAAGTTCCTTAATTTCCTAAGTTGAAAAATCCTTCGCCACTTTTTATTGATTTCGGAAAAAAATATTCCAGCTAGAAGTTTTAACTCATCAGATTTGTTCAGCTTTAGAATCGAATAGTTTCATGTTTTTAATTTTGTAAAAAGTGGTAAAAAACTATTCGACTCAGAAAAAAATAAACAATATTTTAAAAAATTTGTGGTTTCTGTTTTTATCCCCACTTCTTGGAGAAGGCGCTGATTGGTTCTTCTTAAAATTTGAATATCTTTTTTAATTTGTAGTTTTGAGCGAAAAGGCAAAGGAAGATTGATTTTCAAATTAAATGAAGAATCCATGGTTTTTGGAACTTTTGGCTGATACGCGCCGTATACGAGGGGGGACCCAAAAGTAACGGGAATTAGGCGGTGGGGGGACCGCGGAGGGAAGGATTGGGTTCTCCACTGGTTCTCTTCCAAGCTGCTACTCTCCCAAGTCAGTGTGCAAAGTTCATTTGCTGTGAGTGCATTCGTTCGTCCGTAAGAATTTTTCTAGTGAAACGACTTTTTCCGTTTCGGCGAAAACGTGAAATGGCTGAGTGCGGAGAGCAACGCGCGGCTGTAAAATTTTGTTTTTTGTTAGGAAAAACACCCGCAGAAACCCTTGTGATGCTGAAAACAGCTTATGGGGATAATGCTTTGAGTAAAACGCGTGTGTACGACTGGTTTTCGCGTTTCAAGAATGGAGAGATGTCAATAGAAGACCAACCTCGTTCTGGGCGCCCCTCGACTTCAAGAACGGACGAAAACATTGAAAAAATCAACACTCTTGTTCATTAAGACCATCGCCGAACCATCGATCAACTTTGTGAGATGTCTGGATTGTCATGGAGTTCAATTCAGAGGATTTTAACTGAAGATTTGAGCATGAGGAGGATCGCAGCCAAATTTGTTCCTCGCCTTCTCTCCGACGATCAAAAGGAGCGTCGACTTCAGGCCTGTCTTGAGCTGCAAAATCAGTTGGATGAAGACCCAGATTTTTTTCTCAAGGTTATAACTGGCGATGAATCATGGTGCTATCGCTACGACCCCGAAACAAAGCAGCAATCAAGCCAATGGAAGACACCTCTCTCGCCTCGTCCAAAAAAGGCACGCCAAGTGAAGTCCAACATCAAGACATTGCTCATTTGTTTCTTCGATTTCAGAGGTATTGTGCACGCAGAATTTGTTCCTCCAGGCCAAACGGTCAACCAACACTTATACTTGGAGGTTTTGAAAAGGTTGAGGGAGAACATCCGGAAGAAAAGAGCGGATCTTTGGCGCACAGGAGATTGGTTCTTCCACCACGACAATGCACCTGCCCACACAGCGCTGTCCGTGAAGAAATTTTTGACCAAAAACGGCATGACACCGATTGTTCACCCCCCCTATTCACCGGACCTTGCCCCCTGTGACTTTTTTTTGTTCCCTAGACTCAAAAGGGACATGAAAGGAAAACGTTTTGGGACTGTAGAAGAGGTGAAACAAAAATCGCTGGAAGGTTTAAAAAACATTGAAAAAAATGAATTTCAGAACTGTTTTGAACACTGGAAAAAAAGATTGAACAAGTGTATTACAGTCAATGGGGGTTACTTTGAAGGTGATAAAAATTGTGTGTGAAAAAATTTGTCGATAAAAAAGTTGTAACACAATTCCCGTTACTTTTGGGTCCCCCCTCGTATATCTGCCACAAGACAAAAAGAACATGATCGACCCACGTGACACACCCTGTTGATGATACATACATAATGCCTTTAGAAATTCGTTGACAACATTCGTATAATTTTTGTTCCTATATCTTGAAAGTGTTAGTAATTACGAACATTTTACGGATTTAGTCTTCAAAATCCATCTATTCTCGACAAAGTTATGCACATTAAAAAGAAAAAAGTGATTGCTTTAGGCGAAAAATGTCAATATTTACCTCTGAAATAAAAATGACCATATATAAGAAAAAAATTTTTTTTTGGCTTAAAGGTAAAACGTTTGTCTCATCAAATGGACCAAAAAACAACATATTACAGTTTCGCTGGAATCTAAAATCAGGTCTCGAATGGACCGGTCGTTTTGAAATGGAAACGGCCCGCATTAATGTATGTAATATTTTTGAAATTAGAAAATTCCCAAAAAATTGCAAATATTTATTATAAATTGTGGTAATTTATTAAATCTTAATAAGTCTTAATTGTTAAATTTTCAATTAATTTTGATCACCGGTACTTCGATGCATTAAATACGAGCAATAACTTAATTCTCAAATCTTTATTATCTCAAAACTTGTTCAAGTAGTTCGAAAATCTCCGGAATGAGGAAAGTGAAGAAAATACGGATTTTCAGGTTTCTAAAAAGGTACGAGTCCCGTATCATCATTTGCCTAAACAAACAAATGCGCCCGGGCACTGCCGGGCATGTAAGGTAAGTTCCGAGACTCGTACTTGGGATGGGTCTATAATAAAAGAATATTTTATACACCTTCCAAATTCTATAGAAAAAGTGTGTTTGAAAAATATGTACACTAGGTATGTATGCACACACGACTATTTTAAATTCATGAGAAATCGCTCATGGTTATGGATGTTGGCATGATTTTTTCCATGTATTATCCACAATCATAATCGCAGTTTATTAATAATTGTTACCAACATTTCATATGTTTTTATCAGAGCCCATGAATGGTCCATTATTATTTAAAAAAAAACAAATATCAAATAATTTATTACTGAAGCTAAGAGTTGGCTTACAATTTCTACACGAGTTAAGTTCTCACTGATTTGTATAATACACAAAGAATTCTCAACCACGTCCTGTAGAATTGAGCAGAAGAGGGAAGAATGTCGTATATGAAAATTATCTCAATTACAGTACTTTTTAAAAATTTACAAGCCAAGGTCAAAAACGTTTGATGAAAAATGCAAAAGTGGACTTGTTCTCCTTACTACAACTGAAACTTTCATTGATTGAAGATGATAAATTGCACTTTTCCACTTTTACTTCTAAAGATGACAAGACGCACATGCAGATAATAACAGTAACGTCTAATACTTTGAGTGACGTAACATAAGACACCTTTTTTTTCAACTCTGCGATCTTTTGAATAAATTACCGAAATTGTAACAAAATCAGAAAAAATACTACTTAAGCAACACTATTACTCTTATATTACTCTTTAAATCACTTTTAAAAAACTCAAACTTCGAAACAAGAGAAAAAATATACTGTGCTTAGAAATATTAAAAATTGCCTTGCACTTTTGTTCATTACCTCTCAAATTGAGTAGCAGGCCCTGATGAGTACTTAAGTTATGTCAATTCACGACTGTTAATGACTCGACTAAAATTGATGTAACTTCCATCACAGAAGCACACAGAAGAAGAAATCCCCTCCAAAATCAATACACGTTTTTTGAAAAGGCATGTGATTACCTGCGTTGAAAGAAGTGAAAGCCAATCGACTCGTTGGCCCATCGGCTGGGGTCTCGAAATGTCAATGACTGTGTCAGTCAAGATAATCCCTTGTCAAAATAATCACGAAAAATTCCCTGAATTCAATTCGCCTCGACGTTTCGGTGGAAGGGGCGTTGGACGAAAAGATAAATGGAATGGGAAATATCTGTAAGATTCTCAGACGTCGAGTTAAAGCAATTAAAGCAGTTGTCCACAGTTGACGGCAGTGGACTCGGGAAAATAAGTGACAAATCTCGGTGTGCAGTGTGCAGCGATTTGTTGGGATTCGCGGGTGAACTCCAAAATAAGCGAATAGTAATTCACAATATAACTTGAGTTTATTTTAAAATGTACAAGGATTTGATTGAAACGCGGTAGATAACAACGACAGAGTTTAGAAGAGTGCCCGGACGTAGTGGAATACAAGAAGACTGGCGTAAAAATGAACTAATGCTACGTGACAGTGCTCGTTTATATACCTAACTCGTATGACGCACCTAGAATTTTCTAGAAACGATTCGAATATTCTAGAATGTTCGGCAATATCTTAATAGAAAATTCATTATAAATTGACGATTGTACGTGACTTCGAGCACGAAACCAAAATGACTGCTGATAATGTTCGAAATAATGATGCTTCATTTATAACGGCGATAAAATAAATGAGTGGAATATTCTACAAGAATCGAAATACAACATCCCTCCCCCTTTGGGTAGATTGAAACATAAGTTTCAATTTTCAAATTTACAATTTTACAATGATTAAAAGGGAGTTCGTCGAGCATACTTCTTTATGGATGTTTTTACAGGTGTTTTTGCTTGTTCAATAGGCATCGGATCAGTACGGGAAATTCCATGAATACAGCTCTCGCTTTCAATCTCGTCTTCAATTTGAATCTCTGAATTTCGTCTTCGTATTACAGACATTTCTCATTATCTCGATGTCGAGGTTCGAAGCAACAATTAACAAAATTTTTTTTCACGTTTGTCCCATTCTCGCTTCCAATTCTTTTACGCTGATTATTTGTCATACAGTTTAACAATCTCAAGCATCCACAGTTATAAAGACAACAAAGTAAAATGACCGCGACAACTATTCCGATTGTTATACTTATCCAGCGTATGTGTCTGACAATGAAAGGAGTTTTCAATTGATTTGTAATTTCTTCATCGAATTCTAACAATTTCTTTTCTGCGTATTTCAAATCTGCTGTGTTTAAATTAGAAAGATGCATTGGTTCGAGTAATTCAAAGTGACTTTCTTTTTCGGAATATTTAAGACAACAATCATCTTCTATGATACTACTAGCTTGTGGTACAAAGTATGATATGTTTACGGCATCAAAATTAAAAGGTTTTAACAGAAACGAATTTGTATATCCTTTATCTAGACTGATTATACCAGATCCAGAGAGAGGCACGTCGAATATGGTTTTCTTGTTGTTGAGTTTGCAGATGCATGTGAGGCTCAATGGTTCTCGAAGTACGCAGATCCAATGATTTCCATCAATGTTGGTCCATGACTCTATTTTGGCCTTGATTGTTGAGGTCTCACAGTCATCGGGAATTCTCGTGGTTTGCATGATTGAAAATTCGCAGTTTGCGTTGATGATTGACGTCAGAGTGTTGAGTTTGTAACAAAAATATTTTCCTCGTTCGTACTCCTCGCAATTCGACAAATATTACAGAAGTGAATATTGGGTTTTTGTTTGGGATACAATCAGGAAATCGGATTTTGGCTTAACATAGGAATAAAAATTGTAACCTCCTTTGTGGCGCATTGGTAAAGGAATCATGTGGTATAGATCAAACTTAGCCTTTTCTACCAATGGAAATCTAATGGCGAAAATGACGCAATTTTTTGAATACAGCAAATGTACATCTGCAGTATTATATAACAATTTTATATTCTCGTTTTCCGATTCAATCAATAATGCATATTCCCCTTGATATTTTTGCAATTCTTTCAACATAATTTCAGGAGTTATGATAAGACTTGACATCATACCATTTCTACCGAGATCGATCGCATTGATATAGGTAGTGCACAGAGTAGATACTTTACCAATTAATGATCTGAGCATAATGAAATGTTCGTTGACGACTACTTCAATTTCTAATTTGGCAATAGCGTTCTCTGTGGCAATTATAAATGCATTTATCTTTTTTATGTTTTTATTCATCAAGTTCTCTTGGAATTTCAGTGACGAGAAAGAATCATTAAGATTTTTAATTGTATTTGAAATGATTTCAATTTGTGATTTTAACAAAATCTGAGTCTGCTTACTAGAACTTGCAAGTGTCTCAATACTATCAGTATAATATTCAGCATCGTCAGCGTCCGGTATGCCAAAAGCCCAATTCAGGAAATAGGAAACGCCATTAATAAGACCTCTGGTTTTTCTAATCTTTTGAATTCCAAGATCATCATGTCTGATGAGCTCTTTGCAAGTTTTCAAATCGGACTGGAATTGACTGAATTCTTCGACGATTAATTTATAAGTCTGATCACAGTGATAAGGAATGTTTTGAAAATTCCGGCTTTTTTCAGGGTTCTCGCCAGTGGTAGTCAACTTACAGAGACGTCGTGTTTTTTCCAATTGATTCTTTAAAATAATCTTGGCCTGATCAAAATATGTCACGTTAACGTGCGTCATTAACATTAAGGATGAGGATGCAAGTTTTGCAACGCCCAAATTTCGATAAAAGATTCCATTCGATTTAGAGAACTCCCTATTGGTATAAAGGTCTGGATCGGAGATGACGAGTGATGGGAGGAAGATTGCGAGAAGGATCAACATCTGCATTTTCATGCTCTGAAAAATATGGTTTTAACATATTAGTATGATATCTCTTAATTCGTTTACCTATTTTCATTGCCACTGTGTTATTATTAAAAACTCAAACTATTTTGTAAGGTCCTGTTCTTTTAAGCGATAATTTCTTTGATTTCCCAAGATCGGTATTACATTTTTCCAGAAGTACGAGGTCATTGACATGAAATTCATGGGGATTGATTTTTCTGTCGTAATATTCTTTGCTTTTTTTCTTTGAATCAATTAGGTTTTCACGTGCAATTTTAAATGAAGTATTAAGTTTGAATTTTACAGAATCTATATAATCGTCGTAAGTGTAACGAAATTCGGGTTCTCGGATTATTGAGGAGGGTAAGTATGGTTTCCTACCAAATAATAATTCGTAAGGGGAAAATTTTGTAGCTGTATGAGTAGAAGTATTGTAACTGACCATAGCAAATTCAAAAAATTCATCCCAGTTGTCCTGTTCAGCTCTTATATAATGTGTTATGAACTGTCAGAACAGTCTCACAACAAGCAGTTATGACGCGACGGATCGGTCCTTTCCGCTGTTCCAGAACAGGATATTGGATTTTATAATTAAAAAGACAAAATTTTCTAATACAATTTCTTGTTTATTCAGGTTTTTATATATATATATATATATATATATATATATATATATATATATATATATATATATATATATATATATATATATATATATATATATATATATATATATATGTGTGTGTATGATTATAAATTCATTACATTCCTATATATATATATATATATATATATATATATACCATAATAATATGGTATCTATCGTCTAATCGTATTATTTTTAATAGTTAACATGGTTTACATAATAATATTTCACGTGTTTACAAACCGAGAGGATTTTCTTGTGAAGGGGGATTTTCCCAATCCAGATTTTTCGGTAACCGCGAAATTAATAGTGAAATTGGAGTGGGCGTATACTGTGTTACAGGGGGTACAATTCCAGGTAGGGTTTTTGGTTGATAAGTTGTAGGGTTTTTATAAGGTCTGATTTTTCGTTTGATAACTTTATCCTTTAAATTTTTAGACGAATGAGATTTTTTTTACTTTTACTATCTGATTAGGTTGAGGGATCGCTGGGGAAATATTCGTAAATAACTCCTTTGGAGTGGGGAGCGCAGGGGGTTTGGGAACAACGAGTGGTTCAGTTGGACGACTTTGGAGGGATTTTGGTTCGGGAGGTGAAACGGTCTTTGCGTAAATAAGTACCCTCTGAGGATTATTTAATGGAGTCAGATCGGCGGCGCAATGTAGAACCCTATCACAGCGATCACAATTCGTCCATATTCTGGGTGGTTTTTGGGGTTTCGAATATAGAGGCAATCCAAAGATGGTACTAGCGTACCGGGCTACCACGTCATCAGGGTCCAATGATGGGTCATATGGAAATCCCGTGAGTTCATCATTCGCGTATTTTATTTTGATCCACAGCCCTAGCAATCCTTTGCTTTGATATACTGCTTTGGCCGTATTTTTTCTTAACCCGAAAGCGGATGCCCTTTTAATACATTCCTTTGCTAAAGCCGGATTCCCTACTGAATCAATAAAATTATCTGTTTAAACCTCATTCCAATCAAATACCCTCCAGATTATGTCTTGTCCTCATTTAGATTAAAGTTTTGTTTATCAAATTCATTATACTGTGTTGGAATTTTAAATGCATGGTTCTATGTATTGATTTTATATAGGGAATGTAGATAACTATACAATGTTAATGTTTAGTGTTATATCATATCTTATTTATGTTTAGTATTATATCATAATCTATTTATCATTTATGTTCAGTATAGTTATTACATTATATCTGTAATATTGAACTTACATAATTGTTAAATATATAATATACTTTATATTATCATCCTCAATTTCTTGATGTAAGTTTTATCTATTTATATGTAAGCCTTCTACTATTTAAATCGATACATGTATATATATATTTTTTTTTTATTTATTGCCCAGGGAGTATATTTTGTTTTAGCGTGTATTTTTAAATTTATTGTTTAAAATTTTATCCTCAATGTTATTTTTCCTCAATATTACTTTTAAATCAGGATTTGAAACGAATAATCAATCACGTGTTTTGTTTTTCCATTCTGTAATTGTGTAGTTGTTGTGTGTTTTATTTTGTATTATCAAAATACAACACTGTGAGACTTTTTACGAATGCACGTAATGGTCTCAACGCCTTTGGGACAAATACATGTCTGGCGCCGTAAATATAGCGACAATAAATGTCAATATATATATATATATATATATATATAACCCCTTTTTGACGAAATATACGTACTATAGGGCTGTAATGTTTGTAGTTTGATAGTGTTAAGTGTATTAAATTGATATTTTGTGTACTCACTAATAAGCTTAGACGATACCCGTCAGCTTGTTATTCGATCCGTAACTATGATAGCTGGATAGTATGGTTTCCAGTCTGATAACTATTCTATTAGGTTATTATATTAGGTTATACTAGGAATATGAATAGATACAATTTTTACAATCAAATTAACAATTGATTTTTGTTAAAAACTTTTAACAATTTTTTATGTCTTGGTGACGACTGGCGTCTCTAGAGAAATCTTGCCTTTGACAACGAATGTCGGACAAAATTCTGAATTTCCTCCAAAGTTCGCTCATTATATATCCTATAAAATGAGCGTTTGTGGGGGGCAAAAACATACTTGCTCACAGTTTTTCGTTCGCACGCTAAATTGCAAGCTCGCTACCTCCCATGAAAAATGAGGAACCGCGCGAGTTCGCGAGTCCGATTCTGGCCTTGTTTCTCACGGCGCATCAGCGGTTTTTCGCTGCGTGAGCGCTTGCTTGCTTAGCGCAGCTTTTCGTGATCATGAGAAAACCCTTTATGTAAATTCGCGATTTCGCATCTCGTGGAATATTACAAATGTTTAAGATAATCTTTTAATGTCAAGTGTGATCTTTCTAATGCTCCATTGGTTTGTGGATGGTACGGGGTAGTGGAAAGGTGTTTGGTTTGGAATATTTTACTCAGTTCTTTGATAAGTTGAGACATGAAATCAGTTCCTTGGTCGGTTAGGAAAGTCTTTGCAATTCCAAAGGATGTAAAAATATGAATTAGAGTTTCAGCAACAGTTCTGGCTTCGTGATTTGGTAGAGGATAGTCAAATGAATATTTTGTAAGGTCATCTTGGGCAGTCATTACCAATCGATTTCCTTTTTCTGTGATAGGCAAGGGGCCAACTATGTCTATCGCAAGTCTTTCAAATGGGGTTTCAGCCGTGGTTGTGATTTCCATTGGCTGTTTTGTGGGTTCGAAATTGGTCTTGTTTATTTGACAGGAATGACAATTCTTAATATATTTTCGAATATCAGTCTTCATGGTCAGCCAAATATATTGATGTTCTATTTTAGAATACGTCTTAACAAATCCAGAGTGACCAGAAAGTTTACTCGAATGATATTCTTCTAGAATTCTTTGAATCTCATTTTCGTCTCTAGGAGTGATCTTTGCAGTGTCCAAAAATTTAATTTGGGTTTTCGGGAATATGAATTTAAGCATGAAGTTTAATTGATTTGGTTTGATATTTGAATTTTTAGTTGGTGCTGAAATTTTGAATTTATCTTTTCGTATCATTCTCCTTAAAACGAGCAGAGTTTCAAACAAATCGCGATATTCTACTTTATCATGATGTAGGTTTTTGACAAAAAGCAAGTAAATACATTGTCTATTTTTAACAAGTTTGGAAATGCTGTTTGTATGAGGAGAAACTTTGCCTAAATTAAAATTCGACTGAATATATTCTGAATGAGGATCGCTTTTGTCAAGATCTTGAGACCAGAATAAAATTATATTATCATGAATTTGGGATATGTCAGCGCTCTCTTTTTCATACACGATATTGTCTCGATTTGAATAATAAAATTCTATATAATCATGAAACTTCAAACCTTTGTGATGAGCAAAATGAATATTTTCCGTTTGAGTATTATTTTCTCGGGAAAATAGTCGGGATAATCCGTCCGCGTTAGAGTTTATTCTACCAGGTTTATATTTGATTGAGTATTGATATTCACTTAACTTTAATCTCCATCTAACCAATCTAGATGATGGGTCCTTGCAATTGAATAGCCATTGCAAAGGCCTGTGGTCCAGTATAGATGTCGAATTCTCTACCGTAAAGGTAAGGTCGGAAATGATTGACTGATTGGACTATTGCAAGCAATTCTTTCTCTGTGGTGGAATAATTCTGTTCTGTTTTTTGCAAGGTTCGAGAATAATAAGCTATAGGCAAGTCTTTTCCTTTCTTAATTTGAGATAATACTCCGCTTATGCCTACGTTAGAGGCGTCTGTTGTCAAAGAAAATTTATGATTAAAGTCTTGATATTGCAACAAACGTCCACTACTTATTATCTTTTTCAAAGTCTGAAATGCTATTTCTTGTTTATTTTCCCACTGAAATTTTGATTCCTTTTTCAGAAGCAAGGTCAAAGATTTTGCAATTGATGAAAAATTCTTTATAAATTTCCTGTAATACCCTACCATTCCTAAAAACATTTTGATCTCTTTAATATTTGCTGGTCTTGGAATCTGTTTGATGGACTCAATTTTTGATGGATTGGGGCGTATTCCCTCTTTTGATATCACATGACCTAGATAATGACAAGAATCCTTAAGAAATTCGCATTTATGAACTTGAAGTTTGAGATTGTAATCTCGTAATCTGTCAAAGACTTCTTTCAATTTTTCAATGTGATCGGAAATATTTGAGCCGTACACGACAATGTCGCCGAGATATACGAAACATTGTTTGTTCGTAAGCCCACTTAGAACATTATTCATTGCCCTCTGAAAAATGGAAGGAGCATTCTTAAGTCCAAAAGGCATGCGTTCCAATTGGTAATGACCTTCAGGAGTCGTGAAAGCTGTCTTTGGAGCATCTGTTTGAGACATAGGGATTTGATGAAACCCGCTATCGATATCGAGTAAGGTGAAATATTCGGCACTCCCTAATTGATCTATGATTTCTTCAATATTCGGTAAGGGATATGCATCACCCACTGTTTGTTCATTTAATTTGCGGTAATCGATCACGATTCTCCACTTTTGTTCTCCAGATGCGTCAAGCTTTTTGGGGACGACCTATAAGGGACTTGACCATGGGCTAGTAGAAGGTGTTATAATACCATGTTTCAGCATTTTGTCAATCTGTTTTTTCACTTCAATTTTATGGACTTGAGGATAACGATAAGACTTAGTATGAATAGGTGTTTCATCTTTCAATTTGATTGTTGCATCTCCGGCGGTAGAAACAGTCAGATTATCGTTTGGCAATTTGAATATATCATGATATTCTTTACATAAATCCAGAACCATATCACGATGTTCATTAGAGTGGATATGATCGAGTCTTAGGTTTTTTGTCAATTCATTTATTCGCTCATTTGTGTAATTGCAATTTCTCTCTCTATTGATGTTCAGTGAAATGGATTGTTTCGGAATTTCTTCCATTTCTACGCATGGTTTTACAAATGTTTTACGTTCATTGGATCTGTTGATGATTGTTATCAAGGCTCTGTCATCAGGTGTTATTTTTACAATAGAATTAGGAACTAGGAGTGATCGATCGTCGTTGATTTCTTGTGCGATAACAACTCCTTGGTCAAGTTTCAGTGGATTCCTTACATTTATATAAATGACTGTTTCAGTACGTCCATTTATTGTGACGTAAGAGCCTGAATTTTGATCGGTATTTCTCTGAATGGGTATTTCAAAGGGAATCGTATCAAGTTTTTAATGCATTTCTACTAAAATCAATTTTGGCTTTTTTCGAAATAAAGAAATCGTACCCAATTGTCACGTCCCGGTGACATGGTAATTTAAATATAGAAAACTTGTAAGAATATTCTGGAATAGTTCATAAAAGTGAACATTTTGTCATTAAAACGATCAATTTTTGCCTTAATTGCAAAAAGACATTTAGATAGCGCGTAATTACGATTCCCAATTGCGAAATAATGTACTATTAAGACTCCCGAAATGTGCTTTTTCCGGTGAGCAATTGCCAGCTCATCGCCTTATCGTTCTCTGACTTTTGCCTATGCCCAAATATGGTCATATTGTATGGAAAATCGTACCTATAAATACCGGCTCATCAGGCATTGCCGCGCTTTTTGAATTCAGGAGTCCTTCTAGTAAACTTGCAAAGATGTAGAAACCTATTGTCGCGTCCGAGAATTCTTATCACTGAGAATTGTATTCGCTCACGGAAATAACCTGTGTCTGAGTATAATAAACTAAACGTGTGTTTAAGGAAATTTGAGTAATTTATCGTTTTTGACCGGTCCCTGAAGGTAGCGGTTCGAACAACACAACCCGAAACGTTACACCAATAAGACCGTCAAATGGAATATTTGTAGCTGTGTCAATTACTTGAAAACTTGTTGTTATCTGGTAACCATGTATGCTCAGGATTAAGTCAGTTCCTCTGATCGTTTGTAATGGCGTATTAGGAACAATTCCATTCAATATGATAGTCCTGTTATTCGCGATTTCGTAAGAGCGAAGGCTAGAGCTTTTTATAAGAGACGTCGTAGCTCCCGTTATAATTAAGAATTTTAGAATTCCTTCAGGTGATTTCGAGTTTTCAGATTCAAACATTACAAACGTTAAATCATTGCCATTAACAAATATGCCAGATCGCGAAAAATTCTGGAAAATTTGTGTCAAGTCTGGTTCGAAAGTCACAAGTTTTCGATTCGAATTTGAATTGCTCAATGAATTCTGCCTTGGGATTGTAGATTTCGTATCTGTAGTTACATTCGTAATAGTAGATTTTTTATTAAGTATTGGTTTCGCTATCGATTTCGGAATAGTAGATTTTAAATTCTGAGTTGAATTTGAAATAATAGATTTTGGATTTTGACTTGTTTTTGATATCGATTTCGGAATAGTAGATTTTGAGTTTTGAGTTAATTCTGAAATGGTAGATTTTGGATTTTGAATTGATTGTGAAATTGATTTCGAAATAGTACATTTTGAATTCTGTTTTGAATTTGCAGTTGGTTCTGAAATCAATTTCGAAATAGTAGATTTTGAATTTTAAGTTGAGTTTGAAATAGTAGATTTTGGAATTTGAGAAATAGTAGGTTTTGGAATTTTGATTGGTTTTGAAACCGATTTTGAATCAATAGTCTTTCGATTTGGAGTTAATTCTGAAATCGATTTTGAAAAAGTGGGTCTTGAATTTGAAATTGAACTCGAAATAGTAGATTTAGGATTTTCAATTTGGTTATAGATCGATTTTGAAATAGTAAATTGTGGATTTGGTATTGAATCTGGAATGGTGCGTCCTATTGTTCGGAATCTGGGGGTTTCGTTTCGAAGCCCGTTTCGCAAAAGTTTGCCTCTTCGTGTCCGAAATTTTGAGCAAAATGAACCGAATTCCGGTCCGATTTGAGAGGGTTGTTCTGCCTCGAATTATTATACTGTCTTTTTCGGCATTCTTCAATCGTGTGACCAAGATTTTTACAATATCGGCATTGCTTTGTCTGTAAATTTGAACGTGCGTTGGAGCTTGAATCGAATTTAGGCCCGTGATTTTGATTCTGAATTGAGTGGGAATGATCGCTGTTAAAGAAAATTTGGCGAGTATTGAATCTTTTGGCATTATCTCTGTTTCGGAAAAAACATTCGCTGGCAGAATGATTAGACCGATGGCAAATTTCGCATGATTTTTTCTTGAAAGAAGCAACCTGAGTGGTTTTTGAATTGCCAGAAAAGCGCGTTTTTAAAGCCTTTTCTTCAATCAATGCGACAGTAAATGCTTCATTTATACTCGCAAAGTCCTTATAATGTAACATCTGGGAAATCTGGGACACAGTATGATAAGCAAAACGATTCAACGTCATCTGCTTCAGCATAGCAATTCGACCGGGAATCTCAATTTCGTCAACACCAGAGCTGTCGACCGTTGCTAGAATTCTGGATGACAAATTTTCATGTCTTTGGAAATAAGAAGAAACATTTTCATTTTGATTCTGACAAGTTGAATGTAAATCTTCCAATAACTGGTCAAAATTTTTTCTATCAGAATACAATTTTATGAGAAGGTCAGAAATCTCTTCCCAAGTCTTAAGGCTCGAGTGTGTGTCAATTTGTTTTCTGGCTTTTTCTGTGATTTGGCTCTTAACATACAAAAGCAAAGCTTGTTCTTGTGAGACATGTGCCAATTCAAAAACAGCATCAACTTGTTTTATGAAACTTTTTGCTTTAAATCGGTCACCATCGAATTTTTCGTTAATGAGCTTTATCAAAAAATCAACAGTGAATTGAGGTCTTTCCGGATTTAGATTACCAGTCTCTCTTCGCGACGAAGACGAATTTACGTCATTTTGACCATCAGGCAAATCCATCTGGGTTTGCGACATTTTGTTCAATAATTTTGCAAGGAATTGGAAATTTGGGAGGCGATACGGGTCACTTCTGAAGACTTGGTTTATGAATATTGTCGAGTAACGAGACGATTCGATATTTTGTACTCACTCTTACAATGACTTTTCCTTTTTTGGATCTCGTTGTTGATTTATAGTGCTGAACTGGATTGCTCAGGAATTTGGAGAATCCATGAATCTCAGCTTCTTTGGTCCGTCCTTATGGTTCCGGGTGTAGGGGATGAGCCACACGAGTCACGGTTCCCAGGAGGATCAGTTACGCAATCCCACTTCTGACACCAGTTTATGTTGGGATTCGCGGGTGAACTCCAAAATAAGCGAATAGCAATTCACAATATAACTTGAGTTTATTTTAAAATGTACAAGGATTTGATTGAAACGCGGTAGATAACAAAGACAGAGTTTGAAAGAGTGCCCGGACGTAGTGGAATACAAGAAGACGCAAGCCAGGTGAGCCAGCAGGGTGGTTTAACTTCCATTAGAGCCAATGTAAACTCTAAAATATGAGTTTCCACGCCCTCTGAGACGTTAGGACGGGCAAGTGAACTACAGTGAACAATGCTGGTTAAAGCGGCGACTGTGTCGCTACCTAGGACGTTAGGATTATTTTGTGAACTAACATAGGCTAAATTTTTCATCGAAGTTAAACCACCCTGCGAGCCAGCAGCACCAAAAATTCTCAATTTCGGTTCGAAAGCATAATAGAATCGAGGAGAGGTAAGCGGGGGCAGTTGAGGCGCCGGGAGCGCCGGGAGTATTTACTTGATTGTAGGTATAGAAGAATCCCACTTCAAAAAGCCGACAAAGTAGATATTACGCCATGGTGGCTCTAAGCTGTCATCTTCGATCAGAATGAAATATCTACCCTACGGACGCGTTTTTTGAGGAACATTATTGATTTTCGATTTTTTTGAACAATCCATCATATTTTTAACTAAAAAATGTTATTGAGTCAGAAACTGTAGGGCCCCGTTGGTTATCTAAACATTTTTCCCGAATAAAAACGATTTCATATAGGCTTTTTCATTCAATGGGATGATATGCGATGAAGGGTGATGATAGGTGAGGATATATCGTCCCACGGATCCCGCTAGGGAAAATAAACGAAAGAATTTGCCTCAATTTGTAATTTTGGATAGTTAACAACGATTTTTTCTTAACTTGCTATTTCATAATTTAGGCGTGTAAAAGCAGTTTGAAGGGAAAAAATATCTATCGTGTCATAAAAGACATTTATTTTATAACTTGCAAAAGTTATATAATGCCTAATTAGGTTTTTTAATAGTTAAGGAATTGCAGCATTTCCGTGTATAATATCAATTGACTTATACTGGCCGACAAATATTTCGGAATTAGATCTCCGCGTTACCGGCCTACGGAACAAGGTCGAGCCCGGGGCCTGGGCCCCGATGCAAAGTCTGTTTGGTAACGAGTGACGCCAGAGATGGCGCTAGTGAGAACTGAAGTATTGGATGCCAAAGCTCATCTTTCACTGTCTATCATTTTATATACCCATTTTTCTCACCCCCAGAAGGGATTCACGGGTAGGGATATTTGTATATAAACCTTAAGCGCATAGACCTCGCTGGCAGATCGCGGATACATCCCGGAAGCTACGTCCCACAGACATAAAAATCTTGGACATGGGGGCGTCAAAGTGCGTGAGTATATGACTCGATCCATAACTACACGATCCATACCAACGAATGCGCAGGCGCTAGTTTGTGCCGCGATTACAAAGGTTGGCAGTATGTGATTTCACATGAATTCGTCGGTAAGATGAAAATCTGCACAATGTTGATTGGCAATGTTATAGATGTCGCAGGAATTCACTAAAATGCTCATAATATTATGTTAGGTAATCGAAATATGCAATTGTGTATTACCATAGTTGATCGTAGTTCATACATGCATTTGAGATTGCAAGTGGTAACAAGCAACGTATACATATGTAGTATACCGCAGAGCTTAATCAAATGTAGTGAAAAATTAACCTAATATTGTTCATTAATTAAAATAGGTATAAAATGTATTACAAATTAATTTATTCATCATTATATGTATTGCATGAGTTTTATAATTAATTTATTATTTAAACCGTTAATCATTCAATAATTCATTTTTTTTTTTAATTAATAGCAGAAAATGACAATATTCTTAATTTATGTGAACATACATCATTTATATTGAAATATAATTTATAAACATATTTGTATATATATATATATATATATATATATATATATATATATATATATATATTATTTTTAATTTATAATTTACATAAACAATCAGTATATGTATTCGAAATACATGTATATATGTCCATTGTTAAACAAACTCGACGATTCGAGTTAGTTTAACGTTTCCTGAATCATCAGGAAAAATGACAGGAAAAATTTCCTGGTGATTCCCGGATGTCGGGAAAATTTCCAGGCCTAATTCCCTGGCGTTTCCCAACCTTTTTAGACCTTAGACCTAAGACCGAGTTAGTTAAACAAGTGGTGTTTGTGTTTGAGTATACAAATAAAAATAATCAATAAAATTAAAATTAAGTAGGTGGGAAAAAACCATTCGCTCCATTTTTTAGATGACTAAGATCACAAAATTGGAAAATATTCAACATATCAGATAAGTTGAAATATAAAAAAAGGTATAATTTGAATGAAAAAGAATTTTGTCTTTGTTATTTATAAAAAATTGCAGTATATTTATGCGATCAACACTAATAAATTCCAAAATACAAGAAATAGGCCGGTTATTATAAGGAAACCTGAAAGAATAATACCTGAATAAGAATAAAACCTGAATAATGCGTGCATTATTGTCTCGATATTTATTATTTACAAACTTTTACAATTACATAAGAAAATTATTAAAGACGCATAAAAATATTTTTTTTTATTGAAAATTCATGGATCAAAGATACGTATTTCGAGGTCATAAACAGTTGTATAATAAATCAAAGTGAAATAAGTGTGCAAACAAGTATTTTCATTTTCTCACTCTTTCTAGTGACGAACGTGAGTGTATGAGTTTTGTTTGCAAATAAAAAATCAATATTTTTCTTTAAGCAAAAGTGTATTTAAAGTGTTTTTTTGTCACATGTGTTTCTTTTTAAAATGTTTTTTTATTCTTTAGTCGTTCAATTTTTACTATATCAATAATGAAATCTCAATTTTTTCGTCTTTAATTATGTCTCATTTCGAATGATTAGATATTATTTTAAAATTTGAAGTAGCACATGTTGGATTTCAATACATACTTTGCCACACATATATTCGAATTTAAAAGATTGATTTTGGTATTCAGAAAGTACTTTTAATTTTTCATGCGCTTAATAAAGCAGTTATTTTTTTTATCTAAACGAAATTCGCGCCGAAATAGCGAAATTAGTAATATCAAAATATTCAATTATCTAAATTTTCAACTACTAGCGATGATTTCTTCGAAAACAAAATTTTTGGTTTGGACTAAATATCAATTTTACGCAACTTTTCAATGCTAAAATGTAAGTCTTGAGAATTCATTACACATTCATTACATCATCATTACGAACAGAAAGTTGGAAATATTAGTACTTTGGATTTCTGAGTATTATCTTGTTTAGATTTCTTTCGTCATTTGATTTCAACTATTTAAATATTGTGTAATATCAAACAGCAAGTTCGTATTGCGATATTTTTTACTTTCAAAATTATCTGTTACATGCACTGATCTTGTAATTTTCAAATGCCAAATCTTTTACATTCCCCAGGTTCATTTTCTCACATCCCTAGTAACTTGGGTGTTGATAAACTTTTTATAAATATTCTTATCAAATATTGGTTTTTTTTAATCAAATTCCGCTTTTTTCATAAAGTGACTTTTATACGAAGAGCAATGTTTTAATACAGTTTTTATGAGTTTTTAAAAAGTAACTTTATAAAAACTTTTTAAAAAGACGGCATTTTCACAAAGTAGATTTTAAAATCTACCTTATAAAACTGCCGTCATTTTTATAAAGTCTTTAGAAAGTGACTTTATGAAAACTGACAAAAACTTTATAAAACATTGCTTTTTGTATAAAGTCAGTTTATAAAAAAAAGTTAAACTTTATAAAATAAAAAAAAAAACAAAACAAGATTTTATAAAAATGTTTGTAAAAAGTTTTAAAAACCCAAGTTACGAGGAATTTTCTATTTTTTAATGCTTACTTTTACAAAAATAATGTTCCTTAGCCCGAACTCTGCCATTCAGTTCCTTATTCTTAAAATTGATATCAAATTTAATATTATGATAACTATTGTTGTTGTTGTTATTATTATTATTATTATTTTATTATTATTATTATTATTATTATTATTATTATTATTATTATTATTATTATTATTATTATTATTATTATTATTATTATTATTATTATTATTATTATTATTACTATAGTACATTTTTTTACTATAAGGCAAAAATACTGAAAAGGCAATCAATAGACCAGTGTACAGATTTGTAATTATCTCTCACAAACTGTTAGACTCGATGACTAACGAGTATGTCTTTCGTCTATAGTAGATCTAGATGAGCTGTATAATATGAAATAATAATTTATTATTTAATTGTGAGCATGAAATGAACTAAAACATTTATAAGAAAATTTTGTACGTAACACATTGTTATATATTGGTCATTCCATATCAGATTTACAACTGAAATTTAAATATCGACATAAATTTTTTCCAACACTCTCTAAAGCGAAAAATTCGATACGTATTTTTTTTTTTTGTAAAAAAAATTTTTTCTAAGAGTTATGATTTTTCAAAGTTTCAACATTTGAAAAAAATGAGCCAATATTTTGAATCCTAACTTTTAAACTTTAGGTTGTACAAAAAAATTCCTCTTAGTAAAAGTTTCACAAGTGAATGATATTTTCATACAAATATAAAACACATAATTTTTTTGTTGTTCGATCCGCCATTTTTGCAAAGTTATAAACAAATGAGTTTTTTTCAAAGTCGGACCATATTGATTTTCGATTTTTTGGGCTTGAAATTTTCATTTTTGTATAAGCTAGATTGTGCGAAATTTTTGGAGTGGGCCGATGCATAGTTTTCGAGGTATTATAATTAACAGATATCGCTGGCCAGGTTTATCTCGCTTCGTGAGGCGCCTGTGGAGTCAGGGCGCGTTATCGAACTAAATGACTGTTCGTCTGCAGATTACAGGTTCCAATTTTTGTTTGTCAACGTGTTTTCGAAATAGTCTCAAAAGCATTGTTGATCTTTACTTTATTTATCTATGCTTACTAAAATAACATTTACAGCGTCTATGATTTCTAACATTTTTTATATGACAATAAATTTCATTCATTTTTTGAGATTGCAAACCGTCAACACATATTAATATTAGGATGATTTTCGTTTCACTGCGCGTTTTGACTCTGATTTCACAAAACTCACATCTGAAATTCCGGACATGCAGAATAAGTTTTCACTTTGAGTTTAGCATGCTCGTACGGTTTAACGTAGTGCAATTTTTGCGTTCCCGTCACTGTTTTACAGTTTTCGAAACGCTGATTGAGAAATTTCGCTGTTGTTTCATAATCTTTTTCGCTTTTATAAATGAAACAAATATTAGTACACGAAGAATCACGCTTTGCCCACTCATAAAGTTCTCGCGCACTTGTGATTTGATCTACGGTCATTTGTAAACTAGCTTTACGCGCCATTCTTTTTAAAGCTCCACCCGCACCATCACAAGGGCCTTTTCCATGTGCTGTGGCATGAAAATTCCAAACAGCAGATCGACCGAAATCCTTTTCGTGATAAAAAATTGTTGAAAAATGCTTAGTATTTTTGAATTGTTGTGGAGCCCCATCAGAGAAATAAAAACATTGAGAAATCTTTGAATGATGACGTGAAACATAATCATTGAACGATTGTAAAAATAAATGAACTGCTACAGCGTCGTGTTTTTTACAATCTGAAATAATGACTAATATTTGATGTTTGATAGATTCATTATCTTTATAGTAAAAAACAATCAGGAAAAGTGTCGCTTGATCATTATTCCGGTGAAAACCAGTAACAGCGTTTTGAACAATGAAAGCGTAATTTTCAGCAAAATCACAAATGACTAAACATTGATCACTCTCTAGATTTTTTTTTATCGATTTGAAAAAAGTTGCCTGTTGATTTGCAATAAAGGAATGCGTGAGAAATGTTTTTCCAAACTTGCAAAAATTTTTCACGAACTCTTTCGTTGAAACTGAGATTGTTTGCAGCGTCACTTTGGGCTGGGAAATTTATTGTTTGTAACGGATCGTGTCGATGTTGTTTTTTTGAAAAATTTCAAAAAATGTATCTTCGGCAGATTCAATTTTCGGGCACGTATCGCATGATCCAAAGTAACAATTTTCGGTCGGATTCGAGCACATTAGAAGTGATAAAACATCTTGATAATCACATACGGGATGGTGTTCTTTCTCCATTAACTTAGCAATGTGACTTTCTGCGGGGAATCATTCAAAGTAAAAAAAATTATAAATAATTAAATATCGGGTTCAAATCAATTTCGAAATGATTTTGCGATACAGCAACTGTATGTAAATCAATCTAGTACATCATATTTTGGGAAATTCATTATTAAAACATCGCAATTAAAGGAAAAATTTTTTCGACAATGTATAAAATTTCACATTTTTAAATTACCTGACGCCATAAAGTTCATGTTTGCATGCAAGGGGCAAACACAAACCATGTGCGTTCCACCTGATCCAGCCAACACACAATGAGGAGGTCTCAAAGAGCAAAATTTTGACAAACTGATTTACAAATCAGGATTCTCATGTCGAAATTTCGAATAAATGTGCTTTATATTGCCTAGAATTATTCTTTTCTGAAAAATGACTGCTTTTCTATTGACTTTGACCGATTTAGAATCTTTTTGTCCAGGCATGAATGAGCTGATGTCGTCATGCTCATAAAATTCTTTAACTTTCTTTTCGATTTCTGCTGAAATAGTTTTACTTACAATATTTTCAATAAACACTGCAATCATTCTTCGCGAGATCGTTCGTACCAAAAAATAATATGAATTCATTCGTACCAATTCTTTTCGGGGGCGAACACAAAATCCCATTTTTTTTTTTTTTAATTCACGAGCTTTGTTGATAAAGTAATGAGATGTATTCATCATTTTCGCTGCATTGTTCACACTCATATTTGATGGTAAGACTGTCAGTATTTGAATTTTTTCTTGAACACTCGTGCCACTTTTACGGAATTTTTTTTTTTTAACTCAGAAATCAAAGTATCATTGACAGGATTCAAATCTAGTTTGTCCTAAAAAATTCATTAATTTTATAGAGATTTACCATGGTAAAAATTCGATCAAAATTAGAAAATTCTCGAAAACTCGCTTCAAAATCTGAATCACACAAAAACGAATCTTCACAATCTGAAAATTCAGGGTCCTCCTCGTCCGATATTTCACAACCATCATCATTCAAAATATCATTTGATTTGATGTTGTCAGATCTTTTGACAGCATCTACACGCAATAAAACAAAAAAATTTATAGAAATTCGCGAATGATAAGGTTTGCAGTTCACGCAGAATAAATACTCACTAAGTTCACTTGCACTCATTTTTCCTATTTTTTTTCGGCAAGGGGTGCATAGTACGTCCTCTGGTTTCAAAAAATTCACTTTTTCGAGAATAAAGCTCGACACGACACGTACACTCGATCTTTTCGATTTCGAATTATGCAATGGCTCTTTGAACGGATCGCAACAACGGTCTTTAAATTTCACTCGTGTGGACATTTTTATGCTGCTGATCGCACGAAAGTAAAATTTGAATTACCGGCACAGGAAAAAAGACTTTACAGAAGTATAGATAGTTGATGATTATTGGAAAAGGTAGACAAAAAAACACGATGAGGAACCTGTAATCTCCAGACGAAGAGTCATTTAGTTCGATAACGCGCCCTGACTCCACAGGCGCCACACGAAGCGAGATAAACCTGGCCAGCGATATCTGTTAATTATAATACCTCGAAAACTATGCATCGGCCCACTCCAAAAATTTCACACAATCTAGCTTATACAAAAATGAAAATTTCAAGCCCAAAAAATCGAAAATCAATATGGTCCGACTTTGAAAAAAACTCATTTGTTTATAACTTTGCAAAAATGGCGGATCGAACAACAAAAAAATTATGTGTTTTATATTTGTATGAAAATATCATTCACTTGTGAAACTTTTACTAAGAGGAATTTTTTTGTACAACCTAAAGTTTAAAAGTTAGGATTCAAAATATTGGCTCATTTTTTTCAAATGTTGAAACTTTGAAAAATCATAACTCTTAGAAAAAATTTTTTTTACAAAAAAAAAAAAATACGTATCGAATTTTTCGCTTTAGAGAGTGTTGGAAAAAATTTATGTCGATATTTAAATTTCAGTTGTAAATCTGATATGGAATGACCCATATGTATTGCCACAAATGCAAAAACGTGGCCTAAAACCAGACGTTGAAATTTAAACTTCTAAAATTTTTTCACAAATCTTTATGAAGAATTCATTGTGAACAAATTGTGAAAACTGTATTTGAGAAATGTAAAAAGGCAGGTTACGTGAACTGGGCATTAAAAATTTAGAATTCTTCGTTTTTTATTATGTTAAAAAAAAATTTTCATAAACCATTTCCGTTGTACAAAAAAGATGACTTAAGTGAACCAGGCGTTGAAAATGAAAAATTTGTAAATGCTTAAAATTGATGAATATTGAAAAATTGTAAGAATAATTTCTTATAAACAATTTTTGTAAAAAAAAAAAAAAACAGTAAAAACGTACAAAAGAACGAAAAAAAACAACAACAACAACAACAGCAAAATTTTTCAAGCTGTTGAATCTTTTTTTGTATCGTCAATCACACACACACATAAAATTATTATTCATTATAGAACTTGATATGTAATCGAAATTACATCGCGCAGTTGACGTGGTTTGACTCTGATTTTAAATTATACTTAAATATTTATCTCAGCTGAATATTCAGCACGTTGAGAAAAGAAAAAAACTTGAACTCTGTTGAACTTAAGGGAAAAACCACTAGAGTTGTGAACAACAAGGTAGGAATTATGGATTATTCGAGTGATAGTTCATAATTCAATGTTTTTTCACCATTACGCATGCTGAGTATTAATGGGAACAAAGTTTAAGAAAATAAAAAGAAAACTGTAGAAAAAGTTTGGGAAATATATATGGCCATCAAGATCGACAATAATTAACGTTCAGTATTATTTTAATTTTTTGTTCAGCTATCAGAAATTAAACGAAATGTATGTAATTTACTTGAGTTGACATTTACTAATTGTCAAGAAGTGTACCTGTTTGTTGAAAAATAAATCGGGATATCAAACTACACTTTTGGACATTGCCTCTTTACCTACAGAACAGAAATCGTCCTTGTCCACATACAATTGATTCCAAGGCCGAGCTCCGAGCCACCGACATTGCGGTGCTAATTGATGTATGGGGTGAAAAAAATATTCCTTTTTCGATGTTAATGTCAAGTATAAATTTGGTTTTAGGGAAATTCGAATTCGAAGCTGAAAAAAATTTTCATGACTTTGTCCTACATATTTAAAAGTGTCAGCTTTACGACGACGGGGAAATGAATTTTTACGGCTTTTTAATCTACCTCACAAAATTAAAAAAAAACCCAGAAGCCCTTCTTCGTGGTTTCCTTCCCACGACTATATTACTGTTTTTCGCTATTCGCAATGAGTACAAAACATTTTTTTTTAACAATATTACTCAATTATTAGAAAATATAATTGTCTACAAGTGCATCATTTGTATTTGGGCGATTCTTTGCGAGGACTCATTTTTTTGTCTTTTGAAGATTGCGAGCTGAGTGTAGCGTTAACCTAATAATTGAGTATACATAAAAATGTTCAAAGAACTTTTTTATGTATAATGAAACCCGATGAATCATTTGTTCGGATATTAATTTTTATTTTTTTGAAGAACACACTACAAATTTCACAACCGTGACATGCCTTCAATCCTGATGTGCTGGTAATGTTATCTAATCATGACTAAAATTTTTCGCGAAACAGTTCACGAGTTATATATTTCTGCAAAGCGTCGAGCGGAGACGTTCTAAAATGTACAGTATTTAAAAAAATGTAGACATCACATTCCCGATGTTTTGTAAACAATCTGCAATCATATAAAAGCGCGCACTGAAAATATTGCATTACTGAGCGACTATTATAGATTTAATGCGAATCAAACGCTTTCGGGTTTTTCAAACAGGAAACTAGCTCTCCAGCAGCGTCTTTTGTTGCCCGCTTTTTTCATCAGCTATTGCCCTTGGTCAGTGGTCATGGGCATTATAATTCATGATGAAATCGTGCGCCCATCACTGCAAACGAGAAAATATTGACCGTATTCATGGACACACTGTTTTGAATTGAAAATTTGAAAACTTGTACGGAGTGTACAGCAGATTCAAGAATATGCTAACCGAATACCTCTGAAAGGTGTTCGTTCCCTGAATGTCTGTGAGAGGTATTGGATTTGTGAATATCTGTTCCAATTAATGATTTTGTGAATGTCTGTAGACGGTATTCAAAACTAGGGTCACTGTTTACTTCGCTTGGGCATTCAAGGGACTGTGCATGCATATGCTTTAATTTCGTCTTTTGGACGACTTAATACTAATTATTCAAGAAAAAAATTAATAAATTTTTGGAATAATTTTTTTTCAAATTTAAGGTACCAACCAGGAATAGTATGTTCCTTATAAAGGGTGAATTCACACTTCAGCGAGTTTTCTTTCTGTGAATTCGAAGATAGCAAAAATCACTATTGTTTCATTTTGCAAGCTCCGAATCGAAAAAGATAAATCATCAAATATTAAAACAATTGTACGCACAAGTACAGCCTAAAAATGTTTATTTTCAATATGTACAAAACAATTACACACTCATTTTGAACATTACAATTCCAGGTCGTGATCCCTCTCTCACTCGTACAGATCTTCTGCGCTGTTTGTAAAAGAATAATAAAATTCTTAACGTTTTATACACCTCATTTACATTAAATGCTTTTTTGCTGCATCGTCATTGATAAAAAACCATGAAAAAAATTTTGTCTGCAAAAACTTTAATAATTGACGTTTCTAAATCTTATAAACTAACAAACCGTATTGAACAAGTTTATACACATGTGTAGAAATTCCTACACTGAATTAAGTATGAATAGAAACTGCAACATCTGTTACATTTTTGACTTGATATTTTCATGAAATTCTGGAAAAATACTAGAAGTATAGCATTAGCATTAACCTTCCAGAAATATATAAATATTCTACACATCGAAGAGCAACACAATCATGCAACATCTTGTACTACAACTATTCGAACTATTAGAGTCGGTCTATCGTATTTTTTCCAGATATTAAGTTTATCTGACAGATGTCTTCATGAGAGTTCTCAGGACCAGAATCTGATAAAAACATCTATCTAGAGAAACTCAATGTCTGAAAAACTTGTTTCATCGACCGATTTTAACAGTTCAAATAATGTCAATGTTAGACTTTGCACGATAGTGCATGACCATTTTCCTCTCACAGTTAGCAAAACTCGTATAGCTGGCCAATAAATTACCACTGTTCAATGGGTCACTGAGTGTGGAGCAATCCATGGACGATTGATCTTTTTCCTCGCTGAAGCCCATTGGCCCATCAACGACTTCTACAATAGAAATTCCTGTCAAATGTGGTTCATTCTCGGTCGTTCCATCGTTTACTTCCTCCGTGCCTTCGTTTACTTCCTCCGTGCCTTTGTTTACTTCCTCCGTGTCTTCGTTTATTTCACCTCGATCGTTTTTAATTGGTACTTTTCTTTTTCTCCTCGAAGGCTCGTACTTCATTTTTTTCTCGCTACTGCCCAAATCTGTCAAAATTCAAAAAGTATAAATAAATTTATAATTCCTTAACATAAAACAGTAAAATTCTAGGGATAAACAGTGGCAAGGGCGCCACTAAATATATGTGTCATATAGAAGAATGGAAAAGAAACGTTATCTAAAAATCATGTCCCAGCAACTATAATGATGCTTCATTGGAGAGATCGCTTCTAGTAAATCAGTGGCATTCACTGATTTTTATTAAAAGCGTCAGCATATAAGCAGTTGTTGTAATTAAAGTCTTGAGAGATCGCATAAGCTATATTTAAGAATGTGACTCGACCAAGTAAGATCCAACAGAAAAATTGAAATATTGTAATAGTGTAATAGTTTTCGTACAAAGTCAAACTCGCAAAATGGGGGAAAAATTATAAATTCACAAAAACAAGCCTTAATGCATAAACAAAGGCAGTGGAATTACCACATTTAACTGATGACGCTTTTCTTGATATAAAATATACTGTATCGCCTATCAAGTTCTCCAATTCGGACTTCGAAATCTAAGTTTTTTTCTAAAAAATACCGTAACAAGCCTGAAAACATTCATATTATTATAATCTACATTTATGATTTGAGATATACAAAACATTTGCAAGTATTAGCTGGTTACAATTTTTAAATCGAGTTTCAATTTCGTCAGATTTTTAAGCTTTACCATATCACGCTAACTCGTACAACAGCATTCTGATAGTTCAAAAAGTCTTTGAAAATTTTCAGAAATTTTTAAATGTATAGAACTTTTACGTTAGACAATGTCGCAGATAAATTTACTACCAATAGATTGTTTGCAATAAAATATTATTTAGGGTTTCTCACATTATGGACTATAATGATATTGCTATTGCTAGGAAGCTGAAAAAACTTGTCAAAAAATTATTGGACTTGTAACAGTTCTGCGTCAACATCAAATAAATTATCCGCTTTCTACCTCTTTGATGGGTAATTAATGTTTCTTTAATTGCAATAAGCTTTTTGATGTTTGCGAATGGTTGTACAAATTAGTGCAATGAATTTTTTTAAACTGATTGCAGTTTAAGTTGTCATGAAGGTAATAGATGCTTATATCTTTAACTGTTGAGATACCTCTGATTGCGCAAATTTTTTCCTGACAAAGAACTTTCATGCGAGGCAAGGTTTGATCGGATTTTTTCTTTGAAGCGTTACTTCGTCTGCCAGTGACGGTTGATTGGCTAAGACCTTCAATCCCTAACACCGAAACCGCCATGTTTCCCACAAAAACAGACGGGTTCGGAAACCCGTACGAAGCCATATCGTAGAAATGTTTCATGATCCAATGATCGTTTCCCATATACATCTGCAATATGAAATGCACATCACTTTCAATATTGCAAATTAGTTTTTATAGATTAAGTTTTCACATTTCATTTAGTTATTTATAGTTCTAGTTTGACTTTGCTCTTGAAAGTGAGTGAGATCTCCCCCCCCCCTTTTTAACCAGGTAACTTTTTACGGCACAAAAGCAAAACTTTACGTAATATTTAGTAATAATAACTATTCACTTGAAGTGGAAAATTCTTTGCAAAAATTTACAGCTTAGACTTATTTTTTCGTTTTAAAAAAAACTACAACCGAACGAAAACCCAACTAAAACTTTCCTTGGTTGAAGTTAGATTGCCAGAGAAATAGATTACGTACATAACCGTTCATGTTCACGTCGCCAACCTTGTGCACATTATCACTGTTTGGGTGGACTTGTATGTGGTCGCAATAGTCTATTGAGCGTACATGTAAATCTGTGAAATAATTTGCTTCATTACGTTACATTTTCGTAAAATTTCCATTACCAAAACTACATTGTCAATGTAACATATTGCTCCCGATATTTGCTTTTAACATAGCGAGAAAACTTTCTTCTGTATGTCAGGTCCACCTTGGATAGCTTAACAAGTGATTTAATTTTTGAAAATACATTTTCTGCGAATACTTGTTTTCCGATAAATGGTCCGTTTTATCACAGTGGGTCACGTATACAGTACGCAAACTTTCACGCAGCGCAAAAATTCTTCGAGCGTTAACAAATTAATCTATATACTAGCTTCTTACCATTGCGGGGACTTCCATTCTCCTCGCAATTTTTCGCGTATCGCTCGTTTTCTTCATATAAATCGCTTATTAGCTTTTCTCTATTCAAAAGTTCAATTTGCAATGATTGGATTGTTTCTTGGAATTTTTCATTTTCAACTTGCATTCTGTTGATTTTTTTTTCCAATTGATTGTTACGAATTTCCAAATCTGTTACTTTTTGTCTCAACTGTAGAATGTTCTGTAAGAAATGAAGTGGTAATTTTTGAAAAATTTGCTCAACTCGTTAGTCGTAAGATTTTATATAGATTTTTCATGATTAAATAGGTGGCGCCAAAACTAGGGGAACTTGCGTTTTCTCCATCCTGCTGGTGAAAAAGGGTTGAAATGGATTCAAACTAATTCATTCTATTCCAATCCAATCCAACAGATGAATTAATTTGGATTGATTTGGAGTTAGATGGATGAGTTTTAATCCATTTCAATCCAGTCACCAGCAGGGGCGGAGTTCACTTTTTTTTTTTAATCGTTCAGTAATTGAAGTAGAGTATTTCTGAAAGTAGCAAATGTAATTGATGTAAGTGAAAAAACTACATCCCCGTTCATCTAGGAGCGGGAATAAACCAGCCCTGATTTTGAAAGTAGGGCCACGCCTCTATCTACAAAAACACCTATGACAAACAATTATGTACGAAATTTATTAAAATTCTGGAGCAGTGCGTATAGCCACCATTAATGAAATAATTTTTTCCGAAAGTAAGTACATCCATTGCGAGTTATTCAAACTCCATGACTTTGAATACTTTTTATGGCAGAAGTTTGATCTTTTATAGAAAGTATTCATAGTCATCTTCTTTAAATTTCATATTTGTCCTTCCAATTTTTGATCTTTTTCTGTGTAAAAACATTTAATTTTTATTTACTGAACGACACAATTATCGTGAACTTACAACATGTTGAACGCTTGGACAATTAACTTGTTCATTGGACACAATAACAGATTTTACACCATTTCCATTTTTCGCGCTTCCATGTGAGACGTTTTCCTGCAGATGAAAAATAATGATATTTCATAAACATTCTTCATCATTTCACATCCAACTATTGTAAAAATTGATAGTATAGAAATATTATTTCTATAATTATATTTTGATAATTATTAATTATAAGTAATGTTTTATATTTCATAAATATACCAATTTTTAATTATTATTATGAATTGATATTATAGACATTGATACTTTATTATTCATGCTGACCGTGCTTTTCTGGATTGTCAAGCTTGAATCCTTGGCAGTATTTACTGGGTCATTGGGTGCTTTTGCATTTTTCTTGCCTGTATTCGATCCTGGATCGATTTCATTTTGGCAGCGAAAGCATCATTTTTGCTCTTCATCGTGTCGGCACGATCGGCATGCTTTACAAAAATAAAATAAGATAGAAAGGTACTATCGCCATGATGATAACCTGCCATATTAATTTATTATTATATTATTAATATTACTTTTTTTTAACTATCAACATTTTATGTTTGACTAATTTGTAATCTGAAGCAAAATTTTTATTTATGAAAAAATACCATTATCAATTTTTTCATTTTCATTATTCACGGATGACTTGAGTTAGTAGATGTGGTTGGGGCCATCTAAACAGGGTGGCCCACAAACTACAGAAAAATTTTAAAAGATTATTCCTCGCAATCTTCATAGTCGACAAGTCCTTTACAATTTTTCGTGAAACTCAAAATCAAAAAAGATATTCGAGTTTGAAATGTAACCAATCATAACGCGCTCCTCCGACAAGTAGGGATAGAAACAACGTACTAAAATTTACCGTTGTTTCCTCCATATTTTCCTGAGTCGAAAAATACTTTGCCACTTTTCACAGAACTCAAAATCAAGAAAGATATTCGAGTTTGAAGTTTAACGAATCTGGTTGGTCAAAACTCGTAATTCGAATATATTTTTGGATTTTGAGTTTGTGAAAAGTGGCAAAGAACTTTTCAATTCAGAAAAATACGGATAAAATTGTGGTCCGTACTTAATATATATCCCCACTTGTTGGAAGAGCGAGTTGATTGGTTAAATTTTAAGCTCCAATCTCTTTTGATTTTGAGTTTTGCTAAAAATAGTAAAGAACTTTCTGATTCAAAAAGTTGTGAGGAATAATCTGTTAAAATATTGTCAGCAGTTTGTGAGATACCCTGTGTATGACCCATGGTTTCTATCCCCACTTGTCGAGAGAGCGCACTTATTGTTTAAATTTCAAACTTAACTTTTAATATGTGATAATAACTTTTTCAATTTAAGTTTTGTAGAAAGTGGTAAAGGACGTTTCGACTCGAAATTCAAAAAGGAATACATATTAGATTTCTTGGCGTTGGGATTTTGGGACACCCTGTATATGTGCTTTGCCGCGGCCGCGGCCGCGGCTTTTGTTGGCCAACAAAAAAGTTGGTTGACATCTTGTGCAATGTGGCAGAAAGTGCTCGATATTGTGTGCTTCTTTTCAAGAATTTTCTAATCAAATCCGTAAGTACAATCAATTGTTAACAAATTAGTAATTAATGCAGTTTCTAGTATATTTATATATGTGTCGATTGTACTTTCATTGTTTTGATTTCCTTCTTCAACAGGATTAGTATGACCATGTGGTGTACATAACAAAATTTCAGTATGTATTTCTCGAATGATCAAAATTTTATTCTTTTGTGAGTGACAATTGTTTTAAGAATATTTTGTGCTCTGTAACACATACTGCACCATTGAAAAAATTGAAAATATTATTGACAGATTCTTGGTAACGAGAAACCGGAAAGCTTCATAATTTAATCATATATGTACACCTAAACCATTAATATTATATTTTAGTCATATTAATCATGTATATTTTAATCCTAAATTTATGTAATTCAGATCACAGAAAACATTCTGAAAAAAAAAGTAATCAATAACATAAACGGCAGTATAAAACATGCATTATTCATTTAAAAAATTCTGTAGTCACGACACAAAAATATATAGATCGTAATGTACGTACAACATGATAATACTGTAACATACAATTGAAATGAAGTCAGAAAAATATTTCAAATTCAGCAAGTATGATAAAAACATTTGCAATTTTGTTTACATACAAAAGACTTTCCTTGTATAACTTTCATTGCTGCGAATTTCTAATTATTGTGAAATATAATTTCTAATAATTTTAGTGAAAATAACAACAAGCTTAACATTGCCTTCTTCAAATTAAACATTTCATTCGTTGCTTAATTTGTCATATACAGTATCATGTAGTTGATGTAATCAAACAGTATTTTGTTATACGTTATTTTATTTCTGTATTAGCCCACATTGTTTACTTGCTTATTTATGTCACCAACTTTCATTTTTATTATGTCTTGTTTCAACAGTAATAGTCTTCAGTTTTTCATTTACTATAATTTTGACGTAGAACTACGTCTTTCTCCGCGCTTTTTTCTAAGGTAGGGGGTAAAAGCTATGCAACGGCAACGGCAACGGCAACGTTTTAAAGGGGAGTAAAATCTATGCAACGGCAACGTTTTAGGGGACGGGTAAAGTCTATACAACGCAACGGCAACGGCAACGTTTTTAAGGGGGGGTATAATCTATGCAACGGCAACGGCAACCGCAACGTTTTGAAGGGGGGGTGAAATCTATGCAACCCCAACGTTCTGGGGGGGTGGTAAAATCTATGCAACGGCAACGGCAAGGGCAACGGCAACGTTTTGAATGGGTGGTAAATAAATAGTAACAGTTATCATAACAACTGTTACCATGGCAACCGTTACAATGAAAACCGTTACCATGACAACCGTTACCATGGCAACCGTTACCATAACAACTGTTACCATAGCAACCGTTACCATAACAACCCGTTACCGTGTAAACCGTTACCATGGCAACCGTTACCATGGCAACCATTACTATGGAAACCGTTACCATATCAACCGTTACCATAAAAACCGTTACCATGACAACCATTACCGTAACAAATTTTACCATGGCAACCGTTACTATGGAAACCGTTACCATAGCAACCGTTACTATAACAACTGCTACCATGGCAACCGTTACCATAACAACCCGTTACTGTGTAAACCGTTACCATGGCAACCGTTACTGTGTAAACCGTTACAATGGAAACCATTACCATGGCAACCATTACTATGGAAACCTTTGAATTTTCCGCAAATTATCACCTACATATATTTGACAATCTACAATTCACAATTTTCTTAGGGAATATGGAAAATTTCTTTGTGAGAAAATATAATTTTGATTTTTCAACTATACATTCGATTCCGTAATCAATCTGCTGAATGATTGCGAAATTTTCACAAAAGTATAGAGTTTTTGCTCTTATCATATAAACTAAATTTACCAATAAACTAAATTGTATATAATGATATTATCAAGTCTACTGATATTATCAATTTATCAGTAATGGTTTTTATCACTAACGTGTAAAAATCTTTATTTTATTAAATTAAATATCAAACTGGAAAAAATAAGAATATATCAGTAATTGAATACGATTTAATTTTTAATTGTTTTAATCAATGACAACGATTTCACAAATGATGAACAATAACAACTATTTTACATTATAAATATGAGGAAACTCGATAACAAAATATTTTTAAAATTGTGATTTCAATTGATTTTCAAAATCACTATGTCCTCTGTCAAGCTCAATTCTATATTTTTCCTGATAATACATCTTATCTCGGGCTTCTCTTGCAGAAGCGAGAGCATGTTCGATCTCAATTTCTTGAGTCCAGGGTTTTAGTGAATGTTTTTTTTTGAAAGTATTGGTTGTGGAATTTCTATGCTTGTCTACACAAAACCCTTCTTTTTTCATGATACCTGCAGTACCTACCGAATCTTGAATGATTATATATTCCTTCTTCTGTGCATGATTTTCCATTTTCGATTACATTACAATCCGGGAATTTGAAATTTTCCTATTTGAAATGTTGTTATTTTATCATTATTTTTTTTATAATTATTATAAGTACTAATAAAAATTTTAGAAATGAAAATTTAAAAAAGATTATCACACGAAAGTTATCTTCATCCCAAGTATTTGTTTTAAGTTCCTTTTTATTTTTCCCAAAGCAATTACCCATGTTTCTACGGAGTAATCAGAATTAATAACGTGTGACGAGCGGGGTTTTTTCCACTCGTCTACAATAAGAAATTATAATATAGAAAAGAAAAGGAGACAATTATCAATATCAAATAATGACTGAATATTATCGCGCATAAGTCTGCATTCTAATCGCAATCACAATAGGTAATAGAGGAAATATAGATAACCCCGAGTAAGTAATAATCACGAGAGATTTCGCAAGACTGCGAATTAACGAATAATCTAAATTTTTAGCGGATACAAACGAACGAAAAACGTTCCGAAAATCGACTTCAATTCACCCCTCCACTATTATTTTTTTCAAGTTTCGGTAGTATATAAGCTCGGGTTTCTTGCCATAACTTCGGAGAAATTCTACCGTCATACGTCCAAAGCTCTCTAATAGCCCAAAAGACATCCTTTTAGACACGAGAATTATCCCCGACGGGCCCTTAAAAGAAGTCTGACCTGACGACGACTTCTGCGACCCCATCATTTTTGTTGGAAATTTAGAAGAAGACTGGAACTGTGTTCTTAGCTCAGGTTCTATTTCCATACAACTTAACATACAAGTAGATTATTTTATTACATATATGTATATAACCATATCTTATTGTAGAAATTGAGCAATTCCTGGTTATCAGAATCGCCACTCTAGGGTAGGGATTTATCTCTACCTAGGTCGATTCCATACTAACCTAGAGTGGTAACCTTGATATCTATCTTTATGATTCAACTGAACTTTATCATAACGATGGACTATTCTGAGAATGAGCAACTAGTTATAAACAAGGTTTGATGTTCAATTCTAGAAATAAAAGACTTTTAAATACAACTATTTAGATTACCATTCGAGTATTTCAATATTTTAAAAGGGTTTATAATGCTACATTTATTATTCAGATAATGATGTTGGATCGGTTAAACGTTTTATAGTGAATTCAGTAGAGGAGTTATTGTGGATGGCCAAGAGGGTCGCCAGAAAAAAGGGAATAAAACCAAGTGCTCGTAGAGTAATTTTCAAGAAGCGAGATGCTCTGGATCTTTACAATCGTATTCGCATATTAAAGGATTTGGACCCGAAGGTGCAAACTTCCTGGGAAGAAATAGACAACAAGATCGCTAAAGAAGCTTCCAGACTTTTCGGTATAACTTTAACTACTCTAAAGAAGCAAATAACTTTGACGTGCAAATACTTTAAAAGAGGGCAGAAGTTCACATTAGATCAGGGAGACAAAGATAGGGAGTTGCGAGATCTCCCAAAGATAGATGATAAGAGTTCGGTGAATTGTGAAATCGAGATAGAAAATCATTCTGCTTTAATGAATGATTTAGCTGAAATGGGAGAGCTATGGTTCTGAGGCGCTTTAGAATTATAAGTTGACTTTTCGTTGGAATATAATAATTATTTTTATTGAGCGGATCTATGTAAGATTTTCATCTAGATTGTAGAATTAAAATGTACAACTAATAAGAAATATTGATAATAATAACTTCAGCCTTGCTGAGTTTGAAACATAAACTATTTTCGTTATCATTTCTTGATTTTCCTAAAACAACCTGAAGGGCCCACTTAAAGCTAAATTTTTATTGGGGTCCTTTCTGTACGAGAGAGCGGAGAGCAACATATCTGAGGAATTACATCGATCATCATTGGTTCGTTCGAAGTTCGCTCGTCACAAACGCAATAAGAGTTATTAATTTTCTATAACTATTATTAATATAAATACTCAATAGTAAATAAATATTATCGTAATTAATATAAATACTAAATAATAAATAAATACTAAATAAACTTGTGAAAATGTAAAACTCCTGATAAAATCAATTATTCAGATTAAAAAAAATTGGTAATAGTCATAAGTTTAAAAATTGTATATTTGAAAATGATGTTCGGAAAGATTTGTCAATATGAGTTTTAAAGGAAATGAAAAAAATAAAAATGATTTTGAAAAATTATTTTCAAAAATTTGACATTTTTAATGAAGAAATTTAAGAATTAAATATCTATTGTAAAAATTTCTAAATATGTACCTGAAAAATGAACGATTCGTTGGCGGGTTATTATCTATTTGATTTTTTGATAAGGAATTAAATATTTGATTAGTTTTTCATTTATCACTATTTCTTTGTATGCAATTAAAGTTGGTTAAGTTATGAGTAGTGAAGTTGAATAGTCAAAAAAAAAGAACTATCGTTATGGAAATATGAATGTCGAAATGAATATATCGAATGGAAATAGAAAATTAATTTGCTATATGTATAAAATTAGTTTAGAGTATAGTAATAAAGAAAAGGTCTCGAGGAAAAAATAAAGGCTATTGTTGTGCCGATTATGAATTTCGAATTTCTATTAAAAATTTCAATTAAAGACATATTTTATATAAATAGATAATATTTTGTATTTATGCATTGTTATGTATAAAAACATTGAATAATAAGTTATAAAAATATAAAGTGTAACAATTTTAAAGTAAAATTATAACAGGGCGTTGGGATATGCAATATTTTTAGTTTTTCGAGAGATAGGGTGTATTACCGGAAGAAATTCAATATAGAAAGCGACAGAGGGCACATCGATTTCGAAAATTGTTTAAAATTAGAATATTCAAAATTTTTTGTTATTGATTTTCTACACATTTTTCGTAAATAAATTACACTGCTAAATTTCAATTCAAGGATTTTCATATTCTTACCTTTCTTCTTACCTTTCTCTTTCTTCTCTCACATTTATCCTTATCTAGAATGTTACTCTTAAATCAACATATCCAATATTTATTTCATGAATAAAAATTCAACGACTAACAAAAATTATATATAATTTTTTAATTTGTTGTTTTCTTATTTTACAATACACTTTTTAAATGTTTTTTTAATTTTTGTTTAATTTTTTCAATTCTATTTCTTTAAAACTTCTCCTCCTTCGAGTATTTTCTTAGATGTTTTTTATTAGATCTAATTTAAATAATTCTTTTAAATTTTTTAATATATTTTGATTTTTTAAAGTGATGATTTACATTTAAAAAAATATTCTTAAAGGAGTATTATAATAATCTTAAAGATTTTTGAATTATTCATTATTTCTAATTGATCTAACAAAAATTTTTTAATAAATTTTAAAATTATCGGAGTAGTTCTACGTAACGACACAGGTTTCCCGTGGCATTGTCTAATTTTTTTTGCTTGATTACCTTTTTTTCAAAGAAATCGCTTCACTAATTTCATACTATTTATTTTTTTTATTAAAGATATTGTGTATTGTAAAAAATTTACATTACTTCATTATTGTATTCAATCGAAATTTTGTACATGAACATTTTTTATTAATTATTTTCATTATCTGTTTACGGTACGACTTTCATTGATATTATTATAGGGCTTAGCAGTTTTTCTTCTACCAGAATTTCTGTGACTTTAAAATATTACAGTTTGAAATTTTTATCTAGATTTCTTATTTTAACATAATTCTTTACTTTCAATTTTTATTCACTTCAATCCTAAAAAATTTGAGAGACATGGTAAAATTTAACCTTAATTCTCAAAATTTCGCTTTTTTTACATTGTAAAAATAATTGTCTGTATATCAATAACAATTTTTTGTTGTTGCTGATTTGGTCGGTTTCACTTTCTGTATTACTTTCAAGTAGGCGGTTTGGAATTCCGGCTATTCGACGTTTTTCCAGCTCGGATTTGACAGTTTTAAAATCATCTAAAAGCATTTTCAGCAATTTTATTAAGTAACCGCAGTATGAATGCGTAAACGCAGAATAAAGAATGCTGAAATGTAAAAATTATTATTTATAAATTCATTATTTTTTTAATAAATTAATTTTCATTCATTATGTTAGTATTATATAGTATTACATATTTTAATAATATTAATTTTATTTTGTATTTAATTTTGTTTTGTACCTTTCCACTTTTCAAAATCTTTGACTTTGCAGAACATGAACAATCTTGATTTTTCAACTTTACAAAATTTGGTGACCAATTAACAGTATTAATACGTCGTCAATGTTTATATCTATTACAATCGGTGGAATACATATCTAAAAACCCACACGGCAAAGTAAGTTTCAGTAACCTTTCGGTAAGCTCTCCTTTGAAACGTTTCAAACTTTCTGTAAGCTTACTGAAATCCTTTCGATAACCTTTCTGTAAGCACTAAATGTCCGAAGTTTCGTAAGCTTGCAGATGAAAGATTATAGAAAGTTTCAAAAATAGCTTGCAGAAATTTTCAGAAACCTTAATGAAATCTTCAGGAAAGGTCTTAGAAACCTATTGTTTCGTCGCATTTAGGAATCGGTAAGCTATCAGTAAGATTGGTGAGAGGTTTCACGATGTGTGTAAGATCTTTCGTGGAAAGCTTACAGTAAGCTTAGATTTTATTAAACTATAGTTTAATGAAATGTAAGCTTACTGTAGTCATGCATGCGAATTTAATTACATATATGTAATTAAATTCGCATGCATGACTACCATTTCATTAAAGAAGAAGTCTGGTTATTAAAAAGGAGAAGTCAGATTTTTGTTTTTAAGTCAATACGTATTTATTATTATTGCACATGTTTTACACTACACTGTACAATCCAATATAGTACATATGCACAAACGCTTTTGTTATTATTATTATTAATCTTGCGTGGAAGTTGTGGCTGCAGGATTTGTTTTTTTTCCCTTTTCGCTGTAATGCAATATATGAGATAATTAGTCACATTTACAACCACACACATGAAATTATTTCAAATAAAACGTTACAGTGACGTATATGGTTTACTGGGAATAACTATGACTGATAAAAATCTTTTAAGCATCTTGATCACTTATTCTTAAGGATTCGGATTCATTCATAATTTAAGATCTGTGATTCTCAACTCAACTTTTAAAAATCTTCTAAGATTAACGATTCTGATAAGGTTTGTCTGACAAAAACCTTTCATGAAAATACAATTTTCTTTCAAAATCTTAATAAAGTCCACTTACACGAATTGTAGATATTTAATAGGGTTTTCGATAAGGTCCATAGTTATTTAATGAAATTAGTTTCTACCTCTCTCTGTGAATCCTCAATGGCGCTCCACAAAGCCAAGGACCGATTGTTTTGGATTTGATATTCTTTTCATCGATCGAAGTAAATTTGTTACGAGCTGCACCTGAAAAAAAAAACAGTTCATTTTAATCTAAAATTAAAAATAAATTTATTAAACGCATTAGTATGTGTATACATACGAATCATGCACTGCAGGAACTTAGTGTCTTTCAATGGTTTTTTTGGCTCTATATCCATTACTTCGTTACTTTTTTTTTGTTTCCCCATCACATTCAAGCGCAGGGCCAGCTTATTCGATATGAATCGTTTGAGGATATTTTGAATGAGTTCATGGGAGTCACTGCCACCAATGCATTTCATGTATGCAACCTGTACGATTACATAATTATTAATTACATGTATATAACGTATTTGCATATTTTTAACTTAAAGTTTTCCAAAATATAATCACTTATTAATTTTTATTTCTCAATAAATATGAGAAGTTTCTTTTGAGAATAAGAATTTTATTTTAAGAAATTTGTTTTATAAACTTGTCCTAAAGTTATATATGGTAGCATTGCAAAGTAGCTCAGCTGGTAAGAGCACTCGCAACATTACTAAAAGGTCCCAAGTTCAGTTCCAGCTTGCATACATTTATTTTTTATGTAAAGTTTTATTCGAGCCATAAAATTGAGAAATAAGGGTGATATGTTACTTTGTGTACTGTATTTCCTTTATTAAAAACTTCTCATATCCCTAAACGATTTTTTAAAGAATTTCATTCTAAGAAAAAAGTTATTTATAAGACACCTTTTCATATAAAAAAATTCATTTTGTGTAAGCTTTTTTTAAATTAGTTGTACAAAGTAAATTTTGTAACATTTTGAGGTTGAGAATAATTAGGGTCAATACTCGTTAGCTTCAAGCGTCATCAAATTGCAAATCCAAGGTTGTAGTTACGGTATTATTGAATAGAAATTACCACTTTTTGGTTGAATTCAGCATCTTGTAATTTCTCGTCGAAGTCATCGAATTCTGCTATGGTCGTTAATGGAAGACCATCTTCGACGTCATCGTTTGCATTTTGTATTGAGCCGTCACTTCGCTTGGCAGCTTTGTTGAGGGACTGTTTAATACTCGACACCCGCTTGCCGAGATTGTCCACCGTTAGCTGGACTTTGTTGACCTTTGATAAAATTTCTTTCGTGCAGCCTACAATAATCAAGTAATTACGTTAACATTTATAACAATGTATGCATTCGGACATATGTAACTCTTAGAATGCCATATTGTAATATTCTACTACAGAAAAACTTACATTAAATTATGAATATACAAGTCCAAGTGTAAAGAAAATTTGAAAATAATATTGAAAAAGCTGTGAATTTTCGATGTTATGGAATTTTCGATTTTGAGACATGAATGTTTGACAGTAAAAATACAGAAACATTTTCTTTAAACAACTATTTTCGCGCATATGAGCAAAAAGTCGACTACAACAAAGACGCTATAATGCTTTTAGTGCCTGAGATATAAAAACTATTAAAAACACTTTTTGTGCCAGAGACATGAAAAATCATTTTCATCATTTTTTTGATAACTCCCTTTAAGTCAAACAAATGTATATGGTCGTACCAATGAAAAAAGCCTTCGTCAGAATGTTTATCTCCGAAGACTGACGGCGATCCATTGCACTCAATTTCGTCGAAAAATTTTCGACGTTTTCTTTTCGGGCAGTTGACAGAGCTTTGGGCGAAGACAGGCTTTTCTCGTCTGAATAATCGCTGTTTTCATCAATCGATGTAGAAGGCGAATTGGCAGAATCGTTTTTTTGGGGGATGACGGAAGGCTTTACTGTGGAACAGATCATACATAATACATTCAACATTTCAAACTTCAGTGCAAATTTCACACTCGGTGAGTGTAATTTTACTAATCTTAGAGAGCTACCTTACATAAAAAAATTGCATGGTTCCAAATACTTTTTTAATCTTAATTTTTATTATTACGCAAATTTTTGGTGCAACTGATAAGTTTCACTGCTTCATTTATATAATATTTTTTAAAAATGACTAGCTTTTTGTAAAATTTATGGATAATTTTAGAGGATTCAAAAAATAGTTGTAAATTTTGACCTACTTTCTTACTTGACTTGAGTTTCATTTTTCATTACATGTACAATATTTTGTAGAATTTATTATTTCTTGGAATTTCAAAAATATTCTTTGTTGAGCTTTGATAAATTCTTTAATATTTTCCAGTGTCATTCATTTTTTTCTTTTTTTTTTTTTTTATGTGTATGAACTTGACAGTTTTTAAGAATATTCACAATGTATCGCTCAATTTTCATGTTCTTTGAACTTTTTGAAAGTTGAACAAATCAGTGAATACTTGTTCATCGTTTTTTTAGAACTACTGACAACAACTACTAATTTCTAAAGATGAAGAAAAATTTTCTTAAAGCCAATACACATTTTTTAATTGTTAATAATTTTTTCAAGGCTATAAATCTATAAAAGTTCTGGAATGTACAGAAATTGTTCTAAATCATCAATTACTTTCTAACTTTAATAAACTTTTAATATCTTGATACATAAAATAATTTTTAAAATAATTAGGATTGTTCTTAAAAAGGTGATTAGATTTCTAACATGTAAAGCTGCTTGAAGAATTTCAAAAACATTTTATTGATCTCAAACAAATGTTTGGCAATCGCCAGAAACTATCAAAAGTTTTTTAAAATTTGTCTAAGTTTGACATTCAAGAAGTTTTATCAATTTTTCTACTCAATTTTCAAAAATTTCTTAAAACAATGGTAAATTCTCATGATTGTTGAAAAAACAGCATTTATTACAATACAGCAAAACTTTTCATTAACTGTCTGCAGTTTTATAACATTTTTGGGAAATTCTAAATATTTTATATGTGCAAGGAATAATAGCAAAAATTTCTCACTTTCCATTTTTTTTATGAAATGAAACTTTCAGTAGTAGAATAAATTTTCTATATTAATTCCTATTGCCTAAAAATATCATTGAGTTATGAGAAGTTCAAGTAGTTTTACAAATATATTTTTATTGTAAATACAGTTATGAATTATGAAAATTGTCCCACATTTTTGCAAAGACTATTTCACTCTTCTGAAATTTTTGTCTTTTTTGACAATATTAGTATTTTTTTCATTTACTTCCAGGTTCTTGAAACAAAAATATTTGATTGTCGAATTATAAAAACTCTCATTCAAAATTTTTTTATGATAAACAAATTATGAATATATGTCCATGGAATAATTTTCAACCTGAAAATTAACATTTAATAATAAATTCACTGTATCCTAACTTTTTTAATTTGAAAACATTATTTTTTATTTTTTAAACATTATAAAGAGATTCACCATAATTTGAAAGTTGATAAAAAATCTTAATTTTTATTATTACGCAAATTTTTGGTGCAACTGGTAAGTTTCCAGTTACCAGCACTAACAAATTGAAGGAATTGAAGAGCTAATATTCAAAATATCATATTTCTCAAAGAAAGCTTTAAAAAAATATACATGTCTTATGTATGTAGAATCTAAAAAAAAAAAAATGCCTAGGAAATTAAAAATTTCAGTGTGCAAAATATGTATAACGACCCACATACATTACAACCCAAAGACTACTTGTAAACTGTTTTTTCACCAGTCGATTCCTTTAGACATGAAGACAAAGAGGTAAATTGCTGGGTCCTCGTCTCTATGACATCCTCAGTGCACTTCTTTTTCTGTCGAGATGGCAGTGAATCCTCATCACTTGATTTTTCGCTAGGCACATTCAATGGGGATGGAGAGCGCTTTTTCTTATGCCGCTTTGATCGTGATTTCTTCAGATCGCTTTCTTCAACCGCTGATCCAATGTCAGAAGTTGTTTCGATGATTTGAAAAGAGTCTTCTACGTCTTTAAACGTATCTGAAAGTTCAAATCAATGTTTGAATAAACATAATATACATGCAGAAAAGTCAATATAATTTGTAAAGTCGATAAAATTCAAATGTAGTAATTGAATTATCAAAAATTAAATTACTTTTTACGAAATTAATTTGATTACATACAATTGTTATTATTTTATTATTATTAAAAATGAGAATTTTATTATTATTTTTTTTAATTACTTGATTTGTTTTATTCATTTCATTTATTTATTCAAATAAATTTAATTTATTAAATTTATTTATTATTCATTGAATTAAATCTCAGTTACTTTTATTAAAATTTAGCCCATAAAATTTTAATTTAGTAATTTCATTGATTGCATTTTATGTAACTGAATTTAATTTATTCAATTTATTGTAAAACAAAAAATTATTATTTTTTTATTATTATTTGTACTTATAATTTTATTATTATCAATATATTTCCTATTCTTTTATTTTATTTATTAATTCAATTTAATTTATTCATTCTTAATTGAATTGAATTAAATTTAAGTTAATTTCATTTAAGATTAAGTCGATAAAATTTTAGAGTCGATAAAATTTTTGAAGAAACAATTTTGAATAGAAATCTTTTATGTCAAGTTTCCGAAGAATTTCAAATACAATATCAGTACATAGCGAGAGAGTTGAATTGTATGCATGAGGTCGACTTTATGAAAATTTTTTATAAAAATTATTATACGGTTTCTATAAGAATCAAAATCACTATAGGGAGGAAAGATTGTAGTGTGTCAATATATAGAATAAATTAGAAATAAATTATTAGAATTTACCATATTGCAGGACGACTCGGCGAATTTCGACTTCCTTCCAGGTGTTGTCCGGTTTACATTCGTTCATCACCATTTCGTCGAAATCCACGGTATTTGGTGGCAAGAAGCCACTTGTTTCGTCGATGTTTAGCCATTGTCTCAAAAAAATGTTGAAGCTCTTATTTGTGCGACAAATAAGGAACTTTTTTTTGTTCGCGATCGACTTGTTAGACATTTTCTAAAGGGCACAGAAAATTAATCATATTAGATTTATAGGTTATGTGGCTTTTAAAGATAAACAAAGCCATGTGAGCTGAAAATATTTCGGAGAAAAAAACGCACTATTTTTTTAAAACGAGAATACGTTGCTTACCGTGCAAAAAAATGAAAGTAGATTTTTTTGGATTCTTCTCTCGACTGCTCTTAACGAAAATTTTTGGCGCGTTAAGCAGCGAGAAATAAGTTGCTCTAGACGAAAATTTTGGCTGTTTTTGGCGCGTTAATCGAACACTAACACTGGTTGCACTGTGTTGCACTAGTACACTGGCAATGGGTTTATGCAGGTTTATGATGAATCGGGGGTGCGTCGGTGTGTTGGTGTGTGTGTCGTCCAGTGTCGTAGGTCAGTCGTATATAGGTCGTGGTCGTAGTCGAATAAAGTTCTCGAACTTATACACGAGCTAAAACGAGCCTTCACGATTGTCATCAGTTGATATTTACAAACAAAAATATGTAAATACAGTTCGGAAATATGTAAATACGTTCCATTGCGTTTCATGCAGTTTCTTTCGGTGTTCAATGTATCTTCGCGAGGAAGGTAGGTCTAGACTTATATTCATACTTTCTTACATTTCATGCAAGATCAATGGCATGTTTTGTCGTTTATAACCGCGACAAAACATGCCACGTTTTTTTTATCATGTATAATTATATATATATATATAGTTGATTTGATATTGTTATTAGTTTCAATTTTCAAATTATAATAAAAAAAATATATATACTACTTTCGATTAGAAGTGTTCCTCATCATCGCAGTTCATGACTAAATTATCTCCAGTTGATTCGTCACAATTTTGATCATAATAAGATTGATTTAATGATGTTTAGGTTAGAATTCTAGCTATAAATTATAAATTTGATCGCGTAAAATTATTCAATTTCAAATTACATTAAATTTTTTATAATTAAAGATATTTTTTTGTAATGTAAGTTTAATTGTCTTTAGCATATACTTTTTTTATAAAAATTATTGAATAAATGTTGTTGTAATTATTAAAAAATTGATTTCAAAGTTTATTTTTGATTTAATTTTTTTCCTGATTTCACATCAAATATTTTTATCACATACAAATATAGTTTTCTTTAAAACTTCTCCGATGACGTCAAGTGATTTGAAAAAATAAAACACGCAAGTCCTAGAAAAAAAAATTATTTTGAGAAACAAACGAAAATAGATAATTACAGAGGGAGTGTTGTCAACGTATATGTTTTTTGTCTCGTAAACTTTTATTTTTTACAGATCAAAATTAATAGAACATGAACAATTCTCGTATCTACTCGGATCGACACTTATATCGCGTAGCACGACAGCAGGCGAAACGGACTTGCAACGTATTTTAGGCGATCGCAATGAAGATGTTGAGCATGAAAACATCACAGCTAAAAATAATTGTGATAGACCGGTAGATGTTGCTCAAACGCAAACTTGTGAGTTTTTTTTAACAGTCAAGAACGACCAAAAAATATAAATTATCATACTGTTTATTTCGGAATATATATATTTTTACATAATATTGGGAAAGGTTGATGTTTTGGAATTGCAGTTTTCTGTGACTGATTCTTTGATGAAGTCTGTTACGAACAAATCGCAATTTGGAAAAAGTTAAATGTTTCAAATTTTAAAGCGTCATGAAAAACGCTGTATTAATTAATTACATTGTATATTTGAAATTCCATAACAGTACTTTTGGAGTAGTCTTTTTGTAAACAAATATGAATAAGAAACCTCTAATTTTAAGAATCTTGATAATTTGTAAGTCAGAACTATGTCAATTTCCAAAATTATGAAAGTGAGGCATGCTTATACTGGAAAATTCTATAATAAATTTTGGGATTAATTTTTATTCAGTAAATATATTTTCTGTATCTTATAATTTTTTTTATTTTAATTATTTTTTTTTTTCTGAAATAAATTCATTATTTATATTAAAAGTGAGTATTGAAAAATGGGAAATGTTATTCATAAAATAAACGTTTGAATAAAAAATAAATAAAAGTACATGCAATAATATAAGTATTGTAATAAGTAAATACAATAAATTGTTAAATAAAATAAATAATAAATAATCCAATATCATAAGCATTTAGAGGAGGTAAAACATCGCAAACGTAAAAATTTTTGGTTTTTTGATAGATTCACAAAGTTTGTAAAACAGAATTCGCATTTCCTAATTTCATGGACTGAAACCTTAAAAATTTAAGTATTATATATTACAATGTTTATGTGCAGCTATGGCTGGTACACCGCAACAACCTTGTAATGAAGCCATTGATGACTTTGACGATAGCAACTCTTCTTGTGAGGGCAGCATTCACAGCTTCGAATACCCGCACCAAAGCTCAAGTGACGAAGATGAAGATTGCACTGATGAAACATCAACTAACCATGACTTCGTAGAAGACATCGTTAATTGGATGAACCGTCATTCAATGTCAAGGGAAGCGAAGAATGATTTACTTACAATTTTGAATCGTCACAATAATTTCATTTTTCCTAAAGACTCGCGGACACTTATTAGCGTTCCTCAAAAAACAAATATTGTTCCACTTTGTCAGGGACAATATTGGCATAATGGGTTGGAAGATCAAGTGCGTCAAATCGTTGCGAAACGCGAGCAATACGGCATTGCGGGAGATGATGTAAATCTTCTAATCAATATAGATGGAGCTCCATTAGGGAAATCAGCAATTAACTGTCTATGGCCGATTTTATGCTCAGACGACATCTTGAAAGATGTTTATGTTGTCGGAATTTATTGTGGAGCAGGCAAACTAGATAATCCAGATGAATTTTTAGAAGCTTTTGTCGAAGATACAATTAAACTTACGGTTGAGGGCTTAGATGTGAACGAAAAACATTGGAATGTTAAAGTGAAGGGAATCATTTGCGATGCACCAGGAAAATCGTTTGTATTACAAGTTTCGGGACATAGCGGTTACGATTCTTGCACGAAATGTGTCATCTATGGCGAATATATTGATAATTGCGTTTGTTTTCCCGACACATGTAATGCTCTGAGAACTGATGAACATTTCAACAATTATCAATATCAATTAGATTATCAACGTGGAAAGACATCTTTGAGGAAAATACCCGGTCTACAACTTGTCTCTCAGGTTCCTCTCGATTACATGCATTTAATTTGTCTTGGTGTGATGAGAAAATTAATAAATTTGTGGTTAAGTGGACCAATCCGTCGAAATGTCCGGCTACAATCATCTGATGTTGAAGAAATCTCAAAGTTGTTGCTCAATTTAGTCAAATGGATTCCTTTTGATTTCAATCGAAAACCAAGACCACTTAAATACTTGAAATACTGGAAAGCTACAGAACTGCGATCATTTTTGTTATACTGGGGACCGTTAGTGCTGCGAAATATCTTGCGAGATGAGTTATATAACCACTTTTTGAAACTTCACTGTGCGGTTCTCATTTTAGTCAGTCCAATTTTGACAAAGGTTGCAGCAAACGTTGATTTTGCTGAAAATTTATTGAACGTTTTTGTGTCAGACTTTGGAAAACTGTACGGGAAAAAGTACATATCTCATAACGTTCATAATTTGACGCATATTTCACAAGATGTCAGAAATTATGGAACGCTGGATGAATTCAGCGCTTTTCGGTTTGAAAACTACATCGGAGTTTTAACGAAAATGGTGAAAAAAGGGGAACACCCTCTACAACAAATTCATCGTCAAATTTTTGTAAAACGAAATCAAAAAACTTATTCAAAGTCACCCAAAGAAGTTGACAATATTTCGCTGCAGGACCGCCATCACCATGGTGTCAGGCCTGATGATGGATCCCGTTTTCATGCACAGTTTCGAAAAATGTGTACCGACAAGTTTTACCTCAACATTAGCAACAACATAAATAATTGCGTACTATTGCGAGATGGAACTGTTGTTGAGGTTTTGAATTTTGCATCCGTGCACAAAAATTACTTCGCTATTGGAAAAAAAATGTTGCCAATAAAAACTTTATATTCAACACCTATTTCGTCATCGGATTTTTGCATCAATATTGTGAAAGGAACTCATATTGTTGATAAGTGGCTCTGTTCAGAAATTTCGTCTAAGTTGTGTAAGTTATGAGGGGGGACCCAAAAGTAACGGGAATTGTGTTACAACTTTTTTATTGACAAATTTTTTCACACACAATTTTTATCACCTTCAAAGTAACCCCCATTGACTGTAATACACTTGTTCAATCTTTTTTTCCAGTGTTCAAAACAGTTCTGAAATTCATTTTTTTCAATGTTTTTTAAACCTTCCAGCGATTTTTGTTTCACCTCTTCTACAGTCCCAAAACGTTTTCCTTTCATGTCCCTTTTGAGTCTAGGGAACAAAAAAAAGTCACAGGGGGCAAGGTCCGGTGAATAGGGGGGGTGAACAATCGGTGTCATGCCGTTTTTGGTCAAAAATTTCTTCACGGACAGCGCTGTGTGGGCAGGTGCATTGTCGTGGTGGAAGAACCAATCTCCTGTGCGCCAAAGATCCGCTCTTTTCTTCCGGATGTTCTCCCTCAACCTTTTCAAAACCTCCAAGTAGAAGTGTTGGTTGACCGTTTGACCTGGAGGAACAAATTCTGCGTGCACAATACCTCTGCAATCGAAGAAACAAATGAGCAATGTCTTGATGTTGGACTTCACTTGGCGTGCCTTTTTTGGACGAGGCGAGAGAGGTGTCTTCCATTGGCTTGATTGCTGCTTTGTTTCGGGGTCGTAGCCATAGCACCATGATTCATCGCCAGTTATAACCTTGAGAAAAAAATCTGGGTCTTCATCCAACTGATTTTGCAGCTCAAGACAGGCCTGAAGTCGACGCTCCTTTTGATCGTCGGAGAGAAGGCGAGGAACAAATTTGGCTGCGATCCTCCTCATGCTCAAATCTTCAGTTAAAATCCTCTGAATTGAACTCCATGACAATCCAGACATCTCACAAAGTTGATCGATGGTTCGGCGATGGTCTTAATGAACAAGAGTGTTGATTTTTTCAATGTTTTCGTCCGTTCTTGAAGTCGAGGGGCGCCCAGAACGAGGTTGGTCTTCTATTGACATCTCTCCATTCTTGAAACGCGAAAACCAGTCGTACACACGCGTTTTACTCAAAGCATTATCCCCATAAGCTGTTTTCAGCATCACAAGGGTTTCTGCGGGTGTTTTTCCTAACAAAAAACAAAATTTTACAGCCGCGCGTTGCTCTCCGCACTCAGCCATTTCACGTTTTCGCCGAAACGGAAAAAGTCGTTTCACTAGAAAAATTCTTACGGACGAACGAATGCACTCACAGCAAATGAACTTTGCACACTGACTTGGGAGAGTAGCAGCTTGGAAGAGAACCAGTGGAGAACCCGATCCCCCCCTCCACGGTCCCCCCACCACCTAATTCCCGTTACTTTTGGGTCCCCCCTCGTACCATACAAGAAAAACAAATCAGACGTATTTGTCACGGTGCCTGTCATACACACGTCAAAACCTATGAATCAATAATATGTATATAGGTCATTGAAAAATTATTCAGCGAAAATTAAACTTTGGTGCTGTAAGGTACATAGTATTAGTACAATAAAATTTAATTTATACATTCTAAAGAGTATGCACGCAATGTATAAATTATTATAAAATATATAATAACTTTTTGACCCACTAAAACGTTACAATTTATTTATAAAAACCTTATATCGTGATAAAATTCGATATTTCGCAAGTTTTCAAGATTTTCCAGTCAAAAATAGTTTTTAAAACTTTTTTACGAAATGTACTCAAAAGCAAAATGTTGTAACAATAAATTATCGAAGTAGGGTTACATTAAAAACTTGCGTAGACCTGTCTATCAAATGGTATTGAAACTTTTGTATTTTTAGACGCACCAATTTCATAAGAAACCTTCGGTAAGCTTATATATGAAATAATATACAAAGTTTTCCATAGAAACTGTAGGAAACGTTACTGTAAGCTTTCCTATGAGACATTGCACATGAAACATTTTAGGAACGTTGCAAGAAGAGTATTTCAGAAAGCTATCGTGAGAAACCTTCGGTAAGCTTTTCTCTTGCTTATTTTTGAAACGTTTCTTTTGAAAGCTATCAGAAATACTACTGCAAGCTTTTGTTTGAGAGCTTTCAAATGACACATTAACGAAAGTTTCTGTAAGGTTTCTGGAAATTCTGTAAGCTTACATGCCGTGTGGGAACAGTGTATACAATGATTTTTGCAAAAAATTATGTTTTCACGACTTGTTTAAATTTCATGCAATACAACTTTTATCTCATGAAAATAACCACGTGCTCATATGTATTGTTAATTCTATTTAAATTATCTTTTAATTTTTTCTTTTATATTTGGGCACATTAATTTCAGCAATTAACCCGGAAGTATAGGGGCTTGGTTATTGCTTCAGAATTTCGCGAGAAAGTTTTTATCCTAATACAAATAAAATAATAGGAAATTTGTAAATAACAATGAAAATATTATTAAAAAATGAAGAAGTTGAAAATTACAGGACTGAAATAAGGGAACATTGGGATTCAAAATTATTGTACTATAATTCATACCATTCACAAAGAGCACTTGAACTTCAATTTGAGTGCTCCTGATTTTGTACTTTTTCGTTTTCTCGTAATTGTTTGGGTTAAAGTTTGCAATTTCATCGGCCTTTACCACATGCCTAGAACGGTTTCCTGCTATTTCCTGCATGGCCACGAACATTTTTACGCAACACAAATCCTGAAATCGAACAAATGTCAATAAATTTTTTAAACCGGAAATCACTCATATTTTTTCTTTTATATTTGGGCACATTAATTTCAGCAATTAACCCGGAAGTATAAGGGCTTGGTTATTGTAACGAGCGGGTTCCAACCCCTCGTCTTTCATTTTATTTTATTTCGTTTTACTTCATTTTATTTTCCATATTTTACCGATTATTAGGGAATCCCGGAATTCGCATCCTGTTCATGAATAGTAGCATTAAATTACAAGATATTATTGCAATCACGTTGACGACTCACCGAAACTGCGAGTTGATGGGCGATTTAGAACAAATTATCACCGGATGGAAACGAACGAAAAAGAGCCAAAATTACCCCTTCCACGATTTCTACTAGATTTATCGCAGTTCTGGGATGGTATATAAACCCGCGCATACTCGTAGTTTTTCGCATTTCAAAAGCCAACGCTCATAAAGCAACTAACGCTCCTAAAAGCAACAAACGCTCCTAAAAGCAACAAACGCTCCTAAAAGCAACTAACGCTCCTAAAAGCAACAAACGCTCAAAAGGCAAACTTTACCAATTTGGAAATCGCTCTTTTCAGAGTCGAAAACCAAGTTGCAAAAATTAAAGTAAATATATATTTGTACCTTAATATTTATGGAAATACTTTGAAGTTGCTGTTCATATTCTAACTAGGAGGTGATTTATCACCCGCTATAGTTGACCAGAGCACCCTGGTTAGAACAAAAGGAACAATCAACTGATAATAATTTTCATTTTTCAATAACCTAACAGAATGATAAATCCAATTTCAAACCTTTTTGACTATATAAATTTGCCAAATTCAAATCTATTTCAAAATATTTAACAGATGAATTGTGTATCGGGATATCGACTTGAGACATGTTTTCTTTTGGAACGGTTGTAGTAAATGAATGACGTGACGAATGAATAATCGATTGACAACTGTCTTGATTTATGAACATTTTCCTCTCGTGCGAATCTTGCCATGAGCCTTTAAAATTTGGAAGCGTTAAAGTCATAATATGCGAAAAGAATATTGTCAGAGCTACAAGAATAATAACTTCGATTTACTACAAATAATATACTGATCGTTTTAATAAACATTCTTATTAATAAACAAGCCTTTTAATTCAAAAATCCTTAAAACACCTTCCCGACTCCCTTCATAAGTCGGATCAAGGGTCACCGTAGGCCGTTGTCCACGGAGGGTCCTTTCCTACCGACGAGATCAAGGAATACGTTCCTAGGGTTCTAACCCTAACATTTATCTCTTTAAATTAAGAATAATTTACTTTCCGTTGATCTCGCTCGTCACAGGAAAAAAAATGGCGCTGCGAACAGGGTTTTCAAAATTGTTTTAAGGATATTCTTTATAGATATTTTCCTTTTTACGAGTTGTAACAACGATTTTTCAAAATTTTTTATGCAAAATCAGTTAATGTGTGGATCGTGGAAATCCATGTGTCGTGCTATCTCTTTTGAATAAAAGCGAAACTTTCAAATTGAAAATATCCCTGGGTCACTGCTTGGAACGAGTAGCTCGGCCAGTAATGACAGAGGGATCGTCTATTATCCTTATTCCCAGGATCGATGCTTAGAACGGGAAGCCCGGCTAGCATCGGTTTTCGGATGAAGATTTGAAATTTTATAATCTGGATGGACATGTTGCCGATTGATCGGGAGAGTAACGACATTTATGGCGAACGATTTAACGCAATATTGACTGAAATCAATGATTCCAGAAGATTTTTAAATAACGGATACACTCCGAATGAATTCAAAAATTTACCAAAATCTATAAGACAATATTTACAGTTTGAGAGAAAAATTTTGAAGTGTAAAGTTTCAGGTTTGCAGAAAGAATTAAACTTGATCAAAGCCATTTCGAACCAGCGAAAAACAGAGTTCTGAGGTTGTTGTTCCGGGCCTGACAGTGTTCTATAGTTGAAAATTTTTTTTTGAGATTTAGCATAGATGTCTAAATTGAATTTTAACCCCACCTACGAAACCTCTCATATTACAAGAAGTGATTTGGAAAAGTTTACTGAAGAAGAAAAAGAAAAATATCTCCAACTCCAACTGCCTGATAAAAAGAATCAAGAAAAAGACAAATCGAAAGCAGAATTGCAGAACTTGAGTGAGGATAACGATCGAAATAAAAGAGGAGACGATAGAGTGGGTTCACCAGTAATAAAAATGGCTAACGATCACCTTAAATTGCGCGATGTTATAGAAATCGTACCTCGGTTCGCAGGAGGAACTACCGGTGCCAGCTTTAGGGAATTTTCCTTGGCCTGTAGAAAAGCTAAAAATCTGTTACCAGACGGACTTGAAGGGAGTCTTGCCGGCTTAATATCTGCTAGACTAACTGGCAGCGCCGCTAGAGCTTTGGAGAATGTGGTTCCTGAAACTATCGACTCTCTTTTGAAGACCTTGCACAATTTCGCACCCTTGGAAAGCACCTTTGAACTCTGTGGGACCATGGCACGCACTGTGCAAGGAGCCACTGAAGATGCTACGTCTTTCTTTTTCAAAATTCAAGACCTGGGAAATCGAATCATAGAGACTATTAAAGCTGAAAATGACGGGGAAATTCAGGACGCAAGAAGAACAGAAATTGAACTGGAAACCTGTAAAGCTTTTATAAATGGACTAAAGACAGAGATACGAGCACTTGTACCCGCCACAAATGATTTATCTATTGCTGGACCTAAGGCTATACAAATAAAGAAGACCTTGAAACGTCGGGAAAATTTGAGTCAATTATCTACACCTTGTATATTATGCAAATCGAGTAATCATGAGACAAGTAACTGTCATTTGCTAGCCAACCTAGCTGGAGTCAAACAAGATACATGCCAAGAATGCAAACTGCCTGGGCATGAGTCACCAGTATGCCCTTCGAAGAGGAACCGTGGATGTAAAATCTGCAAGATGAATAATCATACTACGGAAAATTGCCGATTCCGACAGATTCGAATGGTCCAAACCCAGCAGACTCCGAATAATGGGTCCCACTTTTCGAGATCAAACGGCCCAAATTTTTACAACGATCGTCAAGCTACGCGGTACGACAATTCTGGCCCTAATATTCGGTTCTATCAAAATGGGGGTAATTCCAGGGAATTCTCAAACGATTTTTATCGGAACCAAGAAAATCAAAACTATCGAAATCAGAACTTCCAAAATTTTCGGAATAACGGGAATTTTCGGAATCAAAATTTTCAGAATAATCAGAACTTTCGGAATAATGGGAATCAAAATTTTCAGAATTTCCGGAATAATGGAAATGAGAACTTTCGAAACAATCAGAACTTCCAAACTAACAGGGGCCAGAATTCTCGAAATGATCATGGTTTCGAGAACAGTTCTCCAGGAAATAGATTTTCCAACACCTACCAAAATTCACGACCAAAAAACGGGGATGTCCTCCCTTCCAGGGGAGGTACAACACAGGGAAAACCAAGGAACAATTAAGAATTTATAACATCCTCAACAGAACCCTCCAATCCCCATGTATCGCGATAAACATTGGAAATAACAGTTTGAATTTTATGTTAGATTCCGGGGCTGGAATAAGCTTAATAAAACAAAAATTTTCAAGGAATTATCTTATCAACATTTACGAAACCACTCAGATAACGGGGATCTCTGATGGAGAAATTCCTACTCTTGGAACTGTGATTTTGGATATTTTTGGAGTACCCTCAAAATTCCATGTGGTACCCGATTCACTTCCTATTGAGCCTCATGATGGACTAATTGGGAATACCTTTTTTTCGAAAAATCGAGCAAAGATTAACTGGGCTGATCTTTGTTTTGAATTTAATAACCTAAAAATTCCATTTTTGAACAAAGACCCTTCCGATGACGAATTCATGATCATACCTGCGCGATCAAAAAGGGTATTTTGTCTGAAAGTAAAACCTACTTCATTGGAGACTGGATTGATAGAGACTATTGACTTAGAAAAAGGGTTATACGCTGGTAGAGCAATTGTAAGGAATATAAATGGAAAGATTTTCCTACCATTTACGAATACTACAGAAAATGACATAAAAATCAAGAAACCCGAAATAGAAATGCATGAAGTTTCTGAGATAAGAGAATCGCAAATTACTCCAAAAGAAGAAAATAAGAAAGGGCATCGTAAAAGGAAAAAGAACGGAAAAACAGCAAGAATTTTTCAGGTAAATAATCGATCACGTTTTGAAAGAGCGAAGGAACTACTCAGGTTGGATGATTTGAGCCACATTGAAAAAGACGAGGTATATAATCTCGTTAGAGATTCAGCAGATTGTTTCCATTTACCCGAAGACAAACTTTCAAGTACGCATCTACACCAACATTCCATCTGCACCACAGATAATCAGCCAGTTAACGCACGCCAATACAGATTCCCTCCTAAATTGAAGGACGAATTGAACATGCAAGTTCAAGAACTTTTAGAAAACGGAATAATCAAACCTTCATTCTCTCCATACAACACACCTGTGTGGATCGTCCCGAAAAAACCTGATAGTCAGGGCAACCAGAAATGGCGTATGGTACTCGATTTTCGAGCATTGAACGAGAAAACTATTGGAGATTCATACCCCCTGCCCAATATAGTGGAAATCTTGGATCAACTCGGAGGTGCTAAGTACTTTTCTATCTTCGACTTAGCCTCTGGATTTCACCAGATTGAAATGAAACCCGAAGACGCTCCAAAAACAGCGTTCTCCTCGAGTCACGGACATTGGGAATTTTCTAGAATGCCATTCGGGCTCAAAAACGCACCGGCCACGTTTCAAAGATTAATGGATGTTGTTTTATCAGGATTGCAAGGAAGTGAATTGTTTGTTTACATGGACGACATAGTTATTTATGCAAAAGATTTGAATGAACATAGAAGAAAATATAAGTTGTTGATTGAAAGATTACGTGAGGCCAATTTAAAACTACAGCCTGACAAGTGCGAATTTTTGAGACGAGATGCGACATTTTTAGGCCATCAGATAACTGCAGAAGGGCTCAAACCTGATCCAAGAAAGATCGAAGCTGTTAAGAATTTTCCCCGACCAAAAACTGTTAAGAATGTGCGACAATTCCTTGGACTCGTATCATATTATCGGAGATTTATTGACAACTTTGCAAAAATATCAAAACCACTGACTACCTTGCTGGAAAAGAATTTGAACTTTGATTGGAACGATGAACAAGAACAGGCATTTTTGGCATTAAAAGAGAAACTCTGTAGTCATCCAGTACTACAATACCCGAATTTCAATGAACCATTTATCCTCACCACAGATGCTAGTGACTACGCAATAGGAGGCATTCTCAGCCAAGGAAAGATCGGGAAACATAGGCCATGCGCATACGTATCGCGACAATTGAATAAGGCCGAAAGGAACTATAGTACCTACGAAAAAGAAGCACGAGCAATAGTTTTCTGCGTCTCTTATTTTCGACCATACTTATATGGTAGGAAATTTTCTATCCTTACTGATCATAAACCTCTATGTTGGATGCGTACGAGTAAAGATCCCACCAGTAGATTAACTAGATGGAAATTACGGTTGGAAGAATATGATTACGATGTTCAATACAAGGCTGGGAAGACAAATATAAATGCAGACGCTTTATCTCGAAATCCAGTTCCCGAAAAAGAAGAAGTTTTCTATGAAAATATACACCTGATAACCGAACCGCGAAGGTCAACCAGGAAAAGAGAATCAACGCAAAAAGGTCGACAATATCGGAAAGAAACAGAGGAAAAGAAATTGAAAAAGAAGAATAAACAACCTGAAACTAAAGGAAAAACTTCCAGAAAAGATGAGGAGCACGACTCAAATGAAGAAGTTTACGAAGAAAATATTGAAGACGAGGAAAATGCACGAGAATCAAAAATTGAAACAGATGAGAATGAGTTGAATGAAAAAGGAACCGAAACAAGATCTGGAAGGTTTAAGAGAAGAAAACGCAAAGTCATCGCTGATTCAGAATCAATATCCTGTAGAGAAGAATTGAATGATGAGGAAAAGGAAGTAAGGAAACCACGAAGATCGGCTCGAATTGCAAAAGAAAACAGAAAGATAAATCTAGATTCAGAATCAGGAAGTGAATTGAGTAAGAACGAGGAAAATGACGAAGAAATTCAGATAGATAATGAAACCTCAGAAGAAGAAGAAGAAGAAGAAGAAGAAGAAGAAGAAAAAGAAGATACAATCGATGATCTAGAAAAGATAATATTCGGTACGAACATTTTTGAAACCAAAGACCACCTGTTTATGAAGCGTGATAACTGTCTTTTGCTTATTGATTCTGAGAATAAACCGGTTGATGAATCGTCTGAAAAGTTCTTTAGAAAAAGAGAAGTAAAGAAGATCGATAAGTTGAATTTTGGAGACATAAAATACGTCAAAAATGGTAAGAATTACAACTTCTTTTATTGCATAAAGGATACAAATGAGAGTATGAATTACGAAAGAGTTTTAAAAGAAATGAAAAAGAGTCTGAAAAATTTTAGAGAACTTTTAATAGAGAAAGAAATTAAAAGTATAAATATTCCTAAATTCGAAGAAATCAATGGTATCTCTTGGAAAAGTTTTGAAGATGAAATATATAAAACCTTCAGACAAGACGAAATAAAAATTGTCATTTGTACTGGACACATTGAAATTCCAGCTATGTCGCAAAGATACTCTTTAGTTGAAGAATCACATTGTTCCGCAATCGGAGGTCACCAAGGTCATAATAAAACGTATCTCAGATTAAGGTCTAAATATTACTGGGAGAACATGAGGGACGATGTAAGAAATTTTATCTCGAAATGTCTTTCTTGTAAACTGAAAAAACTGACAAGGAAAAAGATCAAGCAACCAATGGTAATCACGGACACTCCTGGAACGGCATTTGAGAAGGTAGCGTTAGATTTAGTAGGCCCTTTCCAACCCACCGAAAATGGTAACAGATATATCTTGACGATGCAAGATTTGTTGACCAAATACTGTATAGGGGTACCAATACCTGACGCTAGTGGTGTCTCAACAGCAGATGCCCTAATAAAGAGGCTTATTTGCGTATTTGGCGCCCCAAAAGCCATACTTACCGACCAAGGGACAAATTTTCTTTCAGGGCTCATGAAGATTGTAGCAAAGAAGTTTAACATCAAGCAATTTAAGACTACGGCCTTTAAACCTTCAAGTAATGGAAGTTTAGAGAGGACTCATATAATTCTAGTACATTATTTGAGGACATTTCAGGAGAACGATTTAGATTGGGATCAATGGATCGAAATGGCTATGTTTGCATACAATACAAGTGTACACGAGTCTACCGGGCGCACTCCTTATGAATTAGTTTTCGGAAAACCAAGTCTTCTACCCTCTAGCCAAACCCCTCCTAAACACGAAAGATTAGATACTTACGATGAATATCTTCTCCGACTCATGGCAAGACTCGACACTATTAGAAACGAGTCGCGACAACAGCTGATAAGAGCTAAAGAAAAATATAAAAAGTACTATGATCGTTGTTTAAATCCGATATCCTTTTCAGCTAATAATTACGTATTTTTGAGAAAGGGCATAAAATTTGGCAAATTCGACAATTACACAGACGGACCATTTAAAGTAATAGAGGTTCTTGATGACAATAGGATTAAGATAAGGATACGCGATAAAGATAAGGTAGTCTCCACAGACAGATTAATTCCAACCCAGATTCACGACAACGATAGTGAATGAATAAGTATGAGAGAAGTTAAGAATGAAAACTGTATGAATGATGAATAACCAAACATTGTAATAATAAATTATAATATTACTAGATGTTAAGCCTCCTGATAATCTTCGCTATCCTACGCACCAGCACGGGATTTATGGGGTACGACTGCGGAACGCTGAATGGAAACATCACCAGGTTAAGTCTGAAGGACCTGGGAGAGTGCGATTTACCCTTGCCCCTTGTAACCGAGAAGAAAATACCCTTACAATTGCTTCAATTAAATGAATTCACGACTCTGCACGTCCAAACTTGTAAAATCGAGATACGACGCTTGATTACTCGGTGCGGATTTTTCGCAGACCACTCGGTGGCAAATGGATTCGCCGAATACTTTCACGAACCCACTCGAGAACAATGTATACATCTCCATGAGAGAGGACGAATTCAGATAGGACAAGTGGAATTGGACGGATTTAAGACGAATAGTTCCGACACAAGAATGGTTACACTCGCTGGAATCTTGAACAATGATGGCAGTTGCGAAGGCGTTACCTACAGCGATGCACTCGGAAGTTGGCAGAAGGTCACAGTACAGGGAACAATCAAGATAACGTTGAGAGATTTTGAAGTTGCAGTATCATTAAAAGAAGACAAGATCTTTATCCAATCCGGAATTAGCTGTTCAACTAAGAAACAATTTTGTACCATGACAAGTGGAGATTCTGCTTTTTGGAATATTCTTCCCAGAGGACCGTGTGATTTTCATAAATATACCATATTATTCCAAGGAACTGGAACGAAACTGGAAGACCACTCTGAACATCGAATGGAAACCATCTATACTGTAGAAACTAGCGACACCACCTTTGCTTTAACCAAGGGAGAACCTCTCTCCATATGCGGACACGAAATCTACGCGACAGAACATCCTAGGCTTTTTATCTTGGAGGCAAAACACGGAGGATTTTTTATGCCAAGTTCCCCGATCGATCCGAAAGATGTGGATATGTTCGCTTATACAAACTCAAAATTTATCTATGTTGAGAAACACATGAAAAAACAGTTTAAAAATCTTTACCTCGATGTTATAAGGAAGCGTTGCGATCTCGAGAGAAGAGTTCTGGGAAATGCATTATCAATAGCCACTATCAAACCTGATGAATTCGCTCATGTTTTCATGAACGGTCCTGGATACATGGCCATCGTCTCAGGAGAGGTTGTACACATCATGAAATGCGTACCCCTGGTAATTAAATTGAAGCACACGGAGAATTGTTATCAGGAGATTTTAGTTGAAGCAAACAATGAGACCTTTTTCCTTACCCCAAGAACTCGTGTATTAAAGAAGAAAGGAACTCAAATTTCTTGCAACACCTTGACGCCGGCCATGTTTGAAATCGACGGAAGATGGTATAAATTCACGCCAAACCCCATAGAGACAACACCACCACAACGACTAGAACCCCTAGCCAAGCCAACTTGGGAATATCACAGCATCGAGAATCTAGCAAATTCTGGCATTTACACTCAACGTGATTTGGACAAATTTCGCGAAAACCTCCTTTTTCCCATGGATCGCACCGGAGTTTTGGACACGATCGCTAAAAGAGCCCTCGGTAACCAAGTTGACCTCGACGGTATCTCTATGGAGAATCTTTTGAACGTAGAAAAATTAGCTGAAGGACTTTGGGAAAGTATGTGGGCCAGATTTTCTGTTTTTGGCACTTACAGTGCTGGATTTTTCGGAGTATACTTCCTCCTGAAACTCATTAAAGGACTATTGGACACGACCCTCCATTTGTTTGCCCTTCACTCGGTATTCGGCTGGTCCATCTATCTCCTCACTGCCTTGTGGGATAGTCTTGCAACGCTTATATTACATGTCAGAGTCCCTCCCCGCAAAAGGGCTCAAGAGAACACAGACACGGACATCGAAGCCGGCATTCCCCTAAAAGCACTCACTCCCCAGGCTCCGGAAGAAAACACCACCCCTATGAAGACGATGACTTCCTCTTACCCCGCCGACGAATTGGAGCAACTTCGGAATGAACAACATGCCTTCAAACTCTGCGGATAAACACGACAGAAAACAAGGGAACTACGATAATTTTAGTGACTTTATGTATAATTGTATAAAAAAAAAAAAAAAAAAAAAAAAAAAAAAAAAAAAACACATAAAATAAAATCACGAAAACAATATTTTTTTTTTTATATTTTTCATAGAATTGTTATTCTGAAAAATGTTTAGATGTTATCACAGAATTGTTATCTGCAATATTTCTAGATGTAATCATAGCATCGTTGTAATAAGGAAAATAAAATAAAAAAGAAAAAAAAAGGGAAGAAAAAGAAATATATAAAACACGAACAAAAGAAATTGCATTTCGAAATGAAGAAGGAGAAAGGGAATGTGAGGAAGGTGGCTGACCTCCCTCTCTTCTTCCAAATCCACCCTAGTTTAAGATTAATTCATAAGCCATAACATTTTTGTAAATTTAATTGGAATAAAATTTATTTTTGCGTTGGAAAAGAAGGAAGAAAAACGGAAATGTGAGGAAGGTGGTTGATTTCCCTTTTTCTTCTCAAGATTCCCAAGTGTAACTTGCGGTGGAGACTATCTTAAGCGAACTTTGGGTTGGTCGCGAAAATAATGCGGTTGCGTAAAATAGTGCGTACGCGTTGCGATAAGAATGATTGGAATTTAATAAACTATCGAAATTGTAGATTAAGTAAAAAAAAAAACAACCTTAAATATATCATTGATTAATCTAAATTCCCATGAGGAATACCATCGAAGTTATTTTGACTTTTTAATAATGCGTGCGAAATTAGTTGTAAGACAAATTGTGATAGCTCTGACAATAACAAAGTATATACGAGACAAAGGGAGAAGAAAAATTAATCATTTGGGCAAATAAAATTGGAAATAATAGAACGAACGACTCATAAAAATGAGAAATCAAAGCAATTCGAGAGTGAAGTTAACATGGCAATAACGAAATCAAACAAAAGGGAAAGGCATGAAAGGTTACAGGTGATAAAACGTGATTACAAAAATGATATTGCACGAAAAATGAATATTAATAAGAGAGAAAATTTTTTTTTATGAGGATATTTGAAAGATTTTGTAAGTTAAGTTCAATGGGATTTATGGCCCTACTCGTGCAACAGATTACTGAGAATTTATTTTCTACACAGTATAAGATGTAAAATGTCCAAATAGGTTTTCGGGTTGCGAGAGTTTCCATTGGGTATAATTATGTTTCATTTTGAACTTTTACTTATGATGTTTAGGGAAAATTATGAAAAAAAAGGGGAAATAAATAAAAGAAAATGTTTAATATTCAAGAATATTTAAAGAAGGGTCACTAAAGCAAATTGAAATTATAAAGCTGGTAATATAAAAAGGGTCTAATATGAAAAGGAAAATTTTTACTAAGTATTTAGAGAGATTTGTAGATTTATGGCTCCGCGCGCGTGACAGATTACTTAAGTTCTAAACTTTTTATAGTCGGCCAACTGTAAGGGTTAGAAGAATTTAGTATGAAATGTAAAATGTCCTCATTTTGTGGCCACAAGATAGGTTTTTGAGTCACGGGTGTTTCAAGCGAGTAAAAGTATGTCTTATCAAATCAAAAACGGGGGGAATAAAATTAAGGTTACGGGTAAACCAAAAACCCATGAAAAATTTAAGGTTACGGGTACACCAAAAACCCATGAAAAATCGAAGGTTACGGGTAAACCAAAAACCCATGAAATAAAATGAAATTAAATAAAATAAACCAAAAACCCATGAAAAATCGAAGGTTACGGGTAAACCAAAAACCCATGAAATAAAATGAAATTAAATAAAATCAACCAAAGACCAATTATATCAAATAAAATCAAATAAAATCAGAATGAAATCAAATGAAAGGAAACATTCATGAAATCAAATAAATTGAATCAAAAATAAGGGAAATAATAATAATAATAAAAAAAAAAAAAAACATTTTTTCTTTTGAATAAAATAAATAACTGAAGGAATGAAGTAAGAAATAAATGTTATATAAATTGATTAGAAGCGAAGTTTTTTTTGCAAATAAATTCAGAATAGAAAGAGGTATTTACCACAGAGAAGTAATAATACTCAAGATGTAATTAATCATGAATAAAACTATAAAAGATATAATTGAAGAAGTTGGAAATTACAGTCATGAAATAAACTAGGACCTTTTAATGATCGCGACATTATAGCATACCAACGACAGTAGATTTTCCTGTCATTTCAGTATTCTATCAACCAAGTAGTAGAAATAGTTAAGCAGAAAATCAAACGTCGGAATTCAGTTCAGACAAATTCATCTTTCATTCTCCAAGGAAACAATAGTAAGAATTTTTTTTTTTCTCTCCTCTTTCTTTTCTCTTCTCGGATTTTCAACATCCAATAATATCTTTTAGTGGCTTCGACAAATTTCAATTTATACAAAGTCGGGTGTGCAGCTGGTGAGAGGATCAGAAAGAGAGAAAAAACGCAAATTCCGGCTAACCATTTGAACTATCTGAAATTCCAAAAGAATTTAGATACTGACTACGCCCATCAGGAAAAGGGCATGAAAGCCTTTAAGAAACTCAAAATAATGGGATTGAAGAAACCAGCTCCCTTTTGGACTCCAAACAGAATAGCGGCAGTTAGGGCTCAGGAACTCAGGAAAGAGTCCTCACCGAAAAAATTAAGTTTAATGTGTGTTGTGCCAATTCCCGCGAGTTTTGCTGCGAATGATGACGAGTTTGGCTGGGAGGAACTCGAACGTCAGTTATCACACCCACCACAAACATTAGACCTTATACCTGAAGCTGAAATATAAATTTTCTTTCTGAATAATAACGGTATCAACGAATTTTCTTTCTTTTCCTTGTCAATATCAATATTCAATTTTTGAAAAATTATTATGAAAATGCCTATCCGTTAAATTTCAAAAAACAAAAAATATATATATATATATATGTATACATACGAAATAATTCACGAAATTAAAAGAATTTAGTTAAAGAATAAAATTCAAGTATAAATTGTGTTCAAGTTCTCATTTTCGAACTAATGATAAAACGTAAATCTGTTACTAATGAATTGACAATAACGATGTAGATTGAACGAAAATGAAATTTATTTGCGCAATTACAAATCATTAATTAATAGCCGGGAATACCGAATCCCGAAATTACAAGAGTGAGCATTAAAAACACATTGAAAAAAAAGAAGAAATATCACATTCGAAAACAAAACTTCTCCTCAACACCTTGTGAAACTGCTCCGCTCCATTTGGATTAAATACGTAAGTTTTTTTTTTATATTAACAGTGCGGGATTTAACATTAATCGAATATTAGGGATTATGGATATCACTATCGAACATATGGTCCAATTAAGGGAGCTAGCCAAAAAAATGAACGCCGGCGATAAGACAGCCGAGGCTTTATACAAATTATTAAGAACTAAATATCGGTTCGCGAGATTGGAGGGATATAGAAAAGTCACGAAAGAACACGTACAACTTACCACCAAGGAAAAAAGGAAGATGATGGTAAACAGCCGAAGGACGTTGAAAAAAACCTAAGAGTTGGACGAAAAAATCCACAAAATTCGAAATCCGACAGTCGAGAAAAGTCGAGATAACCAAACCAAGACAATACCGACAACAAACCAAGGGGCAACGAACAAACAACCCAAGTGCAAAGTGATCAGTGACGTCATTTTGAAAAAATCGATTAAAATTTTCCTTGAGAAATAAGAAGTTTGAAATACAAAGAAAAATGATGATAAACACTTTTATAAATTAACACATCGTTTTTATTCTCTATTTACATTACTTGACAAACTAGTAGTCCCAATTTTCCTCGTGTTCATTTAAATTCTCTATCCTAAAGAAGACGAAAATTTTCTGTATTTTTTTTTATTCCTATTATTGATTCAAAATTGATGTTACTTACGGATCCATGTTGTGGGAAGAAGATAATGACGGATTGACACGTGTAAAATAATGGCCGAAGCTCATTAGTGAATTATTCAATTAGCGGTACGCGGAAAAATAAAAACTTTTTTTTTAGAAACTACCTCCAATCAAGGCGGTGAGTTTCTTCTAGAGGAGGGGAGATGTAACGAGCGGGTTCCAACCCCTCGTCTTTCATTTTATTTTATTTCGTTTTACTTCATTTTATTTTCCATATTTTACCGATTATTAGGGAATCCCGGAATTCGCATCCTGTTCATGAATGGTAGCATTAAATTACAAGATATTATTGCAATCACGTTGACGACTCACCGAAACTGCGAGTTGATGGGCGATTTAGAACAAATTATCACCGGATGGAAACGAACGAAAAAGAGCCAAAATTACCCCTTCCACGATTTCTACTAGATTTATCGCAGTTCTGGGATGGTATATAAACCCGCGCATACTCGTAGTTTTTCGCATTTCAAAAGCCAACGCTCATAAAGCAACTAACGCTCCTAAAAGCAACAAACGCTCCTAAAAGCAACAAACGCTCCTAAAAGCAACTAACGCTCCTAAAAGCAACAAACGCTCAAAAGGCAAACTTTACCAATTTGGAAATCGCTCTTTTCAGAGTCGAAAACCAAGTTGCAAAAATTAAAGTAAATATATATTTGTACCTTAATATTTATGGAAATACTTTGAAGTTGCTGTTCATATTCTAACTAGGAGGTGATTTATCACCCGCTATAGTTGACCAGAGCACCCTGGTTAGAACAAAAGGAACAATCAACTGATAATAATTTTCATTTTTCAATAACCTAACAGAATGATAAATCCAATTTCAAACCTTTTTGACTATATAAATTTGCCAAATTCAAATCTATTTCAAAATATTTAACAGATGAATTGTGTATCGGGATATCGACTTGAGACATGTTTTCTTTTGGAACGGTTGTAGTAAATGAATGACGTGACGAATGAATAATCGATTGACAACTGTCTTGATTTATGAACATTTTCCTCTCGTGCGAATCTTGCCATGAGCCTTTAAAATTTGGAAGCGTTAAAGTCATAATATGCGAAAAGAATATTGTCAGAGCTACAAGAATAATAACTTCGATTTACTACAAATAATATACTGATCGTTTTAATAAACATTCTTATTAATAAACAAGCCTTTTAATTCAAAAATCCTTAAAACACCTTCCCGACTCCCTTCATAAGTCGGATCAAGGGTCACCGTAGGCCGTTGTCCACGGAGGGTCCTTTCCTACCGACGAGATCAAGGAATACGTTCCTAGGGTTCTAACCCTAACATTTATCTCTTTAAATTAAGAATAATTTACTTTCCGTTGATCTCGCTCGTCACATTATTGCTTCAGGATTTCGCGAGAAAGTTTTTATCTTAATACAAATAAAATAATAAGAAATTAATGAATAAAAATAAAAATCTTATTAAAAAATGAAAAAGTTGAATATTACAGGACTGATATTAAATAAATTAATTTTCATTCATTATGTTAGTATTATATAGTATCACATATTTTAATAATATTAATTTTATTTTGTATTTAATTTTGTTTTGTACCTTTGCATTTTTCAAAATCTTTGACTTTGCAGAACATGAACAATCTTGATTTTTTAACTTTATAAAATTTGGTTATCATTTTATCTGATATATATATTATAATTTATTTAAGTTTTTCGCTAATAAAGCATTTTCTATGTGAAATCCGGCGTGAGCCATCAATTTTCGTTAAAATACACAGTAGGTATATCCCTAATATGTCGAAAATGATGAAAATTCGTGCTTTTTTTGGTTATGTTTACGAAAACATTTTTGGAAAAAACTTGTTGACAAAAAATATATTTATCTGTTTCATGTGGCGTCAATAATGTTAACACTAAGAATATTACTTACCAATAATTTAATGCTGCGCGTTCTCCAGAGTGTTTTTTACACAGTTTAATAGCGTGTCCAATAAATTTTCGAACTGTTTCGAACACTTTAAGTGGTGCCGGCAAAAAAACAATACACAGACAAAGGATTATGAAAAACTTGGACTCATACTTGGACATGCTCATAAGTGCAGTGACCGGGGAAGAAACCCCCTCTCAGTATAAAATCTCGCGCTCCTATTCGTCTAGCACGTCTAGCACGTCCCTGCGTTTTAGAAGAAGAGAGAGCGACTGGTTCTTTGTTGTTCTTTGTCCTGTATTCAGTATTGTCCGGCATGCACGAGTGGAATCGGCTTAATCCGAAATCACATTTTACATTTTTGCGCGTTGTTTTGCGGGAATTCACATCACACCCCAATTGCGTATTACGACTAAAGGTTTTCTTGAGAAATGTTGCAAAGTTGTCGGAAATGTGAAAACTACGCGAGTGCTATTTTATTCATCTAACGTGTAAAACTGTGTAAAACTCTTTTCTACTTCTGACAATTATCAAACCTAACCCAACTTTCGAGAGATAGTATTATTTTACACCACATGGAATTCTGAAGTTCAACCCGTTTAACCCAATTGAGGTAAATCTATTACGTAAAACACGAGGAGTTTGAATAATACTTTGCACAACATTTTTTTAAATTCATAGCTAGATACAAATTTGTAATATGTGCACTGGTATAAAATATATCTGACATCTTTTTTTATCTACACTTGGATTACGGACAATCGCAAGTACCGACAACAGTTTGCAATTCAACCCCTAGTAATTTTAATTCTTTTAAGACATGGCGAAATTCTTATAAAAATCAGAAATGTCTTATAAGAATTCCATTTCTTATAAAGTGACCTTATAAAAACATAAGAAAAATTTTTCTTTTAAACTGTGGAATTTTTATGAGAAAAATTTGCAACCTTTTAAGAAATTATAAATTTGTATAAAAAATTGAATTTTTGTAAAAAAATATATGTAGTTCAACTGTTATTGTTTCATGTTTGTTGGTGTAAAAAGCACAATTTTAGTAATCATATTTCAATGCACACTGTCGTTTCTTATTGCGTTGCCCTTGTAAATATTCAGATAGGAGTAATATTGAGATTTCTTGAATTGTGTTGTTTATTAGTAGTTACATTTGCTGTTACAACTCCTTTATTTTCAACTTTCAGATGTTCTCAGCACTGCCAAACCCATGGTTTCACCAACTGTAAATGTCGTGACTGCCTTGCTATGTGCTTGTTCATTGTCAAAGATGAATGGAACAATAAGATAAAACAATTCTACCATCTTCCTATACTTTTCAATCGTTTGATGCCCGTCCAAGTTGATGGGGAAACAGAGACAACGTATGTACTATTTTCATATAATACTGACTTTTTAGTGTTCTGTACGGTTTCGAGAACGTTGCATTACTAAACTGTATTATTTTTCACGAAGAATAATTTTAAATGTATTTATTTTTATAAACATTTTGAATTTCGAGGCGTTTATGTGCTGCATCTAATTTATATATTCAAGGAATTTCTTGAATGTTTTACTAAAAAACATTTTACAAATAACAAAATTGTTAGAGTTGAGAAAGTTGAGTACATTCCCAAATACTGCAGTGAAGAAATAAGATGAAACTGCAAAATATCTCGAAATTACTAGAATGACAACTTTTGTTTAATTCAAATTTTTTACTATTGGAAAGTAACTTTGTTCAGTGCTGGAATTAAATTTTGGTTTCGGAGTTTTTGAATTTTTGTACAACATGTAATCAAAAAATTTGTTAGTTTCCAACCCACGAATGAAGTACAACTTATAAATTTTTTACTAGCTGAAAATGTTGAAGGTTGTGGGTTTCAGTTTGATTTTGGAATGAAGAATTGTTATGGAAATTTTTCGAGCATGAAAGTACAAATAATTCGGCGTTTTTTTTATGGCAACGGCTATGAAAATTTTTGGTTACAGAGTTTTGCTAGATTAAAATGTGAAATAATTTAGACGTTTTTGATGTCGGCGAATGTTGAAATTTAAAAAAATTTACAATTTTTGTTTATTGTAGCATCTTCTGAAGCTTTAAAATCAATATTTATCTTAGGATAGTGTGGTTAATACATAACACAAAGTACAAATGTTGGCAATACGAACAAATCTGAATGTTTTTAAAATTTTTCAATCATTATAAATTATGATTACTTTTTCATGTTTAATCATTGTTACGAGGGCAATATTATGGAGAAAAGAAAACGCTACAAATCAATGTTGGATCTGACCTGCCGACTGGCAGATGTGTTAGATTTAATTATTGGGCAGTAAAACTTTGTTCGGATTTCTGTATAAAGTATGGATTTATTTCATGATTACAAGTGAGAGATTCTTTCGGGGTGTGTGTACATTACGACTGTGAGAACAAGAAAAAAGAAACTAACTGAGAAAAAAAAAGAGAGAGACACCTCGATATACATAGATACAACATGGCGCCCGGTGGCGCGGGAATATTGGGAGTATTCAAATTTAGTTTTTCTTTTCATTTCAACACTCCCACTAAAAGAACAATTACAAATTTGAATTCTACTGAGTAAAGTCCTTCTTCTTCGTGGTCTTCGGGTTCAGCAACACGTTCAGCATCCTCCTTTGGACTTCGAAAACGACTCTTGGTAAAGGCTTGGTCAGCAGATCTGCTTGTTGCGCTTTCGATGATACGTGCTCCAAAACGAACTCCTCTTCTTGGTACTTCTGGCGAATAAAATGGTATCGCACGTCGATGCGCTTGCTTCTTTGATGAAATTCAGGATTTTTCACCAACTTGACAGCGCTCAGATTGTCCACGTTCAAGGTCGTCCTTAGGTTCCTGAAAACAGCAAGTTCGCCCAACAAACCTTTCATCCAGATGATTTCTTTCACAGCTTGGCACGCTGCAATATATTCCGCCTCCATAGTCGACAGGGCAACGACTTTCTGCTTGGTCGAACTCCAGGAAATTGAAGCTTCTCCGAGCTTCACGGCGATGCCTGTTGTTGATTTTCTGGATTAGACATCTCCTGCGTAGTCGGCGTCGCTGAAAACTTGGAGATGCTCAGCCTGCTGCACTGGAAAATGAAGTACATACTCGACTGTGCCTTTGATGTATTTCAGAATTCTCTTGGCCGCATTCCAGTGTATTTTCCTTGGGCTCTCGAGGTGTTGGCTTGCACTATTAACAGCAAAAGTAATGTCAGGCCTGGAACAAATTGAAAGATACATCATGCTGCCAATGACTTGGCGGTAGGGAGTATTCGGCGCCTCCTTGTCTCCGTTTTTGTGCATTTCAGCGCACATTTGATGATGTTGGTCAGCTGGAACTGCGACTGCGTTGGCGTCTTTCATCCTGAAACGGCGTAGGATCGTCCTGGCGTAGTTTCCTTGGTGTAGAAAAATGGAACCATCTTCTAATTTTTCTATCTGTACCCCCAGGTACGTGCCAACTTCGCTGGATGTGATTTTAAACTCCTTTTTGAGCTCCTTGATTACAATTTCTGCTGTCATCATTTTGGCGGTGACGATGAGCCCATCATCCACGTGAATGGCCAGGATTGCCAAGTTGTTTTCGTCCCCGTTGGTAAAAACGCAGGGATCTGCATTTGTCGGCCGGAGACCTAGTTTGCTGAGAGTCTGTGTGAGGCGACGATTCCAGCATCTTGACGCTTGTTTCAGGCCATAGAGACTCCGTTTTAGCTCGCAAACCCGGTTGGTTTCATCTTCGTACCCGCTTGGCTGGTGCATGTAAATCTTCTCCTCGATTTTTCCATATAAAAAGGCAGTTTCTTCGATGCTGCAACAGAGAGAATTGCGCGAATCGAGTCGAATTTTGTCACGGGGCTAAAAGTTTCATTATAGTCAATTCCAGCCACTTGTTTGAAACCCCTGGCCACAAGTCTTGCTTTATAACGTTGGATACTGCCGTCACTGTTGAGTTTCGTTTTAAAAACCCAACGATTGTCGATGACTTGTTGATCCTTAGGCAGCTTCACCAGGGTCCAAGTCTGATTCTGCTCCAGAGACTCGATTTCTTCATCCATCGCGATTTTCCAGTGCTCAGCATCCAGGCCCGTAGTAGCTTCCTCGTAGGTTTCAGGATCCAAACTATCTGAAACAAAAGCTGTAGAATTTTCGAAACGTGCAGGAATTTTCAAGCTACTTCGGTCCCTCAAATTGTATTTTCCTTTTTCTTCTTCTCTAGGTCGCTGTTGGTTTTCTGTAGTTTTTTCTTCGTCTTCTGATCCCGACGTTATTTCTTCGGCTGAATGAAAATCAAGGTCTGCTTCTTCTTCCTCTTCATCCTCCGGATTTTCGATGTTCTCTTCTTCTGGATGATCCATTTTCTGTTCGAGATACACGACGGCTTCTTTTTCTTCAGATAAACTCTTGGAAACTTCTTCATATCTTCTTCCAGTGAAAACGACGTCTCCATGAATTTTCACTTGATTCTTGCTAGGGCACCAGACTCGGAATCCTTTGACATTTTCATCGTATCCAACAAAAAATCCTTTTTCAGCCTTTGGGTCGCACTTCTGTCTCTTGTCTTTTGGAATATGAGTGAAAATCTCTTCTCCAAAAATTTTCAGTTTTCTCGGATTCGTTTCCTTCTGTAGCCAGAGTTCACACGGTGACTTGCCTTTTTCACTGCTGGTTCCAGTCCAATTCAGCGTGTACACCACGTAGTTGACAGCCTCCGCCCACAACTTGATTGAGATTCCGCTGGCGTGAATGAGAGTCCTTGCCAATTCCACAACAGTTCTATTTTCTCGTTCCGCAGATCCATTTTGCTCAGGGGTATAAGGCACAGTTTTCTGATGGATTATGCCCAGATTAGTAGTCAACTTCTCGACTTCTTGATTGATAAATTCTAGTCCATTGTCACTTTTCAGTATTTTCACCCCTTTCTGGATGTGTTTTTCGGTTTCTTCAGGTAGTCCTTCAGGCACGCGCTGGTCTGCGATTTCCTCTTGATAAAGTACGCCGTCCTCCAGTGACTGAAGTCGTCCTTGAGTAGAAGGAAGTATCCAGCTTCACCCAGGGAATTTTTCTGCATTGGACCGCACAAATCTGCATGAATGAGTTCGCCCGCTCTTTTCGATTTTGTCTCGCTGTGTTTGAACGGCAGCCTATGCATTTTTCCTAAAATACATGGATCACACTTGAATTTCTGATCGAGAAAAATGACATCAGATTTTCGAAGAATATTCTTGACATGAGTGACATTTTGATGGGCCAATTTTTCGTGCCAGGTCTGCAAATTCTCCTGCACGGCCAGATTTGCCTGAAAAAAGTTTCCTTTTGCAAGAACCTGGATTTTCATCTGATAAAGCCTATTCCTGCGCTCTCCCACTGCAACAATATTCCCATTTTTGACAAGTCTACAGGTCTGACTGTCCAACTGATGTTGGATCCCCTTATCGAGAGCAGCACCTAGCGAAAACAAATTGTACGAAATTTTCGGGACATACAGCATATCACGTATGTGTTTCGCAGACCAGGTTTCTCCATCCCAAGCTCTGATGTTGATGTTCCCAGTGCCAAAAGCGAAAATAATTTTTCCATCGCCGACACGAACCGGTTTCGGAGTTGTGAATTCTTCGAAGGATGAAAAGCACTCACGATGGCTGGACATGTGGTCTGACGCCCCGGAGTCCAAGTACCACGCATCATTTTTCGGTACCCCGACTTCCCACGTTGATGAAAAAGCCTCCCCGACAAGTGCCTCACCCCCACCGAAATCCCGCTCGTTCGCCGCCCGACGTTTCCAGCAATCCCACGCCCAATGCCCCGGCTTGTGACAGTAGTTGCATGTCCCTTCCTTACCGGTAAAATTTCTCGAGTGATTCCTGATTTTACCGACGAAATTATTCTGATAGTTCCCCTTCTTACCGGCATGGCTTCTCGAGTAGGCCCCTTCCTTACCGACATTATTTCTGAAATTCCTCCGAAAATTTCCCTGAGCAGCGAAAGCCGTATTTTCCGAATTTCCCCCCGAAATATGACGCGATTCCTCTATCGATAATCGGGAGATCAAATTTGACAGACTTCTTTCCCCGGATGACGTCGATTCCCAGGCAGTTATGAAATGACTGAGCGAAGGGGGAGGGTCATCAGAATTTTCGTTATAATCATTTGAGGAGGAATTTTCTCACCAAAATTTTCCAGGCAATGAGCGAGGTCTTGTAGTCTTGCAATATGAGTGACAATATCATCGTTTGAATTCCTCTGGATACTGTACCACTCCTGGAGTAGCATATGTACACTGGTTTCCGATTTCTGCTCATAAACGGATTTCAATTGGTCCCACATGCCCTTCGAATTCTCGCAGTTGATGATGTGTAGCAGCGACCTCTCCTCCACCGATGTAGCTATGACCTTCTGGGCGAGGTTGTCCAACTTCTTCCATGCCAAAACTGCTTTCTCGTGCCGATTCGAACTGCTTGAATCCTCAGCTTCTGGACGTTGGGTATATGGCGATGTCCCGTCGACGACGTCCCAGGCACCGCTCGCTTATAGAGTCACCCGAACTTGGAATTTCCACGATGTCCAATTCTCGATGCCCTTCAGCTTAGTTATTCGAACACCGTCGTTTTCCATGGCGAGTATTGTCTATTTTTCTTCTTGCTCGTTGGCTGATAACCGCACTTTATTTTCGTTCGAACTTTGATCCAAAAAACAGTACGCGTTCCCGTTTTGCACGTCGGCCGAAAAATGACTCGCGGACTTCCCGATTCCGAATTTTTCTCTCTTTCACTTTTACTAAAAATATTTACTGCTCCACGTCACTGGGCCCATAACCTGTTAGATTTAATTATTGGGCAGTAAAACTTTGTTCGGATTTCTGTATAAAGTATGGATTTATTTCATGATTACAAGTGAGAGATTCTTTCGGGGTATGTGTACATTACGACTGTGAGAACAAGAAAAAAGAAACTAACTGAGAAAAAGAGAGAGAGAGACACCCCGATATACATAGATAAAACATGGCGCCCGGTGGCGCGGGAATATTGGGAGTATTCAAATTTAGTTTTTCTTTTCATTTCAACAAGATGTTAGCAAGTTGACCTTTCAGAGATGGACTCAGAAAGTTGATATCGGCGACAGAGACAGGCATTTTAACACTGACAGTACGTAGATAAAACGTTCATCTTGATCAAATTGTGATTTGAACCTCTTTGAACTGCTTCCGAAGACTCAGTCTATGTGCTACTGAAATTTTTCTTGCAATTCTATTGTCAAAACTTTTCCTTCTTCTATATTTTCCAAATGAAATATGTCTTCCTTTTTTTATTAACAGGCTGAGCGTACAAAGTGGAGAAGAAGAGACAGACAACATGTAATGTCACGTATATCTGTCTCCTACTAGTATACTTTTTACTGCCACACTCTCAATTACATTTAATTAATTAAATTAAAATAATATAAACTGAAATGTAAATGCTTTACAGATATGAAAAAGAGAAATATAATATTAAATAAAATGTACAATAATCAATATAGCAATAAATATTTTATAATAAGTAATACATATTATAGTACATTATATAAATATATTAATATATATACATATATATGTGCATGTATAAATAGATGTGTATATATATACATAAACATGTATGTATGTTTATATATTGATATTTATTATACATATTATAAATATTTTGAAATATTTTGAAATATGCACATATTTCATATGTGCATATTTGTATATTTGTTTATACATATAGTAGCACACGTAACTAAAAGAAGTGTACTAAATTATTACTAATTTAGTGCTAATTTAGTACGCAAAACAAAATTTATTGCCAAATTTTTTTCCGAGTTACGAGTGTGTGTGCTAGCTTAATGATTAAGTTAGCACGCGCGAACTCGAAAACACATAAAATATAATTTTTCGGGCAGGAAACATGTAATGCTAATTTATTACACAAAAAAAATTAGTCATTTCAAATTTTCCCGAAATTATCGTTACCCGCTCTGCGTGTGCTTAGTTAATTATACAGGGTGTACCGAATTCCCGTATACAAAAAAAATAGCAAATTCCATGCGAAAATCTTTCATGTGTTTCCGAGTTCGCGCGTGCTAACCTAATCATTAAGCTAGCACACACGCTTATAACTTTTGAAAAAATTTGGCAATAAATTTTTCGTTTGCATACTAAATTAGCACTAAATTATCCGAATATTTTTTCATACGAAGTAATTGATTTTACGAAAGTGTGCTAGCTTAATCATATGGCTAGCACATACACTCATAACTCGGGAAAAAATTTGGCAATAATTTTTTTTTGCGTACTAAATTAGCACTCAATTAGTACTAATTTAGTTCACTTCTTTTAATTACGTGTGCTACTTTCGTTGTGCCAGCTTAATGGACATTGAAATTTCGTGAAGTGTGAGTGGTGTGCTTAGAAAAATGTTGTTTACAGGGAAGAATCAATTGAAACGAAAAATACAACAAGATTCGCATGAAGAAATAGAAAATGAGAACACATGTTTGGCAGAAGAGGAACATCATCCGGCAATCAACTACCAATCTGAAACAACTGTTAATGGAAATAATGCCTCTGATAACGTGCAGAGTAAAGTGGGGAGGTGTGAATGCGATGTTCATGTGGACAACGATGATTACGAACCAAGACTGTGTGTTGCGAATGACGATGGAGAAAATAAAGATACTCCCAGGATGGACATGCAGGACCTTACCAGCTCCAACATTCCGACTGAGTCTGACAGGGATACATTTTCGTACACTGAAGAAGTTGAATTGACAAAGAGCGATTTTTCTGAAGTTGGTAGGGATTTTCAACCAAAAAAACAACATTCATATATGATGTTCGAAGATGCAGGGTTAACTGTTGACGATGTGCTAACAATGTGTACTACTTTTTCTTTGAAATTTGGGGTTTCAAAGGAATGCAGATCGGGTTTAGTTGATTTGTTAAAAATATGTGCTGGTCCAAAATTTGAATCTTTGAAAATTTCAACTCATAAATTCGACAAAATTTTAGAAGTGCCGGATGTGGTAACAACAAAAATTTGCTGCAGTAATTGCAGTACACCATTGTTATCACATAAAGGATCAGTACCTGAAGCTATTGCCTTGTGTGACAAATGTGGTAATTTGGAAAATGTCAGCTTTTTATCATCGAATAAAGTTGTAACTCTTCAACTTGACTATCAAATGGAAATGTTGCTATAAAATCAGAATATTATTAATGGTTTGTCAGAAAAGTTTCATGCAAGAAGTTTAGATAAAAGTTGTACTCTATCAGATATCCAAAATGGAAAAATGTTTCAATCAGCTGTGGAAGACTGCCCAGAACTCGTGACTCTCAGTGCTAGAATCGATGGCACAGATATTTTTCGGAAATCGAATCAAAGTTGTTGGCCTGTACAAATAATGTTTAATGACGCGAAGTTTAACGATAGGTCCAAAAACATTTTGTTATCGAGTGTAATGGTGCGTCCTGGAGAGCCTCCCATAGAATTGATTGATTTTTGCATGGAAACACTTAATGATGAAATAGAGAACTTAAACAGAAAAAAGATTAAGTTTCGCTCAACAGTTACGGGTAAGGAAGTAGAGCTGAAGTTTGCTCTAATTTGCGTGTGCATTGACTCAGGTGCGAGACATTTAGTGCAGAATCGCGTAAAATTCAATTCGTACTTCGGTTGTCCGTTCTGTTATGACAAAGGTTTTTGGGAAAGTGGGGCAGTAAGATTTTTGGCATCCAAAAGCGACGGTGAGTTGCGAACTCTTGAGTCACATGCAATTGATATTCAAAGATATGAAAGTTCAAAGAATACAAAACAAAAATATCAGACGACAATATTGTCAAGAGAGGTCAAGGGTTCTTGTGCATTACTTAAAGCACCGGGATTCAATCTGATTTGGGGGGTTGCATTTGACATAATGCACGCTGGCTACTTGAGTGTCGCCAAATTTTAATACGAGATTTGTCACGAGGGAACATCAACATATTCCAAAACTGCTCTTCGAAAATCCATTGATGAAAAACTGTTAAGTATTCGACCTTGTCAAGAGTTACGGAGGAAAACAATACCCTTGACCAATGAAAAAGTTCTCACTGCTAAAGATTGGCGTAACTGGTTGCTTTTTTACAGTATACCCGTATACGTTGATATGATAGAGTCTCATTTCTTAGAGCATCACGCTCAATTAGTAAACTGTATGTACACTTTATTGCAGGATAGAATAACAGAAAATGAGCTGGATGAATGCGAAGAAGAACTAGCACTCTATGTTATCAATTTTGAGCGTTATTACGGTTTGGATAAAATGAGGTTCAATGTGCACATGCTAGATCATTTTGTGGAATCTGTTAGAAATAATGACTCAGCGTGGAGCCACTCTACTGCGCCATTCGAAGCTAATATGCGCCCTATTAAAAAAATGGTTAATGGAACGCGTGGAGTAGATCAACAAATCGCCAAAAAATCATTGCAAATGCTATTGTTCAAAACCGATTTTCAGCATCGTTCAGCTAGCCACAGTGTTGAGATGTTTTGTAATAGTTTGTTTTCTTCGAAGATGTTTGTAAAATCTGATAAAATTGATTATTCGGAAAAAGTTGACAACTCCAATGGCAGTGATGAAAAGTTGAGAAAATTTTTGCGTTGTGTCCACAAAAAAAAAGGTTTACACATCTGTACATTATAAAAAGTCGAAAAATTTTTGTGATTCCTATATTGAACTGCGTTCGGGAGAAATATGCGAAATACGAGAAATACTGAACGTTGGTGAAGAATGCCAATTTGTCATTGTACAAGTAGATGCAATTGCTTTACGTACTGGAAACGTTGTAATGAAACATATCTTTCGAATTGTTAAAAAAAATGCATCGAAGATTGTATCGTTAAAAGACGTGAAAAACAAAGTTGTTATGATCAGCATTGGAGAAAATCAATATGTTTCCAAGCTTCCGAACTACTTGGAAGTCCTTTAGTTACCCAAGTAAACTATTGCGAATTTTCTAAATACTTTGAACACATTTAAATACGTCGAAGTATCGTAATGTAAATAAATTTATGTTTTCCAACATCGAAATTATTTGTTAGCCTTTCAAATGAAAAATGTTGCGTTGACTCATCAAATGAAATAAAAAATCCATTTCTTTTGTAAGTGAAATAATTTACCAAGAAGGACACGTGATAAATTTTGTACGTCACACCAGACAATGTATGTTTAACTATTTTTCAGTGGAATAAATCAACGTCTTGCAAACTTTTATTGTTTTTTGTTCTCATGTAATGCTTTGGCACATTTATGAATATTTGTTGTTTTGTTCATTGAGAAGCCATTATTGAAATATCTTTCGAAAAGTAATCAATTTATTTATTGATTAAAGAAAACGCTGAAAACTTCCTCGCCGATTTGCGTATAAGAAAACAAAAAGTCAATATTATACCAGGTGTACTCCTTAATTTCCGGTTTTTTTTCAAATAAAACACATAATTCCAAAAAAAACGTAACCTTTATTTTATTCAAAGTATTTTCCATCGCTTTCTACACATTTTTCCCACCTTTCTGGTAAATTGTGGATACCACGCCAGTAAAAATCATTGCCTTTGGAGGTGAAGCACTCGGTGAGCCATTTTCGTACATTTTCGTACGAGTCGAAGCGCTGCTCAGAAAGGGCATGGCCCAACGAGGCAAAGAGGTGGTAGTCGGATGGCGCCAGGTCTGGTGAGTAAGCCGCATGATCAAGCACTTTCCACTTAAGCCTTTCCAGCGTGTCACGAACGACTTTCGACTTATGCGACGGCGCATTGTCGTGGAGCAAAATCACCTTCTTCTGTCGTTGTTGATATTCTGGTCGGTTTTCCACAATGGCTCGGCTCAAATCTTTCATTTGCTGTTTGTAGCGAACGGCATTCACAGTTTCACCAGGTTTCAGCAGTTCAAAGTATATAACACCGGACTGGTCCCACCACACGCACGGCATGACCTTCCGACCGTAACGATTTGGCCGTGCCGTCGATGTCGATGCTTCACCTGGACTCACCCACGATTTGTTGCGCTTAGGGTTCTCCAGGAAAATCCACTTTTCATCACCAGTAACAATACGATGCAGGAAAGACTTTCTTTTGTATCGTTGAAGCAGCATTTCACAGGTCACTTTTCGATTCTCCATTTGTCTCTCGGTCAGTTCATGGAGCACCCACTTTCCACACTTCTGAATTGTTCCCATGGCTCGCAGACGTTTGGAAATTGCTTGCTGTTGAACTCCCAACGCATCTGCAAGCTGTCGTTGCGTTTGCGTGTTGTCTTCATCTAATAATGCTTGCAATTCGGCGTCATCGAACGATTTTCGCTTGCCGGAGCGTGCGGCGTCGTTCAGGTCGAAATCTCCATTTTTGAACTGTCGAAACCACGTTTCACATGTTTGAAGTGTTAATGCACGATCACCATAAACTTCCACAAGCTCACAGTGGCTCTCGGACACTTTTTTCCCCTGATTGAACATGAAAAGCAATGCATGGCGCATATGCTCAAAATTCGGTACAAAATTCGACATTTTTGAAGCGCAATAAAAACTTACTGGAAGATTTTTTCGAGAAAATTTCAACGCAGTTCAAGCACTCGATATGACTGAACAAAATGACATATGGTATGTGTTACCAACAGCGGTACAAAACAGAACGCCATCCATTGAAAAAACCGGAAATTATTTAGGAGTACACCTGGTACAGTGACACAAAAATTGTACACCATGTGTGTATACTCGACAAAGTATTCAAGAGCCAACCAGTGCATATGTATTCACAATGAATAAGGTAGCTAAGTATTCAAGCACATAAACTGCGATTATAAAATTTCAAATATTGACTAGAACCGTATTCAGCTGCAGTGACCATGAATGCGGTCAATATTTTCTCGTTTGCAGTGATTCACTTTCGCTCTCGCCTTCAAATATGCCGTTTGGGATTAGACAAGGGGCAAGGAGCAGCATTTTTCTTTCGTGGACATTGTTTTCAGAATAAGAACAAAAATCAAAGTCAATGTTAGCGAAGAACTGTTTGGCTTATTCGCAAAATATATAACAAAAATTTAAGTTTTTAATATATGGAAGGAAAGAGAATGGTAAATAGTTTATATATTTAAGGGAAATGCTTATAAATTCGTTAAATATTACAGTAAAGGCGATCAAATAAAGGCACTTTTCTTACAAACTCAAAACTTGAAAAATTTTATCCTCGATATTTCTGCGTAATGTATTTCAAGAAAAAAATACGTATCTACATTTTTAAAAACTTCCAGAAAAGTATTGTAAATTTTTTGAAAATTAATTGGAAGTTAACCTATGTTCTATATGGGGTTTTTTCTATAAATTGTTACCACTTGCAATCTCAAATGCATGTATGAACTACGATGAACTATGGTAATACACAATTGCATATTTCAATTACCTAACATAATATTATGAGTATTTTAGTGAATTCCTGCGACATCTGTAACATTGCCAATCAACATTGTGCAGATTTTCATCTTACCGACGAATTCATGTGAAATCACATTCTGCCAACCTTTGTAATCGCGGCACCAACTCGCGCCTGCGCATTTGTTGGTATGGATCGTGTCGTTATGGATCGAGTCATATACACAGCTTTTCGTCACTTTTTCCTACCTCCCCTTGGACACTCCATATATGTATTACATATATGGGGCACACTGCCCAACACATCTAGCAACCCTGTTCATACATTCATGTACTGTCTTGTACACTCTGCACCGGAAAGAAAATCATGTGTAAGTATTTTACAATTTTCAATGCTCTGTTCAGCTCTGATATACCCAGCTTCAATTTCCCTTGTACCTGATATCCATTTAAAAGTATCGTCACTTGCCATAATCGATTTCAAAGCGATAAGGAACGAACCTCCTAAGAAATGTCCGTCGTCTGCTTTGCGGGGCGTTATTGAGCGTACACGTCAAATTTTTTCGCAGGACAAGTCCGCAATGATCGTCAGATCTGTTTCGTTGCGTTGAAAAAATTGTTTAATTTTGATGCGATATTCTTGAAAATTTCTGTTGATCATGGTGGTTCTTGGAAAAAGTCCGAAAAATTAAGGTGAGAGATGTGTGAAATCTATCAAGGAAGAGTACATTGGGTACTGCGGCGCGTTATTGCTGTTCTGAAGACAAGGATGATAATTTTTGTTTTAGGCGCTAGCCGAGGATAGGAAAATATCGTCCTTGTCCGAGGATGGCAAGGCAAATACGCCAAAGTGCACATTAGATTTTCTACCCAAAGATATACAAATACAGTTTTGTATTGTTACACTCACTGTATTAGAGTGTACAGATATGAATTTCGATTTTAAAAGATTACTTTATATTTCTAATTACTTTTGAATATATATGTAATTTCCAATATAAAAAATAAAAGATTTCAAATTGAAAATTATAATACCTTAAAGCTGTGAAAATAAACATTTTAAACTTAGAATCCTAGAAATTTCTAACACGAAAGCTTAAAAATTTATATGTTATATTGAATCTTTGAAATACTTTACTCATTAGATTGGAAACATGGCAAGTTGAGTTTCAAAACGAATTTTTTAAAAGTAAAATCTAAATAATTGAGTGTTAAAAATGTTGAATATCTTCCTGACCAAAATACTATTTATATTTTGCAATTCAACTGAATTAGAAGATAAACTGAACTAAGAAAAATACTTAAAAATTTTTAATTTTATTTCTATAATTACAATTCATGCATCACATACAGAAACAGAATTTACAATGTACAAATTATCTACATGCACGAAGAATTGAACTCCAAGAATTTTTTGCGATTTCGTAATGCAAATCATTTGGCAAAAAATATATTTTCAGTAACATTGAATTTTTTTCCTCCTGAAATATATAAAATTACTAACTGTCACCAGCGGGTTTCGCTCCGCAGTTACCACGTTGTTACACGCTGTTTAATCAGGAAAAGTTAATTGTTTAATTGAAAAATGAGAAGTACCGAAGAATCCAAGGTTTAAAATCTCCTCTTTGTGTTTTTTTTTTCTTTTTTCAATCACTAGTTTTTCCACAAGATATGAATTACAACAGAAAGGTATTACATCAATATAATCGATTATATTGGACACAAAAATGTTATAAGTATTTCAAAAAATGCAACTTCGTTTCCAAAGTTTTTCCTTCTGGTATCTATTGGGAATATTTCTTATTCATGATTTATCCCATTATTATACTTGTGAGTTTCGTAAGATCGTTTTAATAGTGATTTTATAAGTGCAACGCAAGTGCAATGCCAAAGTGTTGCATAGACTTTGCCAGGGAGTAAGAATGAAAATATTTTTTTTTTTACTTTTTCCTATGAAATAGAGAGATTTTGTCATTTATGTAATAAATATCACATGAATCATTTACAAAAGTATTACCAAATACTTAGTCATACAGAAAGAGAAAGTCTTATTCTTAAAATATGATAGACGTATATATCAAATTATATAAGGTTTCTATCAGAAATTATATTTGAACGAGAGAATTGAATTTTTTTTTGCTTCGATACTTATTATTTTATCCACCATATTTTTAATCCCCTGTGCATTAACTATTCAAATTAAATTTTTCTTTCGTATTTAGATAATATCTCCTTTAAATCGCTTACTAATATCTCCTTTACATCCCTTAAATTGTGTCCTAGCTTCATCATTAAGCTAGCACACACAGTCATATCTGGCGAAAAAATTTGTCTATTAATTTTTTTTTGTATAATGAATTGGCATTCAATTGGTACTAATTTAGTACACTAGTTTGATTTTGAAAATCGCACTGAGTGTGCTGGTTCAATCATTGACTTACCACACGCAGGGTAGGTCACGATACTTCTGGGAAAATTTGATGTGGTGTATGTTTTTTTGGTGTAATAAATTGGTATTAAACTATTCTTAAGCAAAAAGTCATACTTTATGTGTTTTTGAGTTGGCATGTGCTAACTTGATCATTAAGTTAGCACACTCACTCATATCTGACAAAAAAATGTGGCAATATATTTTTTGTTTTGCGGATTTAATTAGCACTAAATTGTTACATATTTAGTGCATATCTTTTAGTTGCATGTGCTGCCATCTTTGTGCCAGCTCATGGGACATTAGCAATAGTTGCATCACTATACATCTATATGTAATGTGACTTATAAAACAGTAAATTTTATCAATTTGGACAGCAGCCCACTAATTAATTTTATTCCACTTTTATTTATGAGACTATATTAGATTATCACGAAATTTGGAATTTTAGAAAGTTTCAGTGTCCATATTGAATGTACTCATCGTAAAAACTGGCCTTAAAAGAATTTTGTTTGTTCATCACTCAAATGTAATTGTTTATCTCACAATTAACTGGAATCCTATTTTTGGTATAATTCATCATTTACTTTCTAACATTTTTTCTATTAGAGTTTAGAATATTATTTCAACTTTATCAAACTTTTTCTATGCGTTTCAAGATTAATTAACAGTTAAATACTTAACTTGCATATAAACTCAGTACTGATTCCAATACTTTTGTATCTCACTTTTTTCATTAGGTTCACTCATGTATCTAATGTTATTGTCTATTTTTATTAATTCTAACCTTTATACATTAGCAATGTTCTGTGGGGAGGGAGGGGGGAAGGGTATTGGACACAAAAATATTGTAAGTATTTCAAACAATAGTTTCTAATGATAATTTTTTATGATAAAAGTAAACAGTAAAATTGATAAAAGTTTATTTTTTAATCAGGATGAGATGATCATGATACGGATAGTAATAATTTTATTATGATGTTTAATGATTTGTGACAATGTATGATTTTGCGATTCATGGAATTTTGTAATGATTTTCCATTGTGAAATTTCGCGACTTTTGTAATACACCCGTTCGTTGATGAGCGATACAGTTCGGGACAGTTTATCTCTAAACAAAACAACACTTATTCTCCGGCTTAGCCAAGATAATTAATGACTTTGCGCTCATCCAGCTGTATAAGGCAACCATAACTTTTTATACGTTACTGAAATTCCCCTTCAAAATCGGCATGGGACATTCCGTCGCCAGCCTTGATGCCCGAGACGAACTAAATAACTGTTGGAGACGCATACATTTTTTCTTCGCGGTTCATTAGATATCTGCCCTAGTCTCCCAACCAAGAAGTCTTCCTTAAGGACGGATGAGTGTAATTTGTTATATTTTTTGTTATTCCTTATACAGGGTGTCCCAAAAGCAGGGCATCATCAGAAAGCCATCGATACCTCATGAAATTCTAAGACACTTTTTCTTTTACAATTTTTCAAAATTCACAAAATTAAAAGAGTTATTAATAATTCAGTTGTGTCCGCTCACTATTCAAGAAAACAGGGCTTCTGATTGAAGCCCCTTCTCTTTTCACTCCTTTTCTTCCTAAGCTTCCTCTAATAAAAAAATGGGTATATTAGAAGTGTGTGATGGAATGCAGATAATGATGTCTCTTGAACGACAATTTTTATTCTTGCCTTTGTTTTAGTTATTATATTCTTTTGTTTAACTGTCACCTTCACCATGCAGTAGCTTCTAACATTTTTTTAGATAGATAAGAAAAGCCGTTAACCTACATTCCATGATACCCTTCTCAGTGATCCCAGTATTCCCATCAGAGTAAGCTAAGAAAGAGAAAAAGTCTCTTCTATGAATAGCCCCGCCTCTCCAAAAGTTAGAAGATGAAATTGAATTATTAGTAGCTGTTCAAGTGTTGCAAATTTTCAAAAATGCAAAGGAAAAAGGGTTTCAAAATTTCATGAAGAATTAATGATTTTCGGATGCTCGCTGACTTCAGGACACCCAGAAGTCTGCATTGGTCGGGTTTATCACTTTGTCCGAAATCTAATGGACAAACATGCTCGGACTGTCCATTCACTCAGAGTGTAAACTTCGGGTTGAGATAAAAACGCTTGGTCATACTACGGGTTTGGCGATTAAGTTTTGTCCGTCCAAATGAGTGGTTTGGCCACGAAAATTATTTTCTGTCCCAACTGCCATACCAGGTTTGTAATAATAGCCAAAACCGAGCATTTTTCAATCCAAAAGATGATTTCCTGGCGCAAATGTGACTCATAACTGTCGGACGAAAAATTTTTTTACAGATTAGAGATAGAAAACATAGAGATCCAAAGAATTCCAAAGAAAAACCATTAAAATGCAAGAATGTGTCCATAGAAAATTGTTTCCGGCGTTCAGACTCACCGCTGCTTTGTTATTGGCCGTACACGGTCAATGACGAAACAAATATTTCATCACTTTCGATTATTTGTTTTCTGGAACAGATCTAAATAATCATTGGTAGAATACTATTTCTTAATTTATTGTCAGGACTCAGGATTTTGGAGGAAGTTGAGTTCAGTCAGATTTTTGAGAAGCTTGCGTTCGCAGCACAGTTTTCATTTCATATGCATCATGTGTGAACCCGCGCATATTGGTCAAAATACTGTATTAAAAAAGTTGAATAATAAAAGTTATCGTTGTATTAGTGTAAAGAGCCGTAGTGAAGCATGGAAAAGATTCAAAAAAATCGAAAATGAAGATAGTGTGTGTGTGCCATTCGTTTTTTGTGATACTTGTGAAAGCATTTTAAAATATGATTCCAAAAAAGAAACGTCACCACTGCTTCGGCATAAATGCCTCCAAACATCAGATAATTCAGTGCAAACATTCGAAACTCCTGCTGGATCATCAACTTCCAGTAAATCGTTTATAACTCTTGAAATGAAAAAGGAGGCAATATATAAATGCATAGATTTATGTGCCGCTGACCTTCGCCCATTCAACATAGTCTGAGGTCATGGTTTTCGGAGGTTCACTGAATTCTGCATGGATGTTGGAGCGCAAGTTACGCGTCGCCGTCTTTCGGCCAGTGACCTGCTACCACACCCGACAACAATCCAACGAAACTGTGTAGCTCGGATGGAATAAAAACGGATGGAATTGATGAAGGACTTGATGCCTATTATAAGATTCGGTAAGTTTTTAAAATATATAAATCAACTTGATTTTTATAAAACTTAAAAATACAGTAGGTTTGACTAATTTACTTTTTTTTTTTAAATAGTTTTAACAGTATTTTCAATTCAAATTTCTCAATCGCAATCAAAATTCTTACATAAATATTTCTCTAAAATTTCTGGAAGAATCAAAGAATTATCATAGCGAATGGAAAAGTTTTCAAAAATATCAATATAAAGTATTTTCTGGCAGGGAAGTAGGCAGAAAAAATGTTCGAGAGGGGTTTTTCCGGAAAATATTTTTTCTTCGAGATTTAATAATTTTGAATCTTTGACAGTATGGTAACTAGAAGGCGATCTTGAATATTTTACATTTCTGAATTTGACAGTTACACAACCTTCGGAATCAAGGGTTGCACATTTTTCATGTTCATAAATAATGGAATTTGATTTTCGAAATTTAATCAGTAACTGAGGTACCATTTTATTTTTATATTAATTTTCGTATGTATACTACTTTCAAGATTATCTGATAATTATTTATATGGGTTTCTATAAAGCTTTCTAAAATTCAATGCTCTAGGAAACAAACTACTAAGAAATTTATATATTTGAATTGATCTTTTAGCAAATTGTAGTCTCACAAATTAGTGTTATATCATAAATTTATTTTATTGTAGTATGATACATTAGTTATTGAAATTTCCAGTATTTTTTGGTATTTTTATATATTTCTACTATTTCCAGAGTTCGCTTAATAGATTATTAAAAATTGATGCCGCAGTATCGAAACTTTCAACGACTTTGATTATTAAAATTGATTTTCCAGAAGACCGTTTCTTTAAAGAAAATTTCAACACTAAAATGGGTCGTAATTTCTCAAAAGGGCCACCTGAATTTGATTGAAATTTATTTTTACTTGAAAATGGATTTTTTCGACAGTGTTTACCATTACTGATTGTAAGGTAGACCCATACTGATTTTGCTCAAAAAATTTTTTTGTTAATGGTGTTAATAACAAAAGTTTTTCGTCAATTTTTTTTTATAAATTTATTGCGGGTGTTCTATTTTTTCGATTTTCATGCTTCTTGCGGCAATCGAATCGTCATTGAACACTGATTTTCCATTATTTTTTCCGATTCGAAAACTTGCATTTTTATACAATACTTTCATAATTTGTTATAACAAATTGATAAACAAATGAGTTTTCAATCATACTTTGATTGGAAAAACAACCACACATACTATATTTAATTGTCTTTTACATTCCGTTGAGAAAAAATTGTGATCGCGTTTTGGAAAAAAGTTTTTCAGTCGGAAACGTGGTCGCGAGAGCTGCTAAAGCAATGCCATTTCGTTCACGCGCATTTATTTATCATCGCGCAAATGCGTCTTGCTAGGTAGAAAGGATTTCTTGGGTAAATAGATAATATAGTGTTGAAACATATTTTTGTATCATATAATCTTTGCATTACTTTATTCCAGTTTAGAACTGAGTAGGTAGTATTTTCAAATATATATAATATACTCCTCAAAAAGATCACCTAGAATAGGTCAAAATTAACTTTCTGTTGTGAACAGTGGCGTAACTACTTCAAAAAATCTTGTGTTCAGTGGGAATAGGGGGCCCCTCTCCCCTTACAACATTTACACAAAATTTTTCGAAATCTGGAACTTTGGGGGCCTCCAGATCTTGGGGGCCTGTGTTCTTGGAACACATGGAACACCGATAGTTACGCCACTGGTTGTGAATACATTTTTTTTTAAGTTTTTGACATGTCAGATGTTAATTCAAAAAGATCAAGTACAAAAATGTTTTGTTACATTATTTAAACAAATTTGATTTCTCAACCATATTATACATGAAAAAAAAAACACTTTCAGTGATTTTTACGCTGAACAAGATGTAGTATGGTCCATTGAGCTACTTTTTACATATTTATTTTAGTAAATAAATTAATGATTTTTATCTTGATACATTGATTCTACGTATGAAGTGATATTTTAATTGTTTAATTACAGGATTTTTTTCACATCATTCTTAGCAAAAAAATTGACGAAAAACTTAGGTTATTATTACTATAAACAAAAAAAATTTTTAAGCAAAATCAGTTTGCGTCAACCTTAGTAATGGTGAAAAATAAATTTTCATCAAATTCAGGTCGCATGTTTGAGAAATTCCGATCTAAATCCGATATTTTTTTAGTATTTCTACAATGAGAAGTATGTTAATTTTTTTAAATTGTATATATTGACACTTATGCATTCTTAGTGTTTTCTCCATTAATTTTGAGAATAAGTTCAAAAATTGTATGGGATTATTGTATTACATTAATTAATAAGCTCTAGAACAGAAACTTTTACAAATTTCTGAGAAAATTTTATCTACAAAATTTTCATGTATTGAAAGATTTTTAGTCTACTCAACTAGTAAACAAGTGACCTAGTAAACTACTGAAATTGGAAAAACGTAAAATAGTAAATAAGTGAACAAGTCAAATATTAAAACAGCAAACTCGTTGAAAAGTAATTCGGTTCATTTGCAAACTATTAAACTCATCAAATTTGTAATAGTAAACTGGCAAACCAGTAAGCTAGTTAAATAAAAAACTAGTAAGCTAAGAAAGTAGTGATCTAGTAAGCTAGTAAACAAGTAAGCAAAGCAAGTAAACTAGTTATCTGGTGAACTAGTTGACGAGTGAGTAATTATTTTTCATATTCGATAGCGCTTCTGTTTCCCTTGTTAACACTTCCAGAGAAACCATTTCTTGGAGCCAATATAACGAATTCGGGTTGTAGTAACAAAACACAATTCCAGCAATTACTGCTAGTAAATCAGTAAGCTAGTAAACTAGTAAGGTAGTCAAATAATTTTTCACATTTTTCTACTGTAATATGGAGAACCTTGAAGGATTTCTTAGTATCTTTGTAGATTACTTATATTTTTGTAGATTGCTAAATCGATTTAAAAAGGTCTACTCTTGAAATTGTGAAACTCGATCTATTTTCAGTAGTTTCAAGAATCAATGATAAAATCACATTCATATAGGTTTTTTTGTTGTTTTAAATCTTTTTTTTTTCTATTTTTGAAATATTTAAAAGATTTTGTAGCGTTTTCTAGGCTTTTTATAAATATATTGCTAGTCTGTTAACTCGAATCTCTATAAAAACAAAATTTATAGATCTTAGAGGCCTTTGTCGAGATTTTCTATATAAAATGTTTTCATTTAATTCAATTACGTAATACCATTATTCTTTTTTTAAGAAGATTTTAATACTTCTACATGGATTTCATTCAGATATCTAGAATGTGATGATCTAAAATTGTATGTTTTATTAATTTTTTTGTAGATTTTTTTTTTCATTATTTACTGAGTTGAAACAATTTTTCTGATTTATATTTTGTTCGTTATCCTGCGTTTCGACATTTTCACTTTTTATTAAATATTTACTTCTATTTTTTTCATGCCTTTCTTCATTTTTACATGAAATATTGATTGATTCTGTCAGAATTTCGATAGGGGTTTGAACCCCCAAAACCCCCTTCTGCCTACGCGCCTGGTTTCTGGAAGTTTTATATTCTTTGGCTTATTGTCGTAAGATTTAAATGAATATTAACATGTATTTCAAGAGACATTGACAATATGTAGTCCTGAATCTTAACCAAATGAAAAATACTTTTTTTACTATTGTCTGTTGTAAAGGATAGTTTTTTAGTTATGATTAAAAAAACTTAACGATCCCTATTTTTACGTGTTAATGAAAATGTTATACAGGTTACTGCAGCGTGACTACCGACATATGGACGGATGACTTCAAAAAAAGGTCCTACTTCACTTTGACGATCCACTACGTAGATGCACTATGGATTCTGCGAAAGTAAGTAAAAGAATCTAAACGTAACTTCGCGAAAATTCTACGTAAGCCTACAGCTAGATGCTTGATGATTGAAGAATATATTCTAGTTGTGCGTGTGATTGAGAATTTTGGGGGTCGGGATAAGTCGGGAAATTTTGCATCGGTCGAGTATGTCAGGAATCCCGAAAAATTCGGTAGTTTAGGAAATTGCAGGAATTCCGAATAATCTGGCTATTTGCAAAATTCCTAGAATATCGAAACTTCAGGATTATGAGAAGTATACGAATTTCTGCTCTAAAATACGAGTACCGAGTAGCGAAACGTTATTGAATCTCAGAGTTCCGAACCACAGAGAAATATTGTTTTACTAATGGGACTTCCTTTAATCAACGAGAATTGGTCATTGTTGTGATGTAATTAATTGAAAAAGAAAAAAAATGAACTGTATCCAGGCATTTTGATTGTATAGTTGTTCTCAAAATTTTTTTTTTTTTTTTTTCAATTTGATTCTTTTCAACACGAATTTAATCACCAATTTGTATCGAAATATTAAATTCACAGGATTTTTGAAATGCTATCATTGAAATGAAGAGAATTTCAAATTTTACGATTTTTGAATGAAAACCTGAAAAGAAAAATTTGTAAATAGATAGAAAATTTCAAAATCTGATTATATAACTCAACAATTAAACAATAAGAAATGCATGCTAAAGTAATGAATTTATGACTTAGAATTTCAAATGAAAAAATGCACCTTACTGATTTCGACTGAATAGAAATTAAGTATCTACTTTTTAAAATTTATCAATTGATCATAAAAATTTTTTCATCCTGTTTACAACTAAATAAGAGTCAAAAACAAATGCAGAAAATAACGAAATTATAAAGTTGTTCTAATCTTGAAGTATTTAATTAATCTGAAATGGGAGTCTTAAGAATAAAAAAATTAGCATTTTCGATGTTTTGAATGAACATTGTTTAAATATATTAATTTTTTTCACCCGATAACCAAATTAACTGCGGTCTGATGATTTTTCATTGATTAACGAAGAAATTTCATTTTACCATTATGATTTGTAATTGCTTCGAATTCATAAGTCTCTGATAGACATTTAAGTAAAAGATTTCACTAAAATTGAGAAAAAAATAAATGGAAAAATGTCATACGTAGGTACTAAACTGTCTAATGACTGACGAAATCAATAACGAAACACAGAAACTTTTCATCGAAAAAGATATGTCATCTTAATGTTTTGGAAGATTTGTTATAGTTGAAGTTTTACTTATCAATAACAAATCAAATTTTTATCGTTTAGAAAGTATATAAGTATAGCAAAATTGTTTAGTTCTAAAATTTTTTAAAACGGTGTATGGAATAACCGAAATATATACGGGAATCGTACAGGAATTTTTTTCAGATAAATAACCTAGTAACATAGACTCCCACCACTTCTACATTTACTCATGAATTTTGGAATTAGGAAACATTTTTGCATTGTCATACTCCGAAATATTCGAGAGTCCTGAAAAGTTCGGGATTTCCTAAAAAGTTAGAGACTCAAGAAAATTTCAGGAAAGCGCCTTTGCCGTCCCGAGGCCTTTCCCGACCCATCCCGGCGTCGAGATTCCCGAAAAGTCTGGATCCCGCTCACCCCTAAAAAATTCTCAAAAAACTGGTCAATTGCTGTAAGAAAAAAAATGCGCAATTTTTATGTTACAGGCATGTACTTTTCACTCTTCCATTTGATGTCGATGAGAAAACATAAAAAGTATGATCGTGAATTTCTTCGAAATGCATGGATACCACGAATATGATTTGCAAGAATTACATTTTGTTACGGATAATGGGGCCAATATCGTGTGCGCACTTCGAGAATTTAAACGCTTGTGCTTGGCTCATGTGTTGAGCAACATTCTTTGAAAGACATTCAAAGATGGATACCTTAAAGAGAATATTCCACAAGTTCTTGCATTAATAAAAAAATGCAAGAAACTTGTAGAACATATGAAACGAAATGGTGATGTTCAAAAATTGACAGAAAGTCTCAAGCAAGAAGTTGAAACCAGATGAAATTCTATGTATATAATGCTTCTTTCCATCGGCAAAGGATTAAAAGAAGTAAAGGCATTGTACATCAACATCCCAGAATGGCGGTTCGTGCAAGACATTGACTAAGATGCACTGAAAAGAGTCATTACTTTTTTAGAACTGTTTAAGAGACTGTCAGATATTTTAGAAAAAGATGAAGAAATCACTATCCACAGAGTTGTGATTGAAGTTTGTGCGTTGCAAAACCAACTGGATGAAAAGGCCCGCGAAGAATACAATTTCAGCGATGAGGCAGAGGAAATAACTAAGGATTTGTCGATCAAGGCGGCGGAAGTTTTCCGAAGAAGATTCAAAATGGAGGATTTGTACTGCTATGCAACTTTTTTGTACCCCAAATTCAAAAATTTGAAGATGTTTTCTGATGAAAAGCGTAAGTTAATAATGCAAAAAATTAAGGAAACACTGGAAGATGCCAGAGAATTAGAACAAGGAAACTCGTCAGCAGCTTCTTTGGACTCAAACGTCAACAATGTGGAAGAAGAAAACTTCTCCTAATCACCAGGTGAGGAAACACTATAATGCAGTAAATGTGGGTTAATAATGAATATCAGTTCAATAGTAAACATAAATTGTAACAATAAAATGAGTTTCATAATATGATTCGAATAATAAATGTTACTAAATAAATCATTTGACATTTACATTGAAAAAGGTTTATAATTTTTATATTTTTTACTCAGTGGCATAGACCGAAAAAAATTTTTTTTGGAGAGGTGGTTCTGATAACATTATGTATATTTCTTTCAAAATTTTGAGTATAAGATTTTTAGAATTCCAGGATTCCAAAATGAAAAAACTTTACAAGTCCAGAATCGTTCATTTGCCATATGCGTATAGAATATAACAGGATTCGAGTTTCGTGATTTTTGAGATACTTAGGTTTAGAATTTTTATTATACACTTTCGGTATTTTTCCAATTTTCAAGTATTTTTGCCACTTGAAAGATTTTTCGATATTACCATAAATTTTTATTCAACTTTCTCAAATTCGTTATTCTAGAAATAAAAAATCTTGAAAAAAATTTTATTAGATGTATGTATGGTTGCAACAGCCATACAGTTTCCTCTGTTTGCGATATTCATATATTTTTCTGTACATGTATAGAACGGTAATCGGTTTGATTCATTTCTGTGCAGATACTGCAGGTACAGATCTGGATTTCATATCTACCCAAATCAAGTCATGGGCTGAAGGAGGAACCGCTGAAAACAGCAATTCATCCATTCAAGATGAAATGGCATCCTATGAAAAAGAAACATATGCTGGAGACGACATTTTAGAGTTTTGGAAAAAAAAACGCAACAAAGTATCCAAATCTGTCAGAGTTGGCGAGAAAACTGTTAGGAATTCCAGTCACCTCAGCCTCAAGCGAAAGGGCATTCAGCGTTACAGAAAGAATAATGGAGGAACGCCGAACAAGTCTCGCCCCAGAATCATTGGATTCGTTAACTTTTTTATATTGAAATTTAAAGAAATCCACTTGTGAATGCAATTTTCAAAAAATTGTCCATTTTTGTCAAATAAAGTATAAACTTGACTTTTACCGAAATTCTGAAGTTTGATTCGAAGTGATTGTATTCTGAACATACACTGAGAAAAAAAATACTGCAATGGGAACAATATATTGTTTTGATATCTTTTGTTTTGGCCTAAAACGATTGTCATTCTCAACTTAAGTTCAAACGAATAATATCAAACTAACAATACTCTGAGATATATAGCAGTATTTTTGGTTACAAACGATTACATACGTATATATTATATGTAAAAGTTTTATGCATGCAAATTTCTGTTTTTGTTTCTGATAAAAAATCGTAGCACTTTTCTCAGAAAGACAATGAGTTCTATTAACATAGATGTATATGTATGTGCAATTATTGCATGAAGTTTAGTTTTGTGTAATAATTATTAATTTTTTTATTAAATAAAAAGTCATTAAAATCTCTGAATACATCTAGTTTTTACGCTATATTAAAAAAAAAAACTTTTTTTGGGAAACGTGAGTTTTTTTTCTTTTTTTTTTTTTTGTGTTCTGTACACAGTCACAACGTCAAATGATTATGAAAAACGATTCATTATTACGATACGTATGCAAGTTCGCTGCGCTCCTTTTTTGATAGATGATAAAATTTCCTACTAAAAACCATTCAAACTTTTTTTTTCTAGCAATATGAGAAGTTTGAAAAATTTTCGATCGTTTATGAAAAAATTATATTGCTTTAAATAAAAAAATTCATTTTTACTAAAAATGTTAAGAAACACGTTCCTTAGTTCAATATCTTCAAAAAATGCCAAACTTCAAATAAATCGATGGATTCATTGCTAAAATATTAAATTTAAAAAAAATCAATGTTAAAACTGTTCACTAACGAATGATAAAAATATAAATCTCGAAGAATGCTTTTTCGATGGCTTTTAGGACATTATAAACTATTGGAAAAAGTTAACAAGAAGTTAAATATCAATGGTTCAGTACTAGGTGCTTCGCTTGGGAAAACTTGACTCAGTAACAAGTAACAAGTAGTTAATTTGTTTGTAAAAATTGTGGGTAAAAGATAAATTGATAATAATATTCAGTAATAACTTCCCCAGCCGAATTCATTTCTGGGAAGAAAAACAGTTGGATAGTTTTCGCCTCAGCCAGGAGGGTAGATTTGTTTAGGCCTGTATTATAAAATGTCGAACTATCTGTTTGAGGATGCTCATGAATAAAAAAAAAAAAAAAACGAGGCACATTCACTGAATGTCCGATTACACGAGGCCTCAAGCAACTTCGAGCCAAAGCCATAAGTATGTCCATATATATATTATATATATATCTATAGATATACTAACGGCTTTGGCTCGAAGTGGTTTTGCGCGCCGTGTAATCGGGCCATAAGCCAAGATGATGACTTGGAATTTTGTCCGAGCCGAGGCGGGAAGCTTTTTCAGGAAGAATTCCTGAAAAAGCCACAAAAAAATTACTATTTATTTTTTCATCGAAATGATGAAAAAATGATAGGTCACTATCATCATAATGACTCTACCAAAGAAAAAAAAATTTTTTTTTTAAACATTTTTATGCAACATTTAGTTTTTAGGTACTTTTTAAATAAACACGTTTTTCCAATAAATCAATTAACCGACTTGAATCAACTTTTGCAATCTGATAAGACAATATAATGAAGTTTATAAAATCACCAAAAAAAATTTCGAACAAATTTTTTTATATAATTTTTGAACACGTTTTTTTTAAACAAATGATTTTTTACGATGTTCTGGACCGTTTAAAAATCTGAAAAAAATTACAATATACATACAAATCTTGAGGAATCCAAATCCGTTTAGAAAAGTTTAGAGCCGAAATTATTTTAGTAACTGTAATTCTGAGAAAGCTGCGTGGCGTGCCCTGTCTATACTCTATTGACGTGCATTGCACTATGCGCTTCTCGCGCCATAGTACTTGAAGTGATTTAAATTGGAAGTTTTTGATGATCAAGGAAAAAGTAATAATTGAATTTGTACGATTTGAAAAATGCGATTTATTTAGTTTACATTAAACAATGATTAGGCATAAAAAAATGTTTAATTAGAATAATTTGTGAACATTGAAATCCGTAGATGAAGAAATGACTTTCCAAGCAACACTTGTTGAATCGACGGTTATGAAACAATGGTAACCTCAGTTAAGGTACACTTTTCCCAAAATCGTTTTCCCAAATGTATTATTTTACAAAAACTTTTTTCCCAATATTTTTTCTTCCCGATGTTTTTTTTTTCCACTAAAAATTTATTTCAAAAGATTGTTCCAAAAGATTTTTTTCCCAAAAAATTCAGTCCCAATTTTTTTTTCCCAATATCTTTAACAATTCCTAAGAAAGTGATAAAATTAATAATTTATTACAAAATCATTTCACATAGCTACATATGGTCCCAACGATTTTAAGTACGTAATAACATCGTCATTTTCGACAAAGTCGTGATATTTAGACACAGTGTTATATATCCTCTGATCTTTTCTCAGCCTCTTGGAGTCTTTCCCTTTTTAAACTTGTTGCCCAGATTGTAATTGCCGTAGCGTGATTTCGGTGTCAGATTGTTCATTTTGTAGTTCTAAGAGGAAAACGTAACAACTTGGATGATCTTTGCCTATTACAACTTGTAGCCTGTTATGCCAACCCTCGGATATATTATTAGTTCTTGCAGTTTGCTGCATGACTGCATCGTACTGACTCCACAAATCAGGTGCGTAACGAAGAGGTATATGTCTTCCTCGGCCTCTGGCCGGTTTTTTCCGAACGTATGTATTGTCAAAATCAGGGCATTGAACCGGAGCAGAAAATCGCTCCTATCCGCTCGAAAAAGTTCCTCTCCGGCTTTGGAGAGGAATGTTTCTTGAAATCTTCCTCCTCTCCGGCTACGGAGAAGAACGCTTCTTGAAATCATCTTCCGCTCCGCAGGAGGAGGAAAAAAATTTCTCGCAGTCTTCCTCCTCTCCAGAGAGGAACGTTTTTCGAAATCTTCCTCCTCTCCAAAGGCGGAGGAACATATTTTCCGCAAGCTCTCTTTCATTCACATATACTGGGAGAAACTTCTTTTGTGAAATCTCTCTTATGCAATGAACATTGATTATTTTTCGTGATATCCCTATCTTTACGAACTTAGTGAGATAACATATACGGAAAAAGTCAAAAGTATATGCCTACTATAATTTGCCACCCATTAATTGACAAATAATCATACATACTTGTTGTTAGTTTTTTCGTTACAAAAATAAGTCTCTCCCTAGTTGTTTGGATTTTTATAAAGTTTTTATAAAACTCCTTGTAAAATTTCGGTATTTTCTATAAAATTCCGCTTTTTTTTTTTTAAATCACATTATAAGAACCTAATGAAATCTTTATAAAATGACGGCATTTGTATAAAGTAGATTTTAAAATCTACTTCCTGAAGATTGTGTCTTTTCATAAAGATTTTATTGAGTTTCTAAAAAGTGACTTCATAAAAAAAGCGGAATTCAATTAAAAATACCGGAATTGTATAAGAAGCTTATAAAAACTTTATAAAACACAATTTACTATCTCTCAATTTGAATCTTGTAAATTCAACAGATTTCCCGTTATATTCAACAGCTTCAATAAAATAAAATCGTAACAATGATAAACTGTTAAAAAAAACACATTGATTTTATTAAAATGTTGCAACAGAGTACCCTGTAGTTTTTTATAACAGAGTTAATCTGTTATTTTAGACATGTCATTCCAGGAGCACACTTTTCTATTCAATGAATTTCTAAGATCAGTGCTTTTCGAAGAGTTTTTGAGGTCGCTAATTACGATTCTGACGTCACAATAGGTTGTTTATGATTTTCTTTAAACAATGTATTTCAACAAATTGTACAAAAAATATGTTTTCCGAGATTCATATGTTTTCCATGGTTTTCTTGGCCACTGATCATGAATTCGAAGTTGAAATTGCAAAAGTAATTTCTTTAAACATTTCGTTTTGACTAATTGTTTAACTAAATTATATTTCCAAGATGCATATGCTTTCCATGGTTTTTTGGGCTGCTTTTCATGAATTCAGAGTCAATTTTGCAAAATAAATTTGTTGAAACAATCTGTTTTGGCAAATTATAAAACTAAATTATATATTGTAAAATTCATATGTTTTCCATGGTTTTCTGGTCTGCTGAACATAAATTCAAAGTTGAAATTGCAAAATAAATTTGTTCAAACCATTTGTTTCAACAAATTATACAAAAATATATATTCTAAAATGCATATGTTTTCCATGGTTTTTCAGGCCGCTGATCATGAGTTCAGAGTCGATTTTGTAAAATTAATTCGTTTTAACAAATTATGAAAAAACTTTATTTTTTAATATGCATATCCTTTTCTTGGTATACCGGGCCGCTGATCACGAATGTGGAGTCGAAATCACAAAATTAATTTGTTTCAACTATTCGTTTACACAGTTTATAAAAAAAACTATATTTTTTAATATGCACATGCTTTTTGTGGTTTTCTTGGCCGCTGACCATGAATTTGGAGTCAAATTTGCAAAATTATTTTGTTAGAACAATTTGGATTGCCAAAATATAAAAAAAATTTTGCAGTTTCTAAAATGCAAACACCGAGAAAAAAAAACTTCTACTTTCTGCTATATATATTGTAAAAAAGACAAAAGTATTTTACTTTTTACAATAAATATTGCTGTTTCACGGAATTATTGTAGTTTTTACAACATTATTGTAAAATCTGCAATATTTCTTTCACATATACAATATTGTACAGTTAAACTGCTATTATTATACAAATTACTATATGTATGCCAGTTTTTACTACATAATTTTGTAAAATTTTAAAGTACAAAATGCAAATTTTACAGTCTACATCAGGGTGTTGAATTGGAGCAGAAAATCGCTCCTATCCGCTCGAAAAAGTTCCTCTCCAGAGAGAAACTTTTTCCAAAATCTTCCTATATACCTACTATAATTTTCCGCCAATTAATTGAGAAATAAACATACATACAAGGTTGCTAGTTTTTTCGTTATAAAAATAAGTCTTTCCCTAGTGATTTGAGATTTTATAAAATTTCCATAAACACTTTATAAAATCGTTATAAAATAAAAGATTTTTTAAAGTGGATTCTAAAATCTACTTTATAAAGAATTTATAAATGAAATATTGAAATACATTGTTTAAAGAAAATCATAAACAACCTATTGTGACGTCAGAATCGTAATTAGCGACCTCAAAAACTCTTCGAAAAGCACTGATCTTAGAAATTCATTGAATAGAAAAGTGTGCTCCTGGAATGACATGTCTAAAATAACAGATTAACTCTGTTATAAAAAACTACAGGGTACTCTGTTGCAACATTTTAATAAAATCAATGTGTTTTTTTTAACAGTTTATCATTGTTACGATTTTATTTTATTGAAGCTGTTGAATATAACGGGAAATCTGTTGAATTTACAAGATTCAAATTGAGAGATAGTAAATTGTGTTTTATAAAGTTTTTATAAGCTTCTTATACAATTCCGGTATTTTTAATTGAATTCCGCTTTTTTTATGAAGTCACTTTTTAGAAACTCAATAAAATCTTTATGAAAAGACACAATCTTCAGGAAGTAGATTTTAAAATCTACTTTATACAAATGCCGTCATTTTATAAAGATTTCATTAGGTTCTTATAATGTGATTTAAAAAAAAAAAAGCGGAATTTTATAGAAAATACCGAAATTTTACAAGGAGTTTTATAAAAACTTTATAAAAATCCAAACAACTAGGGAGAGACTTATTTTTGTAACGAAAAAACTAACAACAAGTATGTATGATTATTTGTCAATTAATGGGTGGCAAATTATAGTAGGCATATACTTTTGACTTTTTCCGTATATGTTATCTCACTAAGTTCGTAAAGATAGGGATATCACGAAAAATAATCAATGTTCATTGCATAAGAGAGATTTCACAAAAGAAGTTTCTCCCAGTATATGTGAATGAAAGAGAGCTTGCGGAAAATATGTTCCTCCGCCTTTGGAGAGGAGGAAGACTGCGAGAAATTTTTTTCCTCCTCCTGCGGAGCGCAGGATGATTTCAAGAAACGTTCCGCTTCGGAGAGGAGGAAGATTGGATGAAACGTTCTTCTCCGAAGCCGGAGAGGATAGAAAATAATTCCGCTCCGGTTCAATACCCTGGTCAAAATATTTATATACTTGAGTCAATTATTCTGGTGATTCACGCTCCAAAGACTCAAAATCTCTGGCAATGCTATGCGGTCGAACAAAAGCGAGAGCACACATCATATGTGTAGCAACTTGGATGGAACGATCTTCAGGGTCACAGTATCTTCTTTGTAAACCTTCATTTTGAATGTGGCGGTACATGCTTTGGCAGAGGTGGAAAAAACAGCAACGCACTTCGTCTTCGCCTACGACGTTTTTCACAGCATTTATTAGGAAAAACAGTTTTAATAAAACCATAAAATTCAATATCAATATGATGTATATACTGATATATAGGAAAAAGCTGAGAGTTCCTTATTTACTCGGAACCTAGCACTTAGCCTTCACTTCGCTACTTTATACCTGTATTTCGAGGCTTCAATCGAAGCAATCGTCATTGCTCACGGTTTTAATGTTCTTAATTATCCTAGCAGCAACCACCAACGCGATTTTCCGGTCGAATCTCCTCGTATATTGGTTTATTTACGAACCAATTTCGGCATCAGCTCGATTTTCATCTTGAAAATTGATGGTGTTATGATTATTCACGAGAGTTCTCGGAATCGCCGCTGAGCGCCACTGTACTACTGTGTAGGGTATGTCGGTATGTGTAGTGTGGACAGTGTGGTACAGTGACTGTAGTAATTTATCGAACTCAGTTATTTTCCACCATCTTGGATATATATATATCAATAATCTCAGTTGACATTAGTAGAATTAATAAAAAAAAAAAAAAAAAGTCCGATGAATCAACTGAGACCATACATACGGAACCCCTCACATTTGGATTATTCGAGTAGTTCTTCCATCCAAGCACATGCAAGAATCAATTATCTCGTTCCGTAGTTTGCATTTCCGCTGCGAGGTAGCGTGGCAGACGCGCTAAACATCCAATAATCGATGACATGAGTCAGAGCATTGTAAGAATTTAAGATGGCAGATTTACATAATTGTACAGTGTTGTATTAGTACATTACACAACAAGTTGAGTATCGGGAGTTTTACCATAGACGTGAAGTTGGCGGTGCAGGGTCGTATGAATCGGTGGGGTATACGCGCGCGCGCCGCGAAGCGGCGCGCGCGTATACCCCATCGATTCAAACGGCCTTGCATTGTCAACTTGACGTTTATGGTGAATCTGTCGATAATCAATGAGTTGTGTATACTATTTTTCACAACGAGTGTATCGAAAATTCGATTTGCGGGGTCTGACGAGTATGAGCGAAAACTACACATATAATGTATATTTTCACAGCAGAAATAAAACTTCCAGAGGGGGCCGCGTCGAGGTGGGTCTCAGGGACGGGATCTTTGGTGAAGTTTCGAAATACGAAGCACACGTTGTTGTCAGCACGTAATAATCGCGATTCCTTGTATCATAAATTCTTTGAATCTGAAAAAGGTGTTCACCCGCACGGAGGTGGGGCGGACGACGGGGGGTTCGGGGGGCGGAGCCCCCCGAGTTAAGGCAAAATTTAGTTTATTTAAAGAAAAATATTAAAAAGCCTCAGCCCCCCCGGGATAAGGAAAAACGTAGAATTGTAAATTATAATTTCTATTACATATGTCTAAAAAAAATTTAAAGACAATTCTTGACTATTCATTTATTAAATTTGATTTCATATCATTTCACAAATTCAAATAAATTATTTAGTTTCATCATTTGAATAATAATCATTAACATAATTAATTTATGCTTTTATTTTTCTCCTAATTATTATTTTATTCCATTCAAATTATAATTTCTATTATGTCATAATACAATTTTTAAAAAATTTCATATAATTCTTTAATTAGTAAAGTTAATTCAATTAAATTTTACAAATTCAATGAAATAATTTTGTTTTATAATTTTTATAATCATAATTCATCTCATTAATTCATAATATTATTTTTCTTATGATCATCAATTAATTTCATTCATTATATTATTTTTCTTATAATCATGACAATTTGGAAAAAATAAATTTATTAACAATCGTTTCGAAAAAGAGTGATTACAATTTTTTATTGGCACAGTTACAATTCTTACATAATTATCATACGTGGCTTTTCAAAATAATTTATTTATTTTGGATTTGATTGATAGTCACGTTGCAATTTTGAAAATTCATAGCAGGATTTCCAACGTTTTCAGTTCTGTTTAGTGTCAAGTCTAAGCTATATGTTCTTTGGAATGGTTTAGCGAACGGTACGAACTGATGTTTTTTGGTTGTAGAAGTTTGTGACACAATGTTTAGATTCCCTCTTTGTACTTGATCATCAGAATTGTAGTTGATCATCGTTGATATTAAATCGCCAGTTTTTCTTTTTTTTGTGGCAGAGTTTTCAACGTACCCTGAAAAATTTGACGTTTGACATTACTTTATTCAAACTAGACATGTAGGTTCCTCAATTTTTTCATACCTTCTGCGACAGCTGAGGATTTCCACCCTCCATGCCGTTTTACTGTCAAAAAATCAGCCCCACTGTCCGATAGAATTGTGGCGGAAGTTCTCCTAAAACTATGCCCGGTGTATTTCTCAGCATCTGGCAATTTTAAGTACGTAGCGATAGTCTTTGGAACTTTTGCAAATGAGTTGATTCCCATGTTTTGGGATATACATTTTCCTTTGTTGTAAGCAATGAAAAAATGATCAGTGGTAGTATTATTTGGTCTGAGATCTATGTATTTTTTTATTAGATCATAAAAGTTTGCACTAATCGCATAGTCGCGATCAATTTTTGTTTTCGTGTCTTCAATTTTCACCATAAACATTCGGCCTTCTGTTTTCACATTTTGCATTTTTATTTTTGAAAACTCTCCACCTCGACACGCGCCTGTTACGCCGAAAATGCAAACAATCTACAACAATAGTTATTCCCAAAAAATTTTTGAAACAGGTTTTACAATTTTTTAAATTTTTTAGATTAATTAATCATTGTGAAATCTCTTCAATGTTTGTTAATTTTTTGGAGCTTTCAAGATTTATAAAGTAATACAAACTACTCAAAAAATTATTCAAGTTTTCCAAGTTTTGGGTATTTTCTAGGATAAGAATTACTACTGAATGTTGTTTACATATATAACTTTTTTTAATAACAAATGTGGAAATATAAAATTGATTATATATGTTCACATTTAAATTTGTTTTTATTTTTCGATTTTTTTTAGTTTGAGGTTATGAGTTACATTTTAAAATCAACTTCAACAAAATCAAATTTCAACATAAACAACATCAAGTAGTACACTTGTGCCAGGAATTACCTTAGTTGCCAAGTAAATCTCGTCTGGAGCTTCGTCCAGGAATTTCTGAATGTCCTCAGGCTTGAAAATTTTCGATTTTGTTGGTTTGTAGCCTTCACCGTTCCTTTTCAAAAATGTCGCCAAGCGAGTAAAGGAATTCAGATTGACTTTTTCGCGGTACAGTAATGTTGTTTTTAACATTGAAAAAGTGCTCCACAGTGATGAGGGTGCCATTTTTTCGCTTAATTCTCCGAAATAGGCCAATAATTCTTCTTCGGAGAATGACGGCGACCCTTTTTGTTTTTTCCATTTCATGAATGCGTCGTATGCATTATTGTACCGTACCTTGGACTTTGTGGGAATTATTTTTTCTTCAGCTTTTTTGGCCGCAGCCAAAATTTCATCAGGTATGCTCACTTCCTGCACTTCCCCAATCATTTTTTCTTTTCCCGTGTTTTTCGATTCGGATAACGACGCCATTATTGACAATATTTGAACAATCGTTCAAATGGTACAAATGTCAACAAACGTGAACATAGCTGCGCTCGAACGATAGATATTCATAATCGATTCTATCGATTTTACAACATACCACAACAAGAAACATGAAAAACTAGTGACTTTTATTTACCTCACCCATATGAGTGAGGTAAATGAAATCGAGTGGAGTAAATGAACCAACCTGAAATCGCTCATTTACGCCATGCTCGTCAGACCCCGTAAATCGATTTTTCGATACTCGAGTTGTGAAAACAGTTTTACACCACGCCTGATGTCGTGCACTTGCATACATTTATATATATAGTAGTAGTACAGTTACTGTACTACTACAAACAACTGCACACAACTACACAGTATTGTTCATTTGCGTGCATTTGCGTTTATCTCATCTATCGAAAGTCTAAACAGTCATGTCTTGGTGATTTCACGGAAAATAAATAAGCACGGCACTGTGAATCACTTCATTTACTCTCAATCTTATAATCGATCAGTGGCGTGATGGAGAGAATTCCCATCTCACGCTCTTAAAGTCACTGGTTCGATTCCTGCCAGGAACAATTTTTTTTTTTTTTTCTTTAAATATGATATATATATATATATATATATATATATATATATATATATATATATATATATATATATATATATATATATATATACACACACACACATATATATATCTTTTTGTTTTCTTTCATTCTTGGAGAAGCGTGAAGATATATTTTCTCTACCATCATTCGGGCATTTTTTGTCGTCATCTAGTCTATTGTGTCCAAGTCATTGGGTCGGAGACATCATTTGATAAGGTTTAAAGGGAAAGAACGAGGAGGAAAAAAGTAAATTCTGTCAGGAAATTCGCGCATGAAAATATTAATGCGATCGCTATTTTGTAAAAATTTTCAAATTCTGCGTGAAAAAACAGAGAAATCGTTTTTTAATTTTTAAAATAGCATGACGAGTGAAGAATTAAGATTTTTTACATTTCCAAGTCTGAAAACATTTTTTATTCCCAAATTCTACTATGAATTTCAGAATCCTTTTGCAAACGTGTTTCTTTGATCAATACCAACATGTTGCAGGTAATTTTTACATTGGGTTTTTTTTTGTTCCACAGTGTGATCATCATTTTTGGCCCGGAAATAGCCAAAAAAATAATGTCTTTCCACTCCTTGTGTTTTTATGTTTTTATCAACTACTGCAAAAACAGTTTTTCGCTAACCGATTTCTTGTTTTCACAATGTTATTAATATTTTACAAAAATAGTACATTGTTTACCGCGGTGCATTATTGCTGTACTGAGGACTAGGCTAGCAGTCCTCGGCTAGCGCCTCGGACGAAAAATTATCGTCCTTGTCTGAGGATGGCAAATGCGCCAAGGTTAACATAAGATTTTGTACGTCAACGGTTAAAAACGCGAGTTTGAGCGGAGCGGAAACGAGCGTTTTCTGCCTGGAGAGGTACAAAAAAATTTTTCAAAGGTTATTTTTGAGCAAATCTGCAAAAACACATGTTAACCGTTAACTTTTGTGAATAAAAATTTAGGTAGTTGGTATTTTATCCTCTCTAAAAAGTTAAAAAATCATAATTACTACAGTATTTAGCTTCGGAAAACTTCCTCCGTGGCGCATGTGCATAAAGTTATAGGCTTAAGATTTCGGTGTTCCCTTGCCCACCGTATTCCGAGGCAGTGGTGTGTTTGTGAATCTGGGTGTTGACGTTTATGGAAAGTGACAGGTCGGGTTTTTTTATGAATTCTGACTTTGACAGATCGTAATTTTAGATTAAATTCAAAAAGTCAGTAAGACCCAAGCTACTACCCAATCTATAAATAGATCAATTTTAACATTATCAAAATCGTTTCTTCATAACTCATAAAGGAGACGTCAATAGTTTGAAACCTAACAATCTCTAAAAAAAAATTATGAATATTGTACATTATAGTTATGCAGAAATGAAATCCATTAGTCGGCATGAAACATATTCTTTTTTTTCTTTCAGCCAAACCCGAAAAATTTTCAACTCGCCAAACATCCGCTGATTGTTTTAGAACCTTCTCAAAATTTGGAGTAGTAAAGATACAAATATGTGATAGATTTGATAATGAATACAATTTCATTACAGCCGAATAGAAATTATTTATCTGAGTGAATGCTCAGAATGCTAGAATAAGTTATTTTTGTAGGTGCTCTTTATTATTTCACATATGAAAAAATTTGTTCATAGCACGTCATATACTAAGCTCAAGTAGTCTAATAGAGCAAAAAGTAATATGTTCTTGAATGCAATACAAAAAATTTTACGAATACTTACAGCTCAATTGTAACGGAGACGCCGATAAAAAACCTCCTCCAACATGATTGGAGGTCTGTTTGTGTACAATCATAAGGGGGAGGTGCTAATCTCCCGTGTGTACCGTGATGACATCGGCAGAAACGCGGTTGATGCGTTCCGCGTCAATGTAATCCACGCTCGTCAACAGGTGCGTTCCCCAGTTACAAACATTGCTCGCACATCTTTCTTCCACATCAAGCGAGCCAACATTTGGCTGGCCGCTGTTACCAAGCAGAATGTCAACGCCGCTATGGTTTTTGAGTTCCTCCTAAAAATCATCGACGTGATGCAGTCGTATTTTGGCAAGGTCACCGAGGAGAACATTAAAAACAATTTCGTTCTCATTTACGAGTTGCTTGATGGTAAATCTTTTTTAAATATTTATTTAACAAACGCACAATAACAAACATCCTAAAAACGAAGTATTTTATGTAGGCCTCAAATTGAAGGTAAAAAATGTTTCTGACTACAAAATATTAGAAGGTATTTATGATTTTTATTTACAGAAATTCTGGATTTTGGCTATCCACAAAACTGTGACACAGGCGTCCTAAAAACGTTCATCACTCAACAGGGTATAAAATCTGCAACCAAAGAGGAACAAGCCCAAATTACATCACAAGTCACAGGCCAAATTGGTTGGCGCCGAGAAGGAATCAAATATCGTCGAAACGAGCTCTTCCTGGACGTTCTCGAATTTGTGAATTTGCTTATGAGTCCACAAGGTCAGGTCCTCAGTGCTCACGTTGCTGGAAAGGTTTGTTTTCGGTTGAGAAAATCGATTCTAAAGGATCCTCACTTGAACTTGACCAAACTATGTAATCAAACTAAAGAGATAAGAATATGATTCTTATTCTCAATGATATGTAATGTTAACTAAAACTTCAAATATTTATTATGATAATATTTCTGTACAACACACAAGGATACATGTACTCAAAGTGAACAAGTAGCCAGGAAAAATCCTGTTTGCTATACCATATAGTATGGAGTGAGAAGGCGGTCTTTAACTCCTACAATTATGTGCACTCTCTCACGTTCCTTTAGCGCTATTTAGAATACTAAACGAGAGCCCTAGAGGAGCGAAAGTAAGAGGGCATAGTAAAGACGGCCTACTTGTTTTATGCTATACCGTACAACTTCTGTGCATCGAGTCTTCCATCCTGAGTTCTACACTGTGAGTGGATATTGTGATTGTGACGATTAAATCCTGCTGGGAACGATAATATCGAGTTGCACACACAATCTGGGGAGATTTTGCTAGGAATGATTTCACATACGGGTCACTGCAATACACGTATTCTTGTGAGCGTATCGTGACGTTCAGGATCTATCTACTTGTCACTAATAGACTTTAAAGTGCCTGCGAACATCCGTGTCCTCCCTATGGGAATTCATATAATTCCCAAAAGTATACAAGCTGATTCTTAACGGAACCAAACGCATTCCGCTGCGTCACGCATACGTATCCTTCACAAAGGCAAATATATGCTTACGTCCAGAATCACGTAGAAAGTTGGAGTGTATTGTGCTCATCGCAATATCCACTTCACAGTGTAGTATCCTTAGCAACACACATACATCGTAGTATTTTTAATAAAGAATAGTACTAAAAAAATTTCAAAAGCTGAAAAATGGATTCTCAAGTTTTGTAAGCGCTGAAACCTGATGTATGAGAGATATGAATATTTGTCCATTTTTATCTTAAATATCAAAATCAGAGGACTTTTTTTATTCAAGAGTATTTCACAAGAAATTTTAAGGCTTTGTAGTGGTTATAGATATTTTTGTGAATCAGATAATTTTTATACTTGGATAATTAAAACGTGAAAAACTTTATTTCTTTTTTTTCCCTTCAAGGTGGTTATGAAGTCATATTTGTCAGGCATGCCCGAGTGCAAGTTTGGAATAAACGACAAGATTGTAATGGAGGCAAAGGGTATGAAAGGGGGTGGTGGTTTAGGAGTTAGCGATGATCCGACAGGAGCTAGATCAGGAAAACCAGTGGTCGTAATCGATGATAGCCAGTTCCACCAATGTGTCAAACTTTCCAAATTTGAGACAGAGCACGCTATTAGTTTTATTCCGCCTGATGGAGAGTTTGAATTGATGAGGTAAAGAAACATTTTGTTGGCATTTTAAAAACTCAGTCACAGTTTAATTCCCTATCATCTTGAGTCTTTCAACTTTTCCTGCAGACTGATCGTTGAATATTTTTTAATATATATATTTCAATAAGTACTCTTGTCCTTTTCGACTATATTCCAGTCCATTCAATTTCATCAGCCGATGAAAAAGAATTTTTTAGTCTTAACTTAGTAGAAACGTTAAACACAAATTTTAATCCTTGATTCTCCAGTCCATTTATTTATTACAGTTTTCGTCTTCAACCCTTTGACCCGAATGCGGGATCCTTATCAACACCTAAAATTACAATACACATTGTGTACATATCATTTTCACAACTCGAGTATCGAAAACTTGACTTACATCTGCCAAGCATGGCGTAACTGAGCGACTTCAGGTTAATTAATTTTCCCCACTCGATTACATATACCTCACTTATATAAGTTAGGTAAAGGAAATTGACCGTGGTAAATTAACCAACCTACGAGGGGGGACCCAAAAGTAACGGGAATTAGGCGGTGGGGGGACCGCGGAGGGGGGGATCGGGTTCTCCACTGGTTCTCTTCCAAGCTGCTACTCTCCCAAGTCAGTGTGCAAAATTCATTTGCTGTGAGTGCATTCGTTCGTCCGTAAGAATTTTTCTAGTGAAACGACTTTTTCCGTTTCGGCGAAAACGTGAAATGGCTGAGTGCGGAGAGCAACGCGCGGCTGTAAAATTTTGTTTTTTGTTAGGAAAAACACCCGCGGAAACCCTTGTGATGCTGAAAACAGCTTATGGGGATAATGCTTTGAGTAAAACACGTGTGTACGACTGGTTTTCGCGTTTCAAGAATGGAGAGATGTCAATAGAAGACCAACCTCGTTCTGGGCGCCCCTCGACTTCAAGAACGGACGAAAACACTGAAAAAATCAACACTCTTGTTCATGAAGACCGTCGCCGAACCATCGATCAACTTTGTGAGATGTCTGGATTGTCATGGAGTTCAATTCAGAGGATTTTAACTGAAGATTTGAGCATGAGGAGGATTGCAGCAAAATTTGTTCCTCGCCTTCTCTCCGACGATCAAAAGGAGCGTCGACTTCAGGCCTGTCTCGAGCTGCAAAATCAGTTGGATGAAGACCCAGATTTTTTTCTCAAGGTTATAACTGGCGATGAATCATGGTGCTATGGCTACGACCCCGAAACAAAGCAGCAATCAAGCCAATGGAAGACACCTCTCTCGCCTCGTCCAAAAAAGGCACGGCAAGTGAAGTCCAACATCAAGACATTGCTCATTTGTTTCTTCGATTGCAGAGGTATTGTGCACGCAGAACTTGTTTCTCCAGACCAAACGGTCAACCAACACTTCTACTTGGAGGTTTTGAAAAAGTTGAGGGAGAACATCCGGAAGAAAAGAGCGGATCTTTGGCGCACAGGAGATTGGTTCTTCCACCACGACAATGCACCTGCCCACACAGCGCTGTCCGTGAAGAAATTTTTGACCAAAAACGGCATGACACCGATTGTTCACCCCCTCTATTCACCGGACCTTGCCCCCTGTGACTTTTTTTTGTTCCCTAGACTCAAAAGGGACATGAAAGGAAAACGTTTTGGGACTGTAGAAGAGGTGAAACAAAAATCGCTGGAAGGTTTAAAAAACATTGAAAAAAATGAATTTCAGAACTGTTTTGAACACTGGAAAAAAAGATTGAACAAGTGTATTACAGTCAATGGGGGTTACTTTAAAGGTGATAAAAATTGTGTGTGAAAAAATTTGTCAATAAAAAAGTTGTAACGCAATTCCCGTTACTTTTGGGTCCCCCCTCGTAAAGTCGCTCAGTAAACCATACTTGGCAGACGCTCAAATCGATTTTTTTGATACACTCATTGTGAAAAATGTAGTACGTACACAACTTGTCAAGTATCGACAGATGCACCATAAACGTCAAGATGACAACGCAAAGCCATATGGATCAGTGTTCGTGGCTTGCACAGACTCTCCACACTAACTCATGGCTCTGCGTCGCCAACTTTATGTTTATGGCAAAGCTCCAGATACTATATTATCATCTTTACAAGAGCAAGAATACAATAAAAGTAATGGTAATGATAATTATAATATACTTGAGTAGCTTAAATACACGATTTTCTCGTGCCTATAGGATTCATTCATTACTGGCACAAACTATTCATGTCTAGACTATTGTAAGTCCACAGTGTGCGCACTGAATAGTATTTCATCGATTTTTTTCATTCTTTTTTACCCTTGTAAATCTTGCGTATCTCTCTCTCTATCTCTATCTCTATCTCTGCAGCGCGCTTTCTCTCTTCTCTTGACTGCTGTGATAGCACGTGACGCGTCTCTCCTGCCGGCCAGCCCACTGCCCTATTTATCCTGACCCCTTGGCCACAAGGGCCTTGGTCTCGGATTTTTTGTTTCACACCCAAGCCAGCGTCCAAACTAGAGCATAGAAATTTCACTTCAAAAAGAAATGAAATTGACTCAGAAATTAAATATTAATCATTCTACTACACACGTTCTTGAAAAAAAATGGGTCTAGGATAGACAATAGAAAAAATCGGGTATATCCGTTCAGAAGTGAGTGTACCTTGTCTAGAAATGGGTATACGCAATTTTTTTCCATTATCTAGCCTAAACCCTCTTCGTTTCCAGACTGCATGTAATATCAGTTTAATTTTAGGGCTTGATAAAGACCTTGAATCGGGGTCGAAACGTCGTCGATTAATCTGTTGTAAACAAATTGACTGGGAAATCGAATAAGGAAGTAAACTTTATAATTTATTAGCAAATACCCAGTGTAAAATCATTCATAAAATTTTCTGTAAAAGAAAATGTGAATTTCGCTTCATGACTACGACTGATGAATTAGATGTCCTAATTTTAAAATAATTATTTTTTTTAATGCCTAGGTACCGTACAACGAAGGATATTTCCCTTCCGTTCCGTGTAATACCTTTAGTGCGCGAAGTTGGCCGTACGAAAATGGAGGTCAAGGCTGTACTCAAATCTAACTTCAAGCCCTCTTTGTTGGGCCAGAAAATAGAAGTGCGTGTGCCCACGCCTTTGAATACGGCTAGGGTGCAGCTAATTTGCCTGAAGGGTAAGGCCAAGTACAAAGCCTCTGAGAACGCCATTGTCTGGAAAATCAAGCGCATGGCAGGCATGAAAGAAACTCAGCTGTCTGCCGAGATCGATCTCCTCGAAACTGACACAAAGAAGAAGTGGACTAGGCCACCTATTTCCATGAATTTTGAGGTACCCTTTGCACCCTCTGGCTTCAAGGTTCGGTATTTGAAGGTCTTCGAGTCAAAGCTCAACTACTCGGACCATGACGTCATAAAATGGGTTCGTTACATAGGACGCAGCGGACTTTATGAGACCAGATGTTGATTCAAAATACTCTGCCATTGTCTCGCGAGTATTTGGGTTTACTCATTTGTGGTTTTCTTTTATGGGATCAGGATATATGCCGAAACTCAGATTCAAGTCTAATGAAATCCATTCATCCTGCAAGGGCAGCATTATTCCAGTTTTTTTGCCTTTGAATGATTGATTTCAATATCGTAGAAAAGCAGCGCCATCTGATTTATGATTTTCGCAAGTGGAAGTTCTAATTTTAAGACCTTCTGAACTATATTTTTTAGTAAGGTAACTTGAACCGAAAAAGTTAAACAGTTCATTTTCTGGGGTCCAAAACTTACAGGTATCAACGATCACACGGTTCTAGAAGAAGAATTTGTAGAAATCGTTTTTCGCTGAATTTATAAATTATGAACTTGTTTTCGATCAAATCGTCAATTGATTGATGATCAACGTTGTAAAACAGATTAGATATATATATATATATATATATATATGTGCATACGCATATAAATGTATTATGCAACTACAAAGGAATCTTTCGAAGATTGAATGTATCAGTATGTTTAAAAGAGGAGAGAGAAAGAGGGCAGGGGTATTTAAATAATACGATCAGTTGCTTTGATTCATTCCAATAAGTGGTCGACTTCGATGTGCTCCTAAATCTCATTTTTGGAAGTGTAGAAATACTATCAAAGTATTTAGCTAATTGAATGTAATTCAATAAAGGTCCGTTATTATAAAAAATTACATTTTTTGCAAGTGTGGCGTTTGTCTTTTTGTATAAGGTAAAATCTTCAAAGAATTTTCTCTAATTTTTCCACAGTTGATCGATGAAACGCAATCGAACGAGTTGTACTATCAAGCAACATCACTTTGTAAAAAATAATGTGTTTTAACCAGAGTGAAATAAGTTCAAGTCTACTGAATACCCTCATTACCGTTAAAATCTTTGAACCAAATATATGGCGTGGAACGAAGAAAGATAGAGGAGACCAAGGCATTTCGTGACACTTTTTGTGTTCTGAATTTTTACAAATTCATAAATTTAGTTATTGTTGTACAACTTGTTTTTTCCGAAAGCTTGAAACCTTATCTATTGAACCCCGAAAACAGGATTTTCCTATTCCAGACCTCACAAGTAATATTTGTCAGATAGTAAAAAGTGCACATCGTCCCTAAATGCCCTGGTACCGGGGTAATTAGGGACAGGTACCGGGGCATTCAGGGACAGGTACCGGGGCATTCAGGGACAGGTACCGGGGCATTCAAGGACACGTCGTTTGTAAGCAAAAAAATGCCATGAAAAGTGAAGAATGTGTATTGAAGAGTTATTTTGTGCTTAATACTTTATTGACTTCAATACTTGCAGAAAAATGTCATATACAAAGTATTTAATTGTTGTCGCTGGATTCTGGCTGATATGTTCTTGGATGTCCTGTGCGTGCTGGTTGATTCCTTGTTGGGTTCTTCGCTGTGCTCGAATACTCTTTTTTATTGGTTGTTTTGCGAATCCTTTCGGTAGGATTTTGTTTTGTGTTAGTTTTTTTTCTTGCGCTGAGCCAACTCCTGTTCTTTGGCAAGTTGTTGCATAGTTTCTGGTTTAGTCAAAATCAGGCCATTTTCTTTTTTCTTCCTATGTTTTATTTCTGTCGAGTTCCGCTTTCGAAAATAAACGAATAGTGTGAAGCCTTTCATTTAGTCCTTCAACTGAGGCAAATACTTTCCATGATGGAATTACTATCCGTCGTGGTTTGGTGAAATCGGTGTAGAGATGAACGAGACACTTGGTATGTTTCAGCTGACATTCTGATTGACAAACCTTCATTTTCCACAGCTGCTACCGCTTTTTTCATTTGATCAGTTGTATCTTTTTACGCTTATGATTGCCCAACACGTTCCTGTCAGAATAATAATCGGTTGTTATTTCTTTTAGTCCTGAAAAACAAAGTGTCCCGAAATACCCCGGACATGTGCGTCCCTAAATGTCCCGACACGATTATTTTGGATTTTCGCTGTATACAGATTTGACTAATTAACTTCAGTTTGAATTTGAATATTAATTGTGTTTGAAGGCGTACACGAAATAAATATACTCACCTGTTTTGGTGTTCTGCAGCTCCTGATAAGCAACACGCGAAAACGTAACAACGAAAATACTTCGTTTTAGTGTCAGAAAACACATTTACTTCTTTACACATAATACACTGTGGAACAAAATTTGGGTTTTGTCAAATCCCAATATTTTTTTTTCATGCAACAGGTAGGTATAGGTCACTGAAACACGTATGCAAAAGGATTTTTAAATTCATAGAAAAATTTGCGAATTATAAATATACGAAAGTATGGTAATGCAAAAAACTTATTTTTCATCCTATTCTAAAAATTAAAAAACCATTTTTTCTGTCTTTTGATACAGAATTCAAAAATGTCTACGAAATAGCGATTGCATAAATACTTCAAAGCGCGAATTCCCTCATGAAATTAATTTTTTTCTTGTCATTTGTCTCGGATTCATTAATTTGTGATTTATCCGTCTGAAAATGCTCCCCGTATACTTTTTTTTTTCTTTTTCTTTCATTCTTTGAGAAGCGTGAAGATCTATTTTCTCTACCATCATTCGGGCATTTTTTGTCGTCATCAAGTCTATTGTGTCCAAGTTATTGGGTCCGAGACATCATTCGATACCGTTTTAAAGGGAAAGAATGAGGAAGAAAAAAATAAATTTCGTCAGGAAATTCGCGCATTAAAATACTCATGTGATCGCAATTTTGTAAAGATTTTCGAATTCTGTGTGAAAAAACAGAAAAAATCGTGTTTTCATTTTTAAAATAGCATGATAAATGAAGAATTTAGATTTTTACATTTCCAAGTCTGTGAACATTTTCTATTCGCAAATTCCGCTATGAATTTCAGAATCCCTTTGCAGTTGTGCTTCGGTGACCAATACCAACATGTTGCAGGTAATTTTTACATTGGGTTTTTTTTTTTGTTCCACAGTGATATGTAACATGTGAAATCGACTTAACTCCGTGAGTAGAGTAGTTAGCAACATAGGATAATTTTTTGGAATTTTATCAATGTTACGTTTTTAATTGATTCGCACTGTCCCGGAACGCCCTGTGACTCGAAATGCCCCGGTCTCTCCTACCTTACAGCATCTCACGACTTTTTGAGAAAAACCCCGGTGAACCAACCGTGGAGTCCACATCCACCAAAATTTTACTCCACGTGTTGTGTTGAGGAAAAATTGACGAAATAACAGCTACATATTGAGAGCTTGTTTCCGTTGAAATCCACAATTGACTATAAAATAAACGTTTTTTACTCAATTTTTGCCCAAGTCCAATTCGCCAAACGTTGTGTGGTCCTGCGGTCGCAGAACCATACAAATTATGCCCAACTGCGTTGACTCCAAGAAACACCAAGAAACAGGCAAATGTTGAGGGAAAATTGGGCTTTTGTGGGAAGGTAAGTTTTTGATGGTTAAGGTAAATATTGCCCGATCGTGGGTATTCCCCTCCGCACTGCGCGGCTGGGACTCGATTTTGTTTTCGACTCAGCTGTCATCGGCTCAGCTGTAATCAGCAGATTTATAGGTATAATGTACTTTTGACTCGGGCCGACTATAATGGAATAAATACACTTAGCAGGTAAGTTTGATTTTTCTAGATACCCGACTTTGCTGCGAAAATTCTGCAAGAAAGTTAAGAAAGGCTGAAAGTCAAAGTCAGAGAAATGAGCGACAGAAAATTGAGGTTAACGGTACATATTTTTTTTTTATCCGACATTTTAGCTCAACACCGTCCCAACTATTGGTACACATTTGACCAACTTTTCTTGAATTCGAGAAATTGCGTTTCAAAGTCGTCAAATGTTGGTCAAATGTTACGGATTGCGTGGACCTCGCTATATGCTTAAAAATTGGCCAAATGTGCGGCAATTGTGGACCGATCGTAAAGTTGAGTTACGTTGCCCAAAAATTGGGCATTTTTTTACTCGACTTCTTCGCTTAACGTATTTGCCCAAAAAACAGGGTGGTACTGCGGTCGTAGAACCAATGATTTTTTGCGCAACTCGACTAGGCAATTTTAACTCAAATCCAACTCCATTTGGTTCACCAGGACGTAATTTCAAATACTAGGTCCTTTTTAGTGGCTCGAGCAAGTAGTAATGTTCGCCTTCGAATATTCCTTTTCACTACAAATCTCGAGGGACAAACTGGGAAACCTACCATTGATTAATGATTCTGACTGACAAAGACCTGGCAGTGTTTCCTATAGTTCTAGCAGTATTTCCTCAGTGTATAGACATTAATGAAAAGTTTATAGAAAGAAAAAAAAGAATATGCTCGATACACCAAAATTCATATAAACTATAGGAATAATCGCTAAAAAATTTTCTCAGTGTAAGCATTTGATCCTAAAATTAAATTGATATTCATACATTTTGCATCCAGACAGTTGCTTTATACTTTAGGTATTATTATTTTCTAATTACTATAATTTCAGTTATTAGGCAATATAATTTCTGTTTACCATTTTTGTATCGAGTTTGATCGAAAAAGATTCAACTTTGCTTTTGCAATCTTTGAGTTTCTCGAGTAGCTGCGCAACGGTTTTTGTCACTTCTTGATAATCTGGAAAATTTTAAGATAAGAAAATGAAAATTCTTTAAGGGATGTTCACATATTACGTAACGCTCCAGGATGATAGTAGGAGGACCCTTCTTTACGAAGTGTTACGATTGTGGAGGAGGCAGGGATCGACTTTATTTTATCACATTATTGCGTAACTTAAAGTAAATACGCAAATACGATAAATATTTTAATTTTTAACATTACTGGGGGAAGGGGGTGAGAACGATTTGTGGCAATAAATCAGGAATAGGGGAGAGTGGTCAAAAAGTCACAAGCTGCATAACGTAATATGTTCACAACCGTTTGTCAGTAAAATCATACTACTTTTTCTTACTATTTTTATACAAAAGAAGTTGTTTCAGCCGGTCATTGTCTGTCTTCAAAGTCTTGTTTTCGAACTGCAGAACTTCTACTTTTCGAAGAAGTCTGTCTTTTGACAACCGACAATACACGTTGTCTTCTTCCTCGTCGTCTACCGACTCACTTTGCTCTAAATCACTTATTGCCTGTACAAATTAAAAAATTAATGTTTAACAATAACCAAACAAGAAATATAATGCAATTCATTGCTTTGAGGAACTGAACCTTTGATGCGAAGTTCAACACTTCGTCGTCAATAAGGTTTTGCGCGCTTACTAGTTGGGCTTCCTTCAAAGCCTTTTTGTCTGCCCTGCGCATCCGTTTGCCTGTCGCTATTTGGGTACTACGCTTCGGTTTTTCAACTTCAAACGGTGAAGATATAGTATATTACGCGACAAGGGGCGAAACCGAGCCAATACAAACGAACGCGAATTGGCTCGGTGAAGCCCCGTTGTCGCGTACGATATTTTTCACAATAAGAATATCGAAAATACGGCGGCTTTCGTAGTCGGCGCAGCTGTACGAAAATAGCCGAATGCAAGTAAGCGGGTGTGAAACTTTACAAACCCAAGGGTTTACAACCTCTATTTTACAAACCCGAGGGTTTGTAAAGTACTTCCGTACCCGCTCGCTTGCATTCAGCTATTTTCGTCACTCTGCGCAGACAACGAAAGCCGCCATTTTCGAAGTTCGTATTGTAAAAAATCTTTTTTCGTAAAAAGTTTTCTTTCGTTTTTTTGAGCTCCATGACCCCATGCGTTTCGAGATTTTTTAATTTGGTTTGCATCTGCTCCCACTCTGTTCAAAAGGTTTATGATATTTATACCAAAAATTAAACTTGAGATTCAAATATGAGCAATATATTTCTAGAGTCAAAATTTATGTCATGTCAAAAAAATAAAAGTAAATAATACAATTAACAATTCACTGTTAACACTTCAACTATAAAGGAATGTAAAAAAAGGCGTAGTAAACAATGATGCATAATAACAATTGTAGACTTGGAAGCTATTCAATAATTTCAAAGTAAATCTTTTAACCATCGAATAAAAATTTTATTAAAAATCGAACCCAGCTCTTATTTTTTATGATAGTTAAAATTCAAAGTGAAATATTAAGTACCGAATTACAATTTTTTAATTATAAAAATGAGAAAAATAAACAAACTGCTTGAAAAGTATTAAAAGCAGTAAAGAGTTTTTTCGAAAAAAATTTTTTTAATTTCCTTTTATAAAATTATTGAATGTTGATTGCAAAACTGATGATTGTTTATTCCAAACTTGTTTATATCAAATATATTCCATTGTTACTGTGTATTACTGTTCAATCAGGCATACTTAAATATTCGATATAGTAGAGACAAGTATAATTATTTTTTGATCTTCAAGCAAATGTTAACTTACACGAATTTGCTTTTCATACCCCCTATCGCCAGTATCTTGATATATACTGTTATCCATTTCGCATTATCGATTTTTTTTCCATTTTATTTGGAGGCAGAATGTCACATAATGGCCATTTGGTCTGAACGGATTCTTTTTCGTCAATTATACGTTGGACACCATCAACTTGAATATTTTTAAGCCACTTCAAGTAACCAACCGATAAGTTGTCATCTTCAATGTCAAACTCGACAAGAATGCAATTTCGGTTGTCAAATCTGAGAAAACAACAGTATAAAACGATTTTATGTTTACGTAATGAATTTTTCTTACATTTATTGATACTTCTATTTACATATTGTTGGAATTTGTGTTTGTTTGCAATGCCATATGTGCAATTCAAATTGATTCGAATCCTATTCCCGCGAAATGGCGCCCCTCTGGGGTTGTGTTGACTATATATATATATATATATATATATATATATATATATATATATAAGCAGAGTCCCTGCAAAAATTGTACTGTGTTGAGTAACTAAAAATAAATACTACGTCTTATCCGGAAGTTGTTGTTTAATTCACGCGATCTCGATCAAAAACAACACATATTATTCTATTGAATATTTCCTATACAATTTTCCATATTAATAGAGTTGATGTCGGAAACTCTAATCAAATCAATCAAAATTTCCTTTAAAAAACAAAGTTACATCAATAAATGAGAAAAATATAAGTTTCAAAAATTATGCATAAAAACGTAAGTGATATATATTGAATAAAAATGTAATGTTGCACTCGTCGGGGTGATGACGAGTGAAAAATGGGTTGCCGTCCACTGATGGTTTTCTCGTGATGAGGGGGTCAGTTGCAGGGAAAAAATTCGTAGAATACTTGTAATTTATTTATTATAACAGGTCTTGATTACTCGTACATGGTTATTTCTAAAAAGCCTCTTCTTATCGCCCGCACTCCTCTTTATAGAGAGGTTTTATCATTGTAACTGTGCGCATAGCCTAATTTCATGTTAGAAATATGATGAAACTCCCTGGATAAAATTATCTATGTTCGCTTGAATGATTTAGAAATTAAGGTCTTCGATTGATAAAATATATTGAGAAATATTGTATTTGGGACATTACAAAAAGGTAAAATCATAAAAACATAAAAATACGTAAAAAAAACGTGAATTTAGAAAATTGTCTCAACCAATCAAAAACTAGGTCGAAATCTACAGAAATGCTGAAAATCTGAAAAACTTTAAATCTTGGATTATGAAATTCTAGAAATCTATATGAAATTCCTCTGAAGGTATCAGCAAATCTTTCGAATCATAATAAAAAAATTTTAAAAAGACAAAAAGTAATATATATTTGTGAAAAAACTGTGTTCTGAAAAATCTCAACAAATGCATACGATCTATAAAATTTCAAATCTCAGAGCATCAAATTCTAAAAAGCATTTATAGCAATACATTGTTATACTATATAAATTTAGAACAGTTCTAGAAAATGCGACTACATATTTTAAGTAATTCAAAATACAAAAAAAAAGAACTTGATAAGACCTGAAAAATGTATATAAATGAGATTATCCTTTCTTAAAATTATGAACTGAATTTGGTGACATTTATTTCCGAGGACGCATGAAATTGACTGCATGTCGATTGTTTTGTGAACAAAGTGAAAAAAAATTGCGAACTCGCTGTGAGAATGAGTAGTGATAAATTAATAAAAGAAAAAAAAATCTCAGCCCACGTCATGATGCTTGGTTTTTCTTCAATTTTGCTAGTAAATATCGAAAAATGGCATGTTATTGTTTGTGTGTGTATAATGAAATTTTGAGTCTATGTGTCGTGGGATGAGAAAACGTAGCTTAGCGGCAAAAGCCGTAAGGTTCACTTCGGAGCGACTCGAAATTTTGGGCCTGGAGCCCGGAAGGGCACCATGCTGTGGAGCACTGGGGAGGGCTACTGTGTTCGAGCCTCGGCTCGCTTAAATCATGTAAATGTAAGCGTGATTCGTTCCAGCACTTAACGCTGGACGATCGTAAAATTTCCGTAAAATAAAATTGTTTGAATCTGAATTTTTTACTCGTTGCTGTAAAAGATTGAGATATTTGTGCAAAATGAATACGATTTGTTTTTAGTTTTTTTCAAAATCGATGAAAATTAAGGAATGTATGATGCTGTTCAACGTGTGACGTGGAAAGCAATTGTTCATTTTTACGATTGAAAAATAATTGAAGAGATAATAATTCATATTATGCGTTAGAATTTTTCACTCACAATTCAAAGTTTTTTCGATACTGTATGATTTTCATAGTCTGGAAAAATACATTTCAGTCTTTTGTGACAATTTGGTCATTTATTTCATTTCGTATTTATTCAACGCCGCGTCATGCATCTGGCTCTTAAGAATCTTAAGAATTTTAATACCTAACCTTTTGAAATTTCACTGTTAGTTTTTCAATGTATCTGTAAATTTTAAGAAAGAATTTATTATACTTTTCAAGTTAGTGTTCTTCGGGAGAGACACTTGTAAAGACAAGAGACGAACGTCTCCTTTTTAAAAATTAAAAATACAGTTTTTGTTTCAGAAATATTTGCTCGTTTTAGCTGTCATTCGGATGATTTTTATACCTAACATATTATTACGTAAAAATGAGTACTTTGGAGGAAGAATATTCACAGTCAGTGGAAACTGCGTACGCGTATTCTGTTCGAAGTGTAGAACGTAATGAAAGCGAGCTAGAAAATTCTGTGATTGAAGTGAGTACAGTGATGTTCAGTACAACTTGAAAAAATGTGAACTTTAAGAGTGGTTCTTTAATTTTGAATGAATTCCGATTCCTCAAAGATGACAGCAATCAGAGTGACGAATTTTTCGAACTAAGTGAGCGAGACCTGCAGGAAGATGAAAAAATTGAAGAGTTTTTCGCGCCAGAAGCTAAAAATTGTTGCCGAGACTGTTGCAATAAAATGATTCCAAAGGAGTCAGTGGTTGCGTATAGCTACAGAATACACAGAATTTTTCACATTTGAATTTATAAATACGTTTATAGAAATGAATAGAAATTCATGGCGTTATTTATTCTATAATTTTTCATCAACGACTTAAAAAAGTAACTTGCTGAATTTGTGTATTCATTTTATAAAGAGACGATTTGATATTTTTAACTGCTGGTATTTACTCTGTATAAATTGTTTATTTTTTTCATGTCCTCCATGAAATTATAAATTACATTGAAGAGAAGTGATTTACTAATTTTTTTTAAAGCTTAAATTTTGTCATATTCAATCCAATAATTTAAAATACTTCATCATGATTCTTTTGAAATCTAATGATTATTGAGCCCAGATTAAAAAAATTTTTTTTGAACATAATTCATTAATTAATAAATAAATTGTTGAACAAAAAATTTTTATTAGAAAAATTTTAAATTTATAGAAATAATTTTGCGGATTTGGAAAAACATCAACAAGATTTAGTGATTTTGAGTCACTTGCAAATGTATCGTCGTCAAAAATTTATGGAAAAAGCTTACGCAAGTAAAACTACTCGAGGATCATCAAGGTACAGTGAGGAGGGAATGACTCGTGCGACAGTTCGTTATTATTTTTCCGATTCGCAAATTTGTCGCAAAATGTATTTTTTTTTTTGCACCGAATTGCTGCAACACGGTAGTACAATAGCTTTTTAAAACATTTTGATGAAAATGGCCTCACATTTCGAATCCATAAATCTAAAAACAAACCAGCTAATAGGGGAAGCGTTCTGACATTGGACGACACGCGTCAAGTTGTAAATTTCATTGAAAATTTAGCAGAAGCTACTGCTATACCTTTACCCGGTCGCTTACCCAAATTCTGCGATTTCAAGGTGATGAAATTACCGTCCTCGGAAAATAAACTGTCAGTTTATAGGCGTTACATCGATGCGTGTAATGATTCGAATCATAAGAAAATTGAAAGAACTACTTTTTGCAAAATTTGGGATAAATATTGTCCTTACATTAACACAATGAAACCAGCAGACGATTTATGCAGCGAATGCCACACTCATAGTTTAGCTATAACACAAGCAGCGAATTCAACTGACGAAGAAAAAACTAAAGTGTTGAAATCTGCGAGCGATCATTTACAAGCAGCCAAACAACAACGTGATTTTTACAACTCTTGTAGAAATGAAGTAGTTTCGGGTCAGTTAGAAAGTACGCAGGTTTTGTCCTTCGATTATGCTCAAAATGTATCCTTCCCCAGTTCCCCACAACAGGTTGGCGCTTCATATTTTAAAGCACTAAGAAAATGTAGTATTTTTGGGATTCATGACGAAGCAACTCATGTACAATCAAATGTTTTGATCGACGAAGAGGACAGTTCATCAGCAGGTAAAGGTACGAACTCAGTAATAAGCATGCTTGATTTTTATTTGAATAAGAACCTAACTGAGTCTGTCATTTTTTTTGCTGATAACTGTACTGGACAAAATAAAAACAATGCCGTACCGCATTATTTATTGTGGCGAGTAATGTCAGGACAAAATCAAAACATCACTCTTAATTTCATGTTAACAGGTCACACGAAATTCTCCCCAGACCGAAGTTTTGGAATTTTGAAATCGAAATATGCAAAAGCAAACGTTGATTGCTATGAAGACGTTATTAATGTCAATAATTCCTCTCCAAAAAAACTGAATATAGCGGTCCCTAGTGTCGATCCGCATACAAAATCCAGAAATATTGTTTAGGCTCGGTGGGATGAATATCTAAAACAATTTTTTAAACCGATTCCTGGAATTTCCAAATTTCATCATTTTCAATTTTTCAAGAATGGTAAAGTAATTGGTAAAATGCTTGCTTCATCTGAAGACTTAGTATTAAGAAAAGAAAGTTCAATGCTCGGTGCGGAACGCGAAATTTTGAAAATATTAATACCAACTGGGCTTTCAAATGAACGTGCGTGGTATTTGTATGAGCAAGTTCGCTCATTATACACTGACGGTACCAAAGCAGATTTTCTTGCTCCGAAACCGATCTCAGAAAACCCGAAAAAAAGAAAAAGAATGACATCAAATTCAGATTGAAATAATTAACAGCAGGTTAACGTCTAAGGATCAGTTTTATTGTTCATTTCAAGAAGAAGTGTTGTTATGATAAAATATTGAAAATTATCCCAATAATTCATTTATTTATGTTTTACGTGGCCCATGATACGTATTTAGAATTAAACACTCAATAAAGTCAATAATAAGCAAAATTCCGACACAAAAAATTTTTTTTTGTGCTCTAATACTTACAATTTTCGAAAAACTTTATGAAATACTGAATTTTTTCACTATGCTTCGGAATTATTTCTGTAAATAACAAAAAGGAAAAAAACAATAGTTAACTATTTATATTTTTGGAAAATAAATTTTCTTATTTCTGCGCCAGATTATCGAAAAATTCAAGTGCTCTAATCTAATTAAAAAATATTGCAACTTAAAATAGGGAAGTAGAACTGTCACGAAATTTTTGTTTGAAATACTAAGTTATGAAAGGTAAATGTATTTTAGTTCTAGCTACACACCACAAACATTAATTCTGGATTTTGTATTTTAGTTATTTTTATTTACATCAAAAAATGAAATGTTTTAGTATTATATACAACAATTATACTTAGAAATAATGGCAATATACACGTTACACGTATTTATTTTGTTAGCTTTTTATCTCTTTTCACCCCGGAGGCTTCGAAAATTATATATTCTGATAATTCTAACTTTATTTATGTATTTTTTTTGTTGTACTTCTTTGGTCCTTTCTTTACTACGTAATTTAACAGATACTTCTGGTTTTCTGACAGAGATTTTCTGTGTATAAAATAAATTTATAAATAATACAGACTGCAATATATTTCGTACGAGAAGCTTTTAACGGCATCATACATTCCTCAATTTTCATCAATTTTGAAAAAACTAAAAACAAATCGTATTCATTTTGAACAAATATCTCAATTTTTTACAGCAACGAGTAAAAAATCCGGATTCAAACAATTTTATTTTATGGAAATTTTACGATCGTCCAGCGTTAAGTGCTGGAACGAATTACGCTTACATTTACATGATTTAAGCGAGCCGAGGCTCGAACACAGTAGCCCTCCCCAGTGCTCCACAGCATGGTGCCCTTCCGGGCTCCAGGCCCAAAACTTCGAGTCGCTCCGAAGTGAGCCTTACGGCTTTTGCCACTAAGCTACGTTTTCTCATCCCACGACACATAGATTCCAAGGTTGACATTTGATAGAATGTCATCTTACAAAATTTTTCGTGCTTGAAGAAAATACAATATGAAGTGCTTAGGAAAAATAATGGTAAATTATCATTGTTTTTTTTAACTTGCATGTTTGTTTACTTTTTAAATTTTTCAAAGTTATGTTCAGAAATACGTCTTATTTTTTCAGTTTGTCGTGTGAAAAATTTTTTTTTCAAGTTCATTAATTCAACAATTTACATAAAATTATACAAAAACTATCTTTTTTTTTATATAATTTTTAAATCAAATGTTTAAAATTTGTAACTCAATACTTAAATTTGAAAAATATAAAATTAACTTGAATTTAGAAATGTCTATATTGACATACAAAATCGATTAAAAATTCTATAAATTGTTTTTTGATAGAAATCAATTTTTACTGCCAAACGTAATTGCATAAAATCATAACGATGAAGAATTCAGATTATTCATATTTTATACATATTTTTTTTAAATTAATAATTTTTTTTTTAGTACGAAAACTAAACCATTAAATACGGAATAATTTAAAATAATAAATTAGATAAGAATTATTTGTTTTATTTATTAGGTTCAATGAAGTCGTTATTTATTATTTTATTTATTTATTTATTTTCAATGGTATAATCTCTAATTTGTTAACTTAAGTTATCAATCATCAAATAAAATTCAATTATGAATAGTACTAGTACCATAATAGTAATCGAATCATTGATGATATACCCTGACGGATCTAAGGGAACGCAGTGGAACGCAAAAGAACGTTCTTTTGCGTTCCATTTTGTGACAAGTAGAACGCAAGTCGGGAACGCTCGGAAATCGCATTTAAACTACTTTCTTCAATGATTTGCTACATGAAATCATGTTTTTAGGTTGAAAAAAGATACTTTTGTTACATGGAAATGTATTTAAAAGCTATAAATGTTTCCGTTCAAGTTAAATAAACCTGTAAAAGTGCAATAAATACTTGGTTGCGAGTAGCTTCGGCGCATGCGCTATGAGTGAATTCCATTCGCGGCATGGCCACTGAAGTGGTTACCGAGGGGCCCAAGGGCGCTCTTGCATATTTGAATTTTGAATATGGGATATCCAATGAAAATTGAATAATAATTAAATGACAATATTACTTTTTTTTTTTAATGATTATTATATTTCATTTAAGTTACAATCTTTGAAATATGTAAGTGTACTTTATGAACGAAAAATTTTATGTATTATAATAGAAGTTTTATTCTGTCATTCTTACACCTACCTTAAAACTCATTTTCTGAGAATGTAATTTGCTTGAAGAACATAACTTTGCTGTGTTTGGGATGTACATTATGACCGTTAGGACGACCTATACAAATTTTTTATAAAATATGTAAAATTTTTAACATACAAAAAATACCTAACTATGATTTGATTCTCATGTTAATAAGTTTACTTTTAATTATTATTTACACATTTATTATAAATTGAAAAAAGTATAAAAAATTAAAAAAAAATTTTAAATGATGGATCCAATGTGTCTTAAATTTTTATGAATATATGAAATATCTGTAAAACTTAGTATACAGAGGTTTTTAAGGTAGCTCATTTCGAAAATAACACTTACGATTCCAAATTCAAAATAGCGGTTGCAATATGGCCGACATTTTTTTTTAAATATAATATGTTTGAAAAACCTAGTATAGAGGGGTTTTCGAGGTCGCTGATTATGAAAATCACTCTTAAAATTAAAAAATTCAAACTTTAGGTGGTCTAATTTGTCGATTTGTATGTTTCTTGATTGGAGCGATTGGATATTTTTTGATAGTCAAATACGTTCACAAATTCTATTACTTTTACCCAAGAATCATTTCATAAAACGAGACACTTATGCGCAGTAATGTGAATATCAGGAAAAATAATATTCAAGCAGAATTGGTTTTTTTTTCCAATTCAGGTGATAGGTTCGAAAAATTCTGACCTTTAAGAATAGTCATTTAAGTTTTTATAAAACTCCTAAAAAATTTCGGTATTTTTTATAAAATTCCGCTTTTTTTATAACGTCACTTCATAAAATCTTGAAAAATAGATGGAATCTTTATAACCCTAGTGATTTTGAACCTTATAAGAAAAGTTATTTTTTATAAGAATTCAATTTCTCATAAGGCGACCTTATAAATACCTTATGAGAAACTTAAATTTTTTTAAAAGAATGGGTTGAAATAATGTACAAATTACTTCTTTGTTCCATCCTGAAATAATTCTAAAATTTTAGAGTTTTTAATGTTGTAGTTTTTTTTATTTATACTTAATGACTTTTTGTAAGCTAAAACCGTACTCACAATTATTCAATTATGAATACTTCATAAATATTTTTTTCATTCTAAAATATTAAAATAATGGGATTTCGTATTTTGCGTTCTTAGTTTGAATCTGTTAGTTTGATTCAATAAAATGAAATCGTCACAATGATAATCTGTTGAAAATAACAGATCGATTTTATCAAAATTTTGCAACAGATTAACCTGTAGTGTTTTTAATAGACTTAATCTGTTATTTTTGACCAATCGAATTTGTCTCCGTATGCTTTCATTTTTATAGTGAGGTTACATCAAGCTCGGAAAACTTGTTATGACTCATAGAAATTTATGATTGGCGTGATTTGCGTTATCGACAACAAACTACCAATGTCCTTGACATTTTTATCAGTTTTGGTAGTTTTCACTCACTCCAGGAGCACATTTTTCTATTCAACGAATTTTTGAGATCAATGGTTTTCGAAGGGTTTTTGAGGTCGCTAATCACGATTCTGACGTCATAATCGGTTATTTTTGAATTTTTTCAAACAATTTGTTCCAAAAAGTTGTAAAAAAAACTATATTTTCTGAGATGCATATGCTTTCATGAATCCAGAGTCGAATTTGCAAAATTCATTTGTTTCAACAAATTATAAAAAAAATATTTACTAAGACGCATATGTTTTCCATGGTTTTCTGGGCCGCTTATTATAAATCCTCGAATGAATTTGGAAAATTAGTTTGTTCTAACTAATTAATTTAGAAAATTCTACGTAAGATTCATGATCAGCGGTTCAAAAAACCATTGCTGGCATATGCATCTTAAAAAATACTATTTTTCCATAATTGGTTAAATAACAGGTAGTTTTGTCAATTTTATTTTTCGAACTAGACCTTAGATTTACGATGAGCGATGTCAAAATCTGTGGAAAGCATATGCATCTCAGAAATATATATATATACATGTGGCGTGGACTGAGGAAAGGGTACTAACAGCACCAAAAATCGAATTCGAGATAGTCAGTGATTCTGAATATAGAAATCTTGCTCTATCAAACGTGTCTACTCTTTAAAATGTATGACTTTTTTAATTCATTAAAAATTGAGGTACAGAATTTGACTGTACATGCTACGCTTAGGGACTTTCTTTTCAACCTCGTTTTTCTCGAAAAGCGGCGAGGTGCTGTTAGTACCCTTTCTTCAGTCCACGCCACATATATATATTTTTTTTTATAGTTTGTTGAAACAAATTGTTTAAAAAAATTCATTTTGTAATTTTGACTATGAATTCATGATCAGCGGCTCAAAAAATCATGGTAAGCATGTGCATCTTAGAAAATATGGTTTCTTCAATCATTTGTTGTAACAAATTGTTTAAATGAATGAATTTTGTAATTTTGACTTCGAAACCATGATAAGCAGCCCGGAAAACCATGGAAAGCATATCCATATCAGAAAATATAGTTTGTCCATAATTTGTTAAAATAAATAATTATAACAAAATAATTTTACAAATCAGAAACTGGATCATAGTCAGTGGTCTAAACAATTATAAAGTACCTAATTTTTCATAACCCACTTCGAAAATCGCGAGTTTTATTACAAAGACGAACGTATTTAGCGCATGCTCAAAAAGAAAAAAAAATACAGAATCAATCTGTTACGGCAAAAGTAACAGATTCATCTGTACCAATATTTCTCAAAGTTACAGATTGTTTCAATGAAAAATACTTCACAGACTTAATCTGTTAAGATTTCAACAGATTCAGATTAAGAAAGTAAGTTTCATTTTTGAGTATATGATAGCATTTAAAGTTTCTAAATCGATTGTTCTTTATAGCAAATTTGAAATAAAAGATAGAAATTCTATAAATCTTAGCTTAGAGATTTTGTGAGTTCGGATGCTTCGACTTGAACGTAGGGGCAGTGAGTGCTGCCGCCTATCGGTGTGTGTGTGAAGGAGATGTGGAGGGGTGCGCGGAGGCGTCACTGTTGAACGGGCACTTTTAGAGTATACACCGTGTAAAGAAAGAAACAAATGAAGAGTGTGAATCCTGAGAATTAGAAATACGAAAGGTTATCGGCCCAGTACGCAACTGCAATGTGTTTTTTTTTTTTTTTCTTTTCTTTTAATCGTTTTGGGTTTCCTTTCTCTGCTGGAGGCCCGAGGTTGACACAGGAGTTGCGAAGGGGATGCTTGGAACGACGGTGGGCTTGGAGCAGCTTACAGGAGATTAGGAGAAAGGAGAAAGAGGTGAGAAAGTGTAAGCAGGGACGTTGAGCGAGAGGTTTCCGGGGTTGTCGTTTTCCCTTTCGGGCGAAGTTCGGGTCGGGGGAAAGCGGGCACGTGCCCGGGGGGAGGAGGTGCGATTGTCCCTGCATTTTAGAGGACGTTTGGGGAGGATTCGCGGGCCCCGGGATGGAATCAGACGCGGGTTACTCGCAGGAGGAGAGATTACAGGCCTAGGGGGTGTTTTTGAGTCCACAAGGTTGGGGGTTAAGGCGTGCATTTTGGCGGGGTGACTGGCGTGGTCGGCGGCCATTTTGGCGTCGGTGCCTGGCGGCTGCGGCGCGGCTTCACTCCTGGTTTCCTTGTGGCACGGTTGATGGCGCCTCCATCGTTTCGCGCGTGTGGCGAGAATTTTGAATCATGGTGTTTTAAGGGGCACGCATTCTTTATTAGATTGACTTGTGATTTCACTTGATGATGTTTTAAGAGGTGCATATTCTTAATTATACTTTCACTTTATGTTGTTTTATGATGTTTTTAAGAGGTGCATATTCTTCATTATATTTTCACTTTGTGATAGTTTGTGATGTTTTAAGAGGCACGTGGTTTTTATTTCACTTTGTGATATTTAAAAAGGCACATAATTGTGATTTCACTTTGTGATATTCTGTGATGTTCTAAAAGGCACATGATTTTGATTTCACTTTTAGATATTCTGTGATGTTTCAAGAGGCACGTGGTTTTTATCTCACTTTGAGATGTCTTAAGAGGCACATAATTTTGATCTCACTTTGAGATGTCTTAAGGGGCACATAATTTTGATCCCACTTTGTGATATTTTGTGATGTTTTAAGAGGCACGTGATTTTTATTTCACTTTGTGATATATTGTGATATTTTAAGAGGTACAAGATTTTGATTTCACTTTGTGATATTTTGTCGTTTTTTGCAGAGGCACATTTTTTTGGATTTTATTTGGATTGGTGATGTCCGACATTTTTTTGGAATAATATTGGTGACCTGGGGTGGTAAATGAGCACATGTGGAAGCGTGCTGCTTTCGCGGGGGCGGACATTGCGCTGACGATGGCAGGGTGAATGGCCCGAGATGTCTTTTACTCTCTGTTTCTCGGGGATTGGGGCTGAGGTTCGGGTGGCTGCACTCCCGTATCACTGGTTGTCAGTATCCAGAAGGAGTAATCGTGGAAATGAGCTTCCGGAGTGGCACGCTTGCTTTGTTTTAATATTTTCCGATACTCGACCGGGTCAGTCTTAGGGGTTGGCCTTGTTGTGCGGACCGGCTTCCAGTTCAGGGCTGGGGGGATCGGGTGGTCCCGTGGGGGCCCTCACGTGCGCGCATGGCCACCGGTCTCTTCGGCAGACCCTATCTGCGGAAGCCGGGGGTTTTATTTTAATGAAGCTGGGGACGGGGTGCGGGCGTGAGTGGCGCCACGGGTGCGCTGGGTTCCTCGCTCGGAGTGGTCCTGGGGTGCAGTGCATCCGGGGTGGCTCTGGGTTGGGGGAATAGCCTGAGTGATTTAAAAGAAGCCAGTACCTGGAGCTTCGGATCGAATTGCGAATCGCAAGGCATGCAGAGTAAGAGAAAGAGAGATCCGGAGTTGAATCGTTCACTTTATTTTTGCTTAATTAACGAGACTAAGGCGATGTTTCCTAAATCCCGGTATAGATGTCGGATGACAATATGGACGTGGACGGTCGGTTCGACGACTGTACTAGTGAGGTAGAGGTGAGGGTCGCGAGGAAGGGAGCAGGAAGCAATGGAGCAGGAGTAAATAGAGCTCAAGAGATCGAGACTGGTAATTAGTTTGAGATAAAAGCTGTGAATTCGAGATTCACAAATGAGAAAGAGCTGAACATAATTAAATAAGAGGAAAGTGTAGAGAAATGTAGATCTACAAGAGAACTTGAAGAGAAACTAGGTACTTATTGAAGTTTCGGATTTCAACAGAAGTTAAAGAGAAAGGAAATGAGATGAGTCCTAAAGAGAAGACAAGAATTGTGAGCAACATCCGGATTTCAAAGGAGATCGAGTCGAGGATGTTCTACGATCGACAGAAGGCAGCGGCTGAAACCATCGAGCGGGCTGCGGAGAGACTCGAACACGCCATGGTAACCGTGACAGCGGCAGCAGCAGCAACTAGCACCCAGCTAGAAAAAATGATGGCAGCGACCCGGGATGGCATCGAGCTGGAGCGATTGCGAATTAAGAAGAGGTAGAGAAAAACGTTATTCCTAATACTTATAAAGAGTCGAACGACATAAATGTCGTTAGACTTAAGAGAAAAATCGTGAAGAGACACAGCAAAATCCTAAAGAGAAAATGATACATGCAGAAAATCAGCGTCCCAGTATTCGGAGCTTGATCAAAAATACAATAGAGAGAGAGCTTGATTGTTTGAAGGTTAATATTAAGAGAGATTACAAACAGTCACTCGAGGGTGACATGGAACTGTGATTAGATCATTTGAAGTCGGAGTTGTTAAGTAGCGATTTGTTGGAAGTGATTGACTTGGGGGCTAGACCTCCGAGCAATTTTTCAGAAAACCAGATGATGAAAAGGAAAGGACTAGTTAGGAACATCATTATCAACCATTTAGATGAGAAATACCACAAGAGAATTTTGGGAGAAAAGGAGCCTATTGAGATTTTGAGGAAATTGAAAGAGTTAAAGAGAAGTGAGATGAATGTAACACACACATCCGTACGAGCAAAATTGTACCAACTTAAAATGAGGAAGGATGAGAAAGTGGCAGATTTTTGTGACAGATACGACTCAATCGTCAGGCAATACGAGTTAAATGATGAAGCTGTGCCTCTCACTGATCAAGAGAAAAGATCATCCTTCTATCAGGTGGTGTCCCAGGTGATTCCCGAATTGAGAAACGCCGACCTGATTAGACGGCAAACTTCGCTCAAAGAAATGTCCCTTGAAGAAATTAAAATTTTTATAACGCAGCTGGAGGCGGAGAAAAAGAACGAGACCATCCATACCAGGAAAGAGGAACCCCCAAGAGCTCAGAGGACCTCCACGCTTGGACAAGAGAATAGGTGTTACAGATGTAACTAGTTAGGGCACTGGTGGGCTGACTGCCCATTAGAGGAAACGTCATCATGGTTTTTCTATGTGTGCCAAGGCGTCCGGAGGCACAAGGGGACGGAATGCCCGGGGAACCAGTAGGACAGAGAAAGTAAAAACTTTAAAGGTTATAACGGGAACTCTAGGGACAGGAGTAGGGGAGGTTTCAGTGAAAACCGCAGATTCGAGAATGAAAAGAAGGGCGGTCCTAGAACGAACCCGACTGGAAAGGTCCATAAAAAGGTCATGAAAGGTAGAGGGCAAGCGTTTACAAATAAAGAGGTACTTAAGAGCGCCAAAACAGCGAGGATTCAACAGGAAAAATCTGGAAATGCTACTGTGTTACATAACATATGTGAAAAATCCAAAGTGAAAGCTGGTACTAAAGATGCAGCAATGTCCATCAGTAGAAATTATCTTGATCCCAAAATAAATGATGTCCAAAAAAACAAACGATGAGCAGTGATACATCAAAAAATCACTAAAAAGACTATCAAATACTGCAGCAACAAATGTGGTAAACGCACTGTGAATGTATGCTCTGCTTGTGACTTGTTTTTTTGCAAGACATGTTTCGAACAAAAGCACCAAATTTTTGAAACAAAAGGTTAGAATAAGCAACATTGAGAGGAAAAAATAAAATACATCATTAAAAAAACAAAAAAATACAAAAAAATTCAAAACGAAAAAAAAAAAATATTGAAAAAAAACAACAACAAAAAATTAAAAAAAAAAAAACGAGATTTTCCAGAACACAACCTCCACGTGGTGAAAATCGAGCAACAGTGCAGAAATAAGAAACTCGCTGGCAAAAAGTGTTCGACTGATAGTCCTTAATTAATTAATTGATACGATTTTCGCTCTAAACCGATACATTGTAAACCATCTTCAATCTTGCATAACAGAATCCTCAAATCTGATTTCAAATTCGTAATCAGCGAGTTAGAAAACCCCTTAGACCGAATTTCAGCGCGAACTCGCGCCATTTTTAAGTTACCGTCCGCCATATTGGATCCACCATTTTGAATGTTTTAGATCTGAACTCAGATTCGTATTCTGCATCCTTGAAAACCCCTGGAACCAAATTTTTGCGTAAAATCTCGTTTTTTATCATTTTTTTCCGCCATCTTGAATCAGCCATTTTTAATTTTGGAGATCTAACCTCAATTTTTGTACAAAAATCACTCATTATTGATTTCTGACAAAGTTCAACACAGTATTCAACTATTCACGTCAAAAAACAATGTAAAACCGTTTCAGACCATTTTTTCAATGTTACGCAAAGTTTCACACTTTTCCAGCCGCCATTTTGGAAGTGCTAATGAAAATCAATTTTTTCCAAATGCATGGTTTTAAAGCACATATAATAATTGCATGACTTTTAATGAAAACAGTCCGATTCGAGTGGTCAAACGATTTGAAAAAATTACTTTTTTGGAAAAACTACCTCAAAAATTAGTCAAAATTTTCTTTTTAATTGCAAAATTTTTAGGGAAAATCATTTTTTTATGCTTTCCAAGTATGAAAATCGAAAAGAGCATACTTGAAAATAGTCAGGTACGAATTTTCGTGAGATTTCCATTACCCTGGCTCTGATGGCAATCGATGAAATATGATCATGCGAATACCTACAATTTGGGCGTTAATGGGTTAAGACGTTCGATGACAAAGTCGAGGACATAAAGATAGATTTATTTGAGAGAGAAAAGAGTGGTATGAGGAGTCATATGGCTGATACTCATGGCGACTTTATAAAGCAGTGTGTTGAGCAGGGTAGAGTGGATGTTAGATGGGTCGCGACTAAAGAGAACTTGGCGGACATGCTGACAAAACCACTCACTTTGGACGCTCACAGATATTTGCGGGGGAAAATTATGAATGTCGAGTAGGAGGAAATTTGACCGAACTAATGAGATATGTTACTGTGTTCGCAGGTCGAAAATAAAGAAGAAAGGAGGCAGCAGAGCCATGGAGACTAAAGAGCTGTACGAGGAAACTCAAGAGCATTGTGAATAAAGAGGATAAATTGTAAGGCGTTAGGAGATATCTGGATTGTAAAGTATTGTAATGCGTTGTGTGAGGCATTTTGAGTTTTTGTATTTACACCGATTTGTATTTGTCCATGTTCTAAATAAATCTGGGTTTTGAATTGGATTCAGTTCAGACTATTATTCTGTCGAAGAGAGGGAGTGTGAGTTTGGATGCTTCGACGTGAACGTAGGGACAGCGAGTGCTGCCGCCTATCGGTGTGTGTGTAAAGGAGATGTGGAGGGGTGCGCGGAGGCGTCACTATTGAACGGGCACTTGTAGATTATACATCGTGTAAAGAAAGAAACAAATAAAGAGTGTGAATCCTGAGAATTAGTAATACGAAAGATTTCTACGTATAGATTCATTATTATAATTTATAAATTTATGTACTATTACATATATTTATTATTTATTATTATTATTGTACATTATATTTATTATTTACATACTATTACATACTACATATTATGCGTATTATTTGTTACACACATTTTTTAGAAATTGATACATATATTTGTAAAAATTCATGTATAAATATATAAGCGTAGTACCACAGTTAGATTTTAATTCAATTGTACGTGCAATTTTGATGTAAATACTACAAAAATGATTTTTTTATCATGAAATGTTTCGATAATTAAATTTTGCATTTAGGGTGTCTGTACATATAGACTATCCGATATTCTAGATAATTTTTATTTTTATTTATAAATTCAAAATGAAAGGTTTGGAAAAATTTATATCATAAGAATTGTGCTACATCATTAATTTATATCATTATTTATAAATTCTTGCATACGTTAGACAAATATCATTGCTTTGATTTTGAATTTAAATAACTATTACGATACATAAATTTCTTAACATAAATACAAACAAAAAGCAATAAAAAAATTTTCGAAACATATTTTTTTCTGTCAAAAATCCTAATTATAACTTGTAACAATTCATTGAACCTATATTTTTAGTTTCTAAAAATTTCACGGACCTGAAAATTTTTGTTTTAACATTTTATGATTTAACAGTATCAAGATTTGGAAATTTGCATTTTAGAACGAATCAAATACAAAATTTTCATTATTCGGAAAATTTCAGAATAAATATCTGATTGATCAAATTTCATAAATTAATTGTAGTTATTTAACTGTAAAAATACTGCAAAAGTATTTTTTCTTTTTATTCTGAAATTGTTCAGTAATGAAATTTGTCATTGTAGATGTTGATATATGATAGAGTTTCTGAATTCAAAATCGATCATTCTTTATAGCACATTTAAAATAAAAGAGTTGTATAAATTGAGACAAATCTAGTAAAAATTCTACACTTAGGCATAAATTTACAAATATATCAAATGTGAGAATAAATACCACAGTCAGATCTTACTTAAGTTGTCCATTTGATTAAAAATTAAATATTTCAAAAATGATGGTTCTTTATCATAAAATGCGCCGATTATTAAACCCCCAAACAGACATTGCTAATGTAAAGGTCGGCCGTGCTTAAAGGGTGGTACACCATGACATATGTACAATTTTTTTATAAATTTTGGCGCTGTTCTTGGAAGCCTTATATTACGCATAACACATAATAATAAAAAAGCTTTTATTCGTTATTCGCAGAAGTAATCGAGAACCACACTGACATGAAAATAGTAGACTTAAAAGTAGTGATATCACAGCAAACGTCGCTCGAAAACAACAAGAATTCAACAACAATCATATTTAATGATCACATAGTGAAAACTATTGATATCTGAGAAAGCGTCGCTTTTCAAAATGAAATTATTTTCGAATATAAATCTAGAAGATAAACATTTAATAACGAAGATGAATATCATATTGAAGATTACCCATCAATATGATAACATTAAAATCACAAATTTCTCGCTAAACGATGATTTGTTTTCTTCCTTTACCCTTCAATGTTATAACTTCAACGCAATACAAAAAAGACACCATTCATCATTTCAGCACTTATGGGTTAAAAAACGCTCGACGGCCCGCTACATAGTGTTTTTAAAAATGTCTGTTTCTCATCAATCATCATCATCAATGGAAAAAGAACATAAGTCTGTACGTTATATCCTCGTTAATTGTGGAAATTCAGGAGCCACCGCGACTATCGAAGCACTGAAATCTTCTCCTTATATAATGCAAAAGTATAACCGGATTAATAAACGCATAGATTATAGATTATATACATAACCCTTAAGGTGATTCGGAACCTAGTGTGGTGCGAGAAAGACAAATAGAAGGGGAACCCGTCGAAAGGAAGTAGGATGAAAAAAGAACGTCTTCCGCCTAGTCTTAAGGTGCGCCACGGAAAATAATAAAAGCGGTGGTTCTAAGATTTGAGTCATTGGTGATCGAAAAACGCAAATAACGAGGCAAGAGTATACATAGAAGCTCACATGATTATTTCTGTAGGCATACATATTTCTTTGCACTCGTATCGTACTGTGGACAAAAATTTTAGTTTTGTAAATTCCATTAAAGCGGGCCGTCGAGCGTTTTTTAACCCATAAGTGCTGAAATGATGAATGGTTTCTTTTTTGTATTGCGTTGAAGTTATAACATTGAAGGGTAAAGGAAGAAAACAAATCATCGTTTAACGAGAAATTTGTGATTTTAATGTTAGCATATTGATTGGTAATCCATCTTCGTTATTTAATGTTCATCTTTTAGATTTATATTCGAAAATAATTTAATTTTGAAAAGCGACGCTTTCTCAGATATCAATAGTTTTCACTATGTGATCATTAAATATGATTGTTGTTGAATTCTTGTTGTTTTCGAGTGACGTTTGCTGTGATATCACTACTTTTTAGTCTACTATTTTCATGTCAGTGTGGTTCTCGATTACTTCTGCGAATAACAAATAATAGCTTTTTTATTATTATGTGTTATGTGGAATATTAGGCTTCCGAGAACGGCGCCAAAATTTATAAAAAAGTTGTACATATGTCATGGTGTACCGCCCTTCAAGCGACGGCCGACCTTTACATTAGCAATGTCTGTTTCTTAGGGTGGGGAGGGGATATCATAATTTTTTTCAAGAAATAACGATGAGCAGTTATCCATTGATTCTTATGAAGAATGTAATATACATTTATTATATTCGTAATAGGCTGCAGCACAATCTAAATCTTATTCAACTTAGCCTCTCTAAAAATAACACATACTATGCACCATGCGCTGATCGCGGCCAAGACTCTTGACGCAGTAAAAGATCGTCGACTCTTTACCAATTTTTGTTTTTTTGGTTACAATCTTTTAAAAATTCTGTGTAATGGCCACTGGTTATTGCAATCTCTTCGTGAAAAATAGCACTTATCAATTTGTAATTAACACCATTAATTTTGTGCGTATCTGTATGAACTCCTTTCAAACCATCATGTTTGACTTTAACTGATTTCGAGTTTTTTTCGTCGCATTTATATGACAGAAGTTTAACAATTTTGGAATTCCATCTCTAAAAGCTGTTGGAAAGTAAGATTTCTTTTTAGAGAAGATACCACAGACAATGACAATATATTTTGAAAACTTTCAGTGATTGTTGTATATTTACAATCTTTGTTCGAACATATAGTCCGGTAACATACTTTACGTTCTGCAAGTTTTTTTAGTGTATCTGTTATATTGAGGAGATCGTCAATAAATTGTGCTACATCTTGTTGTGCTGGTTGTAAGTATTCGACATCAACAAAGTGTTTGAAAGATAGTACATCGACGAGTTAATTTGAAGAATAATCATTCCAAGTTTGTTTGACAATGTGTAATTTCGGAAGTTTATTGATTGTTTTTTTGAAGGTGTGATTGTTAAACATACATTGGATAGCAGAGTTCGTGTAGCAGGAATTGTTGTCCGGATTATGTAAATCACGGGCATTTTTCAAAAGTTGTACTGTTGAGCTATTCGCTATTTTATTTTGACACCTTGTTACAAAATCATGTGTTGTCCACGTGTTGTCGCACACTTTTTTTAAAAGAGGTTCATTAATAATTTCAAGCTCCAAATCTGGTCTATATTTCGTCCTTAGCCTATTATACTCAACAATAGCGTTAGGATTCGCTTTGACCGAAGAAGGGTCGAACTTTACCAAATGCAACCCATTCAAAGACGTCACTCGAGACAATGCGACATGAACCTGAACATCCGCGAACATTCTGTTACCTGCATCTATTACAGCTTTTGTGAGACTTAAGCCTTGAGATTTGTGAACCATTATAGCGTAACTCAAACACATGGGAAATTGCTCACGAATGATGAAAGCTTTGTCAAGAATGTTGAATTTCACTTTTATTTTTTCTATTTTTTTCTCTATTTTAGATGACGTAATGATAGTAATTTTATCAATGTCGTTATTGTTAATGATGTTCCGAGTAACTGATTGTATCGTACCAATTGTTCCACTAAATAAACCTTTCGTGACATCTACGTTTCTAGTAAGCATGACTTTTGCTCCAATTTATCGTTTGGGGCAAGCCTACTGAAGTTGAACAATCTTCGTCGTCAGTTTTTAACATTTCCTGAACCTTCTTCTTTAGGTACGGAATTGGACAGCTGATGGCATCTTTGGCATATAGTATTATTTCGTCTGATTGAATACGTTTCATCATTTCTTCATTTAGAATACGGCACATACAAACAAACAGACAGTTGGGAACAAACAAACAGTTTCCATTGGTAAGCTTTTTATGAAATCGCAAAGTTCATGTAGCCTCCCTTCAACTCGAAAATCAATTTTACGCGATTCCAATACTGCGATATCGTTACTCGTTAAAACTCCCAAACGTATTCTACGAAGAATATCTCGATATGTTGTATCACCTTTCTGTCGCATATTCATTTTTAATTCTTCGTAGTCGAATAAATTTATCAACAAATTAAAGCTCCTCAGTGAACCGATGTATTTTTCTACTTCTTTAGAACTTAGTTTAATGTACGCTGGATTCTCACAGACCGGCGGCAATTGTAGCAAATCACCGAAAAGTAAAGTCGACTTTTTACCGAACCAGCCATTATCATCATCACTTGTGTTAAAAATCTCTGACAACCTCAAGTCAATGTACATCAGCGTTATGTTGGAAATCATGGATACTTCGTCAATTATGATAAGGTTTAAATTACGTAATTCTTTACGTAACATTTTTATTACCTTGTCGGACAGTGGCAAATATTTTGGCGGTATCAAAAACTCGCTTTTGATCTGCATTCAATTGAGTTATAAGACTGTCTACATCGACTTCCTCCATATTATCGTCGAACTTTTTAAAGTCATTCATAGCTTCGTTAGGCTCCATCGGATTGCAGTCTAAAGAAGTGTTTTTGCAAAACACGCAAAAAAGTTGTACTTCGAGGACCTGCATGCCCGCATCAAACACAACCATATCCGCCCGAAAAACGCTTCACTCCCTGAATACACCCTAGCGCTTTTGTGAATGGCAAATCTATAGACTAGCCATTATATTATTTATAAATACAGGATTGGTTTCAAATACAGTAGAGAGCCAAAATTCAAGACTTGTCGGAGAATTTAGAAAAAAAGTCTTCTAATTCGGTGGAACATTGGCGGTAAGTGAAGATTTTGACGAAAGATTCCCTAGCGGAAATGTCGAGACAGTGTCGAGACCATGCCAAGACGGTGTTTACTTTTTTTTATTTTTAACCACTTTGCAGTAATATTATCATGAATGGAACTATCAAAAAGCTACTCTTCAATTTATTAAAGATTTTGATGCAAAAAAAAAAGGTTTTCCACATGTTTGTTCACTGATATTCGTTTTTCCCTTATGCATCACAACATACCGCGATTCAAACAATATGGCGCAGCTGGCTCGCCCAAAGAGCAGTTGTGCCAATACAAAATTCAAATAATTCATAGAGAAACGTAACTACCTTTTTAACTGAAAAATATTATATTGTTGCTTATATTTTGATGTATGTATCTAAAATTACCAGACTATCAATATTTTATTATAAATTCCTCGTTCGCATCAAATTTTGGGAGTTGAACGTCAATATAACGGGTCTTGTATTTTAACGCATTGTCGAGACGGTGTCAAGACGGTGTTGAGACCGTGTAAAGACCGTACAATGTCTCGACGTTTCCACTAGGGCACGCACTGAAGCAAAAACACACGCAGTGACGCATTGCTCCAGCACGTGTCTCCAGGGACTGAAGCATCTGCCGATCGGAAATGGGCGTATTCGACGCGGCCGTAAAAGTCCTCCAAGTACAATTTTTTCGCGTGTTTTGCAAAAAGTATCGTTTGCACCTTGGACCGTGGACGTGGCTTTGTCCTCGGTACAAAATATACTATTTTGTCAAATATATTCTCTTCCGCTTCGACTTGTTCCCTGATTAATTGTTCCGCTTCCTCGATAGCTTCACTAATTATAGTTCTTTTTTCGTGATACTTCATAGCATCTTCTAACACATCTTTCGATTTTTGAAACGCTTCTGCATACGTGCTATGGTCACCTTTGATATCTTCATAATTCCGCCAGGGTTTGAATAACAGCAGTAACCCGTGAAAATACTTTTCTGGTTCGGTCTTGACATTGAACCTGTTATGGTTCACAAGACGCTTATGTTTTCTTTTTTGCACATATTTGTTATTGCCAATTAAATGACACTCAACACTTTCATTTTTTTGTTTTTTTGAAACAATATCATAATATTTTACAAAATTGTAGATACTGCAATCTTCCATTGCTTTAGGTCTATTCGGGTAATGGTTATCAATGAAATGTGGAAAAAATAAATTATTCGAATCACAATCAAGTTTCTTGATATCTCTTTTACTCTTAAGTCTCTTGCTTCTTATATGATTAATATCTAACCATTTAAATGTCGTTCGTTTGTCAGTTCCGTATAATGGTATACCTAATAACGTATCTGCGACTTCTTGAGCTCCACATTCTCTGTGAGTCAATCCTCTAAGAGAGATTGTCCATAGATTGCTCAACAAACATTTATTGTTATCAATATCTTTGAGTATGTCTGTCATATGACCTTTTTCTGATTTAGTTTGATATTTTGTGATATATAAATTTAATAATCGTCAATTTTCACCAATGAACTGTATGCCCATATTTCCTGGCCACACAGAAAAATGGTAGGATTATAATCATTGACGTACTTCTCATCCTCTGTTCGAGGTAGATCGTACAGCCTGCTTCTACTTTTTAATCCTTTCCTCCCGGAAATTGAAGTAATAGCATCTCTGAGCAAAAGATTTTCACTCGCAGGTCGTGGAAAATCAAATCGACACTTCGAAATGAACCCTGTTTTCGTTTTTTTTGTTACGCAAGCAATAATTGTTATGCTTGTGTTTTTCATGCTCATTCACACGATCGTACATACAATTTGGTGACGACGATTTGGCTGGAATTTCGCATGTTACGTATTTTAATATGAACTCCGCAACTTCATCACTTGTAGATTCTCCAATAACAGGGGTATTTCGACCCATAAAATCAAATGAAAATGCTGCGAACCTCTTCCTTGGTACTCTCTTCTCCAGAAATAATGCGACACTTTCCCTAATGGAGCATCATCTGAGCAAATAAAATCTAACACAGCTTGAAATTTGTTGTCAATAAATCGCGAAACAGTCACAGGATTTGCTGCAATCAATTCTACAGCTGGAACTTTGTCCATATGAGGTGCATTGACATCACGAATGTATTGGATCAAATAACTTCATTGCCATTCTGCAGGGCTTAGAGAGAGAAACAATGTAGCAAAACCGTAATTCTCTATCATACATTCTAGGTTTCTTTTAGGTATCCACCAGTATGATGGTGTATTTCTTAGTCACGAAAAAATTGTGTTTAAATCACTTTTTAGCAAATTCTCTGACAACATTTTTGTTGACAGTTAGCATTTTGAGCATTTCAATTTTCGCGCCAGCGCTAGTAGTGTACGTGTAATTCTGTTCTTCGATGATCAGCTGTTTACTTTTGTATTTGTGTGTATTAGTGTTGTTGAAGTATAATAATAAACTCTGTCAAAGTCACGGTCCGGAACAACAACATAAGTCTCTTTATTTAACAAATATTTTCGACTCCTGCCCACCAATTCGATCAGATTATGGGCCCAGTAACGTGAGGAGTCGAAAATTCGGGAAGTTTTGAACGCGAGTCGGTCGAAAGAAAGCGGGAAGAAAAAGACGCGCGCGCGAAGTGACGAGGTGGCTTGATCCAGGCAGATCCAGGAATCGACGCGCACGCGGCTCAGCTGGAAGTCTCATAGGCGTAGTGAGGTGGGGTGGCTGGAAAGGAATTTTTTGCATTCTTCTCGGAAAGTTCGACGCAGTTATTGGACGGAGAAAAAACGTGGATCGCGTGGCGAGGTGAAACGATCAAGGAATATCGAAGCAAGACAAGATGGCCGAAGAGGAGAAATACAGGACTCCCCTATTCGACGGAAATAATTTCAGCAACTGGAAATTCCGAATGGAGGTGTTGCTGGAGGAACATGATCTGCTCGAGTTCACCCGGAAACCGTACAATGAAATGCTGCAACTGGCAGGAGCTGAACCGACCCCGGAAGAATCGCAGGAGCTGGAAAAATTGGTAAAAAAGGACAGGAAATGTAAGTCTCAGATAATTCAAAGAATCGCAGATAACTATTTAGAGTACGTGAAGGATAAAAATACTGCGAATGATATGTGGGCTTCTCTGATCGCGACTTTTGAAAGGAAGGGCATAGCTAGTCAGTTACTTTTGCGTAAGGCTCTCTTGACCATGAAATTTAACTCGATAAATGACACGCTTGCAAATCATTTTCTGAGATTTGATAAATTAATTCGTGAGTTACGACAGTCGGGGGCAAACCTTGATGACATGGATATTGTCTGTCACCTGCTTTTGACAATGCCAGCTGAATTCTATGCCGTGGTGACAGCTATAGAGACTCTTTCCAAGGATGATTTATCAATTTCATTTGTGAAGAATAGGTTACTTGACGAGGAAACTAAACGGAAGGAGCTCGGGGGAAGAGGGAAGAGAACTGAACAGCTACCAACAGCGGCTTTCTCATCGACGGCTGAAAGGGGGTGGAGACCTCCGAAGAAATCACTAGGCGGAAATAAGGCTGTTTTCAATTTTACCTGTTATTCATGTGGCAAGCGTGGTCACAAGAGGTCTGAATGTCGAAATAAGGCGAACAGGAATGACTCGAAACCGACAGCAAATTTTGTGCAAGAGGAAGAAAAACTGGAATTTTGTTTTTCAGCCATGACGACCTCTATCGACAAGAAAAATAATCTTAATTTTTTCTTAGACTCCGGGGCAACAGATCACTTGGCTTGCAGCGAGGAGGGTCTACTGAACGTGGAAAGACTCGAGCAGCCTATCACAATCAAGGTGGTGAAGTCGGAAGTCACTCTCAGAGCCGAAAGGACTGGAAACCTGGAAGCGAACGTCATGGTGGAAGGGGTGCTGACTCCAATTAAAATTCAACGAGTTCTCGTGGTTCCTGGACTCAGTCATAATTTGCTGTCAGTACGAAGACTGGAAATAAACGGGTTCGAGGTCACCTTCAAAAATGGAACTGGAATCATCACGAAGAATGGAAAAATTGCAGCGATAGCTGGAAGAGGATCATCACAACTTTATGAGCTTAATCTACATTAAAAACCGACCTGCGCAAACTGCTGCCAAGGAAAAGACAACGATCCATTGACCTGGCACCAGAGGCTGGGGCACTTGAACTTTGAGAGTCTAAAAAAACTCCTCGAACAAACTACAGGCATGAAGCTGGACAAGAAAACGACTCCGAGAAACTGCGACACATGCATCGAAGGGAAACAGGCAAAATTACCTCACGATCAACCACGCCAACGTGCACAGAGACCTCTACAGCTGATCCATAGTGACTTGTTTGGCCCGGTGACACCTGCATCATTCGATGGAAAAAGGTACCTGTTGACTTTCATAGATGATTTTTCGCATTTCACGGCTGTTTATCCACTTGAGACGAAATCCGAGGTTTTGAGGCTATGTCGGCAGCACATTTTAACTCAAAGATTAGCCGTTTTCGTTGTGACAATGGTGAGAATATGTTTCGAATGAAATAAAGTCCTATTTTGAGCAGAAAGGGGTGCAAGTTGAGTTTACAATCAGCTACACACCACAACAGAACGGGGTCGCCGAGAGGATGAACAGGACAATCATCGAGCGAGCCAGATGCATGATTTTGAATTCCAGGTTGGGGAAGAGTTTCTGGGCTGAGGCTTCAATGACTGCTGCGTACCTGATAAATCGAAGTCCCACGTCAGCATTGGGAGGGAAATTGCCTGCAACAGTGTGGTTCAATCAGACTCCGAATCTGAGCAAATTGAGAATTTTTGGTTGCATTGCATTTTTGAAAATTCCGACTGAACTTGTAAGAGAGAAATTTGCCTCAAGATCCAAACGCTGTTACATGATTGGTTATTGTAACAACGGTTACAGATTATGGAGCCCTGAAGACAGAAAAATCATAGCTGGCAGGGATGTCATATTCGATGAAAGACGTTTCAGTTTCGATGGATCCAGTACCGATGATTGGCTTCGCGACTATCAACAGGAAACGGAAGTTCCAGACCAACCTTCAGAGGGCTCGACGAGGGACCAGGCAGTGACGAAGAACGAAGAAACCAGGATTCCAGACAAGGAGAATGAAACCCGAAGTTCGGATGAAGAAGAGGACTGGAACTGCCCACCAGAAACTCCTTACGAAGAAACTCAAGAGGAAACTCTAAGAAGAAACATGCGAACCAAGACGCTACCCCGTTATTTGAATGACTATGTTCTGACTGCACTAAATGCAGAATCATTCATTAAAGACGTTCCAGATTCATTCGAGGAGATTCAAGGGCGAGCTGACCAGAGACACTGGGAGGATGCAGTTCAGGAGGAGATCACTTCTTTGGTAGAAAACGATACTTAGGAACTCGTGAAGCTTCCCCAAGGAAGGCGCTCAATTTCCAGTAAATGGGTGTTCAAGATCAAAAGGGACGAAAAAGGAAACATCGAGAGGTACAAAGCTCGGTTGGTGGTCAGAGGATGTGCTCAGCGCAAGGGCTATGACTACGAGGAAACCTACGCTCCAGTGGCAAGGCTGACTACTCTGAGGGCCTTAATTTCAGTCATCAACGAAGAAGACCTGATTTGTCAACAACTCGATGTGAAAAACGCATTTTTACATGGCACGATGGATGAAGAAATCTATATGGACCTTCCTCCAGGATTTTCCGACCAACGAGGAAAAGTCTGTAAACTAAAAAAGGCTCTTTACGGACTAAAGCAAGCCCCTAGGGCCTGAAACAGGACATTTGACGACTTTGTACGAAGACTCGGCTTGGTGCCTTCTGGATCTGATAGGTGTCTCTACAAGTACATCAATGGAAAAGAAAGACTCTTTCCTCTACTCTACGTGGACGATATAATCCTGGCAGGGACGAATAAGAAGAGATTGTCCATCGTCAAGGCAGCACTTCAGAGCGAATTCCGGATGAAGGACCGTGGACAACTGAAATCTTTCCTTGGAATAAATATCTTGAGACCTTCGCCTGGAACTCTCATTCTCAGTCAAGAAAACTACCTAAGAAGACTTCTGGTTCGATTTGGGATGGAAGACTGCAATCCTACAGCGACACCTATGGAAAGGAAGATGGAAGAGATTGGAGCAGCTGACCTCAAGGACGAGACCAAACCATACAGGGAACTCATCGGATGCCTAATGTATGTCATGTCAACCACTCGGCCAGACTTGAGCGCCTCTGTCAATTTCTTCAGCCGTTACCAGACCTGCCAAAATGATATGCTGTGGAAGGGTTTGAAAAGGGTATTACGCTATATCAAAATATCCCTAAAATTCTGTTTAGTTTTTAGAAAAAATCAAGGCCAGACTGTTGCATGCTTCGCCGATGCAGACTATGGGAGTGGCCAAGACAGGAAGTCGACTTTGGGGTTCCTGATCCAGATTTTTGGCAATTCCGTTCTGTGGGGTACCAGGAGACAAAACTCTGTGTCACTTTCATCCACTGAGGCCGAATTCGTGGCTCTGGCTACAGCTGCTGCTGAACTTCTTTGGGTCAGGCACCTACTGGGCGACCTTGGGATCTCCTTGAGCGGACCTCTGCTTATATTCGAGGACAACCAGGCCTGCATAACTGCATAAAGCTCGTACACAAGTGGGAGCACAAACGCCTTAAGCACATTGACGTGAAGTATAATTTTGTTAGGGATCTTGTAGAAAAGGGGGAGATGGAGGTTAAATATGTGAATACTAAGAGTCAGATCGCTGACATATTTACTAAGGCTTTGCCGAGAGATTCACATCAGGGTTTTTGTAAGGACTTAGGATTTTTGACAGTTGAATAGGATTTTTTTCCGACGCATCAGTATTGTTCGTTGCAATTTTAATGGATATGGCAATGTTTAAGAGTCGTATTGAGATTGTTGAGCAAAGATGTTTTTTTTATTTTTATAGAATACTTTATGTTATTGTAAGGACTATTGAAATGAGGAGGAGTGTTGACAGTTAGCATTTTGAGCATTTCAATTTTCGCGCCAGCGCTAGTAGTGTACGTGTAGTTCTGTTCTTCTACGATCAGCTGTTTACTTTTGTATTTGTGTGTATTAGTGTTGTTGAAGTATAATAATAAACTCTGTCAAAGTCACGCTCCGGAACAACAACATAAGTCTCTTTATTTAACGAATATTTCCGACTCCTGCCCACCAATTCGATCTATTTTAAGATAAGTAGAAGCTGTGTAACGCAGACGTGGATCGGGTACATTCATTTTATCATAAATACCTGCATTTAACATGCGCATGTTATGGTCATTGAGTAAGAAGAATAGGTATTGTAGGTTTAGCCTGAACTGGGAATACTTTGACTTCAAAAAGAGTTTAATAAATTCAAAGTCACTTAAGGAAATAGGACGTTTTTCACGTTGACCACCATTTCCGTACAGATATAAATCCGGAAAACATAAAAGTTCTAATGATTTTTTGTTATTATTGATTGGAACGTCATTTACTTTTTTCATTTGATAAATTTCTGTGGCAGTACCATCAATTTTTTTCGAGTTCATTGGGTATATCGTTAATTGTTCATACATCTTGTCATCTTTTGAAACTTGAGTTACGAGGGGGGACCCAAAAGTAACGGGAATTGTGTTACAACTTTTTTATTGACAAATTTTTTCACACACAATTTTTATCACCTTCAAAGTAACCCCCATTGACTGTAATACACTTGTTCAATCTTTTTTTCCAGTGTTCAAAACAGTTCTGAAATTCATTTTTTTCAATGTTTTTTAAACCTTCCAGCGATTTTTGTTTCACCTCTTCTACAGTCCCAAAACGTTTTCCTTTCATGTCCCTTTTGAGTCTAGGGAACAAAAAAAAGTCACAGGGGGCAAGGTCCGGTGAATAGGGGGGGTGAACAATCGGTGTCATGCCGTTTTTGGTCAAAAATTTCTTCACGGACAGCGCTGTGTGGGCAGGTGCATTGTCGTGGTGGAAGAACCAATCTCCTGTGCGCCAAAGATCCGCTCTTTTCTTCCGGATGTTCTCCCTCAACCTTTTCAAAACCTCCAAGTAGAAGTGTTGGTTGACCGTTTGGCCTGGAGGAACAAATTCTGCGTGCACAATACCTCTACAATCGAAGAAACAAATGAGCAATGTCTTGATGTTGGACTTCACTTGGCGTGCCTTTTTTGGACGAGGCGAGAGAGGTGTCTTCCATTGGCTTTATTGCTGCTTTGTTTCAGGGTCGTAGCCATAGCACCATGATTCATCGCCAGTTATAACCTTGAGAAAAAAATCTGGGTCTTCATCCAACTGATTTGCAGCTCAAGACAGGCCTGAAGTCGACGCTCCTTTTAATCGTCGGAGAGAAGGCGAGGAACAAATTTGGCTGCAATCCTCCTCATGCTCAAATCTTCAGTTAAAATCCTCTGAATTGAACTCCATGACAATCCAGACATCTCACAAAGTTGATCGATGGTTCGGCGACGGTCTTCATGAACAAGAGTGTTGATTTTTTCAATGTTTTCGTCCGTTCTTGAAGTCGAGGGGCGCCCAGAACGAGGTTGGTTTTCTATTGACATCTCTCCATTCTTGAAACGAGAAAACCAGTCGTACACACGCGTTTTACTCAAAGCATTATCCCCATAAGCTGTTTTCAGCATTACAAGGGTTTCTGCGGGTGTTTTTCCTAACAAAAAACAAAATTTTACAGCCGCGCGTTGCTCTCCGCACTCAGCCATTTCACGTTTTCGCCGAAACGGAAAAAGTCGTTTCACTAGAAAAATTCTTACGGACGAACGAATGCACTCACAGCAAATGAACTTTGCACACTGACTTGGGAGAGTAGCAGCTTAGAAGAGAACCAGTGGAGAACCCGATCCCCCCCTCCGCGGTCCCCCCACCATCTAATTCCCGTTACTTTTGGGTCCCCCTCGTAAAATAGCTGATTGAAAGAGTCAGGATACTGTGATACTTTAATTTCGCCGTCTTCTTTTTCATGCATGTCATTTGATGTAAGATCAGCTTTATTTTGAGGATCCTTCAATTTCTCATTGGTTTTCTCACGTCTGTTGTTTATATCTGTAGAAGAATCTTTTGAATCTGACGCATTTTCCTTACGTTTTTCGTCTCTAACGGAGAATTCCGTTTCTTTTAAAGAACACAGTAAATCTTTATAGTTGTTTAGAAGATTGATATTTATGTAAAGATGATTTATGTCTTTCAGCTTCACTAAAGCTGTGAAGACTTTTTTAACGTCTGCCAACTTTTCCCAAATAGATTTTGATTTATTTTTTGGTAGGCCTCTGACTAAAATATGTAGTCCATGATCTTTATTGATAGGTGAATCCGATGGAAAAATTTTTTTTCAAAGTTTGTTTTAAAGGCAACGGTAGATGAAAAGTCCGTCCAATAACTTTTTTTATCATTTGTTTGGGTGGAATTTTTTTTTGGCAACCGTGTTCATTGTAGTGACAACTTGAAAAGCCTTCGCTCTTTGAATAAGAATTTTTTCGTAATTGTTAAGAGATTTTATTTTAGGTGGTTGCTCACGCTTTAACAAATAATTGCGAAAACATGTTGGTGGCATTTTGTTGTCTCTGAATCGTACTAAACAGTAATTACAAATGTAACTTGATTGTGAGATGGTGTCTTTAACATGTATGAGGAAATTCGAACATTGTTTTGTTTCAATAGGCTTTCGCAGATTTTTGAAAATTTTACCATTTCTTTTAAAACATAGTTTTTCACAAGAAATGCATGCATGTACTGGTAAATCCAAAGATTTTTTTGTAAACTGTTCAATGGATTTGAAGTATTTTTGTTTTATACTTTCTTCTTCAAGATATATTTGAGCGTCTCGGTGCTCTGATGATTTTACTTTATCTTGAATATTAGTGAATTCGTTTTTCAAAAAAGTAACATCACCCTGAAGTAGTGCTTCTTCGATTGAATTGATTTTTTTTCAGAAACTTATCATTCGATATACTCTTGTTCGCAAATACCTGATGGAAGGGAAATGAGGTGACAAGAGATGAACAGCTATGAAAGGAGATTCACAAGAGTAGCATTCTTGATAGCAACATAACGGATGACCACGTTTTTCTTCAACTTTTTTATTTGCAGTACATGACTGTATTTTTTTGACAACTGAATGGACATTCTTCATCGTACATGTCGATACTAAATCAAGGAAAGACATATATTTTACAAAAACATCTTCTTCATCTAATTTGCAGGAATCGTTGCACTGCCAAAATTTTTTATTCTTATTTTTAGTTTTACTTGTTTGCGCTCCAGGGCCTGTATCCGATCTAATTTTTGTATTTATTGAATTGTTATTATCATAAGCTTTCTCTTTCACAGCAGAAACTTGAGAACAGTCATGTTCCGCGCCTTCCATAGAACTGTCAAAACTATCGTTGAAAGTATTATGGCTTCTGTCATTACGCGATTCATGCTCTTTATGATCCACATCCATGTGATCGGTATTCGTTACTTCAACGAAGTATGCTTCGGTAGATGCATTGTGCTTCGGTTGGCCACATATAGCGAAAAATTTCGATCTGGTATCTAGATTCATGATTTCGTTCGCTTTGGCTATTGATACTTCTGCTGAACGCTTAATGGATTCAGTGACTTTTTTGAGTAAGGCTGTATTATAATTTTTCGAATTGATACACCACTTGACTACTTTTTCCACCTCTAACCTATTTTTGATATTTTCTTTTCCCAATTGAGACGCAAGTTTTCTCACGTATAATTCAGTGTTCGTTGTAGATGCTCTCGACATTTTAATATACTTTTCTTTAATTTTCTGAGAGATTTTTCTCTTATTCTCATCAAATTTCGTTTTTCCTTTATCTTCTGCACTATTTTTTTTATGAACGTATTTTTTTTTCTCGAAACAAACATCTTCGTTTTCATGGTATTTTCACTTCTCCCATTGTCTTTTTCTCAATTTCTGTTTATCATTTGAAGTAAGTACATTTGAAGACTGAGTTAAATCAGAGGAGCAAATTTGTGAAATATTACGTTTTTTCAATGGACTACCAGATGACTTGTTCATGTAAGACAAAATATATTTCTCTCCCAATTTTGTTTTTGGCAAAACGCCTCCTGAGTCTGTGCAACTGTTTGTGACAAAACTCGATTGCGAGTATGAAAGATCATGGATATTTTTTTTTTTCTTATAGTTTTTTTGTGAATTTTGTGTATAAGTGTGATCAAGTGAAATATTTCTACATGAACGCTCAACGTGAGGACTGTATTGCGATTGGTTGAAATTCTGAGTTTGAAAACTTGTATGATTTTGTGAATGTATTTAAGAATATGTATGATCAAGCGCAACATTTCTACCTGAATGCTTAACGTCAGCATTGTCTTGTAATTGATTTATGTCGTTTTTAGAATAGAACGATTGTTTGCAAAATTGATGGACAGTGGGTGGGGAAATTATTGACTCCGAAGGAAATTGCTCTAAGTAACAAGATTGCATTTTAAGCAAGTGTGGACGCATCAAATGATGTTTATAACGTACCGTATCAGGTTTATAGCCAAATAGCAACGATGTTGCGAAGGCTGTAGCAAAAACGCCACAATCGTAACCATTATTTTGGTGTTGCACTGACGGGTGACGAATGCTCGTGTTATTTAGATGTGGACATAATTTTCAGATATATTTCTGTTCATTCTGTGATAAGTAACCATAATTCTGTGAGTCATATATGTAAAGTAATTGTTCATCAGCATTGTAATAGGCGCATATCCAGTGATTTGTACAGGGAAAGATTTGAATATGATCTTCATTTTTGTTAATAGCTTTCATTTTTCAAAGCTTTTGAAAAAGTATTGGATCGTACGGTTGATAAGTCGTAAACTGTTTTACTATTCCCGTAAAAATGTACATGTGATTATCACTCAACCGTTGGTTGTTCGTTATGCGAAATTTGTCTTCTTCCGATAAGCGTAATTTGTTTTTTCTTTGATGCATCTCGTTAACTGCAAGATTTGGTGGAATTTTGGAAGTAAGGTTGTTGTATGGTTTATAATTGTCAACATCATTGTCTGTATCTGATATTATTATTGGCGTTGCATGTGTGGTAAATTGGTTTTCATTGTTTTTATCCAACTTTAGGCATTTCTCGTCTGAAGCTAAGTAGTCAGAAACGTGAATGGAACCGTGAGTTACCGAAAATTATGTGTCAGGTATTGTAATCTGATCCTCATTTAAAAAAATGCTCTTTGTTTTCTCTTTTTCACAGTTTGATGAGTCATCATAATATGTCTCGTATTTCTTTGATTTATCTGTTTGAGCAATGATCGAATTATTTGTTTTCGATGGAAATTCGCGTTTTTTATGCAAGCTGTGTGTTTTCATGTCTTTGTTTGAACCCAAATATGAATGATTTTTTCCCCTTGAATGATCTGTCATATTGGGTAGAGGTGGAAAATTTTCACTTGTGCTAAGTGGGACTGCATCTGTCATGGTTTCCGTAATGAGAACCTTCGGCATTTTTGTTGTAGACTTGAAACTATTCAGCATCTTCAATTTAAGTTCTTTGTTTCTCTGCTGTATAGCAGCAGACAACGACTGCACAGGTAATCTCATATGAACTGGACTTTGTGGAAAATGTGCAATGGTTCTTCGTTCCAGCATATCAATTAAATGTCGTCGCATCAATGAAATATTGAATTTGACCTGGTCGGGTTTTATACGAAAAACGAGTGAAACTGCGAAAGCAATAGCGAATACTCCACAATCGTTTTCAACTTGTTGTTAAACAACTGGAAATTTGATTTTTTTCGTTTATATATGCGGAAAAAGTTTGCTAAGGCGTAATCGTAGATCTTGATTAAAACAACCATAATTCATAGAATTATATACATATACATACTCCGTGTCATAATAAACACACACCCAGTGCTTTGTTGACTCAGTAGAAAATTTATTGGGATATCGCAAATGCAATATCTTTATGTAGTCCTGATCAATCGGAACAGGTTTAATCGTATCAGGATTTTGATACATAGCTGGCCTTTATGGCGCGTCTGGAGTCTTGTTTCTCAGATGTGTTTGAAAAAGGAGGATGTGAGTTTCCTCAATGTCATTGTTGTCCTCTATTAGTTTTCTGTCATCTTCAAACAGCGTGTCTAAAACGAAATCATCAAGAGACATTTTCAGGTAAATAAGTCTATTGCTATCAATAACAGAATTGCAGAACGAATATATAAATTGGTATGGTGGAAAAAGGAGCCTTTAAGATACACAAGAGTATATCTGTGTACTACAACGAGTATTTCGGAGTACTTGTGGCGCTAGAGGCAGCCTTTTGATCAATTTATTGAAAGAGGAAAAGGGGTAGTGAAAAGAATATTTGCTGGGAATGCAAATATTCTGACCTGAAACAAAAAAAGACTTATTAATCTGAGAAATGCTATTAATATGGTTTACAAGGCGGCTTAATATGGCAAGACAAAAGGTTCAATTATTGAATCTAAATTCAATGAAGTAGAAACAAAAACCAAACTTATAAAGCGAATAAATTTCATCTCAGAAGAGAACTTTTCAAAAATTATTTACAGACTTAAATAATTTTGATTTATGACTGAGAATTAAATTGATTGAATGATATAGGAATGAGAGTTCGGAATGTAGAAGTCCGAAAAATAGAATAAAACGGACTACAAAATAAAAAAAAACAGCTAGTTACAGGATGTGAATGAGATTGGATAATAAAAATTAAGGAAATTGAGCAATTTACAAGAATTAAGTGAATAGGATAGAATATTATATAGAATTACGAAAGAAAATGAGACAAAAAATAATGATAATCAAAACCCACCCCCTCCCTTGTGTGACAAGCTCAGACAAGCCCAGAGCTGTGAGTGCAGCAAGTGAAGATCAGTGAAGATTGGTGGAAATTAAATCCGTGTGCTTGCTTGATCCTTAATAAAGGTACGTACAGTGTATCAATTATTATTTTGAGTAATGAAGTAAATATTTTTAAGATTGTACAAGATATTAGAAACGATTTCTTGATAATTTTTTTTAAGTATTTTATTAGAAAAACTTTAAAAAAGTATTTTTTTGAGTAATTTTTAATTTAAGGATTTTTTTCTTGTTTCATCATAATGTGATTTTACTGTAGTATATTCATACGACATTTTTTAAAATATCAAAAAAATGCTATAGTCCTGTAATTTATAATGATTTTATGAATTATTTTATAAAAATTTTATATAAACTTTATAAAATTTCTGAAAAAAAAAGTAATCAGGATTTGATCCCAGGACCATTAAATTGTAAGCCGAGTGTGCTACCAACTGAGCTACTTATGAATGTACCGGAGATCATACTGAATTCAAGGAAATTCACTTTTCAAATTAAAGTCATTTTTCAAATATATATATGAATATATTCAAAAATTTTAGTGCCCAAGAAACATGTTCTTTCACTCAGTTTCATAAATCCAGGTGCGTTTTATACAGGTTTTTTAGTTTTTATAAAGTTCTTCATAAAATTTGGATAAAACACTATATAAATTTCGCAAAGCTTTATAAAGATCCACAAGTTTTATAAAGGTGTTTTATAAAAAAAGTGAAATTTTATAAAAACTTTATAGAAAGTGTTATAAAAAAAGTAAGGCTCATAAAAACTTTATAAAAACTCAAGTTCCCCATTAGCCACAGAAGGTTCTATAAACGTTTAAAAAACGTTTTTAGAAAGGTTCTACAAACGATTCAGGAACCTTTTAATGTTTATGAAACGTTTATAGAACCTAGAAATGTCCACCTATAAACGTTCGTGAAATCATTTCACAAACGTTTGAGAACATTTATAGAACGTTCATGAGAACCTTATTTGAACGATTTCATGCGTTCATGGAACGTATTTATGAAACGTTTATAGAACGTTTCTCGAAGTTTTAAAAACGTTTTACATAACTTTTTGATAACCTTACTTAACGAATTGTACATTTTCTTGAGAACATTTCTAGAACGTTCTAAATCGTTTCCCAGTGAACAAGAATTCTCACTGTGAGCTCGCTATTTCCTCCCTAAATCGAGCTCACTGTGAGCTCACTGGGTAAGGCTTTTTTTTTCAAATATACAACGATTATTGAAAGTATATATTTCGATTTCATTGTTTATTATAGATAAAATATATGATTGAATGGCTGAGAATAAAACTCGGACGAATAAAGACACATAGAGACAAAAAACATATAGTTTCGTACCTCTCTGTCTCTTACTCTTCCGGTGTTTTATTGTCGGCCGTTCAACAATTTAATTTTATTTCAACAAAATCGGTGGAATTGAGAAAATTCCGCCCGATTTCAAAAAACGTTGCGAAATGACTTCGCGTTCGCGCTGATACGAATCTCTATGCGTCATACTCAATATATCAGTGCTAAACTTGTGAAATGAGAAAAAAAAGTAGACTTCCATCTGGTGGCCCTCGCAGTAAATACTGATGTGGCGTCAGATTTTTAAATATGTCGCGCTCAAATTTGAATATTTCGCGCCTTAACAGTATTTACTGCGTGAGCCACCAGATGGAAGTCTACTTTTTTTCTTATTTCACAAGTTTAGCGCTGATACATTAAGTATAACGCATAATGATTCGTATCAGCTTGAACGCGAATTCGTTTCCCAATGTTTTTTTAAATAGGGCAGAATTTTCTCAATTCCACCGATTCTGTTGAAAAAAAATTAAATTATTGAACGGTTGACAATAAAACTCGGAAGACTAAGACTCAGACAGATACGAAACTATATGTTTTTTGTCTCTATGTGTCTTTATTCGTCCGAGTTTTATTCTCAGCCATTCAATTATATATTTTATCTATAACAAACAATGAAATCGAAATATATACTTTCAATAATCGTTGTATATTTGAAAAAAAAGCCCTACCCAGTGAGCTCACAGTGAGCTAGATTTAGGGAGGAAATAGCGAGCTCACAGTGAGAATTCTTGTTCACTGGGAAACGATTTAGAATGTTCTAGAAATTTTCTTAAGAAAATGTACAATTCGTTAAGTAAGGTTATCAAAAAGTTATGTAAAACGTTTTTAAAACTTCGAGAAACGTTCTATAAACGTTTCATAAATACGTTCCATGAACGCATGAAATCGTTCAAATAAGGTTCTCATGAACGTTCTATAAATGTTCTCAAACGTTTGTGAAATGATTTCACGAACGTTTATAGGCGGACATTTCTAGGTTCTATAAACGTTTCATAAACATTAAAAGGTTCCTGAATCGTTTGTAGAACCTTTCTAAAAACGTTTTTTTAACGTTTATAGAACCTTCTGTGGCTAATGGGGTTACTAGGGCAATAAAATCATGATTCATGATTTTATCTATAATGTTTCATATATTGAAAAATCAAAATCAGTTTGAAATGCAGAATGTTGTTTGAATTTGATTCGATTATTTTCGAATGCACTAGTTGATATCTGAATATTCAAGCAAATGAATTTAATTTTTGAAAGTAGTAAAAAAAAAAAAAACTTTTCAATACTATTTATGCCAAAATGAGTTTTGTAGATGGAATAATTGTTTTCATGTTAAAAATATTCTTACACGGAAATCATTAAAATTCGAAAGAATTTCGCAATATAAGATGCAAATCCGCCCTTGCTTAGTACTTCAGTGAAATATGTTACCGGATCCGCCCGAATGAACGGTGACATATATCCAAGAAAACGAAACTCAGGCTCAAATAGACAAAACAGCTTTTTTTGAAATATGATGACATGTGTCACGAGCGAAGCAAGGAACTAACAAAAATTTCTTATTATTTTCGAAATGGAAATGTTAGGCTAAACGCCTAGGAAAATATTTCCTTGATTTCGACGAAACAGAAAAGGACCCTCCATAGAGAACGGCCTATGGTGACCCTTTGTTCGACTATTTATGGGAGTCGAGAATTGTTTTAAGGAGAAAAAAAAAGTCAGGATTCAAATTCAATTCGCTTCTGAAAGATTTATTATTAAACATCATTTCCGTTATACATAATTATTGTAATTTATACAATCGTTTGACAATTGTTTTACAATCATTAGATTTGACTCTGGCAGGATTTCGGCTCTAACATACAAATCTTCAATTATAAGGATCCTCAGTAATACTAGGGTCCGCGAGAGGTATATCTGAATCTTTTTTGGGAGGTACTTTATTTAATCTAAACCTTTGAATTTCCTTACAATTCCTGCATTAAAAATCTATTTCTTTATCTAGTAAAACCAAAATAAACCCATATTCTTTCGAGGCCTTTCGTGCCAGTTCTCTTTCTACTTCTTCTATTGATGTTTCTTGCAAAGGTGGGAATTCTCCCAATATGTTTATTTTAGGGAAAACTCCTAATAGTCTTTTCTCTTGGAACTTTGCCTTTTTTGCACTGGGTTTTATTCTATGCTTCCTTGCTTGGCTTTCCAAAGCCCAGAGGAGGTCTCTCGCGGCAGGCACTATAGTAAGGAAAAACTTATAGTCTGGCTCGTTTGACAATCATTTATCCCCGATAGTCCATTTAAAATAGATCTCCCTCTTAGAATTATTAGCAATAACTTTTCTAAATTCTACGGATTCTTAGGAGTTTTTGTAAAAGGACTCTCAAGCTATGTTTGGAAACTACCATAGCTTTCGAGCAACCAATCGCAAGCTTCTTTCTAGATCCAAATTGTCGAAGTTATCATCTCAGCCAAGTTTGGAACGCTACCTCAGCGGGTGATACTCAAACAAATTTGAAATTGAGAAATTGTTGAATCAAACGAAATTCTATTCTATATCAGTATATATTTACTTGTAAATATAAATTATCCAAGCTTTCAACGGATATTCCCTAGAGTACAACTCCGGTATATTGGTCCGGTTAAGAGCTGGCAATCAGCGAAAAAGCGGGCTATAGGCCGTCGTTATGTCAGGCCGTGGACCCTGGTGGGATTCGTTCCTTGGCTTGTTTTGGGACCTTTAGGACTTCTGTAAAGAAGCTAATAGGCTAGAAGCTGCGCAAGAACATACCTACTACACACAACCACACACCAGCACACACCAGAACACAATCACACACAGCAGTACACAGTGAAGAACGTGCAGTGAACTTGAGTGATCTTGTGAGCACCAGTGAGCACTCGTGAGTAAAGTCAGTAAACGAGAACATCCAAGGCATACGCTCAGGAACAATCAAGATTCAAGATGGCGAACGAAAGGAAAAATGTAAGAGTTAATTGAATAAAAGTTGCAGATAAATTTCTTAATATTTTTATTTATTAACAAAAGATAGTTGTACGCACTAAAATATGTTTGAAGAATTTTTCTGATTATAATAGAACACATTTAAACCTCGCTCGTTTGGGATTTTTAATACATGCAAGGGAAGATCACGTGGGCAAAAATATCGTAAAAATTATTCAAATTGCGGATTGTGCAATCCTGAGCTGAAAGTGAGGGAGATATATTCACCCGAGGTAGAAATTTATTTTTGGCCATGGCGCGAACAATATTTTCTATCTTAGTTGGGTAAAAAACCTTTTTGACCAGCCGGCAAAAAAGACCTCTTTTTTGTCAGCTGGTCATAAAAAATACTTAGAACCCTAGTAAGTGGCTGGTTACCGCTGGTCATCACTTTTAATGACCATAGCGATGACCAGCGATGACCAAACGATTTTTGGAGTAAAAAACCTTATTTTTTATCAAATAAATGATTTCCGCGAGCACAGTATTGTCTGTTAATTGCGTTGATAGCTTTTGATGAATTTTAGGATGGTAAATAAACAATTTCGGAAAAAATAAGTTGTCACGAACATAAAATGGTGTCGATATGGAAGATAGGGACCGAGAGCATGCGCCATCTATAACATGATAAGTTGGCAAGCCTGACTTCTCTGTTGGCGCAGTCAGCTGTCAGAGTAAATATCGACATTGCCGCGCTATCCCACTTATGATCTCATAAATATTGTTATTAATTAAACAAATCGTAAATATTAATATCGTGGTCGTGCAGTGAATCGTGCAGGGATCTCGTGCGTTAGTCTTCGAAAAGTTTCATAAGTATAACATTATTACTCTAATTAATTTCTTTGCATTTTATGGATGTAAATAATCACCTCATCTCAATATTTCGAAATACATAAGTATCATTTGAGTGATTTCTGGCGACTCATTATTTCGTTCGAAATTTCGCAATTCATTTGGGGATATGAATGTACAATTTTCATCCCATTTTATAGCGAAATCACCCGTGCAGAAAAACCCTCAGCCCTTTCAAATAGTATATTTCGTATATTTCGCTCTGTATCATTAATTTACGGCCAGTTGTTTTTCGAATAATTTGAAGAGTAATTAATGCATAATATTCGAGCAATGATTCTTTCATTATTGAATCTAAAACTTGGAGGAAATATTGCTTTTAATTTTATATACTTATTTTTGCGGTTTTAAGAGCTTTTTGGAATTTTTGGGATCACTCTCCGAAAATTTCAAAATTTCGACATTTTAAAAATAATTGAATGATGAGTAATTACAAATGCAAACTTAGAAGAAATGTTGCTTTTGATGATATATAAATATTATTGAGGTTTTAACAACTTTTAAAATTCTTGGGATAATTTCCCACAAATTTCAAAGTATCGACATTTTAAAAAGAATTAAATGATGAGTAATTTAATCTTAAAGTAAGACTTGTAATTACAAGTCTTAACTTTAAGAAAATATTGCTTTTGATGATATATAACTATTATTGAGGTTTTAACAGCTTTTGGAAATTCTTGGGATCATTCCCAAGAAATTTCCAAGTATCGACATTTTCGAAAGAATTGAATGATGAGTAATTACAAATCCAAACTTTGAGGAAATATTGCGTTTGATGAAATATAAATATTATTGAGATTTCAACAGCAGCAATGCTTTGGATCATTTCCCAAAAATTTCAAAGTATCGACTTTTTCAAAAAAAATTGAATGATGAGTAATTACAAATCCAAACTTGGAGGAAATATCGTTTTTGATGATATATAATTATTTTTGTAGTTTTAACAGCTTTTTGGAATTTTCGGGATCATTTTCCAAAAATTTCGACATTTCGAAATAATTGAATGATGAGTAATTACAAATCCAAACTTGGAGGAAATATTGCTTTTGATAATATATAAATACTATTGAGGTTTTATCAGCTTTTGGAAATTCTTGGGATCATTTTTCAAAAATTTCGAAATTTCGACATTTCCAAAGTAATTGAAAGATTAGCAATTCAAATTTAAACTTGAAGGAAATATTGCTTCTAAGTATTCTTTCTATTCTAAGTAAACTTTCAGGACTTTCTTGTTTTTAGTTGCTGATATTTTTAATTCCAAAGTCGAGTACTTTTTTACGTATGGTATGGTAAATCTGTAAAAAAATGCCCTCAAATCTCGTGTATGAAACAAACCGCTTTTACGACCTCGACAAAAAACTGATATTAAAAGTTAATATAAAATAGAAGCTACTGTTCAAATTTCGATCGATCGTTGTTTTCAGTTTACGAGTTATTCAGTAGAGAAGTTTATAATTTTTTGACACTCGAGCTGCGAAATGAAACGCTTGGCAACACCAAGACTCGGGGAACGCGGAAATCCAATGCTCCCTTCCCCTTGAGGTGGGGTGAGCGTTCGAGTGTCTCAACGAGAGTCGAGTCGCGATGTTGCCAGATTTCTCGAACGGATGTATATTATTTCTAGAAAAATAATCTTATTCTTTTTTAAATCTACCAAAATGAAAATGAAAAAAAAAAAAAACATTTAGAATGTTGAATAGACAAATTTAAATTCTAACACAAGCTCTCAAATATAAAATTGTTTAACTTTCGATAATTGCTAATTTTAAAATGCAATCTGGATAACATAAATATTTTTAGCTAAATATAATGTGAATTCAGAATATCTGCAGATTCTAAATTTTTTATTACGAATTGTTTAAAACAGAAGTATAAAAACATTTTAAAAAATGTAAGTTCAATACAGAATGTGTAATACAGAATGTAATACCGTAATTACAGAGTGCAATATTGTTCAATACAGAATGTGTGATAAATGAACGTATATATATATATATGACCCGATCTGTAGAAACCTACCTAAGGACCAAAATCCCGATTTTGAGATTTTTACACATTATTATAGAATACAGTATGCTCTATTGATTGCGACCAATCTCGTTTGTATCCGATGAAAATTGAGCTCAGGATAAATTTTTTTCATAACGTTTATTTCGACGCGGCGACTATACCCTATATCTGCTCTCTCTGTTTACTACTGATAAATTAAAAATAAAGGATCAACCGGATCAAATCGTGGAGACAATTGCAGCCGGTCCCCTCCGGGCCCAGCTCACGCATTCGATCATTATTACGGTTGAATGAACATAGAAAAGGAAAGAGCTGTCGTGTCGCGAAATGGGAATGTTTCGAATATCACTTTTCTTGAGTAAGACACGACTCTTTAACAATGAATTTACAACGTTTATTCGTTATGTACATTAATATTTTAACAAGAGTAGTTGTGCGGCGAGGTCTCGAACTGCAACTGCCTTTGCTTGCCAATTCTCGTTTACTTATTTTCCAATCCTTGGGCGTGGCGTCTATTAGATATTGATAAGTTCAGACTCACGCGAGCAACGTGGGCCAATGCCGTTATTCCAACCATCGTATGACTTTAGCAGGAAAAGTTATAAAGAATCAATTAGATAACGATGCTGGCATTGTCTAAGTATGTAGTAGATTTGCTGTAAATGTCTTTTAGGAATAAATGGTTACATGATTACTTCACGACACCTCCCCCCTAAAAATTAAACTTGGTCCTCCAAGTTTTTACAAAAGATTAAATACTTTAATCATAATGTACAAGAATGCAGAACATAAACATTAAAAATTAAACTTGGTCCTCCAAGTTTTTACAAAAGAATAATTACTGTAATCATAAAATAGATTTTTGAAAACTAAAACAATATTTATGACAAGTGAAAACGTTATTAATCAAGTGGAGACATACATTTATTATTTATGTCGCATATAAGCAATTCATTTTCTTCAAGAGAATACTTTGTATAAACATAGCTTTCTTAACAAAGTGCAATAGGATAGGAGACCATCATAACTTGTCCAGAATATAACACAAATGGCAAAAGTAACGCGAATACAGGTTTATAGTAACACAATACGTCGTGATTACAATCAAATAACTAATTCTATTATTAATATATTTTTTCTTTAAACCATCGAACCATATTTGTTTATGCATTACATTACAGAGCTTTCTGGAGAAAATAAGATATGAATGCCTTTAATGATTTCTATTTATAATTGAATAAAAGAGAAGATAATGAAGATATATGTGTAGTAGAATGCGCAACATATTCAAAGGTATATACACAAAAGAATTAAATAAACTTAGTGTTTGAAAATGCACAATAGCTTTCAATCAAAGCCTCCGAAATGTTGACGAGTCTTTTTCTTCGTTTTGCGAGGTCCAGATTTGCTAGAGACTTTTCTTTGGAGTTCTACTTCTGAAGTTGTATTTTCTGCATTTGGTAATGTGTAGAAGACATTAGGCATGAGTCCTGCTTCGATGGAAGTATGACCATCGTTTTGACTTCCTACTCCGATATTGCAAAAATTATAAACGTTCTTACAGCAACAACTTGTGGTACATTTTTTTGTTTTCTCCCATAACCAGGTCAGTATTTTGAGTTTGTATAATATATGTAATACAAGGTAACAGAGACTTGCGTAGCTTAGGTATGTCAGTGCTGCATAAAATTTTTCTGTCCATGTCATTCTTCGGTGATGGTCTTTCAACTCATCAATCTGTTTATCTATTTCGTCTGCAGTTGCAGCAAGCATTTGCAATATTTTTGGTGACAGATTTGATTGTGTAATATTTGGTGCTCTGATGTCAGAGATCTCGATGTCAGGCAGTTCGCGTTCATTTTTGCTCAATATAATTTCAATAGTGGATACTTCTTTCCTTTCATGAAATGGTTTTAGGATGACGTAATTCGAAAGGACTTTACAATGAGGATACACTTTGATTTTGGACGGTTGATTTAGAATAATGGTCTCGAAATCTTGGTTTTCTGTGCAAATGGAATGTAGTTCTAGAAATAAGGTTTTAATTTTGTCAAGTGCAGTGGAAATTGTCGATTTCTATTTTTTATAATTGCAGTTCCGTTATCATTTAACTTTACAATCTCCGCTGGCCCAAACCATTTTTGTCCTAAGGTACTTGAGGCGGAAGCTTTATAGTAAACACTTTGGCCTACTCTGAACTTGTACTGATGGCGGATCTTAGCATCTGTTTGCTTCTTATTTTCTTCTCTTGACTTTTGCAGATTCTTTGATGCTTCTCTAATAACTCGATTATGCCGATTTTTTATATTTTCCAATATTTCGCTTATCTCAATCTTTGCAGGTGGAAGGGATGATGGAAAATGAGGTTTAGTCCCATACTGAAATTCATAAGGGCTGAATCCTGTTGCTCGATTTTCAGTGGTATTGTATGCAAGCGCAATTTCCTTTAGAACCAAGTCCCAATCTTTACTGTTGGCGCGGATCATCTCCTTGATAAATCCATGCGTTCTTTCGTTTGATCCATTTGCCTGAGGTCTGTAAGGAGTCGTGAAGGTATCCTGTATATTAAATAATTTAGAATATAGGCTCATGATTCGGTTATCAAATTCTCTTCCATTGTCCGATAGAATAGTTTTGGGTGGACCGAACACGGACACATAATCGTTATGTAACTTTCGTACAACCTGATTAGCTGTTTTATTTCTCAATGGACAGAGGACTAAAAATTTGGTAAGATAATCCTTAATAACCAAAATATATTGATTTTTTCTGCATGTAGGTTCTAATGGTCCGATTAGATCCAGTGAAATTTTTTCTCGTGGTAGACTAGGCATGTCTGGGATTATTCCAGGCACTTGGTTTGATCTTCCTGTTTTCATCGTCTGACATGTTACACATTTGTGTATTGCATTTTCAACTTCTTTTCCGAGTCCTGGAAAATTTGTAATTTGTTTTACCTTTTCTGTCGTTTTTTTTATACTCAAATGATTACCACCTGAAATGTGAGCTTCGGTGATTAAACGTTCTTTGTCTTCCATCGTTGTTGGTATATCATAATCTGTGTACTTCAAAAATAATTTTCTATTTTTGTCGGCGATGAATTCCCAAATGAAAGCTGACATTTTTATTAGCTTGTACATTACAAGTCGATGTTTTTCCCAATGTATATCAAGAAAGTCGAGCGTGATATCGTTTCCTCTAGATTTTTCTAATCTCCTTTTTAAAAAATCAAACCAATTTTGTTCATCATGATTGATACTAAAATAATAATCCTTTCCCCGTTTTTCGGTAAAATCGGAAACTGTGGGATAGCATTTATTGAAATCCTTTGTCAGTATTTTAGTTGTATGAGAAACGTTTTCGGGCCATAAAATATAATTTCTTGAAGCCTCGCTTGAAGCGTATTTGTCATAATCACAAGTTGAAATTGATTTGATATCACGAGACTCGTTTTTTTGCAATTCTCTGTTCATTTGCACGTCGTTAATGTTATCTCTCGTACGTTCGCTTTGCTCGAAACCCGAGTTGTCATTAGGTTCGAATGACTTTGTTAACGATGGATCTTTTATTGAACGGTTTTTGATTTTTTCCTCGAGAACTTGAGTTTTTGATGAATGCTCGTGAAATTCAATATTATTTATTTCTTTTTCGTTTCGGTCTGAAGTTTTTGGAACGTTATCTTTTTGTTTCATTTCTTCATCATTTTTATTTTTTGTATTTGATTTCGAATGTATTTCAGGACGATCCAAAATGATTTCTTTTTGTTGCATTGATCGAATTGACGATTTTTTTTCAAACGTGTCTACGTAAGGAATTCTGGATAGGGCGTCTGCGTTGGTGTTTTGTTTGCCCTTTTTATAAGCGATTTTGTAGTCGTATTCCTCCAGTTTTAGACGCCACCTCATCAATCGGGAGTTCGCTTCTTTTACATTCATGAGCCAAACTAACGGCTTATGATCCGTTATTATTGTAAATTTCCGGCCGAACAAAAAGTGGCGGAAATGTTTGACGGATGCGACAATCGCTAGCAATTCTTTTTCTGTCGTTGAATAGTTCTTCTCGGCGTTGTTTAATGTTCGAGAATAGTAGGCTACAGGTCGATTATCGCTGATATTACCTTGCGAAAGAATGCTTCCCAATGCATAATTACTGGCGTCAGTAGTAAGAATGAACTCTTTACTGAAGTCTGGAAACATGAGCACTGGAGATGATGTTAATCTTCGTTTGAGTTCGTCAAAAGCGCTTTGTTCCGATGGTGTCCATTGCCATGGTGTTGAGTCTTTGAGTAAATTTGTAAGGGGAAGTGCGACCTTCGAAAAGTTCTCTATAAATTTGCGGTAGTAACCCGCAAGTCCTAGAAATTGTTTGATGTTTTTAGGATTTCTCGGTGTAGGAAAACTTTTCACAGCAGCAATTTTTTCAGGATTCGGTTTAACTCCATCTTTTGATATTATGTGTCCTAAATATGCCAATTCTGGTTGAAGATACTCGCACTTGTCGGGTTGCAATTTCAATCCTGTTTTTCTGAGTCTTTCAAACAATATAGCGAGATTTTTGTTGTGTTCCTCGAATGTTTTTCCAAATACAATGACATCGTCTAAATAGCAAAAACATACGGTTCCAATCAACCCCATGAGTGCGTTATTCATCATTCGTTGGAATGTCGCTGGAGCATTACGTAAGCCAAATGGCATTCTAGTGTATTCGTAATGTCCGTTAACTGTCGAAAATGCAGTCTTTGCCGAATCTTTAGGGTTCATGGAAATTTGATGGAACCCTGACGCTAGGTCAAAGGCAGAAAAATATTGCGCATTGCCCAATTTATCTAGGATATCCTCAATATTGGGCAGTGGGTAGGCGTCGTGAACAGTGATTTCATTAAGTTTCCTGAAATCAATTACTATTCGCCATTTTTTCATGCCACTGGCGTCTGATTTTTTGGGTACAACCCATAACGGAGAATTGTATGGACTTGCGCTGTGTGAGATGATTCCTTTTTGCAACATTTCTTGGATTTGTTTGGTGATCTCTTTATTATGCGCAGGAGGGTACCTATACTGTTTTACATTAATAGGTGAGTTGTTTGTCGTTGGAATACTATGACGCACCAGTTTTGTTTCAGGAAGCGGGTCATCTGGGAGTGCAAAGATATCTGGGTATTTTCTGATGATTTCCCAAATTGATTCGCTTTCCATTTTCGGAAGATGTTCAAGTCGAGTATTTTTTTTTAATAGGTTGAGCCTAACGAATCCATTATCATGTATTCTATCAAAACTTTTGACATCGATGCAATTAGTGGTGATAAATTTCAAATTTTGAACATTTACTTCATTTTCAGAATCGTTATTATAGTTTATAAGTGCTTTCTTATCTTTAACTTTTACAACAGCGTAAATGTGAGGTTTTAATTTGATCATGCAATCACCGTCAGGTTTTAAGAGTTCGATTGGAATTATTTTAGATGATTTTGCAGGAACAACATTTGGTTGGATAATGGGACTTGAATCATCTTTTTCGGCTATCAAAGTTTGAGGTTCAGTGTCATTTTTAATCTTGAATCTCATGTTTCTGATGTAAAGCTCATTTTTTGGAAGATTGATAATGGCTGAAGTTTTTCCCATAAAGTCCATCCCTAGAATACCGTCTTGTCTAAATGGAAAATTGTTTCTTACCACGTGGATTTTGTGCTTGTGTCCATTCCAGGTTAACGCTGCTTTCCCCTCGGTCATTTCTGGCTGATTTGCGATTCCTTGAATCATAGCTGAAGAGTTCGGTTTTTCCAGATATTTTTTGTCTAATGCACCTTTTTTTATAAGGGAGCATTCAGCTCCAGAATCTAATAAAAAGACACCAGGCTTAGACATTTCATCAAACTGAAATTGTATTAATAATCTTCGATTTCCTCTTCTTCTACGTTTTCCACATTCTCCTGGTATTCCTCGCAATCCTCGCTCTCGGATGTTGAAAACTCTTGATTTTCTGCGTCTTCTTTCCAAGTCTTCTCCTCCATTTGTCTTGCTTTTTGCGGACTTTTCCCGTGGTTCGAGGCTGGCATTTGAAAATTTGCTTTTTGAAGGTTGACTCTACAATCTCTTTCTACGTGACCTAAGCGTTTACATCGCCTACATTCAATTTTCGTAGGTCGGGAATGGGACCAATCAGGTTTCGTTTCAGAAAAGTGTGTTTTCTCTTGTTTTTTATTGCTTGATTTGTTATTTTCAAAAAAAACGTTTGAACGACGGAATTGACGTCTTTCTATCAATTCCAATTGTACAGCACTGGCGTTTGCTGTTTCAATGGCCTCTTTTAATGACCTTGGTCGAGCCAATCTGACTTCTTGTCGGATTTCCCGATTTTTCAAAGCAGCTATGAAAGCTTTTGTAGTTGCCTCAAGCTCAAGTTCCTGCATAATTTTCTTCTTCGTCGAAGACTTTTTTTGTGAATTGATAGCTCGTAAAATGTTTGTGTTAATTTGCGCAAAACGGACACCTAATTGAGAAATACTTTCACCTTCGTTTTGAACAATTACACTTCTTCGAGCTACAAACGATTCTAAAGAGTTTTCTTCTGCGAAAATCGTTCGCAAATGATCTAGAAGATCATCTATTTCAAGATCCATGGCTGACTCAACCATGTACGCGGCTTCGCCGGTAATTTTCTGCGCAATTACCATATTCTTAAAAATATGGATTTCTCTTCTATTTATACATGGCAGGACGTCCCTGATCATGTTGATGAATGTTTCAACTGCCATATTTTTTCCGTCAAAGGCTCGAATTGAGCAGAGTGCAGAATTTAGAGATAGATAATCTCGTAAATTTCTCGAATTGCGCCTTTCATATTGTTCCTCGTCATCAGTGACGTCGTCTTCAGTTAATTCAACTTCATCATTGTCAATTTTCTCCTTCTTTAGAGAAGTTTTCTTTTTTGGTATAAATATGCTTGCTGGCGTTTCCAAAGAAGCGTTTTTCGATTTATTCAAACCCAATTTGCTGCCGACGCGTCCCAATAACGAGTCAGAGGGTTTTTCTTTTATTAATAGTTGACTTAACTGGTCTTGAATCATTTTCATTGATTCTTGAAGAGCACGAAATTCGTCTCTCGTAACAAAATCTTTGGTATCTTGACCAGAAGTAGAGCCGTTAGATTCCTCGTTTTCAGACATATTTCTCTACTTTTAATATGAAATTGTCTAATTTGGAATCACTAACCTTGTTTTTCTGTACGGTGCTCGCTGTACGGCCTCGAGACGACGAGTTGTCAACGTAGCAGGTGCTCCGGAGTTGAAGTTCTATGTGACCGTCTTCTACAACATACGGAGACTCCGATCGACGATGATCCGGCCTTTTATCGGATACGTAGAAAAGTTTCACGCTGTGGTCGTCCTACGGTGGTTTTCCCTGTACTTCCACGTCGATCGCTCCTCGAAAAGGGGGTCTCTCTGTGCACCACTGATACCTCACTGGTCCTGGGTTGTTTTTGCACAGATCCCACCGTTGCCACCAATTGTCGTGTCGCGAAATGGGAATGTTTCGAATATCACTTTTCTTGAGTAAGACACGACTCTTTAACAATGAATTTACAACGTTTATTCGTTATGTACATTAATATTTTAACAAGAGTAGTTGTGCGGCGAGGTCTCGAACTGCAACTGCCTTTGCTTGCCAATTCTCGTTTACTTATTTTCCAATCCTTGGGCGTGGCGTCTATTAGATATTGATAAGTTCAGACTCACGCGAGCAACGTGGGCCAATGCCGTTATTCCAACCATCGTATGACTTTAGCAGGAAAAGTTATAAAGAATCAATTAGATAACGATGCTGGCATTGTCTAAGTATGTAGTAGATTTGCTGTAAATGTCTTTTAGGAATAAATGGTTACATGATTACTTCACGACAGAGCGAAAGGTCGTTCTTTTATTTGCTTTGAGGCGAGAAACTTTGAACGCGTTTTTCTTGAAAAGACGTTTTGGTCCTTAGGTAGGTTTCTATAGATCGGGCCATATATATATATATATATATTGTACACGATGAATCAGCAATGTCGTATTTATTTATGTACATACAGCGTGTTGCTCTTGAAAGGTTTTATGGAAAAAGTGCATAAGCGGTCCCTATGCGTTCAAGGTGAGCCGTAGAGGTCTGCGTCGGAACTTTAAAAGCCTGAAAAGCCTGAAAAGCCCGAACAAAATCCCAAAGTCTAATTTATTGGGCAGCCCAATAATCTGAAAGCCCGAATGTGGGACTGACCTGTAACTCTGTTCATTTTCGGTGATCGGGAAAACTTTTACCTGAGTGTTCAAAATTTCAAGCATTCATATCTATTATGCCCAAAGCCAAAAAAAAGAGCATCAGGAATATAGCTGACTCATTTACAGTCCATTTACGCAAGGTGCATGTCGCATGGGTCCAATTTCAGATAACGCTCCGAGCCGAGCCAGTTTTGAGGTCCCCGGGGGAGGGCCCCAGGAATCCCATTACGCGCGAGAATTCAATGGTTCACTTGTAAATGTGTGTTGAGAAATATGTTCTTTCTAAAAAAAAAAAAAAAACGAAATTCGTCTTTTTATTATCAAGTCCATTCTCTAAGTGCAAAAGCTACGAACTTCATAGAATGTTTTTAAACTTCTTCAAAATCGACATTTAACAAATTTTAAAGTTTTTGAATTTTTTGATTTTTAAGTTTTGCGTAGTTCGCAAAACGAGAGTAAATGTAAACAAATTAGAATTATTTCTGAATAACCCTAATACGACACTTCTCCGTAATATCGACTGCACTCTTTGACGATTGGTGAACAACTAAAATTTTGAGTTTTATCTCCTAAATTTCGGGGAAATTCAATTCAGTGGTCACTGAAAACAGTCTGTACGACCAATTGATAAAGCCTGTTCAAAAGGTTCGGGAAAATTTTGTTATTTTAGGTCGCTCATTAGGGCTCAAGCCGGGCAGGCACCAAAGATTAATGATCCTATATGCTTGATGCATGAAAATCTGTGACTGTAAAATATGGACTGAATGAGCATTAAGATTGTCTATTTTGAGAATTTTCAGTTTTAGACAGAAAAATAATTTTAAATCCGAGTTTCGGGATCGGAATTTTATTCTTGCGCAAACCTTTTATTAATTTGGACGTTACACGAGTGCCCGTCTTGTTCTTTGGGCGAGCATGCTCATAAAGACCCAAAGTTTGAACACTGGATATGCGCTTTTTCCATAAAACCTTTCAAGAGCAACACTCTGTACATCAGAAACTAAAAAAATTAATTTTATTACAATAATGGCGCTATGAGTATTTTACAATAGTTTTTATAATTTCTTAGATGTATAACATTTAATATAAGATCATTTTGTACTTGACATGCCATTAACAACATATATCAAAAAAGCCATCAATAATGAATCTATCTTCAATTACCAGTAAGAGCAGACAATCCAACTCAAATACATGGAAATTTATTATATATATAACCCAAGTTACTAGGAAAAATGCAATCAATAATTGTCAATGGCCGTCGATGTTATGTTTTTCTGTTTTGAAAAAAAAATTTTTAACTGATAATGTCTTTTGAAATAGGTATTTAACAACCCTAACAGCACACATGGTTCTGGGGACGTTCCAAGGACTTTTGGACATCCCAGGAACATCCCGGGGATGTCCCTAAGACTTTCGTGCTGTCCGGGATTGTCAACTTGCATTGTCATTTGATTATAATTTTATTTTTGAATTTTTGGTTGAATATACTTACTTTCGTATTGCAAATCTTGCTTCCCCCAATATGTTTTTTTTTTGAGCAACTTCGAAATTCCGTTTTGCCCGATTTAGTGCGAGTTAGTCCCAAATGAAACACATCACTGTATGTTGATTATTTGTATAGTTTTTACGTTTTCGACATTCAAATTATTGTTTTTTTTTTTTTTTTTTTTTTTTGGCTAAAATGTCTAGATCGTTACAATGGAGCACAATGTTTACAAATTTCGACACAACACAAAATGGCGGATGATCAAACCTATATTTTTTACTGCTCTAATAGGGAGTTTCATATCCTGTCTCTACCATCCTTAATCCGATTGCTATCGATTGCCAACTTCTATGTATTCCTAGGGGTACATAAAAAATTACAAAGATTAACAGGAATTTATGGTTATCTATAAGGAAATATATGAATGCGGATCTACCGAAGTGAATGGGTATTTATAGGAGTTGATGGAAATTTTTTGGATTCGTAGGGAATCAATAAGAATTGATAAGAATGTATAAGGAAAGTATAAGATATCAATGACAGTTATAAAGGAATTCATGGGAATGTATGGGATCCGTGATAATCTAATGGCATTTTTTCGGAATTGACTGAAACGTATGTGAATCGATAATTTGTAAAATTCATTGCTTAGCTTATAATTTACATTTATTTTGGTGTTTTTCAGTTACATACACAGTTAACGATATGAAGGCAGTAAAACCTCGATGAACTGACAACGAAAGAGGTACCTATTTTCAACCTGCCATATCGCTACTTACATTAAAAAATGCATACTTTTTCGACATTTTACTACATAAGTTATTATATAACGAAAATTTTCTTGATCGACAATACTAAAAGAATTGCAGTTAACGCTCGAAGAAAACATTTTTCCGTTTTTTGAAAGTAGAGGTTTGTTGAGGTGACGTTTTTGATCTTCAGGTGATGTTAAGAAACGAAATATTATATAAACGAAAGATTCGATCTCCTGTGAAGCTAACATTTTCTCCGAATAAGAGGAGAAAGGAGAGAACCGGTGTCGCGGAAAAAAAACGAGATGCGAAAGAAAACAACGTATTTTTACTATTGCTCGCAGATGTGTTAAGCTGTTTACAACAGATTCATATCCTTGTTGTCATTTACAGAAAAAACCGGACATTCGAAGGGCAATCGAAAAATCTGGAGACTAAAAAATGTTGGAGGCTATTAAGGCTGCAAGGATAAAGAATCGCAGTGATGTGCTCGTAAGTTGTATACGAAAATTCGTATTCGCTAGTTGCATACTTATATTTTAGAAGTGGAAAGTAGTAGTATGTTATCACCTCGAGATTTACGTACGATAGATTGATCGTACAAACAATTTTTTCTGTTTCCACAGAATGAAATAGGAAACCAAATTCTCGCTCCATCGACGTCAATTCCAAAAAACGTTAATGTTGCTGATGGAATACAAGCTACAACGCTAATGCCAGAAAAGGTTGATGTTGCTGTGGAGAAACATGCAACTGATGAGGAAAATACATCTGTTGCGGTAGGTGGAAAATTATAGTAGAGAAACCGCTTTTCATTTATTTTCGATCTTTGGCGGTCACTTAACAATAAATTGCGGAGGAAGTGTAAAATGTTGATATTCACAAATATAAACCGTGAACAATCGATTACTATAATCATGATGCACTCAAGATATTGTTGTATACCCGATATTCCCCTAGGTATTTTTATTTTCGTTTGTGCAATATTTTAGAACATTGCATCAGCTTTTTGCGTATTTCCCAACGACATTTATAATCGCGTCGATAGTTAATCTTTTTGCGCATTTCCCAACGACATTTATAATCGCGTCGATAGTTATAATAGTATCATTTCTTAAATTCAATATCTATCAATAAGAGGAACATTAAGTGCCAATAACCTGTTGCCGAATCATCCGAATAGTCGTTAATTACACTAAAAGTAATAATCTTGTTTTTCGTCGAAAGAGATATATGTACATTTAGTCGACTCATTATAGCCCGATTCTCTAGCAATATTATACTATATCTGTAAAACGTAATTACTATAATAATTACTTGTCGGTGACTATTTTGATAATGTTCGTCATTATTAATCATCGTGAATTTTGATTGGGTAACGTATGTCATGCGATCATCGATGCATACGATTGGCTGTCGGACATCGTATGAAGAACTATCCTTGTTTTGGGAGTCTTAGTATAAATAACCTGACTTTGGATCACTTTTGCGCCTTTTTCGCCCGCGACTCAGTTCGCGTAAAGTTCGGAAATCAAACTTCAAATAAAGTTATTTAAAGCAGTTTGGTGTCTTAAGTTTTATTGCTACCAACCCGGTACACAACAATATTTTTGGTACTGTATTTATGGCTGTCAATATCCTTTTACTCGAAAACTCAAAGATCTTGCGATTATGGATAATGGTAAAAAAGACCGAAATTTTGCAATTACCTCTGTGCAGCTTCAAATGTAATATGCGTTACTGCCCGACAAAATCCTATTTTCAAGTAGCACCTCATTGATACCTTTCACTTTTTTATTAATTTAAAAAAAAATCCTTTGTCTGTCGTGCTTTTTACGGGAAATCATGAATGTTTTTTCATGTAGAATGATACGAACAACTCAAGTGCCCTCAAGTTGGCAGAGGAACCAGACATTGATTCGTCTGATGTCGAGTATGAGACAAATGTGGAGGTATATTTGGAAATGGATAACCAGAATCTCCGAAATGAAAACAAGCAATTAAAGGAAGAAAATAAACGATTGCTTGAAGAAAACAAAACATTGGTAGCGGAGAAGAAAATGTTGCAAGATTTATTATTTGCGAAAAATCAGACCATCAGCATAATGGAAAAAAGAACTGTTGACTTGCAAACTTCCTCGACTACGGCAAGCAATAATAACTCGCAAGACGAAGCAGAGTCATTCTGTTCTGTAAGTTGTAAGTACTTAAGTATTTTGTTGTAATATATTTTAGTTGTAAGTACTTGTACTTCATTTCTTCTTCCGTAGCAAGAAAATCTCCAACATTCACAACACCTACCATGTATCTACCTGTTGCGACTTGAGGTGGAACGTCCCATTTTGCGAAACGAGTCAAACGCCAAATTTCATTTTTGATGATTGGCGATATGGTAGGATCATTCATTTCAGCTTCGACAAACTTCGACAGAGGAAACCTGTTAACAATCTGTGTGGCTCTTGCTGTTGGTGCGGTCACATAAGCAACCATTCGTCGATGCCATGCCTCGTATATCGCTCCAGAATTTGCCCACATTGGACCAAAATGCCTCACAGCTCTTGGTAAATGTTAAATTAAGTGGACATTGTATGACATGTGCATTAGCCCGAAGCTTCGATGAAATTCAGTAATGAATTCATTTATGAACATTTCCGCATGATCAAGATCTTGTTCGGAGATGCTTTCGTTATTTAAAATGAAAATAGCATTAGCCAACTTGGACCACAGACGTACACTTTTTTTTGTGAATTTTTCGGCACTAGGCCGAAAAATTCCATCGAAACACGGGACAGCAAAAAAAAGAAAATTTCTCCATTCAGTGCCTTTCCAGTGACCCCAGGTTTCAAGTTCTTGGAAGCGACGCCTCACTCTGGATGGCAGCTTCATGGACTTTGCTCTTGCGTTGAATACTGCCAGATTGCCGGGTCGGGTTCCTTCGATGAACCAAGGAATGTCATTGTTTTCCATCATCATCTTAAAAAGTTGTTTGACTACACCTTCATAGACATCATGGAAAGATTCGACAATAACTCCACGATCGAAACGGAACTCGGGAAGCAAGTAAAGTGGCGAAATTCCTACAACGCCGTTTATTGTAGTTTGCGTCTCCGCTGCTTCTTCCATGTTGGCTCGCAGTTAGACGTCCGTCCTCAAGTTTCCGATGCCGAGAGGGTAAATTCGCTTTGTTTGTACTTCGTCCTGCTCTCGGCGACGCGGGACTACAACAGCTACCGTATTAGCGTCGCAAAAACTACAACCACCAACACAAGCATTGTGCCGCATCATGCGAAGGAGAGGGTACCGATCTTCGCTGTCTGCGCAAACAATTAAAATCGCGAAACGACTCACAACTTCCACGTTCCCCGAAGGCTTCCACGTGATTCCAACTCGGTGGAGATGGAGTAACTCCTGTACTACAGGTTTCATAAGAAGATGAATTGGCGCCTTACTATTACCTGTCCACAGGCCTGCTGAAATGATATGCCGTTTTCGAGCGTGTGGAGACAGTTCATTAATCGAAAGCAGAATAGGACAAGCTTTAGCATCTGAAGATTTCGATAGGGAAACATGGTCGACCCACAAAGTAAAAGAACAATTAATATCACTTTCGAGGTTATCCGGGTCCGAAACATGCAAAAAACTAGCTTCCTCACACAGTTCTATGTAGGCTTCACCGTCAGTAATATCTTCTTTATTGTTCGGATTACTCTTGATTTTAGTGAAACGGTACCTCAAATCATGTGCCATGTTTGGTTGTCGGAGAATATCATGCAGTTGCGCCGCAATACCTAAGTGGACGTACGTAGCGAGTGGTTGCCGTTTCTTCTGAGGGCCACAATGGCCACGACTGCATTCCATTGTCACCATGCTTCCTTCACCGACACGTTCAAAGCATATATCGCAATAAAGATAATAGTGTATGTTGTTTTCATTGCGTTCGATACAGCGCCAAAAAGAGACCATGTTCGTCGGGATCGAAAAATCACCTGATTTTGTTCTAAGCCATTGTAGCCGTCTTATGAGTGCTAAATACGTCTCTTTTCCAACAAGATTCTGAGTTACCTCGACGAGAAAGTTATCTCGAATGGTAATGTCCCCTTCTTGAATCAAATTTCAGGGTTTCATTAGATTCAAAGTAAAGAACCGTAGTATGTGGTAGTAGTATGTGTAGTAGTATGTGGTTGACACCATCACCGACTCCTCCTTCGGAACCTCCTTCGCTTTGCGTTTCATCCTCAGATTCAACTTCTCCACCTATTTCATTTCCTGCCTGAACATCCATATGATCATCTTCGCTAGAACTTGGCTCTTCTAAAATGTTCTCAATACCGTCATCGACTTCGGATTCGGCATCACTTGCCACAGAATTTCTCTCGCTGTTAGCGTGGTTATCAGAATCCTCCATGTCTGACATGTTAAATACGTGATCGGTGAATTACTGTAGTCCGATAGTATATATAAATGCATAAAATACGATCTTATTAAATCAATGTGATCTTGTCATAGTACATAGTTTTATTCACGGATTCCAAAATTTTCGTAAATTCCAGATATATGTTGAAGTTCAAAGAAACTCTGAAAATTAACAAAATAATAGTATTTTCCATCATCCGAGGCGAAGCCGAGGACCATAGTCACACAAGTGAGAAAATGAGTTTACAGTCGAGTAATGTACTATATTTTATATCACAAGTACGGTAAAGACTTTTGCGTACCATTGAATGGTACGTAAAGTTTACTTCACAGTGCAGAGTGATGTAAAAATCAAAAATTTTTACAAATTCAACAATCGAGAATGTTATGCAAATCCTAGAAATTAAAAAAAATTTAATAATTCTTGGAATTTTCGGAAATTTCAAGTAGAAAGGCAGGGGGCTATCGCCCCCCCCCCCTCACTCCTCGACCCATCGCGTCAGCGGCGGCGGCGTTCCGGGAGGTGGGGTGGGGGAACCATGCGCCTAACACGTCCCATCACGTGACTCCCCCGCCCCGCGGTCCCCTCGCAGGTCCCCTTCCCCTCGTCGGTAATGTAGAATTTCAATATGTCGGCGGTTGGTGAAACAGGAGCGTGTCTACTATCAGTAAGGTTGGGGTGTGGTCGATAATACCTTCTATCGGTAATATCTCCTGTCGATAAAACCTTTTTTTCTATATTCTTTTTTATTTTTTTGTTTTTTTGTTTATTTGTTTTGTTTTCGTTTTTTTTGTTTTTGTTTTTTTTGTTTTTTGTTTTTTTTGTTTTGTTTTTCCCGCCCCTCACCATTTCCGTGGTTTTTCAATTATTTTCCAGGTTTTTCCCCGATTTTTCAGGTTTTTCCACAATTTCCCAGGTTTTTGCGAGTTTTCGTGATACAAATTTTCCGGGAATTTTCCTAAATTTTCCGATTCTTTTCGCAAGTTTCCGTGATATTTCCAAAATTTACAAGAGTTTCTCGAAATTTTCCTAGAATCTTCCGAAATTTTCCGAGTGGTTTCGCAAGTTTCCGCGATATTTTCAAATTTTACGAGTTTTCCACAATTTTTCACGAATTTTCTGAAATTTACCAAGTGTTTTCACAATATTTGGGAATATATTCTAAAATAAATAGAACAATAACTTTTTAATGCAAGGAGGCCCCTCCCCTACCCTGCTGTGAAGCACAACCATTGAATTGCTCCTCCATTTTTATTCGTTTGTTCGTTTTCATTTTTTATTTTTGTTTTTTACTCAGTTTATCTCATTTTTATATTTTTCATTAATATTTTAAAATTTTGTATTTTAAAGTTTCCAGGATAAAATCTCGGAAGATACTGAACAGGATTAAAGATTTTTTTCAATTTATAAATCCTCTTATGAGAAAAAAAAACATCGAACTTGTATGTTGATTGATCCAATTGAAATCAGTATAAGAATGAAAATTTATTTCGAGAATCTATTACCAAGCGAAAACACCATGAGACTTGCAGCTCTTGAATATCATTTCCGGTATTAGCCGCGCTCGAATTTCGTAAACATCGTGCCGCCTCATCTCTTAGAGCGATGAAAAGAATAGCATTTGAAATCCTTGAAATAGACTTTCAAAACTTTTAACACGATGGAAATTCATTTGAAGCCACGTATCCTGTTTTATATGCTGCTTAGAAAACGTCTGATTGTATTATTCACACAAGCTATTATCTTCAGCATTTGATTTTCGAAACGTGACTTTATTCCTGACACATATTGTGCAGGGTGATGCAATCATTTATCTTACACTTTCAATGTAAATTTAGTCCGCGTATCCTGTTTTGAACCCTACATAGCAGGGTGGTCCGATGGTGACATCATCATTCAGCTATATAAGAACCCCCGATTTCCCCAACATCAGCCAGTCACATTTTTGACATCATCGCGAAACATTTCAACAATTCCGCGCCTCGTTTAACAGTCAGTCGCTTTACGATTTTCATCAAGTGTATTCGATCACCTTGAGCAAACGTTATCAAAATATAGAAGTCAGTGAAAAGTTATCTACAGTCGAATATCTTTGCGGCGGATTTAGTTGACGTCTCGAGTTAACTCGAATTGATCAGAAAACCGTTCAACCACGTATATTGTGCCGCGAAGTGTATGACCAATATTGCGGACGTCAATGGCGTATTTTAGCGCAAATTTTGTCAGCTGCATATCTTTATATATCTGAAGATAATGTTGTATTTCACCCAAGAAATTGGAGCTTTGATCTTGATCCTGCAATCATCCTGGATTGGTTGAAAGTTGGTGTTCAAATTAAGTTTGATGTTAAACAATATTCACCCCCTTCTTCACAAAATTCCACGGTGATTCAAAATTTACGTACACTTTTTTCAGATGAAACATTTTCTGATTTTATAATTATAACTCCAGAGAGAAGTTTCCATGTTCATCGTTGTATTTTGGTTGCGAGGTGTGACTTTTTTCAAAACATTATTTCAACATTGTTGGAAGGAGGTGCAAGAAAATCAAATTGTTATTAATGATTTTTCGAGTGAAGAAATTGAAATTTTTTTAACTGCTATATATACGGGAGAAGTGGAATTGAACAAAGGTCCAATTATAACGGTTTTAGAGTTATTTCAAGCCTCAAACATGTTTCTTTGCTACGACATTAAACAAATTTGTGAAAATTTTATACTCAATTATGTGGTTCCTGAAAACATGAAAATGCTTAAAGACTTTTGCGATTTATTTTCCAACAGTACGATTGCTTCAGAGATTTCAGAAATCGATGATTTTCAAATCTTTAACTTTTGATTATCTGAATTAACTGTGATGTCGCAGTGTGCGGTAGACTTGGCAACAGTGCGCGGTAGACTTGGTAACAGTGCTAGTGGGAATATATAAACTGAAACTCAATTCCAAGTTTGGCAGTCTACCAACGGGTACGATTAAGTAAAGTGTCGAACTTTCGAGTGACATTCTAATTTTTTTGAAATGGCGGAAGCAAAACTCAAAGCCGCGTACGAAGTGATTAACGCGCAAAAAAGATTTTTAACTCGGGGTGGTGATGTTGATCTTTTAGTGTTGAATAATGACGCTAAAGCACAAATCGAAAAATTGCGCGAATTGAGTGAGAGTAGCTCGAGCGTAGTGAAAATTCAATGTGCACGTGCCATCCAACGATTACGCAGTTACATACTCCAGTTGCGCGGTTCGCTCGTGATTGGAGCGGGACTACAAAATGGTGTGAAATGGGAAGATCTCAACAGTGCCTTCAAGACACACATCCGCACAGGTGTCATAATCAATTTACGCCACCTGGACATTACCAAGTTTTTGTTGGAAGCTCGAGAAATTTTCGTAACCAAAGTGGAAGAAAGTCTGAAGATTAAGAATGCTTTAAAAGTCTACACTGCCTTAGATGGTGAATTCAGCATTCTAAAAAACGATGAAGAGGTCATAGAGTTGAAAAACTTCGAAACTCGTAGCGACGGCATCACCCAAACAACGAATCTCAACACCTGGTTCGACACCAACGTCAGGGATTCATTGTTGAAAAAAATCGAAGAGTTTCAACACCAAGGATCCGGATGGACGCTGCGTCGGATCGTGAGTCTTGGTGTGTATATCAACAAATACAATCCTATGCGAGCGAGTTCCTTCATCGAGCTACCAGGACCAATAAAGCGAAAGCGGGCATGTGTAAATATTCAAAATTTTGACGATGAGTGTTTTAAATGGGCCGTTTTATCTGCCTTACATCCTGTAGAAAGAAATGTGAAAAACCCAGGACGTCTTTCCTATTACAAAAAATATGATGGAGAACTGAACTTTGAAGGAATTTCTTTTCCAGTTATGCCAAAGCAGACTTCTTCATTTGGAAAACTTAACAATATTTTCATCAATATCTACATACTTTTTAAAAACAAAGATTTTTCAGTCGCTCCTATCCATATCACTAAAGAAAAACAGGACAGGCATATAAATTTACTTCTCATACAAAATCATTATGATGAAGTGATGATGAGAGCGAACCTCTTCGCTACCATTATATCTGGATCAAAAATCTTTTATATCTAGTAAGCAGTCAGCTTTCTAAACACAAGGAAAAACACTGGATTTGTGACCGGTGTCTTCACTACTTTCGAGATTCTGAGAAGTTAAATGCTCACGAAATTGATTGTAAAGAAATAAATAATTGTAAAGTGAAATTGCCAACAGAGAAGAACAACATTCTCAAATTCATCAATCATAAAAACAATATCAGAGTTCCATACGTCGTTTACGCGGATTTTGAATATTTATTGAAAAAAGTTATTCCTAACGAAGAAAAAAATACTCGAGTCGTGCAAGCGCATGAGGCTTGTAGCGTTGGCTACTATGTCCAATGTAGCTTCGATGAAGGACAATCTCGTTATGCGTGCTATCGAGGTTGCGATCCCGCGCAGTGGTTCTCCGAAGAGTTGGTGAAACTCAAGAAACAAGTCCAGGAGGAGATGAAGAATCCAAAACCCATGGAACTCCTCACCTCTACAGAGCAAGAGATGTTTCGAGAAGCTGTCGACTGTCACATCTGCAAGAAACCTTTGAAAGGTCAAATCAGAGTGAGAGACCACTGTCATCTTACGGGCAAGTTTCGAGGTGCAGCTCATCAAAAGTGCAATCTCATGTACCAGGATGCACTCTCTATTCCGGTAAGATTTTATGACATATTTTTTCCAATAACACTTTGAAAAAAATATTTCTATGAGAATTACATATTTTTTTTTTTTTTTTTTTCAGATTATATTCCACAACCTGAGTGGATATGACGGTCATCTTGTGATAAAACAAATTGCCAAGTGCATCGAGGGACGTATCACTCTAATTCCACAGACAATGGAAAGATACGTCTCATTCACAAAACATTTTGGTGACAGCAAGATATCTTTACGATTCATTTACTCGTTCAGATTCATGAACTCATCCCTGGATAAACTTGCGTCATACTTGGAGAATGATAAAAAAATCATCATCCATCGAGAACACTCACATCTCGACGAGGAACGCTTAAAACTCCTCATGAAGAAAGGAGTGTTTCCCTATGAGTACCTGGACTCTTGGGAAAAATTGGAGGTAACCCAGCTACCTCCTCAAGAAGCGTTCTACAGCACCCTGACGAATGAAAACATTTCGGACAATGACTATTGGTAAATAAACTATTTTAATTTTTATATTCATTATCACTTTTCGTATTATCTTTCTATTCAAAGACTTAAAAAAAAATTTATTTTCTATTTTAGCCATGCTCGAACAGTCTGGCAGTCGTTCAACATACAGTCGCTTGGCGAGTACTCGGACCTCTACCTGAAGACTGACGTGCTTCTCCTGGCGGACGTTTTTGAGAACTTTCGAGACAGCTGCCTCGCGTCCTATGGACTAGATCCTGCGCACTACTATACAACGCCAGGTTTCAGCTGGAACGCTATGCTCAAGCATACGAGTATTGAATTGGAGCTGTTTACAGACATTGACAAGCTCCTCTTAATTGAACGGGGGATTCGAGGAGGAATCTCCCAATGCAGCCATCGTTACGCCAGGGCCAACAATCCCTACTTCGCCACTGAGTATAATCCTCAAGAGGAGGACAAGTATCTAATGTACTACGATGTTTATAACCTTTATGGATGGGCCATGACGCAGTGCTTGCCTTATGGCGGATTTGAGTGGGTTGAAAATTTTCAACAAGATTTTACGTGGGATGTTGCTGATGATGCCGGAGAAGGTTACATCCTAGAAGTGGATCTCGAGTATCCACCGGAAATTCATGATTCACATAATGACTTGCCGTTTTGCGCGTAGCTCAAGACTCCTCCTGGTTCAAAATGTACAAAACTTTTAACTTCTTTGGAATCGAAAACACGTTACGTCATTCATTATAGAAATTTGAGACAAGTACTGCGCCATGGACTGGTTTTACGTTGCATTCATAGAATATTGAAATTTAAGCAATCTCCATGGTTAAAGTCTTACATTGATTTGAATAGTGAATTGCGTAAAAATGCCAAAAATGAATTTGAAAAAAATCTTTATAAATTGATGAACAATGCTTTATACGGAAAAACCATGGAGAATGTAAGAAAACGTGTAGATATAAAACTAGTCATGCAATGGTTAGGTCGATACGGTGCAGAAGCCTTGATTTCGAAACCGAACTTCAGCTCTTGTACAATTTTTGATGAGAATTTAGTTGCAATTAAATTAGCTCGCGTTGAGGTTACAGTGAACAAACCCATTTACATAGGTTTCTGCGTTCTCGACCTATCCAAAACATGTCTTTACTTTTTTCATTACGACTTTATGAAACCTGCAACAGACGCGAAAATTCTGTATACCGATACAGACAGTCTGATTTATGAAATTCGAAATCTTGACCCATACAAAATGATGAAAGAAAACAATGAACACTTCGATACGTCAGATTATCCCTCACCGAATCGTTTCGGAATCGAGTTGAAAAACAAAAAAGTTGTGGGTCTCATGAAGGACGAATGCAACGGAAAAAACATAACAGAGTTTGAAGGATTAAGAAGTAAAATGTACAGTTTACGTGTCGGAGGATAAGACAAAATCAAAAAAGCGAAAGGTGTCAAAGGATCCGTTGTAGCAAAAACAATTGATTTTGACGACTACATACATTGCTTGTTCAGTGGAAGTATAGAGTATCGCGTTCAACATTTGTTTCGATCACATCTACATGAAATTCGAACAATTCAACAAACAAAAGTCGCGTTAAATCCATATGATGACAAGCGTCATCTATTGTCAACTACAACCGACACTTTGGCTCACGGTCACTATACAATAAGAGAATTGATGGATGTCGACGAGGAATTGTGAATATTAGCGTACCATAAGCAAAACTAGAAAATATGACAGCTGTTTGGAATGAATCGTGGATTAGGCCTACTGGGGAATCGCACGGGGTGGTAGAATTCATGGCACGTTTTTTAACGAAAATCGGAGGTTCTTATATAGCTGAATGATGATGTCACCATCGGACCATCCTGCTATGTAGGGTTCAAAACAGGATATGCGGACTAAATTTACATTGAAAGTGTAAGATAAATGATTGCATCACCCTGCTCAATATGTGTCAGGAATAAAGTCACGTTTCGAAAATCAAATGCTGAAGATAATAGCTTGTGTGAATAATAAAATCAAACGAATTCTACGTAGTGTTCAAAACAGAATACGCGGGCTACATTTGCATCGAAAATGCAAGATAAATTATTACATCACCATTAGACCACCCTGCTCAATATGTGTCTGAAATAAAATCACGTTTCGAAAATCAAATGTTGAAGATAATAGCTTTCATGAATAATAAAATCAAACGAATTCTACGTAGTGTTCAAAATAGGATACGCGGGCTACATTTGCATTGAAAATGTAAGATAAATTATAACATCACCATTGGACCACCCTGCTCAATATGTGTCTGAAATAAAATCACGTTTCGAAAATCAAATGCTAAAGATAATAGCTTTCGTGAATAATAAAATCAAACGAATTCTACGTAGTGTTCAAAACAAGATACGCGGGCTACATTGGAAGCGTTAGATAAATGATTACATCACCATTGGTCCACTGTGCTCGATAGGAGTCAATAATAAAATCACGTTTTGGAAATCGAACTATGAAGATAATAGCTTTTGTGAATAATACAATCAGACGTTTTCTAAGCAGCATATAAAACAGGATACGTGGCTTCAAATGAATTTCCATCGTGTTAAAAGTTTTGAAAGTCTATTTCAAGGATTTCAAATGCTATTCTTTTCATCGCTCTAAGAGATGAGGCGGCACGATGTTTACGAAATTCGAGCGCGGCTAATACCGGAAATGATATTCAAGAGCTGCAAGTCTCATGGTGTTTTCGCTTGGTAATAGATTCTCGAAATAAATTTTCATTCTTATACTGATTTCAATTGGATCAATCAACATACAAGTTCGATGTTTTTTTTTCTCATAAGAGGATTTATAAATTGAAAAAAATCTTTAATCCTGTTCAGTATCTTCCGAGATTTTATCCTGGAAACTTTAAAATACAAAATTTTAAAATATTAATGAAAAATATAAAAATGAGATAAACTGAGTAAAAAACAAAAATAAAAAATGAAAACGAACAAACGAATAAAAATGGAGGAGCAATTCAATGGTTGTGCTTCACAGCAGGGTAGGGGAGGGGCCTCCTTGCATTAAAAAGTTATTGTTCTATTTATTTTAGAATATATTCCCAAATATTGTGAAAACACTTGGTAAATTTCAGAAAATTCGTGAAAAATTGTGGAAAACTCGTAAAATTTGAAAATATCGCGGAAACTTGCGAAACCACTCGGAAAATTTCGGAAGATTCTAGGAAAATTTCGAGAAACTCTTGTAAATTTTGGAAATATCACGGAAACTTGCGAAAAGAATCGGAAAATTTAGGAAAATTCCCGGAAAATTTGTATCACGAAAACTCGCAAAAACCTGGGAAATTGTGGAAAAACCTGAAAAATCGGGGAAAAACCTGGAAAATAATTGAAAAACCACGGAAATGGTGAGGGGCGGGAAAAACAAAACAAAAAAAACAAAAAACAAAAAAAACAAAAACAAAAAAAACGAAAACAAAACAAATAAACAAAAAAACAAAAAAATAAAAAAGAATAAAGAAAAAAAGGTTTTATCGACAGGAGATATTACCGATAGAAGGTATTATCGACCACACCCCAACCTTACTGATAGTAGACACGCTCCTGTTTCACCAACCGCCGACATATTGAAATTCTACATTACCGATGAGGGGAAGGGGGCCTGCGAGGGGACCGCGGGGCGGGGGAGTCACGTGATGGGACGTGTTAGGCGCATGGTTCCCCCACCCCACCTCCCGGAACGCCGCCGCCGCTGACGCGATGGGTCGAGGAGTGAGGGGGGGGGGCGATAGCCCCCTAGCCTATCTACTATTTCATCATTCCGCTAATTTTTTGTACAAAATTACCATGTAAGAGTGGGTTTCAAAAGTTCAGTATATTTTCGCGAAGATGATTTTGCTGTAGATTAGGATACATTATGTAGCGGACGGTGGGTTGTATTTTTTTTTATTATATTTTCCGGAATTCAAGAATATGAAAAAATTGAAAGATTTTCAAATTTCAAATGGAAATATAAAAAAATACAGGAATAATTTTTTTTTCATATCACTCTACTCTGTTAAGTGGACTTTCGTACTGTTTTATGGTACGCAAACATCTTTACCGTACTCGTAATGTAAAATATCGTACATCACTCGGACGTTACCACATTTTGCACGAGTGTGAGGGTTGTGGTCCGAGGCGAAGCCGGGGACCATAATTACACCAGTGAGAAAATGACTTTACAGTCCTTGTGATGTAATATACTATTAAATTATTGTCTTTTCGAATAATTCGAAATCGAAACACAAAAAAACATTTTTAATCAATTTATAATTTCTAAACAGTACAAAAAATGGAAAAATATAGTTTTTGACATCATGAAAAAACATTTTTTTCATATGCAAAATTTTCACTGGAAATTTTTCAAAACTAACCTTTCGATCGATTAAAAATACCGAAATTATTTTCTGTGGATGTTATAACATTCAATTTTGAAAATATTTTTGAATTGCTGTTTCAAACATTTTAAAATGAAGAATCCGAAATCTGGAAAATTTCTGAATTGACATATTTTTGAGCTGAAAATGATATTATTCTTTAGATAAAATTTCCAAAATGCAAAATCATCAAAAGTTGTCTGGTTTTATAATTGCAAGTTTTTGCAATTGAAAATGGAATTTTTAGAATCGAAAATTTGTTGGCATACATATTTGTATATTGGAAATACTAAATTTTTTTTTCTTATTTTAACTCTGGTGGATTGACTAAAAGATAAGAGAATTTTTCTAGAAATAATATGTATATATTTTTATCATATTGATACTTCCAATTTTATGAATGCCATCAAAAAATCTCGACTCTCGTTGAGACATTCGAACGCTCCCCCTACCTCAAGGGGAGGGGAGCATTGGATTTCAGCCAAGCGTTTCATTTCGCAGCTCGAGTATTAAAAAATTATTAACTTCCCTTCTGAATAACTCGTAAACTGAAAACAACGATCGATCTAAATTTGAACAGTAGCTTCCTTTTTATATTAACTTTGAATATCAGTTTTTCGTCGAGGTCGTAGAAGCGGTTTGTTTCATACACTAGATTTGGGGGCATTTTTGTACAGATTTACTATACCATACATGTAAAAAAGTACTCGACTTTGAAATCAAAAATATCAGCAAATAAAAACAAGAAAGTCCTGAAAGTTTACTCAGAATAGAAAGAATACTTAGAAGCAATATTTCCTCCAAGTTTCAATTTGAATTGCTCATCTTTCAAATACTTTGAAAATGTCGAAATTTTGAAATTTTTGAAAAATGATCCAAAGAATTTTCAAAAGCTGATGAAACCTCAATAGTATTTATATATTATCAAAAGCAATAATTTCTCCAAGTTATGATTTGTAATAACCCATCATTCAATATTTTCGAAAATGTCGACACTTTAAAATTTTTGGGAAATGATCTGAAAAATTCCCAAAATCTGTTAAAACCTCAATAATATTTGTATATCATCGAAAGCAATATTTTCTCCAAGTTAAGATTTGTAATTACTCATCATTTAATTATTTAAAAAATGTCGAAATTTCGAAATTTTTGGAGAATTATCACAAAAATTCCAAAAAGCTGTTGAAACCACAAAAATAATTATATATAATCAAAAGCAATATTTTCTCCAAGTTTGAATTTGTAATTACTCATCATTCAATTCTTTTGAAAATGTTGATACTTTGAAATTTTTGGGAAATGATCCGAAGAATTTCCAAAATCTGTTAAAACCTCAATAATATTTGTATATAATCAAAAGCAATATTTTCTTCAAGTTAAGATTTGTAATTACTCATCGTTCATTTCTTTTAAAAATGTTGAAATTTTTGGAAAATGATCACAAAAATTCCAAAAAGCTGTTCAAACCACAAACATAATTATATTAAATCAAAAGCAATATTTCCTCCAAGTTTGAATTTGTAATTACTCATCATTCAATTTTTTTGAAAATATCAACACTGAAATTTTTGGGAAATGGTCTCGAGAATTTCCAAAATCAGTTAAAACCTCAATAATATTTGTATATCATCAAAAGCAATATTTTATCCTAGTTAAGATTTGTAATTACTCATCATTCAATTCTTTCAAAAATGTCGATACTTGGAAATTTCTTGGGAATGATCCCAAGAATTTCCAAAAGCTGTTAAAACCTCAATAATAGTTATATATCATCAAAAGCAATATTTTCTTAAAGTTAAGACTTGTAATTACAAGTCTTACTTTAAGATTAAATTACTCATCATTTAATTCTTTTTAAAATGTCGATACTTTGAAATTTGTGGGAAATTATCCCAAGAATTTTCAAAAGTTGTTAAAACCTCAATAATATTTATATATCATCAAAAGCAACATTTCTTCTAAGTTTGCATTTGTAATTACTCATCATTCAATTATTTTTAAAATGTCGAAATTTTGAAATTTTCGGAGAGTGATCCCAAAAATTCCAAAAAGCTCTTAAAACCGCAAAAATAAGTATATAAAATTAAAAGCAATATTTCCTCCAAGTTTTAGATTCAATAATGAAAGAATCATTGCTCGAATATTATGCATTAATTACTCTTCAAATTATTCGAAAAACAACTGGCCGTAAATTAATGATACAGAGCGAAATATACGAAATATACTATTTGAAAGGGCTGAGGGTTTTTCTGCACGGGTGATTTCGCTATAAAATGGGATGAAAATTGTACATTCATATCCCCAAATGAATTGCGAAATTTCGAACGAAATAATGAGTCGCCAGAAATCACTCAAATGATACTTATGTATTTCGAAATATTGAGATGAGGTGATTATTTACATCCATAAAATGCAAAGAAATTAATTAGAGTAATAATGTTATACTTATGAAACTTTTCGAAGACTAACGCACGAGATCCCTGCACGATTCACTGCACGACCACGATATTAATATTTACGATTTGTTTAATTAATAACAATATTTATGAGATCATAAGCGGGATAGCGCGGCAATGTCGATATTTACTCTGACAGCTGACTGCGCCAACAGAGAAGTCAGGCTTGCCAACTTATCATGTTATAGATGGCGCATGCTCTCGGTCCCTATCTTCCATATCGACACCATTTTATGTTCGTGACAACTTATTTTTTCCGAAATTGTTTATTTACCATCCTAAAATTCATCAAAAGCTATCAACGCAATTAACAGACAATACTGTGCTCGCGGAAATCATTTATTTGATAAAAAATAAGGTTTTTTACTTCAAAAATCGCTTGGTCATCGCTTGGTCATCGCTGGTCATCACTTTGGTCATCGCTGGCCATCGCTTTGGTCATCAAAAGTGATGACCAGCAGTAACCAGCCACTTTGTTTGGGAATGATGGGGAACAATTTTTCTAAGCTCTAAAATTTTCCAAAAACCGAAGCATATTGTTCTTCCGCATTTACTAAAACGTTTAAATCGAGAACGATTCACATGTGCTACTTGGTCACACTTAACCTCTAACCAGGTAGCACGGCCCATTTGTCTCCTTTTCCCTAACATATTAAAATTAGACGTTGCCAATTCATTCTTACGCTTGCTCTTAAATACTATAAATATATAGATGCACTGATTTTAGAAAAAAAATATTGTTTTATATTACAATTTTTTTTGCGATGGTCGCAATCCGACGTGGATCGCATTATTCTTTCTAGTATTCATAAAGTGATTTTTTGTTGGTTTTCTGTGTATGCTAACCTCTTGAATCAGTTCAGCTAAGATTTCTTTATTTCAATTTTCGTTAACATTTTCCAGGAAAAGAGCAAGACAGATAGTGCAACTGATATTGACCAGAGCAAGACCCCAAATGGCATCCTGCAAGCCAACACGAGTACCAAAACCAGTATGTACATTTTATTATTATGAAAATCTAATTGAAATCATATATTACTTTTTTAATATTTTTTCTTGCAATTTGGGAACTTAAAAATAGTGTTCATTAATTTTTTATTTCAATTGTAAAAGAACACAACTTACAATGCAGATTTTAAGATAAAATAATTTGAAAATAATCAAAAAATGATGAATTCAAATATTGCCATTGTAAATTATTTACTTTTATAAAGGTTATTATGGTCTGTATAAAACTTTTATCAAAACAACGGAGTTCAAGAGTATAGAAAATTCAAACAGAAAAATTATTTTATTACCTTTGAAACGTTTTTTTACTTGCGCATCATTTAATTATTGTTGTACGTATTTTGATGAGATTAACAATCGCATTTTCCTGATCGCACACTTTTAAATTTATATTTTGAAAAGCCAACGATAAAATATTAATGAACTTGCAATCTTGAACATAATTATTTTGTGAAATTCATACTTTTGTGAATCATTTTTAACACCTGATTACAATTTAATTTTTGTTTATAAAACGGTGAAAAAAAATTATATATTTTGATTTATGAATTTGCTAAAAAAATTTTTTACACTTAAAAATTAAAAAAACAACATGTTCATAAGGTTTTGTGAAACAAAATTTTGAAAAGTAAAGAAAATTGTTCATTACTGTATCTTATCAAAAATATTATTTTAAAATATGTTTCAAAATTTATTGTATTCCCTATTTTTGTTGCAAAATCAGATCAGGGCAGTGGAGCAGCAGCTGGTGCAAGTGCCGAAGGATGTAAGTTACTTGAAATTTTTATCATGATATGTGGCGTGGAATGAAGAAACCGACCTAAGAGTACCAAAAATCGATTTCAGGGTTCTTACACTTTCTGATAGAGAGAAATCTGTTCTATCGAATGAACTTGGTCTTAGAAATCAAAAAAATTTTGTTCTTTGCGAAATTCGACTTTTTGTCCCGTGAAACTGCGAGAAATATCCGTGCCACTACCTGCGTTCCCCAGCCAAAGACAGTCGGGGAAGTTCCCTCTCCTTGCGCTCGGTTCTCTACGAGATCCTTCTGAGGTGCAAGGGTCTATGCGGTCTATTAGGCACGGTTTACCAAGAAAAACAGAGAATAAAAGATGAAGATTTCTCAATTTCTTCCTGAAAATTCACTTCAATGAAAGATCACAATGAACTATTATTTTTTGTTCTAATTTGTAAATTTGATGGGAATATACTAGTCGCATTTTTATACTTTGGGTCAATACAATTTTTTAATTGTTTTCTGTGATTGTAATTTTGGTTTTTGTCTGTGATTTTTCCATCTATTTCGAACGTTCTTTCTAAGACATGATAAATGACAGAAGCTCGCCAAAAAGAGATATCGGGTCCGTCGTAAGAGATAAAATGCATTCTAGGAAAAGGAACTAAATTATTTTGAAAATAAACAATCTTGAAAATATCTTTCGCGATGAAACCAAAAAGACGGAAAACCTTCTTTCAGTCTTTCTGAAGCAATCAGCTAAGCAACGTGCGTGGCGCTTATTTCTTTTTTTCGTGACTTTTACACATTTTATACATTATGATGAAGTCTATCAAAGAAAACCTTTCAGGAAAAATAATACAGAAGCACGTTTAAACGTACGGTATACATTTCGCGCAGTTCCAATTTGCAAAAATTTGTATCTTTACATTCACCCCGTTGGATCCTCTCGATATAAGGCGCTAAATCATCATTTTATACAAAAAGGTCTCGTTCCTCGTTCGCACGGCCTTGCGAATAAAGAACCTTCGAGAAAAACAAACATAATTACCAAGGAAATAAAAGAGCATGTCATCGATTTCATCAAAGCTTACGCTGAAAAAAATGCCATTCCGTTACCTGGACGAATGCCGAACTTTACCAACTTCCGCGTCCTCAAATTACCATCGAAAGACACCATGGCGTCTGTCCATAGACTTTATCTAGAAACTGTCAGTGAAGAAAAATATTTCGTCGGAAATCGGTCGTTCCGGAATTTATGGAATAAATACGTTCCATACATAACTGTCATGAGACCCGCCACCGATTTATGTGATACTTGCCGTGACAACTCACTAAATATTTTCCGAACGGCGAATCTTGACACCTTGGAGAAGAAAGAAAAATTGCAGGAAGCACTTGACCACCTGCATAATGCCGAAGTACAGCGTCAATTTTATCAAAGGTGGTGCAAAAATACAGGTATGTGCGTTATTGATCAGATAAGATCAGTACAATTTAAAAAAATTATTCGAATTCTGCAAGATTGACATAAATCTGTAAGTTTTCAAGAATTTGTAAAATCAAGAACACTTTTGAAGATTTCAGGATTTTTAAAATTTTCACAGGCCTCGTGAACGGCTGAAATTTTTAAATTACCTCAAATTTTCAAACGTGTTAATGACCCTAAAATTTAAAGATTTACCTATTGAGAGTTATTTTTTGAAACTTGAATCTTTTAAACTTCGGAAACTTTGAGAGAATGAAAATTTTGCTAACTTCCTAAAAAATTCAGAACCTTCATTACATCAACTTAGTAACAAATCTTGAAATTCCAATCGAATTGAGAAAATTTCACTTCTTTATTATGATAATTTGCTCAAAAATATATTTTGTGGATTATGATTTATTTTAATAAGTAAAATATCACTAGATAAAAATAAAATCTCTTCAATGACTCTGTAAATTTTTTTGAATGGAAATTCGCACAGTACGAGTAAAAATTTTGCAAATCAAACACGAGTAAAAATGTAACTAAAATTTAGTAAAATCTCACTAGCATTGAATTTGCAGGATATTCACTCTTACCGAGTGAAATATCACTTGAAGATATTTAGCAAGTAGATAAAAATTTACAAGTAACCCTGATTTGCAGGATTTCAACTCTATTTCTAGTGATGAATTAATAAAAAAGTTAATAGAAAACTTTCTTTTGAGCAAATACTTTGTTCATCGCCATTGAAAACTATCATCATGTTTTTATTTATTTATTTATTTATTTATTTTTTTTTTGTTAAAGATGCGAGCGTTTCCGTTTTTTAATTCGACTTTGCCCAGAACGTTCATTATCCTTCGAGTCCGCAACAAGTCGGGTCATCTTATTTCAAGGCTACAAGAAAATGCTCCATTTTTGGAATAAATAATGAAATGACCCGAATTCAAACCAATTATTTGATTGACGAGGAGGACAGCATAGGAAAAGGCCCGAACTGTGTGATAAGTTTATTACACGATCACTTGAAACGTATTTCCAGCGAAATTGTTGTTTTGTTTGCTGACGACTGCGTTGGGCAAAATAAAAACAACGCTATGCTACATTATTTGCAGTGGCGTGTTTTGCAAGGGAAACAAAAGAAAATTTTATACAATTTCCTTTTAACGGGCCATACAAAATTCGCACCTGATAGGATGTTTGGCCTACTGAAATTGAGATACAGCAAAAGTAATATCGATTCGCATTGTGATCTCATCGATTGTGTTGAAAAGTCGTCTATTGGTGGATTTAATAAAGCCATTTCTACCAAAGGAAATGTGGTAAATAGTAGCTTTATTTAAACAATTATGTTCTATTTTTTTCTTTTGCCCAATAGTTCTGTATCAACTTAAACCAATAAATTAAGTGTTTAGTAACACTTAAAAAACACGCTCTTATAAACGTGTCTTTAGAAAACTTCGACAATCGTTGAACAATTTATAATAATTTATTTGCTACTGAAACATATTGAAGTCCTTCGAAATCACCGATCATTTACTAATATTTTTTTATAGAAAAAAAATGCATACATTTTACGGTACTTCCTGAAGTTCTCTTGATACATAATTATTGTTGGTAACGTTTAGATTCAATGTGATGGAAAATATCAAATAAAGTAAACAAATTAAATTTTTCTGGTACAGTAATATATTCCAAGTTCTTTTAATAAAAATTTTATATTATTATTCTGTTTCTTCGAAGAAATAGTCGATACTTATTTCATAGCATCGTAACTTTATTTTTTTCAGTTTCGGATTTTAATTAATCAAGAGTAATTTTAAATGTAATGAAAAAAAAAAAAAGATTTAATCACGTCAAGTCTAAAAAGGACTTCGACAAATCAAATTTTCATACGATTTGATATTATTCCACCAGGTCTGGTATGAGTGGGACACCTTCTCAAAAAATTATTTTAAACCATTGCCTGGCATAACGAAATTTCATCATTTTATTATCACACCCGAGGGCGTCGAATGCAAATCACTTGCAAATACAGAAAGTACGAAATGCCAATGTCTGGTCACAGACAAAGTCCCACTCAATGTGTTCCCGAAAATTATCCAACCCGAGGGCATGTCAGCTGAGAGACAGTGGTATTTGTTCACACAAATACGTAATCTCTGCACCGACCTCACGAAAGCTGATCTTGTGGCACCGAGACCAGCAATTGAACAACCCAAATTAAAAAGATCAACTCCGCTGGGAAAAAAGGAAAGTCAGAAAGTTCAAAAAAAGAAAAGAAAATGAATTAAAATTGCATTTTTCAGTGATAAACGACAATTTTTTACTTGTGTATATTATGTAAAAAAAAAATATGGCTTAGTACTCGATTAAAAATTATTTTGTAAAATTTGAGTTACTTTTTTACTTTGAGAAATTTTCAGCATAAAAAAGTTTTTTGAAATAAATAAGCAAAAAACCCTTGTACGAGTTCAATTATTTTACGCATGTCCCTGACTCATGTGGTCGTTCATAAAAATGTCCAACGTAAATTTTCATTCTATAAGTGACATAATTGTTTCCAACTTGAGGTAAACATTGATAACGTGCGCATCGGCCCATCATTATTACTCATGATGACTGAGAATTTCATCTAGCTGCGTGACGATAGGAATCGAACACAATTGATCACCGAACGTGGCGCTAGAGGGGAAAAAAGTCGGCGGAGGGGGAAGCTGTCTCGGGCGTATGTTACTACCTGTGCGAGCGGTCCCCGAGAATCTTTTTTTCTTTACCCACGTTTTCTCGTAAAATGAAAAAGGCACTCTTAGGTCGGTTTCTTCATTCCACGCCACATATTTTTTTTGAATACATACTTTTGTAAATCAATTTTGGAAGAACTAAAAATAATATTAATGAATTGTCTGTTGCAGAACCTGTTCAAAACCTACAACCTGGTCCAGTCGCTGGAGGGCGTAAGTAACTTGAAATTTTTATCATGATAATTTTTCTCAAATGCATTCTTTTGTAAATCAATTTTGAAATAACTAAAAATAATATTAATAAATTGTCTGTTGTAGAACCTGTTCAAAACGTACAACCTAGCCGAGTCGCTGGAAGGCGTAAATAACTTGAAATTTTTATCATGATAATTTTTTTTCAATGCATACTTTTGTAAATCAATTTTGAAAAAACTAAAAATAATATTACCGAATCGTCTGTTGCAGAACCTGTTCAAAACGTACAACCTGGTCCAGTCGCTGGAGGGCGTAAGTAACTTGAAATTTGATCATGATAATTTATTTCATTCATTGTTTTCTGAAACCAAATTGAATTTTGTTATATTTTTATATATATTCATATTATATCATTTACATTATTATAAATTAATTTATATTATATTTTTAATATCACAACAGAGAATTTTTTTCTTAAGAAATGTCAAGTAATATTATGCTTGTTACATTGAATATTTTTTTCTTATTGTTAGCTTTCTTCATAACCATTGTATATTTTTAATTTCATATGCAATAAAAATAAATACCATAATTAATCATATGAACCTAACTTACAGAATATGATTCAATTTTTTTTTTTGTTACAAACTGTCAAAACTATCTTTTTCAATTTTCTGTATAATTATAAATTTTGATGACAATTTTTTTCAAACTGTAGATAAAATTTTACAGGGTCTTCTAGTCTTGTGAATTTTTGATAACTTTTATTTATTATTAAATTTTTTTTACTAATAAATCAATTAAATTTTTTGAAATTTTCAATTTGATGATAATAATGACTTATGGCGAATTATTTTTAAAAGCAGAAACTTCAGCTAATACAATAGTCATTTTCAATATGACTATTAACTGTAAAGTTGAATTCGCATTTTCTTGTACGTTAATTGATTATTTTCTTTTGTTGAGAGGTGGTGTCAGAGGAAATTATAGAGATGTCCGAGCTGGCTCCCAAATACAAAAACACCGTCAAAAGTTTATGAACTTTTTATGGCAATTCACCAAACCTCACTGTCGTAGAGGTGGGCGAGGTGGACGAGGTGTACGAGGAGGAGGCGCGATTCACTAACTTATTTTTTCTATGTATTGTTTGCGTTTTTAATTATGTATCGCAAAGCAATACAAAAATCAAAATTTATTATATATTGCATATTATTGACTCATTATTCGTAATACTTTATATAAAACAAAACATTAATTTTTTGTATGTATTCATTTATGATGTACTATATTGGTTCCAACATTTCAGCTCAAAAATTATTAGCATGCTCACACAATAGATGACAATAACTTATAGTTATTAGAAATGAGGGCCGCCTAAAGGACATGCGATCAAGGGAAGAGAATCCTAGCTTCGGCGACGGTTCGAACCTGGAAGTCGCGTGTTACATGTGCGATCTCTTGACCTCCACGTGGTGGCGGCTGGGTCACGCTAAGAAAGAGCTCTCGCTTGACACCGATACTGTTAAAGGGACGCGTCCCCAGAGCCATGCCTAATCAATGCATGGACTCATACCCAGATCGGTGTCAGAATAATGAAACTAGCTGGTTTTCGTCTAACTCATCGGGGTGCGTCCCGGGTGTTGGTATACACATTTACCTTCGCCCATGAGGATAGACCCAGTCACGCGAGTACCGGTAGGTGGGCTCGATGGCGATCGTACCGGAGCGCCTTTCTACCGGTACGACACTCTCACAATGCTGGGGCCGCTACGTAGGGTGATATACATGGGCCAGGCGCGCCCTGCGTAGCTCACTTGAATGTGACGGTTGTTACCCTCTGGGCAATTCAGAACTTCCTTATTAGAAATGAGATATTGCTAGTTTTTTTATTTGTTACATGTAAATTTAGATTAAATTCTATTTATATACATAATATAATATTTATTAAATTTTTTTGGTTATTAAAAATATTCATTATGTTTTTGTCCATATATTCATATTATACTTTCTATTTATTATAAATATAATTTTCCATCATACTTATCATAAAAACTTTACAAATACAAAACTACAAATTAAAAAATTTTATGAAATGAAAAATACAAAACTTTATTACACAAAATACAATGTTATCATGACAGCAATTTTAAGGGTTTTGTACCTCAATTGTTGAAAGATTGATGACACTGAGAACGAATTCAAATTCTTTGCGATTATCCAACAATTAATTTTCTTATGGGACACGCTAATTCACACTCGCGAACTTAAAACTGTAAATGAAAAATCATTCATACACTGTAAACTGTTGTAAACAAAAAACATTATTTTTTGCCTCTTACACATTAAAAATGAGCGTATTTAAACACGTTTCGACATACACAAATGAAGTATTCCAGGCCAACATGCAGGCTGTCGATAAATGACTGTCGGCAGAGAAAGGAGGGGTCCTTTTAACCCACCGAGTTAAACTCGGCGGACTAAATGGGCCCCCCCTTGCCCCTGCTGACTGTCATTTTCTCCAGCCACCGTGTTAACCTTCAATACTTCATTTGCCATGTCAACACAGGTTTAATACGCTCATTTTTACTGTTTTCGAGACAAAAAGTTTCGTTTTTACCTCGGAGCAATAACACTCGTTCTAAATCGGCTGTTTTTGCCTCCAGCTACAAAATACACTAATAATTATACTCTCGATCTTCACACTCGCGAACTTGCAAACGCCAAATGACGCTTGCTGACTGTTGTCGACTTAAGTAGATTCGCGCCCATTGTGGATGGGCCCAATGATCCTAAAAAGTACTTAGAAAAACGGTTGTGTACGCGCGAAAATGAGATACGACTCGCGTGACACAAGTGAAAATAAAGATTATTTTGACATTCCGCGCTTAGTATTAGCTATTCAAAACATACATGACGTTTTCGTCAGTTTTCGTTCTGACGAACGCCATGTTGAATATGAATAAAGGTGGGCTTCACGCTTCGCTGCCAACATGTAAATACTCCTTCAGAGCTATGATAATCAGCGGAGTCGAAATAATCATAGTAGTAAGATGGACGTCAAAAAATTTCTCGAAGCGCGATCTCTGAAATCAGGAGGAATACAATAGGTGAGAGGAAGATAGTCCCGTTAGGCGACGCAAGTAGAACGGAGACAGACGTGATTCTTGCACTATGTACTGCTCCGGCCGGTTTCACTTTTTTTTTTGTAAGCGACGGACGTAATCCGTCCGGATTACGTAATTTGTTATTATTCACATGTCGAAGTTCGTCAAAAAAGATGTAGCAAGAATGATGTTGAAAATGCTGTGCCATATTAAATATATCAGAGCGCAGAGTTTGGTCAATATTATAATGTTTTGAAAGTATATATTACGATGGTGTATAGTCTCTAAAAGTTTGACTGTTCAGAACAAACTAATAAACTTGAGAATTAAGTATATTTCCTACAGGATTTTATGTTTTAACCTCAGAAAACTTATGTACGCCACATAAAATGATATCTAGCTAGATTTACATGTATTTTTAGAAAAAACTTTTCGCATTGATTTTCTAAGTACATATTCAATCAAAGGTTAATTCCATAATGTCATTTGAAACGTTTTCATATGATGAATTTTATATTAAGAGCATGCAAAAAATATTTTAAGGAATCTCACAGAAAATTGTCACATTTTCACAATGGTAATGTCCATATTAATGGCAATATAAAAATCGGTAGAGACGTTGGCAATGTCATCGACGTAGACGTTGACTTGTACGACTACAATGATATTGTTATGATCGTTGTCATATTAGACATCAACATGGAAAGCCTTAATATTAACGCCGGCAACGGCGTCGATATCGATGTCGATTTGAACATCCAGAACGGTGTCGATATCGACGTTTATTTTAACGTCTACAAAGACATCAATATTATCGTCGACGATTAGTGTCGTCATATATGTCAACACAGCGTCGATATCAACGTTGACAATGGCGTCGATATCGACGTCGATTTGAACGTCTGCAATGGCGTCGTTGTTATCGTCAACAACGGCGTCGACATAGATGCCGATTTGTACGTCTAGGATGGCGTCGTTACTATCGTCGATAACGGCGTTAATATCAACGTCAAAAACGTCGTCGTTATTGTCGTCGACAATTGCGTCGTCATATTCGTCGACAACGGAGTCAATATCAACGTCGACAACGACGTTAATTTGAACGTCTAAAACGGCGTCGTTATTATCGTCGACATAGACATCGATTTGTATGTCTATATTATCGTCTACAAAGGCGTCGACATTGACGTCGAGAACGGCGTCAATTTTAATGCCGACAACGGCGTCGATATCGATGTCGACTTGACGCTTACAATTGCGTCGACATTATCGTCGACAAAAGCGTCGTCAAACACGTCAACAATGGCGTCGACATAGACGTCGACAACGGCGTTCATATCAACGTCAACAATGTTGTCGACAATGGCGTAGACAATACGTCGACATTTCAGCAACGTCAATGGCAACGTCGTCAAGAACACAGAAAATTGATCGACTGACGACAAATTTGCTGCGTCAAAAAGTGACGTGTTTTGACATGTCGACATTCTTGTCAATATTTGCGTCAACATGGTTTGTAGGGGTTCTTTTGGTTGTATATGGTTTCGATCTACTGGCATCACGTAGCCACTCGAAGTAGTTACCTCGAATCATTTTGTGCAAAGTACTAAGCAACCTAGAAATAAATAAAAATTTAAATCATGTGAAGTTTTTCGTAATGTTATTATAATTTTAAAATCTTCATATTTTTCCAACATCGGAATTAATTTTGTATATTATTTATGAATATTAAAAAATGTATATTATTCCGAACAATTAATTTTTTATATGACTATTTCAGTTCAATAACAATAAAAATATCGTATTTGTATTAGAGTCAATAAAAAAAGTAGTTGAACCACCTGAGAAGGTGTTTTTACAGTTTTCACTTAATATTTATTAGATTGAAGTAAAAAACTTGAGGCGTGTATTGAAAAAATATTTGTTTTTTAAGACAAAACGCTTGGCTAGGTGTAAATATACAGGGTATAACAAACTCCTCGTGCCAAAAAGATGCCTTATATTTCTTATTCGATCTCAAGTCGAAAATTCCTTTACCACTTTTAGAAACCTCAATATCAAAAAAGTTGTTTAAGCCAAAAATTTAAATAATGAATGCGCTCCCCTAGTAAAAAAGTGCCATGTATGGAACATATACGAATCATATATGTGTACCTTATGGTACGTATATGGTTGGTCACCATAATAACATGTATGGTTGGTCATATATGTCTAGAGCTGTATAAGGATCATATATGTTTCATACATGGCAATACATATATGAATCATATATGATATGCATATTATCTGAGGGGCACATATATGTTTCATATATGAAAGTCAAATCATGTATGGTAGCATATAAGGAACATATATGGCACTTTTTTACTTGGGTCTGACGACGGGTGGGGGTGGACTTCACTGACCAAACTTTTAATAAATTTTCTGCATAATTTTCTGGCTTGAAAAGTTCCTTGCCACTTTCCACAAAACTCGAAATTAAATAAGATATTCAAGCATACAATCGAAAAAATCTGTTTAGTTACAACTTGTGACCTAAACATCTTTTTCAATTAAGAGTTTTGTGAAAAATGGCAAAGGACTTTTTAACCCGGAAAAATAAGAAGATTTAGAAAAATTTTGTTCCGTGAAGTCAACCCCTACCCGTCCTGACAGGGCATTTGTTTAAATTTTTGGCTTGAATAACTTTCTCGATTTTGAGTCTCACAGTAAATTTATAAATGACTTTTCAACTTGAAATCGAATGAGGAACATTTAGTTTCTTTTCAGCGCGGGGAGTTTGGTACACCCTGTACATTTTTGGAGAACTAGGAAGAACTTTCAATTTCTTATATCAATTCAATATTTTTGAATTGAAATTTAATTTCAACACTGATAATTTTAGAGTATGAATAATTTCTTTCACGATTTGCAACGCTACAATTAAACAGATTATTTACTCTGAGTTTCTAAACTTTAAAGTATCAATTGACGTAGAGATGTCACAACATATTAAAAGAATGTTTTTCACTCTCGAAAAAGCTTTTTTTTAATGCAGATATATGTTTTAAATAAGAATCACTATAATTTAATTATTTTGGGTCATATAATAACGGTAAAAAATTTGCATTAATCTACAACCACTTGGGTTGATAAATATATACGTTAATTGACTTGTGATTCTATTACCTTTTTTATCGTTTATCCTAAATTGCTGCGCTGTCACTTTCGAATAAACACATTGCAAGTCACTTACAAAAATAGCCAAAACAGTCACACACAGTCACACAGTGGATCTAGAAACAACCAAAAAATAATCGTGAATGCAACCCGGGAACAACGTATATTTATGAACAAGTTCTCTCAATTGTTATCATAGTACCTTTTTTAATTTCGATCCTAAACCGTATGGCCATTTTTGAAAGATGATTAGAAGAATAATGAAGAACAAGTTAGATTATATCGTTCATAGATTTTTGTTGACGAAATGTCAGCTGCTGCTGCAAATGGCTGCAGTTTCACCAACAATTTTTACGCAGGCATGCTCTTCCGAAAATATGTAACATAAATTTCATTAATTTACAATAAATTTTGATAAGCTCTTTCTATTTCCACTAATATTTTTACAATTATCGTATCGTAATAATCGTAAGGCCAGCCCGGAATATCGGAACTAAAACCCAAATGTATGCCTTCCCATTCGTATATGCCCTGCTTTTTTCGAAGGAAATTGCTTAATATCAAACCGTTTTAGAAGTTATATTATCGCTCTCATCGTCAAAGTATGGGATTCGTCATTGCAGACCTTAGAAGATCGTGTCTGACTTCGAAGTTGATATTATCAATACATGTAAAGCTGTGTTTCCAATAAAGGTTTTAAAAATTTCGTAGATGTACCAAAGATTCATTACACTGTAAAATATGCTTGTATTTTCTATAGATGTACGTTTTTTTCTATACATATCATTTTATATTGAAATATGTAAAATTTTTCATGCAAATGAAACTTCTAATTGATTTAGGTCTGTGCAAATTCGTAGTTTTACAAGACCTGCATAAGTATGGAAAAATTGCAGTCATGATAATGGTAAATAACTTTCATAGTAAGCATTCAAGTAAATGATTTTAACTCGACTCGAGCATCGAAACTGGCGGCTTTCGTAACCTATAGACCATCACGAAAGTGCCCACATGCAGCCCACTAACAGCTGACAGTCACGAAAGTAAACAAGCACAGGGCAAATCTATTTTCGCCTCTGTGATTTGTCGAAAACGACCAATCACAGAGACGAAAGTAGATTTGCCCTTGTGTTGTTTACTTTCGTGCTCCCAGCTGTTCGTGGGCTTGTGGGCACTTTCGCGGTTCTATAGGCTACGCAAGCCGCCAAAATTCGATGCTCTCGTCGATTAAAATATGGTACGTACCAGGGGACGAACCTCGTGATGCAAACTCGGGCTAATTTTAGCTAATTAGCTGCACAAGGGCGCGTAGCGCCCTTGTGCAGCTAAAATTAGCGTGTGACATGTGAAACAACATGTTTCACGGAATGCAGAAAAATCAACCTCTGAAGAGAAAGCCATTGTAGCTGATGAATTGGTATAGTTTTTTCTAACGTTTAACCTTTTGACAGTTAGTGAGTAATTTCCTCGTGAGATTAAAATTTTCAAATGCCTTTTTTTTAATGCCCACGAACACTGGCAAATATTTGTATGTAAAACATTGTCTTCCTTCAAGTTACATACAATGACCTGACAGGAGGGGGGGGGGGGGCAGTTGATTTGTGAAGCATTTATGATAAAAGTGGCAAAGGGCGTCGATACTACGATGAAAGCTTGTGACGTTTCTGAAAGTTTTTTTTGATTGTATGTTTTATAGGAAGATGATTAATTGAACCGTTATAGTCAACCTTTTGCCAAAAAAGTAACGAAGGAATGTGGATCCCACATCATTAATTCAGACGTCTTGGAGCTAATACAAGAAAAAAAATAGCGCACGAGAGCTGACAAAATCGCTACTGCAAGCCCTTTTTCATCCGTAAGAATTCAGACTATGCTCTTTTACCGGCAAAAGGTCAAGAACACGGGAAAAGAAACCGGAGCTTGATGTCCGGCGAAAGATGGCTATAACTGGTACCGAAGTTATACTTTAATTAACCCTAAACTCATTCGTGATTTAAAGCTACATTTTATATTTATTTATTGATACGAGCACCAAAATCGGTTTTGCAGTAGGCAATCTGAATTTCAATTGAGGTTCGTTTGTTACAGATTACGTCTGCAACACGTTTCCTGCACACGATCAAGAAAAGCTGCAGAAAAACATAAAAAAAATTATATCTGATAAGTGTTTCAATGCGGCAAAAGACGTAAAAAAGTGAAATAGCGTAATAAAGTGCAATGATCAAATTTCAAAATTTTATATTATTGCAGAAAAAAACTTTTTCATTCTTATTAGTTTGACTTACATAACTGTAGCTGTAGAATCTTAATGTTTTAGCTGTAATACGAAAAAGCGTCATTTGAAATATACAATAGCAACATTGTCACTAAATCATCATTGTTATTATTTTTTTAATTATTGTTCTCAGCGCTCCAGCTTATTTTGTCTATTAATCTGATCCACCATGTTACTCCTATGAATCCTTACATCTCTTTTTCCTCAAACCGAGCCTTCCTGCTATGACTACTCTGATGTTTCTACTATGAGCAGGGGAGTTCGATGATAACAGACTGTTATCATCAAGTTGTCCGTTACAGTCAATTTGACTTTGAACAGTCAAAGTTGACGATTACGGTCAATTTGTCTTCAAAGGGTCAAAGTTGACGGTTACGGTCAAGTTAGCAGTAACGGTCAAAGTTGACAGTTACAGTCAAGTTGGCCGTAATGGTCGAGTTGGCCGTAACGGTCAAGTTAACCGTACGATAACACCGTCAAGTTGACGGTTACGGTCAATTCGACTTAAAATGGTCAAAGTTGACGGTTACAGTCAATTTTACTTGAAACGGTCAAAATTTGACGCTTTTTCCATAAGCGATTCTAACTTCAAAATATAATTTTGTTTTGACATTCAACATCGAAACTAAATTTTACCCTGGCGATGGCGGTGCAACCGAGTTGGGTTGCATTTGGGTTGCATCTCGATTGCATCATTTATTGACAGATTTCGCGTGATATGAAGCATCCCACGCGTATGTGAACCGAGTTTATTTTACCTTGAACCCTCAGGAGTATTCTCATGTATAACTTTACCAATAAAAATAATTTTTAACAGTCAAAAATATGAATTACGGATGCCCGAAAATTTCTACTGTACCGTGTATTTATTTCGCTCTCTCTGTTTACAGAAAGCGCAAACCCCTTAGAGTATCAGGAAAAAAATGTAGAAATTTTTCCTGCGATGAAATCCCGGGATGATGTATGATGCTTCACGTACGGAAATGATTATAAAATGCATTTTAACTCTGTTTATTTTTATTCCCATAAATACATTGAAATCTCAAACTTCGAAGGAGTTGGGCACCATTGAGAACAAAAAAAATCTAGTCCTTTATATGTTAGAGGCGCTACCAACATTATGTAGTCTATGTCTTTTCTACCTTTTCCCCACTCACAGTTACTGGCAGCTTGTCACGCATAAGCTACGTAAGGTGCCGTAAGCCTATACTGGCCTATACGACGTAATTGCGCACACGCAGAATCTCTATCAGCTGTTCATGTAAACGTCAAAAATAGTGTTGTTTTGCACAGTTGCATTGTTTTGATTAGTAATGTGCGAACATTATGTGCGCAAATGTGCGCGAAATTCGGTATCGGTGGCAATTATTCAGTACGAACAAGTTCGGAAACGTGAATTTCGGCATGCGATATCGAAAGATTCCATAATCTACAGGTCGCAAAATGTGATCTAGCCCACCGCGATTCCTTGGATTTATCATCGGCATGGGATACGGCGTCAATTGCATCAGATAAGTCAATCTACCATGAATATTTTTTTTTAGTTAAAACATTGACAAAATAACAATCTTAAGCGTTTAATAAATTTTTTTTTCATCATACAACTTTCATTTTATCACTTCATTTTTTTATGGGTATTTCTTTTAGGGCTGCCAAGTAGCCGATTTTCTGGTTCAAATTTTAACTGCGTAACTTGTAACTTTTGCCAGGTTTTACAAAAAATTCGTATTTCTAAACAGCCTTATTTTAATTACTAATTTTTCAACTGCATAAATAATACATAGAACTTGAATTTTTTTCTATATCTAGAATATATTATCAAAAACAATATCCTTAAACAATAAAGGTTTATTTCATTCAGCCAGGGGCTGGTTCTTCAACTTTTAAAACTTGGCAACCCTAATTTCTATATACTGCGTCTGATATAATTTTTTTTTGTTTATTCTCGCATGCTATCTCAAGGACAGTGAGCTAATGTTCATTATCAATTCGTTTTCTAAGAATTTATTCAAATCATTTCTCGATGTCATTCAAATTTTTCTGTCATATACAACTTTTGAAAAGCCTGTTTCTTTGTGGAAAATTAAAATAAATTACTCAAATCAAGATAAACGTGTCTAAGGATTCTACATACTCGGTATGCTGACAATTACAATGTGTAGAATCACTAATCTCTGTCCTATATCCATCTAAAAATGGCCAATTCGACCTATTGCAGCTGTTGTTCGTAGAACCTTTTTTTATCATACATTTTTTGAGATTTTTTAGTAGAGTTTTTTTTTTCCTTAAAAAAATAGATTAAAAATTCAGAACCATTCACTATTAGGGAAATTACATTTAGAATATTTCCAAGTCTCTGATTGCATTTTTCTGGCACTACATACCTCTTCATGACTATTTCGAATGTTTGGGACAAGGGGTTCCAGGTTAAGATCTGGTGAAAAATTTTCATGTTCTTTATTTTCAAAGTAGTCTATAAGGCAAAACCAATTATCCACTAATTTTACTCATATTTCTACACAATTTTCATTCGATGACGAATCATTTTTGTGGCATCGCAAATCCATCTAAAAATGGCCAATTTGAGCTATTTCAGCTGTTGTTGGTAGAACCTTTTTCAATTATACATTTTTTGTGATCTTTTAGTAGAGTTTTTTGACTAACTCGATCACATATAAATATATACTACCTATAAATATACATTGAAATGGAAGGAAAAATTGAGTCTACAAATTTATGTACTCTTATATGACATGCTGGGAGCAAAAGCGATCTAACGCTAATGTATTTTATATAGGCATTAGATCTTTTTTGTTCTCAGCGTATCATGTATCCAAGTTAGGGCAAGTGCAGAGAGAAGTTGCTGGTGTTAGAGTACCTTCCTTAGTTCTAAAAATTTTTTAATAATAAAATTAAATATTAAAATTTATGCTCAACATCATACTTTGAAATGCTAGTTGTCGAATGCACATTTGAATAATGAATAGTTTCTCAGTAATAATCAACTATTTATTATGTATACACATGTAATGGAAAATGTAGAGAGAAGTTGCTGATGTTGAAACGCCTTTTTAAATTATAAAAATTATTCAATAATAAATGATATCAAAATCTGTACCTTATATCATAATTTGAGATTCTAGTTGTCTCAGAAAATGTCATACATGAATAGTTTTCTATGGTTCAATAATGTATATGTATTTTGAATTTCATATTCATGTATGGAAAAACTTTGAAAATAATATTATGATATTAGAAACAGTAAATTTTCAATTTTCTTGTATTCCAGTGGAGTATTGTAAATTTCAGAACGTTTATCACTTAGACAAAACAAAAAAAAAATATTACTCGAAATACAAAGTAACTTTTTTGATTGAAAAGTAAATGTTGTTCAGACAGTATATTGCGCTCCAAGGCAAAAAATTAATTTCTCACGAAGTTGAACGTTTCATCTTGAGCCTTCGCCCTTGTTGCTTACAATTTTTTTTATTATAGCCGGTGAAAACGTAGGCTTTTTCTCCCGCTATCATAAAGGAATACTTCTGAATCCGCAGAAATGCATGTCCTTAATCTGCGAATATTAACAACTCTCGTTGAAAAAACAGTTATTTAAAATTCAAGATCTTTGTAACCTCAGGCTTAGTTTATGAACAGAGAAAATCTTTCAGTTTCCTCCAAATCAAATTGATAATTATTGATTTTTACTCAAACTTAAGGTCTACATTGATAAATTAAAAAATGAAATATACATTTTTTTATTTCAGGTTTTATATTCAGATTCTCAGACTGAATCCTCAAGATTTTTGTGAGTTGTTTTTACAGAAACATTTTAAAGTCATTTGCTATAGTTAATCTACAGTATTAATATTGAAAATAACGTAACATTCTAGATGTTTATATTGATTTAAAGATTACAATTCCTTCTAAATTTTCAATTAAAATGAAAATTCCGAACTTTCATTTTTTTTAAAGCTTGAAATCCTTCAACGTATGAGCTGTTCAGTGTGAGATTTATGAAATTCATCGAGTTTGAGAATGAATAAAATCCATTTGTAGGCTTTGAGCAAGGTCTAGTGCAAAAAATTAATAAAATTCATAACTTTACAAGTTTTTAAGAAAAGCAGAGTATCAGAGATAGGTTCAATAATTACTCACAGTATTTATCAAATTCCAAGTACATATTCAATTTTCTCTACTTTATAAAAACCTTTCGATACTTGACTCCCGTTTAAAAACTGAACCCACTGTTTATATTCTACACGGTCCAGCGTTAAGAATCTAAAAGCTCGAGCGTTTAGAAACAAAACGAAATAGCATTGATTCAATGAAATTTTTATTCTAAACGACCGCCGTTTAGTTTTTATTTACCCAATTCGCACGAATTTTAGCATTTTTTTTATATATATGAAATCTGTACTTACATTTTTGTGTAGGTACTTCACATCTTTAAAACAAACTACTTCATAAGCATACATTAATTTGTATTCTCTTTTTAATTATCTGACTTGCAAAAAAATTATTCCTTTACAATTTTTTCTCACTGAAAAAACAAAATTAAAAATTTGAATTTTACAGCATATGTTGTTGAGTTTTCAAAAACCTGTAATCAAACTTTGTATTTTAATTTTTGAAGATTCAAAATTTATTTTAATGAGTAATTTTTGATTATCATATAGGTTAAGAACATCAATTTCATTGACCAAGTGCCATCCTGTTCACAAACCACAAGTATTGGCTGTTTCGATTTCAATCGACTTATGCTTGTTATTAACAAGTTATTGTACATATTAAAGTAGGTTTGAAAAATATTATCCTTTTTGATGTAGTGTCACACTTCTAAGAAATAGCGTAAAGTCTTGTCGATTAAGTTTAGTTGGATAAATCTGTATATGAGCAAGGGATTTTCAATAACGAAATACAGCAAACCATTTCTGTTCTCTGTTTTGAAGTGTCACAGTTTCTAAAAACTACAATAAATATTTGCGAGTTAATTTTTGTATGCTGAAATCAGTAATGAACAAATTATTCTTGATTTGAAATTATACAGGGTGATTCAAAATGACCCGAACAACCGAAAAATTTAAATTCCTCGTGAAATTCTAAGACGATATTTCCTTTGCCATATTTATTGAAAATCAAAATTGACGGAGAAACAGTCGTCACAAAACTTCAGCGCTAGACCAATGACAGCACGCCGTGGTCCCACCTGGTCCCTCCCATCGTTCGCTGCATAAAGCCAACGAGAAACTGGCACGTGCAGCGAACGATTGGAGGGACCAGGTGGGACCACGGCGTGCTTTCATTGGTCTAGCGCTGACGACTGTTCTCCGTCAATTTTGATTTTTAATAAATATGACAAAGGAAATATCGTCTTAGAATTTCACGAGGAATTTAAATTTTTCGGTTGTTCGGGTCATGTTGAATCACCCTGTATAAATATGTGAATTTTCGTTCCGATCAATTTAATGTTACTCTTTGAAAAAAAAAAAATAATAATAATTCATGCCATTTTATGTTATTAGACTGAACGGTGCTTTCAGAAAATAAGTGTTTACAACAAAATGAAATCAAATGAAAAGATTTGAAAAAAACATAATAAATTATTGTACGTATGTTTTTATACACAGTACTGAGCTGTAAATTAATTTTTCCAATTACTTTTGTACATACTGAAATTAATTACTAGTTTTTTTATTTCCTTAAAGTTTTAACACTAAAATCTTATTGATGAAAAATGCAACTTTCATGGTAGCTAGATTTTCAAGATGTTGTATTTTCTCTTAAAAGTTTAGGTATAAAAATATTCAATGCAAAATATTCACGAAAAATGTGTTGATTTTTCCATGATGATTGTCGCTCATTACCTTAAAAAAATTAGGCATGTAACAGGATATCCCTAGCAGCTTTTTCCCATTTGGAAATTACAAACGATCTTTCTGATATAAACGATCTTTCTGATATTGAGTGATAGGCGGGAAACGGAGGCTGAGTTATTAATACTATTTCAAAAATTGATTCTTTCATTCGTCTCAAAAATATAGCAGTAAAAAATTAAATCTGCTGGTACATGAATTTGTCAAAGGACTTGAATTATTTTAATAAATAAGTTATCTTATAGCGTATTATATCACTAGGGCTTTTATTTTATATTTACAAGTGTTAAGTTTGTAGACCGAGGCGAAGTCGAGATTTACTATCACACGAGTGAATATAAAATTTTTGTCTTAGTTATGTACGATATTTTTTGTACCAAGGGCCACAAAACAAATTTTAACTGGACGAGAAATGAGCTTTCAATGCCAGAGGTACACTGAAGCCTCGTTTATATCCTCGCTATTATATATATAATTATTTCTAACTGAAATTGGTTGATAACAATTCATCGGTTTCCAAATTTCGGTCAGCTCGAACTTATTATTTTTTTTGAAAATGCGACACTAAATTCTATTAGTCAACAAAACTTTTGGAAGTCTTCTTCAATACGAACAATTACTTGTTAATAATGGAATTCAGTCGACCTTAATTGAATGATGAATATTTTTCACTGTTTTCGAAGAGAGAAACACTAGATAAAAGTAAATGAAAAGTTTCATTATTTATTTTTCTGAAGAATAACTTGTTCATAAAAGATTACAGTCGATTTAAATCTATTTACGACAGTTTCTTGCGATTTTCAAAATTTGCAACACTTAGGTGAATGAAAAAAATTCTTAACTGAACAAATTCTTATAACATATTCAAGTCGACAAAATGGACGAGTTAAGAATTTTACCACCTCTTTCATAACGCAACACTATATCAAACAGATTATACCATTTAAATCCCATCTCACTAAAAACAATTACTTATCATCGTCAATATACCAAAATTTATTATCACAAATTTGTTATTATAAAATGACGGTATTATTTAAAGTAGATTTTAAAATTTACTTTAGAAAAATACTGTCATTTTATACAGGTCACCATAAACAGCATTTCGTGCGCGCGTGTCTGTGTGTAATCGATAAATCGATATTTGTTAATAATAATTTCGTTTCGAGGAATTATTCAGGCTCATATTAATAGCGATTCTTTCTCTTGCAAAAGGCCAAACAGAAAAGATTTAGCGACGAAGTACGGCAAGATGGGGTTGCGATTCTGCAAGCTATTGGAGTGTTGGTAAATAAAACTTTTCACTAAACATGCTATACGAATCATTTGCTTTGAGTTTCTATTTTTTTGCTCTCAGTGAGCTTTCAAGAATAAACTGTTTGAATGTTAATTCGTTGTGAAATCACCGTGTGCTCAATATGAGCTAACAGGTTCACTGCAAAACGTTGGTTCTACCAAAAGCAAGTTTGCTGTCTGAGGCAATGTTAAATGCTGTCATCGTTTCCGCCAAAATCACGAGTTCTTGCTTACACTGAGCAACAAAATTGTAAATAGGCTAAGTGACATAAAAAAAGAAAATTTTCACAAGTAATCTCAACAGTATATTCCCTGAGCACACGTGCAAAATATTTGTTTTATATTCGATGAACGATTTTCGGGATACTAAAATAGTATATTTTGCAGCTAGGGGCAAAAACAGCCGATTCAGAACGAGTGTGAGGTTTGCCGCCTGAGCGAAGCGAAGGCGGCAATCAAACGAGTACAAACGATCAAACGAGTACAAAATCAAACGGTACAAACGATACTTTTTGCCTCGAACACAGTAAAAATGAGCGAATCAAAACTCTTTCGACATGAAAAATGAAGTATTGAAAGTTAACACGGGGCTGGACAAAGTGACAGTCGGCAGCGGCAGGGAAAGGGGGGAGTCTTTTCAGCCCGCCGGGATTAATTGGACGGGTTAAAAAGACTCCCCCCTTTCCTGGCGACTGTCACTTGTCGACAGCCTTCCATCGCCTTCGGCTCGGAAAATAACCTTCACCCTTGCGAGAAATTTCTTTTTCCCATGGTGCGAACGATATTTTTTACGCCCGCTATGATAAAAAAATGTTTTCACGTATTCTCAGGGGATATACTGCTATTCATTTTTACGAATTCATTCTTTGTCACAAAATATCTTCCGCAGTGTAATAAAATGACATACTACTATTGGAAAAAAGTTATCAGATTTCGCATCAATTTGCAAGAAAACTTTTTGATTTGTTCTGCAAACTTGAGGACCATTAAAATAAGAATAATTCTTCACCATAGTTTTTTTACGATCAGCATAGTCCTTGTAAAGTTCGACCTCTGGATAGGGCGTCATTCTGTCTCTACTCACTCATGAGAGGTTAATGGAAAAAAACAGAGAAAACTGACGCCCTATCCAGAGGTCGAACTGTATGCATCAAGATGAATATTTTAAAATATATATTATTTCCCGAAATTGGGGAGTTCTTAACAAATAAAAATTTCTCCTGGCATTGCATGTAACGTTTGAAAGTTGTCTGAAGCTTGACCAATAATTATAGGCTCCAGGAGATGAAATTGATCTGGAACAAGAAGCGGCTAATCAAAAGGAAGAAGCCCGATTGAAGAGGGAGAGATTAAGGAAAGAGAAACACGGAGACGAGGGAGACCTACGAACTCCTGCAGAGGTAGAGCAAATTGAGTCGGAACTAGAACTGGATGCGTCAGCTCAACAACTGCAAGGAGTGCCAGAGCCAGAGGTTGAACTGTAAGCGCCGGTTCCTAATGTGGAAGCAGAGGCTACACATTTTGATTTTGATCCCCCAGACTATCAGGAGATCAAACGTCAGCTTGCAATTCTAGTTCCAAATTTAGTTCGAAAGGAGTTAGAAAATAATAAAGCCTAACAAAATATGATGCATCAGCCTCACGAGCCAAAAAATCGGAAGGTAATGTAATTTCTCTTACGTATTTATATTGTTTATTGGAACAACATGCACGAGTGCTCTACAGAAATCTTTAACTATTCTAATAGCTTTGTACCGTAAAAAAAATTATAAAAAAAATTCTGCTGTTCTAATAGTTTTCCCCGACTTAACAGTATTTCAGAAGTACTATCTGTGAAAATGAGTTTGATAATTATTAATGCTATAATTAGAAAAATGAAACATTTGTCCTAAACAGATTAAAGCAGCCGGAGGAAAAGTATTCGAAATCACTCCACAATATTTTAACAGTGCTGTGAAAGCTGTCTCGCTTGGCGCAACTGTGAAAAATCTGGCAGTGGGCTACCATCTCACAAAATCAGAAATAAAAACAGCGATGTTCAGGAATAAGGACTCCCATCTTAATGAAGACTTCGTTCGCGATGTAATAAGTATGTAACTGGGCACATTTCAAAATTTATAAAATTTTGTGGGCAGCGAAAATTCATTTTCACAATTCAAGCATGGAAACTTCGATTTCTTCCCTAGGTGACGAAAGTACTCGCTTTCTTCAATCAAATGGGTGATGAAATGTCAGCTGATCAACAGCGCTCAGTATGTTGCGACATCTGCGCGAAACAGAATAACACTAGCATATTTGAATTTTCGCGCTCGCACTTTTCATACTTCCAAAAGCGACTTTTCCATGCACTCGTTGTGAAAAATATAATTTGCGACTCATTTCGGGAACAAAGATTCACTTAGGAACACAAAGCTGACTGCGCAAAACAGCACATCCTACACACCGATATATCCGACTTCGCGCAGTTAACTTCGCGTCTCCAAGTACATCTGTCCTTCCGCAACTCATTGCGAAATATAACCTTTTTTTCCCTGAAGTTGCCACAACTCGCGGCTCTGTTCCTTTTGCACACAGTGACGTTTGTGGATTTGAGGAGGTATTTCCGTTTTTCGCGCCTTACTCGTTTATCATGTAGAAAAAAATTTTAATATATAAAAACGAATACTTCCCAGATATGATTCAACATAGCGTTAAATGTAGGATCCAAACAAAAGTCAAAAGAGTAAAAAGTCTTAGAGTTTTCAAAAAACGTTAAAAGTTGTTATTGTTATATGGGCTTAAAGTTGACCTTGTGCAAATCACACCTTCTCATTCTTGGCAGAATAGCGTAAGTTTTAGTCTTCAGAAATAACCAGTGGGGTCCAACTCCGCTGGGTTTGCTCGCCAGAAAATTCGCCGTTGGGTTTCGCTAGACGGCGCTAGTTTCATTTAAAATACATTGCCCCCACCTCAAAAACAGAGAGAGAGAGCATCTCTGTGTGCAAGAGAGAACCAACGGGAGCCACCAAAACTTAGACATCATAGCGTTATATGAGAGTTGGACCCCACTGGAAATAACGCCCTCAGAGGCAAAACGCAAAATAACCAATGTATTTCAAATGGCGACGTTGCATTTTGCCTCCGAGCGTTTTAAATTAGCAAACGAGGTGTCATTTTACTCGAGAGAAAAGCCGTTACAAAATATACTACACTTATCAATATCCGATTGTTTTTTAAAAAATGGCAGCTTAGGAGAGATTTTTACACATCTTAGGAAAGAAAATGCTTACTTTCTTCCCTCCTGATTTTTAAAATTCGCATTTTCTTCCCTCGTTGTGTGAAACATAGTCCTCGACTTACGCAGACTGAGCTTTTTTAGCGAACGTGTTTGCAAAACTCGTCTTGCAAACTTCAAATTAACTAAAAAAGCTCAGTCTGCACTCGTTGAGAAATATATTATATTTCATTTTTTTCTGATTTCGTTATCAAAAATAATAGCTGGTTTTTTTCTATCACTATAGAAGGAGTTAATCTTTTTCCTTAAATCACAACAATTAATTTGATATATGACCTATCCCATTCTGTAAGACACTTCTTGAAAAATCTTTGCAAGAGACTGAAAGAACATGTTTTTGAGAAAAACTGACATAAAAAGTTTAAGGCAATATACACCCCGATTGAAATATTATATTGTAGAAAACACAACAAATACAATCAACAATTGGACAATTAAAAATTCGGGTATGAAAAAAGAGTTCCAAAAAGAGAACCGGTCAACTGCGAATATATGCGACAGATTGTATGCAAGCAATTGTCTGCTACAGATCATGTCCAAGTATGCGCATAGTAATAAAAAAATTCATACTTCTTCGAAAGTAAATAATTTATTGCCATAAAATTTCAACCATACATCAAACAATAATTATGAAATCGAAAAACGTAAAAAACAAAAAATTGATTTTTCGATATCGATAAAAAGGAGTACCCCCTAAGACAAAATGGGCACTTATGCACTGTAGAAAGTTGATAATGTGAAGGCAAGCCTTTCGCATCTTTTCAATTATTGCCAAGCAACATCTAATTAACTGTTTTACTTTCATGATTGCAGAAATCACGAAAATTCTTTTACACGATGGTCAACGGCTAAAGATCATACGAGACAGCGAAAAAAGCCCACCTCGTGAAAATTGCGAAAATGAGGAAGCTCATCCAGAGGAAAACCGCCAGCAAAAATCTGTTGAAGAAAGGAGGAAACAATTTGTTTCTCAATTAACTGACAAAAATGTGAAAAAATGGTTTTGCGATGCCACAAAAATGATTCGTCATCGAATGAAAATTGTGTAGAAATATGAGTAAAATTAGTGGATAATTGGTTTTGCCTTATAGACTACTTTGAAAATAAAGAACATGAAAATTTTTCACCAGATCTTAACCTGGAACCCCTTGTCCCAAACATTCGAAATAGTCATGAAGAGGTATGTAGTGCCAGAAAAATGCAATCAGAGACTTGGAAATATTCTAAATGTAATTTCCCTTATAGTGAATGGTTCTGAATTTTTAATCTATTTTTTTAAGGAAAAAAAAAACTCTACTAAAAAATCTCAAAAAATGTATGATAAAAAAAGGTTTTACGAACAACAGCTGCAATAGGTCGAATTGGCCATTTTTAGATGGATATAGGACAGAGATTAGTGATTCTACACATTGTAATTGTCAGCATACCGAGTATGTAGAATCCTTAGACACGTTTATCTTGATTTGAGTAATTTATGCGATTTTGCTGGTGACCTTGACTCCGAACGCAGTACCTGTAAGTAATAATTTTCCACAAAGAAACAGGCTTTTCAAAAGTTGTATATGACAGAAAAATTTGAATGACATCGAGAAATGATTTGAATAAATTCTTAGAAAACGAATTGATAATGAACATTAGCTCACTGTCCTTGAGACAGCATGCGAGAATAAACAAAAAAAATTATATCAGATGCAGTATAAAGAAATTAGGGTTGCCAAGTTTTAAAAGTTGAAGAACCAGCCCCTGGCTGAATGAAATAAACCTTTATTGTTTAAGGATATTGTTTTTGATAATATATTCTAGATATAGAAAAAAATTCAAGTTCTATGTATTATTTATGCAGTTGAAAAATTAGTAATCAAAATAAGGCTGTTTAGAAATACGAATTTTTTGTAAAACCTGACAAAAGTTACAAGTTACGCAGTTAAAATTTTAACCAGAAAATCGGCCACTTAGCAGCCCTAAAAGAAATACCCATTAAAAAAATGAAGTGATAAAATGAAAGTTGTATGATGAAAAAAAAAATTTATTAAACGCTTAAGATTGTTATTTTGTCAATGTTTTAACTAAAAAAAATATTCATGGTAGATTGACTTATCTGATGCAATTGACGCCGTATCCCATGCCGATGATAAATCCAAGGAATCGCGATGAGCAAGATCACATTTTGTGACCTGTGGGTTATGGAATCTTTTGATATCGCATGCCGAAATTCACATTTCCGAACTTGTTCGTTGTGACGAGCGAGACTAGCGGAAACTCAAATGATAAGAATTATTCCTAGAAGGGAGTGTTAGGCAGATGCATGTGCCTAGGAATTGCTTCCTTAATCCCGTCGAATAGGAGGAGGACCCTCCGTAGACAACGGCCTACGGTGACCCTCGATCCGACTTTTGAAGGGGGTCGGGATGGTGCAGAAAATCGTCTTGAGGCTTATGAAAGTAACAACAAAAGGATCTTATTCTATAATCCGTTTATTCATAACATCTGATACATTTTCGCATGATACAATATTGACGCGTAATCAATTTGGCCCTGGCAAGTCTAAGTGTTCCTTTCCCTTGAGGAAAGGTCCTAACGCCTTCGGTGGCAAGGCTAATACCCTCTCCAAAACCTTCTCCCACGGTATCTCCAAAGAAAGGGGTATACTACAAATAATTCGAGGTCCAGGTTTCGAAAAAGAGGCTATTCTTTCGCGTGTCCAGAAAGGAGCCGGTTTCTCCAGTCCTTCGATCCTAAATCTTTTAAAAGCCCATTTCCCTGATGCCTGTTTCGCATAATCCCGGTCAAGGTTAAGTTGAAATTTCAAATAGCAGGGGTGGGTCGGCAAAATCTGCTCGCGTTCCCTCTTAGCAATTCGCTCGCTGGCGGCACTTCATTTTCTATATAGCTCGAACTCCTTTAATCCCACTGACATAAAAATATTCAAGAAGGGTCAATATATTGCTCCAGAAGGTGTAATTGAGCCTGTAGCAAACCTGACTGTGATTGATCCCCTCGAAGTTTTAGAAGGGTAGCTTTGGATGCATGATAGCTGGGTAGAATATTATTCTACCGCCCAAATTTCACTACTCGAGTAAACCCCTTGACAAATTCATTACTAAGGACACAATCCATAAAAGAAAATAATATTTACTTTTGCTATGTATTTCAACTTTAATAACTTGGAAAACTTTAAAATATCGTTCTATGCTTCATTCAGCGTTGGGAGCTTTATTCAGCGATGGGTGCTTTATTCAGCGTTGGGTGCTTTATTCAGCGTTGGGTGCTTTATTCAGCGTTAGGTGAACTGTCTGTAGAGACTGTTGCTTGCTATGATTTCTACCTGGGTTATATACCCGAAAGAGCGGATGTGATAACGAAACATAATGCGAAATTGGAAAAGTCTCGATAAGGATATCAACTATTGCGAAATAATCAGTCATCTAAAAGAAATAGTGATATTAGTTATTGCGAAACATTTCGGTATTCCCAAAGATAGTTTTAAAGAAGAAGACTCAATAATGCTTCAATAATGACTTCGGATATTACGCAATATTTTCAATGTTTTGGGAAGATAGTTAGAAATTCCAACAATGTTTCGGATGTTGCGACATATTCCGGGTTTTTCCTAAGGATAATTATTTGAAAATAAGTCTTAATAATAATGTTTCATTGATTTCTGCTATCTTGACGTCTTTCTAAAAATAGGGTTATAAAAGAAGTTTTAATTTATCTGAAAACGAGTTCATAAATCACAAGCAATGACTATTAGTGAATTAAATTTCGGAGCGTCGTTAACTTAAATAGCGGGTGATAAGAAATTAAAAATAGCAAGAGTTTAGAATTTGAAGTAAAATCTCAAGATGTATAAAAGAAATAAAATAAATAATGTGAAAAGACGAGAGTGTTTCGCCTGCTCGTCACATTCGTACTAAATAATTGCCACCGATACCGAATTTCGCGCACATTTGCGCACATAATTTTTGCACATTACTAATCAAAACAATGCAACTGTGCAAAACAACACTATTTTTGACGTTTACATGAACAGCTGATAGAGATTCTGCGTATGCGCAATTACGTCGTATAGGCCAGTATAGGCTTACGGCACCTTACGTAGCTTATGCGTGACAAGCTGCCAGTAACTGCGAGTGGGGAAAAGGTAGAAGAGACATAGACTACATAATGTTGGTAGCGCCTCTAACATATAAAGGACTAGATTTTTTTGTTCTCAATGGTGCCCAACTCCTTCGAAGTTTGACATTTCAATGTATTTATGGGAATAAAAATAAACAGAGTTCAAATGCATTTTATAATCATTTCCGTACGTGAAGCATCATACATCATCCCGGGATATCATCGCAGGAAAAATTTCTATATTTTTTTCCTGATACTCTAAGGGGTTTGCGCTTTCTGTAAACAGAGAGAGCGAAATAAATACACGGTACAGTAGAAATTTTCGGGCGTCCGTAATTCATATTTTTTGACTGTTTAAAATTATTTTTATTGGTAAAGTTATACATGAGAATACTCCTGTGGGTTCAAGGTAAAAAAACTCGGTTCACATACCTGCGGGATGCTTCATATCACGCGAAATCTGTAAATAAATGATGCAACCGAGATGCAACCCAACTCGGTTGCACTTCGGTTGCATCGATATTACTAGGGTAGGAAAACCAATTCAATTAAAACATACTTGATCGTTTTTCCAGCAAAAATAAACAATTATGAGATACACATATAAAATAAACCTTATTATGGTTTACACTACTTTTTTACCAAATCATGAAATCAAACACAATTAATTCGTAAATGCAGCCATTGCCCTAAATATTATTAAATTTTTTTTCAAATTTATATCATACCTCTTTTTGTATCTCAAAATATCAATAACTTTTTTCTTTTGCAATGTTCTTTTAAAATCACTGGATAATTTTTTTCGAATTTTCAAAATGAAGTTTGTTTTGAAATCGAAAATAAAAACTCCATTGTACGGAAAATGTTTCAATTGATTAATCAAAACATAACAATCACCTTGACTGTTTTTCCATCAGAAATTAAAAATTTTTTTTTCAATTTCTAGATCGATTTTTGAATTTTATTTTAAAATTTTGATTCAATTATTAGATAAAAGTTTAATAAACAGGAATAAAAACACAAACACTGTATACAATGAGTCCAAGTCAGTTGGCATTATAAATACGGAACTGACGCATGCGCAAAGCCACCGACTGCCGTGCACCTCCCACCATCGAAAATGTTTTGATCTCGCGCTCCCCTATCTCAGTGAGGTCCTCCTGAGCGACAGCGAACTCCTCCCAAAGTTCTTGTCTGGCGCTTTCCAGCGACGGCAAGCTTCCCCCCCCCCCCTTTTCCTAGCGACTTGGCGCTTTATACAGCGACTAGGCACTCTCCCGATTCCAGCGACTTGGCACTTTTTACAGCGACTTAGCGCTTAATCTATCCCAGCGATTTGGCACTCCTACAGCGGCTTGGCGCTCCCTGTGCGGATGACACGACACTCCAGAGACAACACACTCGAGGACCAGGCGCAAATTTTTTAATAATAACTATTTCCTATTACTCGCAAATCATTTTTTATTTGTATTAAGTTTTGATTTAAATAAATATCAGCTTAAACTCAAAGTATTAAGAAGTTTGTAATTATTTTTAATCCCTCCTTTGTTGTGCAAAAACCCACGTACAAAAAATTGGCGCCCAACGTGGGGCCAACAAGAAGTAAGCCGAAAGGTTACCCCAGACCCAGAGGTATACCCTCTTTTCCGCCCTGCTACCTACGAGCTAGTTAACTCCCCTAACAGTTGCTATCGATGCCTGCGTGAGTTAGGCCAGTAGATACAGCTGAAATCCGAGGGTCAGCTAACACACCACCGCGCAGGACATCCCGGCGGAGCACTTTCCGTTTTCTCCCTGATATGTAGCACCCACCCCGTTCACGACCGACACTCAAACCAACCACTTCCGTGAGTGGTCAAGAAAAATCCGGTGGCGCCCCCTCCCCCCCCCTCCACCTAAAACACCTCGCAGCCAGCAAGGTCGCTCAAGACGAACAACCTCTCAAGGAACAAAGGATGAACCAACAACGGCGATCCACTAACCCTACGGCTCCGGCGATTCCAGAAGGCCATGGCGATGCCCAGCTCAGTGCACCCTCAGCCCTAGATCCAACCTCGGCTCCGGGTCAACCCCTACTCTCTCACACCGGCCATCTCACTGGCCCGTCTTATGCAGCCCCGCCTCCTGTCACACCTTATATAGAGGTGTTGACCCAACGCTTGGCCCAGTTAGTTGCCCGGCTCTCGGCGCAACTCCCAGCTACTTAACAGACGCAACCCTTCATACCCTAGCCAGATCAACACTCCCTGCCAACCCTGTCCGTTTCACCACACTCTTCAATCCAGGTGAATCCAGGACAACCTACGCCTGTTAGCCCTACTATGGAGACTTTCTCTCCCGGCGCACCCTCGTCAATGATGAACTGGGGCCCGATGCTGCAGGCTTACTCTCGTCCTCTTATGAACCAATTTACCTTCCGGGCACTCGATCACGAAGACCCGAAACGTTTTATAGAGAAAAGCCTGCAATACTGCCGAACCAATATCCCTGATTCTAATGAATTCGTGGCCGTCACTGCCTAAGGGTTGAAGGGTGAGGCAGAGAGGTGGTTCAAAATGCATCAGGGGATGATGGACCTGACCTGGTTCCGCTTCCGGGAAATTTTCCTAACTCGCTTTGATAGCGCGGCCGTCCGGGCTCACCTGCTGACACAACTTTACTCCCGGCACCAAGATGCCCAGGAACCGGCCTGCCCATTTTTCCAAATGAAGTATCAGTTGTTTGCGAGAATCCGCCCCAACAAATCCGAAGAAGCGAAAATTGCTACCCTCTTAGAGCTCCTCAAACTACCACTCCGTCCACTCGTTCGCCTCACCCGACCGTCCAACTTTGACGAGTTTATGACTCATGCAATGGCAGCCGAGCAAGGCGAGATGGAACTGAACAACCCCAAGACTACCAAAAAAGAGCGGAGTGACTTAAACCCGAAACTAGGTACAGCACAGATCTCGGGGAGTTACCTTCCAAAAATACGCTTGGAAGTTCACGGGGTGGAAATCAATGCTCTTTTAGACACCGGCGCCTCCCACAATTTCGTGAGTGAATCCCGGCTCACGAAGATTAGGATAATCCCAACGCCCTTCCACGAAGGAGTTATACAGTTGGCCAACCAAAACGGTACCATGCCCCTCACCGGAAAGGTAAAACTCCAAGTCTCCATTTTTGGACACCTCAGGCTCATCCCCGCCTTTACATCACCTGAATTGTGGGAACCCCTAATCCTGGGATACTCTTAGTTGGAAAAGAAGAACGCAATATTCGACATCCCGAACGACTGCCTGTACCCAAGAGCTCAGGAACGGCTTACCGTTAACCTCCGGCCATCCCTACCTCACTCCAATCTGACAATGGACTGTGGTCAGATTCGACACAAGATTCCCGAACAATTCAAGGGAGTCTTCCCTGAACTCCCCAAAGAATTTCAGCCTGTATTCCCACCTCGCGTTCCGTCCTCCCGTACCCAGTCGGCTGTAACCAACATACAGCTTACCACTGAGCACCCCATCCGCTCACTTTCCCGGTGTTACAGCTCGGAGGAGAAACAGGCTTTCCTTCCCCCTCCCTCGCAGAATAGGCTACCACCCCTATTTCCCACCCTCAACCAGCTCAGGACCTCAAATCTTGAGCAGGAAATTGTCGAAGCCCGACAACGCATCAGGGCACTCACCAGGAACCATAAGAAGACCGTGCGACGCAAAAAAAGGATAGCGAGGCGGTATCAAAAAAAGTCGAAGGCTTCCGTCCACACCTCAGCGACTAACCCCACCTCGAGAACCAGCTCTTCCTAGTCTGCTGGAGCAGGAAATTCAACCTCCTTGGCTCAACTCCGTGAAGTCATCCATACCCCTGGATTTTCCCCTCCATACCGTATGGGCCAAACCTACGACGTTTGGCCCATAACTTTCAAGGAGACCTTTGATCTCCGAGGAAGAGTTTCCCCGGCACTCGGATTAACCACCCGGAACTCATGGAATACCCCACTACGGCGCGATGGTCACGAGGAAGACCCAGGAGAAATTCCCTGTTGCTAACCCCCCAAAAGAGGAACCATCAAAATCTACCCAAAAGCGGCGCAACCTGCGGCCTCGCCCTGCACGAACTGTCCGCTCATAACTTATCTCTTTCGACGCTGAATCGAGAAAGAGTCCCGGCGATTGTTGTACGTTAATTCATGACGGCAACTATTTTTTCTCTTTCTCAATCCACTACTTCAATAGAAATTACGTTGTCGCATCAACAATCCCCAATGTCATCAATTCGTGATGACAACTATTTCCCAATCCACCACCTCCGTATGCATTACGTAATTACCTCAAGAATCCCCAATGTAATTTCTTGCTTCCTCTGCGCCGTGTTGCGTCTTTTAATTTAAAGAGCGTGAAATTTTACATTATTTGGGTGACCGTGGATGACCGGTAGAAAAAAATTTTGTTTGAGGAAAACGAAAGTTTTATGATTTGGGCGTTGGACCTTTTCCGAGATCGGTAGATTTTGAACAGAGAGCAGTTGCTATTGATTTTGTTTCACAATTTCTTATCGCAGAATATAATTATGTTTTTTGATTCGCAACTTTCAAAATTTGAGGCTGCTTATTAAAATATTTCATCAATCGAAGATCTCTCGATAGAGAGTTCATCATTTTTATATGCTGTTTTTTTACCCAAAATTCTGTTTCACAAAAGATCCAATAACGTCATTTGGACTTTTGAAATTTAGAAGTAAAGAGCCAATTGTTTATTCAAAAAATTACGAACCAATAACGTTTTCTGGAAGTGCGTTTCATAATAATGAATTTACATAAAAAATATAATGTATAATCTACAAATAAATGTAAATGTTACATACACTAGAAAAAATTTTTCTCATATTCTCAATATTTCCATATAATGCAGGATAATTTCTATTATTTCTATTTCTACACACAAGTATGAAAATATTGCAATTCTTTTTAGAATGATAGCTACAAATTAATATCTATGATAATGATTATGATTCGTACATATTGTTTGAATTTTTTTATATGAATTATAGCTGTATGATAAGTCAAATATCACCTTTTTATACATATTCGAAACGAAAATTTTTGGTATATTCATAATGAGTAAAATGTCCAATAATTTTCATTTGTCAAAATAAACTGATGTTAGTGATAAGTTTTTGATATAAATCACATTTATCTACTAACAATAAGAATGAAATGAGCAACATCGTAGTAAAAATTAAGTTTATTTGAGTAATTATTATACATAAGTAATAAAGCAAAATACTGCTCACAGGTGCCCAAAAATTACTGTTTCAAATATATAATAAAATATTATAAATAATTGCGTACCACATACACCGATATATGTATAATTAAATAAATTGACGATCAACGCTCCGTGTAATATGTAATCTTGAAAGTCTCACGATCCTCGGAGCAAAAGTAAAAGGAATACACAATTTTACTATTCTTCTTAATATTGTGTATTTAATTCTAACTTTCGACCCCTGGTTTTTGGGTCCTCTTCAGGAACTTATATTATCCAAGCATAAGCTTTACGTCTTCCTGCCCATTTGTGCGTTCCTGAATTATTTATACATATTTATATAATATAAGTTCCTGAAGAGGACCCTAAAACCAGAGGTCAAAAGCTAGAATTAAATACACAATATTAAGAAGAATAGTAGCATTGTGTATTTCTTCTACTTTTGCTCTGAGGATCGTGAGACTTTCAAGATTATAATTAAATGCATGTAACTATCAGATAGTTTCACTGATTCGAATGGTTGATATTTTATTTCTGATACTTATACTCACTACTAATATCGGCATTTTTTTGTAATGTTACAGCCTGTTCAATCAATCTATTAAGTAAAATTTCACACTTACTTTGACTCCGCACATATCAACGAAAAAAAAAATAAGTTTCAATTGTTACAATTTCAGTAGTCAGACTTTCTACGAGATGCTTTATGCAATTTTTCAATAATTTATCAAAAATGAATATTATTTCAAATCAACCTCAACTTATTATAATTATTTCATAGAGAATGATTGTCCTTTTCGTATAAAAAGTAGTTGTTACAGCAACTAATTTTTACTAATTCATTCGATTTCCCGTTGCTCGTAATGTGTATCATATTCTTTTTTTTGTCTGTCTGAATTTTCAAACGTTTAATGATAAATAAGAACAGAAATAATTGTGGATGTATAAAAAATGTTTCTCAATGTTACTAACTTTTTCGCACTTCAATGTTAAATAGATATCAAAACATAATTTCCTAAGTTTCCGTTTAACTCTTCTGAGTTAACGGAAAGTTAGTTAGTATTTTTAGTTAGTATTTCAAACATTTCTGCGTTTGAAATTTTAAGCACATACTTTTTTCCATGATCATTGATCGATTAAGACATTCTCAAACAACCTTAAGTTTATTTATATTTATAAAAATGATAGTTACAATGTATAACTTATCGTCCGGACGGTCCATGCCAAATCATCAAATTTCGTACAACTGTCGTATATCATAGGTCATTTTTATGAATTATGTTAATAACAAAGAGTTGGTCATTTTAATAAATTATGCTAGGTGCAGATCAATAAAAACTATATAAATATTGGATACTAATTAATATCGATCGTGAATGATTTAGAGGAGCATTAATAATCATAAATAATTTTTTCACTATGAACAATATAAGGAGTTAGGAAAATTCTGAATAACCGTTGGAAGCAATATAAAATTTGAGAAACGCAACTTTTACTCTACATGACTTTGAATTTTCGCATTAAATACCCAATCTTGAAACACGGACGTGTTTCGACCGTCGTTAATCGCAGATCCCTTCTACCTCTCTGTCTAAGTAAAAGTGAAAGGTCGAAAACGTCCGTGTGTATATATTCTCGGATTATCTAGCCCTCACTCTCTCAAACACATGCGCCTAAAGCGGGGAGCGAGAGAGACAAATATATGTTTAGGCCACTTGGCTAAGCTGAAATTTTCGTCGGACCACTTCCGTCTGAAGAAATTTCGTCATCATAATTATAAACATATTCCGGGCAGTTCGGCTGATTTCGGAAAGCCTTGGGCAGCTTCGAGTATACCCCGCGCGGTGCGACGTCTTTTTCAAACGCACATATGTATTGTATCAGGGGTCATGTATTGGCATCTTTGTTTTGTTTGGATCATTTCAGCGGAATTTTTGTTTTACAAAAGTGCTGTGTTTTGAAAAAAAAGCAGTGTTTGTTATGTGGTCGCTGAACAAACTCAGTATTTGTTTATGTTGGAGTCTTTCAGAAATAAAGATTCATCGCGAGGCTGTGCATCTGTCAATACAATTTTTGGTTATGTTTTGTTTTGGTTATATTCAGATAATTCTTCGTTTGACAATAGTGATGTGTTAAAAAAAACAGTTTTTGTTGGTTTTCGAAAGTCTTCATTAAAATTCAATATAAATTATAGCAAACTGATGCCTGTTACGGTTTCAAATGATAGCAACAAATAATATATGCATATTTTTGCAGTAACTAATATTTTTTATTTCCAAAATAAAAAAAAACTTCGAAAAAAAAAGTTTTCCCGTACCTTTGAAAAATTCGAATTGATGACAAAAATGTAGGACATAATCGTTTATGAAAAATATAATATAATGACACATCTATTGTCTAATTCAATTGTGACGTTTAAAATATATATATTTATAAAAACTCTTGAAAGAAACCTGTGAGAATAGAATAATTGTTCGGTTTAATTATACATTTGAAAGTTAAATATTGGGTCAACAAAATTTTTTACACGAACTTCAAAATTTCAGTTGAGAATTTTGCTTTGATATATGTGGAATTCATAATTTTTTGTTTAAATCGCAAGGTGTTAAGTGAATAATTGTCATATTTAGAAATTTTGGTGTATCTAGAATCATTTTTCAATTACAAAAATACATGAATAAATAAAAAAATCCGTATACACAATCAACTTTGTCGTTTGTAGTCTACGTTCAAAGAAACCTTCCAGACTATGAAAATAAATCAAACAACCTCATTTCAAATATTATAAAATTGCCTTTTCGTTATTTTCTCGAAAATTATTGGTATCTAAAAACAAAATATAGAATAACTAATATTAGCCGGCAAGAAGTTTATTTTACGCAATTACATTACATTATTATTATTTCAATCACAAATTATTTTAGTTTTCATTGCCACCATTCCCAAGGCCACGGCCACGGCCACGGGTTCTTGGCTTGCTAAAAGCCCATAAATAGTTCATGAATGTCATGCGTTGCCTTTGGAAGCTGGAGCCTGCCCTGCTTCTTCTATACACTCGTCCTCCTCCTGTTAACAAAAAAATTTATAAATTTCTGAAAAATATTTTTCGTGGAATTCTTAATATTTATTTTTAAAATTTCAAATCCATTCGTCATATTCATAAAAAATATTCATTAAATTCATAAGCATAAGAAAAATATAAAGATGAAAAATAATAGAATATAAAATAAAATATAACAATATGAAATATCATAACAAAAATATAAAATAAAATATTTAAAATTAAAATAATAAATTTTATAGAAAAAATATAATAAAATATAAAATAATATAATGAAAATATAATATAAAATAATAAATTTTATGTAAAAATATAAATTTTTTATATTAAAAAAATATAAATTTTTTACATCAAAAATAAAAAATAAAATCTAATTCATGAAAAATATTTATTTCAGAAGTTTAAAACTTTTCAACAAAATAAGAAGTAATCTCTTATAATACTTCTACATTTTAAATTTATTTAATAAAGAAAAGCTTTTTTTAACAGAATATTATTAGGATGTGCATGAAGTTCATATTTATAAATTTCTAAAAAATATTTATTGCGGAACCTTAACTTTTCAACAGAATAATCTTGAGATAAGACAAAATCAATATTTATAAAGTTGAAATTCTGAAACATAATTTAATTTTAACTTTCAAATCCCTTCATAAAATTCATGATAAATATTTATCAAACTCATAATAAAACTATACAACAATAAATAATAAAAATATAAAATAAAATATCAAAATATAAAATGAAATAATAAAAAGTTAAAATAATTAATTTCATATAAAAATTATAAAATAAAAATGAAATCAAATTCTTGATAAATATTTATCTTCGAAGTTTCAAATTTTTCAACAAAATATTTTTGTAGATAAACATAAAATAAATGTTGAGAAATTTTTTAATTTCTAAAAAAAATGTATTAAATTTAAAATGGTTTCACGAAATATTCAAATGAAATTCATGTTCATGAAAAATATCTAAAAATACATACGGCCTCTTTGGGGGCCGACCGCGGCATTTGGTGGTGGCGGGACTTCAGCTACTTCCACTACTGGGCCGGGGGCGGCAATTACTGGATATGGGCCTGGGATAATGACCGGTGGTGGTGGTACTGCAGCCTCCGGTACAGCAGGTTCCGCTTCAACGACTGGTCGGGCAGCCGGAACCTGCTGCACCACGTCCATTTCCATGTCCTCGAAGTCCTCTAAGAGGATATCATCATGATTGTTAATATTCATCTGAAAAAATATCAAAATATTACGAAACGAAGGTTATTTCTTAGATTAATTTCTTATTTACTCGAAGAAAAAATGTTATCTACATCACATGTTTTAGAAATTCGGTCGGATTTCCGCCATCGCAATCACAGATGCAAAAAAACGACACGTGTTATTTTTACATTACAGAATATTACTTATGAATTTTTTAATTAGAAAGCACTTGGAAATTGCCTCCTATGGGAAGGGCTTTGAAAATATTAATGATAATGATATAATTTTAAATTTATCGTCCACTTCGCAATTGCGAAGCACGTGCTTAAGCACGTGCTTTATATATATAAGGTTATAAATCCTATATCTTTAAGGTTTTACGTAATTCAAAATCGAGAAAAGTTTTCATCACGAGTAACTAAATTTTTCAAAGCTTTAAAAGTTCTCGATTGGTAGTAGTAATAAATTTTACTACTTACGTTGTTCAATTGATGCTCCATTCTATCTGGTGGATACTGCTTGAACTGGCTTGAACGAGCTCATACGAGAAAATGGAGTCGCACTGGTTACACACAGGGTATAATTAGACAAGTTATGTTCTTGCGCAGATAGGTAGGCGTAGAGTGGGGGCATTCTCTCTATCTCGGAAATCTCTCTCACACTCATTCAGCCAATCAGCCAAGTCACCGACATACTGCTTATATACATATATATAGATTCAAGCCAAAATGGCGGCGGCTGGGTGGTGCGCGAACCGAACAACTTGTAGTACTAAACAAGGACAGATTTCATGTATATACATAAGTCTGTCCTTGTTTAGTACTACAAAGTTACGAACACTGACAAAAACTAATGCTCCTCAGTGTACCTTGTCTAATTCTACCATGATCAGGTACAGTCAAGTTAGAAAAATTCAAATGTCACATTTTGAGCGGGATGCTGCTGCGCCATCTAGAGGCAGCGGCGTCTTAACAACGGTGGCAAATAGCGAAATATATATTTATTACATAAATGCTGGAAACCATACACGTAACATCTATATGGTTGGTATAAAGTCCCTGTAAATGAAAGTCTGGACACGAGGTAGTCACTTTTTGATTGGTGCTGGCAGGCGCCGCCATTGGCGCGGAACAAATGGCGGCACCAATGAAAAAAAAGCAGGAATATGAAGTTCATTCAAATAGTAGAAATCTATTTTGTATTAAAAATTTTCGAATTTCATACGAAATATTTTTACCAATTCCCCATTATAACAGCAAAACGGCATTTCAGAATTTTTTGCACTTATTTTGCATGCACTTGCATTATACGTTGATGCCGCTTATATATTTGTTTACGTTTGCTGACGTTTGCCAAAACAAATGATCGTATCTATGACGTCACAGCGCCGCCATTTATTCCGCAGAAAGAGAGGAAAGTAAAGGATAGAGCATGAGTGAGCAGGATAGAGAGTTCTCTCTTGCACTTACAGGCGTGAATGCTCGTGTCCAGACTTTCATTTACAGGGACTTTAAGTTGGTATGCACAGGCGCGCACATCTTTACATACGTACGTCAACATACATTTACGTCATTATTTATTCTCACTTTTTTCCGTGCCTCAAAAACTGTCAAGAACGCAGCATCTTCTGCCTTCGATCGAGTAATAGTTTTAGGCATCATACTGCTGCTTTTTATACATTATTCTCCAATTATACAGTAAGTACTGATATTTTGCGTATTGAATAAGGTATAATAAGATTTGAGTGGTATTATAATTATGATGTGCTTGTTGCATTTGATATGTTCCGGAACATATACAGTACGTTTCAAATAGAAGTAAAATCGTCATTCATATAAAAAAAATTATAGAATTTAGTGTAACGTGTGCCAAAACGTTGATTTTCCTGGTTTCTGCTAAAAAAATTTGACAGCGTACTTGGGTTAAGAAAAGTGGGGGGGGGGGGATTTCTACGAATCCATCCAAAGATAGGTGTGGCGAGAGATATTTAATCAGAGGCGCAAGGAGTAAAGGGAAACCCTGGCTCATGCGCTAAAATATCCCAGTGCATGAGACACTTTCGGACAATCGTAGACGAGTTGGACAATCGTCCGAATTAAGGGACACGGAAGTCCTTTTCTTTGCCTCTTCTCTCCTCTGATCTACTTTCCATTCTACGCGTTTTTCTCGCACTTCAGCATGTTCCGTGTCCCCTTAAGATCACTAGAAAGACATAATCTATTCATCTTCCTTGCTCTCAACCGGTTTTCATTTTATGCGTCTCTCTCGCACTACAGTGTGTAACGGGTAGCAGTTGATAGGAAGGAGGACGAAAAGAGAAAGTCTTCCGAGTCGTCTTAAGTCAGTCGCAATTCAGCAGTGTTGGTCATTCTGGGCGCATGAGAAATTAATATTATCGACAGTATGATAAAACAGATATTACCGACAGTATGATAAAACAGATATTACCGACAATATGATAAAACAGAATACGTCGAAACCGGGGGGGGGGGGGGGTGAAACTCAATGCTGAGCCCGTGTACCGCTAAAGTATCCGGCCGCTAGAGGCGCTGCAATCTTGCAAGGTGATTTTTCGCGCGACTATTGGAATGATTTGAATTGTCTTCTTCAAATTGTTTTATAAATTTTGCATCAGCCATTGTAGCATGAACTATTTATTGAAAACTCGATGTGTTTTGTAATAAAATATATTTTTTCAAGATTTTTTTATTGATTATCATTCTAATAAAATGTTTATTGAACTTTTTATGAAAAATATGTTTCTGAAAGTTACGAAGAGCAGACAAATAGTGTGAAAAAATTGTTTTGCACTCATTTGCACTAAGGGCACTTTCCAAAACCCAAGATATTATTTATTATTGACTTTCTTTCATTTGACGCATTTTCGGCAATTGTTTGTTTACTATAAAACGATGGGAACCAATAGGAACGAGTCTTGCTAGATTGCAGCGCCTCTAGCGGCCGGATAATTTAGTGGGACACGAGGTCCCATTTAAAAAGGGTTAAGTTGCAGATCCCTGGTCGAAACCGTCAGAACTATTCATCGAATTCACAAATGCATTTCAAAAGTTTGTCGATTACTTTGAACAAGCAAAATTATATTTTTAGGCTTCGGAAGTTATTTAATTACAAAAAAAAATTTTTTAACTGTCAAAGAAACTTTTGATGTATCATTATTGCTAACAGTTTGATTTTCATGACTACATGACTGTATGTTACAAAACATGGACCTTTTTCAATCATACTTGAATGGATAATTATTTAAAAAATTTTCAAAAGTAATAAAATGCCACATTTTAAATATTTTGTATACTCTTACTCTACGTAATTTGGAATAATAAATTTTTTTCAGTAATTCCATACAATAACTCATTTAATTTTTCTCGAAATTTCATGAACAATCTATCATCATAAGATTTTTCTCTTTTGACAACATTACCGTGTTGTACGTCAAAAGGAGGGTACGTCAACAATGAGGCGTTATCCAGTAAATGTCCATGGATCAACAATTTAAGCTCCCGAGGAGTCGTTTATAAGCCACTACTTCAACATGATTCGCTTATACTATTATTCATTTTATTTCTGATATTAACATTAGAGAATTTTAAAGTAGGCCCTCGGTGGCGCAGTAGCGCTGGCCAGTTGGCCGAGACGAGCCTCTGAAGAATTCCCTCGGTGGCGCAGTTGCGCTGACCAGTTGGCCGAGACGAGCCCCTGAATAATTCCCTCGGTGGCGCAGTTGCGTTGGCCAGTTGGCCGAGATGAGTTTCTGAGAAGTAACTTGGGAGCCGGAGCCGAGAAAGGCTACACGGTTTGGATAGTGGTGGGAATTCCGGAGCCGAGACAAGGCTACACGGAGAGGAACTGGGGCCGGAGCCGAGAAAGGCTACACGGTTTGGATAGTGATGGGAATTCCGGAGCCGAGACAAGGCTACACGGAGAGGAACTGGGGCAGGAGCCGAGAAAGGCTACACGGTTTGGAAAGTGGTGGGAATTCCGGAGCCGAGACAAGGCTACACGGAGAGGAACTGGGGCCGGAGCCGAGAGAGGCTACACGGCGAGGATTTGTTCTTGGTTTTTTCCGGAGCCGAGAAAGGCTACACGGTGCGAGGATATTCGGCGGAAAACTCGGAGCCGAGAAAGGCTACACGGTGTGGAGTTTATTAGATGGGCTCGGAGCCGAGAGAGGCTGCACGAGGTTAGGAGCTTGGTGGGTTGGGAGGAGTTCCAGAGCCGAGAAAGGCTCGATGGAATCTGAAGTTTCGGTCGCTCGCGGCCCTTTATACCAATACGCTCTCGCTGCTGGCTAATGCACCAATCATGAGCCCCCGATTAATTTTCCCATTTTCCCACTTTCCTCATTTCGAGTAGTTTTCTATCAGTCCCACCTTGACTGCTGCTCTCACTTTTCCACGCTTCCCACTTCTCTTTTCAATGTGGCCGCGTGGGGTTTTCGAGGGTTCGCATCGAACGTTCTTGAAAACCTCGAAAATCTCTCGTTCCGAAAAATTCTCTCATCATGTTTACGTCTTTCCCCGACGGCTCGGGTGACTTACAACAACCGACTATATACCTAAAGGAATTGTTATTACTATATATTTAGATTCTAACAGCACTAAAAATCTGTAGAATGCTTCATCGTGTCCTAGAATTATTTTACTTAGAAATAGTCGACATTTTTGGTCACGATTTTTGACAAAATCTGGGTTATTTTTCAACTAAAAACTTCTTTGAATGTTTTAGTTGATGGAAAGTTCTTTAGTTACTAATAATGATTTTGAATTGCAACTACAATTGATTTATTAAATATTTCCAAGCATTATTAATTCGAATAAATTGAAATAACAACTTATTGACATTTTTACAATACTTACGTTTCAACAAAATATTCTGTTAAAAAAAAAATCAATAATGTATGTCCATGTATGTATATAAGATCGAGCTAGAAAATTTGGAATCTAAAAATTTTAACTTTATTTTTTATCATTTCCCACTTAACCTGTTCATTTCCCGCTTCACCCGATTTTGCACTTCTTTTTCAAATGCAAAAAATCAACTTGAAACTGATTTTTTCAATGGATGCTTTCCACAACGTGAAAGCTTAGGAATTTCTATTCACGATACAACCTAAAAATAATGAAATAAATTGTTTTAATGAATTTTATGTAGATTTTTAAAAACACTTCCTACTCCACCCGACTTTCTTCTATTAATTTCCCATACGCCGAAATCAGTAATTCTGCTGACTTTCACTTCACTTGATTCTCACAGTTGTCCGGAAGTTGACAATTATTCGAAAGTTGGTTTTTGGACGATAATCTTATGCATGCAAATTTTTCTGATCTAACTATAAATTTGTTTTATATTTCAGGTACGAATATTTGCTGGTCCGGCATTTATTCATTCTGCGGTTTTCTACTTCACTTCCTTTAGAATTCTCCGACTTTTTTCCCCTCTCTGCCCTTTTGCAGTCTCACTGGTTTTCCGTATTAAACCAGATCTGGTACGATACAATATTTCCGAAATGCGAAGTCATTTGATTCAAATGTTTGACGAAAAAACTCTAGCACATTTTCCTCAATGTAAATCATCTACACAACATCAGTCATGTCATTAGATGATGCCTTGAAGCAAAGAGAAGAAAACGTACGATCCGCATCTCGTTTGCTTCCAAAAAAAGCAGGTATTCTCAAAAACGAAACTAGTGGAACGAATGATGAGCAGATGATGTCATGTAAAGATAAAATTGAAAATCACAATTCCAACCGTTTGTCAGTACGAGCGAATAGTAACGCTTATGATGAAGCATTTGAAAATCCAGATCTTCTCGCTGAAGTATCTTCAAGTGCATTGCACACAAAGAAAAAGACTTTGCCTCAGTATGCAGACAAAGGAAATAAGGAAAGAACGAACACATTTTGTGTTGTTGTAGAAAAACAGAAAAATACAAATACTTTGAGAGATATGCCATATTCTACTGAACGACATACAAGAACTTTGACGAAAATAACCGAAAATGAACATAACAAAAAAATAGATAGAATAGAAGCTTACGTTCGCGATTCAGAAAAGAACTCATTCGTTGTTTCAGAAAATTCTTTAAAATGTGAGGGAAAATCACCTATTCCTTTTGGAAAAAAAATTCCCTCCTTAAAATTATTCAATGAGCAAGTTGAGAGTACTAAATTGAACGTTTCTTATACCAAAGGCGACATCATTACTATTTCCGACAACAATGCTGATAACGAGGACAAAAATATCAAAAACAATAAAAAAGATATACATTGTGAGGATAAATTATCGGATGATGACATTTGTTGCATCACTGATAACCAGTGGTTGAGTAGTAACCATATGCTTATTTTCAGCAACATAGTAAAAAAATTTACAGTGTTTCGGCCTTATGATACTTTACTTTTTCAAACTCTTGTGTCTATTAAACCGATTTCACAGTCCGTCAGCCACGTTAAAATTTTACCAACTCATGCTACAGGAGTCCATTGGTTATGCGTTTATTATGACGCTACGGTTCAATTACTCTACATTTATGATTCTTTGAACTTCGGTTCCTTTACAGGGAACGTACGAGAGTACGTCCTAAAACTATTCCCATTTATTTAAAACTCATCTATTCATTTTCCGAAAGTATAACATCAAAAAAATTCCGATGATAGTGGAGTTTTTGCTTTTGCCTTTGCAACTTCATTGTTGCTTGGTGTAAATCCAATCAATGTCACTTACAAACATCATCTTATGCGTTCACACTTACTGAAAATGCTACAATATTCTCAACTACAACATTTTCCAATCGAATCGATGGCGACTTTTACTACTGACTTTCTCAATACATCGCATACTATGGTGCCTGATTCATTACCTAGAAATAATGGGATTTCTGAGAATAATAATGCTTACACTTGTTCAAGCATACGTTATTAAGAAAAAACCAAGAACAACTTTTCGATATAAAAAGATCATTGAGACATCTCTCGCATGATCACTCTAATTCAGAAACTCAATTTCTAAAAAATGAACATTCAGGTATGATCGAAGAAAGTACGAGTTCTTTGATAGACAATTCTCAAGGCACAGAGTATTTTAAGTCAGAAAAAAGATGTTTCAACTCTGAACTGGACGAGTTAGATAATAATGATAGACATTCGAAAAAATGCAAAGTTTCCGAAGTATCTTCTAATAATGGAATAACACAGACTTCTATTGCATCTACTTTACCTTTACGTTTCAATCGAAACAAAAAACATTATTTAAAAAATAGAGCTGCTACATTAGAGAAACAAAAAATCAAATATGTGAAACGAAAAAACAAAATAATGAATGAAACAGTTCGTACATACGTTAAATATAACCAATACCTTGAGTCTTCTGTAGCTGAATCCGATAGCACACAGTCAGAAGGCATATTACCGAAAAAAAAATTCGGTGAAAAGTATATCTTCTCTTACATGAATGAGTCAGATTCCAAAGTTTCTGAAGAATGTAAAGTTACCAACACTGTTAGCAGTGAAAAAACATTATCTTCAAGTGATTTCAGTCTGTCCTCACAGCGTTTGAAGAAAAAAAGAAAAAATCTTTGGTATGCAATAAAAAAGAGACTATTACAAAAAAAAAGACGTATGGAATATAAAGAAAAAAAACAAAAAAATGTTCGAAAAAAGTATAAAAAACGTACTTCACACCATATTGATGATACACTTCAACGCTCTCAACAGCAAAATATAAAATCCAAAAAAATCACATCAGCAGCTAAAACAAACCAAAATAGTGAATTGTATATCAGAAAGCTTGCAAAGAACCTCGGTTCGAATAAAATTGCGAGTAGGATAGAAGCCGAAAAGTTAGTAAAATGGGGTATGAACTCAAAAACACAATATGTTTGCTCGCTAAAAAAATTGATCGAAAAAATCAAATCCACAGCAGAAGTAGCAATAGTCAAAGCAAAAGAAATAATGCATTTAGATACAAGATCCAAGATTTTTGCAATTGGTGGTCAACCGAAACACAATGCATCGACCGAAGCCTTTTTTAAACAAGTCACCAGCACTAAAATTTCAAGCGAGGATATTCTATTGCGTAATTTATGTAATAGTGACGGTTTAATCAACCTCAACAGCAAACAAAACAATTCAATGAACATTGAGCCTGAAGGCAGTCCTTCGCAAGTTCTTGATAGCCATGACAAATTCGATCAATCGAATTTCTCCGAGAAGAGACACAACTCGGAAAAATTGCACGATGTTTTACCAACTGATAAAAAAAAACAAAATCTCAGAAAAAACATGGCAATGTAATGAATCATGCAAATTAGACGAAGAAGACGTTTTTGTGAAATACATGTCCTTCCTTGATCTAATGTCAACATGTTCTTTGAACTCACTCCATCTGGTTGTAAAAAAAATACAATCATGTACCAATCTTCACAATATTGCAGATAAACTTGTTCATCCATTAAGTTGTTATAAAAACTGTTCCTCGTGCAAATCTCCTTTCATTGCAGTTCACATTTTGGCACCACATTTCCCTTCTATTAGATACTTGCGAAGGAGAATTTATAAAATGATGGAATTTTTCCGTAAAATAAATGAAATCAACGCAGCTTTGTCTCAAGCAAACGCTGAATATTTAAGAAATGAGTGTGAAGAGTTGAAGGAAAAGGTGAAATTATACCACCACACAGATATTTCTATAGAATTGAATGAAGAAAATATCAAAAAACAATATTCAAAAGCATTCGCTGCTTATACAAAAAAATCTTTGGATGTCCCTGTAAATGCTTGCATTCCTTGTGAAAAGTTGTGTTCTTTAAAGGATCTAATAATGTTACAAAACTTAAAAAAACCAATTGAAACAGTTACATGGTTAAATTTTATCAAACACGTTCAACACACTAGCTTGGAAAAAAGCTATGTTTGTAAATTTTGCTTGCTTCGATTCCGACAGAATAAAATGCCTCCAACCTGCTTTTTAAATAATTTGCAAGTACAAGAGCAACCTCTTGAGATTAGTTCTTTGAACGACGTAGAAACAATTTTGATACAAAGAGCTAAAGCTTTTCAAGTTGTTACAACAATGGATACAGTTGCAAATAGAAAACTTCCACCTAAGCAGATCATAAAAAAAGTCCGTGGAAGAACTTTTCACCTGCCTTTGCCTTTAGAAGAAACGCTTGCGAAAATTTGCCCGCCAGAAACGCCTATAAACAGTCATCATGAATTGCATATACTAGTCAGAAGCTTACCGAATAAGAAAAGCAAAATTATATGGGAGCAGTTAATTGATGTTAAAAAAGTTTTTGCTGCTCTGATTAAACTGAAAGAAATTAACTCTCATTACAATAAAATAAAACTTCCATCCTATGATGAAGATTTACTCAAATCGCTCCGACAAGCAGAATTCCCGATCAAAGAAAAATGTACTGATAAAAATAAATCAGACGTTGATTCAGAAGACACAAGTGATAGTATATTAGGAGAAGATAATAAATCCTCAGATGATGTACGTGAAACCGAACTAGTATCCGATGAAATTATTGTAGAGAGAGAAAACGAAAGTAATACATGTGACAATGCTATGCGCGACAAATCGGCTTTGCTAACTCCAGCTTTTGGAAAGGACAAGTTATATGAGCAGTAAACGATCTATCCGATAAATGAAAAAAAATTGAGAGGTACTGATACAGAAATTTATCTGATGAAAAAAGTTAATGAAGCTGCCATAAACGACCAGGAAAAATATTTAGATATTTTTTGTTTTCCTGATTTGTATCCTTATGGAAACAATGGTCAAAATGAAACTCGAGAAATGAAATTAGGTCAGCATGAATATGAAAAACTGAGATTATCATCTAAACATTCCCGGTTCAGGCTTAATCTTCAATATTTGTTTTTTATTCTTAATCGTTACAACATACGTCAGTTAAGTGCAGGTATATATCAAACAATGAATTTACCTGATCCACGTTTACATTATACTGCTGCTACATATCTAAAAAAAATGTCTGAGAATTTGTTGGAAAGTGATTTATCTACTGTTTTTGCAAGGCTCAGAAACACTCAGCAATATTGGAAAATTCCTAGATGCAACGTCGAATGTATGATACATCATTATGGAGCTGCCACGAGGTTTCTTACTCTCAGCCCTGCCGAATGGTTATGGAGTGATTTATTGCAATACATTCGTGATGTTAATTCACCTCATATGGATAAAGTTCCAGCTGCAGAGTTGATAGCAGCAGATCCTATATCTGTATCGTGATTTATAGACAACAAATTTCATGCTATGCTGGATTTTATTTGCTCTAAAGACGCTCCACTAGATCGTGTAACTCATTATTTCTGGAGACGAGAATATCGAGGAAGAGGTACTCAACATTTTCATCTACTCCTGTGGGTAGAAAATGCTCCAGTTCTAGGAGAATCTACCAGTGAAGAAGTAGCGGAATTTATTTTGAAACACGTAACTTGCAAAAGTCCTCCTAAGTCGGCATTGCCAAAATCTCTTTATGAGCGTGTCAAAGATCATCAGACACACAAGCACAACAAATATTGTTTGCGTAATAAGAAAACTAAGACTGGTTTTATTTCTAAATGTCGGTTCGATTTTCCACGGACTGTCACCGAAACTATGATTTTAAGAGATGCTGTAACTTCCATTGCTGGGAGAAAAGGACTCAAAAGTAGAAGTAGACTGTATGATTTACCACGAACAGAAAATGAAAAATATATCAACGATAACAATCCTGTTATACTTTCAATTTGGCCAGGCAATATGGACTTACAGTTCATAGGCGAAAGTTTGCGAATTATTGCACTGTACATCACTAAATACCAAACAAAATCAGAAAAAAGTCACATGACAAACATATTAAAGGAAGTTAATAAAAATAAGTCGTTGTTGGCTAATTTATGGGCCATTTCACTTAGAGGTTTAACTCACAGGGAGTGTGGTGCTCAAGAAGCCGCCGATACTTTATTAGGTATACCATTGTATGGTACTGATCCGCAGACAATAATCAAATGGTTAAATATCAAAGAAATCAGGAGAAAAAGACTGAAAAGCAAAAAAGAAATTGAACAGCTTGATGGTGATTCGACCAATTTATTTTACGAAAACTTTGTTGACGATTACTACCCAAACCGACCTCAAAAAATGGATAACTGCATGTTATATGATTTGGCCAAGTGGTAAGAAATTGTTTACAAAAAGCCCACAAAAATCAAGAACATTGAAATCTACCAAATCGGTCAGTCTAAATACATTAAAAAACGAAAACACGCGTGCCTTGTAAATCATCACCGATATGATATGAAAATACAACAGGAAAAGTACTTCTATTCATTACTGTAACTTTTCAAGCCTTGGAGAAAATCTGAGGAATTAAAGGGTGATCATGGAACGTATGCGGAAGCTTTTCACAACTCGAAAGAAAAACTTCATTCTGCTTGGGAGTATCACGAGACAAGAATGAAAATACAAGAAGCTTTAGAAGAAGCTGAACAGTTTATAAGAGAACAAGCTGAAGAAAATGAACAAAAATGTCAAAGCCATGCTTCTTTAGATTGTGATGTTATTGAACCCAACGAAGCTGTAAAAGATTTTAAAGTCATGCACAATGTCATGCATGATGTAGATGTTCAAAGTATCATCGACCAGCTGAATTAAGATCAAAAGTGAGTGTTCGATGAAGTGAGCGAAACGTTACAGAATGGTAGTACTCTGAGACTATACGTCAGTGGAGAAGGCGGAACAGGCAAAAGTTTCATCATACACGCTTTACGACACTGGGTCAAACAGGAATTGAAAAAAATCGTTGCTGTTACAGCACCTACTGGTATAGCTGCGTTCGCAATTCAAGGACTTATTATCCACAGATTGTTTCAATTACCTGTGGAACACGGAGGAACTCCGAAATATCAGCCTTTGTCTGACAAAGTATTAAAAATTTTACGTGCAGAATTACGTGACGTAACATTGATTATAATTGATGAGGTTTCGATGATCTCCAACATAACCTTAATGTACATTCATCTGAGATTGTCTGAGATTTTTGACACAAGTGATGAAGATAACGGCTGGTTTGGTAAGAAATCTATTCTTCTATTTGGTGATTTGCTGCAATTACCACCGGTTCAAGAAAATCCTTCATATATTGAACTAAACTCAAAAGAATTTGAAAAGTACATTGAGTCATTAGGAAGCTACAATTTATGGAAAGAATTATTCAGCTACCAAGAACTGCTTATCAATATGAGATGAAAAGGAGACACTACTTACCGAGACCTATTTCGTAGAATTCGTTTTGGAATCGTGACAGCAGACGATATAAAAATATTAGAATCGAGAAAAATAGTGTTTCGTGAAATCACAGTCGAAGGAAGGCTACAAGAGTTATGTAACTTCATAAACAATTTACCAAAAGACACAGTTTGTTTGTTCCCAACTCGTGCTGTGTGCAGAGTATTAAATGATGAAAAGTTGAAACAAATTCTATCTGACGAAATAGCATTAAATGCAAAGGATTCCATAACCTGTAAAGTACCACACCTTAAACGAAAAGTTCAGGAAAAGTTAAAAACTTATGATGAAGACTGCTCTTCTTAAGGAGGTCTTCCACAAACGATAGTTCTAAAAATTGGAGCGAGAGTCATGCTCACACGGAATATAGATGTCACAAAAGGTTTAGTCAATGGAACAATCGGAACTGTACAATCTGTGAGTAGAAATATCACCAACAATAATTACGTCGACAAAATATGCATTGCTTTGTCATCTGGTGTTGAGCATGAAATAGAAAAAATAAAAGTGAAATTTAACCTATTAGACAAAGCTTTTATCGTTCGTGAACAATTTCCACTATGTCTCAGCTACGCTATTACAGTACACAAATCACAAGGTTTAAGCCTTCAAATGGCTGTTATCGATGCTGGAAACAAAATGTTCGCCTACGGTCAAGTTTATGTAGCATTATCTCGAGTCACGAATTTAAATCGATTGCACTTAGTAAACTTTGATCCTTCATCTATTACAGCTAATCCTAATGCAATTGTTGAGTACAATAGACTAAGGAAAAAATATCGACCAGACTTAGCAATAGACGAAGCATACATTAAACCTTTCGTTGAAAAAGTTTATGATACAACTTGGACTGGCCATGCTGCGGAGGTTCAAACTGAGATTGCCAACAGCACGACTGTCACACTTCTGAAAAACGCTAGTGGACTACCCAATTTAGACAAAGTCTCCTGCTATGTTAATTCTAGTATGCAATGCTTGTTTAACACTAATGTTTTTAAACTTGCGATCAACAAACTGTCGAGGGAGCATGTTGTACGGCAAGCTCTAAATGAATATTATGCAAATCGACTTGTTAATGTCTCATGTATCAGAGGATTTGTTCATACGACATACTGTAACAGGGAACAAAAGGATGTTGCTCAATTCATCAATGACCTTTTCGATAAAATTGATACTTTAAAGTCAATCGTACATCATAAAATAAGTTACACAATGATTTGCGCAAATGACAATTGCAAGAATAAAACAATTACTGAGAGTGACTGTAATTTGTTTCCGCTATCTATTGAAACATCCGTCAAAAAAGCCCTTACGTTTGAACAACTTCTCCAACTGGAATTTAAAAGTAAATTGTACCAAGATAACCTATACAAATGTGAAAATGCAATAACCACTCTGCTTTACGATCTACAAGAATATCATACGTTGGTAAAATTTTTGTTGTTCAATTGTTAATATTTAAATGGGACGACAATAAATCCACTGCAATACAAGTACAACATTCTGGTATAAAAGGAATCCACACGGATATACACCAGATAAATTGCGAAAAATACAAATTAATATGTGCTATTTTTCACGAGGGAAATTCTGTAAGTAATAGCCATTACACCGCATATTTGAAAGACTCTAATAAAAAAAACAATTGCTGGTATAAAGCGGATGACTCTCTGTTATGTAAAGCAAAATGGCCACGATCAGCACAAGGAGCATATGTTCTATTTTTTGAAAGAGAGTAGTAATCGCATGGAAATGTCAGAAACGCGTATCTTTCATCTATAACCTATCTGTAAATCTGTAAACCGATAGAATAAATTACAATATGAACTCATAAGAATATCTGCATTGTTTTTTATTTCTCCATTTTCGGCGTTAGATCGTAAAAATGTTGGAGTATAAAAAACGTGTGATATCTGCGGCCCCCTCCCCCTCCAAACTGACATTGCCAATGTAAAGGCCGCCGTCGTGATCGTGTGTGGTTTCCACGCTTGAAAATTAAGGAAATAAAAAAGATTTAAAAGCAATGATATTAAGAGAAGCGTCGCATTCAAAAAAATTATATATCTATATCGCTTAACATTTGTCGATGTCATACAAAAAACTTGCAAATGAAGGAAAAAAAAAAAATATAAAAGTCGTGATATCAAAGTTGCGTCGTAAATTCTTCAGTATACTAAGTATTGAAAAAAATTATATTCATTTGCTAAACATTTGTAGATGTTGTACATATAAAAAGTTCGCAAATAAAGGAAAAGAAAAGACATAAAAGTAGTGATATCAAAGTTGCGTCGCAGATTCTTCAGTATACTAAGTATTCAAAAAAATTATATATATTCATATCTCTAAACATTTGTGGATGTTGTACATACAAAAAGTTCGCAAATGAAGGAAAAAAAAGGTATAAAAGTAGTGATATCAAAGTTGCGTCGCATATTCTTCAGTATTCAGTATACTAAGTAATTATCACTCACTTTATGTGTGACGTTTACTCGAACAATAAACTCTGTTTCATCCCTTCGCGGCACACGTCACAAAATTTATCATTGGATTTTCTATTCGATGCTTTCACTCCACTTACTTTTAAACACGAACGTTACGCATTTCGATATTGATGCGTTCAATTCCGTTTAATCACCAAGAACTATGAGAAACTGCGATACTACTGTAAATACCTGTAGATTGCAAGCAATTAAAAGTGAGGGAAATCATAGACTTCAGGCATCTTGAATAATGACAGTAAATTATTCTTAAAAAGTTGATAGTGATTGGTTATGGGAAATTATGGCAAATTAAAGGTGTTACGTCGGAAATCATTGGAATTTCGATAAATCATTTTAAAAATGCTGGAAAGTCATGAAAAATCATTCAAACTCGAAAACTATGAAAATGATGTATAAAAAAGTACAAAACATAAAAAAACTTGGAATGGAAAATTAAAGAACATAGAAATTAAACTCGAAAACTGTTGCTCGGATTATAAATAACTGCTTTGCTGCAGTCGTCAAATATTGAAGGAATCGTTGATATTGACTTTCACGATTAATGATAGTGAATTGTTTTTAAAATCTTAAAGATAGATCAAAAAAAATAATATGAATGCAAGTTTGTACGTCGAAAATGAAATCTTGCAAAATTACCTTAAAAATGTAGGTATATATAATAATTAATAATCACTGAAAATCAGAAATGTTCAAAGAACATAAGAAATCTTAGAAAATTAATAAAATAACTTCATGAATTGCGGATTTGATACTTGATATTATTATAGCCCTGCTGAAAATGATTAAATGATTTGTCCAATTGATTCGACTAATATATTGATTCGTAGGTAATTCATCAAATTTTCTAAATGGAACGACTGAATGGATTAACCATTTGAATAATAAATTAGTTTACTTAATGGATCGACCAAATGGTTTACCAAATGGATTGATCAACTGATTTACCAAATGGTTTGATCAACGGATTCACCAAATGGATTGATCAACTGATTTATCAAATGTATCGATCAACTGATTTACCAAATGGGCTGATCAACTGATTTACCGAATGGATTAATCGAATCGCACTCAAAAATTTTTATTTATGTGAAAAAAAGAGTAATTCATTATGTATTGTAAAAAATAATCACTTTTAGGTTTATAACGAATTTTTGAAAAAAAAATTTATCCTAACTGGGTTTGAACCAGCGGCCCCAAAAGTTGCAGGCGTGTGGCTAGGCCACTTGGCTATCAAGACTTCTATTGGAAAAGAGAAAACGAAAGAAACTCATTGTGAACATAAGCATATCGGTAACAATAATATTCATTTGTTTTCAAAGATATAAGAAGCTTCGACAGTCGAGCGGCATAGACACTCGTTTATAAATTCGAAGGACGCTGGTTCGAACCCAATTGGGATAGATTTTTTTTTTTTTCAAAAATTTGTTATAAACCCAATAATGATTATTTTTACAATATATAATGAATTACACTTTTTTTCACATTATTAAAAATTTTTGAGTGTGGTTTGATTAATCCATTCGGTAAATCAGTTTATCAGCCCATTTGGTGAATCAGTTAATCGATCTATTTGGTAAATCATTTGATCAATCCATTAAGTAAATCCGTTGATCAAACCATTTGGTAAATCAGTTGATCAATCATTTGGTAAACCATTTGGTCCATCCATTAGGTAAATCAGTTGATCAATCCATTTGGTAAACCATTTGGTCGATCCATTAGGTAAACTAATTTGTTATCCAAATGTTTATTATCCATTCAGTCGTTTCATTTAGAAAATTTAATGAATTTCCCATGAATCAATAAATTGGTCGAATCAGTTGGAAAAATCATTTAATTTTTTTCAGCTGGAAGATAATTATTGATATTATAGATAATACCTGATATTATAGATAATTATTGTCACGTGAGTTCATGAGAGATTATTATAAATTATGCTATCAACAGAACGTTTTGGAGAAAGCTGTTCTAAAGGAAGTTATTTTATTTAGTTGATAATCTTAACTTAGGCTGCTTTTTTACTTTTAAGTGACTACTTTTTTCCTGTTTTTTTCTCTTAATTTTCTTTTATAATTAAAATACCGTTCATTGACAAGGAAGTTATTGCACTTAACCTTTGACATAAGCATAGAAAACTTGACTGTACAAATTGAATTCAAAAGTGCGATACCCATCCTATTTCTGTATTTATTTTTTACGTTTGTTACCATGGAAAACGATCTTTCGGCCTCTGCGTTCGAATGTGGAATCGAGGGAATCAAATTCGTAAGTTTTCTTGAATTAGGTAACAAAAAACTGTCATCTTTACGAGAAGGAATGGAGGCCCAAAAAATATCAAAATATTGAATAAATTCGTGGATGCGGAAAATCCCATACATAATTTAGGTTAAAAACTAGAATTACTTTTACGGAAAATGAGGGAATTTATTTTAACGATGTAGGAACTTGCCTGCATTGTATGGAAATAATAAAAATAATACTATGAAAATTTCTCAATATTACTCTACTGAAAATGAAATTCTCATGTTAATCTCATGTCACATCTCATATAAGATCTGATATGAGTTCTCGTGTCTCACGTGAGATCTGATATGAGATTTTACATAAGTTCTGGGCGGCCAATTGCAAGGGTGAGATCTGATATGAGATATGACATAAGGAATTGGCCGTTCCAGAACTTATGTAAAATCTCATATCAGATCTCATGTAAGACACGAGAACTCATACCAGATCTTATATGAGATGTGACATGAGAATTTCATTTTCAGTAGGGTAGTTTATGTGAGACTTTTCCGAGAAATTACATAAATGTATGAAAAAACCTGCACATGTAGAGTTCCATACACAAATAAAGAGCAATTTTCACTTGTTTATAGGATATTAACATTCTATAATGCATGGAAAGTTTTTTTTACAATGTATGTAACATTATATTGTATTTATAAATAATACACTATGTGTATATATATATATATTTATTGTTATAACAATTATAACAAGTTGATCTTGCAGAAAACGTTTTTGGTTCGTCGCTTTTTAAATGAATAATAGACTCTTTAATTTTAGATTTCAAAAATCCAAATAAAATTTTTGGACTCTTTGTTGACTAATAAAACATAATTTTTGATAAAAAAAACGGCAATAGCGAATGCTCTCTGTTCTAAATCTACCGATCTCGAAAAAGGTCCAACGCCCAAATCATAAAACTTTCGTTTTCCTCAAACAAAATATTTTCTACCGGTCATCCACGGTCATTCAAATAATGTAGAATTTCACGCTATTCAAATTACAAGACGCAACACGGCGCAGAGAAAGCGAAGGCTACTCATCTCTCTCTTACATTAGCAAGGAGCATAAGAGCGGCTCGGCCAATAAGAGCTCGAAATTTGTAGCATTTTCCTGGGTAGGGAACAAGCTATAGTCGCTCCAGATCCGTTGCCGAAATTCCCCCGGCGGACGGCCGAATTCCATAATACGGTATTCAGCGGTATTCAGCGGAATGGGGCGAATTCCGCTCGAAAATGTCGATAAAAAAACGAATAAAATCCAATCCTGTTACAAAACCAACTTGTATGGCAATCCAAAAGCCATTACAATTACCAACCACTCTACCTTACCGCGGAAATTCCATTTGATGTAAAATATGCTATGAAAAGTTTAATCCTTTCTTTTATCAAATATGTGTATTTTTAGGAACAATAGTTACCACAAATTCATAAACATCATTTCTCCTACCACCCGGTTTTTTTCTTGCGAAATCGAGTTTTTTCGGAAGTGGAATTCGCCCAATACCGCCGAATACCACCGAAAACGTATTATGGTATTCAGCGGTATTAGGGGGGATTCGGCCGTCCGCCAGGGTCCCCATCCCTGCTCCCTCTGCGGACTACACGATACTCCAGAGACAACGCACTCGAGGACCAGGTGCAAATTTTTTAAAAATAACTATTTCCTATCACTCCCAAATCATTTTTTTATTTGTTATAAGTTTTGATTAGAATATATATCAGCTTAAACTCAAATTATTAAGAGGTTTATAATTATTTTTAATCCTTCCTTTGTTGTACGAAAACCCACGTACAACACGGCGAACCAAGTAATTGATTAGTTTCTAGCAAATATTAAGAACAGCGTAGAATCAAGTGAATAAGGTGTTCTAGACCGTAATAAACTTTTTGTTTACGGATGATGAAAATGTTTATTTGTCTGTCAAAATTGTTTATTCTTTCAAGAAAACAATTTGATTATCATAACAACGTGTAATATGGTTCACTGTACCATATGCTTTGGTTTTCACCAATAAATATTTGGTCACCAATATATATTGATACAATTTATTTATAAATATCACATTTTTCGTAAGAGACATATGTAAATTATGTTTTTTTTCAACATTCACCTACGCGTCTGGCATAGAAAATGAAATATTAATTTTTTCTTCAAATCAGATAACGCTCCATATCATTTCAATTTTGAGAATAACCGATTTCTTGGAGCCAATATGATTTTATTTTTTGGGTTTCGATAATAATAAAAGCCATTGAAATTCAATTTTAATTTAGAAAAAGTTGATGCCAATGGTTTCATCATTATTTATTAAAACCCAAACGATAAAAAGACATTGGCTCCAAAAAATTAGTTTTTTTCGAAATTTTAATTTGTTAAAGCAATAGTTAGCTAAATAGTTAAAAAATCTGAGTACTCAAGAGATGCATGTTTTCCTCGGTTTCCAGGTGTCTTGAAATAAATTTAATTTTTATACATCACTTGTGTAAGAAAATAGTTCAAAAAAATCATTTTCGTGAATTTGACACCAAACTTAAGATTATTGCGCAAGAAAACTATGGAAAGTATATATACATATTGCAAAAACTTCAATTTTGCAACTTTTTATCGATAAAGTTTAAAAAAATTAAATCCATAAGTCTATCACCAGTATCATTATTGACGCAACCTGCATTTTGCAAATACTTTTATTATCCAAGTGATTATTTAAAAGTTTAAACTCATTTATCGATTTGCCACAACATTCATTATCGGCGCACCTAAAAACAATGGAGAGTATACGCTTCTTGCGAAAACATCAATTCTGCAAGTAATTGTTGACGCAAAGTTTAAACAAACAAGTCTATTGTTCATCACCTCAAGACTGTATCGTCATTATTTTTATTTTCAGGTTGATTATTCAGGCTCTTATATTTTTAATTATATGCAATAGGAATTTCAATGGAGGTTTTAGTGGAACCTAGAAAATATTTGAAGTAAGACGACATCAGAGATAATATTACGATACAAAAACACTGCATAACGAACTTTTCGTAATAATGATCTCTATTCTGAAATTTTAAGGATCCACATGTAAGGACCATAAAAACTCAATATGTTGGTCGATGTAGGAAATAGCTTAGTGGTTAGGTTGCGTTCGTTTAGGTAGGTAGGTGAGCGAGAAATAGTGAGTTCGAACCCCAGTAGAGGCAAGAATATTTTAATTTCTGAAAATTGTGTTTCCATATGTAGATAGTATCTACTCAATTTAGAATTAAAAAAACAAATTTTAACAATATTTATTGAATAAACAAAAATTTTTCTTAATTTTTTTTTCAAATTGAGATTAATAATTTACTATTTTTACTATTTTTGAGGATTTTGAGCTCTTTTTGAGCATACAAAATGAGCATATTGAGGACGAATTGAGCACAAGCAAGGCGAGAAAGTGAGTATATTGAGGACTTTTTTAGCATTAAAGCTAGCGGAGTGAGCATTTTGAGGACAAATCGATACTATTTGGTATGCTCATTTTATCCTCAATGTGCTTAATCTGAACTTTAGCAGCCTTTTGAGGACAAATTGAAGATATTTGGCAGCATGAAGATTCTGCGATCGACTGATTTCTTAAATCTCCTCAAATTATACTAAAAATCCTTACTGAAATTTTTCGACTCGGGTTATGTTCACGGAATCCAGTGAAAATGTATCTGCAAAAGGATCATTATCAAACAGTTCAATTTCCACAGACAGTCTAATTAACTGTTCAGAAAAAGTTTCACGTTTCCCATTAAGTAATCATTTTCATTTTAACTGGATTCAAAAAATGTATGTCATATTTTAGAAGTACACTTCGATTTCATTGACAGTAGATGTATAATTTTTATAGATATGGTGTCTATTTTTTTGGGTATATTCATCTATGACTTTTACAGTTTGATAGGTGGCCTATGTAATATCACAGATGATGTCATCTCAGTGTGATAACATCAACGCGGTTTGTCTCTGCTGTGACTGCGACATCGCGGATTTAAAGAGTGTGCGACACGCTGCCCGGTTTGCAACACTCCTTTTTATGGTAGCCACATAAAATGAGCGTGTTTTGCTGCTCGCGGATTGAGCGTAAGAGTCCCCTTTTCGAGCGGTGAAAGGTCCCGTGGCTAAACAAAGGTGTTTACGTGTACCCGTGGCTAAACACCGTTGTTTAGCCACGGGTTCTTTCACTGACTCGAAAAGGGGAACCTACGTTCAATCCGCTATGCAGCCAAACACGCTTCTCATTTTGTGTGGCTACGAAAAAAAGTTTAGTGCATGTCACGGGGGAGAGTCTTTTCACGGCTCAGGCAACATTTTCGGAACTCGTGGAACACCTCGCGCCTACGGCGCTCGGTGTTCACTCGTTCTGACAATGTTGCCGTCGCACGTGAAAAAAAGCTATTCTCCCCCTTGATATGCAATATACTATTTCATTCTTCATGCGTGAAACTTCCGGGTAAGCTCCCAAATCGGGGATTCAGAAAGTGTTGTAGCCTTATTACTGCTTCAACATTCAATAAAACATTGTAAAATTCTTTAGTAAACTCAAAGTCGAATTGGCCGGTAACTTCGATGCCAGACTTGCCGATATCAGTAACAAAGTCGAGGAGCGAGGTGGAGCCATTGCCGTGATCAATGACCGGCTCGAAGCTATGGAATCACGTGCTGCCCCTTCCCCTTTGCCTACTACATGAAGAAAAAAGCGAGGCTCTGACAACCACGCGCCGTAGCTCTGAGAACCGTGCGAAGAAAAAAAACTTTCACCGCAGCGCTCAGCACTGTGGTTACGATGCAGACTACTGCGTTGCGTGGTTGCCACGGTAGCGCGCCACAGTGGTTATTTGCGTGGCTCTCAGTTCTTTGCGCGCAAACGTGATAGCTGTGCGCCGCACAGTGTTGTAGGTTTTCGAGCCAGTGAGCAAGACAGAAGATCGCCCTGATTGTTTGTCTTGCTCTTTTTTTGCTTCTAACATCCCGCTGCGTTTTCGCAGCTTTCCGAATGGCACTACACATTTATTTTCTTTCGCACTTCGAGTTAGATATCTTTTCCAATGGACCAGCCAGATAGATCGTACCCATCAGCGGCAAATGAGTAGATTCCCGCAACGGGACGTCACAAATCGAGACAAGCCGAAAAATACGAGCAAGACAGACAATGAGGGTGATCTTCATCTTGCTCACTGACTCGAAAACCAACAACACTGGCGCCGCAGCACAGGGCCTCGCGCCCCCATATTGTTCTTTGCTCATACAGCAAAGAATACTTTTTTCGTGCGACACAGAGAGATACGCGGCGCAATGAATAGTCCCGCGCGTTGCAATACTGGAACTCGCGAGCACATGCTGGTCTCTGCTTAGCATGTTAGTGTAGATATTAAACGTTATTAGCACGACGCAAAGGAAATTCGTCTGTATTTGAAAATCAGAGCTTTTTTTGCCTCAGTGCGTGTTTTTTGCCTTAGTGCGTGTTTTCAGGGACTGAAACATTTGCCGGTCGTAAATGGACGTATTCAATGCCACCATACAGATCCTCGAAGTAAATTTTTCTTGTATGTTTTGCAAAAAATGTATTTTAAAATAAATATGATCAATCATAGTTTTTGCTCCGAAAAAACCAAACTTTTATGTAATTGTTTACTTGCCCATTTTTTTAGGTTCGGTTTAACAATACGTAGTTATTTAATTTGTTGCACTATAATTTTTTTTTTAATTCCACAAATTGAAGTATTTTATATCGAACAATACAAAAATTGTCTTTTCACTATTAGACTACAATTAAATAGAATTAATAATAAATAATTTGTAATTCAATACTGGAAATCAAACAACATATTTAACATTCGATAATTTATAACTAAAATAAATATTATTTTAATAATTTATTTAATCCCAGATAGCAACCGTTTGACGCACGAATGGCGCACGATGTGCGAACTCACGTGTGCGAGCTAATACATTTACAATATGCAAGCATTACGTGAGTTGAGGCGCACGCTATGAGGCTTCGTGCTTTTGATCGCACGCGATCGCACGTGATGAAATCGATGAGATCTATAGATTTTGGTCACATGATAGATCCTGCGCTTTTCAATCAGCTGCTTCCTAATCGCTTCACCTCACTTCAAAACGCTTCAATACAATTGTCGAGTGGAAGTATAAACAAAGGTAAACTAAACATCAAAACGAAACGTGAGTGCACGTGATGAACAAACCGTTTGCTGCAGTTTGTCCTGAAAATTGCAGAAAATACAAAGGAACTGGAACATCTGAAACACCAACCGAAAAATCGGTAAGCATCAATTAAATTTTTTCTGCCAAGAATATTTTGATTGTATTCGTACGATATATTGTTATTAATGAAAAAATTTTCTGATTTACCTTCTGTCAATAAACATTTCTGGTAGTCCACCTAATCAGATCTTATGAATGAATTTTTTAATAGTTCAACAAATTTTGTCAAACATTATTATTTAATAACCAAACAATCAATATTTTTTTTTTTTTTAATTATTCCGCTCATACAATATTATTATGTGCCTGGAAAGCCCTTCCTACTTTTTTAAAGTTTTTTGGGAGATTTCATTTTTTTATGCATAGTGTTTTTAATTCCACTTCAACAGAAATTTTGTATATTCCACGAGGTCCTTTTTACTTCTTTGACCTTTGTTTTGGAGGGAAACAATTACATATATATTTCATAAAATTTTGAAAGAATAAAATTTACTTAAATTGGAACTCGAGGATAATTTAACCATACAAAATCTTTTTTTTTTCAATTCCATAATTTCTGTTAGATAAAAAATTAATGTTTCTTTCAAAATACGTATTTACTATTGTGAAACCAACTGATATATTACTTTTATTTTTTAAGAAACATTTTTCAAATCAAATTCATACGATTTATCAATTTTATTGAACTCAAAGTTTTATTAAAATTGAATGAATAATTCTAAATGATCTGTGAAACATAATTTTACATTTTATGAATTATTAATTTTGACAATATTTTTATCTATCATGAACACGAATTAATTTGTTCTAATTCATACACCACTGAAAATTGATTACACATTTCATTCGTCGTCACTTGTGACGATACATTTTTATTGTAAGTGCCAAAATAGCAGACATGTAATTTCCTCAATTTAATTCATCAAATAAGGTTTCTAATTATTATAAGATAATTATTAAATTATTCCGAAAATTTTTGAAATAGGAGAATTCAAACAATTTCGACTGACAGTCGAAAAATGAAGTACAAGAATTATATTAAAGTTATAAAATATATGAAATATATTATATACATGTCGATTTCTTAGAAAATGTTTTCAATAAAAAATTATAAAACTTATTCATATCTGTTCATATTAGAAAGTTTTAATTTTTGAAAAATGTATATTATATAAAATATATATGAATATAAATTTTATATATCATACATAAATATATTATATACAAAAATATATAATATATAAAAATATATATTATATTATATTCAAAGAATTTTCAGTTGTTTTCAAAATTGAACAGCTTTACCACTTTTTTAACATCAGTGTGTACGGAAATTCCATGATTATTATCATAAAACACGTTGAATTTTGGAATCGCGAAGAGAAAAAATATTATTAACTAAACCTACAGCATAGATTTTGTGAAATCCAACAAATTTGTTAAGTAATGTAAGTATCGATCGAACTTTGTAAAAATAAATACACTGCACAAAATTCTTATTTCAAATTGAGGATGTCGGTGCAACAACCGCCTCTGACGCTCGAAAGTATCGTGAATCTCTTTTACTTTCGGAAAAAATCTTTTAAAATTAAAAAAAAAAAAAATAACGGGACAATTCCGAGCGGCAGAGGCGGTCGTTGCACCGACATCCTCAATTCAAGTTAAAATTATCATTTCAACTCAAACAATCAATTTTGCACTTCTGTATATTTATTGTTTACATTTATGGAAACATAACCCATAGTCAAAACAAAGCAAAAAAATATAAGCACAGTTGTTGGTAAGATAGCTATTTGCGAACTGCACACACCTGTTTTACCATGCGCCAGTCATTTCTTAATAAAATCCATACTCGAAAACTTGTGAAATCCACGGATTCAATTTTTTAACGATCTAATATGAATAACTGGCGGCATTGCAAGTCACCAAAAAATGTTTTTGTGATTTATTGTTCATGTAAGAACTACCTGCAAAAAGAAATTTATTAAATCTTGACCTTATCACAAGATATAAGGAAAAGATGAGTCTGTGACAATTCAAAACTAATTGTTTTTTGTAAATCCCTGATGGACGCGCGAAGACTCTTGGAGAGTCTTCTAGGGTCCTGGGCCAAGACCGTACGAAAAATACTATTTATGAACAGTTTAAAGACTGCATGTCATATGCCATGCCATTTTCATGACTCGAGATTCATATTTGTTTATAAATTTGTCGTTTATATTGAGAAATTTTTAATTATTGATAGACAAGTACAAACTTCTTTCTTCGAGGTAATGCAGAAATTTGAAAATTGATCTTGAGTTTTTCTGTTACCCGGGGATCGCGGGCATTCTTGTCCGGTCGGTAAACGAGTAGGCAAGCGGTGGCGCCGGTGGCGCTTTTATGGGCATTTTACAACTATTTGTGCCCTGTTTTGTTCTTCAGGCCCGGAAGGCGTGCCTGGGCCGATTGTATGGTGAATAGAATGTGAATAGAGGCGGTCCTAAATATCGTTAGGGAGTAAGCTTGCTGTCCTTGGCTGACAAAATTCAATTCAAGCTGGTCTTGGCTTATTTTATCCGTTAAATAAAATAGCTAACGTAATGTTGGTGGCATGGCTGCCTGCGGTGAGAAAAATCGCCCCGAGACGAGGGGGAGTAATTATAAGTCCATACATCTATTGCTATTCTGCAAAAGTATTTGCTACATTTCCAGTAAACTGTGAACTTTGTTAATCACTATAGATCAAGCGCTGATATTTCGTACAGTTTCACGATTTTCTAGTAAAATCCATGGTGATTTCAACACAATTGTATGCTTATGGCATAATAGAGAGAAGCTTACAAACTTTTGTTTCTAACAGTTTTATGGACAGTATTGCTTGAATTAAAATTGTGTTATAAAAGTTAAAATGCGTATAATTTCTAAACAAAAATGAGTGAGATATGTGCCAAACTAAAAAACTAACTAGATCTACATCAAAAGAAAAAAAAATTGAAATAGTGCTTATTGAAAGTCGGATTAGTTTTTTAGTTTAAAACCTGATTGGGTTCATATTTTTAGGATTGGAGTAAAATTTTATTCAAAATTGTTACTTGATTTCTAATAAGAAAACTAATCGAATTAGTACATAAATGATAGATGTGATATTATTTTTAGAAATCCAACTTCATGTATACTTAGTAGTCAGATAAGACTTGTAGTTATAAGATAAAAATGAAATACTTTTCATCAACTTTGATGGCTACGTGTAACAATCAAGTGCGTTTTATTTACGTATCAAAAAATCAAAATCAACTTAGAATCGTTTAGAATGTAAGTAGATTCATGTCTATAAAATTTATGTGAAATTGAAATCTAATATCGAACTAGATTACTAGTTAGAAGTATACCGGATTTTTACGACAAAACATCTTGTGCAATGTTTTACAGGATTTTCAGGAGGAAATCCAAAAATATTTATACACATACAATAGAGTTAGTGAAGAAGAAAATTCTGTTATTTACAATGTGAATATTCAATTAATGAAGCATATTCTTCAAAAACAAATATTCGTGAAATTTTGAGCTCAATTGAAAATGATTTAGTGGTCTCAAAGCCATATTTTATTTTTTGCCAATCGCTTGTATTTCAAGCAAATTTTATAATTATCTTCTCTGAATATTACTTACCACACCGTTTCACCATTTACAGGCTTTTGATATGTTTTTGCGAAAATTTTGTTACGATTTCTTTATCAATAAAAATTTAACGATGCACCAATGCAGACAATTTTTCAGGTGCTCTGGAGTCCACTTAAATATATAGTAAAAAGGCCCAGAAACACATAAATAAAGGTAACAAAATGAGATCTTATTTCTTCACTAATTTTATAAAATAAATAATTCCGCTGGTAAAATTAGACCCGATGATTCTATTCTAGTTCACCCATCTATTGCTGAATGAGCAATAGATGGGTGTCACACATTATTATAATTCATGGAAAAGAAACTACGAAGTGTAGGTTGATATCATTTGTGCTAGTGATTTTATATTTTTACGGATGTTTATATTGGGAACTGTCAAAACATCGATAGGATACAATAGAATGCAATAGAATGCTATAGAATATCATGGAAGGACATAGAAAAGGGTTCTAGAACGGTGTGGAGACATTGAGAATACAACTAGAAACTTCTGGAACAATCTAGGTCCTAAGATTACCCTATATAAGCAGTGGTAGGACTGCAAGCGGCAGTTCAGTTGGAATCGAATCGTAGTCGAGTGAACATCGATCGAGTCTCTAAGTGCGCGTGCGCGAGTAAGAGAAAGAGAGCAATATCGGTTGTAGCCGATACTTTTGTTGCGTTATTTTACGGTCGGGCCGTAAGAACTATTGTGCGCGAGTGAGAAGGTCTATTTGAATTGTATAACAAAAGTTTAACTTTGTAATTAAATAAAGTAGTTGACTTTGAGTTATATTCGTGTCGTCAATCAACCTCACCTGACCCATTAAAAAGAATAATTACGCTCTCAGTAAAATTTATAACATTTGTATCAGTTTTCTTTCTCATGTTTTAATACAATCGTACTAATGAAAAAAAAATGATAGAACAGAGCTATATAATATCTATCCATTATAACATAATATTATTACCAATCTTATCTCTGATGTAGATCCCTTGCATTTGAAGCACTGCATCGTTAAGAAAAATTCTCAAGTAGTTAATGGGAATAACGGTTAATAGTTTATGATATCTTGTTCACATTATTCATTACAAGGTATCAACACTTACAGAGAACAACTGGCATTTTTTCGCATTTTTTTTCTTTTTCATTAAGTGATTAAAAATTATAAAAACTTGGCCTTTTCCACCAATTTCGTGATGTAACTCTAAATGATCAAAAATGAACAGTATATTAGATTGCTCTCAAACCTTTCCAAATGTTATCGAAACTTATGCAGAAAAACTTTACTTTTTCAGCCCTAAAATAAACCTTATTGAAAGTGTGATATGACTCGATATAAATCTTTCGAAGTTTTGTAAAACTTTACAAAAAGAAATCGAAAGTCACAGAAAATGACCTGTATTTATTAATGTTACTTTTTCTTTACATACGAAGTAATGACAAACGATTTAGAAAAACTGGCTCTCAGTCAGTGACTTGAAAATATTCAAACTACATCCCATTGAACTAGTCGTTTTCAAAAATGTTAGCAGCAAACAGTATAATTAATAAAAAATTTGTCTTTTTAACTGTCTGTACTTCAAAGTTGCCATGTATTACCAGAAAATATTAGCCACATGGGAAAGAATTGACACGCTGACTGTGAAAAATGTAATTAATTTTAATAAATTGCTTTGGATGTTTTTTACGTAAACATGCGTGGAAAGAAATTTCCGTTAAATTTTAACGTGCGATTCACTATAGAAATTATTATGTCCATGAATCGTGGGACATAGGGGCAATTCTTGACTTTTTACCTACAATGATGTATGTATTGTGTACCACACAATAAATTTTACCGTGCAATATGTAATATATTAATTTAGAACCTAAAATTTACAGTGCGTCATGGAAAATGTAAAAGATGAATATGAAATAAATACAAGTTAATTCGAATGTTGTACTAAAAAATTGTTTGCATAATATAAACAATTTTTGAGAAGCTTAAAAAGTTTTTTGATCCGAGTCATATACTCACATTATTTTTTTCTCGTCACCCTAACTTTTATTTTTTTTCGTAAATCACAAATAACGTACTTGACGATCCTTCACTGATGAATCACGAGTACCAATAAAAACTACGGAAAATTGGTACGCATAAAAGCAGGAACGACGGGACAAAGATCCTCCGTATTGTCGAAGATCGGTCTATATTTAGGCCGCAACGCGCTGTAATAGTGTCATGCGCAAGAATTGGCTCATGGCAATCACGTGATTGTCAATTACATGACTGCACGGTAAAATAATTCCTTCACGTTACTAAATAACTAATACCCGGTTTTTTAACGGTGCAACTCAGTTTTTACTACTGAAGGTACGGTAAATAAACCGAAACTCAGTTTTTTTGTCGTGCAGCACGGTAAAATGCGCAGTTATTCTTGTAAATATTATATATTTTTCCTGAAATACTCCGAATCAACACTAGAAAAATAACTAGAAATCTACTTTGTCCTGGCTCTACAGTAGAATATAGATAGAATAGAATAAACTGGAATAAAGAAACATGTCGATTGAAAATCATCATTTCTTTATTTATTTCAGCAAAGAGTATCTTTTATTCCTCAATCAGTTGATTGAATCTTGGACATTTCACATACTAAGCCACAAATATCACATGAATGAAATTCAATGAATTTTTTTTTTGGGGGGGGGGATCCCAGGAGGTTTTAAAAACCAGTTAACACTTTTATAAATTCTCAAAAACATGTTAATGTAAATAACTTCTAAGACTGCCTAATAAAACAAATACAAATATTTTTAACGGTGATGTAATTTTTTTCAGAACACTAGAAAATTGATAGGAAATGATCGAGAAAAACTTAAAATCTGCGTAACTTATGAATATCAATTGAAAAAGATTGAAAAAAATTCAGCAACTTCAGTGCCACCCTCAACCTTACGAAATATGAAACATGATGATAGTAAATAATTTAGTTTCAGGAATAAAATCATATTGACCTCGTGAAAGTTGATAAGCATTATTTTTTGCCATGTTCATAATAATTAAAAACGATTTGGTACCGCGGTCCGCGCATTTGTTACCTCCAAACTCTGAACCAATTGACGTGAATGATTGGATGAAAAATTACAAATTAAGTGTGAGCAAGAAAATATTACTCACAAATCTTTAAACATTCAATATTTTCCGGTCCAATTAGAGTATGTGAGCATTAAAAAATGCTACAAATCGAAAATTTTATAAACAATTCATAAACGATTTTTACCTACAACTGTAATACAAGATGGCATTAATCAGAAAAAAAGGTAAATTAAGTTGATTATTATAACAAAATACATTTTTTAATATATTTAAAATGAGTATTGTTTATTTTTATTATAAAAAGTCATCGGAAGTGATCAAGAATAATTTTTTTGCGCAACCTAATGTAGCAAATGATGTACCTGAAGTTCCAAACATTTAAAATTGAACGAAAATATAAAATTTATTGATTTTTTAATTTTTTATCATGATGGGAAGCGTGACAAACATTTTTTTAGGGAGCATCATGTTTTTTGTTACAATCAAAAAGTGTTCAAAAGCATCTAGAGAATTTTTTTCTTCTATATTGATTTATATATTTTTTTCGTTTAATTTTAAACGTTTAGAACTCCAGGCGCATAGTAAATGCTCACTCACTCAAATCCCAATTCTCGAAAAAGTCCATTCACTCCACTTCGTGTAAAATATAGTCCTCAACTTGTGCGAAAGGGCTTTTTTAGCAAATATGATTGCAAAGCTAGCCTTCCGCTCGTCTTGCAAACTTCACATTCGCTAAACAAGCTCATTCTGCACTCGTTGACAAATATATTACTTTGTCATTATAAAACATTTTATTATCTGTGAATGACAGGCTGAGAGGGAAAACCAAACATGTAGAGACAGAAAACATGGAGTTTCACATTCATCTGTCTCTTACTGGTTCGGTTTTTACCCTCACCCGGGATAAAAAATCAGAGTATCGTTTCAGTCACCAAGAGTATCTTGAGTCTCGAAATCAGTATCATCGAGTCTCCAAGAGTATCCAAGAGTATCGAAGGAGTCTCCGAGACTATACGAAATTTTAAAAAAAGGTGACTGTGAGTCTCCGAGAGTAAACTAATTTTTTTTACGAATCTCCAAAAGTCTCCTAAAAAAGTCACCTTTGATCTCTGATTTGAATACTCTATTTCTTGAAAGCAACAACAAGAGTATCGTTTGAGTCTCAAGAGTATCTTGAGAATTCCATTTTGCCAAACGGAATACTCTTAATGATCAATTTGGAGACTCAAAATACACTTGAGACTAAAGGATACTCTGATTTTTTATCCTGGGCGGCCTTTCATATATACCTATGATAAAAAATGATTAACACTAAAGCATTTGTCCGAAAACTTTATAAAAAAAAAATCAAAAAAGGTTAGAATTGACTTTAATTTTTTGAAGTTTTCGTCAAAAGTATGGAAAATTATGGAAACTAATCGAGAAAAACACAGAAGTTTTCTACAATTTCTAAAAACGCTTAAAACGAAGATTCAAAAAACACGCGCATTTGTGTACCATTAAAAACCTCTAAAAAATTATGAAAATTGATCTAGAAAAAGTTAAAGATTTTTTAAACCAAATTCCAATCAAATTAGGAATCGCACATTTATAAACAGACTTTCTTGAATGAATCCTCAAAAATTATTATTAGTTCTCTTATTAGTTCTTTCGTCGGCATTACCAAATAACTATGTAATTATTGATGCAAATAATGTCTACATTGGGGTCATTATCTTAGATTTTTCAGAGACGTCGGTCTTTCTCTTATCGCCCTTCGAAAATGATGCGGAATTCTTACATAAACTCATGTCTGCATCAATTTTTGATAAATTGATTAATGATGCAAAGTTTTGTTTTAGGAATATCGTGGACGATTTGTTTGCGCAATAGAAGACCGAACCATAATTTTTCAATGCTTCTACTGATACTTGAGATTGTCATCAGAATAATATTTTATATTGATTTTTTATAAAAATTATCGTTATTGGATGATCGAAACAGATTACTATCTCTTCAATCCAGGAAGACGTTTATTTAGAAATATGCAAGTGCTACCTGTAACTTTCATCGGATATTTTTTACGGCAACAATATTTTATCAAAATCATTGTATTTCAATAATTGTAAAAAAAACCTAACTTGTGATTTTTTATTAGAAAAAGGGTAATTTTTATTACTTTTTAAGTGCTTCAGAACTCTAAATAGGACTTACGTCGACACTTAACAATGATGAATGTTTTTATGAATTATTCCATAATTTTCATTGTAAAACAAAAATCCATAGGTTTTCACACAAGTGAAACAATACATTTTTTTAGAACTTTTTACGTTCTACGCAGAACTTCTGTCAAACCTGTCGAAAAAATTTGGTAAATATTAGTGTTGCATAAAATTGTTGTAAAAAAATCAAACTTCATGGATTTTTGCAAAAGTAGAAAAGAATATTCTTCTAGAACCCTTCTTACAGTGCTATTCAGAATTCCCATCTTCTCTTTCGTCCACATTAAGTAATGATAAGTTTATTATAATGTAAACATTTGTTATTAAAACTGATATGTTTTCACAAAAGTTAAAGAAGACACTTTTCCTTAAGAATCTTCAAGCTCTAGCTGGAACTCTCATTAATAGTTTCTTCTGCATAAATTAATGGTTTAATAAATAAATAATGATGGAATTAACCTTCCGCCGTACGATCGAAACGAACGAGTTCTCTTGAAAGTAGAAGAGGACTTCACGTTTGAACTCTTCAGGCGCTGCCTAAAACTTTCATGAGAACTCTGGTCCTGATTGAGAAATTAAAAAAATTAGAGAGATATAATTGATGCAAGGTTTCCAAAACGAGAGTCTGAAATAATTATATATAAAATAACTACTTTTTTATCATAGCGGTGGAAAAAGCCTACATTTTAGCCCCCTTCACAGGCAATAATCTGCTGTTTATCCCGCTACGATAAAACAAATCGTTTGCACCATGGGAAATGTACTATTTCTGTCATACAATAGATTTGTTTTAATCGATTTTTCATTCCTTTCATAAGAGTTTTAAATTGACACAGCAAGCTCTACATTGGATACTAAAATATTATCTTCTAAGAGATCTGTCGAATTTTCATCTTATTATTCAAAGTCTCAGAAAATATCTACTCGTGTATGCAACATTGAAATTGTATAACAACATATTACATAGGACAGTTTTTTAATTCTCCATGAAGTTCTTACTTAAAGCAATAGTATATTGGGTATCTAGGAACAAAAACAGCCGATTTAGAACGAGTATGAGGTTTGCCGACTGAGTGAAGCGAAGGCGGCAATCACACTCGTTCTAAATCGACTGTTATTGTTCCGAGATACACACGATACTTTTAGCCTCGAAAACATTAATTATGAGCAGTTCTAAACCGGTTTCAACCAACAAATATGGTGTATTGAAGGTCGACCTGAGGCTGGAGAGAATGATACTCGGCAGGGGAAAGGGGGGTACTTTCGAGCCCGCCGGGTTCAAAAGGAGTCGAAAGAGCCCGCCTTTCACCTCGCCGGGTGTCATTCTTCGACAGCCTGCGTTTTGGCCTGAAATACACCATATTTGTTGGTCGAAACCGGTTTAGAATTGCTCATGATTGATGCTTGAGAGGCGAAATAATACGTTGTTTATCGCTGCGCATTACTGCTGTTCCGAGGACAAGGACGATAATTTTCCGTCCGAGGTGTTAGCCGAGGACAGGAAAATATCGTCCTTGTCCGAGGATGGCAAATGCGCCAAGGTTAACATAAGATTTTGTACGCCAACAGGTTAAAACGTGAGTTTGAGAGGAGCGAAAACGAGCGTTTTTGAACCGGAGATACACAAAAACTATTAAATCGCTCCAACTAAGTTTTGTATATGGGACATTCTTTTAGAAATCGAACACCTTTTTTGACTTGACAATTTTATTTGGTCCTAAAATTTGTTTTTTGAGTCTATACTGAAAATAAACAGACACGTTTACGAGGTTTTTGTTCAAAAAATTTTTTGTTCGAAAATATGACCATTGTGAATTTTAATGCTTTATCCAATCCTATAACATGTTAAATTCATTATCTCTGGTTCTACTAATACTATCGTTACAATTTTTTTTTATTTTGAAGGTTATTGTATCAGCTACCAGTAACCTGAGTGTTGTACCTGCAACCTGAATATTTCAAAAAATAATAACAATTTATTTGTTTAAATAATGTTATCATAATGTTAACCACAACGAAATCTATTACAAAAATTACTATCGTATTCGTTATGTTTTTACCTATAAAACCCAGTTTTCAGAAAGATGAGACAGTTATTAGGTACAGGGTACGAAAATAATTTCAACCGCGCTTCACGTAGCGCGGGTAGCGCGCTTAACTACTGAGCGCGTTAAGTTTCATTAGAGTCACTGTCACATTTGTGTGAATTTTTTTGTTCGAAATCATAATTCATGTATGTTTTAACTCATAACAAAACTTGGTGTAGTATACATGTTGGATATAAACATGTTTTTAACGATTGTTAAAATTGTACTGAACGTTCCCGTGCGATTTAACCTGAAAACATGAAAAGGGTAACTTCATAAAGTATGAAACGAAGTAATATTAATTCATTTATATATTTTACGGTTTTACGCCCGTACAATAGTATTTTTTACAAACGAAGTACGTACCATTAATATAAATACAATCGAATCGAGGGGAATAAATCCTACAAATCCTGTATCGAGAGGTAACTAATTTCTTAAACCATATATACAAATGTTCAATTATGCTGATTGAAAATTTTATAGTCGCATTGAAATTTGATGATCGAAAGATAATTAAAGAATTGTATAGAAGAATATTATACGTTCATGTAATACTTGACAGAATGTACAACAGCACTAATCATTTTATGATTATTACTTCAGTGAAATGTTCTTGTGAAGAAAAATGCTTTGTTTTTGCTTTTTTTTGTGTGATAGGTATGATGCAATGGTATGACAACGTTCCTTTCACTGTTACAGCTTTTTGAAATCTTGTTTGTAATTTTTTTTCTTCCTCTTCATACTCTTTACTGTCAACAAATTCCAATGAAATATTAGGAAGGGCTTTGGTTGCCCATTGGAATAACTCTCTTGGAGTTTGAATTGGATTTCCTACTCTTTGGAGGCTTGTTCTGGCAGCTAACCTTTTCAATGTCCCTCCTAAGCCGTCGCACGCACCTTTGCCGTGAGACGTTGGAAAGAAGTGCCACTCTGCTGCTATACCAAAGTCTCGTTGATGATGAACAAGATTGGCAAAATTTTTTCTGTTCTTATACTGAGCACTCGCTCCATCAGAAAAATAAATTATTTTTTTGACTTGACTCAAATTTTTTTTCAAAAAGTTTACCAAATGTTTTTGGAACACGTAAACTGCTACTGTATCGTGGTGCAAACAGTCTGAAATTATGACAAAACTTTTCATTTTAACTTCCGAATTATGTTTATAGTAGATGGCAAATGGGTGAACAGTGGCTTGATTATTATTCCAGTGAACGCCTTGGACTGAATCTTGAATAACAAAAGCATAATTTTCAGAAAAATCACACATAACAATACATTTATTTTCATCAAGTTGTTCTTTTTTATTGCCAACAAAAAGATTTTGCTTTTCGACGAGAAATGAATGGAGAAGCAATTTTCCTAAACCGATTTTTAATTTTTCCAAATATTCATCTACTGGGGATATTAAAATTTGCAAAGATGTTCTGTCAACGTTTGTCCACTGTTTGTGAGTGATTTCTTCAATATTATTTTGATCAAAAATGCTTTCTAATTCATCTATTAAATTTTTTGCACCGGGACATGCAGAACACTTTCCAAAGTAGCAATCGGATTCTGTCTCAGAACAAATCATCCTTTGCAAGCAATCGTGATAAGTTTTTATAGGATTGGGGGTTTCAGCTGTAAGGTATTTATATTAGGCCCTTCAAGTAATAATTTTACATTTTCATGAATTGCACAAACACATACAGAATGTGTACCACTTGCACCTGCCAGCACGCAATGTTTCGGGCGCAAAGATGCAAATTTTGAAAAGCTGCACTTAAATTCAGGGAACTTTTCGGTATATAATTTATAAATTTCTCTCAAATTTAGTAACAGTAATCTTTTCTGTACATTAATGCGTTGGCCATTTTTCTTCACAGAAACGAAATCTTTTTTACCTTGCATCATTCGGCTATTATCATCAAACTCATAAAAACTAATCACTGAATCAATTATATGTTTTTCTAAGGACGGATGTCTTTTAGGAGGAGGTGTACATAAAATACCAATTTCATTCGCAGTTTGTTTTGCTACAGTAATCATGTGAGTCGTGGCGGCAGGAAAATGTTGTCTGATTTTTCTAAAATACCAGTCTTTAAAAATAGTCAAAATTCTAATTTTCGTTTCACGTTCTTCAGTGGTATTAAATGTGTCTTTGAAAATTTGCAAAACATTATTTCCATCGTTCTTCTCTGCACTAACGTCATTGACATTACTATAACCGTGAAAAATTTTTTGAGACATTGCCTCGGAAATGCTTTTAACTTTTTCGGCAGAAAAGTGCTTTTGAGAAATGTGTGCCTTTTTTATAGGTGAAGTACCGATCAAAATCAAACCTTCGTTAATCGCGTCCATTGCTTCGGAAATTATTCCTTTATCCTCTTCGTACGGCGCCGGACTTGTTGGGCTAGGAGGTTTTTCCACTTCATCATCAGTCATAGCTTTAGGGTCAATATCATCAACTTCTTGGTGCTGCGAAATATATTTATATATATATATGGTAAACTGCAAATAATTTTACGTATTTTCGACAGTATCAATCACATGACGTATAGTTTATCTATCTTTCAACGAACAATGAATCAATTGAAGCATAAATATGTATTGAAATTTTGTAGAATTTTAATACAAACAAATGATATAACTAATTCATGAATTAAATGTAGTAATAAGTACCTGATCGTCTGTTTTGGCTTCACTTTTGATTTCAGTGTTCTGGCGCACTTTGGGCAATTTTTTGCGGCACATGTCACAAATTCTTTGCTCAAGAGACTCTTTTGTTACGGACTTATTGAGAGCCAATAAATATTCTCTTCGTTCTTTCCTGAGACTTTTTATGTTTTGAATTTTCGGATGAGGAGATTAACCAAAAGGATTAAAACATCTATCTTTTCGAATATTTTGATAGTACCGATGATTGTGATGGTCGTGACATTTTTTTACGTGTAGGTTTCTCAAACTTAATTTTGCTCACTCACTTTTAGAAATAAAAAAAAAGCAAAAAAGAAAGACGTGTGCTCGTACTAGGCTTTTCCAAAGTAAACTGCGTGAGTGACTCGAGACTGAACAACACTTAATGTTTAAACACGCTCCTACACGTTTGAACTCGTCGCGCGCTGCCCGCGCTACGTGAAGCGCGGTTGAAATTTTTTTCTCACTTTTTAACTAATAACGGTCCTATCTTTCTGAAAACTGGGTTTTATTGATAAAAACATAACTAATACGATAAAAATTTTTTAAATCGATTTCGTTGTGGTTAACATTATGATAACATTATTTAAACAATTTATTTGTTATTATTTTTTCAAATACTTAGGTTGCAGGTACAACACTTAGGTGACTAGAAGCTGATATAATAAGCTTTAAAATAAAAAAAAATTGTAACGATAGAATCAGTAGAACCAGAGATAATGAATTTAACATGTAATAGGATTGGATAAAGTATTAAAATTTACAATGGACGTATTTCCGAAAAAAATTTTTTTGAACAAAAACCTCGTATATGTTTATGTTTATATGAAATAAGAACTTCATAAAAAAATTTTGAGAAGATTTTAAAAGGTCAAAATTTTTTTTGGTCCAAATCCGTACGATTTGTGAAAGAATGTCTCATATACGGAATTAGCAGACGACAAGTTGAAGTTACAAAAGTTACTGTAATTCTCACTACACAATTTCATTAGTTTTAGCTGCTACTGAGGAATCATATTTTTCCTACCGAAATGAAAACAACGTTCGACAGGTTTGAAATTAGATTCTGTAAGTTTATGATTAATCGTCGATCATTGATCACATAAGTATATCCGTTATTGCTCAAAAATTTCAATGTTAAATTATTACTCAAATACTCCAAGATAAGTGCTAGAACTGTACTACTTTATCGCAACTGGGAATAACATTTTACAGTTAAGAAGAACAAAATGACACTTTTCTGTTATTTATATGATTCCTTAGTAGATGAACCATGTCACTCATATATTGAGAAACATAATTGGTTTAAAACTGAAATTAACTCATTTTCAAAGGGTAAGTATTAGTATATATTAATATAAAAAAAAATTCTGATGTAGCCTAAAGTATCAGGTAAAATCCGTAGAAATCACAGAACGAAGAATTTTCATCATAAGCAGAAGTGAGCGTATGTTTACAAGTTAAAAGTTTAAGGAGCAAGTCAAAACGTGTTTATGCTTTATCGTATGGTGTTAGCTGATTATTCGTAAACGAATATTAGTTTCACAATCAACTTTGTGTAATATGTTTTATAATCAACGTTTATTATATCAATGATTCGACCGTTATTTAGAAAATTCATTAAAACCTTTGCCTCGCGCCCCTATGTGTGTTTCACTAAAAACTTGAATTTCATTTTCCATAAGATGACCTTGTCAGATATAATTACTGTCGATTGTAAGGCGGCTTTGTAATATTATATGTCCAGTATGTCTGTATTAAAATTGTATATCTATATTATATGTCTGTATTGTGTGTCTGTAGTAGAATGCATTAAAATAATACATACATGACCCGGAAAACCAGACCTGGAATTCCCGATTCATTCAAATACCTGGGTGACCAGTAGTGCCTCCATACTAAACCCATATTTGAATGAAAATCTGGATATGTGACAGAAAAAATTCGACGCATCCCAGGTTTGACCAAACCTGAATCAAAGTTTGAGCAATAAGTTTTGTCAAAATTTGAACCGCATAGAGGAAACAGCTACATTACAAATTTGATCAAGGTTCTGGTAAAAATGTTTTATCCATTTTTGAACAAAATTGGAATTCTCTTATCTAGGAACTGAATTGTTCAAAAACGATTCAAATTTTTGGATCCAATATTTTCTTTGTACATTGGTTCGATAACGACGTACATAGTATTTTATAATTATCAAAATTATGTCATCCTAATAGTAAACTTACAACCGGGTGTTATTAGTGTATGAATATATTGTTGATTATATTTAAATGAGAAAAATTGTTATTGCACTTGGTTTGTAACAATTCGTTAGGGTAAGTTTTTGATGAGAAATTCAAGTGACTATTAAACAAATAACAATTGGTCGACAAGAATTTGTTTATTAACTTTTCATATACGGTTTTGAAAATCGTGATTTATTTCTTCCATTTAATTTGAACAATTCGTTAGTATCAAATTGTTATTTACAAATTGTTAATAACAGTTTGTTTACCACAATTTGTGTCTAAAAATTTTTCATCATGATTTCATATATCATTATTTGTTTTTATCAAGTCATTTATGATTATTTGTTTATAAATATTTATATTATGAAATATTAAATAGTTATATGCTTATTGAAATTAGTAGTTAAAAATATCATTTAGAAATCAACTCGGGCATTGTCTTCTGAGCTGAATCTATTTTCTGAAAGGAAAAAGAGGTTGCTTTAATGTTTCTCTAAAACAATTTTTTCTTAAAAGCTGTTTCTTAAAAAATTTCTCGCGTTCATTCAGCGTCATTGATGCCTTATTTGTCACTTAGAGTGATGGCAGTGATTTACACAATGACCCGAGGAATTCTCGGCCAGTCCGGAAAACCATTAACTCCTATCAGGTAAAAAAAGGTCATTTTACACGTCTGGCCGAATTCAGATCCCACCATTCATTCGCTCTCTCCCCTCTCTCCTAGCGAGATTTTCTGGGAGAAACTTGTCCAGTGTCTAACAGTGTCTAAGAAGAATACAGTATTCTTCCTACCAGTGTCAGTGCTTATCTGCAGTTGTCAGCATTTCATAATATTGTTGAACCCAAGACCACTTCCAAGCGAGGAATCGTCAGGAATCGTAGTCAGGAAGGCACAGCAAGGATCGTAGTCTACAGTACAAGGTACATATAATCAAATCTAAGTACATTCCTTTATTTCTTATGGGCTTTTTTCACGGAATAAATTGAAATTTTTTGACGTTATTTGTTTCTATTTCCGTTTTTTATGTCCCTTTTTTTAATCCATTCTACATAGTACTAATTAAGATGTAAAGTGGTATATTGTTATTCATTTCTAATGTGTTAGCTTTCGAGAATTTTGAAGAAGAAAATACTTTTCCTGGAAATTCACGTGTTTTTTTTTCTTTTTTTTTTACCGGCTTTTAACAGCGTGGATGTCTGAAACGGTCTTGACAGCACCAAAAGTCGAAATTGAGGTTAGGCAATTTTTCATTCCTTTGTCTCCTTTCTAACATTTTTGACGCGTATCACAAGAAAATCATCGATCAATTTAAGCATAAAATCTGAAACTGAAAACCATTCACTAATGACTTCCGCCGGTTTAAAAACTTAAGTACACTGCAGTGAAAAGGGAAACTTTTGAAAGAAAATGTTGACACCTGCTTCAGCCCCTCTAGCCGCTGCTCGAATGGATAAAATAATCAAATACTTTGAAACACGTTTTTGTTTTTCTCAAAAAGTCTCGAGGTGCTGCAAGGTCTTTTTCCGTAGTCCACACCACAATCATACACGTTATACGAAATTTTACAGAATTCACTTCTCTTTGCCTAGAACTTACTAGTTTATCTGGTTTCTACATGTAAAATCAACAAGGCTGGTATTATATTTAATAGTTCGTAAGTGATCTCTTTGTCTTTATAGACTCTTTACAAATCATTGAAATCATCATTTGAAAAAATTTGATACCAGCATATTTATCCAATTCTAACATTCGAAAAGATAATCTTTTGTGTGTCGGATACTCAGATGTAGTTAATCGAATAAAACTTCTATTATTTTCCAGATATTGTAAAATTTTGAATGGTTGTAATTGCAGTTATAGCTTCTCAAAACTGCTGAAAATGTTTTTTTGGATAAAAATTTACTACCCCAGTAACCACGAATGAATTGATTCGTGGTTACAGGTACTTTCTCTAATTGTATCAAACCTAATTTTTAAAAATACTCATTAAGAACTTAAATGTGTGTGTGTGTATGTGTGTGTATGTGTGTGTATGTGCGTACTCATATATATGTAATATGAGTTACTGAGTGTTTCTTTTTTTTTATTATTAATAATTTTTTAACAAAGTGTACTATTCTATTTCATTGTCTGAGTCTACATTCTTTATTCAAATATGAATTTTCCTATTTTTATTGATTTGAAGTATTTTTCGTTCCTTCATTTATTAATTCTTTCAAGTATTATTTTTGTAAACCATGATCAATTTTTTTTAATTTCAAAATCTACGTTCAAATCGAATTTTAACCGCACCGCCCCCTACAGTGTTCCAAATAATTCAAAAAATTGCATAAATTTTTTCAGATTTTTATTTGAAAGTTAACCCGTGCTTCTAGAGCCCTACTTTTTCCCATTTAAATAACATGGATTTAGTCTTCATCACAGTCAATCATTTTTTTTGAACACCAAAGACGTCTTAAAAATAAGCTTTCTACGTCAAATTGTTCATTATAGTTGCGGTAAGCTGTAAAAAAATATCAAAGTCGAATACCAATGTAAACTATGCAGGCTGCAACGAGAATAAACAGGTATATAGCTCAAATAGCGATGTTTATGGATAATTACTACTTCTTCATCCAAGTTGAGCTAATGTTTTACATCTCAGATCAATTCAATTTATTTCTGAATCTTATTTGATAATTTCATGCATAACAGATCAATTTTTGATCGTTCACAAATTTTTAATAACAAATTATCACAATTATTTACATTTTATAAAATTTTGCTTGTTTGAATCCACGGAATGTGGATATTCTTTTCTTTTGTTTTCAGAATAAATATGAAACTCGTTGAGGTTCGAATGATATATTTAAAAAACATTATTGTACAAAATTTGAATCATGCAAGTTTTTATTGATTTTGTGAAACTGTTCATTGCGTTGGAGAGTCATTTGAAAAAGATTGCTAGTTTCAGAAATTTGAAAAATTGATCATTGCCTTGATATTTCTGGAATTGAAAATCATTCCTCAAAAATCGCTGAATTCATCGGAGTTTGTCATATTTTTAAAATTTTGAAATTCCAATTAAATAAGGTTTCCTTATTGATAACTGTAACTAATATTAAAAATGTTTTTTGCAACCGAAATTTTGTTAAAATTGTAAAAACATTGGAAATGGATAATAGCTATGAAATTGATTACAACTTCTCATGAAATTTACTTCATTATTTATTTATTAATTCATATTAGTCATTTGTGAATTTATGATTATAATTGATAATGGAGTAAGATTATTCAAAATTCAATTTATTAGGCATATGATATATATTACTTATTCGTTCATTTGTCTAATACGTTATTTGATTGAATATTAAATGGATTATGTGAATGATTGAATACAATTGAAATATACTATCACAATTTTATTTGTAATTTAATTTCAATATTATGAGAATTTGGAAAATTGAACAAAACAATTCATTGATTTATCATTAATCAGAAGATCAAGATTTCCCATTTCCTTCTTCTGTTATTTCGTCAATGCAAGAATTTGACAAAGTTAAAGTAAAAATTTCCCAAGTACTTCGAGGTACGAAAAATTTTTTATCTAGGTCACAATGAAATGATTTTTTTTGCAAGACGAGTAACTTGTACTTGCGTTAGACACTGAGAACAAATCTCTATTAGAATATAAGTCTTTCTAACTCGAATCTCAAAGGAATTTGTTAAAGTTCTATTTTACTTCCAAATTACAGTAAAACTGGCGATGCAATGAATTTTCATGTGAAAAATTAAGTTTCAGGGCTCATAGTCATACTTAATGAAAATGATCATGAGTTAAATATTCATACTAAATAAATACTCATAGATAAACAATTAATGAAAATTCCACTGACATTATTGAATTTATGGAAGTTTCTTGAATAGAAATTCAACAAATTTTTAAAAATCACCCGAAAGTACGAATGGAAATCTTGAAAATGATAGAAATTTACATTTTTATGTTAAGAGTACTTTTTCTAAATTTTTTTTGCTTGAAAAAAAGGAAATGCCCGAAGTTTTTGTGATTATTGATCAATATTCACTGACTAACAATAACAACAAAACTTTGATATGTAAATCAAATGAATAATAATACACGTATGAAATTCCAAACGATTCCTCGTCACGATAAAGTTTTTCAAATATGTGATATGATTTTCTAAAATTACTGAAAAGTACTAATTAGTATATAAAAAATTTCTAAGTTTCTGAAAAAATTTCATTACTGACAGAAGTTTCTCCAAATTCGTCTTGCTTTCACTTTCATAGTGTCATAAATTCCATTGACTTGCTGATTTTAGAACTATATCTCGAAGCATGTCATTACGAACCTCAAGAATAAGACGCAAAGGTCAACGAATAATGAAAATCACGGGTTAGCGTTCAAATAAAAATCTGGAAAATTTTATGCAATTTTTTTGAATTATTTGGAACACTTTAGGGTGCGGCGTGGTTAAAATTCGACCGAACACATTTTAAGGACCACCCTAATGTATATACAGGGTGTCCCAAAGTCCGCGTTACAGAAAAAAACCATGTATTCCTGATGAAATTCTAAGACTTTTTTCCCTTTGCCATTTTTCAAAAAACTCAAAATCAAAAAAGTTATCCGAGCATGAAATCTAACAAATCTGATTGGTTGAAACTTGTGACCCTTATAACTGTTTTGATTTTGAGTTTTGTAAAAAGTGGCAAAGGGCTTTTTTACTCAGAAAAATGTGGAGAAAATTCAAAGAAAGTTTGGTTCGTGAATTCAACCCCTACTTGTTAAGAGAGGGCATTTATTGTTCATTTCTTTGACCGAAATAACTTTTATGATTTTCAGTTTTTTAAAAAATGGAAAAGGGAAAATCGTCTAATAATTTTATCAGGAATCCATGGTTTTTTTTTTGTAACGCGGACTTTTGGACACCCTGTATATGTATATGTATAGATTTTCATCATTTTTCATGTATACATCTTCCATCACTTTAACAACAGAATTTCCGAAAACGCAATAATTCTTAATTATGAAAAAAAAAAATTTCTGATAGATTTAACATTTTTGTATGTACGAAACTATATATCTACGTATATCCATATCTAAAACAAAAAAAATACAATAAATTATTCGTTATTTTTTCACTGGGTTAAAATTATTATTAAATTCCCATTTATACTCGATATTCCCAGTCAATATTCAACATCGAAGTTCCATGTGAGAAAAAATTCGCCAGAAGCCGGGAACCGAACCCGGGACCTCTCGATTGGCGCTCGAGTGCTCTTCCAAGTTCCAAGAGGTCCCGGGTTTGGTTCCCGGCTTCTGGCGAATTTTTTCTCACATGGAACTTCGATGTTGAATATTGACTGGGAATATCGAGTATAAATGGGAATTTAATAAAAAAAATACACATTTCTACCAAAAAATATATCTTGAATAACTTAAAATTTATAAAATTTTGAATACTTAATAATAATGATGAGAAATTTTTTCATTCGTGAATACAAATTCATAATAATTCCCATGACCGTGACATAAATTTTGTTAATTTATGTGCAGCTTTGCATTACTACATGAATATTTTCAGACATCTTGATCGATTATAGATACGTTTTTAGTGAATTTTCTTACTCTTACGAGCAAGATTTTTTCCGCTATCAGCATTTTTCTAACATTCAGACATTTTTTTTTTTAAGTTATTATATGTTTTTGTTTTTTTTTTTTTATTCGTGTTATATTCATATCACATGCTTTTTCAGGTGTAGTTCGATATCATCCTCGTCAAAGTGATCGTACACGTCAGTAAATACATGTTTTTCTATCAATTGTTTTTTCTTGATAATGAAGATTTTCAGTGCGCACGGTACTTTTAAATACTCAATCAATAGCTAGAAGTAAAGTTAGTGATCGCCAGCTTAAAAATATTAAGGCAGAGATTGGAAGAAATTACAACGAATTTTTTGAACGTTGTACCACGGAAACTGCGAATACTGTTACGGGTAAGGCAAAGAGAAGTCATGCACGTCTATCACCTTCCAATGTAACCACCCCGTTAGTGACGAACGAAAATCCAGATGTTGTTCACATGAACCTTGAAAATTCTTTTGACTTTGGTGATGACAATGATTTTGTCACACGTGTTATTGAAAGTGAAGAATCTGATAAAAATAGCGATGTTGATGAAAGTTGTAAAAATTCGACTCAGTCAAATTTTAGAGATGGGTTGCGCGCTTGTCTTCTCAGAAGTAAAATCAATCGTGCTCAAGCTACTGAAATTGTGAAATTTTTAAGAACACATCCTTGTTTTTCTAAACTTCCTAAAGACGGTCGTACATTATACAAAACTCCGCGGGAACCAGCAGTTCTTAGAAAAGTTAATCCAGGTGAATATTTGCACATTGGATTTGTCAAGGCTCTGAAAAAGATCATTCGCAAATATCCATTACGAACGATCCCATCTTCATTAAAAATAGATTTTCATGTAGATGGTATTAGGGGCGATCAAAGTGGTCGAATTCAATTTTGGATTATTCAAATAAGGATCGCTAATCTGCCACGTTGTGATCCAGAAGTAGTTGGGATATATCGAGGAACGAAGAAACCCGATAGCTCGGCTGATTTTCTTCAAGATTTTGTGTCAGAATGGGAATCAGTTCTAAAAAATAATGGAATCAGCTACAATGACAAATCTTTCGAAGTTAAATTCAGAGCTTAATTGCAGATGCTCCTGCAAGAGCATTTCTTTTGAATCACAAAGGAAGGACATTCCGCTACAAATCCTTGTTCGAAGTGTAGAGTAACTGGTGAACATTGTTCGGGACATCCTTGAGTTTACGTTGATTTAGAGAACTTAAGTAGAACGCATGAAGAGTATTTGCAGCGTGATCCTGAAGATGCACATTTTCATAGCGGTAGAAGTCCAATTGAATCACTATTATCAGATATCGTAGAAGATACACCTCTCAAATATATGCATCTAGTTTTGCTGGGAATCGTGAAAAAATTTTTATCAGCTATTTTAACATCCAAATTCAACAAATCACAGAAACTCCCGAACAAGGCTACAGAAGTTCTGTCGGACCAACTTGAAATGATCCAACCTTTTTGCCCGAAAGAATTTTCTCGACCACCGTCTCCGATTACACTAGTTTACAGCGAAATGTAGCCACATCAAATTTCAATGGTTTCCTTAGTAAAATGACTCGCTGAATCCGAAAGCGCAGTCCAAAAAATTCCCCGTAGGACGGATTTCGCGGTATTGCGAAAAAACTGTTTTTCGCATATAGAGAAAAAGTGTCTTCAGTCAATCGCAAATATCTCCGGTTCTACTTGAACGATTTTGATAATTTTTATATCAAAATGTAGGTAATTTAATAACCTATAAATTATTTCCCTGAAGTTTTACCGTCACATTCACGGTTTGGTTGCTATTCCGACATTTGTATATAATTTTTTGTCATTTTTGTTAATTTTTTGAAAAAAAATCAACTTTGAGCGAAAATTAAGCCGAAAAAAAAATTTTTTTTATCACTTTAATGAATGGATGTTGAAGCTCAATCGATGACAAAAAAAAAGAGTGGTCAGTTATCAAAATCAATGGGAAAATATAGAAGTTATAGGTGTTTTTCCGAAAAAAGGCAAAAAGTCCATTTTTCTCAACTTAATAGCATTGTCAATTTTTATTGATATTAAGTCACAAAAAATGAAAATTTAAAAATGAGTCAAGTCCGATCGTCTTTGTCGCTTGTGCATGTCTTCGCTTTCTCGAATCAAAAACCAGCAATAATCGCCCATCATCGTTTCATCCCAAAATCCTTGGTATCGTCTTTCCATGTTTTTCATTTGCTGATGGAAGCGTTCGCCATGTTCATCGCTTTCGTCGCCAAGATTTTTTGGGAAAAAATCCAAATGCGAATGAAAAAAATGAATTTTGAGAGACATATTCACACCTGTCATCGAAAAAAAGTGAGAAATAATTAGCATAATTTAATAGTATAGAAATGTAAATTTATATTAAAAACATACCTATTTTCTTATAATTCACTAGCAAATCTTGGATGATTTTCTTGTCGTTCCGACTTCTTGAGTTACCCAAAAAGCCATCGACGACAGAACGAAACGAATTCCATGCTTTCGCCTGGTCTCCTGTCAATGTTAAAACAAAATTGGAATCACTGAGAATTTTTTTTATCTGAGGTCCCACGAATACGCCTTCTTTTATCTTAGCATCAGATAAATTCGGGAACACGGATTTCAAATAATGAAAAGAATGACCGTCTTTTCGCAAAGCTTTGACGAAATTCTTGAAGAGTCCAAGTTTAATATGTAATGGTGGAAGTAGAATCTTGTCTTTCTTCACTAGAGGATCGAATTTCACATTTTCCTGACCTATGTTGTAATTGATTCGATTCGGCCAGTCTTTTTTTACATAGTGTTCATCTCTCGCTCTGCTGTCCCACTTACACAAAAAACAGCAGTATTTTGTGTAGCCTTGCTGCAAACCAGTTACCATGGCAACAACTTTGAGGTCAGCACAAATTTTCCACTCGTGATCTTTGTACTTAATCAAGTCCAGTAACATTGCCATAGATTGATATGATTCTTTCATGTTGACAGCATGGGCTACAGGAAGTGAAGGCTTCATGTTTCCTTGATGAATCAAAACTGCTTTTAAGCTTAATTTGCTGCTGTCAATGAACAAACGCCATTCGATTGGATCGTAATTTACACCAAATTCAACAAACAAACCAGTGATATCATGACAATAACAAACATTCTTTTCCCTTGAATAGTATTGGGCAAATCGTATATACCGATCTCTATAGTACGTCACCTTCACGCCCGAATCCAGTAACTTCCGTTCTTGCAAACGTGATGCCAAAATCTCCGAATGATATTTCGTCAGATCTAAGTCTCTTATCAAATCATTAAGAGCGAATTGTGTGAAAGGCTTTGAAACTTTCATAGGCTCTGTGTCAGTCGAATTGGATTCACTTTCTTCTGATGATGGTGTGTCGATTTTTCTTCTCTTCTTAGGGCTTACTGGATACGGAACGTCAGTGGAATGCGGAACTGGTTTTGTTAACGATGGTACATGCGGATATACAATTTTGCGATGACGTCCGTGTTGTTTTATGTTACATAAGCAGAAGTAACAGTCAACCTCGTGATTCGTTGGCTGTCGCCAAATTGCAGGCACATCGAATGACAAGTAGCGACTACGAAGAAGAAATCATATGAACGTGGTAGTATATTAAAGGGTTAAAATCAGAAACAGAATAGATGAATATATATTTATACGTACTTGTCACCTGCCATCCACAAAACCAAATTTGTTCTGCATGTGTTGCACATAGAACTCGGTGTCCATGCTTTATCAATATTTTCAGGTGAAACTTTGAAATACAAACTGTACGCATTTTGTAATGCATCCGTGAAATTCCGTGGTTTCGCGAAAATATATTCTGCACAAGCATAGCAGAACTTATTCGGATCATTTTTGCACTTGAATCTACGTTTCTGGACACTCATCCTTCAAATTTCGATTTAATTTTCCGTGCTTAAGGTACCTTTCTGGGTCAAGCCAGCGCACCAATCAGAGCGCAGTAGGTTTTCCCGCGGGTTTTCCCCGGATCAACCAAGCGCACAAATCATAGTGCACCGCGGGCTCCGCCACGGAGCGAGCCAGCGCACTAATCAGGGTGCACCGTGGGTCTACTTGACCTACGTGTAACACGCTTATGATGATAACCATTGCGCACTTTTGATAATATTTTCAAAAGTGCACTTTTGATCAATTTTAAAGTGTCCTTTCGATTATTATGCGCTTTTGATACGCAGCCATTTTTAAAATGATATTTTATTTGATAAATAATAAATACGTAAATGTAATTAAAAATTCATATGTACTATCAAGGTATTTTCATCGTTTTGAACGAGTAGATCCCCAGAAATAGTCTCTTACTAATACAATTTTAAACTATATTATATGAATTACTTTCTCATAAAATTTTATAGGAAACCAGGAACAGTAAATTACGAATCTAAGGAAAATGGACTTTTTACCTTTTTTCAGAAAAACACCTATAACTTCTATATTTTCCCATTGATTTTGATAACTGACCACTCTTTTTTTTTGTCATCGATTGAGCTTCAACATCCATTCATTGAAGTGATAAAAAGAATTTTTTTTTCGGCTTAATTTTCGCTCAAAGTTGAATTTTTTTCAAAAAATTAACAAAAATGACAAAAAATTATATACAAATGTCGGAATAGCAACCAAACCGTAAATGTGACGGTAAAACTTCCGGGAAATAATTTATAGGTTATTAAATTACCTACATTTTGATATAAAAGTTATCAAAATCGTTCAAGTAGAACCGGAGATATTTGCGATTGACTGAAGACACTTTTTCTCTATATGCGAAAAACAGTTTTTTCGCAATACCGCAAAATCCGTCCTACGGGGAATTTTTTGGACTGCGTTTTCGGATTCAGCGAGTCATTTTACTCCGGAAATCATTGAAACATGTAGAGGATACAAAAATTTTTCAAAATTTGTAAACTAGTGTTACATTTTACAACACTTACAAGGCTTAAGAATTCCGAATTTTTCTTCTCTACGCAGGTCCTGTTGCAATGTACGGAATCCTCAATTTTAACGGATACGTGCATTTTTGCTACTCCACGCAGCGATTCGGTGTCTTACAAAAACTTCAATTTCCTCGGAAGATTTAAATTTTGCTAGAGTTGCTTTGAAAGAATATGTTAAGTTAAATTGTGAAATTTTCGGACCGTCCTTCGCGTCTTACAATCTTCACGGGCTTCTTCACGTCGTAGATGATGCCCAAAAATTTGGGAATCTTGATTCTTATTCAGCTTTCACTTATGAAAATAATATGCAATTTATTGCAAGGTACGTTAATAAACCTGATAAGCAATTGACCCAAATTTTTAATAAACTTAGCGAAAATGAGTTCCTCAGAGTATCCAAAAAATCTTTTTCAAACATTCCGAAGCTCTTGAAGAAACATACGGATGGACCAACAGTCGAAGGCTTCGATCATTACCATATGCTCAATACAGAAAAGTGCAATTCCATGATTTGTGCATTTCTGTTTATCAATCGGATAATTGCTGCATCCTTGAAAATCGAAAAATTTGCCTGGTTCGTAATATTTTGTCGAAATCGAATGAGGTTTTTTTCGTCGTTAATTTTTTCGAATCTGTGTCACATTTTTACGATGTCGGGATAGGTTCAATGACAAATGGTATCTTTAAGTGCACCGATAAATCAGATGAATTACACGTAGTTTCACTTGATTCGTTCCGTGCAAAATGTTTTCGGATGCCCTTTTGGGAGGCTAGTTACAAAGAGGAAGAAGAATTTTTCGGATTCACTAATAGAGCTGACGACTCAGAGAGCGGTGAAGATGACGATTTTCTTATTCGTAATCCTGTTCAAGGAGTTTTCATTGTCGTGGAGATGTTTTCACGATAAACTATTTCCAAAATGTTTCTGAGATTTTACAGTTATATTTTATGAACGAGAACCACGCCTAATTGTATAATTTTGAACTACTTCGTGTTTGTTTTCAAAAATAATGTAAGAAGTGACTTCAGGGATGCGAAAGAAGTCGCAAGCTTACGCTTCCAAAGTTTCGCAAAAATCGGCTTCATATTTTCCAAATTCCTTATACTTCAAAAGTCTATTTACTGCAATGTTGATGACATGCGTGCTCACTGAAGCACTTCTCATCGCCTTTGGCATATTTTTATGAGTATCAGTTTCAAACAACACTCATTGCAGTCATCTAAATACCACGATGCAGATTTTGATGTTAATAAATGTGCTTAGTGAACAATTTCCATTTTGGCCGATGTTAACTATATTTTTGGCTTGAATAACTTTTTTCATTTTGAATTTTATGAAAAGTAGTAAAGAACTTTTTAACTCAAAATTCATCCTGCATCTATAATATATTGTTAGGTTTATTGTTTTCATATGTAGATTGTAATTTATAGTAGGTATTACACCGAGAAAAAGAATACAAGAGACATGCAAGTAGCATATACGATTAAGTACCATACCACACTGCGATCAAGGCACTAAATTGCATAGTATGAGTAGTTGTATATAGTTTTTATGTGAATGTCCAAAAAAGCTGCAAATTTCTTCGCATATAATGAACGCAACTCACTTAGTTCGGAGGGTTCTCATTTTCATTTTCTAATTTATCACGTTTTTTTCTCGGGGTAGTACATAGTTAAATAACTATGTTATATCGTTAGCATAATATTAAAAAAATATGTTATATTACCTCCGAAAAAAACGTTCAGAACACAATCATTGTTGCTCAAAATTGAATATGCACTGTTAGAAATGTCATTGATTTTAAAAGACGACTTTAATATATTAAAGTAGTATTAAAATCAATAGACACGTATATTGAAGCAGATTTAATAAACTTGTCTATAAAAAAAATGAACGCCTATTAAAATCCACAGAGTGTATATTAAAAACATTAAAGTGGTATATTAAATCTTATTCACACACACTTTACTTCAATTTAATACACTTTTATGCATAAATGTATATTGAAATTAATGCACTTCTGTAAGAATTGCCCATCAATAAACATGTTTTTTGAGTTTCATAAACGCGTATGGTGATTTTATAATATGTATATTGAAATTACAAATCTCGTATTTTTCTTCTTTCGAGAAGATGGAAAAATTCGAAAAACTTTTTTTCCTGTGAAAACATGCATTTCACGTGGAACGCGAGCGATGGAATTCCTGATTCGAGGACTTTCGAGCATCAGGTTTGGGCAAGCCGAGAGAGCAAGCCGGAGCGAGCTGTACCATATATTCTCTCTCCTGCTCTTTCCTTCTTCCCTCTCTTTCTGTCACGAAAGCGCGCGAGGCTGCGCTGCACGAGACGGCGAAAACATGCCATGTCATTTGCAACCAAAATTGAGGCATGTTGAATTTATTTCGAGACCTTTTTTCGGAAAACAAAATTGATTTCCGAAAGAAAATCATTAAAATCCCTTATGCCGTCACCAGAAGAAGTGGCAAATAGACAGAGTAATCTGTATTAATTACTTCAAGTAATTTGTGGTTTTGCAAGTGTGTTAAATTTTTTTTCGCAAAATTATCAGCATAAAAAAGTGATTCACTCAAAAACCAACATTGAATTTCATCAACTTTATTTTCTTTTCAGTTTTTCTTATCATTTCAGCAAATATTTGCCATTTTCCAATGATTCACATATTCCAGAACTTTTTTGTGATAAAAAACTATATTTTTTTTTTTAATAAAACTGTCTAAGAATAAATTAAATTGAAATTTATTCTAGTAAAAGAAAACAACAATTTCTCTAGTTGAAGAAATAGTTCTCAGAAATGAAACGAAAAAAATTATGAACTTTACGGAAATTCGCTTCAAAACCAACATCAAATTTAATCAACTTTAATTTATTTTAAGATTTTTTAATCTCTTCAGCAAAAATTTGCTATTTTCCAATGATTGACATACTCCAGAACTTTTCTAAAATAAAAATTGGGTTACAGGTAAGAAAAAAAAATTTTTACATTGGGTTTGCCTCCCCCCCCAAAAAAAAAAACTACCTTCCGGCGCCTATGCTCATTCTAATAACATAGCATTTTGTCTTCATTACAGTCAATCATTTTTTGAAATGGAAAAAATAGGGCTCTTAAGGCACGGGTTAACGTTAGATAAAAAATATGAAAAAATTCAGAGTTTTTTTTAATTATTTGGAACCACTTAAGGGGCTGGCAAATTTAAAATTACTCCAAAACCTTTTAAAGGACCGACCTAATACCTATGTACACTGTATACGTACTATAGGTGTAATAAAATACAGCCTCGCTTTATCGATAATCTTCAGTAAATATATGTAGTTCTGAATGAATGACACTTGAGTAAAAAATAGTTCTAGGAAATAATGTTGAATGTAGAAAAACTTATAAAAGTACCATGCTGGTGACGATGGATTGAATTGGATTAAAAAAATTTTAATCCATTTCAATAGAGATTCATGTACCAGATTTTTCGTATTGAATTGGATTGGCTGACTGTAATCGAATTCAATGCAGAAAATCTAGATCGAATTTCAATGCATTTTAATCCGAATTCATTTCATTGGATTAAAAAAATTGGTTTGACAAAATTAATAATTATTTTCAAAAATAAAATTTTATCGTTTTAATTGATTGCACATTATCATTAATTTTACTTGTTGTTATTAACGGTGAAACCACTTGGAAAACGCAATTTGCCCCTTTCTGAAATAATCCTTGCCACTCGCCTGGGTTTGAAGTCGGACCGCTAAGGTCGATGAAACTTGCCTACGAAACCACTTGAGCCATTTCGATAGAACAACTAGTTCCAAAAAATGTTGTTCACTCTCTGCTGATGATGATAAATTGGAATGGATTCTAATGGATTAAAATAATGCAATTAAATCAACGTATGTGTCATTTTGAGATTTTCAGTATTGAATTGGATAGATATACTGCTATCTCATTTAATGCAGAAAATGATGATTGAAATTTAATGCATTTCATTCATATAATTTTTGATGGAAACAAATCTTTTCAAGTAATAAATCGAGTTTCCATGCAGTTTAATCCAAATGTGTTTCATTGAATTTAATGCAATTCAATCAAGGTATGTGTCATTTAATCCAATGCAGTTTTATTCGAAATGAGTTTAATCCAACTGAATCCAATTCAATCCAAATATATTTCAAAGCTGGTGACGATGGATTCAACTGGATTCAAATTTTTTTTATCTATTTCATTCGAGATTTACATACGAGATTTATCGTATTCAATTGCAATCCATGGATTATTGATTTTCTGATATTGAATTTAATGCATAAAATCTAGATTGAAATTAACTGCTTTTTTTTCATGAAATTTTGAATAAGGAAGAAATTTTTCAAGTAAAAAATCGAGTTTTTATGCAACTTAATCCAAACGTATTTCATTGGATTTAATGCAATTCAATCAAATGCTGTTTTATTCGTAATAAATGTAATCCAACTGAATCCCATTCAATCCATTGTCATCAGTTTTTAAATATATTTGGGTTGCTTTGGATTCAGTTGAATTAAATTCATTGTGAATAAAACCGCTTTTGATTGAATGAACGTATGATTTAATGAAATTGCATTAAATCCAATTAAATACATTTGGATTGAATTGCATTTAAACTCAATTGTTAAACTAAAAGAATTTCCTTTCTATCAAAAATTTCATTAATAAAACGGACTCAATTTTAATCCAGATTTTACGCACTTTATTCAATAGCAGTGAACCAATCCAATTCCACAACAAAAATCTCTTCTATAAGAATGAATAATAGTAGTTTTTGCACCTAGGGAAAAAAAAAATTTCTCGCGAGGGTGTGAGTTATTTCCCGAGCCTAAGGCGAGGGATATATTTATTCGAAGGAGATTTTTTGTCCCGTGTTGCGAACGATTTTTTTATCATAGCGGGCGTAAAAGCCGATTTTCGCTCGCGAAGCGGGCGAAAATCGGCTATGATAAAAAAAATATTTGAAACTAATTCAATCCATCCCTTGCTGCCGACGATGGTTTCAAATGGATAGAGAATTTCTTCTACCCTTTTCAATCCAGTTTCTTGTTCCAGATTCTGCGGATTGAATTGGATAAAAAAAATTCTCAATCCATTTAAATCCACGAAAATTTGATTGACTTTAATATAATATTATCCCGAAAGTGTTGATTGATTTTAAATCAAATGAACTTTGAATTTGAATGTAGGCACAACGGAAGTTTTACAAAAACTCAAAAAAATTGAATCTTAATTTTTCGGATCGAAACGTCTTTAAGAGAGATTTTGACTAAAATTGAATTGAAATTTTATAGTTCTAATCCTTCTTTTTTTTATTATTTTTAGATCCTGGATTATATTTAGATTAAAATAGATTTAGTTTTAATCTTTTTTTTCGAATTGAAATAGATTAAAAAGATCCTGGATTATATTTGGATTAAAATGGATTCACTTTTAATCCTTTTTTTCGGATTGAAATAGATTCAAAGGAATCTGGAGTATATTTGGATTTGAATGGATTCACTTATAATCCTTATTTTTTTGATTGACATAGGTTAAAAAGAATATGGATTATATTTGGATTAAAATGGATTCACTTTCAATCCATTGAAAAAATTATCTGGATTATGTAAATTCGAATGGATTCAAATAGATAGAATTTAAATCTATTTCAATCCATTTCAATCCATCATCGCCAGCAGGGTCGACACCAGTTTCAAAACATATTTCAATTGAATTAGATTCAGTTGGATTAAATTTATCTCGAATGAAACCGTATTCGACTGAATGATATAAAATTTGATCAAATTGCATTAAACCTAATTACATGCATTGGATTCAATTGAATTGAAACTCGATTTTATTTTTAAAAAAATTTCATTTCTATCAGAAATTTCATGATTAAAACGCATTGGATTTCAATCTAGATATAATACATTTCATTCGATACCAGTAAATTAATCCAGTTCAATTCAAAAAATCTTGTACGTAAATCTCGATTAAAATGGATAAAAAAAATCTGAATTCAGTTAAATCCATCGTGTTTTGAAATACAAGTATATTTGAATTAAACTGAATTCAGTTGGATTCCACTCATTTCGAATAAAACTGCATTTGATTAAATGACAAATACTTTGATTAAATTGCATTAACTTCAATCAAAATCATTTCGATTGAATTGCATTCAGCACGATTTTTTCATCAATTCCAATCATTTTATTCTCATCTTATTAAGAATTTTATGATTGAAACGCATTAAATATCTATCATCATTTCCTGCATTAAATTCGATAGCAGTTAATCTATCCAATTCAATACTGAAAATCCGGTACATAAATCTCTATTGAACTGGATTAAAATGTCCTATCCAAAAGCAAAACTTTTTGGATTGGTTGGATTCATTTGGATTCAAATGGATAAAATTCTAATCCATTTGAATCCATTTCAATCCATCGTCACCAGCAGGGTACGTTCACGTTTACCATATATAGTGTGCCTACTATGTTTAAGGAATGTTTACCAAGAAATCTTGTTTTTGTTTAGAATCGACAATTCGCCGAGGAGAAGTAGCAGACCGAAGGCTAAAAAACCGCGAAAGTATCGGACAACATCCAGTGATAATGGCGTTAAAAAAAAAAAAGGTCGCGTATCTGTTAATGCTTCATTGGTGAAGTTAAGGAAAGTTATGGCAAAGCCTTCGCACGCCAGCAGCAACTCAAGTTCTTCAGAGTGTGAAACAGACGTGCCTTCGACATCACGCCGATTTGATTCAAAAAGAGCAGAAAGTCGATTTGACTCATCTGTGTCTCGCTCGAGTTCAGCATCTTCAAGAAGCATTGGGTCTCCTCAAAGATCGAAATCAAGACACCGATCGATGTCTCGCTCCCGTTCGACATCTGGATCACGTGCAAGTTCAGAACCTCGATCAAGGTCACGTCAAGATCACGATCAAGGTCACGTCACTGAAGTCAATCACGCCACACCATTCAATGAAAGCGCGACAATGAATTACGATTTTGATGGATCATTTAACAAAATATCCCAAAAAATAGATGAAGTTCGAAACGAGCTGGTTAGGAACCAACAAATATTCATGAAGTAAGAAATTCATCAATTTCGTTGAACTCTAATTACAAATACTTAACTCACATTTTTCATCAAGTCCTAAATAGAAAATCGCAACAAGAGCGAAAAAAATTAACAAATCTTTGTAGCTTTTCACGAAATTCGCTAAAACATTTCGATTTACTCTCAGAGTACAAAATGTATCAGATTTCTATTCATGTTCTTTAAGCTGGTTTTGAAAACACAGATCACTATAATTCAGCTCTTTGACGAAATCAGATGATGCAAATTTTACTGTCCTCGTGGTTATTATAGCTATATTATTTAATGTGGGTCAACTCATATTTAAGTTGCAGTTTTGATCAATGAAATAATATATTTGAAATTATGTTTTAGCCTCATCTACGAGAAAATTGATCGACTGGAGGCCAGGATCAACGCAGTCATTCGTGACGATGAAATGCCGGAAAAGCCTGCTCGTTTGCCTCTACAATCAAAAGAGGAGCTTGAAGCGTACGCGAGCGAGTTGACAACGCCATTGGTTTTCGATGAGTTGGTAATAAACTTTGAAAAAAATATAATTCAGTTTTAAAGCTTTCATAAGAAAACTATAATGTACATAGATGAAATGTGTTAAGAGTTATTTGTGTGTATAATACTTCTTTTGTTTGAATGCATAGGTGAAGTACCTAAAGATGCATTCCGGATTTTCTTTGAAAGAAGGAATGAGCGACATGATCAAGGTGTTGATGGCCGACGAATTCGCAATGGACGTCACTCTGACTGGTCTGTCCCATAATGGAAGAAAAAAATTCAAACTCGGGGATTCACTTATAATGAAAGCAATTTATGGTAATTCTTTGTCCAACAAAAATGTTCAATTTTTTTTTATTGCCCACAGAAATATTTAAAGGCAGTTTTTCATAGCAGGATGTCCCTCCAAAAATTTTTAAGCAACTCTAAATTTATTAAATATTCAATAATAAGACTCTAAATAATTTGAAAAATCATTATCTCTTGCAGAGTCCCTAGCTAGAGCGCCTTACGGAAAACCCAACAAAGCGCAGTTGGAACATGCACACGAAAGGCGCTCGAAAATGCGAAGCAGCGGCATCGAGAGATGTTAAAAAAAGAAAGAAGACTGCCAGATGAAACGAACCAAGAAATACAAGAAATACATTAAAAAACTACCAATTATGTACAATTTTCCAATAAATACTTCACAATATTAATGACAGAACAGAGCGTTTTTTCAATGTACCCAAGCCGCAAATTTTTCGTTACAAGTTTTTCGTTTCGTTTTTTAAATTTGCTTACAAATAGCAAGTCGTTTTGAAGATTGGGACAAATTTTAAACAATGGTGTGTGATTTTCAAAACAAATTTATCAAAAAATGACGTAAACAATGAGACATTTTTCAACATTGTTAAAAAGTTGCATCACACTTCAAAATCATGAAATAGTAAAAAAATATTTCCGAAATTAAAAGTTGCTTGATATTTCGAAATGCTCCAGAAATTGCTGAACGACCATTCGAAAAAGTGAAATCGAATTATCTGGTTGTAATTCTCGAATCAAAATATTCGCAATAATTCCATAATCTTTTAAAATTGGTGAATTCTCAAATAAATGATAACAAAGTCTAATAATATATGTTTTCAAAATTGTATCTTCATTTAATCATCGACATAACTTAAAACGTTAATATGAAAATTTTTATCAAAAATTGATCGATTCTGGATCGTAACATTGGTTTCAAATGTCTGGATCAAAATCTAATGCCTTATGCGGAAATAGATTGCATCCAGATTCGATCAATGCCAACCAAAAACTTAGGTCAAATCTGGATTCAATCTGGACCTATTTGGTTTTCCGGGGACGAAACTGAGCAATTGCAGACGAGCACAAACGTGCTGTAATATACCCGAGTTTACTTTATTGTTTCATCATCTATATTGATGAATTTTCCGATCAAGGATGCGATTCATAATGAAGTAAATGAGAAATAAAAAGTAAAAAATTGACTGATCACCGGAAATCAGGACGCAAACTTATTAAGCAAAATAAATTTTTCGCCTACTCGTAAATCAACTGCTAATAAAGAAAAAGCATTAAGAATACAAACACTGTTAAAAATATGAAGGAGTTTATTAAAATGTAACATAATAAAATAGTAATAAAAATCATACACTTGTATATGAAACCGTGGTTAACAAACATGTCTATTAAAAAAACTATACGCTTTTTAAAATATGTAAAGAGTTTATGAAAAATTCTAAACATTAAATCCGTATTATGCAGAAACGTCGGTATTTTCAATAAAAAAAAACTTTTATACACTTAAAAAAAAATCTTTCACTTTCTGCCATGTATATTGTAAAAAGTACAATAGTATTGCAGTTTTTACAATATTATTTTAGTTTCTACAATATTATCGTAAAAACTGCAATATTTATTTTACTTATTACAATAGTGTATAGTAAAACCGCTATATTGTACAAATCACTATATGTATAACGACTTTTTGCTATATAATTTCGGAAAAATTAAAATCTAAAAATAAAAATTTTTCTATACAAATCGTAATATTTACCATACAATTTTTCCACGTTTCCTAGGGTCGGCCAACTGGGAACAGGTGGCGATCGGGTTTTTTTTCTCGCCCGCAATTTATTGACACATGCATTTAAATAGAAAAAATTAATTGCTATCTTCCAACTTTTTCGAATACTGTATCATATTACAATATAATGCACTTAAATCTTAAAAAGTACACAAAAATGTTGGAAAAAGAACCTATACAGATTTGTTTACTGAAAAAACTGTATGGAATTTTCAAAAATCTGGATTAATGGGTATTGAAATATGATATTGAAAAAAGTACAAAAAGTATAGTAGAAAATGGAAAATTGAGAGAAGTTTTTACAACAAATATATCTATAATTACAATATCATTTGACAGTATTTACTTTGAAGTTTTATAAAAAGGCGCTATCAAAATGTTGCGGGGGTCACCGCTGCAGCGACTCCCAATCAAAATGCAGCAGTCAAAAAGTTGTTATCTAAAAAACTGATATATTATCCAGCCAAAAGTACAATATGGCAGAGTGATTCCCGTTTACTATACAGTATTGTAATAATAACTATATTTTTTTCTCAGTGTATCATATAATTAAAATTGTATTACGAATTACAGACCAGTTATTAAACCGTTGATAATCAACATGTACATATGTTAAAATCACTCAACACGTTTGAAAATCCTTCAAGTGTTTATAAAAAGTTTTAAAATTAGTGCATTAAACCTTTGAATGCATATAATCTTAAAAGAAAATAGACTGTTCACCTGTGGCATTAGCTCAGTTGACAAAACGCATTAGGCTTTATAGGTAGCTTAGGGAAGAAGGTAATACATAAGTTCAACTCCTCCCTGAGGCAAAATATTTTTCTTGAATTACTTCGCAATAATCGAAAGGGTATAGTGAGGTATACTAAAAAAAATTATGAAGATTTTTTTTTTTTTTTTTAAAGTTTAAGCGAAATATGCATGGAATGTTTATTATATTTTACAAACCAGTATGTTGATTTTATTATATACTTGTATATGATTAGTATATTACGTAACAGGTACTGATGTGCGAATTTGGCAAAACGGGGTAATTACGGACCGAGCCAAAGGCGAGAAAAATGAGAGTGAATGTTTAACATATTTTTTTTTCAAAATTTATCAAATAACTTCACGAAAATCTACATCAGTTTATTATCTATGACGATCTGTCGGAATACTTCATTAATAATATAGTTACTCTAAAGTACTCTATTAGAAATTAGAAAATAGGAGTTGAGTGAAGCAAAAAAGTTGTAAGTTTAGCTAAAAACAAAGCCTTGATAAAATGCTCCAGGAATTTAATAAATTCTTTATTATTAACTTTAACGTTTGTTTCGAAAACTTCATAGTAAAAATGTTTTCTTATTGCAGGACATTATGTAGGTGTAGAAAATACATCATCAATTAACGAAAAACTGGTTTAAAAAGTGTATTCAGTTTATAATGACGAGTTACTTTTTTTAAGTCTTTATCGTGCATTGAGAAATATTCTAATGCTTCCGGTGCGTTACATACTTTTTTTTAAATTGAAATAAATGGATTGTATGCGCTGAAGTAGGAAGATAGACCTCATTTTATATTTGCGAGATATATTACAAATATTATTGGTTAAAAAAAAGCATGAAGGCATCAAATGATTTGACACGCGCTGATTCTAATTTTCAGAACGTACACCCCATGTGTTTCAAGAAATGCATCGAAATCACTGTTTTGCAACCTCGACGGCCTCATCATGTGTTACCAGCCATTAACACTCCAACGGACTTTAGTAAAAAAAACATTTCAGATGTATTTGATTTGTTGATGTCTTTCAATGAGAGAATGATGTGAGTATTTGAAATGTTTGGCAGCAATTTAAAAGAAAATAAGTTATATTATAAATAAAACGTTTTCCAGAAAACAAGAGGAGCAAAACCTTCAAATTATCGAGCAAAATCGAATTTTAATATAGAGGTCGACGCTTTAATAGAACAGTTGCGCCACGTTCAAGCGGCAGGGGAAGTTTCGCTTAAATGAGCAGTATACGCACCATTGGGAGGATTCCCGGTGGGATCTCTTGAACAATTCAAAAAATTTGAATCCGATGACAGTGCACCAGTTCGTGAAAAACTAGTGAGTATGATATGTAAATTCAATCAGCCAAACATCATCGTCTGTGTCGCTCGATGAAAGCCGCTGTTGTGAACAGCTATGATTTTTTACACAACTGAAGAACTAAATAAATATTTCACATTTTAAATAACATTTTAAACAGTTTTACTCAACGCGTATCACAAATAATATACAAAAAATCGACTGAACGTTCTTAGTTATGCTTCTTTTTGATGTATTTTTCCTTCATTTTCAGTTTTCTCACTTCGTCAGCCTAGGAGGAATTAAGTTAAGGGATTTCCTACATGTAAGTCTGAAACAAAGCATGACGGACATGCTTATGACGCACTTCACATGGGATGGTGTGCGAGAAACTGAAGCATTCGGCAAAAGATCCCTGTGCAACATTATGTACCGTAAGGAAACATTGATAGTAATCTTGATACAAAATATTTTTTATTACTAAAGGTATCCTTATATTATTCAATCTATACAATATAACTTTTTTTACAGTTAAAGTTTGCCACAAACACGTTTCATTTTTTGGTGATTAATAGATATCGCGGGGTTAAGAAAAATTAAAAAGAATTGCCAATTACAAACTCTAAATTTGGAAAAAATTTTTTCAAAACTTTCGGTATTGTATCAAGACAAGGATTTCTTTTAATATTATTTGGTACAAATGTAAAGAAAAACTTGTATTTACAATAAAATGGCTTTACCAGCTGGAGTAGCAAAAATAGTAGCTGGTATTAATCAGAATAACACTTACAGTAAAAAGTTTGTTGGATAATTTCTAATTGTTTAAAAAAATAGTATTCAACCTTACAGTTCAAATAATGTGATGTTTCCCATAAAATCAAGTGTAATGTAATGTGCAAAATGTGAGTACATAAAGAGTGGGTGAAACTCTGACGTTGAGTGGAAACGCAGATATAAAGTTTGTGATTCATATAATCTAATATATATATCTGATATGATATGTATACTATAAAACTACACAAATTACGATCATTTAAAACTACACAAATTACGAGTATTCGTAGAGTTTTTCCAAATGCATATCCCATACCCATTATTAAAATGCGATTTTTCTATGTAAGGAATTGCAAAATCATAAGTTATGACTGCTCTTAAATTTTATTTTTCAATTACAGTTGCTGCACAGAAGGCTTATGGCTTTGCTGGGCCATGTACAAAGTTGGAATTCAAGCAAAAAATGCTGGAAGTTCTGCGCGTGACCAAGCAGCGCCTAAAAAATTCAATGACAGCCAAGCCCAACAAAAAAAAAAAAAAAAAAAAAAAAACACTTCCAGGACTACCGGAAGTAAAAACAACAGAAAATGAACTTAAGGCTTTCAAGCATCTCTACGAAGAAATTGTACGAAACTCAACAAATCAAGAATATGAGTCGAGCAACGACGAAGCGGACAAAGAAGAGGGAGAAAATGCCCTCCAGGCGAACCTCTTTCAGCGATGAACAAAGCATTTTTTTAAATAAGTCTTGTAATGTAATTACTCTTTAAATTTCTTCGATCAAAAATGCAGCAAATAGAATTCTTAAGTAAAAATGTCGTTTCAATCGAATAAAATTTCTCAGAAAAAATTAGTGAAAATTTACTTATTTTCAACGAGTGAACTATCATTGTTTTTCGAGTAAAATTTCACTTTAATGGGGTAGTCTTTTACTCGAATGTGATTTAAGGAATATTCACTCCATTTGAATAAAACTGTCAATCGAAAAAATTTAAAGAGTACGTTTCGATATCGTATAAAACACTGCATTTTTCTCCCAGCAAACGAACAATTAGAGGAATTCTCAAAAATTCAAACAAAAAATACATATTTTTCAAAGTTTCAAAGTCACTTTATAAAAATTTATAAAATCTTTATAAAATGACAGAATCTTTTTAAAGTAGATTTTAAAATCCACTTTATAAAAATGCCGTCATTTTATAAAGTTTTTGTAAAGTGACTTTATAAAATCTGATTAAAACTTTATTAAACATTGCTCTATTAATCAAGCCACTTTATAAAAACAGCGGAATTTCATAAAAAAACCCGCGATTTTATAATAGGTTGTAAAAAAGGTTTATAAAAACCCAAGTTACTAGGGTTTTGAGAATGATAACCTCCGAAGACTGTTTACCATAACAAAAATAAAATAAATTTAACAAATTTATTCACAGAAAAAATTGTTCTGAAAATTCCTCAAGTTGTCAAAAACTTTCAAGGTATTATGCGATGAATGGGACTTCTTAATATCGTCAAACGAAATATATTTTAATCTTTAGAATCTAAGAATATTCTGTGTATATAATAATAATACATAAATAGTTTTTATTAATTTTTTTGTGTTTTATTTGGAAAATATAAATTTTGGACCTCCCGCTTACTAATATGTTCAAAATATCCCGCGTAATTCAGCTACACGACTACGCATGCGTACGCGGCTTACACATTTTTTTCAAGTCGCACGCGTGCGACCCATATGCGCCGTCAATGCGATCACATCTGCATGGTGTTTTGAGCTCACGACGTGCTTTTAATCTCGCATGCGTGCGTTCACATTGAGCTCAACCTGAGTTCATTTCGCTATCTGGGATGTAGTTGCATTTATTTAAAGTCTTCAATCAATTCGAATCTATCTTATTTTAAGTATAGAAATATCGAATATTGAATTATTGATGATAAGTTCAATTGAACTATTTCATCTAATTTTCACATAATAATTCCTTCTGATAATTTACAATGATGTTATTAATACTTTGTTGAGTTTATGTATTTATTTATAATGAATCGTTTATGAATAATCAACGATTTCTAACAATTTCTTTTGTCTTAGCCAGATGCTTTTTAGAAATGAAATCTTTTCTGGATGTGGTGAAAAATGTTGTGAAGCATGAAAAATGTTTTGGATTTTCAAATACAGTCGAATTTTCTCTGCATCATGCTAATAACGTTTGATATCTACAGTAATATGCTAAGCGGAGACCTACATGTGCTCGTGAGTCCCAGTATTGCAACGCGCGGGACTATCCATTGCGCCGCGTATCTCTCTGTGTTGCATGAAGAAAGTATTCTTTGCTGTATGGGCAAAGCAAAGAATAATATGTGGGCGCGAGGCCCTGTGCTGCGGCGCACAGCTCTCACGTTCGCGCGTAAAATACTGAGAGCCGCGCAAATAACCACTGTGGCGCGCTACCCTGGCAACCACGCAGCGCAGTTGCCTGCATCGCAACCGCAGTGCTGAGCGCTGCGGTGAAGGTTTTTTTCAGTTTTTTTTTTTCTTCGCACGACTCTCGGAGCTACGGCGCGCGGTGGTCAGAGCCGCGTTTTTTTCTCCGTGTACCTATTCGATTGAGCTTGCTGTGCGCGAGGCAGATGAAAGGAGGAAACGCTCGTGTAATGTTATCGCGTTCAATGTGCCGGTTTCCACGGATCATAATGCTGGTTCGGACCTTGTTTACATGAACGACATTATATCAGGAATTTCGGGGTGCTCCATGGCAGATCGTGCGTTCAGATTCGGGAAATCAAAGGACGGGAAGCCACTTCCTTTGAAATTAATTTTCCGTTCTAGCTACGACGCGATCAGGGTGCTTAAAAATAAGCAGGTGATCGGCAGACTGTGTATCATCATTGCTAGCGACAACACATCTGCTCAATCTCAGTATCTTAGTAAACTGCGTGAGGAACTGAATATGCGTATCGCTGCGGGAGAGAAAAACATTAGGATTCGATTATCGAATGGAAGTCCGGCATTTGTTAGATCTTTGTCGGAAAACGTGTAAATCGGGACAATCGCTTATCTTCGCGTTATTTACTTGATGGGCCTTTGAAGGACTTTCGATTTTATTATCAGAATGTTCGAGGTTTGTGTATCAAAATTCCTGCATTGCGTTTATCTATTCGGCATACTTTGAACTTGTACGATTACTTTGTTTTGGTGGAGACTTGGTTGAATAATGATTTTAGATCGACGGAATTAGGATTCGATGGCTATAATGTTTTCCGATGCGACAGATCAGTTAATACTAGTGCATTTTCAAGAAGTGGGGGAGTTCTAATAGCTATACGGAATTCTTTTGAGGTTCATCGGATTGAATTGAATGATGTACCCTTTATCAAAATTTATTTTTCGACTCGGGAATTGGAACAGGTAGTTTTGCATGCTATTATCAACGGTCAGGACTTTATTATTTGTGCGGTATACTTCCCACCGGATTCTCCTTCTTGGAATAATGGGATTTTTGCGGATTTTCTTTCTGATTTATATAGCAAATATCCCGGAACCTATATTTTTTTAATGGGTGATTTCAATCTTTCTCCCTTGAGATAGCATGTTGATTCTACCAGTAGATCCACAGTACATGGGAATTTGACAGATTCGTCTCGTCATCTTTTAGGATGGCCGCTTTCTTGTCGGCCAAGCAATTTAACTCTGTACACAATATCAATGGGGCTTGTTTGGGTTTAGTTTTCTCGATGTTACATTATACTGAGGTTAGTTATACGACGGACCTTTCTTCCACTGTGACAATTATCACCCAGCATTAGTAATTAATTGTTTATTTCCTATTCGAACATCAGAATTTAGAGGGAAAGATAGAAAGAATGCGCCGGGTTATTCTTATGATATTTTGTATTCTCAGATTGAAAGGTTCATTCCACTAAGAAGAATTTCGTATTCTTCTTTTCCTAGCTGGTATTCTAAGAGACTGATTGCTGTCATTATAGAGACGAGGAAATCACATGCGAACTTTAAGTCTAGTCGTACGTACGGTGATTATGTTACATTTTTGGCATTAAGATCGCTGAGAGAATTGTTGACTCATGAGTGCGAGCGTTCATATGCGAGGTCTGTTGAGGATTCGCTTGCTCGCGACCCCAGCGTTTTTTGGAAATACGTGAGGGGCATTTCTCCGGAGAGCCCGGTGCCTTCGACTTTCAGTTACGGTAGTGCTTCTAGTAATGACCCTGATGAGATTGCGGGATTTTTCACTGACTACTTTTCGGGGGCTTATAAACGCAGTTCTCATTTGCTTGTGTCTACGGACATGGCTCGGGATTATTTTTGTTCATTTGGGGTTACTTACACGGATATTGAACGTGGCATTTCAGACTTGTCATGGGATCCAGGACCTGATGGCATTCCTAATTCTTTTTAAAAGAACTGCTCCTCTGGCCTGCTATGTCCTTTACATCTTTTATTTAATTTGGCTATCAGAGAGGGGTCTTTTCCTCAGAGTTGGAAGCTAGGTAGGGTTGTTCTTACTTTCAACAAGGGCTTCAGTAGAGAGTTATAGACCAATTACAATTCCTAACGCCATTTCTAAACTTTTTGAGAAACTTGTAACGGATTATTTATCTAACTTACTAAAGCCATATATCTCTCCTTGTCAATTTAGGTTTGTTTCTCATAGATACAAACCCAAACATCTACAGCTTTGAACCTACTTTTCTTGAAATCTCTTGCGGTTGAGGCTGTGGAGCAAGGCCAACTTGACTGCGTCTACCTTGATTGGGCTAAGGCTTTCGATGAGTTGGATTGGGGATGTCTAATTAGAAAACTTGAATCCCTTCCGATACATGGTCAACTGGTAAGACTTATATACTTATACTTGACTGATAGGGCTCAATATGTGTGTTTCAACGGTTCTGAATCTAGGAGTTTTGCAGTTACTTCGGGTGTGCCTCAAGGATCTTATTTGGTACCTCTAATTTTCAATATCTTTATTAACGACTTACCTGATTCACTGTCGTTCTGCAGATTGTTTCTGTTTGCAGATGATGCTAAATTGGCTGTTTATTAATATTAATAATAATAATATTAATAATTAATAATTAATAATTAATAATAATAAAGTTTAATAATATTAATAATTGTTTCCGCGCTACTTTCTTCACTGCATGACTCGTCCTGATTTTCTTCGAGTACATTATTTGCACCAGTTGATTCTTCATTTTCAATAGACAATGGAACACCCCTATCGTATCTAACACCCGTATCTTCATCTTCATGGACAGTTTCGGTAACGAGCTATAAACATTTGATTTTAATTAGTTTTGAATCATGGATTCATTTCAAATGCAACGTAGTCAAAACAGAAAATTTTCCTTCTATTATTTACGACAGCTACTTCTTTTTTAATGGCTTGAATTTTTTTCGTATAAATATTATTGCCACATTTCTTCAGGAACAATATTTTACCTCTACTTATTGTTTAATTTTTTCCGGTATCGGACAGTTGCTTTCGGTATAGATATTGTTTAGTCGGAAAGATAACGCTTATATGTACGTGGCCTTGAGTTAGTGGTACTTTCTTCGCTGTAAAAAAAAAATAAAATTATAAATTTCTTGAACCATCAATTGTCAAAAAGTCGAACATGTATAAGAAATTACCTAATTATATCGGGAAACCAAATAAGTCCAGATTGAATCTAATTAGTTCTAAGTTTCTGATTGCAGTGCTCAATTTTGACTACTAATCTATTTTCTTAAAAGGCTTGAGATTTCGTTATAAATACTTGAAACCTTTATCATGGTTAACAAATGATCAACTTTTGATCAAAATTTTTCTACGGATGGTTTGCCTTGTTCTTCATCAAATAATCATGCAATTATAATTTTCGTAACCTTACCACTAAATTATAATTAAACTTAATGAATTATTAAACTGGTTAATCTATTTTAATTCTTGAATCAAATTAATTTCATAAAATAAACTATTATGCATATATTACTATCGTTTAGTTTTCAACAATTTAAATTACTTGTAAATTCTAATTCAAAAACTGTAACTAACATATTTTTATCAACAAATTTATTGAGACAAATCGTTATGAATTAATTGATACAAAAAAATTATAGCAAACTAATGTATTTGTATGAATGAAATGTCACGAGCCAATTTCTATAATAAAAAGCGATAAAGAGATTATTTCAAACTAATTGTAAAGAAAAAATTGTGATAACATGCTGTTATCAACAATTCTTTCTCCACGTACATATCACGAGCAATGATGAGCAACGAATATTCAAAACTGAATATAAAAATCGTGATGAATTTTTATTGACTTATGTTATTATTTTATACTCTATTCTGCAGTTATCTTGAAAAATTTTTTTTTACTCTATCAAAAATTTTTTCTATCTGCTGTGAATAGGCAGGCCATCACTGTTACTGAATCAATCATAAAAACTGTTACAAATCGTTGCAAACAGTCTGCCATCTAACCAATAAATTTTATATGTACTTGTTCATTTGTGTCATAGGTAGAAAATACAATACTAATAATTGAAATGTACTTTACATACACTGTAAAAAATCTTGTAGGAAAATAACGACACTGAGTTTAGGAAACAATTCGACCTACACTGAGTGTCGTAAAAAACCGAACCAAGATCGTTTATTTACGATAGGGTAGGAAAATAACGAGCAGCTCTGAAAATTCCTGCTGGAAATGTATTCGACTAGCTGATAGTTGTTTGACAAGCGGGTAGTTATTTTACTAGGGGGTTGTTGATTTACTGTACTATTATAAATATGCTAATAGTTTTTTACAGGTAATCTATTATAAATAATGGCAGTTGGAAGAAAAAAATGTCAAATATTTACAGATCAGTACATCGATGGACACAATTTATTATAAGTTAAAAATGCTTTTCAAATGGTGACGCATAACCTATTAATTTTAATAAAAACATATGCTCACTGACATTATGTGCTGCGCATTCGAGGTGTTACAAAATTGTTTCGAATAGCTTAACACTTCCCCGCCCAGAAAATAAATTAAAAAAAAAAACAATAAGAATGCACAAAAATGATTTCATTTGTTTTTCATCACATCGTCACTGTTATGGCGAAGTTGTCACTCACTTGCATCGCTGCACTCACTGATAGCATTTCGACCAACTCGATTAGTTATTCACTTATATCCGGTGGATATTCACCAACCTCTTGTCGATTTACGACCCGCTTATTTTTTTACGAACGCATCGTTGTTTTTCTAGAGATGGTAAAAAACCTGCACTCAGTGTAGGTCGGATTGTTTCCTAAACTGAGAGTCGATATTTTACTACCGTGTAGCTAATTTACAACTAGGAATTTGAATACCCATACTGAATGAAGTCGATTTCCCCGCCTCTCGTCATTTTCCTAGCTCGTGTATTAAATACACTATACTGAGTATAAAAATAATTTCCTACCTGCTAGTTTTTTAACGAAGTGATTTTTTACAGTGTACTAATCAAACCAATGTAAATCTTGAATAGCGGCATTGCAGGTTTGGTTTCCCGGAATATTGCGATTGAAACATGCCGAATTTATCAAATTAGGCATGTTTTATTATTATTATTATTATTATTATTATTATTATTATTATTATTATTAGCTATCATCAACATTCTGATGTTTGAAAATATCTTATTTACACTGAAGTAAAGTGTCTGAACAATACTTATATACATAATAAAATCTTAAAGTAGCTTACTCAGGTATTTGTGACATTTTGCGATCCACTCCACCTGCGCTGCTCAGCACATTGAAAAAAAACGTACTGACGAAAGAATTTCCGTAATTACGCACGATCATTTGCGATCAATAATGTTTTTTACATCATAATTACTCATGCACTGTGCTGACGTCAGCTCCTGCGTCTGTGTTGAAGGTACGGAGGGTACGCGCATGCAGTCTGGGGACGCTGCCGATTAACGGTTCCAATCGATTCAGATCGATTCAATAGTTCTTTACACGCGTCAACGCTACACACGTATACAATGTATGCATGCGTATTGCCGTATGATTACATAACGCGTAACTGCGCGTAACGACTGACGGCGACGGTGTTCTGGGTTACTGCTTTCACTTTTACTGTAATTAGTGAATGCCTGTAATCATTGTTAATAAGGACCAATAACATTCGCAATAGTGCACTGAAAGTTTAGTTTGGTACAGCGTAACAAATTTTTGGTACAGCGTACCAAATATTTTGGTAGTTATGGCCCCAACCAAAATTTTATTTCATCGAAACAAATTTGTTAGTTACTCTAATTTTGTAGACTCAAAAAAATATTTGTTTGCCAAAAACAATGATTTGTTGGAGTTAACAAAATTTCACCTTTGACCGAAAAATAAATTTTTATCATACGTAGAAAAATTTTGCTTGTGTGTACCAAGTTCACCCATTTCATGAAAATAGAAATTTGGTTACGCTGAACAAATTTTATTTTGTGATAAACAAATGCGAGCATTCACGAAAATAAACAATTAATTTTATAAAACAAATGTTCTTTAACATTATAACCTGAGGGCCTAGTACGCAACAAAAAAATATTTGTTTGGCTCTACCAAATGAAGATATTTTATCATAATAAAGATTTGATTCGTTGTAGTAGACGTTCGTTTCAGAGTAAATTATTATTTGTTTACCAGTAAAAAGTATTGGGTTTTTCGATAAATGAATAAAAATCGTACGTCATGTTTATATTTTTCTATTGTTTGCCATAAAGGATCTCGTACAATTTTCGCCAACAAGAGATTCACTGCTTACATGTAATGCATTGTAATTTACCATGCAGACTGGTGTTTTCAGATACAATTCATGAATTAATATTAGAATTATTAATACTATCGCAAGTCATTTTTATCCACGCAATCGACTTTTTAACCTTGAATGCGCGAAATTGATTGCTATGACCTAAAGTTAATTTATCAACTATGTAAATCGTTATTGGTATTTTTTTTTCTTCGCCATTGCAAATTTCGTACAATTATTTTCTCCAAGATGAGATTCGCTGCTTACTTATAACTCACTGTTATTTACCAGATTGGTATGTATGCAGTGCAATCTGCAGACACAATTAGTAAAATACTGTTATAATTATCGATACTTTCACAAGTCATATTTATCCACTCATCTGATTGTTCAACCTTGAATGCGTGAAAGTGACTGCTATATCCTAAAGTTATCAACTTATTCACTATTAAAAAAGGTTCCTTATTACCTCTAAGGCAAACGAATGTGATTAACCTAAAAACGGGAAGGATACCGCTTGTATCGATGTCTATTGCTACTCCCGAACGAAAAACACGACCTCTAGTTTCAAGAGTTAAAATATTTTGAAATGACTGGGGTAAAAAAACCTCAAAGAATTTGAATTTTGGATGAGACGTCATTCTTTCATTAAAAATGTTCCGACCAAACAGTATGTCATCCATAAACGGAAATTCCCAAAGCAATCTATGGTTTAACTTTAACTGTTGCTTGATAGCTAATGTTCTTGGTAAATCTTTTCTATTAGTTATGATATGCGCATATATTTTAGACTCTTTATGCTTAGCTTCAAAGCGCATGCACCATAAATTGATTAATGGACCAAAACGGCGTAACATGCGCGGATAATGAAGCAAATTGTGGTGTTTTGGTTTCAAACTGTTCCCAAATAAAGAAATGCATATTTTATGATGTTCTGATATCAAGTTATCCAGATAGTCTATTTCATTAACCGTAATTGAACGTGAGTGAAGCAAGTCGAAAATTTTTTTTAAACAGAGTAGTAATTCTCAATGGGCATCGTCAGTCGATATGAAGTCTCCGATCATAAACGTGATGTATTTCATGAATAACATTGTTTCAGAAGCTGAAAAACCTAGTGTAAAAACTCGTAACTTTTCAAATTTAATAAATGGAATACGGGAACTTCCTTCACTCATCCCAAAATCGAAGCCTGCTATCCTATCATTCAAGTCATGTATGGTAAAGAGCTTCAAGTTTTCTATGTAATGCAACAAAATATGTGATAAATCATCAGGACAAACTCCTTCTTCAAAATCGTGCATTAGATTAAGAAAGTAGTATTCTCTAAAACGTGAAAGTCTATAATCACATTACATATGTGATTATAAGTAATGATTATATGTGATTATAAGTCTATTTAAAACACATTTTTCATTTACACCTGTTTCACTGACATTATTGTGTTCAATATCTTCCTCGTAATTGATCCTGTTCCGTAATAACGTCACATCTTCTTGAACTGCACTAATCAACTCGTTTCTAGGTATTTTACAAATTGAGCATGGGAAATTAGCTATGAAACATTGTACGAAACCGCCAATTTCATGACGTCCGAGATTATCAGCTATAAATAGACTGCAATAAACATAAATATCAACGTTATTTTCTGTAGTGTAAACGGTATTTAAATGCAAGTAGTTAAGTTCAGTTATTAATGGTAAAAAAGTTTTTCTATTTCCAAATTGTTTCCTGCCATTACTATAAAACAGCAAAGCTATAAAAATGTTTATTTATTTAGACTGAGCCCAAAGTGGGAAACATGGGGACGAAAAATATACAGCTCCCATCTTATCATGACCTGCATGGGAACCAAGAGGATTGTTAACTTCAAAATCATCAAAATAGAAAATCAAAGGAATTATCACTCTATTAGGATATTTCATTGACAAAGCTCTGAAGGTGTTTCCTTGAATAAAATTACTAATCTCATTTTTTTCAGATGTCAATTCTGTCATGTAATCCAAAATTTGCTGCAAAATACTAGGCACTGCAAATAATTTCTTCAAAGTCTTCTCGATAGACACGTATTGACTTGAAACTGTTTTGGGTGAGGTAACAAACTTTGATTTTTTCTTTCGTCCACGCTTGTCTTGATCAATAGTATAAGGCATGGGTTTAAAAAATGTACCTTGATCTTCGAAATATTCATTACGTTTATCTTCTGTAAGCAAGTTTCCGAAAGGATTCCCAAAGGCATCAAAAATTTCCGATGTTTTATCTTTTTTTGTCTGCATATCATAATAGGAGTTCAGAATTTGCATAATTTCTCGCTTAAGATCTTTCCAAATCAAGCTACGAATATGAATCTGAGAATGTTCAACAATCTTTTGAACATGACTTCGGTGCAAAGAACTTTCATTATCAAATTTTGATACAAAAAAAGCAGTTTTTTTTTCTATCATTTAATTTATTTATATCATGACCAGCATTTGAACAATCGATATTTTCAATGACATCTCTATTTTCAGTAAAAGAGGTTCTCGATTCTATTTCATTATTTATTTCATCATTTGACTGATTAAAAACTAGACCTAAATTTTTATCTACTTTGTCTGAAGTATTTTTAGATTGTATGTTATGAAAATCAATCAAGTGTCTCCGTATCCATACTGTTTCTGAAAAAATCTCTCACACCCGTTTATTGGGCATAAAAAGTAATTCTCGGTTTCTAATTTATGGATGACATACAGATGGCACAGAAAAATATCTATATCTGTTGTATCAAACGCACATAAATGACATGTCAACATTGTGGCTCAAGGTGATTTTAAACTATTTTTTCTGTATGTAAAGAATATGCCAGAAATCGGATTAAACTCTATCGCTTTTATACACTAAATAACTGCTTTTGAATTAAATTGGTCGTGTTTTTCGTGTAAACTTTTTTATCTGCCAACATCACGAGGAATTAATGTTTGTCAAGTTGAATCGTCTTCAAATTCGCACTCAAGTTCATGACTGACTTTTTATTCTTATCCCACAAAGTTTTCAAGTGATAAATATTTTGCTGTATAAACAGCCTTATCTGATCGCAATCAAAGAGATAACTCAAGCCCATAACTTGGTAGATTTTGAATAGCACATCTATTGCTTGGACGCTACTCTGCATTTCATACTCTACGTTGTCTATGCAAATGCTGATTGAGTCTGCCTCAGATATAGTTCGGCCAATGATAATGATGAAGGGTTGAAGTTGCTGTTTCAGTTCTACCGCTTTTTCACGTTTTTTTCGTATGGTTCTTTCGACATCACCGGGAACCTTCAAAAATATAAACAAATCATTAGTATTATGTAAAGTCGAGGAGTTTCTAGAGTAAGAATATTTTTTCATCTGTCGCAATTAATATGTGTTGCATGAAAAATTGTTTTTTATAATATAACAGTATGAAAAGATTAGAAACCCCAGCGTTCGAACATACACGTTATATCGCTTTGTAACTACCTTGCTTAAAGAAATCCATTAAATACTTTTGTTTCGGTGGACGGTATATACTAACCTTTACGAGACAAATAAAACTTTGTCTTGATTCGCTCAGTGATGGCCGATGTATATTCTTTTTGCCAAATTTTATTCTGGCATTCGGCGGGTAAATGACTGGCAGAAGTGGCAGCAAGTCGAGATCCTTTTTTTCTGCAATAAAAAAATTATATTAATGTCATGAAATTTATCACATCTACCAGTAAAATTTCATTCTTAATTTGATTTTCTTCCCTTTCGTATTCCTCGTTTTCGGGATTTTCCAGTAGATCTATTTCATCAAATACGGATTTGAATGTTTTGTCTTTGGTGATGCGCCTTTCCAGAAGAATCTGCACCTTCTGGGACAAAACTGGCCACTCCGTGTAAATATTGCTTGGATCGTTTTGCGCAGCCACGTAATTACTCACAAGCTGAAAAAACATGAAGATTTGAATTTTCCTGGAAATTAAGTAACTTATAACCTACTTTACTGAATGCATAATATTATTATAGACTTACAGTTAGGTTTGACGATATAAAAATTTTATAATCTCCGCTTCAAATTTGCAGATCAAGCTCACATGTGTAGTAAATCTTATACAGAAAAAACATTGAATAACAAATTGTGATGGCTCACAAAAATTGAGTACATAAAATTTTAAAACCTTAAAAATTTTAGAAACACTGAATTTTGATTGTAAATTAGACACATTCAATCTTCACAAAGTTTCGAAAATTTTCATTCATATTTGACATCCACTTTCAAGTTCATAACCATTCGGTTAGCTGAGAACTGGAAATTCTTGGAATACTGCTCCAGCAGTGGCCGTTATTTTTTTCATAATTTTCAATTTCAGTGGGCGTGAAACTTCCCAATGTTTTTTGACTTCATCAAATGGTTGGCTATTGTATTTCAACCATTGTAAGTGAAAATTTGCAGCTAAAATCGATTCATTGAAAATTATGTTCAGTACTTTCTCAGAATTTTTTCATTGAAGAATCCCACCTTTTCAATTTCATAATTTGAATAAATCGAAAGTCGGTGAAAGAGAAATATATTAAACTTCAGATAAAAATTTATTTATTTAAACAGTTGCACGGGCTTAACACCCTTGAGTACAGAAAGAAATACAAAATCAAAACACATCGATCTGTCACCAAAATCGACCGAACAGATCGCGATCAGAAAAAAACCTGATAAAAAAAAAAGAACGACAAAACGCCAGAACAGTGGGCATTCCACGGGGAAGGTCTGCTAGGAAACATGAGAAAGAGAGAAAAAAAAAAAAAAAAAATTATTAAAAAAACGGCAAGACAGCCCCCCTCAATGCCCTCCTGAACCCTGAAGAAGAGGTCCCAAAAAAATCAACATCATCCGCAATACCGCTACCCTCACGACATAACCGACCTAAAGTACTGTTGCGCGCGAATTACGTACGGCAGGCATCGATATAAAAAATGTTCGCATGTCTATGTCGAAGAGAACACAGTGGTACATACAAACCAGTCAATGAACTCAGCTCAGCACAACCAGTCAAGCCATTCACGAGCTTATATAAAAAAATGAGATAATTGAAAAGTCTACGGGACCGCAGCGAATGAACATGGTATCTCTCCTCATATGCAGAATAATCATGTTGAAAAAGAGTGATAGGGTCACGCAACATAAATGAGTACCGCCGCAAAAATGCATGCTGAGGCCCCTCAATCGAGCGACACCCAACCAAAGAACTGGGAAACCATATAGGAGACGCGTATTCAAGTATAGGCCGCACAAACATCAAGTAAAGAGATCTATATGTCCCAGGATATCTAAAGTCCGCACTAACCCTATCAATAAAACCCAGCATACGGTACGCCCTATGCGTAATATCAGTTATGTGCGAAAGAAACGACAAGGATGATGTATATAGGACGCCCAGGTCCCTGACCTCCCTATCCACCCAAATCAAGGAGCCAGAGATAGTGTAGGGAAATAAAACAACATTACGTTTCCGTGCAAACCTCACTACCTTACACTTATCCTTATTCATAGGCAAACAATGACGCTCAGACCACTCAAATACTTCATCCAAATCACGCTGCAATGCCAGAGCATCAGAGATCGATCCTACAGTACAAAAAACCTTCGCATCGTCGGCGAACAATAAGCACCTAGAGCTCCTCAAAGATAAGACAAAATCATTAATAAAAATATCAAAGAAAAGAGGACCAATGTGAGAGCCCTGAGGTACTCCAGAAATAGTCTCCACTGGACCAGAGAAAGTCCCATCCACCATAACATACTGAGTCCTATCAGCCAAGTAACTCGCTACCCATGCAAGTAGTGGTCCATGAAGCCCATAGATACCCAGTTTAGAAAGGAGTATAGCATGATTCATTCACCTTATCAAAAGCTTTAGAAAAGTCAGTATATATAACATCAACCTGCAGGCCTCTATCAAGAGATTTCGACAAAAAGTTATTAAACACAGCCAAGTTAGTAGTTGTCGACCTCCCCTGAACAAAACCGTGCTGTTCATCAACCAAAATACCCCCAAAATGGGAAGTCAAATACCTGCAATCTAACTTTTCAAAGAGCTTAGGAATGGCATTAATAGACAAGATGGGACGATAGTTACGAACATTAGAGGGATCACCACCCTTAAGGATAGGAGTAACCTTGCTAGTTTTCCAAATTGAAGGTAAAGAACCTTCTGCCAGTGACTTATTGAACAAAATCCACAACGGTGTGGCTAATGAATATTTACAATTGAAAAGAAAAGCGTTAGGAATATTATCAGGTCCCGGCCCAGAATTCAATTTCGAAGATGATAAACCCTCAAAAACCTCCGATAAACCTTTAGGTTTATCTTTTCTTCTCTGACTTTAGTCAGAGAAGAAAAAGTCACGTGTGTGCCAGAAAGGCATGGTGGAGCCATAGCTGATTCATTATTATAAACAGTCCCAAAATACCGTGAAAATAACTCCGCCTTGTCCTGAGAAGCGGTAGCAGTGTAATCATCAAGAACCAATGTATGCGGTAATTTATCACGTCTTCTCATTGAACCAACGTAATTCCAAAAAACCCTCGGATTACCAGCAACAGACTCCTCTACACCCTGTATATAGGCAAAATGCAAACTCCTCGAGAGACACAAAGAGAACGGATACGAGAGAATTCCATATAGTCCATTGGAGACCTAGATAACTTGTACGCCCGATGAGCAATTTTCTTCTGAACAACCATACGCCTCAGATCACTATTAAACCAAGGAGGATAATTATCCCTCCTCAATCACTTCATCGGAACATACTTTCTCATCAAGGTGCCCAATATATCATAAAAAGCAGAGACAGGATTCCCGATATCCTTATCATGAAATAAATCCCCCCAGTTCAAACAATGAAGTTCAGAATAAATAGCAGAAAAGTTAGCAGAACGAAAATCCAAAGCATCCCTAGTACCCACATTAGTAATACCATCTTTTCTGACCTTCAATTGTAAATAAATCTCTGGATGATGAACGTCAATGGGTATCAATGGTTCATCAGCCCTAGATAGTAAATAAGCGTTAGATCCCCAAAAAATCAAATCCAAGAGCTGGCCATTAACATTTACAACATCATTGATCTGATATAAACCCAAGTACCCAATAATATCCGACAGGACCGTGGCCGCCTGAATAGAAGCAGGGGTAGTGAGTGAATTGGCCCGAAAACTCGAAGCAAAATCCTCAGCAATCCAAGAAAGTCCAGGAAGGTTGAAATCACCAATTAACAAAAACTCAGAACCCGAAAAGCCAGACTGAACCTCGAAAATAGTATCACGTAACTGCTCATAGCGGAGAATAGGACTATGTGGTGGCAAATAAAAACCCCCCACAATAGGACTGGTAGAAAAAATCCGAATCCTAACAAAAAGTTGCTCCAGTACTGTGACCGAGATATCGACTCGCGAAGAGACAATCCTCTTATGAATAGCTATCAGTACTCCCCCACCTCTTTTGAAATCACTTGTACTAGAGGATTGATCACATCGGTAGACAACATAATCCGAAAGCCCAAGTTCAGCATCAAATATACCATCATGTAACCAAGTCTCCGTAAGAATTATAACGTCGTAAACAATGTGTGACAGAAACAACGACTCCCTTAATAACGACAATTTAGTCCGTAAACCCCTTACATTCTGTACATAAAAACTTAATTCAAACCGATGCCGATCGACGAAGCCCGTGCCTGCCCGTTTCCCTTCTCTATAATCTTCAGAGTACCTGAAATATACTTGATAGTCAAATTCTTCTCACCACTTCTGATCCTTTCGTCAAGAACTGCGCGAAGATTTCTGAGGTATTCCCGCTGAGAAATAGTCAAATCAGATCTAGCCAAAAAATTATGTCGCATTAAAAATTGCCTATTCCTGAAAAGAGAGCGCGCATCACTCTCAGTATCGAAACAGAGCTTCAATGGGCGTGGTCTGGAATCCAATCCTACTTTTCCAAGACGGAAAGCGGAACGAGCCAAGATAGAAGGTGAAGTGGATGCCAGCGCATTATTAATAAATTCCAAATCCTTATCCGGCTCAACATTTTCAGGAACATTCAACAGTATAACATTACCAGCACGACGAATTCGCTCAGTAATCTCACGGTGCATCAATTCAGTATCCACGACAGGGTCCTTACTCACCGACGATTCAATCGATTTCACTCGCTCCTCATGATTCTGGTCACTTTAGCTACTTGTTGTTGGAGAGCCGTAACAGTATCGGTGATCGAGCTTATCTCCGCTTTGACTCGTGAAAACAACGCTTCATGTGTTCCGTAAATGACTTCGGAAATCATATCACGAAGTATGTCGATAGATACCAAAGCATTAGAGTTTGAAGTCGTTTGATTTGGTAAAGAAACACTCTGGCCCGAGAAATTCGACATTCCACAGCACTTCGAAAAACCACTGTTTGATAAGGTCCGTTGTTGCCTGGCACACCCGGAATGATAAGGTGCCGAACATCGAGGGCAAGGCGTGATTTTTGATGAAGTAACAAAAACCTTATCGCATGCTCTGCATCTCATGTCGTTAGAATCCATGTTTAACCACTATTATTAAAGTCCGCAATTCAACGTAAATGACGAAGGAAATGATCAAACTGTTATTTTGGCGCAAATTGCTTGACTTACTCCTCTTTCAGCCGGGAACAACGCGCCAAAACAGTAAACTAGTGTAAGTAAAAAAAAAAAAAAAGAAAACCACTAGATCTGGCGTCAGTCACAGTCGCGAAATTGTTAATCAGTAAGACCGGCCGAGAGAGGACAATAAAAATAACTATATTAACCGAAAAGTCGATAAACCAAATAAGCAATGTGAGCGGAGCGATCGAGACACGTCCGATCGCTTCAGTGGCTCGATGATAACTCTGGATAAAAATGGAAACTTATGTCAACGATACTTTTTTTAAATGTAAAATTGATTTATATATTAAGCAATAATTAAAAACTGAAATCGGATCCTCCTGAATAACGTACATTTATTTTTTTTTAACATTTTTTACTATTTCAATAAAAAATATTCTTGTTAGAAAAAAATTGAAAATTATTTTATAATGTTTCTTAATATGAAAAAATTCCTGAAACATCACTTATTACTTTTTAATATCAACAACACATTCATGAAATTAAGTTATATACCTATTAATCGATTCTGTATGACAGTAGTCAACAACAGCAAATAGGTATTTATTATCATGAAGTAATATGCAAAAGAGATAGATACGTATCGAGTTGATCAATATCTGTATATGACAGGCTCAGAGCAAAAGTGAAACAAGAATGAACAGAAAATATTGATTTTCCTATCTATCTGACTCTAACTTGTTTCACTTTTTCTCTGAGCCTGTCATATTTAATACAATAATAAAAAATTTACTTCAATTATTGTGCATCAAGATTGTGGAAGTATGAGACTTGTGAATGAGAAAAGTGATTTTTGATATATATTTATATATATATAATATAATAATATAATATATAACCATTACTTTTATTTTCATCAAATGGTTCTTCGTCGCTAGCGGATTCTGATTTTTTTCGTTTGTTTATCATTCCCAGCTCTCGGCAGTCTTCAAGTTTGTTCGGTAGAAGTCAGAACTTTCCTTTTGATATTTTTTGGGAAGGACCTTCTGTTTCAGGCGCAACATAGTACATTGGGATAGATTCTTCTGGAAATATGTCCTTGACTTCATCAGCGAGTTTTTTTAGATCGTGATTATAAAGTTTGGAGCTACAAAAAATGAAAAATAGTATAAGGTTCGTTTGAACATTTTTATCCGTGAATTGTTGACCTTGAAATGTCGTACTTACATTGTTTTATCTGTGTTGAAATTTTTGAACATCAAAGTACTTATAACCAATTCAGTTAACTTCCTTCGTTTCGATTCATTGAGAGTATTTTGACATTTTTAATATTTCAGAATCAGTAATCCGTCAAGATTACTCTCCAAAATGTTGTATACAGCCCCCTATTCAGATAATAATCATTTCAATGTAACGTTTCATTTTTAACGGAGAATAGTTATAGTAAAATTAGGTTTATTTTATCTCACCGTCGAGATTAAACTAATAGAGATGAATTAAACGCCCTTTCGTAGAATTCGTTTCATTAATAGTAGCAGTAGTAGTTGAGTGTAAAAAAAGTCAGTACTATCGCTAAGTGACCCTGAAAAAGTGACTTTAGTAACTATTTCTGCAAATATCTTCACTTAATATTTTAATTCTTTATGATAAATAATCATTCGCCTTGTAAAGTTTTCTTCAATTTTTCATAATAATTACCAGTACATATTAAAGAAAATAATTATTTTCAATATTTATTATTATTAAATAAGTATAATCATTTATAGCTATTTATCATGAACACATAATTATTATAATCATGTTATATATTACAGTCACATAATATGATGCAATGTACACATTACAACATAATCATTTCAATTTATTCATAATAATCAGTAAAATGTTATTATCAATAACATTTATATTGTTAATAAAAAATCGATTACACGTTCTACAAGTTATACATAAAATTATATTATACAATTAGTAATGTAATTATAAATAAATCATAAAATCATCTATTCTATATAATTGATATAATTATACTATATGTTAAAGACACATATTATAAACAGTATCGTTAATAGTAATATCTGAAATTATGCATGATTGACATTATTATTAAATTTGTTACTTCAACTTATATTTTCAATTTTTGAGAATATAATTTACTTGATCCATGCCTTCGTTATTATATTTATAAATACATATTGCAGTAAAAATACTATTTCATACATCTTACAATAATAAATTATAATGACAATATATCATGATCATAGTAGCATAATATGAACTATTATCAGCTTATAAAAATGTGACATTTAAATAATACTGAATGATATCTAGTTACATGCATATTGTTAAAAAAATATCATTAATAAAAACTGAATATTACTCAAAGGTTATTGAACCAAAAAATTGTTATTACTCCTACACTCAATAATTATAAAAATGTAATATCAAAATACAAAGTGGAAATTTCTGTAGAATATGCTTAAGTTCATTTTAATTGTAGAGCGTAGAATGACGCACTCAATATATTAGATAAATAAAATGAATTCCACGAAATTTGTTATTTTACTCATGAATCCGTAACATTTTCAAAAGCCAAATTCGATATGTCCCAGAAAATACTTCAAACGTACATATGGTATAAGTTTAGTAAGAACACAATAAATTTCAAAATAGAATAATTTTTAATGTGAAAACTGTACATACCTTTTCATATTTATTACATTCAGAATCCTGCCTTTGCCTCTTATTCCTGCTTTCATTGACTGGTGATTGGATGCATAAAACTTTTGGGCCGCTTGTAACTTGAAAATTTCCAGCACTCTTGTTTCTTGAATGATCTATTACTGTGGACTCCTGGCCATCATCACTGACAACCGTATTCTAAACACTTATATTTCAGTATCTTTATCTGTCCTTGAGTCCAACTATAGAAAATAAAAACAAAACAAAAATTAACCTAACAGTTGTGCTAAAAATCGTAGCAAAGAATTATCACACAATATCTTCAGTTTTTGATAAGAGTGAACATGTTTTCGTTTAGGGTTACTCTCATTAAGAAAGTGTGATATTGAGGCTCTAGAGGCTCTAAAGGTAAGTCTAACATTTTCAGTATTACAAGTTTAATAATCTTTACATCAATTTTGCTGTGTCTATTGACCCTCAAATCGAAGAAATGAATAATACAAATGAGCCATTCTCACCTCTTGTGGCAGTTCAGCTTCTAGCTTAAGTTGGTTCTCTTCAAGATTTTTTATTTTATCCAAAAACAGTATTTGGTTTCCCACGAACGGAATCAGCAAGTCCACATATTTTTGAATCTTTGAAAATTTCACAATGTTGCACTCCTTGATTCGTTGATCTGAAAAATTAAAAATATGATAAATATACTATAGTTATGAAGGTCAATCACAAAAAAAAACAGATATAAACATTAATTATTTTATTTTTCCTTTCACACATTCTTTGGTACGATGACAAGATTAATTTTTTTAATACCAAAACGACACCACCTTTCTTAATAATACTTGCGCAATAGACAAGAGTCAGCAGGTAGTAAAAAATTAATGAAAAAAGAAGGAAAGGAAACGGCTGGAAAAAAAAGAATGAAAAAAAAAAAACTTTCCATCTAGAAATTTTTGCTTCAGATCGAATAATTTCCAGACTGTTTTCTTATAGCTATTACCATTCACCGGTGTTTGAATCGTAAGATTACTGATTTCTTCATTGAAAAATGTCATATTTGAGCAGTTCAGATGACGAAATTTTGAAATTCTAAAAATTACGAATTTTTAAACTTCGAAATAGACCTATTCGAAATAGAATAGAATATTGCAATTACTTCAAGTATTCATGCATTCATATATTCAAATTCTACTACTCCAAAAATGTCACTTAGGTTTTATATTTTTATTGTTCGATAAAAAAAGGGGGAGAAAAAAATGCTTGGACAGCACTTCCAGCCTTCGTTCCAGGATCATTTCAGGACAAATCGAAATCCTGGGACAATCCTAGGAGAAGTGTGCTGTCTGCGCGTCTACAGTTCTTCAACTCTGGGTTTTAATTCGGATCGTGATTTTAGAACTTATATTAATTATAATTTTTTAAAATGTCCCAGATTTCAATTTCTCAAAATCTTATCGAAAAAAAACCATTAAAAACATGAAAATAAAAACTTCAAAAAGTAACATGATTGCTTTAACTAGGACGATCGTAAATGTTAGTTCATGATCATGAAATTAGAATGACAAGTTTTTAAACTGCGCATTAAACAGTTACTTCATATTCAGTTTTTTCTTTCGATTTTTCCAGGATTTTCGTAAGTCAAAATTTACAATTGAGAGCTATGGGTCCCTGAAATTTCTTAACTCTAAAAAAAAGTTCACGAATGATTTAATAATTAAAATGAAACTTTAGTATCAGTATTAAAAGATGGTAACATTTTGAAGTAGACCAATTTTTAGTTTCATATGATGTTAATATCAAAACAATGAATATATAATAATCTTTGAAAGTATATAGATCAATTTTTATACATTTGAAGGCTCTAAATTTCAATTCTTTGATTTTTAAAATACAATTTTTTGGCTCTCAAGCAAAAAAAATTGTACGAAAATGCACAAACATGTTTATGTAGAGTACAAGTAAACTTGTAAACTTGTACAAGTTTACAAGAAAAATACTGTTTATGCAACTTTCATTTTATAATTTGTGAATTCTGTAATATAAATGTAATTTTACCGCTGGTACTGAAAAATCGTGGTATTTCTGAGTCACCCAATTTTTTATTTCAAATGTTGTTAATTTCATAGTTTAATTAATGTTTAGAGAATCAAGTTCTGTAACTGCAAATAATTAGATTTTAATTTGTGAATGGAATGAGGCACGACTACTAAATTCGAGAAATTCCGAGCAAAATTTTCTTCATGAAATATAATGACATTCAAAGAGCTGGCGGTCAAAAGGAGCTATGTGAAATATATCATAAGGCTAACTATATTGCAAAACTCGTAAAAAATATTATGTTTGTGGACATAGGTACACACTAGGTTTTGACCACCAGCCATTTGTTTCACTTGTCAATAATTTCAACGCTTAAGTTACTTAAAATTACAAGAGAATAAAAGATTACATTGAACATATTCACAAAGAAATCACTATGTTACATTTCAATGAAGTTTCTAGTTCGTACGACACAAATATAACTTACAACTAATTTGTACAAATATAACATTCTATACGTTAGAGAATTTACAAATTTGTCAGTGTAACTTTAGATGATCCTTATCAAAGATCTTCAAAAAGGCTTTTTGTCCATTTTTTAGCAATGAAATTTCTAGCCATTGAGCACAACATAAATTTTTTGTAATTAAAGTAAGATTTGCACGCATCTTGTTTATCTTAGCTTACACTCTCTCCTTATTTAATTAGTATTTCTGAAATTTTGATTTTTTGAGCCAAATCAAATGTTTTATCATTTTATTCAGATGATTTTTGATACATTAATGTAATTGGTTTATCAATAATGAAAAGGTTCTGATTTTTATTAATCCGACGTCGGCAACTGTTAAAAATATCACCATCGAGATTTGTCGAAATATTTATCTTGTCGCTTCAGAGGGCCAAGATATGCAGGCGAAAAGCTTAAATGTTAAAAAACATTTTGATTAACAGTAAGACAAAGTAATGTTGTTTATTTGGCTCCAAGAAATCAAACTATCAAATGAAGGTTTGTTTTAAAAATTATAAAATAGGGATTCCTACTTATACAAATTCAACAATATTTACTCTTTTAAGCGCACTGAATGTTGTATAGGAACTTGGTCAAGTGTTATACTTTAATTTTGACGTTTTTATTATCTATATTTATTATTATACTTTTTATTATATATATTTATAATAACTTTTCAAGTTTCAACATGGTAATCGACTGTTAGTTATGTAGATAAACTGAAACTTACAGAGCTTTATAAGGCTATTATTTTGCTATGGGAATAATGGCATTATTTATAAAATGTCATCCAAAGTATTGTTCCCTGTGAATCTCGCAAGCCGATTGCATAACGTGTTTGCTTTTGTTTTTTTCGATTTCATTCTGCTGCGGTATACATCATCGTATATTACAAAGAACCTCATCTGCACGAACTCGAAAAAAGAAGCACAGGAATCGGGGTAAAGCCGGTTGAATATGAAAAAATATTCAACTAGAACTACTAAGGCGTCGAGCACATCTTCGAATCCAACCATTAAGACCTGGTCTATTGCAGGAAAATAAGTTTTTTTGTCCACTTCATCTGATTCTGGAATCATTAAAAATCAGAATTAATAAATAAATAAAATAAATAAAAATTAATCAGAAAAAAAGATGTCTTAAGTATTCTGACTCAGTTATTAATACGATTTGTTGGAAAAAATCACAAAATATCAACTTCCTCCTAACGTATATTTTTGACATTTCCGAGATTAGTACAGCAGACATCGAGTTATTATAATACTATTTTCAACAACTATCTGCCACAAAACTGCATCGTGGACCAACACTAGTCGTTAAGCTATTGTGAATGATAAAAATTAGGGCGGAGTTTTGGATAATTGAAGAAAAATCTCCAGGGGGTTGCAAAGTCATTATAAGGAGATTCTGAGACAAGTCTGCAGAATTACATCGCATTTCTCAGGGGAATATATTGTTAAAAAAGAAATTTTTTTATTATTTCATGTTCGAACTTACCGACAACAACAATGCATGGGTGATCCACCGGAACATTCACGTTGTTCACATCGAAAGGAGCCTGAAACAGAGAATAATACATAGTTTAGAATAGCCAATGTCTAATGATTGTCATTGCTAACTTACTTTTGTTGTGTGGAATATAAGGCCGATGTCTTCTTGGAAATGCTGGAAGATGACATGCAAAGCCTTCATATTATTTTTCGTTTTAAGTATTTGCTGTTCGGTGAGAAATCTTTTGGCAAGTCCATACGCCAAAAGCTGGGGAACATCCTCACGAATTCTCGTTCTTGCAAATTCGTGATCAACATCGGTCAGCATTTGGAAATAGATGTTGAGGAAATTTAAGTTAATTATAATTGGCCATGAATCTTGAATGCGTTGAATCATAGATCGCTGAGAGCTAGTTGTAAGAGAGTTGATAAAAACACGTTGTGATGCATACGTTGTTTTGAATGTTTCAACAATTTCTGCATACATGGCTTCATCGTTAAATTCGTAATTTGCGTAGTTTTTTAGGTGCATCCTCTTCTGTTCTTGGGAATCAGGTGTTTCTCCTGCTGGTAAATTGTCCGGTTGCCACATTGAGCATCCTGCTTTTTTGGAAGCGATTTCCCTCTGTTTCTTAAGAGGGATCTGAAGTTTTGTCGCTAAAGATTCCGAGGTTCTATTACAGTATTCAATTCGCCGTCGCAATCTTGTCACAATGTTGTAAGTACCAATGAGTCCTTTCTTGCAAGTTTTTCTTTCATCTCCGAAAGTTTTTGGATATTTTGTAGCCATTTCTAATCCAACTTTTGTGAGGACTTTCATTGGAACATATCTACCATGGATGCGCAATTCGTCAACGACTCTCCAGACGACAGTTTTCAATATTTTTTCTGTTTTTTTCTCATTTTCTAAATCTTCAAGTGTTTTCGGGTCTATACTCATCCATGGGACCTTAAATGTATTCCATGCGTTATTTTCTTGAGGAGATACTGCAAAAGTGGCCCTATCCCCAGTTGTTGAAGTTGTACTGTTATTCGTCGTGGATACAGGTATGCCATAGTGGCTGTCATTCCTGGACAAATTTCTTTCGAGGTCATCGATGTCGATGACGTTTTCCGAATTTGCACTTGTGGAAGGTTGTCCGGCTAGATCAAATTTTGGGGTATGTAGGATTCAGGATTTCAGGATTTAGATGAATTTCGTTTCAGGATTTAGATGAATACTGCGATCTCGCTCAACTTCTTCCCAGGCATCGAGAGGGGTCAAGTAAATGAAGACCTCTTTTTGAAAGTGTATTAAAATCTTATCCGCATCAAAGTCTGTACCATCCTTCTCAAGGGCCAATTGAGCTTTTTCGCGAGGTAACTTTAATATTTTGCTGGCGTGATCTAATGTTGTAATGTGATGTAATCTTTTTTTTCCCGTGAAGCGGTCCAAACCTTAAAGATGATGCTCATCTGAAAAATAATCAGAAATCGCATTCTACAATGAATCTGCTGAATATGTTTATTAAAGTATACGATACATCTAAAAATATTGAGAAAGCAACCCTTGAAAATTTTTTTTTTCGTACAATGGTCAGCATTATGAACAATTGTATTAAGCCAATCATCACTAAATCTGACAAACTAGTAGGTTAGTTTTACTTGGATAATAATTGTTGTTTCCTTTCATGTTTTCCAGCATTTTTCTCTGAGAAATGAGTCAAGTCGAGGGTTAAGCAATATATGTATGATTCATCCGAAAAATAAAGAAGCATACATTACTGGAATTTTGAGGATGGCGAAAATTGTTGTACCGGAACTTTAAAATACTTGAGTTTGAAAGAACCAAAATTATTACTTGAGAAACTTTTATTTGAGTTTTATGAAACTGTACGCGAATTCCGTTTTGAATCATACGACGTTCTACAAACTTCACATTATGTAGTACATTTTCTAATAAAACACAGTTGTACTACATTCAAAATTTAATAACAAATATAATATTAGCTGTTCATATTTTTGTCACATTCACAGAATGCAAACGAATTTCTGGTACTACTCACTTATTGTCTACAGTATTTGATCCAACGGTTCATACTGCATTGTGTAAATCCGTGTAGAACTTATTTCAGATTCAAACAAAGGATCAGGTAAGAGCAAAGAGGAGTATGGATGAAGGGAAAGGCACTCTGAATTTGTTCTATCATGATACTTGACTTCTTCAAAAACTCCTACTTCAGGTACATGAATGATTTCCCGCATGTTACTAAGGAAAAAAATGTTTTTCAAATCGCTAGTCACCAGAATATTTTCGATTTTGCAAATGATAAAATTGCCGTAAATACTCTTCCCTACGCAAACAGACCAGGTTTTTTTGTAAGAAATGCCTCTAAAAGTTACTTCGGTCGAAGCGTATTTAATAATACTATTACATTGGATGCTGCATTCCGCGATGCGAGAAAGAATGAACCTATCAATTTGCAACGTCTCTATTCCGACAGGGATAGAAACTATGGCGATATCAAGATATTCATTTTCAAATAAACACTGCATTAGCTCGTGTTTTTCTGCGAGCATCTGAGGAACGTTTTTATACTTTCTATAATGCTCAATTAATTTTTTGAAATAACCGTGTTTGCTTTCAAATCGCAGAGTCCACAAATGCCTTAATGGTCTAAAATGCAAAATTAGGTCAAGATAATGAATAAGAAATTCATGCTCGGCACGTAATTTATGGGTAGAAAAGCAGCGCATTCGCAAATCAAGTATTCTCTTATTGTTGTTCCAAGTACTTCAATTTGACCAGCCCCCAATGAAAGAGCACAAGCGATTGAGCATATTTCTCGTAATTTTATGACCATCTTCCAGACATCATCATCAAAATTTTTCACGCAGTCTGCCACAATGATAGGAAAAATTAAAAGCAGTCTCCGCATTTCACTGGCAGTTCCTGTCAGCTTGGAAGCTTTTTTTTCACTGGCGGAATAAATTCATGTTTTTCTAAAAATTGTACGTCGTTCATTCGGAAGTTAAGAAGCCCTAGCCGAAACCAGCGACGTTCAACAAAATAACGAATCGCCATAAACAAATCGTGAGGAACGATTCCTTCGAACAAATCATGAGCTAGGCAAGGTGGTAGACCTGGATTGCAGACGTGATAATGCTTTAAAGCATTTAATGGAGATGAAGATTTGATGCCTTTTATTATTTGGCCAGTTCGAAGAGCTTCATGAGCACACTCGTTGTAGTTTTCAACCGTTCAAGAAACCGCATGTGCAAAAGAATTTGTATGAAAGTCTTTTGAACTCTTTTCGCAATAACGGCACCAGTGTTTGGAAGAACCAAAATTTTCTGAGAAGCCTCCAATTTGATGGCTTCCCAAGTTGTCACCAAGTATTGCAACAAGGGTACGTACCCACCAATTTGCGATTTTCATTATTGCCCAAATCAACCGAAATTCCAGTCAACTCTAATTGAATTATATCGTTAATGAGTACGGAAAGAACTTCATCCCAACCAAATTGAGAAATGTGTTTTTCGTGACACAAAAGAACAAGTTTGATGTTTTCAGTTTTAGAGCGTAAATGAGGAGGCAAATTTCCTAAAATCATATAAATTCCTACCATTTTCTGCTTTGATTTTGACGAACCCAACGGATTGCACACCTCAAATGCGTCTTGAAAAAGAAGAATACGCAATGCTGATGGATTAGCTTCGAAGAAAGGATTGTTTTTTGTAATTGTTCCATCTGTTATGTCACTAAACGTCAAGTATTCTGAGTCATGTATACTTTCACAGCAAAATTTTTGGACAGTGTCAATACGTAACATTGTTCTTAACGTTTCCAAGAGTGGCACATAACTGTATCGACAGTCCGTTTCTTACCCAGCTTTGTTTCGCAAAGTGATACAAACAGGCTTGATGTATGAGAAAGATTCATTGTAATATTTATGTCGAGCGTGGGCGTTTCTTAAAGTACCATCCCACGTATCATGAGTTTTTTCAATGTCACTAAAGGCATTGGAATACATTTCGAGAATGTCAGATTGAATCTGCTCCGGTACAGCAGAGCTCGAAAGAGAGTTAATAAAATCTCTTTTACATTTCTTAGATGCAGCGTCAGTTGTGTTAACAACGTTTTGCAGTATAGGATCAGTAGCAAAATGCTTTGATTCAAGAGTTAAATACATATGGGCATACATCTGTTCTACCGATTCATTCTTAGATTTTTCATGAATAGTAAAAGGTACATGATTGTCATGATTGTCAAATAATAATTTGACTGGTGTTTTCTTCGTTTTCAAACGAAGATACATCGCGAAACGCAGCATGTGTAACAGTATTGACCGCTGGAACATCACTATTGTTCCATACAATTTCATCTTTCTCGGAGAAGACGATACGATGAATGGTTGAGAGATGAACCGAATAGGAATTATTATTTCTAAAAACTGGTCTATTCGGGCATATTGAACAAACAGCATTTTTCGGATTTTTTGTATGCAACTTATAATGTGAAATCAGTTGCCTAGAAGTTGCAAACTTCTGTTTACAATCACTATATTTGTATGTAACATTTTTTTCATTACTATGAGATCTTTGCAAATGACGTTGAAAACTTGCATAGTTTTTTAACAGCTTACAGCAATTTGTATACAACAAGGTATTGGAGAATTGTCTGATTTATGAGATTTTTGATGATAATTATATTTGTATATAATTTTAAATGACTGACGGCAGGTAGAACATTTAAACATTTTGTTTTATTTCGTGACAAAAATGATCTTTCTCAACACACTAAAGCTCCATAGAGCTCAAGTTTAACCACTTTGTTGAATAGAATATGCTTTCTTCGACTGTGTCAACAAGTTTTTGCAACATATTAGATTGCAACGTTCGACTTTGGCTTGTGTTCCGATACTGAGATTAATTGTAAAAACTTGTTAAAGTCGTTGAAAAACGTAATTTTTTTATTTTACATTGCTAAGTATCACAATATTAGGAACGTGAGCAGTACGAGTATGGATAATCTTCAATAAGTTATTATGGAAAATCACATCTGGAGCACAGCGTCAGAGCTGAAACATAACGTCGTATGTCAGCAATTAGTTAAGGTGCAACAGTTATAGGAAAAAAAAACCAAGAAAACGTCAATCAGTGTTGTAAAAGTAATATTAGTTTTTACAATATTTGGCATTTGGTCGTGTTTCAACGAAAGCCAATTTTTGCTTGATTGCCCTGGCGATCAGGTCTTACCGCTATTCAGTAGCCTTCGGTAAAAATTTATACTCAGTATTTAAACAATAGAAATATCCAAAGTAAACATATTTCGAAATCTTTATGTTAATTCATCTTATTTCGAGTGGATCGAAAGAAAAAAATTAGTTTGAAGGCTGAATATTAATCAGAACTCATTTGTCAATACTGGACTTGTTTTGACTATAGTATTGATCATGCGCGTAATCCATTTCGCATTAGGTTTTACCCGAATTCGAAAAGTTTGTTATTTTCAGCCGAAAATTCAAATCGATCATTAAATGCGATTTACTCGTCAAAAAATTAGAACATGCAAGTTTCGTTAATAAATAACGTCATTTTTAAATTCCAGAAGTCTATATAATGTATGAAAAATATAAAAAAATGACATAAAAAATTCTAGGCTCCAGTAGAAAATGTTCCTTTTCTTGTAATTCAATTTTTTTCTCTTAATTGTGCTCTTTTAAAAATTCCCAATGTGCACTTCTAAATTAAAAAAAATTCAATCGCACATTTATTATTTTTTATATATAAAAAGTACAAAAATATTCTTTAGCTTTCTGAAATAACATTAATTTTTATTAAACAAGGCATGGATTGAAAATAATTCATTTTCAGGAGTCAAGATTTCAAGAGTCAAGAGTATCTGTAGAATAAGTACAAGTTTAGTAAACCCTGAAAGTCTTAATTTTCGATTTCGAGACTTGTACTTATTCTACAGATACTCTTGACTCCTACAAATGAATTATTTTCAATCCATGCCTTGTTTGATAAAAAATAATGTCATTTCAGCAAACTTAGGAATATTCTTGTTATTTTAATACATAAAAAAAAAAAAATGTGTGATTGCATATCTCTTAATTTACAAGTGCACAGAAAATTTCAAAAGAGCAGTTAAGTAAAAAAAAATTTAATTAGAAGAAAAGGAACATTTTTAAATGGAGCCTAGAATTTTTTTATGTCAATCTTTTTATTTTATAAACATTACTGTTCTACTTCAACTAGTAGAATTTTATATATATGCATCATGCAAGAGCACAATCAAGTGAAAAAATTTGACAGAATTCAATAAATATATTTGCAAAATAATATTTACTATTCAACTCGGCTACCTGTATTATGTTGGTTTCTAGGCACTTTCATATAATTTTTCTGAATTCGCAATCTTTTGACAATTGTCAAATTCTTGCAGTGTCTGAATGTATCGAATTTAGTTCAGAATTTTTGGAAAACATGATTATTTTGTGCTGTAGAACTTACATTTCGTTTTGAGCTGCGGCTGCTCGCTTTTTGGAGTTTTTCGGACGCTGATAGATGCTGATCAGAGGCCAGAACACATAGATAGCGTGGCTAAAAATGAAGGTTAGAATATAGCGTGCAACCCGTATACGTATAAACTGAAGAAATAAGTAAAATGAAAATGCAAAATTTCATTTGGAAAATCAGTTGCTCACGTTTTTTTACCTGTGGTTGAACTCCGGGGTGTCTGGAGATGTGGCTATCAGCCTAGATCAGCCTAGATGAACGCATGAACACCGCACAACAAGAAATTCGCGCGCACTTGTCAATATTGTCGCACGCTTGCGATTTTTGTATGATCGACCGTGATTTTAGTATTCGTGCCCAAAAAATGATAGCTGACCGTGATTTAACTAGACGACTGCGAAATAGATGTCACTTGTTAAAATCACTGTGCTGGGCGTAGGTCGCTTCCTTATTCACGCCCAGTATAGGGAATTTGATGACGGCATACTAATTTCACAAGCGGGTTTGTAAAATCGCATCTCTGTGTACAGCGAATTGACTGGCCCTCTACGAATTTTGCGAGCATGTCCCGGTTTTCACAGAGCTCAGTACAGCAAACTTGGGCAAAATTTTTGTAACTTGGTCGCAATCCCACAAACTAATTTTTTACAGTGTACTCTCAGCGGTACTCTGATCGCTCTGATTGGCTCTGATATTCTACGATGACGACTGATGACGACGATGACTCGCGTGTTTTTGCAACCGCCATGTGCCATGCGCTTCATGTCAGGCTCGCGCAGTAACAAATTCGATGATGAATTATAGTTTTCGGTTTTCACTTAGTAAAAATACACGTCAGTGCTCCTGATGAATTCTTTAAAGACATTCAAAGAGGTTAAAATTATGTAATGTGTACAAAATTTTCCTCGGATAAATAAAGATTGACGTGATATGAACATAACTGATAATCAATCATTTGTTCATGTTATAATATATAATCTCCAAATAACTCCTACAAATTTTTTGCATCAGTTAAAGCATTCGCATTAGTTCAAGTCGTTAAATAATTATCCGTCACTCATCTTAAAATTTACGAATTCGAAAATTTTTAAGAATGTTCTTAAGAATATAACAAAATATTTTTGAAAAGGTTGGGTACAGTCAGGCATTCTTCAAACGTTGAATTTTGCAGTATATGTACCAAATATTTCTTTGGATGAAGCAAATCGTAATTTACAGTGAACTCAATTTTACCATATAGAGAAGAAATGAAACATTCATTAAAGCATAACAAAAAAATTTTTGCGAGGACACAACAATTGTTGACAGCGAAACAAAAAATTTGGTACAGCCTAGCATTCTGTATACGTCTAATCTTACAGTATACTAAATATTTTTTAGGGAAAAATAAATTGTATACTACAGCCAACCAAAATATGTCTACCAAATAATCATGCTACAGTGTAAAAACCCGAACTTTCAGTATAAGTTTTTGTGTTTTTATCTTGCAAAAAAGCCTCAAGTTCTTTTATTCAACCGACCTTCAACACAATATGACATCAACTCAAGGAAAAAATTTTTCAAGGTATAATATGCCAATATTAATAATGTAACGTGATTTTACTTAATGTTACTTGCATTCGCGACAATCTTATGTGCTCAAACATTGCTACCATATACAAAAGAAAAATTGAGTTATAATAAGTGAGATTTGAGAATTTGAGAATTTTTCAAAGTAGGAAAATTTTCTTTCGCTCTCCTGGTCGGGTTATGATACTCGAGCTCGAGGCTGCTGCTCGGTGCACGTAGAAAGACACGTAGAAACAAGACCGGTTGAGAGGAAGAGGGACGTGGAGAAAATTTTCTTTGAGTCTCGCATTAAAGGCAACAATAGACCCAGTGGCGTAGTAGAAAATTTTTTCGGGGCGCGGGGGGGGGAGGGGTTCTGAACAAAAAAGGTTGAATACCAAATTTCCTAAAAAAGCGTTGAAAACAATTTTAAAAAATTATTACAAATAAAGGAGGGGGGGGAGAATTTGTCTCCAAACCCTCTTTCCACGCCACTGAATAGACCCGCAGTTTTTTTCATAATTGTTTCAAAAAAGCTGAATTCTATAATTGTGACTCATGTTTGTTAAATTTTCGATTGTTCACTCTACATATTTTCCAAAAATATTAACAAATATTTTAAACAATGATAGCATTCAATCAAGACAACGAAATAGACAAAATGTGATAAAAAATATGAGAAAAGTAAAGAAATATAAGAAGAACACATAATGATCAATATAAAAGAAAATTAAATTATATTTTTGCCTAAACATATGGGTCATTCCAGGTCAGGTTTACACCCCCAATCACAGATATCATTGTTATATTTTTTTTTTTATGTTTTTCAAAATAAAAAAAAAATCGATACGTGTTTTTTGTTTGGTGTAAAAAAATTTTTGTACAGCTGTACAATTTTTTAAGTTCAAAACGAATTCGGCTCAAGACATGTAACAAGCATTTTTTAGTGCCTAGAACTCGAAAACGCTTATACTGAGACAAATTTGTCAAGAATTTAAAATGGTTCCTCGCTTCTTAAACATTCAAAATGTCGAAGGAAAAATTTGTTAAAACATTTTCTTCGTAACAAAATTTGAACATTAGTAAACAAATTGAAACTGCAAAAATATATTAGTAAAATTTTAATGTTTATTTTCACCGTTGGAATCCTTGAAAAAAAACCAAGCAAAAAAAGTTTGGTTTAGAGTGGCTTCCAAAGTAGTTCAAAGTAGTATAGGGCACCAAAGTGCGACGCGCGTGACCCGCGCGAGCTGCGCGCTTTGTGCCGCGGCGACATCTCGATAAATGCACGGTGTTGCTGTGAGACAAAGTTAATATCAATAACGCTGTGTGCCGAACACAACTATAAAAATTACAAAAAACGAAACCTTTCTAGAACGATTAGTGATAACCCCCTAAATACTTCCTTACGTTTTTTCAAGATTAGCCCCCGTTTTCGTGAAATGAATTAAATAAATTTTTTCTTAAGAACATGCTCTAAATCACGTAATATTGATCCTATTTTCTCGAATGAAAGACGATTTGTGTCCTCTAATTACCCTGTTTACATTTCTGCGATAAAATATGTCGAAATCTGTATGTGAAACATTTTGTAAATGCGCTCAATGAGTCTTCATTAATCCTTTTTAAAAGTCCCGTTACTTCCGTTTTATCAATGGCTTCGACATCCGAATTAGTCACACGCGATTCCATAACTTTTCGGGTGCAGATTTCGACATATTTTACCGCAGAGATGTAAACAGGGTAATTTGAGAACACAAATGGTCTTTTGTTCAGGAAAGAAGGACAAATATTACCCCTAGCCAACGCGGTGATATCGATTTGCTATCAACTTTGGTAGCAAACCGATAGCAAGTCAATAGTCGATCGGTAGCAAGTTGATAGCAAGTCGATAGCATAAGGGCAAAAAGCTTCATTTTTCACAGATAATACCTACAATGTTGAAGAAAACACTCTTAATATCCTTTTCGTGAATTATCCTAATTATTTTCACGAATTTAGACATGATTATGAGCATTGATTTTATTTTATTTCTCACCGACTTCATTATCGTAGAAAATACATAAATCATGCTTAAATTCGTAAAAATTAGAAGAACAATTTATAGAAAGGCTGCTTAGAGTGTTTTTTTGGCATTGTAAGTATTATCTACAAAAAATAAAGCTTTTTCCTCTCATAGTATCGACTATGAGAGGAACTTATCTCTTGATGAGAGGACTATATCAACTTGCTACCGATCTGCTATCGACTGCATTCGGTTTGCTATTATAAAGTTGATAGCAAATCGATATCACCGCGTTTGCAAAGGACGTGAATAAGAGCATGTATTCAAAACAAATTTATTTGATTAATTTAACGAAAACGAGGGCAAATTTTGAAAAAACGTGTGAAGGAAGTATTTAGGGTGTGATTACCAATCGTTCTAGACAAGTTTTGTTTTTTTGTAATTTTGAGGTCACACAGCGTAATAAATAAAATATTCCTCGTTATGAATGTTTAAGAAAAATTTATTACCCTACCACGGATTGAAAAAACTTTTTTTCACGTTTTTAATTCAGCTATATATATACACGAAATTAGTAATGTCATTGCTCAGAATTATTCTAATCCTCGTTTTTTCTTCAAAATTAAAAAAAGAACCTACCATTCTTCATTACAAACTCAATTGTAAATAATTTGTAATACATACTTGCGGAAAAAAACGAAATGGCTGTAAAAATGCTCGAATCACGATTTGAATATAGTAAAACTCAATGTAACAAAAAAGTTGCATTATATTCAGCCACTGAACGAGTCAAGTTTTTCTATAAAAGTATACTTATTGTCTAATGAAGCAGATACTGTTTGCTTTTCGAAGAAAGAAAGCCCCAGAAAATCCAAATAGATACATGTATGCCGGATTTGTATTTGATTTTGAAAACTATTCGAATTTTACAATGTAATACTACCGTAGCATAATAAACAATTTTTAAGCATTCATTAAGAAGAATATTTCATTTATTATTGATATTAACCTTGTCTCACAGCAGTACCGTGCTTTTATCGAGATTTCGCCGCGGCTCAAAGCTCGCAGCTCGCGTGGGTCACGCGCGTCGCACTTTGGTGCCCTGTATCTTTTGAACTACATCGAAAGCCACTCTAAACCAAACTTTTTTTGATTTCTAGTATTTTTGCTTTTTTCTAGTATCCACAAAACCTTGAAGAATTCTATAGATTTCGAATATTTTTATAAAATGCTATATGTATAGATATTAAAAATTCGATGCTGAATAAGATTTCAATTTTGATCTATTTCAAGTGATTTCGTAGATTTATAAAACTAGACCAAATTTGCGCGCCCGTAAGGCGCGCGATTCAAAAATCATAATTTCGACAGAATTTAAAAAAAGTATATCAACTTTTAAAATAACTGACGGTTGAATAGCAGTTTCGAGCAGACTGATCTGGTTTGGTTAGTGAGCAAATGTTGCTGCTGACAATTAGAATATTTCATTTTTTATCATCTGCGTAGAGCGCGCTTGAGTTTTGCTCGAGAGGTTGTTGATTTGCTGAAAGCATCATTAAATTTATTAGCGATCGAACTATACAATAAATTCTGATGATTGTATTTAAAATATGGAAAAATTGCATTACGCAAATAAGTTAGCCAAATAAATATTTTATCATCAATCAATAGTTTGTTATTTTCGCAAAATTTAAATTGAATCAGATCTGTCAAAGCTGTTTTGTTGGGCACGTATTTTATCATGGTGAAAAAATGATTTTACATTATTTCAATATACATAGAGCGAACAACAAATTATTATAAGTTTACCAAGATTAGTGGAATAATTTCCATCACGTGTAGAAATTACCATTGGGAAAAATTCCATTCAGGGTACACGTTAAAAACTTCAATATACTTTCATGGAAAATTTACTAAACTTTTACAGTGTAGCAACAGATAAGATGTCCTTGAAAAAATTCTTTCACAATTTTTTACCTTACCTGAACCTGAAGACAGACTGGCTGGAACAACTTCTTTTGTACAAAAATAGTAAGAAAAAGTAGTATGATTTTACTGATAAACGGTTGTGAACATATTACGTTACGCAGCTTGTGACTTTTTGACCGCTCTCCCCTATTCCTGATTTATTGCCACAAATCGTTCTTACCCCCGTCCCCCAGTAATGTTAAAAATTAAAATATTTATCGTATTTGCGTACTTACTTTAAGTTACGTAATAATGTGATAAAATAAAGTCGATCCCTGCCTCCTCCACAATCGTAACACTTCGTAAAGAAGGGCCCTCCCACTATCCTCCTGGAACGTTACATAATATGTGAACATCCCCTGAAGAATTTTCATTTTGTAATGCCAGATCTTTCTTTCCAGGTCCAAATACATGGGAGTGTTTCCCATAGTTCTAGCAGTATTTCCTCAGTGTACAGGCATTAATGAAAAGTTTATAGGAAAAAACAAATGAATATGCCCGATACACCAAAATTCATATAAACTATAGAAATAACCGCTAAATAATTTTCCTAGTGTAGTTCTTACTAAAAATGTAGCAATACTTTTTAATTTCAGGAAACAAACCTCCATGCGAAGGAATTTCTAACTTTTGGAAAAAGCCCCTCTATGGCATTGGCCTCCGTAAAGCCGAGTTACAATGCACTTTAATGTTTTTTCATTAAAAATCCATGTAACTAAACATTTTTTTACAAATCACACGCAAACACATTTCATTGCAAATGAAGCAAGTCAGTCCTAACAACGGAATCGACTGCGAGGAACGTCGTTATTTGAACTCCTTTAACTTTGATGACATTGAGGTAATGTGCAATGAGGAAAACCATAATAGTTGAAATTTTTGCAGTTTTATAACTGTCATGTCTCAGTTTTCACTCAAATATTAAATCGTGTTCTCTTATACTAATTTATTACTGTTTTTCTACATATTCACTATTTACATTTTTGAATCTTTTTTTGTTACAGATTGATACACCATCTACAAGATTGAAATTGTTAGAAGACACTGTCAATGAGAGGAAAACTTTCATCTATCAAAAAGAGGTAGTGAAGGAAAAAGAAAATACTCCTAAAGACAATCGGAGCAAAATATTCGATGGAAAATTCCGTTGAAATACCGTTGAAAAAGCAGAGCTAAGTTTTGTTTCCATTATTTAATTTAAATTTTGTATTTTCAGAACTGTCATGTTTCAGTTTTTACTCAAAAATTTGAATGTTTTCTCTAATACTGATTCATTACTCTTTTTATAAACATCTACTATTTACATTTTCGTGTCTTCTTTTTTGTTTCAGAATGACAAACCACCTCAGAAACTGAAACTATCAGATTACAATGTCGATAGGAGGGAAACTTCTATCGATCAACAATCTGCTACAGAAGAGGTAGTGAAGGACAAGGAAAATACTTCTGAACACGATCAATCCAGAACATTTGATCAAAAATGGAGTGTCATTGAAAAAGCAGGAGTAGGTTTTTTCCATGAACACAAATTATCCTCACATAACAATTTAATTAACACCCGCCCAAGTTTAATGCAAGTATTTGGCGATCTCATCGAGATATCATGAGATGTTTTAGTTCGAGACACCTGGAAATATATTCACTTCTCAACGAAACTTTTTTGTTTTACCGAAAATGCTCGAATGAGCATGAGAATGACTCGCTTAACTTGTGTTACTGGTTTTTTAAATAAATTATTTATCAAGAGTTGTACTTTGAATGTTTAACTTCAAATGTTCAACCACTTAAAATGTCAATCCTTTTATATGAAAACACTCTGCTTTTGAATATAAGGTTTACAAAAATATATATTTTCTGTGCAGGTCGATTATACTGAGCTTTACGATGGGGTTAAAGTGGAGACGTCATGCCTCGCAAATTGCTCAAGAGAGTCACTCGCTAAATTAACAAACGATGTCATCTCGGTTGTTTTCACCCCTCAACAATTGGCGTCAAATACTTTGACAGGACATTGTTCGTCGAACTCAGGAAATCAACCAACGAAAGGACGCCTGTGGTCGAAGGGTGTAGAAGCTATCATTGTTCGTAAGTTTACGTCATAAAATTTTCCTTGCTTGCAGCCTTCACCGACGGAGACCGGCTTCGCACTCTGCCCTGCTTCATTTTTTACCTCTTTAATGACACAGAATATTCTATGAATATACTAGGAATATTTCCAAAAAAATTCTGAGAATATACTAATGTCCAAATAGTTCCCCATAAGACCAACGTTAAGAGGAATATTCTGGGGATACACATAATCTTCAGAGGACGAGAACATTCCACATAAAATTTTGCAGTTTTCCATTGGAGTAAACGAATGATACTGCCTAGCATTTTTTATCGTGATCGCTTTTTTCAATCATAGAAGTCCTACATCATACCCGGCGTAAGTAGAAAAATCAAATTTCATGTTTTGAAAAAATTTTTTAGCCCATTCGAACATAGTTTTGCGTGTCGTGATATCTGCATGCCAAAGGCTTCCTTTACGAGCATCATAATTTTGTAATTATTTCAGAATTCAGAAGCCCGACGCCGTTACTGTGAATTTGTTCAATAAAAAATGATAGCATTGATGGTGATTAAAATGTTAAAAAAATTTTTTTTTTTTCGATGGAGCCAGTGGAACGATTCAAAAAGAAATATAATTTTGCGAATATTGTCCAATGAAGCAATGATTTCGGTGTCCAAATTAAGTGACATTTTTTCGCCACATCACATTGTAAGGGGGCTTGGCGGTATTGGCGGTCCCGACGAAAGATTGGCTCGTAATGCAAGCCTTCAGCATGCTGATGTGTCACAACTCCCAAAACAATGTTCGGGTGTGCTAGACGATTTTTTCAAATCGTTTCAAAAAAGCGATAACGATAAAAAGTACAAGGCAGTATCATTCGTTTATTCCAATGGAAAGCGGAAAAATTTTATGTAGAATGTTCTCGTCCTATGATGATGATGTGGAAGCGAAGGTTATGTAGCAGAATGTTTGTGAAAAAAATTCTGTATGAAATTTTTCATAATTGTGATAAACAAATACGAAAAAACTTCGAATATTTCATAATGTGTTATGAACTTCAAGTAAGTAGTGCTCTATCGGAAAGATGCTACGGCGCGCGAACACGGCTGGCGTATACTGATATTGGTTATATAATCCTTTCGTCAATTTTTGATTGCCAAATTCTTTCTAAACGCTATTTTCCTTTTAATCTAATGAAGAATCGAAATCGATTATTAACTTCCGAAAATGACATGGAGATCACATTTTTTTATTAATTTTTGAGCAACAATTGTTGTTGTCAACTTATAAATTTCATAACTCGATTAGAAAAAAAATTAGAAAAATTGCATTAAAAGTCGAAGAAATTCGTACAAAAATTTTACAAATCAGACAAGTAGTTGCTGAGATAAAAATTATTGAAAAAAAAGTTATTCAAAAATCTGATTGTTAACAACTCGCAAAAAAAAATTTTTGTTTTTTTTCCTTTCGCACAATTGATTTTTTCAGCAAACACAATCAAAAAATGAATACTTAGTGGAAATTGTAATTTTTACTTTTTGAAGTAATCCGTTTAAGAAATTCTGACCCCAATGCGTTCTCGTAAAAGAACGGCGAACGATACGGGTCGCGCCAAATTTGCCCATGTACCTGAGTTCATCAACGTACCGAGGGAATACGTGAATTATAACGATGTGTAGAGTTAAGGTTTGCCGAAACAGAAAAAAATACACCTAAACGTTCCTTCGGGTACAAGCGACATTGTCGCGTCACCAAGACCCGATAGTACGCATTCTTCTTCGAGCGAAGAAAAGAGTTTTCGCAGCGGGGAAAAGGACTCCGGGTCGACGAAAAAACCAAAAATTTCATGGAGTGCGGTTAAATTAAAGAAATTAAGAAAAGTGATCGTATTTTGAAGAGACTTTACGACGATCCCGCGCATAACGCTGGTTTCGCGGGAAAGCGTAGATTGATAGCAGTACCAGTGATAAATTAACAGTCGACGAAATTTGTCGATGGATCGAGTTGCGAGATTTTTACAACATGCACAAAATGGTTAGAAATAAATATCCGCCTAAACCTACAGTGTAAACAACATTGATGATTTTCGGGAAATAGATCTCTCAAATTTAAAAGCTCTGAAAGAGTATAATGACGTAATAACGTACGCATTAGCTGTTATCGACGTTTTTAGTAAAATGGCGTGGGTCGAACTGATGATGGATAAATCGTGCGCTAGCGTCGTAAAAGCGTATAGGAAAATTTTGTCGCGCTCCAAACCAAGATTTCCCGTTTACGTTCAATGTGACAGAGGTAAAGAATTTATAGGGCAACCGTTTCGAGAATTTTTAAAAAAACGAGACATAAAATTCCGTTTAGTCACGAGTCTCGACGTTAAGGCAGCAGTGGCCAAGAGATTGATTAGAACTCTTAAAGAGTGCATATGGGGCTACTTTACTCATATTGGTGGTAAAAGATACATTGATACAAATCGACCAACTCGTCTACAAATCGTTTCAAACAAGAGTTCGTCGATTCGTATAATAATGCGTTTCATTCGACTATAAAAATAGAACCTTACAATGTGACTTTGTACAACACTAGCTGAGTACGCGATATTTTGAAACAGAAATATCGAAATTCGTCATCCTTTGCGGTTAAATACGGCGTGGGCGACTACATAAGCATCAGTAACGGAAAAGTCGCCTTCCGAAAAAGGTACGAACGCGGTGACAGTTTGGAGGTATTTCGAATTTCCTCTATTTCGGCTCAACGATTACCCATGGTTTACGTTGTGGCTGACTTGACGGGGGAGGAAATCAAAGGTATTTTTTACGCTGAAGAGTTCTGCAGGGTCAGGCGCGCTTGTAAAAATTCTTTACGAATTGATAAAATTTTGAAAACCACGGGACGAGGAAGTGGAAAGCGAAATTTAGTCTGTTCGAAAGGATTATCAAAAATTTTTTTTACGTAGATATCCGCTAAAAATGAAAACAGATTTTTACATGACTCTGCCGAGCAACAACAGCGCTCAATATTTCCTGAAAAACACAATAACGCATTTTCAAACGCGATGTTCCCACGAATGGCGATTGATGAGCGAGTGGGTCGTCGGTCTGAGTGAAATTCAGTTTCCGCAAATGTTTACGCACGTACCGCGAAAAGTTCAGTCGCAATGGTATCAGATGGAAAAGAGGCGTACAGCGAAGAAAAAGTTTCTATAAAGTCCGGCGTGTATAAAAACATCGATGCGTTCTGAGCGAAGTTAGCAAAGTTTCGCCTACGAAAGGACATTTGTTTTTTGAACTCGACGTCGGTGGTCATGTCACTGAGCAAAAAATTTGCAATAAAAAATCGGAAATACCGAGCATCGTTTCTGCTCAAGTCCAGTTTTATGTAGAATAATGAAGTTCGATGAAACGTTCGTAAATTATACAATCATGTCACGCGAATCGTTCACGCGAACACTCGCCTTCGGTCTTTTTCATATACACGGATCTCTGCGAAACTCACGTGACGGGTGACGTTCAAACGCCGTTGTTACGCGTGGTACCAACGAATCTCGACAACTACTCGTACGGTAACATGAGATGACAAAGTTTCTCAGCACCAAAATACGTAAGCCTGTTAAAACCGAATTTTAAGACAATTGAGATCGATATAAGAGACGAATTGGAAAATCTACCTTCGTATACCATTCGATCACGGTAGATTGACCGTCACGTTACACTTCAAGAGAATCGATTAATGACATCGCCTTAAGACGATTATTTCACGGCTCAAATCAGAGGAGGAACTCGCGCGTACAGATTATTTGCGGGGTCGCCGAACTAAAAGGGCCACGGTATCGGGAGTTTTCTTGCTAGACTTTTCCGACGCGTAGTATTGTTTTTACGCCAGGGGGCAAACGACTTTGGTCGCGAAGCGCTAAAGCGGGTATGAACATTGCATCTGATGTCACTACGCGCAATATTCCTTTTAAGGAAGCGTTCAAAAGTCACATTAGCGAGTCGTCGATACTTTAAAAAGAAAAGCCGAATCAAAACTACTTAGCGGCTCAGGATATAAACTTTCAGAAAAAAAAGCTTCTCTAATCGTACGACGAGCTTATATTTTGCTGTCCCACGCAAAGGCGTTATCGCAGACTACCGCGAAATATCCTTTGACGAGAGCTAAAATCCGTCGCGATTCATCGAGGCGTGAACGGAGAAACTCTGGACAACGTTATCCTCGGACTGTTCTCGAAAAGAATAATTTTATGTTTTGTCAATCGCAAAGCTTACAATGGGGATTCGAAATGTAACCCGTTTAATTAGAAATATAACAAGATCAATTTTCTAACTCTATGCGTCGATGGGCAGCAGTGATATCGCGCGCTCTTCAACCGAAATTCAACGAAGATGGAAACGGTCTCTTCATAGATGCGTACCACACTTTATTTTCCGGGACAAAAATTTACTCTATAAAAGACGGAAACTGCGTATTTCAAGAAATGTACCCTCGAGGCTATTGTCTTGTTGCGTTCGATTTGACACCCGATTTATCAGCAAACAGTGACTCACACTGGAACCTCGTTAGACACGAAAGCGTACGCATCGAAGTTCGTTTCGACGAAGCGCTCATGGAAACTATAAATTGTATGATCTACGCCGAGTACGACAACGTCGCGGAAATCGACGCTGCTCGCCAAGTCATTGTAGACTTTAGCGGGTAAATAAAACGCGAGTTTTTGACTCGAGAGGGTCATTCTCAAAAACTTGCTCTTAAGACGACTCGCAAGACCTTCTCTTTTCGTCCTCCTTCCTTTCAACTGGTTCCCGTTCTATGCGTTCCTCTCGCACTACAATAGGTTGCGAGTCGTCTTAATGACCGCATTCGGCTTGAATACAGTCCAAATTTGGAAAGCCCTGTTTCTGTTGCCTGGGCCAACGAAAGGTGTTTACCCTGCCGACAAAACACCCATCCGCTGGACTCTACCTGCTGCATTCGTTTTCAATACCTATGGACACGCTCAACCAGGTCCACACTGGGTCGCCATCTACGTTAATTAAAATGGATACGGAACATATTTCGACAGCTTTGGATTCGGATCAATTGTCTCAAATCACAGAACCTGAATCAGGCACAACTGTCAATTCTTCGAATGGAACGATAAGCAACTTCAGGACGATACTTCCCAAGTATGCAGACATTATTGCATTATGTATTTACATTGTTAGTGTAACGGTATATTTCTTGATAGATTTCGCAATGTATTCAATGAAAATCTAGTCAAAAACGATTGAATTATTCACGAATGAGATTGACGATATCGTAAAACTTTGCACGTTATTCAAGAATGTAAACAGAAAAAAATTATTTTCAACTTTCGCGTAAGTTTGAGACCATAAAAAAAGGCGATAAAAAATATGTCATCAATAGCATATACGTTATAATAAACAAATAATAATAATATTATTAAGACTAATTTGAATACCCTCGTCGGAAAAAAATGTACTCTTTAGCAAGTGTAAGCATCAGATAAAAATATACATAGCCATTCACATACGTAAGATTTTGAAATCGAAGAAAAAATGTAAAAAATAAAATTTTACATTAGCATAAAACAGCCTTTTTATTGACTACACTCTACAAATAGTTTTTGAAATAATCGAATTGAATAAAATATTTTCGAATAAAACTGACTTCGAAGAATAAAAGATATTATACAAATAAATTTCGTACGCCTAATTATGCGTCATACATTTCATCCGTGGAAAAAAGCAACAGTCACGGAAAACTTCAGCGGCATGCACTTCCGTGAAAAAACCGTTAAATTCGAAGAAAATCGGAAACCCCCTTCCCTTCCCCCGCATTCCATGGCCGAGAGGATTCAGCGCTCCCCCGCCCCTCCCCAATGCGTGACGTCATCCGCGAGACTCGCGAGACACACTCCGCCCTCCCGCTCCCCCCTGCGTAACGTCACTAACGGCGCCCGGCCAGAGTGGCCCCATTACTACTGTTAAGTTATGTTAGGTTTAGTCAGGTCAGACCATTCTAAGCGAAATTAGGTTTTTCCACAGATTGAGGCTCTGCACACAGTAGATTGAGGCTACAAAGTAGCGTTTCTTATTACTATATATAATCATTAATTTTCAAGCCTAATTTTGAGGTTACGAAAACCCTGCCGTGATGGCGTCAAACGAACTTGTGATTCGGATTCAGCGACTCCAAAAACTTATAGTAACCATGGTCTGTTTATTCGTACTTTTTTTTTGGTGGAGCTGTGTAGTTAACGGAAAAATATACAAACGTATCTAGTGGCTGTAAAAAGTAGAAACGGGACGCTAGCTGTGAAAAGTCGAAAAAGCTTGTTGAACTTGAAGATGTAGAAATATAGCGCTCAGCTGTCAAAAGCGGCCAAGCATATTTCCACTTTTTACAGCCATATATACCTGTATACTTCATTAAAATAAAATCTAAAAAAAAGTGTGTGAGTGTAAAATCTCATGAGCGAAGTTGAACTTTTCACGGTGAACTGGTGCAAGTTTGATGAAACAAAAAGAGAGTTCATTCAATTCTCTGAAAAAAAACAACTAAAGAAACCATTCAAACCAAAGCATATACTGCATATAAAACTGTAGCTTCAAACTGATCAAATTAATATCGGAATTTTTATTTTCTTGCTTTCGTTTTACTAATAACCTTAAACCAACTTTCTAATTTGTTTTATTTAACTTGTCATTGAAAACACCCATTGTTTTGTTTTATAACTTTTGTAACATGTACAAATTAGTTTATGTTGTGTAATTCAACCAAACTTACTATTCCTTTTTTTTTTAATTTTTGATAAGGGTTAACTTTTTTGAAAAATTAAGTCTCTCGGAAAAATTACCATTCGATTATTTCAAAAAGAAATGATTTTTGTTTTGTACGGTGGAACCTGAGTGCAATGTCGTAGCTATTTTTCTTTAATATGTGTTATTCATCATTAAACGAAATAAGAAAATTCCTGGATACAAATATAACATTATTTTTGCCTCTTAAACACTAAAAAGGAGCGTTTCAAACACGTTTCCACAAAAACAAATTAAGTATTTCAGGCCAACACGCAGGCTGTTGACAAATAATTAGCGAGATATAAGGCGAGCTCTTTTAGCTCCTTCAAAACCCGGCGGGCAAAAAATGACCCTCTCTTTCCCCAGCCGACTGTCATTTACTCCAGCCTCCGTGTCGACCTTCAATAATTCATTTTCCATGTTGAAACAGTTTTAATACGCTCATTTTTACTGTTTTCGAGGCAAAAAGTATCGTGTGTACCTCACACGAGTTCTAAATCGGCTATTTTTCTCCTAGCTACACAATATACTATTAAATGATTTGATAGTGATGATTTTTCGAGAATGCGTCGTTGAGGTGGGTCATTCCCATTTTATAAATTCGTGTTCCACTTAAAGTTGGTGTAGAGCGGTCTCACAGAGGCGAAAAAAGCGGAACAAACAACGAATGACCACTTGAAATCTTATGCAGTATCAAGATATTCTCGCAGACGTATTTTTCGCGAAAAAGCTGGTGAGTCAGGGTTGTTGCGAACTCATGAGGATCGCCTACGGCATTTACAGGGGAACCGTCGTCGTCAGCGAAACTGGCGTAAAAACGTAGTTAACAGAAAGACTGTCCAATCCAGTCTTTCGAAAATCAATGCCAGCCGCGCGACTGGAATATCACATTAGTGAGCGCAACTCGAAGATATATATTCCGGTAGTGTGAATTCAGGCTAAGGCCTTTCCTTCTTCCTTCCTTCTTCGAAAATTTGTTCATAAAAAAAAAACTGTTTTCCTAGATAAATATTAGGGTTACAGAAAAATAGTAAAATATTGATAGGGTCGCTGCATTCAACCTTTTTTAAATATTTCATAAGAAATCTTTTATTGCTTTAAAAATTTAGAACAACATAAACCCGTGCAGGTATTTATCCTTTTTGCGATTCCAATAACACGAGTATCGTACACAAGAAAGTATAAACGTATAATTTTTTTCTTACACAAAAATCACTGTTGAAATCAGTTTAACACGGCAAAATTTGTGAACTTACATTTCAGGTTGTACAGTGTAAAAAAATTGGGTGCAGTGAAACAGTTTTTAAGTAGCAACATGGTCACAAGCAAAATATTTATTTCACTAAAGAAAATTTTTGTCACCTGTGATTTCGTAGAATGAAAAAAAAATTTTACGAAGAATAAATTTTTCTTCGAGTCAATAGAATTTTATATTTGAACGAAATATAAACACTTTTGTACTGAAGTAGGTTTCAACATAATACATTTTTGTCGTAGCAAACTTTTTTTCCATCCTAATCTCAGGGGTATTGTAAAGCGAGTGTGATGGCCTAATTATTTTATTTTAAAAAGCTCTTTCACTTGTCTGTTCAATTCTTCTTCCAAAACAGGTGAAAAGCGATATTGTCTAGCGTTCAGAGGTCTTATGTGTGGATAGAATGTTGGTGCAGGTGGGCTTGATAACTTTTCTTCAGGTAGGGGAAAGCAATCGACAGAGTCTTGAATGAGATTATGAACTTCGATTTTCTCAGCGTGGCTTAAATCGTCCAAACGAAGGAGTGTCTTCACTTTTTTAACCCGACTGCGAGTTTCAATAACGAAGCATCTTGCAGGGTTTTTCTTCCTTCTTCTTCTAGGGTATTTAGTTTTCTTTTTCCATTTTGTGATTTTCCTTTTCTCTTGAATTTCTGAAACTTCATAAATAAATGACTCCAAGATACCATTATTAAACAGAAATTCTCGAACTGACGCTGATAAACAGATAATAGATATACTGCAAGATCCAAGAAAAAATATTGCATTAAAATACGTCCGTCACTTTTGAAAAGGGATATATGCAGGAAACACTATTGTAAACAACCATAACAATAAAATATACTTACCATTTACCAACATCATGGAAAAAGACATAAGTATAAAAGTTCCTGAATCTAAGATAGATGAATAATCCGATGAAGATGACCGATCAGTCATCGTCAGTTCGTTACATTGGACGTTTGTAAAGTCTCTGTAATAAAAGTTTTACGACGTTATGAATTTTGGCGGGATTAAAAATTTGATGTTACGACGATGTGATTGGTCAGAGAATTTGGAATTGTTAGTTTGACCTTTATTTATTGGGAACGAATCTTTTCGATAAAGGAGAATAGATGTTTGAATAATACATTGTCGACTTCATTTATAAGAATCCTGATGAGGGCCCCATATGTTGGCCGCAATATTGATGAATAAATAATAGAGCTAAAATATTTGGCTCTGAGTGATCACTCTTCCTCTCACTTATTGAAAAAGATAAATATGTATATATATCCCAAATATCGAGTGTTGTTCTCTATCTAGCATCTAAAAAAACATAAGCTTGTCCTTTTTTAGTATTAAATACTTCTACTACCAACTTCGACATGCTGTGTAGTGGAGGTAGTTGAGTGCAGTTGAGTGTAGTGTCAAGTAGTGCCACAGCCGCAATTGTTTTATATTCCACAACCCACAACATCGTGGAAATACACGATGGTAACCCTGACAACGAAAATATTTATTTGTAAATAAATTCTCCGCCACTGCCATCGGCGAGTGGTGGGATAAACCCCCTTTGGCGCGGACCCGGTCTACGCATCCAAGTCCACGCCATTCCGCCACGCTAGCGTCTACGCCAACAAGCTGTGAGGTCCCCTTAAATTACTCAGCACCACAGCAATTGCATCTTTCTTAGTGTAAACGCCTTTCATCATGAAAAAAGTCGAGTTCAAACGAGTTTCAACGCTTTGAAGCAGTTCGACATTTTTTTCACCTCGTTGTTCCAAATCTATGGCCAACGCCTTGGTTGCAATACCACTGTTATGGAAAAACCCAACGATGTCGTTGCATTTTTTAATAATGCTGTACACAGAAACGACCAGTCATCAAAAACATCTGTTTTGATGATCCTACAAATTGAATTTATAATATTAGTCGTTCATATATTTTTGGAGTAGTGTTAACTGTTTAAATACATACTTCATGAGGTCCATTATGTCCTCATTTTTGAAACAAATAAATCATCCTCTTCTTTTGTTTTAAGGATTGCTGTATTCACAACAAGTTCTATTCAATGTGCATTGCGCACACGATTCAGTGTGCGCAATGCAACCCAGGTTTTTCAGCTATAGATATAGAGAAATTTATGTTAACATCATCCAGTTTATGCTTGTTTTTGACGCTGAGTCATGTTCATTTTGAAAGTTTTAAAATGTAATGTATGTATGTATGTAAAAATTATGTAATTATGTGTGAATTTTATGTAATTTCAAATAATTTTATTATTTTAGGAAATTATGTAATTTTATGTAAAAATTACATCACATTAAAGTGTACAATAATTTTTTCGTGATTATTTGCCATATACTACAAATATAAGTTCTCTTAATACTCATTAAATAATCATTGTTTTACAGTTACGTTATGCTTATTTGATAATTGTTTATTTTACAATAATTTAATTTGTTATTTCATTTATTTAATTATTTATTTTATTTGCATAGTTTACTTACATTCATTAGATTACCCGTCGAAATCATATTTTTTGCATTGTCTGTGACGCCACACACAAGCTTAGAATCTCTAAGACCAGGAAATTTATCGTCCATGAGTTCTGTCAGCAAACGTTTCATATCTAGTCCCATTGATCGGAACTTGACAGGAATTACTACAAGAGTAGCGGATTTTAGAATTTCGTCAATGAAATGTGCGGCTACCGTCAGGTAATGCTGTGTAGTCCTACTGGACCAAGCATCGAAGGTAAGGGCTATACATCACTGTAAAATGTATTTAAACTTATCAAGAATGCAAGTTTTTAATTTTTCTTTTCGTGAAAAATGACCGATTCTTCACATCAAGAAAAAAGTACAAATATATAGGAATGGAAAACATAGTAGAAATCGTTTTTTAACTAACCTTCTTTAAATTAGAATGTCAGAAAGGTGTTAGTGCGTTTTCTGAAAAGCTCCATTAATCAGTTTGTCCCTTAGGGTTCTATGACATGGTAGCGTGTACCCTGAGTCTAATTTAGACACCAAGTCTCTGAAACCTTCGTCCTCGACCACTGAGAGAGGTTGTAAATCTTTGATTCTAAATTTGGTGACTGCTCGGTCCAAGGATTTTTTTCGGTCAGAGTTACTACCGTAGGGTACGGTGTTTGGTTTGTTGACAACAAATTTGTCAATTTTTTTGTATTCTCTTTTCCGATTTTTTGCTTTTTTTCTGAAGAAATGAAAAATTTAATTTTTTCTCAGATGAAAAATTGTTTTGAAAACATTGTTTCAAAATTTTTAAAAGAAACATTTAAGAGTCTAATAAATGACCAATTTTTTAATAATTTCTTACTCAATTAAAGTTGAGAAATTTCCTTGCTGCTGCACTAACTGGAATTATTCAAGGCTTTGTTCCACTCTTTCAGGTGATGACTCTCTAAATGGTCCTTCAAGTTTGTAGTATTACTGAAAGACGTCAAGTGTCCACACTTGCACGTAACTGATTTTCCATCCTTGCTTTGAGTAAAAAACTGCCACACGGGAGACCTCTTTTTTAGAGTTTTGACCCTGCATTATTCATTTTTAGGTTAATTTATTGTTTTAAGAACTTTTAATACATTTCATAAAATTTCATTGAAATTTACTCATTACGTATATTTTTAGTTTATTCTGTATTCGGTTTACAAAAATCGTTGGATACTGAAATTTTGAATTTTTCGCACTATTTTTACATGTCTGCATACTTTAAAAAATAAAATGTTTTTCTATACTTCAACAATTTTGAAGTTTCGGACAGCTGATATCATTATATCCTATTGAAATATATTTTTATATTCATCGTTATTCAAATTATTACTTCTATTTCTAAAGATGGCCAAAATTATATCAAAAATTATTTGTAACGGTTTTTGAGGTCTTAATTAATATGAGTCGTTAAAAATAAAAAAATTACTGGTTACACTGAGGACTCAACCGGAAAGGCAGAGGTCCTATGTTCCCCCCTAATGTAACCAGGATTTTTTGGAAATATTCGTTAATTGTGATTTGGTGGCAAAAAGCGTTTTAATGAATTTTCGTTACTATTTCCAAATTTTTATTTTTTTCTACTGTTAAAATTTTTTCATTTAATATTCACTCAAACATTATGGCTCTAACTGATTCTTCAAACTGGTAAGTCTTCGATTTATCAATATTTTAATTTCATTTTTTACAAATGCATAAAAACGTAACAAAAACATCATACTCACCCACAAATAATTGGATTATCTGGTCTTTTGACATTCGGCTGAGAACTTACAGCACTAAAACTTCCACTCCCACTTGCTTCGATAACGAGAAACGGCAAAGTTTCTTGTTTTTTGCGTGAAGAACTTCTTCTTGCAGGCTGCATCACTTTTTTTTTAGATTATCATACCAATATTTCAAAAAGAACAACAAACTACGTCACAAATGCAGTCAGTTACAATTGACAATTGCCAAAGAGCGAGTTAATCACAAGCACACGAGGCTGGCGAGTTAAAAAAAGACACATTGATACCAGGTCAAATTAAAAAATTTTCTTGTTCTTTAAACAAGGCGCATGCACACTTTCAACTAGTCTACCAATCAGGTCTTGAGTCTCGAAAATATGCGCATCTTCATTTACCCGTCGCTGAAGAGTGAGAAAAAATATACTACACCCGACTATACTACGAGTTCTTGAAACTTGAAACTATCATTAAGTATCACTAGCGTCAAAACGTTACTAATACGTAATGATATCCCCGCTTACTGATAACTATCAGTAATAATTGATAGTTTTCTCAGCTCTACCGCATTTATCCGTCTGCTATTTATTCACGAATTTATTGTTTATTCGCGACTCGCGTCTTAAGTGTATGGATTTTCGCGACTCGCGTATTTCACGAAGTAAGTATTTAAAAAAATCTGTTTGCTAGATTTATTGGCTGGCAATGATAGGCAGTGGCGGATCTAGGGGTAAATTTTTTAGAGAAACGCGGTTAAAATTTCGTTACAAAATTCATTCATGAATTCTTGGAACTTCTCAAATATCCCATTGGACAATTTATTAATGAAAAAAATTTTTTTAATAATAAAGTATAAATGGTCTAAATTCTGAGTTTTAAATAACAAAATACACTTGACGCAAACTAACTATTGCAATATTTGCAATTTTTGGCATCAAAATTTTTAAAGAATGAGTGAAAGTCAAAAACAAGATAAAAAGTACCAAAATTGAAGTTGTGATTTCAAATTATAATAAATAACAATTTTCAGATCAGAATTGTTTGTGACTTTAATATTATTTTTTAAGGAATTTTAAAAATTATGAATTTTTTGTATACGAAAACTGTAATAATGTTATTATTTTGTGCTGTGAATTTATAAATTTGCAATTACATTCATAAGAATCAGCTATACTGCGAATTTTGAGAGCTAAATAAAAATAAAAAATGAACATTTGGCAAATAGTGTGATGATTTCCTAATTGAAAATTTTGTCAATAAATTTGTGGATCGTTGGAAATTGTCAAATATGTAATCTATTGAACAATCTAATCTTCCTTTTGTATGGGCAAGGTCTCTCTTGAAATTAGTGGTGGCGTGGTTGATCTCCCCGCTGCTTGTAGTGACGGATGGCCCTGATTCTGCTAGAGAGGCTTGAAGAAGAACTTTCGCTGATAGTTGCTCACCTGCTTCTTCGTCTTGGCCGACGAGCCTTTTAAGTTCAAATTCTGTACCTGGACAAATACTTTCTTTTTTATCAAATTTTAGCCCAGCTTTAATGAGACAAGCTTTTTTATTTTAGCTTCGAGCCCTTCTCCAAATAGGAATTTGTCCGTGACTGCTTCCGCGAGGGTGTGTTTCAGATTATTGTCAACCTGTAGACAAATATAAGCCTATCTTGCTTTGGACTCGATGTAATGAGCGTTGGTGATAAGTTTTCCTATATCGCCCAAATTTTTGAAAATTTCTTCTCTATCGATGCCCTTGTCATTTTCCTGTAACAGAGAGTTCAGAGTGCTGATAATGCTGATAAAGCCGACCCCAAGACTTTTTGCGACTCGACAAAGTGCGCATCTCTTCTCAAAGTCATCTCCGAGAGCTGCAATGCAATGAGGCGATTCAATTCTCGCGCTTCAATATGGCAGTCCCCTCCTCGTGGATATTTTTTCAAAATTGTCTTTCAAGTTTCTTTTTCCAAACCAAAGGCAGGCCTTTAGTTTGGAAATCAATTTGTTAATTCAAGATCAATTATTTCTTTTTAAATAAAACACTTTTGAGTTTCTTTGACCAAGTCTCCCCCGAGGAGGTTCAAAATTTCCCGGACGATGTTTTCCTCGGACTTTTCTTGCAAAATCTCTGGCTCATCCTTTTTTTGGTTCTTCCACCTCGGTATTAACAACCTCATCTGCAATTGTAGGCCGTAATTACCACTGCACTGAGGGAAAAAATTCTTGTTTAGGAGCGTTTTTATTCCAAGGATATACTCGCCGCCCCACAAGGCCACTTTAGCCACTTTTCTTCGCATTGGATCACATACTTTAATTATGCCTGTTGAAGTCAGCCCAGAAGAAATGACATGAAGTTATATATATGTTTTATTCGGGTTTAAAAAAGTTATTCTTTTGTTAAAATAAAAAATGACAGCACTCTTGTAAAAATAATAAAAAAGAGCGAGATTTCTGGAATTCAAGGAATTTCATTTCTATAAAAGCATATTGTGGATGTTGTAAAACAAGGCAAAGAAATTGAAGGATTCAGGACAAAACATACATATTATTCAGAAGAAGAATCAAGGTAGGTAAAAAAGCCTACAATCTCGAACAATGTCCACCAACCGAAAATTAGAGCGCGAATTTTTACTAATTATACTTTGCGACAAAATTTAACCATAGGAATTCGGGGCAGCTCTCCATGCATCCATTGATTGTATCCACTTGAAAGCTTCGTCGGTCCAAGCGTACAATCGAGGTACAGTAATGGTAATTGGTGAAGCATCTATCCATCACCTTTTCCCCGAAAAAAAAATAGTTTTTTCGACTGAAAGTTAACTTTGGAAAGACGAAGTTTTTTAAAATCTGATTGCAGAAATAGAGTTCTTGACGTCACTATCGTTTTTGAATCATGAAAATACGATCACTATCATGGAAAATACGCGATTCAAAAATTATAAACTAAAATAATTAATATCTCGCAAACGAGAGCCAACTTTGCAAAATGCTCTGAAGAAAGTGATATTTTTAGGATCATTTACGATCGATTTGTCATAATGAGAATTCCGTTATAATAAACTCCGAATTCCTGAGGTTAAATTTTGTCGCACAGTGTTATTCTGAACGCCTCAAATTTCAAATCACCTTGTGATTGAAACTCTCTCTTTGAATCAAAACTTCACTTGAAAAAAGGCGTAAAGCTTACCATCAATTTCCGCAGAAATCAAGCCATTTTTGGAGTCCTCTTCCGAAACGTCCAATAGATCGTCATCGCCTTTTGCACCGGATGACTCGATAAAATCCGCTCTCAACTTTTTCACTAATTTTTCGAAATCTTCTTCCGTTAAACGTTTCATTTTTTCTTTTTTGTAAACCTGTAGCTTTGACGACACACAAGAAAGGAACGAAGATCGCGACGGGAACAATAGGTTTTTGGTTTTTTTATTAATTTTTGAAACTATAAACTTGTGGTTAGTATGGCAACAGAGAAAGAATACCATGTGATCTCGAAAGTGAACCGTGAAATATAATTCAGGTTTTCTAATGAAATGAAAAAATATACCTCACTGATCTTTGGCTACTAAGAAATAGATTATTTTTTTTTTTTGTCTTTGTAATTTTGAATAACAATTTTTTTACATTAAATCACGACAAAATGAGTGAAAAACAAAGGTAAAGCAAAATTCTGTCAGGACATTGTAGAGGGCGACAGCGCTCAGTTTTACTTGTCAGCGCGCGCTTGCTAAATGCGCACTTTCACTTTTTCCTCCTTCTTCTCTGAGGGACCAGGCGCGACGGATGTACTGAGCATAACGATAGATTAAACTTTCAATAATACGGGATTCTCCGCTTGCGTATTTTTAATCCGGCCCAGACCTTCTTACAGGTTATGGGCCCAGACCGCGTTCACTAAGCTATTTTTTTTTATTCCGGAAGTGAATGGTTAAGCTCTTAAAAACCGACTGGGAAGTTCGAGGCAAATCACGCGGCCACGTTTCTTTTTCTCCGTCGCCGCTACCACCAGGGGTAGCACACTTCAACCGGGCGAATTGCTAATGTTTTTCGAGGGTGTGTAATAGGTGTAGCGCGCGTGGTGGGAGTTCAGACTGCTCACTTTGAACACGACCAACCAGGCAAGCCAGCCCCTACACAACGAAAGTCGTGTCTGTGTTTTCGCGCGCGTTGTATTTCAATGTTTGATCCCTCTCTTTCCTAACATTTCCCAATTTTCGCATCTAGGACCCATTGGCTGAGTCCCTTATTTAGAGTTGCGACGGAAAATGTAATCTAATTATTTTTAAATCGCATATGGTGTTTACGTAAACGCCCGTGAACTTGATAGGTTTTTATAAACTTTATGTGAAACACCGTATGAAATCTCAGTTCATGAAATAATTCCCTTTTTTATGAAACCTCGCTTTATTCTTAAGAGACCATATAGAAATAGAATATTTTAGAATTTTTTATTAGTTTCTATAAAGATAAAATAAAGTTTTTACAAAGTGACTTCATAAAAACTTAGAAAAACTTTATGAAACATTTCTCTTTTTATAGAGTTATTTTATATAAAAAGAGTGGAATTTCCTTTAGAAAACTAAGATTTTATTAAGGGTTTCAAAAAAAGTTATTAAAAATCTTAGTTACAAGAGGTATTAAATATTTCGTAAAAGTTAATATTTGTTTATAGTAATTTGTTATGAAAACTTAAGTTTACGTTAACTTCTAACTGACTTCAACAATATGGTACAATCTATAATTTTGAAAATTAAGTTAATTGATATAGTTATATTTATTTCAATGTGTATAATAAAATAAAGTTCGAAGATCATTCGTTGTAATTACAAATTAAAATTCGTAATACAAAAAATCACTAATTATAAAATGTGGAATTCCTAATAGTTTTATTAACATAATTGACACTAAATACAGTCCCAGAATATTATTTCTCAAACTCTGTAAGTAAGATATCTTCAAAATATCAATATTCTCAAAGATTGAAAAATCTTGCTCCTCTATGTTTTAGAGATTCAATAACCTTCAAAATCATGAAAACATAAATTTTATATGAACGAGTATGAAGTTTGGTAGACCGAGGCAAAGACGAGGTAATTGAGAAAGTTTGTGAAAAAAAATATATATTTTCACACTTCAACAATTTTTTCGAATAAACTTTTGTTACTTTAGTTAAAAGTTACAAGTGTTTGGAAGAATTCAACTGCTTAAAACCTCAAGTACATACGGTCTGAGAATTTTTTACCTCAACATAATTCTAAGATTTTGGAAAATAAAAAAAATCGAATCATCTACTCTCTTAACTAATTTACTATCTGCTAGAAAGTGCGCTGCAAAACAGTGCATATTTACTTTTGAAGTCATTTTTTTCAGATTAAAACATATTCATAAGCGCGTTTACGATGTTTTCCAAATTTTATTTAATTTTTATTTTATGTAATAAAAGATATTATTATTTCACAATCTTCACATTCTTATAACACCTACCTTCTCTAATTTTAAAAAGGTGGATAATTTTCAAAAATCCTCATCATTTTTTTAAAGTATATTAAGTATAAATGTAGTACATAGTACTATGTAATTAATTCACTTCATTTTGCAGCCTATCAATTACTCAAAGCGCGATGCGCAAGAAAACAGATACGCGCTTTTCGTTGTGTTGGGGCTGGCCGTTGCTGGCCGTGTTAAAAGTGCGCAGCCTGGCAAGGAACGCGTTCGCAGTTGCCGATTTGAATTATGCCGCCAAAGTCTCGCGTTTTCATTGGTTAATAATATTTCAAATAAGGCACATGATTGGCTGAAATTTTTAGCATTGGTTTTAACACGGGAGTGTGCTACCCCTAGCTGCCACGACTTGCTCGGGCGGCTCCACCAGGCGTGTCCCCTTCAAACGCATTCTATGGAGACGAAGGTAAATAAACGAAAAGCGAGATAGATCTCGAAACGAGGTCTGAAAAATTAGCAAGAGGGAGATTGTGCTTGTTGGGGATGTGACTTAAGGGGAATCTGGGAAATGTTTTTCATGTGCTCGTAGGGCGCCGCCGTGCATGTCGTGACGGATTGGGTGACGTCAGTGCCGGTGGGGGGGGGGGCACGCTGGGGCCTGTTCGCTTCTTTTACGAAGGCTTGCGGGACGCGCCCGCGCATGTCTCGGGGGATCGGGGGCGTCGGCGCTGGCGGGCGGCTCAGGCGCGCTCGGGCCCCGCTGGGATGCGCGGAGCCCGAGGCATGTCTGTTGGCGGGTGTGCCTTACTCGGCTGCGCGCACGTTTTTTTTGGACGCGCACACACATTTTGTCAACGGGTCTCGGACATTGGGGAAAGTGTTGAGGGGATCGCGAAAAGGGAATTATTGGATCTAATAACTATCGGATTAAATTGGGAAATGATCAACGGTACCGGGGTATATTGATTACGAATTCGATGATAGTGGGTTATTGAGGATTGTGAATGGGATTTTTTTTTGGGGAAAGTGGTGAAAATAATTTGGGATATTTAACAAAGTTAAGGAAATTAGGATCGGACACGAATTGGAATGGGGGATGACGACGACGAATGCGAACACGGATATAATTAGGACGGAATGCCAATGATGCTTACTGGTATGTGTGTGCGTGAGTGAGTGTGGGAAATAGTATTTATGTATACAGATTCTACACTCAATTACAGTGAAGGAAAAAAAAATAATAATAATAATAATAACCTCAGATTTGATAAGAATAGTCACAATGATGGAAAAGAAAAGGGAAGAGTCATTGACTATTCGACCGTCGTTAAATAAAGGAAACAAAGTTAAATAAAGTCACGTAAATAAGGCCAGATAAACGACTTCAATTGTAGGGATTTTAATTGACAATGCTTGAAGAAAGGACAAATTTTTTATAACGAATGGACTTAAAATCACAATAGAAAGTACTAACGATATGTAAAATGAAAATTGAACGGAAAGTGACGATAACGGGAAATTATCAGTTGATCGACAAATTTAATTGGATTTATATATATATATATATATATCCACTGAAAAGACAGTGATAGTGTTTTCCATTCTAGTTGTGCTCACGGTGTTAGAATTTACTATCACCTGTACCATTACAGATATTCGTGGTAGTAACATGTATGTATGTGCGGTTCGTTTGAGTTCAGAGTACTTGAAGTCCAGTACTAGCAATTAGAAGCAAGATTCGTGGCCATGGTGGACTTAAACGTTTCGAATTATTGTAGACTGTAGCCGAGTCCGGGGGATCATAGCTAGCGAACAAAGCCGAAGGGACGGCGGCGGTTCCAAACAAAACAAATGGCTGACGTGAAAATCAGGAAGGGGTCGGAGAATACCAATCGGAACGGGCACGAGATATCCGATCTCGAGGAATTGGTGCGAAACAAATCGAAAATGAATGGTAGATTTGATTTCTTGGAGTCAGATTTTTACGACACTGCAAAAAGACAACATAACGATAGAATTATAATGAATAACGATAAAAATAAACAACAGAAGTAATAACAGATTATTTAACGAAACGGACTTGACGAGGCTCATTGGAAATTCGGAAATACATTAAGTATGAAAACGAGGGAAACGGATCTGCTGAGTGTAAGTGTCTTCCTACAAATGTTTTGGATTATGACGTCATCAACGAAGGCCTACTGTCATATGAAAGTACTCCAATCACAGGCACTCACACACAGACACCCGATTCCCAAACACTCACGAAATTATTGAAAGAAGCGAAACAGGCACAATTGAAAGCGAAAAACGAGTGGAAAAAATTAATGAAAAAAAGGCAAAATGCCTTAATTTTGAACAATACAGAAATAGGACGAAGTCCTCAAGTAAAAAATAACGAAACTGAACTCGCAAATAACGATGGATCACACTCATTTAATACAAGATCCCAATCATTCCATACAGAATCCTACTCATTCCATACAAAATCCCATCAGGACCAAGCCCACAATCAGATCAATGTTCTCCCACGCCTAAATCAAGTCATCCCACAAAATCACCCTCAAGAAAACCAAAACCTTTCGAAAAATAATTCAGGAAGAACTTCGAAACATCTTCCAGAACAATTCTCCTTTTCCCACGCAAAATCAATCGAGTGGAAAAAATAACGAAACCACGACATTCAGAAAAACGATGTGGAAAACAAAATTCAGAATGTATAAAAGTTGAGATACACAGTAAAGACTCGGGCATGAAACGTGACTACAAGCTAGGTCCCAATAATAAGTTTGAACATTTTTTCGAATTTTTTACCTCAGAATTGCGCACTAACGATTTGCTATATATTATTGACGAAAAAGTTTCCCTCCCAAAAGGGGTTGATAAGACCCAGAGAGAAAAACAAATGTACAGTTCTCGACATCTTGATCAACAAAATAGATTCTATCTATTACTCAAAAATATTTAAAATTAAAGAACCTACTGAGATCTTGAAACAATGTAACAAGCGCAAGTTCCCAACAGAAACTTTACTCGATCTCTTTTAATAAAAACGAGACAACGTCAGATTTTATGACAGATTAGTAAAATTGATCAGAACGTATGAGGGTATTTCAGATGCAACTCCACTTTCGGACGATGTAAAGACAGACGCTTTTTACAAAGCGATTCTTCCGGGTTTCCCTGAAATTCGCACTCCAAACCAGTGTTCATAAGCGTGGCATAATTTCTGCCACCTAGCCGAATTCCCCTGTAGCGTGGCCGAAAAATTCTGCCTAGAGCTCTATATAGATATACCTCCGTGATGTAGAATACCTATATAGCTACAGTTTAAACGTTAACTGACCCAACCTTACCTGAACTCAACTCATATAGCCAACCTAACAGCCGCTAACAACCCTAGGGATAACCATTGAATATACAAGCATAGCAGAATTCCCCACCTAGAAACTTATGAACACTGCTCTAAACTTCATGATGGAGAAACAAACTGGATCAAAACTTACATACGATGCGCTAAAATCATTCATAAAGACCTTGAAAAAGTGGGACTTGTTTCCCAGGAAATGTTTTCAATTCAAAATCTTTGGCTGAGAATTTGATATCGCTACGATGATTCACCGAGGCTATGTGGAGCACTTGGACAATAAACGAATTGACATTTACGACCCAGAGACGCATGAAACATTTATTTCAGGCGTTTATAGTAACCCATATTGGCTCATAGAGTTCAAAATAAATCAAACGAAAGTTCACAAATCGGAAAAATTGTTCTTAGAACACTCGAATACCGAAAATATTGTACTCAATTCAGAAATTCAAATTGAAGATGTCTCTGATATATTAAACGAATCATAACAAAATTTTGAAAAACAAACGAACGAGAACGAGCAACTTCAGGCCGGCACGCGTAAAGATGAAGTAACAATTCAGAACGACGAAACGAAAAAAAATAAAACAATTGATCAGATCACGAGAAATTCGAGCGAAAAGACAGAAACGATCATGAATCCCCCAAAACCTGATAAGCTCAGTTTAGACTTTGATGTAACCATTTCAGATAGGAAAATCGTAAACGTCGACGATTTGCCAACGACTGATTTAATCGATTGTTAATCCCCTTTTTAATAACATACGCTGAGTTTGTAAAATCGAATAAAGCAATGCTGTGGCACGTACGAATGAGACATGCTTCCCTAGATTATCTCAGAAAACTTCAGAAAATTTGGTCGAATAATAAAGAACTACAGGAGGTAAAATTTGATAAAACAATTTTGGAATGCGAGATCTATGCAATATCAAAAATGCAGAGACTACCTTTTTCGAACGAACGTAGCCGCGTGACGCGACCCCTTCAGATGATTCATTCAGATCTCATGGGAAAAATTTCTCCCACGACTTACCCCAACTGGTATCAATACGTGATTATTTTTGTCGATGAATACTCTCGTATTGCCTATCCAATGAGAAATAAAGATATGACAGGCTATTTTTTGGAGGAATTTCTAAAAAGTACTAGAAATCTTTTAGGGAACCATGAAAAAGTATGTTACCTGCGTGCCAACGAAGGCACTGAATTTACAGGAGGTTACACTGATGTGGTTTTGAAACGAGAAGGCATAGAATGACGGTCCATCTGCCCAGACACCCCACAACACAATGGCGTTTCCGAACGCTTTAACAAAACCCTTCAAATAAAAGAGTTCGAGCACTATAATACTTGACAAAATTGCCAACAAATATGTGAGATCTAGCTCTTTGGGACAACAATAGTGAAATGTACGGGAAATTCCAAGTTCGATCCTACACAAATTAAACGATTTGGTTGTCTAGCGTATTAGAGGATCACACGAAAGGCCGAATCCACATTCTCGGCACGTGGCGTGTTAGTAGGTTACACACCCACAGGATACCAATTCTGGAACCCAGAAACGAAAAAATTTTTTGAATCACGAGATGTCAGATTCAACGAAAAATTGGTATATGGAGATAAGTTTCAAAAATCTGAGAGCAATTACCCTGCGTCCTCAAATGAATCGTTCATTTTTGGCGCTGAAGACATTAACGACAGCGAACAAAGCTCAAAACCGGAGGGAGAACAAAGCTCGAAAACGAAGGGAGAACAAAGCTCAGAAACAGAAAAGAAGAGAAATAAGATTGGAACGAGAAGAGGAAGAGGGAGCTCCAAAACGTAAAATTGACGAGACTTCAGAAGAAATAAAAAAGATTCTCAAACGAGATACAAAAGAACACCAAAATCCGTACAATACAAGAAGTAAAAAGATAAAAGACACGAGCTTTGGTGGGAGAATGCTCTCGACCATGCATGATAATTGAGAAAAATCCACAACCCTTGGGCAAGAAAATAAAAGAAAAGAGAAACTCGAATTTCACGAGCTTGTTTAGGTTAGTTTGGCCACGATTAATAAAGATCCAATTTCATTAAAAGAAGCGACGGACTACGGACGAGCTACGGACGGAAAAGAAAAATGGCGAGAAGCTATCAGCAGTGAGCTAGAGTCGATCACGAGAAATGAAGTGTGAAAAATTGTGGATCGCCCCAAAAACAATGGGATAAACGGAGTCATTGATTCAAAGTGGATTTTTAAAAGGAAAAATGAAACAAACGGCAACACGAAATACAAAACCCGTCTTGCCATCAGAGGGTTGGAAGATAAAAACGAATATGATATGAAGTGAAAAAAACATATGCACCGGTCTCAAGAATGACATTGGTGAGAACAGTCTTATCCGTAATAAATCACCTTGATCTCGATGTGTGTCAAATAGATGTGAAAACTGCATTTCAAAACGGGACCATTGATGAGAAAATTTATATGGAAATCCCGGAAGGAATTGAAATATCCTCATCATCATGATACATATGCTGATGCTTTTGACAGCTGTAAATCAGTTTTGACTAATGCGATGAAATACCATGAAAAAATGTCTGAAATACAAGAAGCATTAAACAATTTACAAGAACCAATCCAACAAAAAATTGAAGCAGACAATGATGAAAAAAATCTTGACAATAATGATGATTCACCGTCCGATGATCATTTGATTGAAGTACATGAAGGTATAAAGGCGATCGACGTAAAGGCTGATGATAATGAGGACATTGCCAGCATTGTCTTAAAAAAGAATGCCGACCAAAAACGAGTTTTCGACAGAGTAACAGATATTTTGCAATCGCAGAATGAAATTCTACGTTTGTACGTTAGTGATGAGGGTGGTAGGTACTAGTAAAAGTTTCTTGATACATGCAATAAGATGTTGGATAAAACATATCATAAAAAAACGCGTAACGATACAGCTCCTACTGCTGCATTCTCGATCAATGGCTTAACAATACATAGATTATTTCAATTACCGGTACAACATGGTGATACTCCAAAATATCAGCCATTGTCAGACATAGTGCTGAAAACAGTACGCGAAGATTTAAATGACGTTGTATTCGTCATAATTGACAGTTTCTATGATCTCCATCTCATTTTAATATACATTCACAAAAAAAGGCTGATACTTTTGATACAAAGGACATTGAAAATAGGTGGTTTGGTAGAAAACATCTTTGTTTGGGGATTTACTTCAACTATCATCTGTTTGGCAAATCCAGCATATGAACAACTTAAGCGTGCGGAAATTGAAAAATATTTAGGCACATTCGGTAACTTAAACTTATGGAGAGAATTATTTGTATATGATGAATTACGAATAAATATGCGACAAAAAGGCGACACAACTTATCGCGACATGCTGTCCAGAATCAGAGTTGGACTCCTTGAATAAAAAGCCATAGACCTGTTACTGGAGAAAAAATTAACTTCAAAGAGAAAACAGTGTATGAAAGAACTATAACTATGAATATGCCACCATAAACAGTATGCTTCTTCCCTACACGTTACATGTGTGAACAAAGAAATGCTGCAACTCATTCGTTCGGAAGAAATTGTGCTTAAAGCATATGACGTAATTGATTGTAAATCGTATCTAAAAAACAAAGTAAAGAAAGCACTTGATTCTACCAACGATGATTTTTCCCGTTCTGAAGACTTACCGGGAAGTATAATAGTAAAAATTAGAGCAAAAATACTAGAAATAGTGACGAGACACGAGGACTTGTAAATGGCTCAATCGGAATTGTAAGATCTGTTTTCCGTAATAATGACGTTGCCAGTGATGTTCAAAATTTAACGATCAGTCTTTCATCGGGTAAGGAGTGCATCAGTGAAAGATGCAGTGTTAAATCCTAAATAATGGAGAAATCATTTAAAAACAATTTCCAATGTGTTTTCTCTGTCCAAAAAATTTCTAGCAGGCAGTACTATACATTTTTTTCATTTGTGAGCTTTGTAACAAGTAGGTTGAATTCAGTTAACCGACATGAATAAAAATTACCTTATTTCACAAAACTGTTGGATTTTTCCAGTACTCTGAATTTTTAATATGACGTCTTGATGGATGCTTATGACTATTTTTCGACTGAAATAATCTGCAACTATCTGCATAGCAACTTCTTGACTTCAACTCATTATGACATCCCTTAAATAATTGATTATCATTCGCTGAATTGATCTCTTGTAAGCTGTTGTTTAGGTGAAATATTTACTTTTTTTAAACTAAAGGTAATAACATAGGTGAATTTTAATGTTATGAAATAACTAGTATATCGTTTACGGTATCATTCAAGATCATTATGTTTTGCTGATATCTTCTTCGATGCTGGGTGCTGGTTTTGTAAATCAATTTCAGTACCTAATACTCACTACTCATTAGTCTTAACATTTATATAATCTATCAAATTCATCAGAAGACAATTTCGAATAGTAACACCAGTGGTTACACTTCTTTTATAATTTGAATGACAATGAGAACTATTTGTGATTATGAAAAAAACTGATACCATGTTCCATGGTTCTATGTACCATGTTCTTTCATCATATGTAAAATAACGAAGATATCGAAATTAATGAGGCGTGGAACGAGGAAAGGTATCTTACAGCACTAAAAATAAAAAATAAGATAAAAAATGATTTAGAATATAGAAAACTTTTACCATCGATTGAGCCTATACCCTCGAAATTGCAATATTTTTGTATTGCATAAAAATTTAAGCTTCAAAGTTAATTTGCTCGTAGAAATCATAGGATCCTGCCATTTTGAATCTCTTATTTCTCTCAAAGTATCCAAGTAACTTTCTTTGTTCCATGCATATATGTAATACTTCATTATATTACATATATAGTTTAATGCAACATTTAGTTATACAAATTCGCGTTTTCAAGCAGAAGCATAATCATCATTTTCAACTGCCATTTGTCAAACTATTCAGATGAAACCAATAAAATCATCAGTCGGCAATGAAAAATAACTATTTCTCATTGATAGTTTACTCCTAAAATTCCTATTTCACGACTGACCGACGAACCGTCGATAATTACAAAGTTAACTGAAAAATAACCAAGTTTTTCAATTTATTGGAATTTCCACCCTCTCACGACAGCTAACTTCCAATCCACTAAATACCTTTCAAAGATTTTCAAAAGTTGTGTGTTTTCCATAAATATTGGTCTGTTTAAAGCGCTATGATCAACGCTCCTGTAAAGTGAAACAAATTTCTTTTCAACAAAACTCCTTATTTATTGCGAGTACAGCGTTATGCTAGTGGCATGAATATTATTCGTATTTTCGTACAGAAGAAATTTTCAAATATTAAGAGGTCCATGCTGAATTTTTCTGCAAAACAACTAGTACACAGTTTTTTTTGTTAACGATAGAGTTAACTTAAAACGACGGAAATGCCAAATACATGTTCTCGAGAGAGTGGAACAGGAATATTACTGACTTTGACTTTAAATATTTTTAAATGCTGTAATTGTCACTGAAAATATTGTTCGTAAGGTAATCTAAGCACCAAATTGACACTGCCAGTATAATTTGGTTCAGATTTCATTCTTTTCTGTTATATAGGTACTTTTCATTTTTCGAATCTTAACACCAAAATTGACATTTTTTATGTTTTTTTGGAGGGGTTCTACGATCCTCACAAAAAAATTGCTACTAGCAGTAAAATTATTATGGGTTGAATTCTAGAAATGAGATGTAGCATTACATATATACAACGTATGTCAATTATGACTTTACAGAAGGCCACTTGTTTCATACGAGAGAATTCGAAAGCATATATATACCACAAAGATTGTACACTGTAGAAATAATTTTGTTCTACTAGGTGTACTCCTGAGTAATTTCCGGTTTTTTCAATGGGTGGCGTTCTGTTTTGTACCGCTGTTGGTAACACATACCATATGTCATTTTGTTCAGTCATATCGAGTGCTTGAACTGCGTTGAAATTTTCTCGAAAAAATCTTTCAGTAAGTTTTTATTGCGCTTCAAAAATGTCGAACTTTGTACCGAATTTTGAGCATATGCGCCATGCATTGCTTTTCATGTTCAATCAGGGGAAAAAAGTGTCCGAGAGCCACTGTGCGCTTGTGGAAGTTTATGGTGATCGTGCATTAACACTTCGAACATGTGAAACGTGGTGTTTCGACAGTTCAAAAATGGAGATTTCGACCTGAACGACGCCGCACGCTCCGGCAAGCGAAAATCGTTCGATGACGCCGAATTGCAAGCATTATTAGAGGAAGACAACACGCAAACGCAACGACAGCTTGCAGATGCGTTGGGAGTTCAACAGCAAGCGATTTCCAAACGTCTGCGAGCCATGGGAAAAATTCAGAAGTGTGGAAAGTGGGTGCCCCATGAATTGACCGAGAGACAAATGGAGAATCGAAAAGTGACCTGTGAAATGCTGCTTCAACGATACAAAAGAAAGTCTTTCCTGCATCGTATTGTTACTGGTGATGAAAAGTGGATTTTCTTGGAGAACCCTAAGCGCAACAAATCGTGGGTGAGTCCAGGTGAAGCATCGACATCGACGGCACGGCCAAATCGTTACGGTCGGAAGGTCATGCCGTGCGTGTGGTGGGACCAGTCCGGTGTTATATACTTTGAACTGCTGAAACCTGGTGAAACTGTGAATGCCGTTCGCTACAAACAGCAAACGAAAGATTTGAGCCGAGCCATTGTGGAAAACCGACCAGAATATCAACAACGACAGAAGAAGGTGATTTTGCTCCACGATAATGCGCCATCGCATAAGTCGAAAGTCGTTCGTGACACGCTGGAAAGGCTCAAGTGGGAAGTGCTTGATCATGCGGCTTACTCACCAGACCTGGCGCCATCCGACTACCACCTCTTTGCCTCGTTGGGCCATGCCCTTTCTGAGCAGCGCTTCGACTCGTACGAAAATGTACGAAAATGGCTCACCAAGTGGTTCACCTCCAAAGGCAATGATTTTTACTGGCGTGGTATCCACGATTTACCAGAAAGGTGGGAAAAATGTGTAGAAAGCGATGAAAAATACTTTGAATAAAATAAAGGTTACGGTTTTTAGGAATTATGTGTTTTATTTGCAAAAAAATGGAAATTAATTAGGAGTACACCTGGTACTTTGTAGTATGTGGTAATAAAATAGAATAGTTTAATAAGACTGGCTTTTTAACTACACTTACACACGGCTTACAACTCTTCAATAAGCACACGATGATTTCAATAGAACAGATGTGCAATAAAGAGCCGGTTCAAATAATTTTTTACGATATCATTACCAAAATTGTAACTTTTATTTCTTTTTTCCATCATAGCGGGCCGTCGATCGCTTTTGAACGCATAAATATCGCAAGTTAGTGAAGTGAAAGCATCGAATGGAAAATGCAATGATAAATCTGGTAACGTGTGTCGTGAAGCGATGAAACAGAGTGTTTTGTTTTAGTAGACGTGACAAATAAAGTCAGTGATAATTGATAATTACTTAATAGACCAAAGAATTTGCGACACTTTCCTACTACATATTACTACTTTTGGATCTTACTTTTTTTTTTTCATTTTCAAGCGTGAGAACCACGCACGATAACGACGGCGACCTTTACATAGGCAATGTAAGTTAGGGGGAGGTGTCGTAGGCGGCGGATATAATATCATGCATGTTTTTGAAATGCAATATGGAACTCGAAATGTTAACCAGAATAAAAAATGAACATCAATAATGATATACTTTTAAGTTTTATTAAAAATCAATTGGCACATTAACATGATAAGCATAATGAGATTGAAACTATTGGTATCATCAGTAACTACTAAGAAGTCCAAGATACCACAAAACTTCTGAAGGTTTAATAGATATGAATGATGTTTACATCCAGCCTCATTTCGACGATGGATTCAAGTTGTTCATTTTGAGAAATTATAATCAGAAATCTCAAAATTAAAAATAATTCCAAAACTAACTTAACAAAGGGAGCGTTAGTGACGCACATCGGTTTCAGGGCTGGGAGCGCTACTCTGTTTGAAGACCCATAATTTTCTACCAACACTAAAATAATAATACTAAAATTAAACGGAGAAATTTGCAACTGAATTACTTACGTAAAAACAAAATATTTTTCTTAAATAGTTCTAATAAAACTCATTTATTACTGTTATATTTCATGTAAAACGTGTATAACGTGAACGTCGTAATTTTAAAGGAAATGGTCATAATAAAAAGAAAAAAACTATTTTAAAAAATGCTGTTAAATTTTACACAGTATTTTTGTATTTTTTTTTTTTTTTTCCTATGAAAACCAAAATTCCCGGCTACAACTATATAATACTTAACTTACCATTTAAAAAATCTATTTTGAATCCTGACTCTTGAACGAAAATTTCTAAACGTGAAATTGAAGTTTATGGAAACATTTTTTCGATCCAACATTTTACCTTGTTTACATTCATCAAAAATTTATTGATCACTGTAGAACAATATTGCTTTACATATAATATAAAAAAAGGATGTTTAGTTGATTTTTATGCTTTATACAGTATGCATACAGTATGCATGTCAAAGTAGATTTCATATCATGAAATCGATAAAAGATTTCTTGTGACTCCATAATGGTAATATTAGTTTTGCCAGTACATTAGGAAAATTTTTTCCTTTCTTATCATTACATTATGTTCAATCATGATGTCAAGTAGACTGTGACGAGCCGAGTTTCGCTCGTCTATTTTCAATTCAAAAGCGATTATTATTCAAAGATTTTGAACTTCAAATATTCTTCTTCTTTTGTGCTCATTTATTTCATCATTGATTTCCTTTAACATGGATGGAACCGTATACGCTCAGCGCTACCGCGATAACCCGTGACCCTGACGTGCACGTGTTCCCCAAAATATGTAGCAATAACGGGGACGATTCTATTTTTACCTATCTACTCATTTCCCCTAAACTTCTCCTACGAGATTTCGAGTATGAAAAGGTCGGCTTTTTTACTAAAAAAAAATCGTTCAGAAAGTAAACGCTCCGTTCAGATTCTAAACAATCGGCGTTTAGAATTTTTCGTTAACGCTCATCGTTTACAATTTGAACGGAGCTCCGTTTTGTTACCTATCCGCTTAGAAACTCGATAACGCCGTTTTCTAGTTGACAATGAGTTACGTAATGAGCAGAAACGAGAGAAATTAAATCGTCTGATAGAAGTGAGAACCTCTACACAATGCATTTGATATAGCGTATAGGAGTTCCTGGGCGCTTCCTGCATTCTACATTAATATAGGAGCTGCCAAGTGAAATTGAATTGAATATTTTGCAATTGAAACAGGGATTTCAATTTCCAGTAATATTTAAAACTTTTTTTTTTATAGTTCCCAAAATACCGAAACTTAAATTTCAAGTTATATTTGTAATTAAGCCCATTTTATGTTTAAATGCAAAACATTTTTGATAATCTTTCAATTTCTAATAGAAAATTTACACTTTTCATCGAGTCAAAATACTACCACTCGAACATGGAACGATTTTCATATTCTTTCAGAGTGAGATATTTTTCACACTTTCGAAGGGAAAAGTAATTCAAAAGTATTGAAACTTAACTCTCCTCAGAATTTCTTAGAGCGAAATTTTACTGCAATGGAGGATTAAAACATAATTTTTTTTTTAGAGTGCCGTTCATTCTTTTAAAAGGATTTTTCACTTTAAAAAAGTGAAAAATTCATTTAAGTTTGAGCGGCAGTATTTAAAATCAATGAGTGTGAATTAACTCGTAACGAATTGAGAGGAATCTAAGTTATGAAAAGTGTATTACATTTTTTTTGCTTGAAAATTTTTGACTTCAGAATAAATTTATCAAGAGATAAGCAATATTCAGATTAAAGATTAACTATTATAATTTTAGAATCCCCGGAAATTTCTGTAACAAGTCTAAATGTTTAGTTTTTTTGTCTTTGAGTATGTAATGTGACTCTATTGAGTCAAAATGCTTGTTTACAAACTTAGTGTTTTTTTTCTTCAGAGTGAAAATCACTTACTTTAATAGTAAAACTATACAGTTTCTAGAGTGAAATTGAACTAATTATTAGAATTAAAATAGTCTCAAGCTTTGGTTCACTCTTTTACATTGAATTTTTACTCTAAAAGAGTGAAAAGGCTTCAAGTTTGAGTGGCACATGTGGCCTTGTTACACAGTGAAAATTAATTCTGAGGAATTAAGAGGGTATTTGATATGGTACAATAATGCCGTGATAAACACAAAAATCAATCTACTTTTTAAAGTATACGTTCAAATAAATCTGAAAGATAAATACCTTTTTTCAAGATGTTTTATTAATTTTTGTTCAAATTGTTGCATGATATACACTATGAGTATACTTCATGGTATAAGACAATTAAAAAAACCGCGAAAAATTGTTCTCGAAATTTATGGCATTGTACATTTTCACACACAAATTTCATTAAAATTAAAAAATTTTCTCGTAGAGATTGACTTGAAGTTATTTATTCCCATTATTTTATCATAACTCTACCCCACATCGAGGTTACAATAATCGTACACTTAATCTAAGTACATGACGTACGTTTTATCATCGCCAGTAACTTTAAGCCTGCGAACAAAAATATGCTCAAGTATTTCATGCACAGACAAACACTTCCATTCCAAGGGTTCTTCGCAATAGGCATGCAAATAATTGTAAAACACGCTTTCAAAATCAAAATCAAGTCATTATCATTCAGAGAAACAATAGGGACTACTTCTGGAAAATTTGGTTCACTATTTCCTTCAGGAGGGCAAACTACAAATAGACCATGTTCACAAATCTGGGAATCTAATTCAATTCGTTTGTATATGTTCACAATTCGAGTGCGTGCGGAAGGCGGAAAAACTTGGGCGAACGAAGAAAAATCATCTAAAGATAGTGCATACACTTTTTTCCAGAGCTGAGAATTACGTCTTTACTAAACGATTCACTATCTAGCATGATACAAGCTAAGGTTTTTTGATGTTTTTCTGCAAGTGAAAGAGGGAGGTTTATATTGTTTTTATTATTGCGAGCGTACGACAAAAGCTGTTGGTGTTTGGCCTTCAAACGCATACACCATAAATGAACCGAGGGCCGAACGCATTCAATCAATGCGGAATAATGCCGTAGTAGTGATGTTTTGGCTTCTCTTCGTCTTTTAGGAATAACTGTTTTCTCAATGAAAAATAGGCATCAAGTTGCTGGAATAAAATTTTTGCCATACTCTTATAGTTTTGAACTCTTCCATGCAAAATATCAAGTATTTGATGGAGTAATAAATCAAAGTTCCAAATTGTAGTGGCTTCCAAATTCAAATCACCAAAAATGAAAGTGAAATACTTAGTCAAAGCCATCATTTTAGCGGCATATATAATTATGCATTTATTTTAAAGATGTAATTTTTTTCTCTTCAATAATTTTTGATATAATCAGCCACATCGTGTCGTAGAAATCCTAAGTAAACATCGTGCATTAAGTCGAAGGAATAGTTTTGTACTTCTTTAAAACTATGTAACACATCAAAAATGCAACGGTTGACGATTCCAGTGCTTTTTGAATTGCATGTTGCGAGGTTTACCTCGTATTGAATGGAATACCGCAGTGAAAAAGAAGAACCATTGCACCTTCACGAATCATATCGATAGATATCATGCACACTCTGCAAGGATGTTTTGAATTTAAGGATTCAAGGAAACCGATAAGGCTGTTGGGAACAAGTATTCCCAAGTTCAGTGGTGTGCACCACTATTGAATAAGGACAAGCTTATATATCCCTCGATGCTAGAAAGAGAACGGGAATCGATACTTAGGAACACTGCTGTGAACACCAAGATTATCTCCCTGTATCAGTCCCAAAGCAAAATGTTTTGATTTTTCCTCTTATCGTGAGCGTCAGTCCTTTGTCTTCTAGCGAAGTCAACTGATTTATCAACATAGAAAAAATCTTGCTGTAGCCATGTTCTTTTCGTTTTTTAGATTTGAAAAGTTAAACCAAAAAAATATTTTTTAAACGAATCAAAATGTTAAAAGGAAAGGCTGGAAGAGTGGCGTAAACTGCAACAAGTTTAGTTTCTGCTTTATGAGAGCCCAAAGTGTTACCTGTTGTGAAGCCATCAAAGTAAATAAAAATGGGAACAACAAATTTATCAGAGAATTTCAATTTTATTTCTTGCCACAGAGATCCTTGGCAAAAATGCCTATTAGTCCCTGCATCATCAGTTTCCAATTTTTTGAGAAAATTGTTCATAATTGCAAAGTTATCTGAAGTTTCCAAAAAACTTTTGAGAGTAGAAGAGAGAGACATACTGCCCGATAGCTGACGTGACCTTCATCGTCCAATACAGTAAGTTCTTGAGGAGCGACATAAGAATTTGTTTAACTCAAAGCTTTTTCCCTGAGATGCTGCGTTTTTACACTAGAGAAGCAAGAAGACAAATAATGAAATATTTTATCTACTACTTCTGCTTCATTTTCCTTTAATTTCAGAATAGTCAGAATAGCACTCTAAATCTCTTTGAAAAGGCCACCATTAAAGAAAGCGTCGATGATTTCAAAGAACTTTTGAATTTTTGAACTCTCAAGAGACATGAATTTATCGATAGTCTAAATCACATTCTTAACATACGATTGAATTTTCTCATTGTATTTTACTGAAATTTATAACGTTCTCTCAAAATGAATATTCTCGGGTTAGCACGGAAAATGACACTGGAACGTTTCCATTACCTTTGGAGGGAAAGGATAGGTGAAGACGTTTACAAGAACATTCCGCTGATGCACTTTGTTCTCCTTTATTTTGAGCGCATTGTTCCGTTTCACATATAACTGGCCTCTGAGTTTCCATGCATGTGCGTATAATGTTTTACCAATTCATCGATATTTAACAATAAAATTTGGCATATTGTACAATATAGCGTTGCTTGTTTTTCGTTCTAAAATTTGCAAATTTTGTGGGATGGTATTTCGGAATTTTTTAGACAAATAATAAATTATGGTTCTGCTAAGACTGGTGAAAACGATTGTATGATTTAGTTAAAATTATTTTTGAGGTCGTTCTGTAATCGGTAATCAAGGACATTTCGGTCTGCGAATGTCAAAAACGCATCTTTGAATGAAAAGGCAATACGAGTTGTGACAATTAAGTAATGAGACTGATTGTATTGCCGCGCTTGTGATAAACCTGCGACTTTGAAATTTTTTTCCCCTTTCCCCGGCATCCTTCCCCTCTCCATTGATGTATTTATCGTCACTTAGCTTGTTTAGTTCGCCTGCTACGTCGTGTTGAGTAGACGTATGTTGGTGGTGCTCGTCACGAAAATGGAGAAACAAAATCTAGAGCAACGCGTCGCGATAAAATTTTGCGCCAGATTAGGCGAAACAGCTTCGGAAACGTACGCTAAAATTGTAAAAGTGCATGGTGATAGTACTCTTAGTCGTGCCCAGGTGTTTCGAAGGCATAAAGAGTTTAAGGACAGTCGTGAAAACGTGGAAGACGAGGCGCGGAGCGGGAGACCAGTCGAGGTGCGGACTGACGCGAATGCGCAGCGTGTGCGCGCCCTAATCCATGAAGATCGGCGTTTAACAGTTCGAATGTTGGCCTCGGAACTGGGTATGAACCGTGAAACAGTCAGACAAATTTGAACCGACGATTTTGGGATGAAAAAGTTGTGCGCGAAGATGGTTCCAAAGAACCTTTCTGAGGAGCAAAAGCAGCATCGAATGAACGTTGCAGAAGACTGTTTGGAACAAGTGAAAAACGATCCCACGTTACTTGATCGAGTTATTACGAGCGATGAGAGCTGGTTTTTCCAATACGACCCGGAAACCAAACGCCAAAGCTCACAATGGTTGTCTCCGCGAGCCCCCCGCCCGAAAAAAGCTCGCATGAGCAAATCAAAGGTGAAAACGATGATCATTGCCTTTTTCGATAGCCGTGGAATCGTCCACAAAGAATTTGTTCCACCGGGGCAAACCATCAATCGAGTCTACTATTGCCAAGTACTCGAAAGATTGCGAAAACGAGTCAACAGGGTGCGCCCAGACATCTCTCGTAACTGGATCCTTCATCACGACAACGCGCCGTGCCACACCGCCCTCAGCGTGTCCCAGTATTTGGCCTCTAAAGGGATCGCCGTGTTGCAACAGCCGCCTTATTCGCCCGATATGGCACCCTGTGACTTTTTTTTGTTCCCTAGAACAAAATCGGTGGTCAAAGGAACTCATTTTGAGTCGATTACGGACATCCAAGCGGCCGTGACGAAGGTACTCGCGAACATCCCAATCGAAGCGTTCCAGAAATGTTACGAAGCGTGAAAAACGCGCTGAAATCGTTGTATAGCTGCTCAAGGGGATGGCAGAGTTGTAGAATAATTTTTAAATATACGGTTTTTATGGCATCAGTCTCATTACTAAATTGTCAAACCTCGTAAATACCTTTTAGCCTGGACACAACGTGCATTTCTCGAATATTTTGGTAATTAAAAATTATTTATGCAGTTTGGCATCAAAATATTATTTCCTAAAAAAATATATTTTTTAAATATTCTGTGCTTAGGGGTTGAATTGGAAAAATTCTAAAGCAATTACAAACCGAAATATAAATATTTGTGAATTTACGCTATGGTAAAGTGAAGCTATTAAATTTTTTAAACTGTTTAAATAACTAAATAGAGAGTAGAATGACATTTGCTACGTATTAATAATAAATTATATTTTATATACATGCTTTCTATATGATACATACTTCGTAAATTTTGAATTGCCGTCTTGTTGAATTTTCAGACGTCAGAACTGAAGAGTTTGCAGAATCATCTAAACTGCTCTGATTATTTCCATTATTGCTGTATCGATGAGGGCGCACACATACGTCAATGCAGTCCCTACACGGATAGCCCATGCTGTATCAGCATTGACTCGGAGCTGCTGCAGCAGAGGTGGGGGCAGCATTGGTGTGCCATGTTGAAACGTGATTTCTTTTTTCCCTGTGTAGGGTTAATAAATGACGTCATCATCTGTAAATAGATGTATTGGACCTTGAAGCGATGACAGAATCATACATTTTTTGACGTTGAATAATCTATTGCGTAGTTCATCCTTAAGTCATTATTATTATTCTCAGGACACCGATTTCTAAAATGTTCTAAAATTCGTTATGATAAATTCAGATTCTAGAGGTTCAAACTAGCACGTCACCTTTCCAAGGTTAAGCATCTGCTTTTTGAACTTGATAAATGTACGCGGTATCGTGATCGCAATTGCTTTATCGAATATAACTTTAAAAATCTTCTTTACTTCTAGAATATACTTACAAGGTACTCAAAGTTATAAAAAGTTGACGTTTATACTCCGAATATCATTATTCATGTAATCTTTGAAAATTTTGCATAAAAATCAAAAAAGTTCGTGATGGTTTAAGATTCTTTCAAAATAAATCTAGGTTAATCGAAAGGTCTTTAAAAATTTTATTTTTTATTCGTCGTTTTCAAAATGTCATAACCGTCAATGCAATATTTAAAGCTTCCTTGGACAAAAGATGCTCCAAAGTTCATTTAGCATTCAAATTTTAAATTTAGCATTTAGCAAAAAAATTTCCTAAATTTCTTAAAGAAAAAATTGGGAAATTCAGAAGGATGGTATTAGTTTCAGAGAGCTCCAAAAAATTTAATGAAGTTTTAGAAAGTCTAAGAAAGATTTAAAATGTTGAAAATCTTTGAAACGTTTAAAAATCATAATGTTTGATAAATTTTGAAAACTACAAATATGTTTTAAGTGGTTTGAAGTTTCTTTACAAAATTTATATTCTAGTAGTTGTTTTTCGAGATGTTAAAAGAAACAAAAATTCCATGTCAGCTACAAAGTTCGGATTAGCATATATAAAAACATCATCAAGAATCGATTTCCACCCCATTGAACAACGGAAATATTTACCATCGTTGCAGTCAAGTCAACACAACTGAATTTTTGTTTGGAGAATCTGAAAAATTTTTGAATTTAAAGAATTTTGATTTCTTTGGTGGTGGCATCTGCTCTGGACACAAGGGCAGGTCCTGCTGAGTGTCGTTAATGGCCTCCGAGTATTCATGGTCCACCTTCAAAATATACTCGGTGTTGGACTCGGGGTCGACAATCCAGCTGAAGTCCTCGTCGACATCGTCCACCCTCTTGAATCCTCCGTATGTAAGGTACTGCGTCATCGTTCAGCCGTAGAGGTTGTTCTCGTCGTAGTTCAACGAACATCATTATGTCGATGTCCGTTAGCAGTTCCAGCTCAATGCCTGTGTTTTTAGGCATTGCGTCCCACGTGTGCCCTGGTGCCGTACAGTAGTGGCAGCATTTTTGCCTGAAGTTTTCGAAAACGTCGGCCAGCAGCATGGCGTCAGTTTTCAAGTACAGATCCGAGTACTCGCATAACGTGTTGATCCCAAACATCAGCCACACCGTTTGAGCATGACTGTAAATAGAAAAAAAAAAGATTACTTAGCACAAGTTGTATGAAAGAAAAGAATTATAAACTAACCTGTAGTCTTCCGCAGTGATGTTGCTTTCGCTGAGGTGACTATAAAATTGGTCGTAGGCTGGCAGTTCTTCTTCATTCGTAAGGGAAGACACCTTTGCGTTGGAGGAGCTTGAAGTTCTGGTCGTTGGGAGCGCTGAATTTTTTCCTCGTGAGCGGCGTTGCTTCCAGGTACGTTGCCAGCTTGTCGAGTGACGACGCCATGAACCGAAAAGAGTCAAGGAATCGCAAGTTGACATCGATATATTTCAGCCTCTGAGTGACTGAAATATATTTTTCCATGCTCAGTGGTAGGCAGGGTGATTTTCCCATCGACATGGTTGGCAACGTCTTTGATGATGAAGTGGGAGTCGAAGTTTTTCAAGTTGTGGAACATGATTATGATGGTCCTGGCTTGAAGTTTAAATTGCAAGCGTTGTGTGCCGCTCCTTGGAAACGTCCAGTCAGGTGGCAGTGATCCCTGACTCGATCAAGTCCCAGTTGTTTTCTGCAAATGTGGCATGTTGTTGCTTCCTTGAAGGCTTCCTCTTCGTCGATGGTGAGGTTCATGTCCATTGGGTTCTTGTGAACGTCGTCAACGGCTTTTTCAGTTGATGAAGTTCTTCAGCGAACCACTTTGCAGAATCGGGGCCACGGTAGGACTTGTAACGAGAGAGATCTTCATTATAGCTGCACTTCACAAAGTATCCAACGCTGCTAGTCTCGTGAATCTGCCCAACACTTGTCTTTGAGTTCGACTGCTCATCGATTTTCTTCAAGATACATTCGAAGGCTGCGTAGACAACGAATGGAACTTTTTCAATGTTTTTGGCGTTTTTGAATTGATGATATTATTCTAGGGATCCGGTAGGATGACGCCACATTTGTTAATTTTCTTACAATTTTCGTCACGGACTTCCAATTTTTCTTGGGTCCTGAAGTAATAAAGGCAGAGATCGCAAGCTTGCAATATTTTTTGTGAGTATTGAGCTGACCAATCGAGACAAGTCCTTGATCGACACGTAATGGAACTAGATTGGCTCGTTGTTATCTTCATCTTCTGCGTTTTTCGGCTCTTCCTCGTAGTGGTTTTGGATGAGAAGCAAATTCACATTATTGGTTTGTTTTTCCTTGGTAATGTGAATTAAAACAACGATTAACTTATCTTCGTCCTTTTTCTGGAGTATGTACAGGTTGATCGAGATTTCATCGAGTTTCTCGTATTGTGGCACATCGTTTGGTTGTATGGGAAACTTGATCCTGTCGAAACTCAATTTGGATTTTTGGGCCTTATACTTCGATATTTGTTCAGCATTTTTCGTCACTGGATACAAGGCCGCAAGCACGGCCCATTTGAAGCATCGATTATTATAAATCTGTACATTTATACAAGCTTCTTTTTACTTTATGAATCGGAGCAGTTCAATGTATATTTCTTTCATTGGGTTGTACTTGTTTAGGTTAACGGTTAGATTGACGATCCTTCGCAGAGTCCAACCGGAGCCGGTATCTTGAAAGTCTTCGACACTGCTCATCAGAGAATTCTTGACGTTCTCGTTGAACCACTCGGAGAGGTCTGTCGTTTGTAGACTCGGCTTATTCTTCGTGTGGAAAGCCTTGATTTCCGTTTCTTCCTCATTGTTCTTGAGCCCGGTGTATTCTCCTTCGAGAGTGGTATTGGACCTTGAGAGCGCTGTGTTTTTTCAAGGCAGCCTGGATGTTCTCAATGAATACGGTTCGGGAATCTTCGAGAAATTCCTTGAATCCCAGATGAGTATCGTTGATAATGAGGCCTGTGTTGAGACGTTGCTGTAAGGCCGAGTTGACCCTCCCAAACGAGCCCTCCAGGGTGTAAGCGCTGACTACGGTCGGGTTTTCTTCGATCGCGTAGTAAAGAAAAGTAGAGGGGGTAAAATGGGAAAGCTCGCCGGCTGAAAAGAAGAGATATTAAATTAACTGCGTAGCTTTGGCCGTTTTATATTATGCAGTATAAAGCCGGCTCCTTCCACGGAACGTCCTCTCAGCAGATGACTGTAGCTCTTGAGATTTTTTACCGCCTGGATGCAGTGAAGGCGAATAAAGTGTTGTTCGTCTTCGACTGGATTGCGAATTCATCGATGATCGCTCCGCTTCGGCTACCAAGTCCTAGACTTCTTCGGAGATGATATCCTTGACGTTTAAGATTCATTTAGCTTTTTCAATTGTATCACTACGATGTCACTCGAAATGTGGCTGATTTGGTTTGTCGTTGAGTCTGATTATTCTGCTCTGTGATCACTCTTGATATATGGCCTCTGCACACTCTAACTGCTGCTGCTGCTGCTGCTAACACTGGCGATTTCTTAAAGTTCAATTGTCGCGGTACGTTATCACGCTACGATGTCGCTTTGCTTCTCCGAGATGTATTCGCTTTGGTTCATCGATGAAACTCACGTCGAAGTCCAGAAAGCCGTTCTTGATATACGGGGCTCCCCACTCATCTGCTTATTGACGGTGCTGCCACCACGTTGATAAAATGAAAAATACAGGTTTTTAGCTGCACCCGAGTGAGAATCTATATTGGCCTAGGCCAATCTGTATTGTACCAATGTTGGCATTCCCTTGGCCTTTCCATGTAGGTCACTCTATATAGTACCAATAAACATCCCACATAGGCAAACCAATATTGATGTTACTATATGGGACCTATAAGCAAAGAATATAGGCAAACCGACATTGATAAACCTATGTTGCACCAAGAAGCTTCCTGCACTGGCATAGCGATACTGGTTTTCTACCACAGGACCAATGAATGGCAGACATTGGTAAACACATATCGATTTTTTGATGTTGGACCAATGAAAGTCGTACACTGATATTTATTTCCATATTGGTTTCTCGATACTGGATCAAGGGACCGATGTTTGTTGCCTAACCAATATTAGTTTTCCGATGTATGATCAATAAATAAATCACATTGGCAAAACTATATAGATTTTCCAAGGTAGTACCAGTATCTAATTGTCATTTCGAAATTTCGGGATCCCCATCACCTGCGAACTGAAACATAACCTGAAATTTGATTGTCCCGTATAGTTGCGGGAGCTGTGAGAATTTCAAAAATATACGATGCTGTGAATATTAGTTAATTCATGATGGACGGCAAACGCGAGACTGTAAAATTACGCGTTCGCAAACATTGGGAGATTCTACGTGGCCTAAAGAAATTCGATGAAGCTCGACGTATCAGTTCCAGGTAGGCAGTTAATTGATTTTTAAGTTGTAATCGTCGAATTAAACTCCAGTGCAATTCAAATTTTTTTTATATTTTGTATGAAGTAGCGATGGTTCAATAATGTGATATTGTTACTATACGGTATTACTAATGTTGGTACTGTATACAGTATTATATAATGGCACAACGAGATGAAGCCAATGTTTATACAACACAGTCTGGCCAGTGTTGCTATGACACAGTTTGGCCAAGGTTGGTACAACATAATTGATACACTATTGGCACAACATTCCTAAGGCGTTACATTTTCAATATTGGACCAATATTGATTTTGAATTGGCTGGCCTATGTTGTAAACTGGCTGGCTAATATTGGACCAACCTTCAGGCAACATAGAATCTCACTCGGGCAGCTCGTTGTCGCGCAACGATGTGCTCAAGTTAATAGCTCAATGAAATTAATGCCTAACTCGAGCGAGGACCTCTACTATAATGTTTTCTCCACCACTAACGTGGACTGTGCTACCACCATGTTTACACATCGTATATTTCAATCACTTGCATGCTTCCGTCACCTGCAGAAATTTTCGCAAAAATGTTTGAAATCTATCAATATTTTTTTCACCTCTCAAGCATCGGAAATAAGCCATACTATACCTGTCTTGACGGATGGAAAATGAAATATTTCAGGCTAACACGCAGGCGGTAGAGAATGGTTTGCAACAGGTGGAAAAAGACCTCTCAGGCGCGAAGTTATGGTTCATACCTTTGTTTATTAGAAAATGATATCTGACAGCTTCATTACAATTTTGTTTTTGTAATCTTGAAATGCTAGAAGTGTCGCAAAGGAAAAATATCAAAAATGAAAAAAAAAAAATTGCATATATTATAAAGAAGTCAACAATTGTTATTATTTGTGCAAATTTAATTTTCTAAAATATAATGCTAAAAATTGTAATGTTAAAAAAAGGACGCACATAAAATAGTCCTGGATAACATACACTTTCAACAATGATTTTAGCATGTACTGACGAAGTTCTAATAATATAGAACGCTACGAGTAGTGTTAGAAGCGTCTTAACATGGCTGCAGAGGTTAAAACGTGTGGAGACGTGCCTAACGCTACGAGTAGCGTTCGATAGTTATTCGCAGCAGGGTCAGAACTTCTCAAACGGATCACTTCAAAAAGTAAAATTTTGATTTTCACCAAATACGCATTTTTTGATTGTGTTTGCTGAAAAAAATCAATGTGCGGATAAACAAAAAAATTTTTTTTTTGCATGCTATTAACAATCGGATTTTCGGATACCAATAGTTTTTATCTCAGCAACTACTCATCTAATTCGTAAGATTTTTGTACCTATTTCTTCGACTTTCATTGAAATCCTTCGTGATATTTTTTTCTTATCAAGTTAGGCTCATAATTTATAAGTTAACTATTGATTATATATTATTATACTTATTATACATTATTTATCTTTATTATATGTATATAATTATATATTCGTCAAAGGGTACCTTCAGGGACCAAAAAATGAACGTAACGGTACTTTCCGGGATATTCGTTGCCTTCCGGTACTGTCCCTGAGGGCGCATAAGTGGAATGGTGCTTTCCAGGTCTTTTGGACCTGGAAGGCACCATACTACTTGTACGTTACTTATATGCGCCTTCGGGGACTTTGTTGCCTTCGAGGACTACTAGTTAGTTTTCGTTTTAATCACAATTTTCAAATAATTTTTTCAATCACACGCTGCTGTATTTCGAACATAAAATGAAAATGAACACGAAATGAATAAAATGAGCCTACATTTTTTTCTGTGGAATTCTTAAGTTAACCACATTTTACATAGTATTCCAATATTGTTGCTATTTGCTTATAACAAAAATTATTCCTTGCCTCCTACAAACGTGATTTTTTTTGTTGAAACTTTTTTTTCTTTACACGAGATAAAATTCCTCTAGAGCATGATAGCGTTAAATCTATCTGCAATTTCTCAGGAACGTATTATTTTTCACGGATAACACCTATAATTCCGAAGAAAACACTCCAAGTAGCCTTTTTCTCAATTACCCGCATTATATTTTCTAATTTTATCATAATATATGTTTTATCTGTGAGAATGAAGTCAGTGAAAAAAGAAATGAAATCAATGCTTATAATCATGCATTAATTGTCAAAAATAAAAAAGACCTCATGCAAAAAACTTCAAAAAAGTAAAAAAGGTTTTCGGATAAAACATAAATCTATTTAACAAAAAATATTGATGTCCTACTGTCGGTTTCACCTAGTACTCTCTGTGGTAGTGAGTAAAAAACCTCAATAGATTCTGCATAACGCAAAAAAGGAGAACATATATATTTTTCGCAAATAATTTTCAGCGGATGGTTTAATCTTTAATTCAAAAAAAATCAAGTAACCATGTTTCTTATAAAATTTAACTTGTCATGCGATTAAAAAAAGGCTCGAAAAGGTATTCGAATTATTTCATAATAAGCGAGATAAAAAATTTTCTGTCAAGTCATGAATAACAATATTCCGCTAAAAAGTACGAATATATTTTAGCTGGAGAGAGCGGAGATGGTTATTGCTACAATAGAAGCTTATGTAATATTGTTCTGAAAAAAAAACCAATAAATGAAACGACTGAAAAAACTCAGCCTATGTAGTAAGCCCCATCGACTTTTTTACTTTTATTGAATCGAAAATGATCAATAAAAAATGCTTTAAGAGATACTGTAAATAGAGAAATTAAACTTAACATAAATTAGTTATGTTCTCGAAACGTGAAAGTTTCGCTCAACACTCTACACACGTATAGAATCTTCGAAATCATTCTTGAATGTGATAACATCAACTTGAAGTCAAAAGGGTAATTTGTTATTGAAAAAAAAAAAATTTTCTCAAAAAACGCAGAAGTGATTATTTTGTTGAAAGAAATATAGCAATCCCTAGTCTAGAAAAAAGTCAGCACAACAAAATTTCACGTGAAATAATTTGTAAAATGGAAATAAACAAAAAAACAATCGATTTATCGAAATGTGAAAAGAGAATACGAATAAAAATAAAATAATTTTTTTTTTTAAACAATTAAAAAAAGAAATTAAAAAAAAAACGAAATTTGCAAACTCGATCGTTTGCGAGTTCACGCTTCTCTTATTAGATATGATTTGATGTTAGTTTTCGAAACATCGTATAACATAAAAGAGACCTTTTCCGGTTGTAAAGCATTTTTTGAAACCCACGGGCCACGCTGCTTTTCTAAACGTGTTCCACGAAAAACTTCCTTTCTCTTTTCAATATTACAAGGCGAGCGAGCTGTGATATTCTTTTCTAACACAGTGAAGTCTTTTCTAACACGTTCAAAGGCATGAGGCATCCCAAAATTACGTAATAGGGGCGGCAGAGAAAGGCTGGGATATCGAATATAGGTATACATGGCAAAGCTGGTGCCACTGCTTACTAGTAGCGCCAGTTCCTTGCAGTGGTAGCTTTTGGAAAGTCAGAAATCGCAAGGCCAGTGGGGGCTGGGGCCAGAGGGAAAGCGACTGAATTTTCGTGAAGGCCGAAAGAGACTGGGAGCGAAAAAGCGCAGGCGCACGAGAACATGATCGTAAGTTCTAATAATATGTCTCAAAAATTTAGGAGAATATTCTTATGTCCAAGCAGATTACCGTAAAAATTAAACTTCTTAATATTCTTTATTTTATTTTTTTTTTACTTTACTCAATTTTACTCTCATATTTGTAATAAGAAATATTTTGTTATCGTACATAAATTCGATGAACAGGATGTATTACATGATTCACAAAGCTGTAGAAAACGAATTTCAGAATGGTCATCTTTGCGGAATATTGAAAAAACCCCTCATTTTACGGCGTAAATACACATATACATAAAACTTTACGATTTTTCATTAAAAGAATTACGTTTAAAACATTAACACTTTCTCAAAGCGCACGAGCGCTCTTAATTGAAATCATGTACAGTAACTAATGAAATAACTCAAGTTTAACATATTTTTGTTAGATATTTTAGAAACACAAATTTCCTTACTTGCATTATATTACCGAAAATTACCCAAGTATTACTATGTGTGCTTAATAATGTAAATTTTCTTTGTAAAAAAAAATTCAATTATAAATAAGATAAAGATACATTAACTTTTTTATGGACATATTTTTATAGATAAACAGAATTTTGAAAAATTATCTTAGAGAATCTTATTTCCGGAAAAATACTTGGCAATTTTCGTGAATGAGCAATTATTTCTGTGAAATTTAAAAAGCTTCCGAAATTTTGAATTCAAATCATGAGTGATATGAATTTTCGAATATATTATAAAATACACAAACGAATTTTATTCCAGATTAGTAGGAAAGCAAAAAATACTGTTTGCTCGAGACTCGAACATCGTTTAACAACGTGAATACGTAACCGTTTGAGCTTTCGCGTTTGGAATATGTGCTGTATAATTAAAATGCAACATAATTTTTGTACGCACATTCAGTAATCAAGCGGAGAATTCTGACCTACTTGAAAAAATAAATTTCAATTTTCGCTTTAAGTATTTTTTTCAGAGCTTCAAAAATAAGAATCAAAACAACTAAAGAGGGATTAAAATTATTAAAAATGTAAGATTGAAGTTTGAAAATTTTTGACTATGTTACAGTTTTGAAGACTTTAAATTCATTAACACATTCTAATTTTTAACTATTGGCAGTTTTTAGTATCGTGCGAAGAAAATATGATGTAAAACAATCAATTTCTGTATAATGAACTGATTTCTGGCGACAACTTTTGTAACAAAAAGTTTATAGTTGATTTTGACCCGTTTCCAATTATAAGCACAGAATAAAACATTTTTTATTTGCGAAAGGGTGATTAAATGAGAACGTGAATTATGTTCTACTGCAAGACTAATAAATTATTTGTTAACCTGAATGTGATTGAACATTTTGCAAGCAAGGTAACGTAATTTTAGATTTCATTAATTATGAATAGAAAAATAAGAAAGTTATATTGAGTAGAAAAACGTTTTTTCTTCTACGATTTTGACTTCAAAAATACGCAAGCCCAAAATAAGAACGCCTCATTTTTCTCATGAAACTTTAACATGACTTTTATCGCGTAATCATACAAAAATTTTTTACCATTTTTCGGAAAGCAATATCTTTTGTTTTCGTATGAAAGATCAATTTTCGATTTTTTAAAACATTAAAAAATTAAGTGACTTGTAGTAATTTTACGAAAAAAAAATGTAATTCTTGTTCGACGTGAAATATATTTTTATTTTACGAATTATTTTTTCATTTCCTTAATGACATCGAAAATTGGAAATCGCATCGAAAAATTAGACTCTACATTGTCGAGTGGATTAGGAATCGGAATTGAAAAATATAAATGCTTGTCGACTGTTGGCGACGACTTTGACTGTAATTATGAGTGATAAGTAGCTAGTCCCCGCCGAGTCGAGTCGGCGGGGACTTTGTCACGACTCGTCGTCTCACTTCCCCTCACATGGATAGCTGACCGTACGCATGTGGAAGTAAATGCCTCGGTTTCAAATCCGAAAATTATTACTGACTCCGGTAACTCAATTTCTCCAACAATATAATAGATTGCACCGAAATTTGAACGAAATTTTCAAGAAAAATGTCGGCTCTAAATATTTATGGCGTATTTCTTGCAAAAAACACCTAGGGAATCGAGGTTATGCTATTTAAAAAGGCAAAACGAAAACGTCGCGTAAACGTCGCCAAACTTCGAGAAAATTTTGCATTATTTTTTTTCAATCGTGACTCAATGTGAGTCATAAGTTACCTGAAGTAATTGTTTTGTTACCGCATTTCGGATAGAAAGAGTTTCTCTTTAAGGTGAGTGAATGTAAGTATTGTACACAAGACTTTGTCAGTTGAATAAAATTTTGTCTTGTTACGACCTTTGAGTTATGTACTTAGTGAACGTTTGAGACACTCACATTTTACAATCTACAAGTGGGAAAAATCCGGAAATATTTGAAAAGTTTTTCAATATGTTCACCATACTGGCGGATTTTTTAACACTTTTGAATGAGTCGCGATATTTTTCAAAGGATTTGTCATTGATATCATCGAATCAGAGAAAGCTGATCTTGTAATTAATATACTACAATATTTACAGTATAACAGAACGGTTTAATATTTCAAAACTTATATATTATTATATATTATTATATACATATCATTATAGTAATAGAGTTAATGATTGTGAATTGAGAAATTTCATAGTTTTTGAGCCAATAATTCTTAAAAATTTATAAAATACATATACAATTTATTCATCCAAAAAATAATATAGCATCGGATCAAATGATTGTTCGAATAGATGACTAAGTATTTATAATTAAGCAACATTCATTTATGTTCATTGCAACTTTGCATCGCTCTACATTTTTTGAGATAAACTCGTACAACATTAATCAATAATTTTTGGTCAGACCTGGAGCGAAAGCATTCGTCCCGGTCGTTATCGCTTTTAAACCCAAGACGTTCCAAGAAAGAGCCTATTCGCCATACACACACTGATGGAGCCCTGTGAGAGTGCCAGCAATCATCTGCAATGTCGGAAATCCGATCACTGCGGAACTGTCCGGATTATAAGTATTCCTGTTGTAGGTTTTTAATTTGACCTTAAATTTCTTGCGATTATTTTAGAGTTGAAAATTTTTTTAAATGAGTAGTTACGGCTTCGAGAATTGTTTAATTTTTTCCTATAGCTCGTCCTGTAAAGTTTTATTTGAAGGCTGTAGGTTATTTTCCTCAGGTTGCATCGTATATAATTTTTAAAAACTTATCTTTTTTGCGATTATCGCTCTCTATAATGACACGTAACATCATTGAAATTCATATATTTCAAGTCGTGGATGAAAGGCAATAAAAAATACAATATCATTTTTTACATAGATAGTCCGAAAAAATAGAATAAGGAAGTTGCTCTAATTATAGGCAAAATGATTACAAATACCCTTTGTACGGATTGTTCACTGTACGTAATTTAAAAATGCTATATAAATCCTAATGACTTTTTATATTTTTTTAATTGAAATCATTATCTGAAAGAGAAAACTAATCTACTAAAAACGACTGGTTTATTTACGATTAAAACATTCAATTGAATTATTTACTAACACTGACTCATCTGTCAAACGTTCGATAATTGATGGCAAGAAATATACTTCTAAGTCCACCTGTATATCAAATGTGGGATAATACTCAGGAAAATTGAAGTAATTATGTAAATAATTTATTATGAATATTCAAAAATTTAATTTATTATGAATATTTTATTATGAATATAAAAAACATCTTATACAAAATACTAGTTAGTTTTCACAGTACTAACTACAATGAAAATTGTTTGATATACTGCGCTTGGCTTGCGAGCGTGTCCAGCGAGCAAATAAGCCGGCGCAGTGTTATGCATCATTAAAAATCGATTTTTTCAGCTTTTAGTGAACCTTAGCATTATTATCTTCTAGACCTTTTTAGTGACATAATACCTTAAATATATACCGAAAATTCCGCTCATATCGCGTATGTCGAACGAATAGAGGAATGCCACTGCTCAAAAGTTGTGTCTGAAAAATGCTTTGAGCTTTGCAAAATTATTGTATTAAAACCTATATGAGAGCAAAGTACAATTTAAAAAACTGCTAACAATACAAACGTGATACTGCACGTTTACTCTCTTTTGAGAATATTCGTAAAAAACATACTCAAATATTAAAGTATAAATATATAATCGAAAGAGGAAATTTCACAAACATAAAACATATAATTTGTATTTGACATGATACTTGGAATTTTTAATGATTTCAAAAAACTGAGATTTGAGAACGTATCATTAATATATTAGATGAGATAAGACCTTACCTGTTTTAAGTATTAAACTATTTTTAATATTCAAAAATGGCAAAACTGGAAGAGTTAAGAGTATCAGTTATGCATGTCAAAACAAACAATAATTATTTTCGAATTTCAATAATGATACAGTCCTACAATGAAAGACGCGAGAAGAAACTTATAGTTAAAATAACCGTACTGCTGAACATATTGTGCTCAGTCGTTTTTTCAATTGAATATTATTACAATTTTATCTTCTGACCATACTAAGTATGAGATGTAATGATTTATGTGGTGTTAATAACACACACATACAGTTGTGATTACTTTTCACAAAAACCGAGAACTAGGCACGCCGTACTCAATGATATGGTGAATGATTCTAAAATTCTAGTATTTTTATCTACAGATAATATCTTCGTGTAGAACATAGGAGAGCAAAGATTGAAAACAAGTGAAAAATATCCTATATGAGAAAAAAAACATGGCATAAATTTTCAGTTTGCTTACACTTCTCACTGGTTAAGTTACGATTGACGAACCCACGCATTCTTTATTGAACAACTTTACTGGATAAACTTTATTGTTTATGAAAACCCTGAAAAATCATTCTTTCCATACTATTTGCCTTTTTTTCTAGCATATTTTAATGTTTTTTAAAAAAAAAGGTAAAAAACTTTTAAATGTGTAAATGATATTCTTTACACAACACAAAAAAACGTTCATCGTTTACATGAAAAAATCGATACATTGTAATACAACAAAATATAATTAAAAAACCTTATTACATGTATATGATATATTCTACCGAATTTTAAAAAAACACTTTGTGGAAAGAACAATTTTCACAGATGAAAAAAACAGCATAAATAAACCTCATACGGTATAAAACATAAACACATATTAAAAATACCCGTTCTTCTGTATTCATGACCTACAAAGACCTACCTTACAGTCCCTGAAGGCATCATTGTATATAATCTTTTCCGTCAGAATATTTTTACCGTATAGACTGTTAGATAATATTTAGAACAAAATAGCTTTCCCGGCGTGCTTCGCTACGCATAATTGTATATTTGGAAAAAAATGATCAAAAAAAATTGAAAGAAATGCAAAAAAATTTTGATCAGAAGAAGGATTCAGTAAAAATTTAGAACAGATTTTGAATTGCAGATTGGCAAATTCAGTGCCAACGAATCAAAAATTTTGGACGCGCGATGCTCTGAAATATTTCGAAAACTTTACGTTGAATGAAAATTTCAATATCAAAATATTAAAACAAATCGACGACACATTCTTTACCAATTTAGACGATCATGATTTAATGAGGAGCATCGACTAATATATTGTTGATAGAGTATATGGAGTTCCTTTGTGGCTGGTTAATTTATTTGAATTGTCAGGACGATTTTCCACATAATTTTAGTTATACAATATAAATTAAGCCCTATTCCCGAAAAGGTCCTCGTAGCTAGGGGGTGGTCCGATGTCGGCTCCTTCTTGGAGCAGCAGGGGTGTCCTCGGGGCGTCGTCCTCGTTTAATAACCGGGCCTCTGTGTGCGGGGAGGGGCACGGGGACTCCGAGCTAGACGACAGAATTCGGCGTCGGTTCCTTCTAGCCGCCGGGCGACCCGAAGAACCTGGTTGTTGGGAGTCCTGAGTCAAATCTACGAGCGGTGGAGGTTATCCTCTCGGTCTTGTCCCAATAATTCGACGTCGGCGCTCCTCCCGGGCTCTGCGGAGAGTATCTCGGAGGGCCCGCGCAAGGGAAAGGGGGATGGTGATGGCGCGAGGGGCGGGAGATGTAGTAGCCGGGGGAGGGCCTTCCTGGAGACCTGGTACCAGTGCTGCTAAGGTGACGGGTTCAGCGAATCGGTCCCCCAATTCCGCTATGCGGTCATCTAACGTAGATGCCCGGTTCGATAGAGGGGAGCTTCCTGCCCTTGTTTCTGTACGGGTTCCGGGGTTAGTGGCACCCTGAGGTTCCACGGAGGCGGATGATGGTATGGCGGCTAACTGGGACTGTTCCTGTCGTGGCGGAGCAAACCTTCGAGGGAAATTCCCAGGGGCTCTCCTCAACCGTTTTATTACGTAGGGGATAGCATCCCTGAGGTTGCGGGGATAAGAGTTAACTCCCGGGATCCGACCACTGTGGAATTTGAGCTCTACCCAAACATCAGGATGTCCTCTTGCCTCGAAGTGTTGGAATCCTGCCCGAATGCACAACCCTAGTCTACGGGCTTTCTCCCGGGCTTGATTGAGGTTGGCGGAAGGAAAATTTACCACTACAACGGGGAAATTGATATGAGGCTACGAAAGCCGTATTCAAGGAATGGGAATATGTGACTACGGAAGTCGAATGAAATAAATCTGTATAAAGGTTTAGACTACGGGATAAAGTTTCGGTTACGAAAGTTGTATTGAAATAAATCGGAATAAAGTTTCGACTAAAATAAATCTAAATAAAGTTTCGACTACGAAAATCTGAATAAAATAAATCTGAATAAAGTTTCGACTACGAAAGTCGTAATAAAATAAATCTGAATAAAATAAATCTGAATAAAGTTTCGACTACGAAAGTCGTAATAAAATAAATCTGAATAAAGTTTCGACTACGAAAATCTAAATAAAATAAATCTGAATAAAGTTTCGACTACGAAAGTCGTAATAAAATAAATCTGAATAGAATAAATCTGAATAAAGTTTCGACTACGAAAGTCGTAATAAAATAAATCTGAATAAAATAAATCTGAATAAAATAAATCTGAATAAAGTTTCGACTACGAAAGTCGTAATAAAATAAATCTGAATAAAATAAATCTGAACAAAGTTTCGACTACGAAAGTCGTGAAAAAAAAATAAATCTGAATAAAATAAATCTGAATAAACTAAATCTGAATAAAGTTTCGACTACGAAAGTCGTCACTACAGAAACGGGATTGGGAACAGAGATCAGAACTTACTGGTTGTCGGAACTATAAAAACCCACTGACTCTAGATCGAAATTTGCAGGGGTTTATATACTCGAAAACTTGGTGGGGTCGGAGACTATTTTAGATAAATTTTGCAAGAAAATAAAACTGATATCTCGGGAAATGATTTGATAAGTTTTGTAAGAAAAAATGAAACTGATGTCTGGAACTAATATACGAAATTAAGATAAGTTTTGCAAGGAAGAAAATAAAACTGATATCTCGGGAAATGATTTGATAAGTTTTGTAAGAAATATAAAACTGATATCTAGAAACTAATATACGAAATTAAGATAATTTTTGCAAGAAAGAAAATGAACTGAATTTTCGGAATGAAAAAAAAACTTAAGGGGGTCCTAATTAAGACAAAAATGTTAACTTGTAGGTTTCTTGCACTAAAAAAAAGAAAACATATATTGTCAATATTCTCAATACATAACAAAACTTAATAAATCTTAATATGAACATTAATAAATATTATGAGAAAAAATTTGCGGAAATTCAATAAAACAAAATATTTGGAAACTGAATTTGAAAGGTTGTTTCCCGTTTTGATGACCTCTTCCTGTTATTTCATTCGGCTTATATTTTTTTCAGAATAAATTTTCATCTCAATATTTTTCATATGCTTGATAATATACTTAATTAAATTATAGTGTGAATTAATGAAAAAACTCTTGAGAAAATACTACTTTTGATATGTTATTTAATTCATAACATTTGTTATTGATTCATATTCATTCGCAAAAAAATATGATAAAAAATTAATTATAAAAATTATAAAAATTTGTATACACATTGTATAAACATTGTATACAAAAATGTAATTTTAGTATATAATTGTGTGGTACCTAATTATTGAAAAAAATATTTAACATTTTTTAAACATTAATATTGAAGATGAATTACATGAAAGTAAATCTCACAAATTGCGAATGTTTTGGTATTAACTGTATGAAAATTTCTCGATCCCACTCAACGCCATTCTTTTCTCACTCTATAGCAAAAACAATACAAAGCATCGTATTTCCTTTCGTAATAGATTCGATGTCTTAATTCTTCCGCGTACGATGTCGCAAATAATTTTTTTTCAATTTTGGGTCCGAAATTTTTTCTTTTCTTATCGTGGGATTTGTAATTTTTTTCATCTTCCTGCCTCTCAATTTTATGTCTGTCGCAAAATTTGCCAAAAGTTTGTGTTTCAATGCCGCAAATATCACTACATTTTACGTTTTCCTCCATCGCCTAAAATTTTTTGTGTTTTGTAGTTGACGTCCTACAAATTATTACATTAATATAAAAATTCAAATAATTGTTTTTTTTTTTATTGATACAATATTTTTAGATTTATTCATACAACAATGCATACGTACCGTCAATGATCCGTATCTTCGTTTAGAAAGAGATACCATTCTCTATCTCCGTCTTTTTGAAGAGAAGATAAGAGGCAATTGACGACGCGTTAGTCTGACGGAGATGAAAGTTGAATTTGAAGATTCGATATCTCCTTCATTTTTGCTAATTTCGAAAAAGGAAAAGAAAATAGTTGTTCAGAATTGTCTCGGGAATCTGTCATTTCCAACTCTAACGGTGACATTCGAACACCCTGTATATAATAGCGGTTCTTAATAGAGTTTGATACTGGAGATTAGGCAAAAATTGGTTAAACGGTTCGAAAGATACGGTTAATGCGTGGGTGCGTGCGCGGGTGGAGTGCCAACAGGACAATGTATTGCTATAAACCATCCTTGAACTCAGACGAATATGTTATGCAAGGTTTCATAGAATTTGGTTAAGCCGTTCAAGAGTTATGGAATCACAAAGAAAGTGGCATTGATTTTTATATATATAGATCACAGCATGTATAGATACTACACGATCACTTTGATCTATATATATCGAAAAATAAGAATACAATGTGGTCAAAAACTTGAATACATGTTATACTGTATTCATCACCTATATATATAAATTAAAATATATATTAGCCTTAGAGAATTCCGCTACGTGAGGTTACTTTTTTTTAAAGAAAAAAACCCTTATTTTAAAGGCTATGATTTCATTCTTCATAATCTGACTTCGATAACGGAAATTTCGACCTAGAAACCCCAGATAACATATTTTTACGAATCTAGATACAATTTTCTCGAAATCTGTCCGCCATTTTAGATCCGTATTTTTTTTTTATTATCGACCTTACATTTGTATTCTCCGATTTTCAAAACTATTTTCTATAAAATTTCAAATTGTTTCACCCACTTTTACATTTTAGGCTATTTTTTTGGGCGTTTCAGACCACTGTGCGAGGGTCGCATTTCCATTTTTGTCCTTAGTTCACTATAGGTAATAGGAAATTTTATTCCTTCGTGCTATTATAAAATGCTATAAATCCAATATTTATGGGAAAAAAAGTGATTAAACATCATTTCATATTCAAATCCCCACTATTTCCTACAAGCACACAATATGTTCCTAGACGTTTGGTAAAAATTGACGAACCGAATGTCACGTAATACGTGGGTGTTTTAAGTCCCATCGTAACTCTCCTGGAAACTATAGGATCTCATGGAGTTGTAGCATCGCAACCGCGCATTCAATCGCCGACGTCAAGCTGCAGTAATAGGGACCGCAACTAGGATAAATCAACGCGCGCGTATGGTGTCCTCAGATTTCAACAAAAAAAAATTCTGCTTCTAACGATCTACTCGGGATCAAGTGCATATTTCTAGCACATTTTTTTCCGTGCATTTTGAACCTACTGAATGCATTCAACGAAATCCTTATTTGATAATTTTGCCCTTTATATTCCTCAAAAAATAACTTTCTTTGAACTTTTTGCACCTTAATATTTCTCAGAAGAAGATCTTTATTTGAACATTTTATCCTGCAAAGAAAATACTTCAACGTAAAAGGTTCAAATAAGGTTCAAAATTCGTATTTAATTTAATACAAACGAAAATCATGCTTTGATGATCTTAGACGTGTCGTTGTAGGTGTATCATGTTCAAATCAGGACTGAAATTTCGATTCGGGGAATTACCTCGGAAAATCAGGAATCTTTGGAAATGCTGATGACGCGGCATCAACGCCTGGGACATTTAATCATCGCCGACCTGGTCAACGCTCATCACAGTGGAAATTTGCAGAATTGTTGAACGTGATACACTCGGATGTTGCAGGCCGATGCGAATGGAACCCCTTATAAAGGCGAAATACTTTATCACATTCATCGATAAATGCTGATGTGAAGTTCGATTCGTGAATTCAAAGGCCGAAGTCTTTCAGAAATACAAAGAATATCGAAGTCTCGTGGAAAATCAGAAATCCAGAAAAATCAAGGTCCTTCAATCGGATAACGGTGGAGAATACAAGAACGAAAAATTCGACAATCATTTGAAGTAGCATGGAATTATTCGAAGACTCACAGTTCCTTATTGTCCACAGCAGAACGGGATCGCGGAGAGGAAGTATCGGGCCCTCGTGGAAATAGCCCGTTGTCTCATGTGCAGTCTTGATTGGCGCCAATTTTTTGGGGTAAGGCCATCAATACAGCGAACTTCATTTGCAAAAGATGTCCCACAAGTAGCTTGGACGGAAAGTCGCCATACAAACTCTGGAATGGAAAAAAAACCCGATGTGCGAAAATTCAGGGAATTTGGCTGTAAATTATTCTGCCGGAAGACTGGAACTGAAAAAAGAAAGTTCGAAAAACGTTGCAAAGCAGGAATCTTCGTGGGATACTCGGAAGAAAGCGGAAAAAAGCAAAGGATATCGAGTATGGAAGTCTTGAAGAAAAGAAGATAATCGTTACTCGTGACGTGAAGTTTCAAGAAGTTGGAGTCAAGTCAACTGAATACAAATAATTATTTCCGGAAGCCCTTATCAATAGAAATGGAGAAATTCAACATCCTGAAAAGAAAAATCACGAAGTCATCATCGAATCTTCGGCCCTGGAACCCATCAAGAACGAGGACCACGAGGACAACGAAGACGACGGGGGAAGTCAAGAACATCAGCCAGTTGCAGCCATTCAGTGGGCACCAGGACGACCAAGGATCGAGCACACAGGACGAAGAGGACGACCACGATTTTGTCAGACGAGGGACTCAAATGTCAACGTCGAAGAAGCGGAATTTGCTTTCCTGTCGGAAATTCCTGTGGAATAAGCCATGTCTTGACCAAATTCAAAAGAATGGATCGAAGACATGGCGGAAGAATTGAAGTTAATAACGATACTTGGATAGATGTCAAACGGCCAGAAAAGGAACAAGTTATCGGAAGCCGTCTGGTTCTGCGCAATAAATACAAGCCAAATGGCGAAATTGAAAGAAGAAAATCCTCGACTCGTCGCTCGAGGATTCACTCGAAGACCAAGAATTCACTTCAATGAAATCTTTGCACCTGTGGCTCGACTAAGCTCCGTCAGACTCATCGTTTCGTTCGCTGTTCAGTGCGACATGAAAGTAAATCAACTCGACGTCACAACTACCTACTTAAATGGCGAACTCGGAGGACAGATTTTCATGGAACCTCCAAACTTCATCATTGAGACCTTAAAAACACTCATTGAGAAGGAAAGCCGAAACATTGAACTTTGTAAGAAGGCTAGAAGAATGTCTCCTAGACAATCCCTCTACGGATTGCGTCAATCTGGACGAGCTTGGCACACCCTAGATCGAACGCTCAGAAGAATCGGCGCTATCCCGACCAAAGCCGCCCTTGTGTATACAATCTTGGACATGGATATCGTTTATTGGATAAGATATCGTCTACATAGCAATCTACGTGGAACATGATCTTCGCCTCCAAAAACGTATCAAAGATTGAAACCTTGAAGAAGACACTGAGCCAAGAATTAAAAATCAAGGATCTTGGGGAAATCGGATACTCTTTTGGAAATAGATACTAATAATCGAATTTTCTCGCAACAACCAATCAGTGTCCATGCATTAGACAGGATACATAAAAGATGTCTTGGAAGGCTTTAGAATGATGGATTCAAAACCAGTGATGTCCCCAATGGATCCAAACGTGAAGCTCGTCATATCTGCTGGGAATCTTGATGCCACCCTGAACATTCCTTACAGGGAACTTAAAGGATCCTTGATGTATCTGGCAGTTTTAACCCGTGCAGACACTGCTTTTGCAGTCAGCTGTTTAAGTCAATTTAACGAAGACTACTACTAAACTCACTGGGTTGCGGCGAAACACGTTCTACGATACTTGAAAGACACCATGGACCTTGGACTTATCTTCAGACCCTTGGACCGTCCTCTGGAATGCTACGTGGATTCAGATTGGGCCAGCTACCCGATCGACAGACGATTATATACAGGATACGCCTCAATTCTCAGTCATGGACCAATTTCTTGGAAATCTAGGTAAAAAAGAACGGTCGCGCTCTCGTCTACAAAAGCCGAATACATGGGTCTATTAGAAGTCACCAAGGAAGCTCTATTTCTCCGCTCTTTCCTTTTGGAACTGGACTTCGAGAATCTCGTCGATGTCATAATATTCATTGACAACCTCGGTGCGCTGAAACTTGCAGAGAATCCCGTACATCACGCTAGAAACAAGCACATCGACGTTCGTCATCACTTCTTGAGGGATGTCTTGAAGAGCAAGGAGATAAAGATCCAGCACCTATCCACTCACGAAATGCCAGCAGACATACCGATGAAAGGGCTACCAGGACCGAAGCACAAGACTTGTGCGAACCTACTGGGAATCGGCCCACCTATATCTTTTTTGTCATGGCTCATGTATTGAGGAATAATAATTTTAATTTACCGTATTAATTACAATACATGACCTATAAAATCCTTAACTGAATTATCAGCTCGAGTAGCAGTCATTTAGCATACCTTTAAAGCGCAGGCGCGGAAACAACTACTTCAATTATATACACGCGTTCACGAAAGGACTGTTCGCCCGACTCTAAGCGGGATTACTTTTAAAACTTTATTTTCAGTATACGGTCACTGATTTGAATATATTAAATCTGCCTATTTAATAACTTGCGCCTCACTAACATTAAGAATGATTGATTTATTGAAAAAATCCGCAGCAACGGCGTCAGGCTTCTAAAATCCCGAAATAATTCAAAAATTCTAATGCTTAAATATACCTATACTTTTATAGTAAATGGCGTCAAAAGATTTGCTCGTGAAGCAAGCCTTCAGCATGCCGATATAAAGACACTCAAAACAATGTTCGAATCGGCTAGACGATTTTTTTAAAACATTCCATTCGATTGCTACAGCGATACTTGCGCTGAGTATGATGTAGAACTTTCAGGATTGAAAAAGCTTTTCAAAAAAGTGATCACGATAAAAAATACAAAGCAGTAACATTTGTTTATTCCAATGGAAAGCGAAAAAATTTTATGAGAATGATCTTGTCCTCTGAAGATTATGTGGAAGCGAAACTATGTAGTACCATGTTTGTGAAAAAATTCTGTGAAATTGCTTATCGTTTTGATAAACAAACACAAAAAAACTCCAAATATTTCATGTGTGATGCACTTTAAGTGAATAGTCCGATGAAAGATGCTACGGCGCTTGAAAATGGCTGACGTATACTGATATTGTTTATTTAATCCTTTCGTCAATTTATAAGTGCCAAATTTTTCCAACACGCTATTTTTCTTTTAATCCAATGAAGAATCGAAACCGATCATAAACTTACGACAATAACATGGAGATAAGATGAAGAAGAGACAGATGAATGTGTAACTTTATGTTTTCTGTCTCTACTTGTTCGGTTTTCCCTCTTAGCCTGTCAATTGTTCTTAGCTTATAAATTTTGAGCCTAACTTGATTAGAAAAAATGTTCGCGCCGGCGTTTTGAATGCTTAGATTAAGCGGGTGTAGCCAGGCGGCGTTGCGGCGGACTTCCGCCTAGCACGGGGCCCTTCTGGCCCTCCCTGTTTTTTGATCACTGTCTCGTAGTCGCTCGCCACGTTAAGAGCAACTTTCTAAATCCGCCCAGTAAATGTATTACTATGAACCTCGTTTGCTATAATATTGAATTAACATCCATACAACGAGGTTCTACGAGTTTCATTCCAAGGAAACCCCAAACTACAGTCCACGACTTTGGCAAATCGGAACATGGTCCTTATCGAGCCAAATTTGATTCGGAGAGGCTAAATTGCCACGGAGCACATGGGCGGCCGAGTTTGAAGCGGAAACCATGGAAGCTTGGAATCGGTGATATTGGTGAACCAGTCTCAGTGGGTCGACGAGGTGGTAAAGTGGTGCAATTTTGTCCTTTTTTTCCTACATTTTCCACCTTGGACCCCCCCCCCCTTCGCCTGACTTTTTTTCGACCTGATTTGGGACATCGGGAGTGCGCGTTTCGTTTCGCGAGTGGTTTTTTGTTGGGGGATTCGGGGACGTGATTCATTCTTTTTGTTTTTTTGCTCGCGGTTTCCTGGAATTGTCGCCCATCGTTTTTCTTTCTTTATTCATGTGGAGGTGGCGTGACATCGATGTGTTGGTCGAGCATCGATACATCGATAGTGTGGTCGGTGCGCGGTAATCGGCGCCATTGCGGGGTCGTCTCTATGAGTCGGTGTATCGATGGTCGAGGGTCGATCTTCGATCACTGAATGTAAATGGGCACTGATTTTTATTGATTATCTATCTGGGATAAATTCAGGCGCTGTTATTGAGTTGGGGATGATTGTTTATGTGTTACTTACTTCGTGGGCGAGTATAGCGTCCTGGTTACCTTACATTTCAATGTCCCTGGGCTTTTGGATTTGTGCATTATTTCGGGGACTTGCGATTTTCCTCGTGAAGGGATTTGTTCCTCATTTTGAGGACTTGTGAGTTAGTCTTCCGGTTTTGTGAGACGAATTGTGCTTTAATTGGGGACTTGTAATTATTACTGGTGTTGTTGTAATTATTGCTGTCATTGGTATTATTATTATCATTATTATTATTTTCTTTTTTTTTATTTTTTTTTTTTTTGCCTCATTTTGGAGACGTGTGGATTTTTGATTTTTGTTCTCGTGAGGTAGTTTGGGCTTCAGCTAATGGGTCATTATTTCATTTTTGATTTAGGACGAGTTGATAATTTGCAGGGTGGGAAGTGCCCTATTTTTATGGGTTTGCATTTTTTAGCGGATTTAATGCCCCTTTATGTTGGGGACTTATAATTGACCCGGGTCTTTGGGATTATTGTCATTTATCTTAAGGTTATATGATTGCTGTTAGCAAACCTTTCACGTGCAAGTTTTTCGACCCTGAATAGATTTCGGGATCGCTGCGTTTCGCGTTTTGATCATGTCAACTTTGACTACGCTTAGGCGGAAGCGTGGCTCGGCCAAGGCCAGAGTCACTGCATTTCGCAATTTTGTTGAGACTGTTGAGTCTTCTTTGGATGGTGTAGAGGGGAATACGGAGAGGTGTTTTGTTGAATTGGAACAACGTCTCGAAGCTATTGCCGGGGCAGCTGCAGACTTTAAGCTTGTTCAAGCTGAAATCGAAAGTCTTGTCGAGGACGATGAATTAGATGACGAATATAAGGAAACCGCCATCTTTGAGGAAGCATATTTTCGTATCACCTCGCAGGTTCGACTGCTTTTAAACCAGTCTTCAAAGGCGAGGCAGGCGGACGACCCTGACACTCATTCGATCGTTTCCGTCGATGGTGGCAATGGTTTGCCTCGAAGCTCGATGCCGGGGATAAGGTTGCCTGAGTTGAGACTTCCGCAGTTTGATGGATCCTACGTCAAGTGGCCCGCCTTTCATGACACCTTTCATTCGGCAGTCCATTTAAACGAGGCTCTCAGTTCGGTTCAGAAATTCACCTACTTGAGTGGCTCACTAGTCGGGGAAGCGGCTCGCGTTATTCAGAGTTTTAACATTTCTGGTGTGAATTATGATCCTGCCTGGAAGCTGTTGACGGAGCGGTACCAGAATAGGCCACTTATGGTACACAATCACATCGGTGGTATCGTTACCTATCCAAAGATGTCGAGGCGGAATTTCTCGTTGCTTTGTGATTTGCTTGATGTGATCCAGAGTAATATTCGCTCCTTGAAGGCTTTGGGGGAGCCAGTAGGCGAGTGGGATAGTATTCTTGTATATATTGTTGCTGACAAATTTGACGCTGTCACAAGGTCGGAGTGGGAAAAGAGACTGCTTTCTGAGGGGGACGTCGCGAAATTCTCGGAATTGATTGGATTCATTGATGACGAGTGCCGCCTGTTGGAAAAGACTCAGCGTGGTAACAGGGATTCGGCTCCCAAGCAGGGGAGTGGGCGCGTTGTGTCGGCTCATAGTGCAAATTCTCAAGGCTCGTGCCCTGTATGTGATCAGCGTCACAGCCTTTTCTCATGTCCGAAGTTCTCGGGGATGACCATGTCGAAGCGGTGGGAGGTTATGAAAAGGAAGAGGCGTTGTTTGAATTGCTTGAGAGTTGGGCTCTTGTCTTCTAGCTGCCTTAGCAAGCGGTGCGCGAAATGCAATGGCCCGCACCACACCTTGTTGCATTTTACCAAGAAGGATGTTGATTATCAATCCCCTTCCGCGGATACGGGGCCAGAGGCACCTTCTACGGTGCCTTCTCTTCGGGGTTTCTCAACGTTTCACACGTTGTTCCGACGGCGGTGGTGCAGGTTTTTGACTTTGCTGGTCAGCTGCATGACTGCGTTGCACTTCTTGACACCGGAGCAGGGTCGAGTTTTATTTCCAGGGGCATGTGCGAGAGGCTTGGTTTGCGCCCTCTGGCCACGAGAATTAGAGTCATGGGGATCAATGGATGTGGGTTTGGCCTCGATGAGTATGTCGTTGCGACTTTCAAGTCAAAATTCATCGAATATGAGAATACTTTACAATTCGGGGTGACGGATAGCGTTACTGGCGTTTTGCCGTCAGAGGCGTTGAATCTCGATGGTTTCGATATTCCTCCAGATATTTTCCTAGCTGATCCCGAATTCCATCGACCGAAACAGGTCGACATGATTATAGGGGCTGAGGACTTTTGGGAGTTGTTGATGCCTGAGGCACGCCAACGCCCTTACCTGCATCGGACCAGATTGGGTTATGTAATATCTGGCAGGATCCCCTGTCACGGCCGACTTGAGGGGCGGGTCCCTTGTAATTTCGCGACTTGTTTTCCTGATTTGTTTGGGCAGGTTTTGAAATTCTGGTAACTTGAGGAAGTTCCCTGCCGGGACGATTTTTCCATTCAGAAGAAGAGATGTGAAGAGATTTTCCTTCGGACTGTCAGAAAGGACGAGCAGGGTCGGTTTGTTGTATCTTACCCAGTTAGGGACTCTCTTGACTTGTTGGGCGACTCAAGGGCTCAGGCTGAGCGCCAATTTATTTCATTAGAGAGGAAGCTGGCGAGGGACCAGGCTCTTCGGCTCAAGTATTCCGAATTCATGTCGGAATACCTGAGATTGGGGCATATGTCGCCCGTGATGGAATCCGAACCACCGGGGCATGTTTCTTATCTCCCCCACCATGGGGTTTTGAAGGAGGAAAGCCTAACGAACAAATTGAGGGTCGTTTTCAATGGCGCGGCTCGTTCGAAGACTGGGGTATCGCTCAATGACCTACTCTTGGCTGGGCCTACAATCCAGGATGATTTGCTGTCGATCGTGTTGAGATTTCGCTTGCGCCGTGTTGCCGTAGGGGCTGATATATCTATGATGTATCGTGGGGTTTTTTTGGAGCCTTCTCAGCGCTCGCTTCAACGCATTTTATGGCGTTTCAGTCCAGATGAGGAGCTGGGTATTTACAAGCTGAACACGGTCACTTATGGCTTGGCCCCGAGTTCTTTTTTGTCCATCAGGTGCTTGCATGAGGTTGCCAATGAGTGTGAGAGATCTCGACCGGAGATAGCGAAGGTCATTAGGAATTCATTTTACGTTGACGATCTTTGGTATAACACTGACACTGCTGAGGAGGCCGCTGATATTCGATCTCAGATTTCGGATGTCCTGTCTTCGTCAGGCTTCCCTCTTCGTAAATGGGTGTCCAATGAACCAAGATTCATTGAGTTGTCAGAGGTTCGTGATGATCAGTCGCCTTGCCAGGTTATTGACTTGGGAGAGGATGATACCGTGAAGACCTTAGGACTCTCTTGGGCTAGCCTGAGAGATCAACTTGTATACGACGTCGACTCGAAACTTCGATCTGTGCCATGCTCAAAACGAGCCATTCTCTCCACGGTGGCTCGCATTTTTGACCCCCTTGGACTATTGAGTCCGTGCATTGTCATTGCAAAAATGCTCATTCAGAAGCTGTGGTGGGACAGGGCCGGGTGGGACGACGAACCATCGCTGGAGATTTCGTCATTTTGGAAAAGATTCAGGAGGGATCTGTTGGAACTTGGTGAATTGAGGGTACCCCGTCACATAGGGTACGACTCATCTAGGCTTTTGGAAATTCACTCATTCTCCGATGCCAGCGAGTTGGCATATGGGGCTTGTATTTACATTCGATGTATAGATGAGTGGGGTGGGATTTCTTCTGAATTGCTGTGCGCCAAGTCGAAGGTTGCACCGCTGAAGAGGATCCCATTCCTAGGTTTGAGCTATGTGCTGCCCAGCTGTCTGCTAGACTAGTTGAAAAGGTGTCGAAAGCTCTTGAGGTTCCTATACATCGGAAATTTTTTGGGTGTGACTCCCAGATTGTGCTGTGTTGGCTAAAGATGGAGTCGTGTACCTTGAAGACGTTCGTGGGTGGGAGGGTCGCGCAGATTCAATCGTTGACGGCCCCGGATCAATGGAACTATGTACGGTCAGGTGAAAATCCTGCCGATCTCATGTCACGTGGCATCAGGCCACCGGCTCTGAGAGATTCGGAACTTTGGTGGAAGGGCCCTTCGTGGCTACTTGCTCGTGAGTTCGGAAATCCGCCCTTTCACGGACTTGTTCGAGACCTTCCGGAGCTTAAGGCTAACAGTGTTGGAGTAGCCGTGGCCCTGCCTTGTGAGTCCAGCGTAGTTTTTGAGAGATATTCCAGTCTCCCGCGGTTGAAATCTGTTGTGGCCTACTGTTTAAGATTTATTAGGAACCTCCGAGTTGTTAGGGAACTTCGGCGGACGGGCCCACTCACGGTGGATGAGCTTCAGGCGTCCATGACTGTGTTAGTGAAGATCTCTCAGACTGATTCATTTGGGTAGGAGATCAAACGCCTGCATGCGGGGTCCTCAGTGTCCTCGGGGAGCAAGATTGCGAAGTTGAATCCATTTCTAGACGAGAATGGGGTTTTACGAGTTGGAGGCCGTCTGGAGAACTCCGCATTAGAAAATGATAGGGTTCACCCTCAGATTCTGTCATCAAAGCATCGTCTGTCGTATTTGTATTTCGTCCACGAGCATCAGCGGTTGCTGCACGTGGGTCCTCAGGCACTTCTGGCTTCTACACGTGAGCGTTATTGGACGGTGTCTGGTCGGAGCTTGGCGCGCAGAGTGGTGCACGAGTGTATTCGGTGCTTTCGCGTGAAGCCCATTTCCTGTGAGCCCTTGATGGGGAATTTGCCCCGCGAGAGAGTCACTCCCTCGCCTGCATTCACCGTCGTTGGGGTGGATTACGCTGGCCCGTTTGTCGTAAAGGATCGTAAAGGCCGCGGGTGCAAGATGTCCAAATGCTACGTGGCACTGTTTGTGTGTTTTGCGAGCCGAGCCATCCATTTGGAGCTGGTGACCGACTTGACGACTGAGAATTTTATACTGGCGCTCCGTCGTTTTGCCTCTCGGTGGGGATTCCCAAGCGTGGTCAATTCTGATAATGGCACGAATTTTGTTGGGGCTGAATCGGGACTTCGGGAACTTGCTGAGTTTCTCCGCGATAATGAGGCGGAATTGGGAAAAAAACTTGCGCATGAGAACTTTCGGTGGAAGTTTATACCGGCGTACTCGCCCCATTTCGGGGGATTGTGGGAGGCTGGGGTTAAATCTGCTAAGTTTCATTTGAAGAGAACGATGGGCGACGCGAGGTTGACATTCGAGGAATATTATACCCTGCTGCAGCAAGTGTCTGCTGTCCTAAATTCCCGCCCTCTCACTCCGTTGTCCTCTGATCCCCTCGATTTGCGACCATTGACGCCAGCGCATCTGCTCATTGGCCGCGCCCTTACCACGGTCCCGGACCCTGATGTGACACACATCGTTGACTCCCGCCTGTCTCAATACCAGCGGATTCAAAAGATGCACAAGAATTTCTGGTCACCGTGGTCTTCCGAGTACCTCACTGAATTACAACGCCGAGGCCAATGTATCAAGAACTGTCCAAACGTTCTCCAAAGAGCACTGGTCCTTTTGAAGGATAACAATCTGCCACCTCTTAGATGGCAGCTCGGTCGGATCGTAGAGGTGTACCCCGGCGTCGATCGCGTTGTCCGTGCGGTCCTTGTCCGCACTCAAAAGGGCCTAGTCAAAAGGGCTGTGGCCCATCTGTGTCCCTTGCCAATCGAGATGCCTTCCAACGACCAGCCGTCTCCAGTTGACTCGGAAAATTGATTTTCCTTGGTTGTTTTCGTTGTTTACTATTATTACCTTTGTCATCGATTAACCTTACTATATATATGTGATCCTGATGGTGAATTTAGGATTTAGTTTATTGAGTTTATCTGATTTTATTGTGAGATGATTGAAATTGATATTTCAAGGTTAAGATTCTTTATTTTAAGTTCTTAGATTAAGCGGGTTTCGTCAGGCGGCGTTGTGGCGGACTTCCGCCTAGCACGGGGCCCTTCCGGCCCTCCATGTTTTTTGGTCACTGTCTCGTAGTCGCTCGCCACGTTAAGAACAACTCTCTAAATCCGCCCAGTAAATGTATTACTATGAACCCCGTTTGCTATCATATTGAATAAACATCCATACAACGAGGTTCTACAGTTTCATTCCAAGGAAACCCCAAACTACAGTCCACGACTTTGGCAAATCGGAACAAAAAAATATCTTGAAAAATTTCATTATTGTCAAAGAAATTGGTACAAAAATTTTACGAATCGGACGATAAAAATTATTGAAAAAATAGTCATCTGAAAATCCGATTGTTAATAGCAAAAAAAAAATTTTTTTTCCGCACAATTGATTCATCCCAACAAACACATTCAAAAAATGCGTATTTGGTGAATATCAAAATTTTCACTTTTTGAAGTGATCCGTTTGAGAAATTCTGACCCAGCAAGTGTTTACGGACTCAGTAACATCAACTTAAGTATGTGTGTTGGTGGTTCATAACCATACAATATTTTGTAGTTGGTTATGGGCCACGTAAAATTCATATTTAAGTTAGCGTTATGGACTCCGAAAACGCTTGCTGCGAATAAAGAAAAAAATATTTAAATTTTAAAGTGAATGTCGTTTTCTTGTTGCAAAGTCATTTGAGATATACATTTTGGGCCAGTTGTTTTGCACATTATAGGTCTGAAAACTGCAAACAAAATTTCTGTGCATGCAAAAATCACAATAAAATGAGTCCAAAGCAATGTCATTTTATTAAAAAAAATTTAAGTTGAGAAAAAAGTGAATACAGTAGACGCTGTACTTACTAAAATTGAGAATAAGTGAGTTTCTCGATCTCTAACGGAAAATCTCGTAGATAAACGAGAGTCGTGCTAATGACGATAATCTGCTGCGAGTTTTTGACTTGGTGTGTTACAGAAAAAAATACTTCCAAACTTTTAATTATATAAAGATTCTACTAAATTAGAAAGTTCGTTGAAAAATATTTGAGCACAAATAGAAAGTTACATTTACGACTTGCAGTTTCACTTGAAATTTGTAATTTTAAATTTGAATCAGGCGTGGCGCTCGAATCAGTCGGTAAATGCTAGAAAATACAGCAATCCGTACAAAACTACAGATAGCGCTGTTACTCGTGAAAATTCTGTTGGGTTTCCTGTTTGATAAAATCGGAATCTCCGAAAAAAAAAGAATAGCGCACGATACTGTGATTCAGTTAAGAGTTCTGGCCTAGCAAGCAAGGTTATCCGATGGTTTCGCTGTGGCGATCGATGGTATTTTTAGATGTCGTTCTATCTTTTGATGGCGTTATAATTGATGAGCAGCAAGAAATCAGCATAGTCTCCGAACTACATTTGTCTCTTTTTTTCTCATTAACTGTCATTCTAAATTTTACATGGAATCAACTCAAAATGACAAAAATGTCATCAACGTGGAAACAAGTGGTATTAATGTAAAAATAAAAGTTCAAAGGTAATGTTTGTCAGAAAAAGCGGGTGAGTGAGTGACTGGGAACTGCCCGAATCCAGATTAACTTACTGTCTTGTTTTAATTTCAATATAGGATACCTGTGAAACAAAGTGTATGCGTAACTACAAAACGTTACTCACTCTAATGGACATTAGCCCTTACTGAGTGTTTGCAGATTTTTTTTTTTTTTTTGATAGGTACGCCTTCCAGACAATTTTTCACATAAGAAATGTTTTTTATGGGACACGCATATTTTTTGGTAAATCAGTTTTACCTTTAACAAAGTATCTATAATTTTTTTAAGTTACCCCTCGTAGAATGGACAATATTCAAGAATACTCTTGAAAAGTGTTATAGGTTGTTCGATACAACAACCTTAAGGGGTTATTACACTTGTGCTAGAGAAATTAAGGGCATTTTCAGATTTTTTTTAAAAAAAAAACAAAACGATTTTTTTTCAAAATCAACGGTTATTTATATATCCCAAGGTATTCCATGAATTTTTTCAGAAAACGATTTTTTTAATTCAAGCATCGAACATGAGTCATAGCCATTACCTGTGTTGACGGATGAAAATACAATATTGAAGGTATTCCCCACGTAGACGGTGGGGAATGGCTCGCGACAGGTGGGAAAAAGAGCCCTCAGGTACGAAGTAATGGTTCATTGCCGACCTAGGCCTAAACCTAAGCTGGATCAATCGTATAACGTAAAAAATCTGAATTTGCAAAAAAAAGACAATGAAAGCTAGAAGGAGGGGCCTACGTTAGGATTGCCTCGGCCATCGCAAGTATTTAGTCAGCCATTGATCGAAAATATGGTCTAGAATTTATTTTGTTTCATTAACTTCACAAATAAGTTTCATGAGTGTAACTGTGAATCGATTGGGTCACAATAATTTTTTTTCAGGCAGTCTATCATTAAAAGAAGAATAAAAAATGATTTAAGTTTTCCAAAGTTATTTAATAATAATGCTTAACTTTGACTCGATTTGTTAATTTCGGTTTATTCGAAAAAAAACCTTGTCGTGTTGGATGAAAAGTACACCATTGAGCGTTATCTATAGCGTCATTATTCACGCGCTTTCGAACTCTGCTACTTTTCGTTGACCTCGCGAAAATTACGGCCCGACTCTCACCGCTCCAATAGCAGGCAAAAACAGCCGGTAAAAATCACTCTGGCGCCGTGCTTTATCCCTATCGAGGATCTGATTAATGGCTAGATTCCCAAGCGTATAGCTGGATTTAAAGATTAAGCGTATGGCGTGATAATGTACACGCTTGATCAACGTGTATCCAATTCATGTACATTAGCTGCATCTGACACAAAAAAATTATGCTATTATGGCTTTGTCATTTCAACGCTCTTCCGTATGCGTAGAATGAATAAATTCCTAATTTACATTAGGCCCTCACGGATTTTTATCGTAACGTTATCCACGCACGAAAATTTTTTTTTGGTACTTTCGTAAATGAACAATGAGGATGATCTCCGCATTTGTGTACTTGATTTTTTAAGTTAGGGAAGACTTTTGCATGCTGTTTGTTGATGGTAATCATGATTTAGAGACAGTCGCTATTATCAATGTTCAGCTATTGGCTTCGTAAACTGATTTACATATGTACTACTAACTTAAGGTTAATGTCGTCATGTTCGTCCATGTCCCGCGTTGCGTCTCAAGTGGCTGAACAAAGTGTAAAATCACTGATGCATCATTGGTATTTGAAGTTATAATACTATTCTGTATTAATACTCTACTCACACATCAATTCAAACATAATTTTTTAACGAGATATTGTATTTCTGCATGAATTTTTTTGTCATTCGCGCTGTAAACTGTGAACTCACTTTTCAGTATAAAGCGAAAAAATTGTAACCGCAGCTGTCAATGCAACAGGTGAAATTTCCATTTTTTTATTGCAAAATAAATTAGTTTCAGTTTTGTGCTGGTGGTTCTTGGGTCTATATTAAAGTGAAAATTGAGGTGAAATCAAAGTAAGCGGTCCAAACGTTTATAATACAGAGATGTCTTATCTAATATGCAACGGTACGAAAATTCGTCAATGTTGTTTAAGGAGCTGCTATAATTAAATAAATAATAGTCTTGCAATGAACATTATGTTGACTAATCATCGAAACATCATATTATAAACTTGCATTCTTTAGATGTGTGCAATCCCCTCCAAATTTCTTAAAATTAAAATCGAATATAGAACAAAGTGTAAATTGTAGACGCAAGCACAGACATAGGAATTTTGGCCTTTTGAATCCACAGCATTCATTTTAGAACAAATTGGAAAAAAAAACCGGAAAAAACATGTCGAAAACAATACTAAAAGTTATCATTAAAAAAATATGTGCCGAGGAAAAATATTTTCCCTTATCTAGTGGATTTATTCGCAAAAAGTTTAGTAAACAAACATTGACAATTAGACATGCTTGACATTTTGGAAGGACGCAAAACGGTACAGATATACTGAGTACGCGGTTGCCTCTGATGAAAAAAACTCTCAATTATTGAGCGTATACGCTGAAAGTTGACCATCATTTCAAACGCTTAAGGTTGATTGTATATGGTCAAGTTAAACGTTTTCGAGCATTTGAGAAAATGCTCAACGTTAAGCGTATACGATTTTGTTGAGTATAACGCTTAACGTTGAGTGTGTACGGTCAAGTTGAGCGTGTACGGTCGAAGTTGAGCCTAATGTTCAACTTGAGCGTTTAAAATAATGCTCAATGTTGAATGTTTACGCTCAACGTTATGGTTAACGCTTAAAATGACGCTAAATGTCAAAGGTCGCTAAATGTCAAGTCGAGTGTTCTGTTATGCAGTACTGTTATGTAGCTTTAATTCATCTTGCGTTCTTTAAAATCGCTTATTTACCACGTACAATCGTGATTATATAGCCAAGTTTTGATTTTAATTTTTCAACGTTTATTAAGGTTTACGAGTAATAGGCAAATTTTCCTGGTATATCGAAAATTAATCACATTTTATTGACGTATAGCTTTTTGAAAACATTAATTTTTCTTATCTGAGCTACATTAATTTTTCTTATATATCCTTTATCGTACAATACAAATACTGCTCAATACATCTTATCACACTAAATGAAATCACATTTTTGTAGTTATTAACTCGTTGTGCAGGTCACACGAGGCCCAGTGAACACCAGGCTTTAACTAATGTGGGATAAACATCAACTGTATTGTATTCATTTATGAATAATTTGGCTTATGAATTTCTTAAAAATGTATGACTTTAAACTAAAAAATATATATACTTTTTTTGAAAATAACAGTAGTGTTTTATTTTTCTTCTAAGTACAAGCACACGGTACAAACTTGAAAATTAAAAATAATTAAAATTTTTATATTTTTATTTTTTTTCGAGAATCAGTTGGAATAAAAAAAACGTTTGCTTTTCAATGTGAAAAATTAAAAATGGAGAAACAGTTGTTGTGCTGTAGAGCGTAAGTGTTGAACTAAATATTAATTACAAAATTTTATTTGAAATGTTTAGAATAAAGCGAACAGCATAGCAGCTGTTTTTCTGCGTGGTGTTCATTGGGCCCAACTATAACCTCAGCGTGATTCTTAAAAGTAGTGACGTGAAAATGTTTAAAACGTTATGCAACAAAAAAAGCGTATAGGAGTTAAAAAGGTGCAAAAATAAAAGAATGAGAATTGAGCTATAGAGCAAATCAAAGAAAGTAAATTAAAATCTTCCACACTAAATTGAGACATTAATTTTTGTCTGGATTGACTACAACTTTTTTGAGTTCAACAGCTATCTTGCGAGCATTGGAGCACTTGTTTTTCAGAAGACTCATTAAATCTTCTTCTACTTCCTTAATTCTTTTCTTCTCCGGTGTTGGGATTCGGATTGAATGGAAGAAAAGTAGCCAGTCTCCCAATAAAAACCTTCACCTTATATTTCCAAAGAATTTTACACACTCGTGTAACTCGCGTAACTCGCGCTCACAGATAGGTACTTAGAATGGTCGTTACTGTTATGGAGCTTTTGAAGGTTTCGATGTCGCAGATAGAAAACAAAAGCTACTGCGCCGAAAATCGCGCGTCTTTATATACAGTAGGCGTAATCGACGCTGACATTGGAAAGACTACGAGTCACGTACATTCGATAAATACTCTAATCGCGTATCATTTCGGACTTTAGAAAAATAGAATCATTATGTTGAAAATAATCGTTAAAAGTTCATTGGAAAAGCTTATGAAGAAATCGATAAGACATTTTATCGTCTACGAAAATAGCTAAAATATTAAATGCTGACTTGTAGTTTCATCGTGACAAAAACACATTTTTGAACATTGATATTACTAATGATTAACATGATAAGAAAAGAGGAAATGTGTTTGTGTCACAAAAATAAAGAAAAATACATTTTCTATTATTTTACTTCAAATATAAACATAATTATACGGTCATACAACACCGGTATTATTGATGCTGAAAAATTTCTTGGCGTACTCTGAAAAGTGAATATGTAATTACGAAGTTTGTAGATTTCATGAAAACGTTTCTATACTATTTCAAATTTTTGTTACATATTAAGTTGGTGAATGGATATACGTTATCAAGCAATTACTCAAGATTATGACAAAAGACGCTGAGGAGAATCACAAAGGGCTAGACTACGTTTCTCAGTAGTCACCGCGGCTAGGATTTTTTAAAACAATCATGTAATGCAATTTTTACAAATTCAACACAATTTTTAAAGTTGTTAATTTTTTGTTGCACTCTAAAATTTCTCACCTAGAACAATCATTAAATACTTTTTAGCAATCATGCGACATTCTGTGAAATTTCCTAACAAAGCCACACCACAAAATACTCAAAACTATAAATTTCTCAGGCCTCTGTAATTAGATTCTTTCAAAATATTTGATCAACTCAAACGTATCGGGAAATGAACTATTGCATACTTATTTAGATTTGTTTCATTCAGTTACCAATAATGGCGATCCTTTTTTTTTTCATCTAGCTTTGGTTTCCTTGTTTCTGAGTTTATTCCTTTTTTTCTACTGACCGAACATGTCATAAACCCCTCTACAGAGTACAAGGCTGTTGCTGAGTCACGAAGTAGGTCATTCATTTTCTTTTTTCACACATTGTTTAGAACGCCCTCCACAATTATTTTGATTCCATTTCCAAGGTCAACCTGTAGAAGCAATTAAATTGACTTAATAAGCCTTTGCATTTCAAACATTACATTTAACATGAATCATTGTACGAATTGTAACACCATCTACGCCAGGTCTACTTTCTTGTACTAAAACTTTTTGCCTGTTTTTAACAAATCTGATGTTTAAAGATTTATTTGTTACGTTCAAAAATCCCTCTTTACGGACTCATGTTGTCGAAAAAGTTCAAATTTTTTATGGTATTTTAAATACTACATACTCAAAAAACATTCAATGTAATGTGAAACAGTCCATTTATTTGATGCAATATTTTGCGATAATTAACAATGCACAATTAGATTGAAAATTCATAAATGTTTCAGAGTTTCAGCCAAAATATCGAAATACCAATAAATATTCATCTAATATTTTTTAAGTTTTTTTTACTTAAAAAATATATATGTATTTTTTATCATTTATCACCAGTTCATTCATTACAGAGAATGCAGTTTAATTTTTTGAAATCGGAAATTTTATTTAGTACAAATGAAAAGATTTATAAGATAATAAGATATAATCAAAAAATCGTATTCTTCCTGTTTTCAAAATTTGAAGAAATTTTTACAAAAACTTTCAGTATTGTATATCCAATTTATTTTCAGAGTCATTGATATTTCCTGCACCTCATAAATGATTCAAAAGTAGACATAAAAGATTAGTAAAAAAATTTAAAATGAATGAAAAGACTGCAGTTCAGAACTATGGAAAAAAAAACAGTATTGTACTCGAATAAATATACGAACCATTCCAGCAACCGCTAGATTGGGATTCTCAAGAGTTTCTTCGATATTTGGAAAAGTTTTTAGGACATCAAAATTTATATCAAGTGGATCATCCATCGTTTCATCATAATAACCATTTGGGCTGTCTCTTGCTGTATTTTCAAGGTATCCCATATCGCCAGTGATGCTTGTATCGGCAAGTAGAGAGCTTGGTCTCACAAAAACACTTGTAAAATTTTAATGACAAAATCAAAGCTTATATCAGCCCTAACGGCAGTCGAAAATCCACAAAATCCAGCGGCTTGAATTTTTGTGGATTTTCGAAAAATATAAACTTAAAAACGTCAAAATTTCGGAAAATCAATTCAACCGAGGTTGTATAAGGCAGGGAATCGTTTATTTGTGATTCACGAATGCAAATAGTCTTAAGAAAAATATAAATTCGTTATTTATTAAGTTAATTTAAAATAAAATTACCAGCAGAACATAAACAGAATCGCTTCGATCACATGTTTTGGTGTCTAATTTGCTACACGAGTGTGATAAAATCATACTTAATAACCTTGTGAATAGACAATTGATACGAGAAATGTTTAAAAAAAGCCTTTCATTTTTCACGTCATTGAAGTCATGTTTCATCGCGGATAAAACATGGGAAGGATATAAAGCTGTTATAAAATTGCTGATTATAATCGTTGGCTTTTTTTAAAAATTATGTATTTGGCAAAAGCCTTTTTGTTAACGTTTGACGCATGTATAGTACGTTTAAAATATCATTGAACATAATTATACCGCGCTGGTATGGTAAACTAAATCCCAAAACACAAAATTTGAGCGATTCTGACTGTCTTACCTGGAAATTTCGTTAGTTCTTTAAGAAAAAAAGCATTTACTGTTCTCAAAACTTTTATCGCATCCTTAAATATGAATTAAACGATTTTCGGCTTTACCCTACCTCAGTTACGTCGATTCTCTGAGATTTTGACGTTTTCAAGTTTTGATTTTTGGCTACCGCCAAAGAGCTAAAAAACTGTAACTATCTTTAAGAATACGTTATGACGCGATTTTTAGTATAAACTGTGTTAACGTAAATATAATATTGCGTCAATAATGTGTCCTCGAAAATGGCTATGGTTTTCTAGGCAGAAAAGTATTTTGTTTTACATTCCAAACGTTGAGTACCAACGTTCCTTGCAATGGCATTCTTAGCCTGGGACAGGTACAACAATAATTTCATGGAAATATTTTCTCTGTCAACATCTATCGAAAAATATAGATTGTACAACACACAAAAAAGTAGTTGTGTCATTAACTAGAACTTCATCAAATTTTCACTGTTTTTAAATATTCCTTTCCCAGTGTGTTAAATATGTAAATGGCACCTCAATTAAAACACATAATAAATAAAGTTTGCTCACCTCCAAAAAAGACATTATCGTTTTCAAGTTTTTTATCTTCAGTTTTCAGTTTTATAATGTCTTTCTCCATGTCGCGAAGTTTCAATTTCAGCTCTTCATTTCTTGTTTGCAAGTCACCTCTGTCTTTTTGTCTTTCATTGTATTGTAAATTTTTTCAGTTTCTTGCAGCTTCACTTTAAGGTCTGTATTTTCCAAATTCGATACAATTATTTTGTTTCTCAAAAACTCTATTTCTCCCGACAAAATCATATTACGTGATTTCAATTGATTGATTTTAGCATTTTCGGTTTCAACAGGAAGCTCATATTCGTCTTCAGAAGATGTTTCTTTTTCAGTAGTCTGTTAGTATAAAAAAAAATTGGTTTTATGTATGATATTGTCGTGAAACTATGTTCTCAATATAAAAAGGATAAAAAGCGGCAAACAATGACATTAATGCCACGTTATTTGTAGCTTTTAAAAAGTAGGTTGCGAAATTATATTCTTTGTAACATCAATGTCACTAAACTTTCGGAACACTTAAGATACGTTTAGGAAACCATTTGGTGACATGCATAATGACGTACTGCGAAAATTTTTTTTAATATAATGTCAGACGGTCACTAGTCTTATACCCTAATTAATACCCTAATTATTCGTGTAAGTCATCATTTAAACATTTATAGTGTAACAATTATTTCACTTAAATATTTTTCTCGATTATTTTTTATGTGAAAGCTTAATCACACAGAATAGTATATTGTGTAGCTAGGAGCAAAAACAGTCGATTTAGTATATCATGTACATTCAGGCCACTGCCACTGACAGAGTATATATTTACCCTGTGTCACCAAACGGTCTTAACTGACTTTAAAACGTAGAGCAAGTAAATTCCACAGACTTTTAGAAAAGAAGTAAAGGATTGATTTTGCCTTTGTATAAAAGTATAGTAGAGGGAGGGGGGATGGCTACAACAAAAATGTTATTGGAAAATCATATTGTACTGAAGAATCATATTTTCTCTTTTTCTTAGCTCCATCAGTGATTTCATCAATTGTGGAATTAGTCCTTTTTTTAAGTTTATTAAAATGAATACAAAAATTTCTAACAGCGCATAATTCAAAAATCTTCCCGAAATCACGATCGCTTGGATACTTTAATGTGCAGATTTCTTTATTGAATTTATTCTTTTCCTTGTCATGCTTTCCTTCATCCGTATTGAATCATGTTTTGGACCCAATGACACGTGAAAAATGGACAAGACACAGAGTGACAATATTTGTGAATAGGTTTTTTTCTTTTTTAAACATGTTTATGATTAGAGTATAATGATTAGAGTCGACCGAGCTTCGAAATCCTTTTGCACACGTGTGCAATATAAGTGACCAATATAAACATGTTGCATGTAATTTTTACATCGGGATTTTTTTTGCTCTATAGTGTAATGAATTGCAGTATCTTACAAGGTTTTTATAAATAAGTCACTTCATAGAAAAATGAGAAACTTTTAGGAATCTTATTCATGAGAAATTTTTTTTTTTTTATAAGAATTTTATGATGATCAAAGTTGCTAGAGATGAAACAAACAATGTTTAAATTTAAAAATCTTAAAGAAAAATAATTTTTTTCTAGATAACTCGATTACGTGTAATCAGTTGCACGATATGACAGAAAAAGACCTTGAGTTCGCAACTCAAAGACTAACACCTCCCAGGTCTTAGTAACGAGGCTAAAATAGCTATCTGCAAGAGTTTCAATTCTGAAGTGGAAAAAAAAGAAGCAAACTTGTGATGACACGTCAACTGCGGTAATTGAAGTTTCTCGTTTTACAAAAAATCGAATTCGAATAATACATCTATCAAAACAGTTAAGGTGTTCCAGTTAGTGACTACGTGAGGTTTTAGTGGTGTAAAAAATACGCCAATATTCAAGAAATCAGTTTTCTGTCAAAGCCTATCTTCTCGGTTATAAAATCCGCACCATGTTTTGCAGAACCTGTTACTGATCGCGCGAAAAAAGCAAAAACTTACTTTTTGAGAAAATAAAACTATTGTGGCTTGCAACTCTCCTCATCTCTCTGACTTTTTGCTCTATATGGATTAACAATAAGTATTACAATGAATTACCTATTGGCATACCGGTTTTCTCAGCTTTTCTTAAAGTTGTTTATAACTGCTTATTTTTCTAAAGCCGTGTCGCAATCAAAACTTCGCGTAGACTAAGGCGCGCTACTCTGTAATTTAATTTTGGTTGCATATTTAGGGAAAGATGGAAATATTTCCTTGTATTATTTATGAATCCTGATACTTCAAAACTATTACATGGTTACTCCATATTTCTTTCTTACTTGGAGTCATTTAGACATTTCTTTGTAAAGAAAATCTGGTAATGCATGATTATAAGCATTGATTTCATTTCTTTTTTCACTGACTTCATTCTCACAGATAAAACATATATTATGATAAAATTAGAAAATATAATGCGGGTAATTGAGAAAAAGGCTACTTGGAGTGTTTTCTTCGGAATTATAGGTGTTATCCGTGAAAAATAATACGTTCCTGAGAAATTGCAGATAGATTTAACGCTATCATGCTCTAGAGGAATTTTATCTCGTGTAAAGAAAAAAAAGTTTCAACAAAAAAAATCACGTTTGTAGGAGGCAAGGAATAATTTTTGTTATAAGCAAATAGCAACAATATTGGAATACTATGTAAAATGTGGTTAACTTAAGAATTCCACAGAAAAAAATGTAGGCTCATTTTATTCATTTCGTGTTCATTTTCATTTTATGTTCGAAATACAGCAGCGTGTGATTGAAAAAATTATTTGAAAATTGTGATTAAAACGAAAACTAACTAGTAGTCCTCGAAGGCAACAAAGTCCCCGAAGGCGCATATAAGTAACGTACAAGTAGTATGGTGCCTTCCAGGTCCAAAAGACCTGGAAAGCACCATTCCACTTATGCGCCCTCAGGGACAGTACCGGAAGGCAACGAATATCCCGGAAAGTACCGTTACGTTCATTTTTTGGTCCCTGAAGGTACCCTTTGACGAATATATAATTATATACATATAATAAAGATAAATAATGTATAATAAGTATAATAATATATAATCAATAGTTAACTTATAAATTATGAGCCTAACTTGATAAGAAAAAAATATCACGAAGGATTTCAATGAAAGTCGAAGAAATAGGTACAAAAATCTTACGAATTAGATGAGTAGTTGCTGAGATAAAAACTATTGGTATCCGAAAATCCGATTGTTAATAGCATGCAAAAAAAAAATTTTTTTGTTTATCCGCACATTGATTTTTTTCAGCAAACACAATCAAAAAATGCGTATTTGGTGAAAATCAAAATTTTACTTTTTGAAGTGATCCGTTTGAGAAGTTCTGACCCTGCTGCGAATAACTATCGAACGCTACTCGTAGCGTTAGGCACGTCTCCACACGTTTTAACCTCTGCAGCCATGTTAAGACGCTTCTAACACTACTCGTAGCGTTCTATATTATTAGAACTTCGTCAGTACATGCTAAAATCATTGTTGAAAGTGTATGTTATCCAGGACTATTTTATGTGCGTCCTTTTTTTAACATTACAATTTTTAGCATTATATTTTAGAAAATTAAATTTGCACAAATAATAACAATTGTTGACTTCTTTATAATATATGCAATTTTTTTTTTTTCATTTTTGATATTTTTCCTTTGCGACACTTCTAGCATTTCAAGATTACAAAAACAAAATTGTAATGAAGCTGTCAGATATCATTTTCTAATAAACAAAGGTATGAACCATAACTTCGCGCCTGAGAGGTCTTTTTCCACCTGTTGCAAACCATTCTCTACCGCCTGCGTGTTAGCCTGAAATATTTCATTTTCCATCCGTCAAGACAGGTATAGTATGGCTTATTTCCGATGCTTGAGAGGTGAAAAAAATATTGATAGATTTCAAACATTTTTGCGAAAATTTCTGCAGGTGACGGAAGCATGCAAGTGATTGAAATATACGATGTGTAAACATGGTGGTAGCACAGTCCACGTTAGTGGTGGAGAAAACATTATAGTAGAGGTCCTCGCTCGAGTTAGGCATTAATTTCATTGAGCTATTAACTTGAGCACATCGTTGCGCGACAACGAGCTGCCCGAGTGAGATTCTATGTTGCCTGAAGGTTGGTCCAATATTAGCCAGCCAGTTTACAACATAGGCCAGCCAATTCAAAATCAATATTGGTCCAATATTGAAAATGTAACGCCTTAGGAATGTTGTGCCAATAGTGTATCAATTATGTTGTACCAACCTTGGCCAAACTGTGTCATAGCAACACTGGCCAGACTGTGTTGTATAAACATTGGCTTCATCTCGTTGTGCCATTATATAATACTGTATACAGTACCAACATTAGTAATACCGTATAGTAACAATATCACATTATTGAACCATCGCTACTTCATACAAAATATAAAAAAAATTTGAATTGCACTGGAGTTTAATTCGACGATTACAACTTAAAAATCAATTAACTGCCTACCTGGAACTGATACGTCGAGCTTCATCGAATTTCTTTAGGCCACGTAGAATCTCCCAATGTTTGCGAACGCGTAATTTTACAGTCTCGCGTTTGCCGTCCATCATGAATTAACTAATATTCACAGCATCGTATATTTTTGAAATTCTCACAGCTCCCGCAACTATACGGGACAATCAAATTTCAGGTTATGTTTCAGTTCGCAGGTGATGGGGATCCCGAAATTTCGAAATGACAATTAGATACTGGTACTACCTTGGAAAATCTATATAGTTTTGCCAATGTGATTTATTTATTGATCATACATCGGAAAACTAATATTGGTTAGGCAACAAACATCGGTCCCTTGATCCAGTATCGAGAAACCAATATGGAAATAAATATCAGTGTACGACTTTCATTGGTCCAACATCAAAAAATCGATATGTGTTTACCAATGTCTGCCATTCATTGGTCCTGTGGTAGAAAACCAGTATCGCTATGCCAGTGCAGGAAGCTTCTTGGTGCAACATAGGTTTATCAATGTCGGTTTGCCTATATTCTTTGCTTATAGGTCCCATATAGTAACATCAATATTGGTTTGCCTATGTGGGATGTTTATTGGTACTATATAGAGTGACCTACATGGAAAGGCCAAGGGAATGCCAACATTGGTACAATACAGATTGGCCTAGGCCAATATAGATTCTCACTCGGGTGCAGCTAAAAACCTGTATTTTTCATTTTATCAACGTGGTGGCAGCACCGTCAATAAGCAGATGAGTGGGGAGCCCCGTATATCAAGAACGGCTTTCTGGACTTCGACGTGAGTTTCATCGATGAACCAAAGCGAATACATCTCGGAGAAGCAAAGCGACATCGTAGCGTGATAACGTACCGCGACAATTGAACTTTAAGAAATCGCCAGTGTTAGCAGCAGCAGCAGCAGCAGTTAGAGTGTGCAGAGGCCATATATCAAGAGTGATCACAGAGCAGAATAATCAGACTCAACGACAAACCAAATCAGCCACATTTCGAGTGACATCGTAGTGATACAATTGAAAAAGCTAAATGAATCTTAAACGTCAAGGATATCATCTCCGAAGAAGTCTAGGACTTGGTAGCCGAAGCGGAGCGATCATCGATGAATTCGCAATCCAGTCGAAGACGAACAACACTTTATTCGCCTTCACTGCATCCAGGCGGTAAAAAATCTCAAGAGCTACAGTCATCTGCTGAGAGGACGTTCCGTGGAAGGAGCCGGCTTTATACTGCATAATATAAAACGGCCAAAGCTACGCAGTTAATTTAATATCTCTTCTTTTCAGCCGGCGAGCTTTCCCATTTTACCCCCTCTACTTTTCTTTACTACGCGATCGAAGAAAACCCGACCGTAGTCAGCGCTTACACCCTGGAGGGCTCGTTTGGGAGGGTCAACTCGGCCTTACAGCAACGTCTCAACACAGGCCTCATTATCAACGATACTCATCTGGGATTCAAGGAATTTCTCGAAGATTCCCGAACCGTATTCATTGAGAACATCCAGGCTGCCTTGAAAAAACACAGCGCTCTCAAGGTCCAATACCACTCTCGAAGGAGAATACACCGGGCTCAAGAACAATGAGGAAGAAACGGAAATCAAGGCTTTCCACACGAAGAATAAGCCGAGTCTACAAACGACAGACCTCTCCGAGTGGTTCAACGAGAACGTCAAGAATTCTCTGATGAGCAGTGTCGAAGACTTTCAAGATACCGGCTCCGGTTGGACTCTGCGAAGGATCGTCAATCTAACCGTTAACCTAAACAAGTACAACCCAATGAAAGAAATATACATTGAACTGCTCCGATTCATAAAGTAAAAAGAAGCTTGTATAAATGTACAGATTTATAATAATCGATGCTTCAAATGGGCCGTGCTTGCGGCCTTGTATCCAGTGACGAAAAATGCTGAACAAATATCGAAGTATAAGGCCCAAAAATCCAAATTGAGTTTCGACAGGATCAAGTTTCCCATACAACCAAACGATGTGCCACAATACGAGAAACTCGATGAAATCTCGATCAACCTGTACATACTCCAGAAAAAGGACGAAGATAAGTTAATCGTTGTTTTAATTCACATTACCAAGGAAAAACAAACCAATAATGTGAATTTGCTTCTCATCCAAAACCACTACGAGGAAGAGCCGAAAAACGCAGAAGATGAAGATAACAACGAGCCAATCTAGTTCCATTACGTGTCGATCAAGGACTTGTCTCGATTGGTCAGCTCAATACTCACAAAAAATATTGCAAGCTTGCGATCTCTGCCTTTATTACTTCAGGACCCAAGAAAAATTGGAAGTCCGTGACGAAAATTGTAAGAAAATTAACAAATGTGGCGTCATCCTACCGGATCCCTAGAATAATATCATCAATTCAAAAACGCCAAAAACATTGAAAAAGTTCCATTCGTTGTCTACGCAGCCTTCGAATGTATCTTGAAGAAAATCGATGAGCAGTCGAACTCAAAGACAAGTGTTGGGCAGATTCACGAGACTAGCAGCGTTGGATACTTTGTGAAGTGCAGCTATAATGAAGATCTCTCTCGTTACAAGTCCTACCGTGGCCCCGATTCTGCAAAGTGGTTCGCTGAAGAACTTCATCAACTGAAAAAGCCGTTGACGACGTTCACAAGAACCCAATGGACATGAACCTCACCATCGACGAAGAGGAAGCCTTCAAGGAAGCAACAACATGCCACATTTGCAGAAAACAACTGGGACTTGATCGAGTCAGGGATCACTGCCACCTGACTGGACGTTTCCAAGGAGCGGCACACAACGCTTGCAATTTAAACTTCAAGCCAGGACCATCATAATCATGTTCCACAACTTGAAAAACTTCGACTCCCACTTCATCATCAAAGACGTTGCCAACCATGTCGATGGGAAAATCACCCTGCCTACCACTGAGCATGGAAAAATATATTTCAGTCACTCAGAGGCTGAAATATATCGATGTCAACTTGCGATTCCTTGACTCTTTTCGGTTCATGGCGTCGTCACTCGACAAGCTGGCAACGTACCTGGAAGCAACGCCGCTCACGAGGAAAAAATTCAGCGCTCCCAACGACCAGAACTTCAAGCTCCTCCAACGCAAAGGTGTCTTCCCTTACGAATGAAGAAGAACTGCCAGCCTACGACCAATTTTATAGTCACCTCAGCGAAAGCAACATCACTGCGGAAGACTACAGGTTAGTTTATAATTCTTTTCTTTCATACAACTTGTGCTAAGTAATCTTTTTTTTTTCTATTTACAGTCATGCTCAAACGGTGTGGCTGATGTTTGGGATCAACACGTTATGCGAGTACTCGGATCTGTACTTGAAAACTGACGCCATGCTGCTGGCCGACGTTTTCGAAAACTTCAGGCAAAAATGCTGCCACTACTGTACGGCACCAGGGCACACGTGGGACGCAATGCCTAAAAACACAGGCATTGAGCTGGAACTGCTAACGGACATCGACATAATGATGTTCGTTGAACTACGACGAGAACAACCTCTACGGCTGAACGATGACGCAGTACCTTACATACGGAGGATTCAAGAGGGTGGACGATGTCGACGAGGACTTCAGCTGGATTGTCGACCCCGAGTCCAACACCGAGTATATTTTGAAGGTGGACCATGAATACTCGGAGGCCATTAACGACACTCAGCAGGACCTGCCCTTGTGTCCAGAGCAGATGCCACCACCAAAGAAATCAAAATTCTTTAAATTCAAAAATTTTTCAGATTCTCCAAACAAAAATTCAGTTGTGTTGACTTGACTGCAACGATGGTAAATATTTCCGTTGTTCAATGGGGTGGAAATCGATTCTTGATGATGTTTTTATATATGCTAATCCGAACTTTGTAGCTGACATGGAATTTTTGTTTCTTTTAACATCTCGAAAAACAACTACTAGAATATAAATTTTGTAAAGAAACTTCAAACCACTTAAAACATATTTGTAGTTTTCAAAATTTATCAAACATTATGATTTTTAAACGTTTCAAAGATTTTCAACATTTTAAATCTTTCTTAGACTTTCTAAAACTTCATTAAATTTTTTGGAGCTCTCTGAAACTAATACCATCCTTCTGAATTTCCCAATTTTTTCTTTAAGAAATTTAGGAAATTTTTTTGCTAAATGCTAAATTTAAAATTTGAATGCTAAATGAACTTTGGAGCATCTTTTGTCCAAGGAAGCTTTAAATATTGCATTGACGGTTATGACATTTTGAAAACGACGAATAAAAAATAAAATTTTTAAAGACCTTTCGATTAACCTAGATTTATTTTGAAAGAATCTTAAACCATCACGAACTTTTTTGATTTTTATGCAAAATTTTCAAAGATTACATGAATAATGATATTCGGAGTATAAACGTCAACTTTTTATAACTTTGAGTACCTTGTAAGTATATTCTAGAAGTAAAGAAGATTTTTAAAGTTATATTCGATAAAGCAATTGCGATCACGATACCGCGTACATTTATCAAGTTCAAAAAGCAGATGCTTAACCTTGGAAAGGTGACGTGCTAGTTTGAACCTCTAGAATCTGAATTTATCATAACGAATTTTAGAACATTTTAGAAATCGGTGTCCTGAGAATAATAATAATGACTTAAGGATGAACTACGCAATAGATTATTCAACGTCAAAAAATGTATGATTCTGTCATCGCTTCAAGGTCCAATACATCTATTTACAGATGATGACGTCATTTATTAACCCTACACAGGGAAAAAAGAAATCACGTTTCAACATGGCACACCAATGCTGCCCCCACCTCTGCTGCAGCAGCTCCGAGTCAATGCTGATACAGCATGGGCTATCCGTGTAGGGACTGCATTGACGTATGTGTGCGCCCTCATCGATACAGCAATAATGGAAATAATCAGAGCAGTTTAGATGATTCTGCAAACTCTTCAGTTCTGACGTCTGAAAATTCAACAAGACGGCAATTCAAAATTTACGAAGTATGTATCATATAGAAAGCATGTATATAAAATATAATTTATTATTAATACGTAGAAAATGTCATTCTACTCTCTATTTAGTTATTTAAACAGTTTAAAAAATTTAATAGCTTCACTTTACCATAGCGTAAATTCACAAATATTTATATTTCGGTTTGTAATTGCTTTAGAATTTTTCCAATTCAACCCCTAAGCACAGAATATTTAAAAAATATATTTTTTTAGGAAATAATATTTTGATGCCAAACTGCATAAATAATTTTTAATTACCAAAATATTCGAGAAATGCACGTTGTGTCCAGGCTAAAAGGTATTTACGAGGTTTGACAATTTAGTAATGAGACTGATGCCATAAAAACCGTATATTTAAAAATTATTCTACAACTCTGCCATCCCCTTGAGCAGCTATACAACGATTTCAGCGCGTTTTTCACGCTTCGTAACATTTCTGGAACGCTTCGATTGGGATGTTCGCGAGTACCTTCGTCACGGCCGCTTGGATGTCCGTAATCGACTCAAAATGAGTTCCTTTGACCACCGATTTTGTTCTAGGGAACAAAAAAAAGTCACAGGGTGCCATATCGGGCGAATAAGGCGGCTGTTGCAACACGGCGATCCCTTTAGAGGCCAAATACTGGGACACGCTGAGGGCGGTGTGGCACGGCGCGTTGTCGTGATGAAGGATCCAGTTACGAGAGATGTCTGGGCGCACCCTGTTGACTCGTTTTCGCAATCTTTCGAGTACTTGGCAATAGTAGACTCGATTGATGGTTTGCCCCGGTGGAACAAATTCTTTGTGGACGATTCCACGGCTATCGAAAAAGGCAATGATCATCGTTTTCACCTTTGATTTGCTCATGCTAAAGCATGGTATCGCCCTGGACTGGATCGAACTAATGCTCGTGGTAAACTCTACAGCCGACATATCGCAGAAAGGCGAGAATTGCGTGAATCTGGAATGATCAAAAGAATTCACGATGACGAGGATGATCTAAACGGTGATTTGATAGAACTTTCAACGCATAAAATAATAATATTTACCTAATAATACTTGAAATGATAATATGCCACTTCTGTAACTGAATATTAGAATTTTTTTCCAGATAGGAATATTTAAATCTTTGCAACTAAGAAACTAACGCTTATAATTACATGGAAACTGCAAAAGGAATCGAATAATACAGAACTCATTACATTTCAACGAAAAATTGATAATTTCAATTCAATAATTGATGTGACAACTTATCAAGGTGATTTTGGATGAAGACCTTTGCTCGCTTGAATTTATCAAGTTTGTTTCTATTAAAGTGATATCGTTTACGTTTTAAACATCTTCATAGAAAATTGATGACATTCTAACCTTGAATTTTTTAAAGAACATCATTTTCTTATTTGGGTTTTCCTTATTAATTTCGTTATTACTGAATTCTCCCAGTCTAAGTAAAATTTTTTTAAATCAAACCCCAGTAATGACTTGATTATGAATAAATGGACTTTACCTTTTCCTCAGTATTACTTTTTTGAAAATACTATATTTTAAGAAATATTATTTATGGAAATTTAAAAATTAATTACATAGCATTAGGACACACTCTGCTGATTGAAAGTAATAGAAACTATTAAAAATAATTCAATGTTACATCTGTTCAACTTTACTGAAACAAATTTTAAAAAGCAGAGCAGGAGCTATTGGAGGAAATAGCATGGTTTGAGTTCAATACGAGTCTTCTGGAAGAAGTTCTACGTAAATGGCCGTTTACATTTGATGTGCGGCAAAACATTTGCAAAATTTGGACCATAGCTAAAAAGTTTGACTACTTTGCTGCTCTACGTATCAAAGAAAGTACAACTATTCGATAGTGACCTTATTAGACGAGAAAGAGTAAGAGTCAAATTCACTACAATAAAATTGATACAACATAACTACATTAAATATTCCAGAGGAAGTATTAAGGCATTAAGATTGTTTTCCGTTGTTACTAGTGAGTTCAGAAGATTTCCAATCATACAAGCGAGGGTGCGAAGCTAGTAAGAGGATAAGGAAACGAGAGTCCACTCGAATACAGCCCTCTCACCCGTGTTATTCAAAATTCCAAAGAAACTTAGACCTAGAGTATAAATATCAAAATTTAGAAAAAGAAGCCTTCCAAAGGTTTAGAATACGCCACTTAAGAAGACCCCGTCCCTTCTGGACGAGACAAAAGATTTAAGAAGCAAAAGAATCCTTTTTGGAGAACAATCAATCAATAGAGACACCTAAAAAATTCCAAATTGCCGATGTGGAATTTTACAGAGCAATGATAGAAGATTTAGAAATAAGGGCGGGTGCGTTAGAATAGTATTTGTCAGGGCCAGAGCAACGGGAAAATGTTGTATTGAATATAGAATCAACAATCATGATCACTGTTAACACACAGTAATTACTTTTATTACTACTTATGTGTACTGAGGATTCAATTAAAAAACATTGTTATTAAACCTGAACTCTTTTGGTTCGTTATTAACCCTTCAAACAGTTCTTCGACTCGCACCAAAAGTCGAACCCAGGGTCACCATAGGCCGTTGTCTATGGAGGGTCCTGTTTTGTGTACGACGACAATAAGGAATATGTTTCCTAGGCATTTAGCCTGACAAATTCCCAAACAAAAAAAAAAAAAAAAATATTAAAAGAGATATTATTTAAAATTTAGGACGTATTCCCGATCTCGCTCGTCACAGAAAAAAAAATGGCGCTGCGAACAGGGTTGTAAATTGTTTTAAGAGTAAATTTTCTCGTTGCCTGGTTTGACAAATAGAAAAATTAACTCAAAAATCGTTGATTGTTTGACGCCAATGTCTAATTTAAATTTCAATCCAACTTACGAGCCCTCTAATATTACTAGAAGCAAGTTAGCAATCTTTACAGAGAAAGAAAAAGAACTGCTAGATCACAAAAGTAAGAACACACAATCCAATAACAGTGAGGACATTACAGGGAACATTAAGGAACCAGAAAACTTTGTAACCAATATGGCAGAGCATAATATTCGACTAAGAGATGTAGTAGACATCGTGCCCCGGTTTTTCGGCGGAAACACAGGTCCAAGTTTTAGAGAATTTTCATTAGCATGCCACAGAGAGATGAAAATGCTGCCACCTGCAGCCGAAGCAGGTTTGGCTAGCCTAATCAGTGCGAGACTTACCAGAAGTGCAGCTAGGGCTTTAGAGAGCGAAATACCTGGAACCATAGATTCCTTGCTAAAGACTCTTCAAACATTTTTCCCATTGGAAAGCACCTTCGAATTATGCGGAAAAATGGCACGCAGTATATAAGGAGAATCTGAGGACGTTACCTCATTTTTTTTAAGATACAAGATCTTGGTAATCGAATAATAGAAACGATTAAAGTTGAAAATAACGGGGAAATTCCAATGAACGAAAGGGAAAAATTTCGCAAGAAACGTGCCGAGCCTTTATGAGTGGGCTAAAAACAGAGATCCGATCCCTAATGCCGGATACAGAAGATTTGGCCATAGCCGGACCAAAAGCTATCCAGATAGAAAAAACTCTAGCTCTAAGAGAAAAATTCCCTAAAAAAGTCCCTAATTGTCTCTCCTTGAAGAAAAGTTGTTCGATTTGTCGATGAACTAATCATACCGCCGAGAATTCCCATTATCGACTCATAAGAGTTGTACAGAGTTCTGATAATTACAATCGCATGCCAACCCATAGAGAGAATAATTATGGGCCCAGATTTTATAATAATCAACAGGCTTCGCGGTATGACAACTCGTGGCAGAGACCCAGAAACAATTCCACTAACTATTTTCGAGACAACCAGAATAGTGGACGCCAAAATTGGCAACCGAATTATCAAGACTTTCAAAATTCTAACAGGTACGGGAATAATAACAGAAATTACCAGTCTCGAGCCAACCAATTTCAACATGATTCTCAAAATTTTCAATCTCGCAATCCTCAAGAAGGCTATAATAGGCCTCCCTCTGGCAACACGCAATCAAAAAACGGGAATACCCTCCAGCATGGGGGAGGGAACCCCCAAGCCAACCAGTAAATATAGATCGTAAAATTTTCATGAACTTTCTTAAAACCTCGGAGACACCATGCATAAGAATAAAAATCGAGAATGTTGATATTGATTTCATGTTAGATTCAGGAGCTAGCATTTGCTTGATAAAAGAAAAATTTGCGAAAAATCACTCTATAAATCGTTACGAAAAGACACAATTAACTGGGATTACAAAAGATCATGTGCACACCCTTGGAACAGTAACTTTAGATATTTTCGGAATTTCAACGAAATTTTCAATCGTACCCGACTCCTTCCCCATAGAACCCCATGATGCAATATTACGAAACACATTTTTTCAAGAACAAAATGCTAAAATTGATTGGGCCGAGCACTGTTTGGAGTTTCAAAATATTAAGATACCTTTCTTTTCCGGGACGACTAAGAATAAAATAATATCAATTCCAGCGAGATCAAGAAAAATTTTCTGTTTGGGGATTGAACCTTCACCTTTAAAGGTAGGATTGATTGAGCCAATTGATGTAAAGAAGGGATTATATGCGGGAAATGCGATTGTTAAGAATTATAATGGAAAAATATTTTTACCTTTTTCAAACACCACTGAGGAAGAAATTCAAATTCAGTTACCGAAACAAAAAATCCATGAAATTCTAGAAATTTCCGAACAAAATTTCAAATCTCAATCTAAAGTCAGGAAAAAGGAAAACAGGAAAAGGAAGAAGAATGAAAAGGTTTCAAAAATATTTCAAATTAACAACAGATCTCGATTCGAAAAGGTAAAGGATTTGCTTAGGTTAGATGATTTGTCACCAAACGAAAGAGAAGAGATATTTAATTTAATTAGAGATTCTCCAGATTGTTTCCACATCCCTGACGAAAAATTGAGTAGCACGCATCTCCACCAACACGCAATTAACACTACAGACGATCAATCAATAAATACAAGACAGTATTCTGTGTTTGGCTGGTCGCTGTATATGCTCACCGCCCTTTGGGATAGCCTCGCTACGCTCATGATTCACATGAGGAATCCACCCAAGAAAAAGACCTCGAGCAACATTTCTGAAGAGGGCACTCCCCTAGAGACATAATCTCCCAGAGTTCCTGAAGAAAAAACCATCGTTAAGAAGAAGACGACATCGCCTCACCCTGTAGACGAATTGGAACAGCTTCGACAAGAACAACTAGCTTTCGAACTTCGAGGATGAAAAAAAAAATGCGATATTGTAATCACTATGAATTATGTACTCTAGTTATCAAGAAATGAAAATAGAGAGAAAATACAAAAAAATGTACAAAAGAATATATTCAGAAAATAGAAAAAAAAACTAAAATTATAATACGAAATTTGAATAAAATGAGCTTTCCAAACAAATGCATTTAAAGGATGAAGAAAGAGAAAGGGAATGTGAGGTAGGTGGTTGACCCCCCTCTCTTTTTATAAATCCACAGTAGCAATAAGATGGACATATTAAATACAACTAAGAACACATTCTCTACAGACAAATGACCTATTTTTATTGCGTTAGGAACATATGTATAAGTTGCGGTGGAGACTATCGATATATGCGTGCGAATTTAGAATTTATAAGATCAGTTGTAATGGCTCTGACAAGTAATGGCATGTTATTCAAAAAAAAGGGGGAATCTAATATGAAAAGAGATCAATGAAAAAGAGAAAAAAAAGGGAACCTCGAGAGACAAATAAAAATTGAGGTACACAACAAAATGCTAACCTTAGCAAAAAGGGGATGAATTCAGTATATGGAAAAAAAAAGGAGATCATTGTGAGATTTATGGCCTCCTTCAAGACAGGTTCTCGAGGGTGCAGTTATATTTTAGGACTTTCTCTCGAGAAGTGTAGGAAAGGAGAAGAGAACAATATATATATTTACAGGAAGAAGATAAATATATATCTAATATTAAGTTAAAAGAAATTTTTTTTTTGAGGTTTATGAATTCGAAGATTTACGGTTCCACTCACGTGACAGATTACTTACTAGGTTTTAGACCTTTAATAGTCGGCCAACTATAGGGGTTAGGAAAATCTTATATAAAATGTAAAACATCCTTATTTTTAAGTACCAAAGATAGGTTTTTGGGTCACGGGTGTTTCAAGAGAATTAACTAAGTCCTGGAATTATAAAACTTAAAACCATTGTCATGATGATAAAATTAACCATAACAAAAGATATAAAAGGTTACGGGTAAACCGAAACCCAGACATTTTATAAAATAAAACGCTTACAAATAAACGACAAATATATGAAGGTTAAGCAAAGTTTGTAATGAAATTAAACATAACAAAAAGAATAAAAGGTTACGGGTAAACCAAAACCCAGACATTTCATATAATTTTTTTTTTAATACGACAAAAAAAAAACGGTGATAAGTAAATACTCATATCAATCCTAAAGTAAACGATAAATATATGAAATTTTAATTACCTACCCATTAAAGCGAAAATTACCTTTCGACGAAAACTCTTGATTGACTTCGATAAAGATTAACGTATAATGACATAGTCACTCGGTACTCGGACGCGATTATCATTACAAAAAAAAAAAAACTCAAGAAATACCATTTAGAAGTCAGTTAAGTTTAAGAAGTTCTCCAAAGATCAAGGTTACCATGGAAACTAACGTAGGACATTCTATCCACATAAAGAAATTGATTCAAAAGGCGGACACGGGTGACAAAAAAGCGCTGGAATCATTAAAACTCTATAAGGGAAAATATCGACTTATGAGATTAGAGGCACATCGCTCCGTAAGTTTGGAATTCGAAAAATTCCCCAAGAAAATCCGACGCAAAATGGAAATGAACAGTAGAGTGGTGAAAAGAAGACTTCAAAAACTTGATGCGAAAATCAAGGAAGTTCAAGCCCCAAAAGACGCGGAATCACTCGAAAGCAAATACCCAGATAGCAATGGTGCGTCGCACATAAAACGCATGACGTGCGGACTCACGCGTGCGCGCTAATACGCAGTAAATATGAAGTCACACGTGAGTTTTGGGCGTATGCGATGAGACTTTACTGCGTGTTGGGCGTACGTTATGATACTTATGTGCGTTTTGGGCGCACGCTATGATACTTGAGTGCGTTTTAGGCAGTTTTAGGCGCATGACATGAGCTCTTAGTGCATTTTGAAAAAATTAACTATTTTCGTTAGTTTAATTCAAATTTATATTTATTATAATACAGAAATAAATCTAACAGTCAAATATAAATTAAATTTTGTCGCTTTTTCCTAAGTTTCGCAATTTCGAAACACGGCAGTATTTCATAGTGCAGTGCAGTGCAGTGCATTACCTAACCTGACATCGAAAATATCAGCTGATCACTGTAGGCAACAGTATGCAACCACGTGCAGCCCCGTGACTCGTGAATATCAAGATCTTTTCTTCGAAGTACAAAAGTGCAGTTGTGGTTAAACCAAAATATTTTCGCCTTGGTAAAACACAATTTTGTAAGATGAAGAAACAATGAATATATTTCGAAAATCAATTGAAAACTTGTAAGTTATAATTATGACCTATAAAAAGTAAACAAAACCATAACCATAAAATCATGAACAAAAACAAACATAACCTTTAATAAAATTAAAGGGCGGGCGCGTTAGAAGAGTATTTGTCAGGGCCAGAGCAACGGGAAAATGTTGTATCGAATATAGAATCAACAATCATGATCACTGTTAACACACAGTAATTACTTTTATTACTACTTATGTGTACTGAGGATTCAATTAAAAAACATTGTTATTAAACCTAAACTCTTTTGGTTCGTTATTAACCCTTCAAACAATTCTTCGACTCGCACCAAAAGTCGAACCCAGGGTCACCATAGGCCGTTGTCTATGGAGGGTCCTGTTCTGTGTACGACGACAATAAGGAATATGTTTCTTAGGCATTTAGCCTGACAAATTCCCAAAAAAAAAAAAAAAAAAAATAAAAGAGATATTATTCAAAATTTAGGACGTATTCCCGATCTCGCTCGTCACACTAGGTCTAACATATTCTTAAATTATTACTATACAAATAGTATATTGTGCAGCTAGGAGCAAAAACAGCCGATTCAGTACGAGTGTGAAGTTTGCCGCCTGAGCGAAGTGAAGGCGGCAATCACACGAGTTCTAATACATACGATACTTTTTGCCTCGAAAACAGTAGAAATGCGTATCCAAAACTGTTTCGATATGGCGAATGAAGTATTGAAGGTCGACCGCAGGCTGAAGAGAATGACACTTGGCAGGGGAAACGGGCCCGTTCTATTTCCAAGGAGCCGAGGAGCCCGTTTTTCACATCGCCGATTATCATTTGTCGACAGCCTGCATGTTGGCCTGGAATACTTCATTTCTCACTGTCGAAACGTGTTTGGAAACGTTACTTTCTAGTGTTTGAGAGGAATAATATTTGTTATAGGCAGATGAGTCGAAATTCTGGCGTTTGAAAAATAAAATAATGAGGATGGAATAAAGAATGAGTAATTGATGATTATTTAAAAATTACAAAAATATATCCAACTTTTGAATCATAAACTGAATGAAAAATTATGCAATAAAAAATTATGAAATTTTTTTGAAAGGGAACGAGTTAAAAATCATAATGATTTCATAGTATTTAGGGAAGTAAAATAAAGAACTATAAATTGTGTAAAAAAAATTTGTACTGCGAATTTTCTGGTCAATTTTTTTTTCAATTTTAGGAGCACGTTCATAGACATTGCAACGACAATTCTCATTACAAGGAGGATAGCAGAGAAAATGTCAAAAATGTCAATGTATTGTCACGTCCTGGGTTAAATAAATAACCCACGTTGTCACAAAGGACCACGGTGCCTGAGCCCGTGACCTAAGGGATTTTTCCGGTTTTTGCCTTCTGGGCCAGGAACCGGTAATTGGTTCGGGTGCAGGTTTCTTTGGAATAAATACAATAGAATTCGACCAAATGATAAATATTTATTGACACAACATGTATGGCAGAAACAAATATGTGGAATCCAAATTTTTACAATAAGCGATGAATTGAAGAACGAACTATAAATAAGCTGGTGAACAATGTCGATTAAAACGAAGAAATTTATATAAAAAAAAAGGAAAACCCAAGAAAAATCAAATACGGAACAAATAGCAATCGTACTTACGAATAACCAGAAGAAGAGAAAAAAAATGAGAGCGTGAAAACGCGGCGGCGAAGTTTTATAGGATTTGAGAAAAAGGGAGGAGTCGTTTTGAAAAGATTTTGATTGGTGGCAAGAAAAATCATACGATATTCTTGCCCAATCACGGTTATCTTAGAACAATAATTTAGTCATCGAAGTTGCAAAAGTAAAAATTTTTCTATCGTTAGCTTATCTCATCCGGAGTAATATTCTTTTGCTCGGGGTATCGCAACATAATGATATTAGTTTCCTGCCAAATTAGTGTTGTAGTAGAAAAAAATGGAAATGCTTGCGAAATACTATTAGAAGTTACATTACGAAAATTGACGTCGATGTTTTATCGAAATTTCAAATATTTCTAACAATATTCCGCAGCAATCAAAACTGTCCCGTTACAGTATATACATGCGTATCGATTTCAATATTAGTGAATTTATTTTTTCTATAGTACTAACGAAACATTCATAAAATTCATATATATATAGATATTTATATTGATATTTATAAAAATATATTTATATTTATGTAATATATGAATATATATAAATTTGCATATTATATAAATATATTTATATTCATGTCATATATAAATATATATATATTTGCAAACTATATAAATATATTTATATTTATATAAATTTATTAGATCCAAAAAATTTTTTCGAGATCGTCGGATTATGAGTAAAGGAGAAAAAGATCTTTCGAAATATTTAATTAATATTTTTTAACTCCAAAAATCAATGATTTCATGCATTTCCACAATACAGCGTTACTACAGAAATCCTTATGACAAGGGAACTTTAAAATCACCTCTCCTGAAAACTTTTACTTTTGGACCTAAGGTCCCTTTTGTCAGAACGCGACACATAGATAATACACAGTGATAAAGAATATTCTAATTCTAATTCTTTCAGTATTTTTGTGGTGTGGAACGATAAAAGGGACCTAAGAACCAAATTCATTTTGGCTTACTTATGCTCACAAGTCAGATACTGTGCCCGACAGGTTTTAATCCTAAGGTCAGTTTTATCGTTCCGTGCCACATTTATACTATTTTTTTTATGTTTGTTCTCATTATTGTTCGTGATGATTATTTCATGATTTTTTCAGTAATATTTAGTCCATTATTTTGTTCGCACCTTTGAATATTATTTATAAGTATTAAAGAGTAGCTGCTGAAATTTTTGAATTATTTATTTTTTTTTTGACATTATTTTGACTTTGAAATCATCTCCATTTATTCTTCATAACTTTTTGACGATACTGATTTTCATAAAATTATAAAATAGTTTTATTTAGGGTTTGGAAACGCGAGCGAAAACTTGTTCGGAACGCTAGTTTTCGTTCGCGATCACTTGGGCTCGTGAGCGAGAACGTAAAAGTCGAGAACCGCTCTTCGCGAACGAGAACTTCTCGATTCCTTCGCGATCACTTAGGCTCGCGAGCAAGAACGAGTAAAATTCGCGAACCGCTCTTCACGAACCGCTCTTCAAGAACCGTTCTTCGCGAACCGCTCTTCGAGAACCGTTCTCCGAGAACCGCTCTTTGAGAACCGCTCTTCGAGAACGGATCTTCAAGAACCGTTCTTCGCAAGCTTTGAAATCCGTTTGCTAACGATTGCGCTCCCGAACACGTACGTCAAAACGTTGAGGAAATGTAACTCATGGCATCTCCCTAGTAGAAACTTTTGCACACACATTTTGCAAACACGATGTAAACAAAATCATAGGCAGATGTTTGCAAAAAGTTCATATGTCAGTGCGTTCTCACGTACATATGTCAACTGTATGTCAACAGTTGACATAAAATGTTTGCAAGATGTTGTCATCAAGTTTTTCTGAACCCTTGCAGACATGTTTTCATAAAATGTTTACATGACGTTTACGTAAACATTTTGTAAACATTGTGGAAACTGTTTACTGACGTTGACGTGAACATTGCTTAAACATTATGTTAACCGTTTATGTAAATTGTTTGCATGTTGTTTACATAAAGCTTACGAAACAGTATATGTTAACTTCGTACAAATGTTTATTTAATTTTTTCATTTTCCTACAGTATACTGTTTGCGTCAACTCTATGTAAGCATCTTGTAAACAGTTTACGTTAAGTTTACGTATACTGTTTATGTAAAGCTTACGTATTATACTGTTTACGTAAGGCTCACGTATATTGTTTACGTAAACTACATGTATATAGTTCACGTTAACTGTTGATATAAAGTTTACATATAATACTGTTTAAAGGATACAGAATTTCCTTAAAAGGTTGTTATACCTTATAAGGCTACCTTATGAAATTCTTATAAGAATTTTGAGTTCTTATAAGGCTACTTTCTAAAAATCATGTTAGGATTTTTGTAACTTGTTAGGCCTGATAAGGTTCTGTGTAAATTTATCAGATTTTCGGAAATTGTTCATGAGAAGTTCATATATCTGTGCAAGAAATGAAAAATTTCTTTAAAACTTGCACTTTTCCAAACCAGAGGTTTTGGTGGCTGTATGCTGTAGAGTCAACAATCTTGCGCAACTTTTAAATTTGACTAGACAGAACTTGTCTAGTGTATCTATCTTGTCTAGTGTAGGAATCTCGAATGAGGCCATAGTTTTGAACATAAAATTGATTTTCCCTAAATAAAATAAGTGATTTCACGACCACTGGATTTGAAAATTTGGACAACGCGCGTTCCGGAACACTGAGTGATTTTCGAAACAGTAAGTGTTTCAAAGTTATTAGGAACTTTCTACTGGAAAAGTGTAAGTCTTTCGACAAATAATGCATGTAGAATAAATTATGTTTAGGTATTGATGCTTTTTATTTACCCGAGGTAAAAAATAAAAGCTTGCAGTGACAAGTTAAAAATTAAATTTTAGCTAATCACTAATGCACCTTCCGCCCTTGTTGCAAAATATAGTATATTTTCAATAAAATCTTTTTTGAATCAAAACATTTTTAAAAATAAATCATTTGAAAAGTGACCTCAAAAATCTTATGAACCGAAGGTCGTTTTTAAGTAACTTGACGCAAATTTTTCTAACTTCGCCCCCCCCGCTTTTTCATGACGTTTTTTCGTGTTTTTATACGTATGCTTTTCAGATTAATTGTAACACTTTAGCTATTCTCCTCCCTATAGCATAGAAGGTCACGTAATTTATGGAACACCCCCACGCCTAATATTGAAAAAATTGTAATCAACAAATTGAGAAATCTATTTAACATAAGTTAAATTATATTATCATCACTTAAAAAAACTACTTTCTTCAGTGCATGTCTCAAAGGGTGTTAGTAGGTGCTTTTCAGTAAGTTAGTGAGCCAGGGCCGGACGTACATATTATTCTTTAAGTAAAAAAAGTCTTTAGTGAAAATGATTAAATGGGGCTACCATTGCTATTTTGTTGAACATCCATTAGTTGTGTTAGTGTACAAAACTGCACCCAAGCACATTGGAATAATTTATAGAAATTTTTTTATTTTGTATCCTAGATACAAGTGAATCATTTTCTGAGTAGCAAAAGCAGCTTAAAAATCTTAACATTCAGCAATTTTGACTTCTTACATTAAGGGAGCATAGGGCAAAACGGTTCAAGCTCGATAGATTAACAGGAATGTAATTACGTGTATCAAAACACTAATGATGTTAGTTCTTATACGTGTTAAATAATCTGAAGGTACTCCAAGTTAATCCGGCACGATTTAATTTCCTTTCAATTTTTTAACAGGCAGAAGATGATACTTTATACATAGTTAAAATAATAAATGATTTGTAGTTTCTATGGGCACAATGTCAAGCAGTGGACGATGAAATGAAAATAAATGTTTTTTCATCTAAAAGTCAATATTATTTATTGCTAATTTTATTTTTTACTACATCTAAGTTATTTTTTACATTGTTTCTTAATTTTGTTTTATTTCTTAATGTTCAAAGCGATGAAATTTTTGATATTTCCGTATTCCGATGCCGCGTTTGCAAAAAGTAATTCACAGTTGATAAAGCTCGAAATAGGTAGTAGACTGTTCACAATACAACTTATTTGGAATAATTCTTTCAAATGATGCTGCTCTCCTTTCTAAAAGTCGAGAATTTTTCTCGTCCATAGTGGGCGTGGTCTTCTGGCAAAGTTTTTCAGTGCTTCAGAAATGTTGAACGTTAATGCGTCTGAAAAGAAAATTTCGATAAACTTTCATATATACACATGCTGTAGTTTTGGTGAAGACTTCGACTGTGTAATTTTTAATTGCATTGAATTTGTAGGACACAAAATATTTGCACTGTTATTGTCAGCCAGTTTGTTTTATATATATATACTACAGTGAACTAACAATGACTTTCAGATCATTCATTCGTTAGAAATCAAGCCTTTTCTGAAAGAAAAGTTTATAAGAATTAACAAAAACTTTTTTTAACAGCATAGATGATCTACACAAGTGACTTATAAAATTAAGTCAACACGCATGCGTGTGTGGGTGCGCTTGTGGAACACCAAAAAATCACGGAAATTATGTCTACCTTTTTTGAGAATACTTTTTGATTTTTCCTTCGCCAATGTTTGAAGCCTTTTTTCTAAAACGTCAGTTTTCCCCGTCTCCATTGATTTTTCGTCAGTTCCCGCTGTACTTGGTTCTTCAGGTCGATCCCATTTGATCAATTCCGCAAAAATTTTTTCAATTATTTTTCGACTCTTGTCATCCTGCGTCCCAGAAAAAGTCACATTGAATCTTCTGTCTAGGTAAATAGCGGCGAAAAATGCGTCATTATCAAGCATCAACGATTTCTGACGTTTGAGCTGCTGGTTGAAGTGTTCAGCAACAGTTGACTTCTTTTCATCGTTTTCTAATTCACATGACAGCCATATGCCATACCAATCTCCAGGTGCTATATTATTCTTTCTAAATTCTGTGGAAACAGTTCGAATTTCTATGAGTAGCTCAAAAATATCTGAGAATAAATCCTAGTTTTCTAAGAGTCGTTTCTACTACAGTGTAGGTTTCCGAAAAATTTGTACAGAATTCTTTGAACTGCATTGAATTTCCAAGCATTTCTCGTGTTGATGTCCAATTTTTAAGGTCGTCCTGAAAAGGTTTTATAGAAGGAAATCGTGAGACTAGTGGTTTCATTGTGATCGACGAAAGTAATGAGCTCAAACGTCGAGCTTCATCTGAAAAACGTTTAAGTGTTGGAAATATGAATTCAGGGATTTCTTACATATTACGTAACGCGATTTGCAACTTTTTTGTGCCCCTCTCGACATTGTCGTAACATGATGTGAAAAAATGAATCTATCTGCTTTCTTTTCCAAGCCGTATCAATTCTAGTTTACATTCAAAGTGTATCGATAAGTGCACATTGAGAATATATTTGCAAATAGAATATTGTGTACACAAATAGGTTATTAAAATACTCTGATTATCAAAGTACTAACGAAACTTCATTTTCCTGAATACATGAATCATTTTCAATGATGTCAAAAAAGCAGTAGTATTTGATAGTATTAAGAATGACACGTACGTTCAATTTTTCAAAATGAATATTCAGCTTTTAAAAAATTTTTTTCTTATAATAACTCTTTGACCTGTTAGCACCTGATTGCTATCGAAAAGTTCAGTTGAACTTTCTTGTCGTGTAATACAGAACGAGAAAGTCAGCTCTTTTTTTTTTCTGTAATATTTAGGGTTCTCGTCGATTTTTCCCGCTCTCTCATTGTTCTGACGTTCGGCAACCAATAAGCGTCGCGTATTTTGAAATTCGACGCAAGAGCGTCACTCATTTCGTCCATTTCGAAGTTTCACATTACACTTCGGATCCACTCGGTTTTCTTCGGGCGGTAAAAAATGTGCATCTAAAATGTTTTCTAGGAGATGGCGTAAGGTGTTTCGCAGTGTTCTGAGAGGGCCGTAGTTAGAAAATCCGGGCCCGGGGTAGAAATTTACAAATTATTGTTTAAATATTTTTTAAAAACGTCAAAAACTGGAAAAAAATTAGAAAATCATCAATTTTGATGACTTTTTTTCTACCTCTTCAGGCCTGTGCACTGTGTATACATGTAAAGAAAGCCCAGAAAGCCACAGGTGAAGATACTGAAAAGTGACAGGTGACAGTTGACAAACACGTTCGAGTTATGACAATTGAGTTTTGCCATGGAGGAAATCGAGCAAAACCCAGAATTTTCTCCGAAAAGTTCAGATTTACACTGATTTCTTTGATTCACATATTGCACGATTGTTATTCGGCTTTGTTTAATCTGTGGTCAAATTTTCCTTTTGTTTCAGGATTTATTTTGTCAGTTTATACTTACACAAATATGAAAAATATTTTTTCATTTTAAGCCCTGAACTACCGAACGATATTTTAGAACAAATGAAAAACAAAACGGTAAGTCAAACTTGAATAATTTATTAATAGTGTAACCTTGTATTGTTGGAATTTACTGTCAAAAAACTTTTAACCTGAAAAATCGTGTCAGTAGTTTATAAACTCGCATTCGTAAAAATATTTTTATATTAAAAAATGTATATGTGAGAAAAGTGAATTAAGAGAAATAAAAATAAAAAATAAATTAAAAAAAAAAAAAAAATAATAATAATAATAATAATAGTAATGATAACAAAGTTCAGATGCAAAACATAGTTAATTTAGGGTTTTAAGAAATATTGAATAAATTTTATCCTTTATCTTATTTGAACAGCGAAACACTATTTGAATATCGACAATATTTTCGCAGATAAAGAAAATACGAAAGGAAAAAAAAATAAATAAACATAAAATGAGAAATTAATTGAAATATTAAATTATTGATCATGAATATTTTCTTTTCAAATATTAACTTTGGACGGCATATTTTCATTTATAGCAAAGCGTTAATTTTTAATTCAAGATCCATTTATAAAATTTGTCATCATTAAATTTTCACAAATTTTATTATGAAATAAGAAATCAAATCATGCATTTTATGCCTATTTATGCATATTTTCGCCCCTGGAACTGCCAGATAATTTTTTCAATAAAGGAAAAAAAAAAATAGTGAGTATAACCTGAATAAATAATTTACGGTAAACTTATATTGTTAGAATTCATTGTCAATAAAATGTTAAGTCGAAAAATTATACCATTAATTGAACAACTCGAACTCGACAAAATATTTTTATATTATTAAAAAACATTTTGATAGTAATAAAACATCATAGTAGCAATAGTAGTAATAATAATCATAATTGTAAGGTTCAGATGGAAAACCTTAACCGTTTTTTTAGTTTTTAGCAATACTTTCATATTTTTAAAAATTTTTTTAAACATGATATAAAAAAATTTAACAAACACGTCGAATAGAAGAATTTTCTAGCCGATTAGGAAAATATAAAAAAAAAAATTGATTTTGCATGAAGATTTGTCTTCTTTCTCATATTCAAAATATTGATGAACTAGGGCAGGTGAAGATAGTTTTACCATTTTGAGATAGATAGTGTCAAAGATGTAACTATCTGTTTAAAATCTTCTGAATCTGAAAAAAGGGCAAAGAAAAACTGCGTTGACCATCAAAATAATTTTTACCAAAATAGTATATTTCACAACAAGGGAAAAAAAAATATCTCCCTCGGGTGAATATGTCCTTCGCCTTCGGCTCGGGAAATAACTCACACACTCGCGAGAAATTTTTTTTTCCCATGTTGCAAACAATTTTTTTCATCGTAGCGGGCAAAAAATTAAGCTTTTTTGCCCACTATGATGAATGTAACGTTCCTTGATAAAGGGCCGGGTAGCGCAGCCCTTCGGAAACGTATAGTTCGAACCGGATTCCTCCTTCTGTGACGAGCCTCAACGGTGAAAAGGAAGGGCCTGGGAGTCTAGGAGGGCTAGATAATCACTTGAAATATTATGCACTCTTTTATTTAACTTATTAAAACAAGACGCGACTTGAACACTTTGGAGGACGGGGGAGGACAAGCGCGAGCGCACGAATTCCAACTCTATTTAAGCACTCGCAACAACAGATAAATCAACCGGAACTGACGTTTAAAAAACGAGAGAATAGAAGTTTCTAGAATAATCCAGAAGCTTCTACAGTCATCGATAATCTTTCTCATTTACGCGATATCCGGTACCCGTTCAGGTGTAATCAGGCGACGGCGCGTGCAATATGACTCTCTAATGGTAGTGGCATTAGAGAGTCAATCAATGCTTAACAGAATATTTAATAGTTTTCGTGTAATCGTAGATATTTCTTATTCCGTTGCTTTAAAACTTTAACTTCGAATAAATGAAAAACTCCATGTCACAGGGACGTGACATTCCTCCCCTCTTAGCTTCACGCGTCCTCGCGTGATTACGAACTATGTTCCGCAAGTTTAAGTAGTAAAAATTTCTATAGGGGTCCTCTACCGCGTGCGCACACCCCTGCCCTCTTTAGTACGCACGCTCTCGTGCGCTGTAGCCAGTTGTGGCTCCATTGCATAAATTCCGCAAAAATTGAACGTAATACGCAGGAAATAGAAAAAAAAAATAATTTAAATTGTAACGCCCAGCTAAAATGCAATTGGCAAAAATAAAATACAACTTGTTGAATAGTAAAATTCGCAAATGCAAAATATATCAAAGTTGCAACGCAAAAATCAAAAGTAAACAAACTTGCAAACGCAGACCAAAATGCGAAATTGTAAACGCAAAAATCAACAAAAAATATAAACAAAGTTGCAAACGCAGAAATCAACAAAAATATGAACAAAGTTGCAAACGCAGAAACAAAGTGCGTAATTGCAAACGCCAAAAATCAACAAAAATCTAAAACGTAAGAAAATTCTTAATATTGCTGATGTGCGTGAAAGCAAAAAAAAAATATCCGCAAACGACAAAACGACTACCGTCAGGCTTGATGACCTTCACCGCACAAGTATCTCTAACATGCGAGATCAATGCTTCTCTAAAATATTTTTTTTTAACAACCTTAAAAAAAAATCCCTAAGCGGTTTCCAAATAGTCCTACTCCAAAATACCGAAATAGGGCCGATGGGTTATTGCTGTAGCTCGACAGATTTTTTGAACTGTAAGACTAGGCGACGACTGCGGCGATGGCCTGTTTATGAGCTGCGACCTCCTGTAGGCACCAAGTGAACTGAGCTGCGACGACACAGGCTACGGTTGCTGTTGATGCGTTGCCTGAAGCGAATTCATGGTGAACTGCTCGAAATTTGCAAAAACTCTATTCCAAATTGTCTGAGGTCATGTTTAGCGGAACGGGCCGAAGGCTCGGTGGGGTAACATTCGTCCCTAGATCAGCGTAAAATCCATGACATCGATGGTGTTGTCCTTTCAATTCTACTGCCCAATTTGTAGTCGATTTAGTAAGGTAGGACAATTTTCTGCCCATGAAGTCTCAATTACTTGAAGCCTGTAGCGATTTCGTGGTCCCCTGAAGGACGGAAATGAGTATCTCTTGGAACCGCTTAAAGATTACAGTTGGTAAAAAAGAAAACTTAAAACATTTCTTTTCATGACCCTAGCTATTCAGCCTAATTTGTGCGATGAAAATCATAGAAAAGATGGAAAGAGAGAGACAGAAACAAAAAAGAGTAACCTCGTCGTCTTAATCCGTCAAAAGTGTACATGTAACAATCAATGCACATACAACTGAACGCGCTACAATTTCCTCGTCCGCAGAGCAAAAACTCCAAAATTAATAGACCTAAAATATTCCTGAATACTTTTCTTTTGACTGGGTTTACATAAAGTTCCTTTCTTTCTTGTCTTTTCTCTTGTCCTTGGCTCCAATAGCATGTATATTAACCCAGCCAAAAAAACTAAAAATCACCTTTATTAGTGAGAAAGATTTCATCACCCCATTTAAGTCTTTGAATTTAGCAGGCACATTTTGCCTTTCAATCCCGAGTTCAATAGTTTCAACAAATTCTTCCCGAAAAATTTTTTTTGTATGTTATTACATTTTGCAAAATGTGTTTTCCTTTCAAAAAAAAAAATTCTTCACAATCTTCTTTTCGTAAAGTTAAAAAAAAAAATTTATTATTTTCAGCAGGTATGTCGAGATTTATGAAAATTTTATGTAGTTTAAGAATAATACGTCTTACTTGTAATCAAGAAGTATTTCATTATAAAGTTTATAAAATATGGTACATACTTTTCCGACTGCAGGACAGATGTAAATGAAATGTAACGAATGAGGTATACAAAGTTTTAATTCCATTTTAGAGTTAAAAATTTCCCTTCTTATGTTCTTTTGTTTTTACTTTATTTATCGTTTAAAATTATTATTATTATTATATTTATATATATTTTTTTTTTTTTTTAATAATTAAAGCGATAAAATTTTCTCCCTTTTTCTTTTTTAGTACTCTTCGGTATCTAGACATTTATCCATTGAGAGGAGATAAAAAAACTTTTGTTAGAAGGTGGCTCTCTATCACCTTGGTTTTAATAAACCCATGGTTTTTGGCTTTGTTTCGTTTCGAATTGGATTTATACTCTTTTGAATTTTGAGAATTGAGTTCGATGAATTCAGGATTCAGAAAGGTAGTGAATCACATTCTCTCTTTGCTTGGTTCTTCTCTATTTTATTTAAAAAAAGGAGAAGAAGCTCAGTACGCAAAAGAACCAAAAAAAAAAATGTGTTTATATATGGAATTTAATACTTGCCTTTAAGCTTTTCTACAAAAAAAAATTGTTATTAACGTCGGTAAATTTATACAAGATACGGTATGTGCTGATTCTATATTTCAAAACAAGCGTTATTTTATTTATTTATTTATATATTTTTTTTGATAACACGTTATTCAAACTGATTATTTCTCGACATTTTATTAATTAATTTATATATTTATTTTTTTTTTTTTTTTATTTTATATTTTAAACGCTTTTCCCTGATTTGATTTTTGATTGTTAATCTTAATTCTTGCCTTAATATTCTACTGATCTGTTCACATCATTCTGTTAAGTTTTCTCTATTTGTTCGAAAAATTAAAATTGGTTTACCTTTCCATTTTCTTTTATACCTCAATAAATCAATTGTTTTCGGCTCTGTTCCGTTTCGCGTTGGTTTTCTGCTATCGGTACTGGCTGAATTGTAAGGACTTTCTCCTCCTTTTTTGGTTTTATCATTCTCTCGTTCACAACGGGTCCGGATGGAATACCGTCTCTGTCACCGACAATCAAAAGTTCTTTTTCTCTTTGGTGGGAAATCCTGCTGTTCTTTAAATGTTTCCGTCTCAAAATCTTTACTTGTTGGTCGGTACACCCGGGAGTACACTCGGTTACGATGCCGTGTTTGTTTCCGGCATAGGTTCATGCATGACAAGATTCCTTCGATTTTCGAAATCATTCCCATTCTACAAATCCACCATGAGAGTCCCAGGAGTGTCGGTATACCGATTATACCGACCAAGGACCACGCACCAATACCGCTGTCCCGATTAATCTTTCTTTCTTCTACCTTCTCTTTCAGTTCTTTAGCCTTCTCTATTATTTCAGTAAGTTAGATGTCTTTTGCCAAGTGGGCTTTTGTGTTCGTAGTCTCGTATGCGTGGTCTTTCTCGATATTACGCATGATTTCTGTAAGATTGTACTCATGACTTCCCAATGCCTCTTTGATTATCTCGTGAATATTCAAACTATTCTTGCTTCCTATCGCCGTATCTAACGTCATGTCCGTCTCATCGATGCTCGTAAGTATTGCTGTTGTGGATACCACTTGACACCTAGGATCTATTGTCAATATCCCTTGACCAGTCAATGGGATCTGTTCTGTTGTGTCCTGGCAGTGGACATTGATGAACTCTGGTTCTGAACAAGAGTATAGCCACGAGTTTTCTCTGTTTAGCTGGGCCCAATATATTTTCTCGACAACAACAGTTCTAATATTGCATGACCCAAAATCATTAAAGTCCGGTCTCACAATTATTCGTATCTCACAACTCGAGCTCGCAGTGATCGAGAAGAACATGTTGACATTCTCACAAATTCTCTTCCCTTTTAATTGCGGACATCTTCTTATTTCTTCTGCATTCATTGGGAGGTAATACATGAGGTCCTCTGATACGGCGACGAATTCGGACTGAGGTTCTATGTAGGCGAACCTTCCATACGAATTCTCCTGAATTGTTGGCAGTATATGGTTCTTGTATAGGACGTATTCTCTTGGGTTTAACAATGGAAATTCTAAAATGTTAACTAATCCTGAGCTTGTCACGTATATCGATGTCTTGGCTAAATCTAACAACCCTGTCATTCCTGTTTCCGATAATTCTGTGGGGAACTCTAAACCTAGGTTAGCTAACTGTATTCTTTTGGTCAAATCAAGTAGTTTTTCCTGGTGAATTCTCCCTACTTTTGCAAATAATATTGCGTTTGCTGTCGTCGCGATGTCTAACGCGTAGCTCGTTACATACGCTTCCAAGAGCGATACCAGTATTGAAATCTCCACTTCCTTATTAATCTCATCGATTTCCTTCCCTATTGCCCCGAATTTTTTCTCGAAAATGCTCATTTTATTCTCTAGTAACTCAATTTTCTCTGAATGCAATCTAAGCTCGGTCTCTACTATTCCTGTCTGGTTTAAAAATAAATTAGTCAATTCTAAGGTGTCATTTTTCGCCATCCTTAAAAAATCCTTAATCGTTTCTATATCCTCCAAGGTCGCAGTGCCAAAGACAAGGCGATAGACGTTCCCAATAACCCCAAGAATCGCACGCTTTTTCCTTTTATCCGCTTCGGAAATGATTTCCGTTGTCTCTCTGTATCTCTTTTCGGCAGTTGACAGCTGAACCTAAATATTATCTAAGAGTCTACTGACCTTGCATGACTCAGAGTTCGGGCAGTGCTTTCTTACTTTTCCCGAAAATTGGTGTAGAAAGCTGTTCCACACTGTGAAATGTTGCAACTGGACGTGGTTTAGTATTTTCCATTTCGATGATACCATACGAATCATCCCTTGTCTCTCCAGGTAAATCCCTGGGGAGTTTTTTACACTCCTTATGTCGGCGCCATGAGCGAATGCGACGACCCTGTGATAAATATTTCTTTACTACGAATCTTCTGAAGGAAATGGTATTTTAGAAAAATTAACTTAAGGAAAATGTGCAAGTTTTATTCTTGCCATTGGGATTGTTCTTTCTTTATCTTCATCGATGACAACAATTCTTTTCTTTGTTTATCTTTATTACTTCGTAGGGGCCTCTATATTCATCGTCAACTTTTGTATTTTTAATCGGTTTTAGTTCGAAAATAAAGTCACCAACTCTAAAATTTTGAATATTTAACTTTCTATCGAAAAAACGTCTTGCTCTGACTTTTGAATTTAAAAGGTTTGCCGCCGCATCCGCCCTCAAATCCTGCAACCTGGCCGATAATTCTTCAAAGTACTCATCGTAAGTTGCATCATTTCTGACCGATGCCGATGACGTCATAACCCTACATTTCTTTCCATAAACCAACTCGAAAGGCGTGTATGACGTGCTCTCGTTCTTGGCCGTATTGAAATCCCACATCGCGTAATTCAAGTATCTTGTCCATTGCTTCTCCCTGCTTATAAAAAACTTTAAATACTCCGCCAAGGATGCATGACTACGTTCCAGGGAAGCATTACCATGCGCATAGTAAATTGAACAAAATATCTGCTCGATCTCGAATAACTTTGCCAACTCTGCATTAATTGAACTCTTAAAATATTTTGCATTGTCAGAGATGATATACTTAGGGGTACTGACTTGCAGGAAAATTTTCTCTGTCAGGGAAGTCGCTATGGTTCTGCTGTCTATTTTCGACAATGGTATTGCAAAACTGTATTTTGTCAGCATGCACATTGCCGTTAAGACGTAGACCGGTTTTGCCTGAGGCTGGTGTGGTGGAGTAACCGGTCCGTAAATGTCTATGGCCAATCTTTCAAAACTCTCTGTTCCACCCTCGGTCAATACCATAGGCATCTTCGTCTTTACTCTGATTAGTTTTTTGGTTTGACAACCCTCGCAAGTCCTAACGAAATCTTCAACCAGTCTTTTCATGTCGGCCCAATAAAATTCTGCCTGAAGTTTATCGTACGTCTTTGTCATTCCCTTATGCCCATTTATACCAACGTAAACTTCGTTTATTATTTGCTGTCTGTCTTCAATTGGGGGTACTCTCAAAATTTTTTCGCAAAATGTAATAGTCATGTGTTTGTTCATCAAGTGAAGTCTCAGTTTTTCAATAAATTGATTCCATGATGCTGTATTCATAATCTCTGGGTCCATGTTAATCGCAAAACTCTTTACTTCATGCTTTTCTAACGCTATCCTCAATGTCTCAACCGCCTTTTCTATTTCCTTGACTGTTGGTTGATCTTTTCCTGAGGATTTTATAACTATCCCGAATGAAAAATTTTCATCTTTCTTTGATTCTAAAAATTTGTCGTCTTTTAATGGAAATTTACCGAGTTGTTCCGTCCTAATAATTTTCTTTTCTCTCAAAAGTCGCAATATGTTTGTTCCAAGGGTGCCATCGTTTGACAATAAATGCTTGAATCTTCCTCGATAACGCTTTTTCTTGACTTTAAAAATCCACTCTGAACTTTGTCACTCAACATCGTAGGCTTTTTACTTTCGATTTTTCTCTCTCCCTGATTTTCTATCTTCTTTGCAACCTTACGCGTCTGTTCAGGATTCAACTCATAAAACAAAATATATGCCTGGGAGTCATTGAATTTTTTCGCGTTTGTTCTGCTAACTATTTCGTCATTAAACCTGTAGTATTTCATTGGAGCTGTACGCGCTATTGCAGTATAATGACCGTTTCTTGGTGTCTGACCTTCGTGAATGACTGCTGAAATCATTTTATATTCTAAAGTCCTATTGATGTCTGGGGATGTACTAGAAATATTTATATTTGCCTCAAATTTAATATGTTTGTCGATCTTGTTTCCCGAATCATTGAATCTGTTTAAAAGTGAGCATAAAACCTTCGGGGGTCTTTTCAGTTGTATTTGTACTGTTGTAGAGGTTTTCCTTTTACATTTTTTGCAGTCAAAATCGTCTACACCCCTATCTTCCAATTCTAAATATTCCTTAATAGCCTCATCTACCGTATTTGTCTGTGAAATTGATAAGGTCAATTGATTTGTGAGTGTCTCAGTGCATATCTTAGATTTGCAATTCTTGCACTGGATCTCGGTCATGGTCTGCATGTTATAAATTTCCTCTACAGGGTTCAAATTCGACAAAATTCTATGCCGGCTACTGCAAGCGAGCGAAATCTCTTGTAGGATGTAACATAAAACTTCGTGCGCATCCTATTGATCTCCCAGAACGATACCCGTACAAAATCTGTTTAGTCTCTCAAGAATTCCTATTGGTTTGATCGCCTCACCTGTTTCCTTATGGGAATTGCGAAGAGTCTGAGCAAGTAAGCAAAGAAAGCACTCAAGATTTCTCTGATTACTCTCATTGTAACAAAAGTCAATATCCAATATCCAGTTAATTAGGGCCGGGATATGAAAAAGTGCCTGCAGGGCACTGTTCAAGTAACATGTGTTACCCAAATTATAGAAACCGGATCCCACGGGAAGATCTTCTCTCCATCCCAATCTAGAAAAAATCTTAACTTCCCGTATCAATTTCGTTGTCGGCGATAGTGACTGGTTCTTTCGCAAATTCTTTTGATGATTTGTAAGGTTGCTTTTCGTCGGTGTTCCCCATTGGTATATAATTTGTTCTTCTAGTACTATCTGATAATTCAATTGTTTTTTTACTTGGTGGTTTCATTTTCATCTCGTTTTCTGTAACATTAAATTCTATATCGCTTGTATTGTTCCCATCGTCTCACTCTGACTCGTTTTTGTCCATCGCGCTGGGAAAATTCGGGTATTTTGTAGAATCGTCACTGTCGGAATTATCTACATTCGTGCCAAAATTTTCGATCTTTTTCTTGTGTTTATCATTTCTATTCTCAGCTTCATTATCTCCCATTTCTTGCAAATTTTTATGTCTTGGAATTTTTCGTTTATGTCGTATCTAGTCTTGTGTCCTATGCTCTTCGGAGCTGACGGTAAATTCCTTTTTTCTTTTGGTTCTAGGAAGTTTGTCTCCATTTATTTGAGTGTCTTCATTTCTATCAGTTCCCTCTAATTCTTCTATAGAATGTTTGAAATCGGAGTCCATTTTCAATGATTCATTGCCGCTAGAAAAGTCATCATTATCTTCAACTATATCAAGTTCATTATCTATCTCGATATCCACATTTTTCTTTTCGCTCGCTGGTCTATCTTGATTTTCGTTAACGATTTCTTTAATTTCGTCTTCGATCCCTAATTCCCTAATATTATTGTCGTTTTCTAATATATCTGTCAACCTGTTGGAACCACACTCAATTTATTCTTAGACCTTATTCCCATTCATAGCATCCTCGTCTACCCGTGATTTTTCATGGTCAACATCCTCTGAGAGTTCCTTGGGTTGTGATTTTTTATCGAAGTCTATATTTTCAAATATTTCATCGTTATTATCAAAATCGATTTCGTTTTCGAATTCATCAAACTTTTTCAGTGTTTCCCTTACTTTTTCATCATCAACTTTATTTTCGATATCATTTTCAATTATAGCATCATTATTATTAGAATCTTTTACATTTTCGGATTCATCAAAATTTTTCATCATTTTCTCTACTTTTTTATCATCATTTCTTCTATCACCATTTTCAGTGTATTTATCATCAGTACCCTTATTTGTATTTTCGCTCTTGGTACCTTTATTTTCATCTCAATAATTCGAACCATTCTCAAGACTTTGTTTTTCTTTAATGAAATTCTTATATTGACTTCTTGTTCTACATTTTTCCAAGTCCTCGTTATTTTCAAAATCAGTGTCCTCCGATTCCACTGACTCATATGACCATCGGCGTTTATTTTCGCGCTTTTTCCGTGTCTTTCTGACAATAAAGTCTCTTTTTTTGTCATTTCCTTCGTCCGTTATATCATATTCCCAGTACGTTTTTACCAGTCAGTTTACCAGTCAGTTTCACCATTTTCATCGTCTCCGTCATTTTCGTAGACCAATACTTCTTTTTAACCTTCTTTTTGGCTGTGTATTCAAGTTCGCGTTTTTCCTCGTTAATTGCATATTGATTTAGTCCTTTAATGTAGTTTTTGTGGAACTTTTTGACATTTTTCAATTTGGTGTTTTCTTTTCCTGGCTCATGCTCTACTTTTTCTGTTTTCTTTCGTGATTTTCTGGGCTTCTGCTAAAAGAATTTGATTTTCATTCTCAATATTATCTGTCAGGTTCCTCGATAGTGCATCTATGACGACATTGCTTGCCCCGCTACGATAGGCTATCTCGTAATCGTAGTCTTCGAGTTGGATTCGCCATCTCATCAATCTTGGCGCTGGTTTCTTGGTATGCGTGAGGTGACTTAGCGGGCAATGGTCAAACAGGAGTGTAAATTTCTGACCGAAAATATAGGGTCTAAATTGCTCAACTGCGTACACGAGCGCCAATGCTTTCTTCTCTGTCGTGGAGTAGTTTATTTCGGGCTTACTTAATGATCTCGAAGCGTATGCGATCGGAAGGTCTTTACTAATTTCACCCTGCGACAACATAACTGGGTAACTGTAGAATTGGTCCCTCCAGGAGTTTTCGCCTTAAGGTGTCAAAAGCCTCTTGGTGAACCTTTTTCCATTCAAATTTCACGTTCTTTTTCAATAGCTGTGTCAGAAGTTCCGCTATCTTGGCAAAGTCTCTGATAAACCTACGAAAGTATGAAACTAACCCAAGGAATGATTTGACCTTCTTAGCGTCTTTCGGAGGAGGATATCTTTTCAAGGCCTCAAGTTTTTTCTCGTCTGGTCTTACCGAGTCTTGAGAGATAGTGCCCTCTCTTCGTTGTCTAACACCTCGAGATCTATTTTCCCAATTACCTTCTTATATCGTTCTATCGTACATTCCCTAGCTGAAATCCTATGAATTCTTGCTGTTCGACTCCTTCAAGGTCAGTTTGCCTATCAATTTCTCTGATATTCTCGACTTCAATAAGCTCGATGCCTGGTCTCTTAATTTGCACTGCCTCTTCGCCGGCGTTTACCGCGTACAGGTATGTGACTCTATTCATATTCTTTACTAGGGCTTTCCCCATATAAACGTCCGGGCCAGCATCAAGCTTCGGAACGCAGCCCTCTCGAACTTGATTATTCAATACGCGCACGTACATCAACTGTCGCAATCTAGGGGGTAACGTCACGATGTCCTCGTTAAAAACTATTTCCTTATTGTTCATGAATATCGCTCTTTCCGGGTATGAAATAATCGCCCCATTTCTCTCGAAAAAAATCGTACCTAACATGTAACTACAATTAATTGGGAAATCTTTTCCACCTGAAAGGATTGTTCTGAGTCGTCTATAATCAAAGTCACTTGACCAAGGGTCGTGGCTGTTTCATTCGTGATGCCGCTAATGTTAAATTTTATATCATTGTTTATCTGAATACTATCCTCTAATGCTGAAATTTTAATTACATTGATTGAAGCCCCGGTGTCTATTAAAAAAGTTCCAAAACCCCCATGTAATCCTACGATATTCAAATTGATTGTGGGAGACTGCGCAATACGATCGCTTATTAGGTTTATAATTCCTCCGCTGCGACGCGTCTCATCGAGGCGTTCCTGTTGGTATTCTCGTTTTGATGCAGTGACGTACCGCTCAGTTGCATCAGTCTCGAGTTTAAATCGTTCGAATTCTGTCGAGCATTGTTAAAATTCTGGCCTCGGAAATTATCGAAATTCTGTCTTCGATTCTGAGGGGAAAAACCTCCCCGGTTTTGATTCGAAAATTCGTATCCGCGAGAGCCATTATTGAAATTCCGAGGTGACTCTTGGCGTGAAAAGCCGTTCGAATTTCCTCGAGGAAAATTGTTTCGCTCAAAACCCCCGCAAAAAATTGCCTGAATTTCCATTAAAATTCTGTCTTGAATTATTGTTATTTTCAATGAAGTCGCGACGAGCGTTGTTGTCAAAATTATTATTGGAGTCTCGACGGAAATTATTGAAACTTCCATTGGAATCTTGACGAGAATTATTTAAATTTACATTCAAATTTCGTCTCGAATTATTGTTATTTTCATTGAAGTCGCGATGAGCGTTGTTGTCAAAATTATTATTGGAGTCTCGACGGAAATTATTGAAACTTCCATTGGAATCTTGACGAGAATTATTTAAATTTCCATTCAAATTTCGTCTCGAATCGTTGATAGAGTCTCGACGTGAGAAGTTATTAAAACCTTGTCTCGCGTTTTCGGATGGAAAGTTGTTGGAAACGAAATTTTGTGTTTGATTCCGTGGCGAGGCAAGTTCGAAACCCAAACGCTGGCGCCGATTCAGAAAATCACGATCGTAATCAAGGTTCACGTTTCCCCGACGTGGTGGGAGTCCCCGTAATCCACAAGTACTCGAATCGTGAGCACCCGTGCGATTACAAAAATCGCAATATAAACTATTACGGTCGTCAAGGTGGTAAAGCCGCGTTTCCGATTGGCGGTAACTCTCTAATCGCCTGGTGTCGTGGAATCGTTTTTCAAATTTGCGTGCGAAAGAAATCGCCTCGTCCAATGACACGGGGTTGCATGTCGCCACACGAATTTCGATTTCCGGCTTAAGGCCGAGGACAAATTTTCGAATCGCGGTTCTTTCAAGTTCCTCACATCTAGATTTTTTTGCATCCTTATTAAGCGTACTGTTTTTCATCGTAACTTTTCCGCTCTTCAGTAATTTTGCAATTTGTGTGCCGAAGTTTTCCGCATCTTCCTGGCCACGCTGGTATTCAATCTCAATTTTACTGGCCCAGTAACCTATGTCATTACCATCTTCATATACAATCTTTAAGACCCTTATCAAATCCGACAATTTCGCATATTGCCACAGTTCTCTACCAAATCTCTCATACGCATTATCTCTGAATTTTGAAGCTAAAAGCGCGATAAGGGTCCTTTCGTCCTAGGGGTCAATTAATTGGGAAACATTTTTGACTGCGTGGCAAAATTCGAACACGGGGATGTTATGGCCATCGAATAACGGAACAAGCTCTCTAGCGTCTTTAGGCTTCAGAAATCTACCATTCCTCTCGTCTGTAGCCATTTTGTATAAATTTCCGCGTCTAATTTCGTTTTATTGTCTCAAATTGTAAAAAAATTTCTCTCTTTTTTTTTTTTTCTCTACCATACGGTGTACTGGTTATTTAAAATTGTAGGACTTTATAAAATATGTTCTATTATTAAAAGAGAAAGAAAAAAAAATTCCATTTGATATGGTATTATTATAATTTTAAAAATTGTGAATTTTACTATGCATATTTTATCTTTCAAATTGAGAGGACAAATACATAAGCATATGGTGTGATTATCTGAATAAAATAAAATTTTTTTTTTTTTTAATGTATTTTCACTGTATTAATCGAAATTTTGCCTATCATATGTTACAGTAATTTTCGTTTAAGACGTGGAATTCGAAAAAAAATTTTACTACCACATGTTTCAATATTGTCGTTCAAAACATGAAATTCTAAAAATTTTCACTACCATATGTTTCAATATTGTCGTTCAAAACATGAAACTCTAAGAATTTCCACTACCATATGTTTCAAAATTTTCTTTTTGTTCGAAACGTTAAAATTCAAAAATTTTATTACCATATGTTTCAATATCTTTTTTTGATCAAAACGTGAAATTTCAAAAATTTTCACTACCATATGTTCCAATATCCGACAGAAAAAAAACAACGCGTTTCGATATATCACCACCCAAAAAAAATTTTTTTTTTTTTTTTTCTTTTGTTTACCATATGGTAAAACTACTAACAGATAAAACAACGAATTCCCAAAATATTTTCACCGTATAAGTCAGGAATATTGTTCACCATATGGCCAGTTGGTCCAGCAAAATTTCAATAAAATTTCCATTTACTTGTCACGCAAACCAAAATTTTCTTATCTACTATATGGTACGATGGTTCAGCAAGATTTTTTTTTTTTTTTTGAAATTTCAGCTACTATATGTTACACTAATTTTAATAAATTTGAAGTAAAATTTCACAAAATTTTCAACCAGTAATTCTGAAATCTTGGCTACCATATGTTACAATTGCATCAGCAAAATCGGATACTTGAAGCTACCATATGGTACGATAGTCAACTCAAATATCTGGCAAATTCTCAATATATTTCTTTCCTGTCCAAATTGGATATCTTATAAAAATTTGAGCCACTTACGACGCCAAAATTATGGTTAGAAAAATCCTCATTTTCAATGAATACGGTCCAATTTCCAACTCTGCTTTCAAACGTATGTCAAAGCGCTTACAACCCGCGAAACTTGCCAATAAAGGGAAAGGAAACCGGTTCCGCTGCCACCAATGTAACGTTCCTTGATAAAGGGCCGGGTAGCGCAGCCCTTCGGAAATGTATAGTTCGAACCGGATTCCTCCTTCTGTGACGAGCCTCAACGGTGAAAAGGGAGGGCCTGGGAGTCTAGGAGGGCTAGATAATCACTTGAAATATTATGCACTCTTTTATTTAACTTATTAAAACAAGACGCGACTTGAACACTTTGGAGGACGGGGGAGGACAATCGCGAGCGCACGAATTCCAACTCTATTTAAGCACTCGCAACAACAGATAAATCAACCGGAACTGACGTTCAAAAAACGAGAGAATAGAAGTTTCTAGAATAATCCAGAAGCTTCTACAGTCATCGATAATCTTTCTCATTTACGCGATATCCGGTACCCGTTCAGGTGTAATCAGGCGACGGCGCGTGCAATATGACTCTCTAATGGTAGTGGCATTAGAGAGTCAATCAATGCTTAACAGCATATTTAATAGTTTTCGTGTAATCGTAGATATTTCTTATTTCGTTGCTTTAAAACTTTAACTTCGAATAAATGCAAAAACTCCATGTCACAGGGACGTGACATAAATAGTATATTATTGCACTAGCTGGTTCCACTTGTTTCGTCAAACGAAGCACTATCCGCTTATTCTATACATTTCATATAAACGAAATTTCAAAGACTGTCAAAATGCTGATTCCATCAACCATGATTTCATCAACGAACTAAATGGCCTACTCCCCCACCTTCACCCCGCTGCACTGTTGAAATATCACACACACACAATATCACGAAATTACAAAATGTCACAAAATATTACAAAATATCACAAAATGTAACGAAATCAAAAAATGATACAAAATATAAGAATATCACAAAATCTAAAAAAATAACATAATATCAAATCATAGAATTTCACAAATCATTAAATCATAAAATGTCGCAAACCACATGATCTTACAAAAATTGTAAAATATTGTTATTTTGTGGAATTTTCGTAAGATTATGTGATTTATGACATTTTGTGATTAAATGATTTGTGAAATTTCATGATTCAATTTATTTTGTAATTTTGTGACATTTTGTGATTCTTTTATATTTTTATATTTCTAAAAGAGATTTTTTGACCGGCATGTAAGATGCGTTTTATAATATGTAAAGAATCATCCTGTATTCAAATTTTCGCTCAATTGTGATTTCTAACCAATAATCTCTGCAGCTTCATTTTTGCCAGAATGTTTTCAAAGGACGGAATATATATAAAATATCATATTTATTAGAGTTTCATAATAATTCGAAAATAAATTTTATACACAAATTAGTATTTGTGCATGATTTTTGCCGTGCAAAACCTTTGGACACCAATGTGTGTTAGGCTTGAATGCCTAATTTTTATTTGAACTATAATCTTCAATGCACGCTCCTTCAGTATTCATATTTTTTAAGTAATAAAACGATCAATTCACTTAATTCATTTTTTATAATTTTATTATATAGTAATAAAATTATTTACAATTGAAATAATTGGCTCCATGATCGATCGTTTTACTACTTAAGTTTTATTTGAACTGTAGGACGCATTTAAGAAAATACTTTCAATAACTGTAAAATATACTTGAATTTGTTACTATACATAAAAAAGAATCTCTCTGGATTAACGTCTTAGATTATAGACCTCATATTACATTTGTAGGGTATTTAAGTTTTATAATTGAGAAATCGATGTTTATTAATTTTTCAGTAATTCAAAAGAATTTTTACGAAATAGTATCTCCTAAAAGATATTTGGTATTTCATAGATTTTCAGGACTTTATGTATTTTTCGGTATTTCTACGATTCAGACGGTTTTCTGGCATTTTCCGTATTTTTTAGTAATCATGAAATTTGGTAACATTTTCTAGGTTTCTATGGATGTCTACCATTAAAAAATATTATATATAGATGTTCAGAATTGATGGTGCTCTAGAATCTAGAATTTAAGAGATTTTGAGTACGTGAATAGATTTTTCAGAAAGCAGTAACTTCATAGATTTATAGTATTTCACGAATTACCAGAACTTTTAGTACATTTTGTATTTTCGAATATTTATTAAATTTATTGAATTTGCTGTTATTTCAATAGGTGAATTAATTGTTAAAAATAGATAGGATTTGAAGTTTTATAGATATTTATTATTTCCATAAACTCTAGACAAAATGTAGTATATATATTTTAGTATTTTAGATATTTTCAGCATTAGCAGTATTTCCCATATTTCTAAGCATTCATAAAATTTTATATCCTTTCCTAGTATTCTTACGGATTTCTGAATATTTTTGGATCGCTGTATGTAAATTGTAAGAATTCAATGTTCTGACTATCCAATTTTTGTAGATTCTCAGTATTTAGAACGATTTTATAGAAAATTGTTTTTCTGTAGATTTCTAATTATTTCTGAATTTTTCGTATTTCTTCAGAATTCATACAATTCAAAAAAGTTTCTGATATTCACATGGATTTTTCTATAGAATTTTATAATGACATGCTGTAAGATTCAAAGTTCTGTTGATATTAGGTAATAAAATAGATTTCTGAAAAAATGTTATCTTCATACATCTTGTGTATTTCTTTATTCTTGTAATTATTGTTTTTTTCAGCCTTTGTGAAATTTCGTACGATTTTCCCGTTAAAGTATAAAATAGATTCCTTCAATTTATTCAATGTTTTTCATTTAACGATAGAAATTTCTTCAGTTAATGTCACAATATCCTATTATCAATATTTGAAAGTCTTATGAAATCCTACTGCTGTTTTATTCTTCCGATTGATGAGAAAATTGAGTGTTCAAAAATTTTTCCTCGGCAGTGTATGCCTACCTTTTTGTTTTCAATTGCGATTTGCAGATTTAGGGATCTCAATTGATTTCTAGGGATAAATAAGGTTCGAGTTGTGGATGAACCGTTTCATCCATCTGTCAACGTTTCTCCCCGGGGAGGTGAATGATGATGAATAAGTTTCATACGATTCGAAATACTGAGGTGATATATAAATGAGTTTCGATAAAAGGCGATAAAAAGAAAATTTGTGAAAGTTTTTCTAGATATCATACTGTTCAAAAGAAGGTGAAAATCATGCCAGACGGTTGTCTGTCTCAAAATCAGTAAAAATCCGTCATTCTAGCAAAATCCGCTTTAAAATCCGTCCAGACTTTCCATTTCTAAAAAAATCTGTTCAAAACGGATAAACCCGTCGATCTGGCAGCACCGATAAATAGTAAGATTAGACCCAACCATATTTATGGTTGGTCCAACCACATTCGAGTCTCTGATAACCAGTGCCATTAATGTGAAAACCACGTACTTTTATGTCTCAATCTTTTAAGTAATTGCAGTGCCTTGAAATTTGGTTGCACCGACCATGAATAAATGAATATGGCTGAGTCGAATCTTACTATTTAATGTGCTTGTGACAACCACAACGTTTTTTCGTAGCAAAGCACGTGGGGAAATCTAGTAATGTATATAATCTTTAAATCTGAATGGCATTTCGTCACAGTAAAAGATCTTCTCGAAATATATTCGTATGAAAATTGGTTTTGTCGATAGGAAATTCCGGTTAATTTTTATCAGATTTGCATCAGTGACAAGACTATGGTGACGGAGGCCCGATACAAATTTTCAGTAGGAAAGCCTAGAACCATCATGTTTTCAACCTTATTTTACCCTACTGATTGTTCGGGAAATTAACAAAATATGTGTAGAGTTTAACGGTTAATGTACAAATAGTGGCGAATTACTCGGATTCTATACATAGTTACTCTGCCATACGTTGTCAATAAATTTGAGTTCAACATTATTATTTGAAGTAATCGTAATTCAGAAACCAAAATAATACTACGATAATTCTAAAATATTTGAATTCTGGAGAAGCAAATTTGTCATGTTTACAAACTTTTGAGAATTCTTGGACTTTGTAGAAAGTTGTAAATAATGAAATAAAAAGGTAAACAATCACAGTTTCCGCTTCTTCACTGTAATAATTTGAGACCAAATGGAATGAAATTAAACGTAATTTAAAACTTTTTCGCGCACTGCGCGATGATTGACCTTGTACAAAATACACACATTTATATGATTAAAAATTTTTATCGATTCGTTCCAGATTAAACATTATTTCATCTTCAGAAATTTCTGTTTTTAAAACTTTGATAAAATATTCTGAGTATTGGAATTTTCCGAATGAAAGTATTGCTGCAATTTACGACACGTCTATATTCACAATTCCCAACATTTGCAAACTTTAACATGCATCTAAATGAATGTTTTAACTTCTAACACTTTTTTATTCGGAATTTTTTGAATGCTTCAAATTTTCATAATCGAACTCAAAAAATGTTCTGAATGTAATGAAATTTCTTAATTTTGAGTGTAAGTTCGAAGAATTTTCAAATTTATGAAGGTTTTGAAATTTCCAACGCCCTTCAAATGTTCGGAGTTTCCGAGATGTCTACGATTCAGTTATAAAAATTTTGAAATATTTACGAATTTCACTTCTTTTTTCAATTTAATAATTTGTGGACATTTATAAATAAAATGATGGAAATTCATAGAATTCTCAAATTCTTGGAATCTGAGGCTCTCATAGAAATTTTCAAAATTCTTTTAATTTTTAGGGAAATTTTTAATACGTAGACGAATTTATTTAAGAAAATAAAATGTTTGAGAGTGATGAATCGGGTGATTTTAATGTTTTAATGGATGGCCACCACTTTCAGAATGTTCACAAATTTCAAATTTTCTTCAAACTTAATCTTAGAAATTCTTCAAATATTCAAAAAGTCTAACAGTTTTATGATTCTGAAAATTGAAAAAAATGTTTAAGATGTTCTTTTAGAATCCTTCTCGATTCTTCAATATTTTTTAGTTACTTTCATACACAAACGTTCTAATTATTCAAAATTTTCAAACTTTTAAACAATTTAAACATTTGCTTACTTTTCTAAAGTTTTCTCATTTCTTAAAACTTTCGAAATGTGTGGAAAATTCATGACGATCGTAAAATAAAAAAATTGTAAACATTTTTAGTAATGTGGGTACAAATGCGCATCATTAATATATTTTATGATTTCCACCGTTCCCAACATTATCAATATTTCGACGGTGTTCAAAGTGTTGTAAATATCAATAATTTAATTTTTAAAATTTTTAACTTAGAAATTTCTGAATCTTGCAAAACAGCCGAAAAAATGGAAAATGTAAATTTAAGAGTCCAGAAAATCATATAATTCAAGACGATTCCGAAATTCATGTTGTTTTTTTAAAACTTTCTGAACAATCATGATCGCCCGGATTTTCAAATTTGTAAAATCGCTAGGTGTGGGCCATTGATCAAAATATCTTGAAAGTTTAACAGTATGTGACGAGCGAGGTAAAATTCACTCATCCATGTTTTATTTCGAGTTATACTACTAACTACTATCAAAATTACAGGCTATTTCGCACCGGACGCGAACGTACGAAATTCGGCACGTAAATGACCGTGATTTAGCAAAATTGACTATGCGAGATTATCAACAACTTTCAAAATGCAAAATAGTACAAGTCACTTCCGTGATTTAATAGAAAGACAATCTTTATGTTTTTGATTTTTTTTCCTTTCTTTTTCGTACTCTTCAAAAACAGGAAACATGACTGAACATTTCATAATTCCTTTTTTTCATACGTGGCTGTCCCTTCCCTGTTTTCATCATTCATTTTCGGGTATATAAACCCTCGCAATTCTCGAAGAATTTGGAGTTGCATTCGGTTCTTAATCCTAGAAACACCTCTGAAAAGAGTTGATTAACGAACAGAGTCACCTCCGTTCCTCAACCCTAAGGTCCAGAGGCCCGACATCAAGATGGCCTGTTGACCTTATCCTTATCCGTCTCGTACTAATTGGCATTAAACAAGCCCGAGTTGTATTCGAGGTCCTGTGACCATTAGTACAAGCTAAAGAGTAAGCCTTTTCTTACCTGATAGAGTTACCTCCAGATTTAACCGTACTACCTTTTTGACTTTGCTTCTATCATTATTCAAGAGTAGAGACTCTGTCTCTACTGGGATTGATCCAGACCCAACTTGACAAATGATGATTGATGGACAACTGGAAATTAAAGATTTACAAAATCAAAAGTATCAATAAAGCAATTAATATGAGTGTAACAATCAACTTGCCAATCTAAGATGTTTAAGACCTATATAAGTCGTTCAAACAATATTAGATTTTCTCGAGAATAAAGTTAGAATTGAGAACCATTTTGTTTTAGTGCCTACTGTACAGGTACAGTAGGCACAATGTTTTCCACCGGTTATCAAGCGTATGGGATAATATTATTAATAATATTAGTCAAACCCGCAAAGAAAGTGAAGGTCCCCTGTAAAGATTGTAATAAAAATTCGGGAAGTTTGTTTGAATCAAACCCCACTAGATGAGGAACTACAAATTACCATTACTTACTCTCAACAGTCTGAAAAAGCAGGCGAAGAATTTTATGAATTATTAGGAAAAGATCTCTTTGAAACTAGCGGAAGCCTTGCGAAAACCTGCCAGTCAAACAACAGATTGAATCAAAACACAAATGTAGAAACTGAGTTGTAATCGTAGAAAACTCGCGCAGATTGTATTAATCGTAAGAATTATATATACCAGAGATAATGTTGAATAATAAGTCTTGCAGAAGACAATTTAAATCTTAACCTTAACTTTTCTTTTATCCTTGAAACAATTCCCGACTCCCTTAAAAGGTTGAACAAGGATCACCATAGGCCGTTATCTATGGAGGGTCCTTTTCTGTTTCGATAAGATCAAGGAATTAAATTTCCCAGACAAGTTGTCTGACATTTTCACTTTTATATTTTAAGTCATTATTCCCGCGATCTTGCTCGTTACAAGTGTATCTTAGTTTTCAAATTTCGATATGCTGACACGTTTTTCTGAAAACGTCAAATTTTTGCGAAATATGTAAATATATTTTAGAGTTCTTATTCAATCGAAAAAAAGATAATAGGATCAAAATTATTTCGAGTGAAAGTTTTTTTTTTGGCATGTGAAATTACCCTCACTTAAAATAATATTTCCACCCGATGTGAATAAACTTTCACTTAAAAAAGATATAAGTATTTATAAGCGAGAATTTTCAGGACACATTTGTCGCGCTAGATAATTAATTTGAGCCTTATCGCGAGGTTTTTGAATATTATGATAAAGTGTGCGTTTAACGGAATATCTCTCTGTCCCCTACCTTGATGGGATAAATTTGCGTAATATAAATTACACTCAAGTTTCTGTGAATAAATTAACTCCGCTATTACCCGAAGATTCGCGCATCAAATCATTAAGAATTATTAGCTTTGATTTGTTATCTGAAAAGTCGGTATTTTGTGGAACACCTTCGCGGAAAATAACGTTATTTTTTCTATATTTCTCGTACGCTCTTTGCCACTCCGAATAATACTAAATGAAATTCTCAAACTTTGATTCACAGAGCAAATTTAAATTTGCAATCAAACGTTTAGTAGAAACTGACTTATCGCAACCAGAAGGACCAGCGATGACGAGAGTGAACGGGTGTTGCAGCGTCGAAGACATTTCTTGGAATGGATGATTTTAATTTTTTTTATGGATTTTATACGTCACATTTAAACCTTTTTAGATGAATTTCGTTATGATTAAAGTTTTGGTACCAAAAGCATGACATGAAAAATAAAGTAATAGAGACAAAAAGTATGTGTAAACAATATTTATTGTACGCAGAAATACATCGTCGTAGTTGTAGAGAGATTGTTAAAATAATTTTTTATTATAAGCTTTTCGAGTATATAAACAAGTATATAGATATCTTTTACAGTTAAAAAATGCTTGGATTTAATAATCTTCCGGGTATATAAATAGATGGTTTCATTTGCTTATTAGTAATATTTTAGAGAATTTTCAGAATTTTGAAAGCATTTTTGGTTCGAATTATATTCATTGATCGCATAAACCGTCTTTGTTACAAACAGGGTGTTGTTGGGTAACTTTTCAAAGTTTTTATTTTTGTAGCGACCTGCGTCGCTAGCCTCCCGCGTTTTGAAATTAAAGTCACCTAATCCTCCGGATTTCAGGATTAAGAATTATATAACTCTTGAAGTCTAGAGTAGTGCATTTTTCATGTTTGAAAAATTGGATTCAATTTTTGTTATTTTCATGCAAGTCACTGAGGTTTAGCCTGTTCGTTCGCGGAAGGACGGATGGTTGTTTCGAAAATTAAATCCGGGACGGTCAGTATGAATTTTTCCAGTAGGAAGCCTTCGGCTGTTTTGACTCGTTCTTCGTCCTCGAATAATTTTTGACGGTGTCAAAAATTATGTCGGGGACACAATGTCGGGGTAAATGTTTGAAGTTTGGCGGTGTTAGAGATGACCATAAGGCAAGGAACCGAATTCGTTGATTCGTCGTCTTTTCACTCTACTTGGTAAAGTTTTCTTTTCCTCCCAGCGAGTGACGACACGGTGAAATGTATTGTGGTGGATATCATTACGACTGGTGATTATCGCTTTCTCTCGCTCCTCTGTAATAAAATCTGAGATCGTGTCGAAGTTTGTCAGTTTTGAATTTTTGTAATTTAAAGTCACTCCTTTGACTTTGCAAACGCTACTCGTCGTACCATCCGGGTTTGAAACAATGTAGGCTTAAAATTTGGGACCACCGCTGACAAATTTGGAAATAAATTTTCTTTGGCCTAGTTCGTCCGTTAGATGACCAACAAAATTTCCAAGTGGAGGATTGTATTCGTTTGGTATTCCGCGGTCGACGTAAATTACGCTGTCGGTGTCACAATAAAGTGCTCGTTTTTCCAATTTTTTTTAATAACCGTACAGCTTTAACCGAGCTTGCGGTGTTGTATAGCTCGCGATAACGACGTTGGTTATTGATGATGATATTTGATACGTAGAGAGTGTTATGATTTACAGGGATAATTCCAGTGATCTCGGTGACAGGGCTTGTCAATAACGCCATGAGTTTTTGTTGACTTCGAACAATTTCGCATTTTGGCTGGTTTTCTCTCGTAATAAATTTTCCCCAGAAAGAATTTCAACACAATTTTGCGACTGATCTGAGACCAGGGTTCTTTTGTATATTTTCTCGTTCGAATTTTGTATATCGTCTCGTAATATCAAATGTATTTTCGTTTTTGTTCTTCATCGGTACACTCTTCGGGCCAGCCAGACGCTTCTTGTTTGATTTTCAAAAATGTGTTGATGTATTGTACAAAAAGACCTTCTTCAGGGTTGTATTGCGTAACCTCGTAAGACCAAATTTCGTGAACGCTGCGGACAATGTAACCATGAGCGATGGCTTCACGTAACTTGTCTGCTACCCAAAAACCGGTAAATTCTCGATCTTTTGGGTCGTTGTGCGTGTAAGGATATTGGCTCATTTCTTTGCAGCATGCACGACAATGCAAACATTAATGTTTTGTTCATTTTGACAGGTAGAATCGGATGGTATAGATTTCTCGGTGGTAGTAAAGTACACGAAATGAGCCCTTCAATTTCAGGTTTTATATCGTAGTTTGGGCATAGTTCGAGATAGTCTTCTTCGACAAAAATTTTGGGATGACCTACGGGAAATTTTCTATATTTCAAGACCAACTTCTATATTTCAAGACGTATATTTCAATACGTCGAACAGACGTCGACGTATTGAATCTTTTCATGTCCTTCTGATGCGTGATACGTTATCATATTTTCCGTGCGTCCGCCAAAAAATGAATCACGTGGATTTAGAGGTGGTCTTTTTATGGTGGGAAATTTTTCCTTCAGAAAATCGTTGATTTGCAGATTTGCGACTTTTTTATCGTTCCAATTACATTTCTACTTGACGGTAAGTTTGTAACCTAGTTTCCTAATTCTTCGGTTCATGGCCAGTGTTCTTTCGTACCTCACATCCATCGACTTAAGAATATTATCGTCTGGGAAGTCCCTGTTGATTTTAAAACATTTTGGACACCCGTGCCAAAAACAACCCATACTGAAGAAAGTGTTTTTTGTTTCGATTTTCGTAATATCCGTCGGCGCAAATCCCGCCAGGAAGACGATATTCTCTTGAATTTCCTGCGTGAATGATGTCTCGATCCAGCGATTTTGCCATCCAGGTTAGCCATTCCAAAGACACGTAAGAAAAATTTTCAGAGTGGCGGTATCCTTCGTGTAGGATGATGCCTATTGTTTCCGGCTTCAAAAAGTTTTGCCGAAATACTCGCAAGCATGCTGATGCATACGATGGGCTTTTTTAAAACGGGCAAAGATGACGCGGTCTAAAAAATTTTTTCGAAAAGATATACATGCTTTCCTTAGAATATTCACGTCTAAAATGATATACTTAACAATTTCCTTTTTGAAATTAAATCGGTAATTTTGCTCGACTCTTTCCGCATGCCATTTCAAAAAAGTTTCTCGGTTTTTAGTTTTCATTGAATCTGGGTCGTAAAATTTCGTTTCTGGTATAGGACCGTTGTAATTTTCGTTTTCGGGCGTATTAAAAAGATGCGGAAAGTAACCTTTGACTTCTTCGAAACCAAAAGATTTCAGTGAAGCACTCAACGGCATGTGAAAATAGTTGAGACTGTCGATGAAAGTTGTTTTGCCAATTTTCATATACATGATGTTGTTACCGTTAAGTATTAATTCGGGTTATATTCGAGAACCATGTTTTTCGACAATGTATTTTTAAATAAACTGTCTAATCCTTTTGCATTGTGGGCAATACAGTTAATTTTTTGAAATGTCTTTTCCTTTACAACGTAATCCACAAACTTTTCAACCGGGGATTTCGAACAAATTTGTTGTCTTATCCCGCACGCATTGCACTGATGAGTCATATCATGGTCCTCGATGCAGAATTTACAAACTTGTTAAGATACGCAATGGTTCGGTACATGAACGCGTGTTTGATTATCGAGCATGACGTTTTGTTGTGTTTCGAAATCATAAAAAAAAAAAATTATTTTCTTCTCGGTCGAACGGTTCCACAATTTGCATAAAACACTGATGATTAATAGTTGTAACTTTTTCTCAAATTTTTTACTTGACGCATCCGCAAACATGGTTTTTCTCATTCGTAAAGGTTTAACGATTTTTACAAATTTTTATAGAGTTGCATACGCTGTTACCTTTCATGTTTCTTTTTTTGTGATTTTTAAAACAAGGACGTCCATAAAATGAAAGGCTACAGTTCTCGTATGATTGATTTTCGAGAGTTGGATCACACGCTGGTACTGTGAAACATTTCGGACATTTGTTCGAGCATCGGTTTTCAATACGTTTATAGTACGATTTGTTGCATTGGGAACAAAAATACCTGGATGCCGAAGCCGCGATCAAGTTGAGAATAGGTTGATAATGTTTCGTACGTTCGTAATACATTATGTGTAGCGTATGCTCCACGCGACCGCTGATATTTGATACGTAACATCGCCCGTCGTACAGCGCGGCGTCGCTTTTTCCAAACGTATCAAACTCGTAAACAACGATAGCAATATATAATCGAGAATAGAATTCTTGAAATTTTTCAATCTCACGGAAACCGCAACCATTTTCAGGTATCGTTACACCTGCCTCGTGAATCAGTCTGTTTGCTTTTTGTTTTTGCAGAACGTACGAACCGAACCTAATTTTTTCCCAGATTTCATGTGATTCCTCGCATCTCAAAGTTTCACGTAACACATGTGCATAAGCGCAGACAAGAGAACTCGGAATGCACAGGTTGTCGTTATTCGATATTGTAACAACTGATCTTTTCCCTAAATTTTCATCGCCCCGATCCGGATCACGATTATACAATATACGTTGATACCTCGAAATTTTCATTTAGACAAAATTCCGCGTTGCTTTGAGTAACTCGCTCGACAAGATTCCAAATGTCTGAGAAATCGAAATCTTTCACTTGTCGGAAAGAAATCCAAGCACCTCCTTTTTCAAAATTATCAGAATTGAATGTCAAACCTATGAAATCGTCGTTGTTTGCGTCTTTTGTGAAATTTTTGTGTAATTGTTGAAAAGCGTCATGTACCACTCGATCGGATCGGCGTCTTCTTCCGGCTCGTTGATTTTTATCGCGTACGCGTCACCTCTCATTTTAAACCTTTTGAAATATCACGTTGATTTTGATATAATTGTATTGTTTCCCTTGTCTTCGTTTCTTCCTGTACCATATTGTTCTATTTCGGAGAAAAAATTTTCCAAATCCCCCAAATCGATCAATTCACTATTTTCTGCTGGGATATTGTTCGTCCAATTTTCATTAAAAATTTCGTCGTGGGATGCCGTGGCTTTAACAACGTCGTTACGAAATTTATCTAATTCGTGAGTTTTATCGGTTGTTGGAATTATAAAATCTGGGGACACTAAACTCTCGTCTATGTTTTCCTATCCATTTTCACCACTAACCTCGAGCCTAACTTCCTCGAGAATTTTTTTGTCGATGAGACTGTTGATGAATTCAACGCCCTCGTCGTCCTCGTCCTCCACCAAACCCTGCCAGGTTTGACGGACCTTGACGAACTTTTCGTGCATTTCCTTGAGAGCGTTGAATGCCCTGCAATGAGAAATTTGTCTCTCCGTTGCGACGTCAAGCGCCGCTTTTGGAATTTTAAATTTCTGGAAAAATTTGAGTTGGTGTAGACGATTGAAAGTTCGGATATAAACTTCGAAAATTTCCTTCACTTTCACCAAAGCGTCACCGTCCGAACAATTTTCCTAATTTTTGAAAAATTCATCATCACACATTTCACGCACTCCTGAGTCTCTTTTACCGGCCGCGAACGCGATTTTTCGTACGATTTCTGATACAATTTTTGATGTGAGAGCCTTCGAGCCAAGACTGACACGAGCACGAAGAAAATGTTAATTTACATTAAATATCTGAATAGAGCGCATCTCCTAGGAGTGGGGTACAAATCTACATTAAGATAGAACGAGATGCGGATCTTAAAACATATAAGTTTTCTTTCGTTGACGTTGGAGTTTATATGCATAAAATTGATATGTGAACGCTATATTTCCCGACAAAGAACGTCACATTAAATTAACAAAAGAGCGCATCTCCTTGGAGTGAGGGTACGAATCATAACAAGATGCTTGTATTATTAGATATGTGAAACATATATTTCCCTTTCGATGACAAATGAGTTGAGAAGATGCATAAAATCGACACCGATATATGCGAACACGGTGCTGAGTTCGTGGACAAAGAACCTGATAGAAATTTTTTCCTTACAGCACATCGCCTAAGAGTGGGGTATAAAAAGATTTCTATGTTAATGGGTGAACCTCGATGTGATTCTTGACGCATATTTTTTCATAGATAAAAAGCTAGAATGGGTATAATTAACCGAAATTATTGAAACGTATAAATTTCTTACCGATGACAAAGAAGTTGAGAGTATGCATAAACTCGATATGCGTTCACCATGCAAAGATCACCGACAAAGACCCTTATACGAAATCAATCCCTTAGAGATAAGAAATAATACGATCGAACAGCTGTGACTAATAATCTTCCTTCAGAACGCTCTCGAGATCGCGCGAGAACTTTTCGCGGGTGAAGTGTAAAAATCGTTTTGTGTGAAAATTTGTGTGTGTGTGTGTGTGAAGATGTGTTCCATCGGATAGCAGCTACCTGAGGACGAGAAGATGGATGTGAAGGAAGCCGAAGAGGAAGAAATGGACATAGATGAGGGGGATGACTTAGGTGATGGAATACCCTAGCCCAGAAAACTTGGAGCCTGAAATCCCCGAAAACCAGCCAGAAAACCCGGAGTTTGAAGATTAAGACGCCGAGATCGCCGCAGCAGAGGCGAACGGCGTGGTGTTCCCGGTGTTCATCGCGAACCCGGCAGATTACCCGCCAGAGCATGAAGGCGACCTCACAGCTTGTTGGCGTAGACGCTAGCGTGACGGAATGGCGTGGACTTGGATGCGTAGACCGGATCCGCGCCAAAGGAGGCTCTCCCACCACTCGCCGATGGCAGTGGCGGAGAATCAATAATCTCAGTTGAGATTATTAGAATTGATAAAAAAAACAACCAAAACAGAACTACTGCCCAAGTCAACTGAGACTTATATATACAAAGACTTCCTCGTGAGCGTGGATTATTAATTTTCCTTCAGCATTAGCACGTATTGTAGCCAATGTGTTACCTGCAGCGTTTGGCTATTACGTACTATAGCACTCAAGGAATGGTATCGCCAATTTCTGCCGCGAGGCAGCGCGGCCAACGCGCCACCACGGCACTATAATACATATAGCGTATAAGCGTACACAGCAGTACACATGTACCGCCTATAGGTTAACTAAGGACCCCGAACTTTTCCGAGCTTGCCCGACCGCGCCCGATGTCGCGCACTCGCATACATTTATATATATATATAGTACACTGAGGAGCATTAGATCGCTTCTGAATAAGCTTGTTTTGTTGAACCAGTCCAACAGAACAAGCTTAAATCCCCTAAATTCAGAGGCGATCTAATGCTCCTCAGTGAAGTAGTACAGTGACTGTACTACTACAAACAACTGCACACAACTACACAGAATTGTTCATTTGCGTGCATTTGTGTTCACCTTATCTATCGAAAGTCGGAACGGTCATGACTCCATGATTTTGCGGGAAATAAATAAGCACGGCGCGGTATATTACTTCATTAACTCTCAATTTTGTAATGGATGAGTGGCGTAGTGAAGAGAATGCCCGCCTCGCATTCCAAAGGTCCCACGTTCGATTCATGCCAGGAAAAAATTTTTTTTTTCTCTTCAAACATGATTATACAATACTATACTATATATATATATATATATATATATATATATATATATATTGTACTTTTTTTTATTTCTACGATTGATTCTAACAAAAACTTACATCATTTGTGTAAGGAAAGTTTCGTTAGGAATGCATGAAAGTTGAATATTCCTGTAGGATATTTTTTTACATAGGATGTTATTTACCGCTAAAAGCAATTGAAATTTGCTATAAGCTATGATTCGATACCTCCGGTATATTAGGACCATGTGAAGCATCGTACAGTAACGCGCTTACATTTATAAATATTTTTTGCAAATTATAGGCCATCTCAATGTAATATTTTACAAGCTTTAAGACCCTCACAGAAGAAAAGTACCAATGTTGGTCGAGATTCGCGCTCTACACCATGCCCTGAGCATTTATCAGGCGATCTGTGGCTTTAGATTTAAAAAAATTATGTGAATAACTATTTCTTTAAACAAATAAATCATTGAAATTATATTTTCTGCAATATGCAAACGCTTTCTAAATTTATATGGTACTTTGATCACTACAGTGTGTCCCATATTTATAGGGCCACCCTATTTTTTAAGGATAATTTTTTTTCTATTGGAACAAAATGCACCAAATTTTTTGAGTGAATAAATGAGTCGAATTAACGATTTTTCCTAAAATATGGAGCTCGCAATTCCATTCGTTCGTTTATTTGGACATTTTTTCGAAAAAATCGGTGTCCCAAATTAATAGGGCCACTAAAAAAAAATTCAATTTTTCCGAAAGAATTCAATTTATTCAACAAAGTACATACATACAAAAAGATTTTATTCACATAATTAGTAATTAATAGTATTTCCGTCATTTTTGAATACTATTTTAATTCGCTTAACATCGATTTATTAAGATTTTTGAGACTTTTCGTGGTGACGTTGTTCTTTGACTTTGCCAACCAATCCTTCGTAGACTTGCTCGCATGTATGGCTGCGTTGTCCTGTTGGAAAGTCAATTTTGCAGAGCGGAAACGTCGAAGGTAGGGCTTGAGATGTTCTTCTAGCACTGCCTGGTAATCTTCGCATTTCATTTTATGAGAAATAAAAGCTAAGGCCACTTTTCCGAAACCGCTGTATGCCCCCCATACCATGATGGAACCGCCTCCAAAGTTTCGGGTTGAAAAATAACGAGGTTCATGTCTCAGATCACGCCAATAATAACGCATTCCGTCTGGACCATCTAAATTAAATTTCTTCTCGTCAGACCAGATAATCTGAAAAGCAATTAAAAGACCCAAGCTTTAATTACATAGGCTTGAAGGAACTAATTATTTATTATGAGAAAAAATGCACTGTCTATGTACCTTTGACCATTCGTGCGTCCAATGCAGCTTCTCTTCTGCAAAATTGTAGCGTGCCTGCATATGATGAGGTTTCAGTTTAGGCGCTTTTTGCATTTTTTCACATACTAAATTTGAGGAATCCTTCAATACTCGATGCACTGTACTTTTGGACACTTGAGGAGCCACTTCATTTTTTATTCTTCTGCACCCCTTAGTTGTTTGCGAGGCGGCGGCAACTATTTTTCGTTTCTCACGATCTAAGAGCTTTGGCCGTGGTCCACGTTTCTTCTTAACTATTTCATTACTTCTATTCTTTACATACAGGTAAATAGCATTTCTCGATCGGTTTATAAGCTTCGCTATTTCACGTTGTGATTTCCCACATTTTTCATACGCATCAATTGACGCCTTTTCTTCTGCAGACAATGCTTTCCCTCTTCCCATATTTGTTTTAGTTCCTCGAATGTTATTAACGCACAAGCACAATTGAACTGGCCAAAAATGCGTTCGGAAGCCTGTTTATACATGCCAGGTAAAGCGGGAAAAACCCGGGAACTCCCGCTACTTACGGGAATCCCCGCAATAAAAATAGGAGAAATATTTATTTCGAACATATTGTGGGAATGTGCACTTTTAAAATAGGGAAAATACGTCGATAATCTCTATAAAGAATGTGGGAAAGTACGTATGTAAAAATTCCTTGGAAAAAATTTAAATTAAAAGAAAAACACAACTGTAAATTACTTTGGGAATTCACGCACAATATTTATTTTGTACATATAGTTAGTACATATATTTTATGACATGTAACAAGTTAAATTTTAATATTATATATTTTAAATTACATTACTTTACGAATTATTTATTATTCTTCAAAAAAATTGAATTTTTTTTTAGTGGCCCTATTAATTTGGGACACCGATTTTGTCGAAAAAATGTCCAAATAAACGAACGAATGGAATTGCGAGCTCCATATTTTAGGAAAAATCGTTAATTCGACTCATTTATTCACTCAAAAAATTTGGTGCATTTCGTTCCAATAGAAAAAAAATTATCGTTAAAAAATAGGGTGGCCCTATAAATATGGGACACACTATAGTAGGGCATCAGACATTCAAAATTGATTTATTGAAACGTTTTTTCAATGATAATTCATTTATTGAAATGTTTGTTTAACAAATTACGTAAAACAATAACATTGTTTTGGAAAGGCATATATTTTATAGATTTTAGGTACGATGATTACAAATCTTACACCTTGATTGCCAAACTAATCCGTTTAAACTTCAATTAGTATTTTTAGCAGATAATTGGGGAATTGACATTTCAGGAAGATGCATATGATTTATGCTTTTCCAAATTGTAAGGTTAGAATTGTCATTAAAATTCATGAAACACACATTTAATAGTTCGGAATTTAGCTTGCGGATAATCAATAATATGAATATTTTCCCCCAAATACTGTTGTAATAGAATAGAAAACTGTAACAATATTTAAATATTTATATTATATGTAGATATTTAGTAATATACCTAATTATGGCCTGTTGACCTGGAAAATCATTTAAGCATCTTGCAAGAACTTAAATTTTGCGTGAACTTCCGGTCACTTTACTTTAAAAAAATTATCTTCGCTAACCAGATACTAAGTTTGACCAAATAAACAATGAAAAATAGGAAATTATGAAGATTATGAATGAGTGAAAAATATTTGCATGTGGCAAGACAGAATATAAAGTAATTCAAATTTTGAAAGTTCGCGCGCTCTCCCCAAGCGCTCACCAGATGGCTGCAGGTTTTTTTTCTCATGTTTCAAGTTTTGTGTAGAATGCTTAAACCAAGTGCATGTCTACAGAAAAAGCGACACTATATTACTTGGGCCTAATTCTCGATGTCTCGAGTACATACGACATTACTCGTACTTGCCCCTCGAAGGCACGGTTGAATGTTGATGTATAACAACCAGCAAACTTTTAATTGAAAATTTTAATTTTTTTCAATACTATCAAACTTAATACTTCAATACTTTCAAGCACGAAAAAATTCTTGCATGAAGAATGCAAGTTTTTTTTCCCGAGAACGACCCACGAAAGTCTCGTTCATGTCCTGAGCCATCGTCGGTTTTGTCGCTAAAATAGTACGACAGTTCCAGGAAAATCTCAGAAACTTCCCATTAAAATCCTAATAACTTCCCGTGAAAGTCCCATTCGAGATCCAAACCAGCGTTGGTTCGGACGTGAACTATCGTCGATTCTCGAACGAAAATCCCAGAAACGTCCCGCAAACATCCCTGTTTAGTGCCAGAAACATCCTGCAAAAGTCCCATTCGCAGACTAAAAGCGGACAATAAAACCATAATGGAACGTTTGTGGGACTTTCCCGGAAAGTCCCAGGGACTGACTTTGGTGCGTTCCAGGGATGTCCCAGGGACCTCCCTGGGATAATCAGTGCTGTCCGGGTATGTTTGCCCAGCTATGGCTGTGAATAATGTAAGAAGTAAACTCATCGCCCTTACATAGTTTTTTCATCGTTAGATGAAGAACTACAGAAGAAGTAAGAATAATCCTTGTACAGTCCATGAACAGCCCTTTCATTTTCGCAATGCAAATTTTTCGAGTAGAAATAAATATTTATTCATCAAGGAAAGAAGAGGATGATCTCGACAAATGTATAGTTTGTGACCGTGCGGAGCGAGGTCACAAACCACGCACGAGTTAGAATCACTTCCTCCCATGTTTAATTTTTTTTTCTATACATACACAGACATGGCCACTTTGTCGACACGATTTGCAGGGATAGTATCCTCTTTCGAAGGTATCTGCTATGAATTTTTCAGCGGGAGCAATCTTGGGGTTGGTCCCGCTAAAATTGTCTATAAGGAGCGATCCCCAGGATTGCTCTCGCTGAGGAATTGCATCACGGTTATCCGAAAAAGAGGACATTGTTACCGCAAATTGCGTCGATATAGTTGGCATTACCGTGTATGACTGGAAAAAACTTTTTTTTTTCACATGAAACAATAAATGAAATCCCCCCTCCACCACCCCCACATTGCCAATGTATAAATACTAGAATTAATGAAAAGAGAGTGTAATTGTACTCACGGAAAAATTTCATGAAAAAAGAAAGATAAAAAAGTATTGAAATCAGTTCTGAGTTAATGTATGAACAGGGAAAGTATTTAATGGTTATGCAATTATTAATTTTTATGAAAAAACGGGATCAGAATTTATTGTATAATATACGCCATTACACCTGAGTGGTATACAAAACAAAACGAAAAATTACAAAACATCAGTTTTTACAGTTTTTCATAAAATACAGATACGATAGACTTTATCAAATTAAAGTTTTGTAAAAATCCAATAGTCTCAGAAGTAAAAGTAGGTAAAAATTAATTCGTGGGCTGCTGTGCAAAAAACAACCTATCATATGTTGATAGTAATTTTTGTATTAACAATAAATTTCATAATTATAACCAAGCTCTATTACTGAGCTAAGATTATTGATTCGTTTTACTTTATTTATACTCAGAACGGACAGATAACTTGGGATTTGAATACATAATAAGTAATACAAAAGTTTGACTCGATGCAGCTTTTCGTGGAAAAAGATATCCAGTAAAAAATTCGGCTAAAATACTGCGAAAACTATGAAAGTTGTATATATTCGTTGAAATTTACTGACACGCTTTTTCCATTATTGAATATTATCATATGAGATCCAGTTAGCGTAATATTGATTTAGTAACCGATTGTTGCTCTTAAATCATGTGTTTCTACTGCATTTTGAGGTAGTTTTGTTTCATAATTTGTGAAGTTACAAATTTTTAATAGATGAAATAGCTAAAACAAAAGGAGAAAGAAACATCAGTAGAGTAAATACAAAATGCAATAGCAATTGTTGCGGCACTACGCATCTACTATTATGCGTATAAAACAGTAATTTCATCAATTTTGACAGCAGCCCACGAATTAATTTTTACCTACTTTTACTTCTGAGACTATTGGATTTTTATAAAACTTTGATTTGATAAAATTTACCGTATCTGTATTCTATGAAAAACTGTAAAAACTGATGTTTTGTAATTTTTCGGTTTGTTTTGTATACCACTCAAGTATAATGGCGTATATTATATAATAAATTCCGATCTCGTTTTTGCATAAACATTAATAATTGCATAACTATTAAATACTTCCCCTGTTCATACATTAATTCAGTGCTGATTTCAATACTTTTGAATCTCTCTTTTTTCATGAAGTTTTTCCGTGAGTACAATTACACTCTCTTTTTATTAATTCTAGCATTTATACATTGGCAATGTTCGGTGGGGGTGGTGGAGGGGTTTATATACAAATAAACATTTTGGTTGTCAGGATTACCAGTGCACCTCAAAACAGCCACAATATTGACATCACAAAGATAAAAAATTTCTTTATTCGAATAAAAAAGCAAACTTACTAAATACTGACCTGCTTGCTTTTTTGTTCGAATAAAGGAATTTTTTATCTTTGTGATGTCGATATTGTAGCTGTTTTGAGGTACACTGGTAACCCTGATAACCAAAATGTTTATTTGTAAATAAATTCTCCGTCACTGTCATCGGCGAGTGGTGGGATGAGCCCTCTTTGGAGTGGATCCGGTCTACGCATCCAAGTTCGCGCTATCCCGCCACGCTAGCGTCTACGCCAACAAGCTGTGAGGTCGCCTTGAGCCGCGAATCCGGCAAGTGCAGATTGGCAATGGCAAGGTGGTCTGGTGGGTAATGTCAGGCCCGTTGGCCGGTTTTAACTTTTAAAATTATGAGTGAGTGTGTGTGTGTGTGTGAGTGTGTGTTCTAGAAGGATAGGAGTGCGAGGATTGAACTTTAGGTGAGTAATTTTTTTATTTACTCTCAATAGAATTTTTCTTTTCTTCGTAAAAGAGTGAGTTGAAAAAATAAGAACGATATTGTAAAGAATATCATTTTAAGAGAATATCCTTTCTTTCACTAGCTAGATACCCCCCCCCCTCAAATTCCTGAAAAAACGCGATGTGCCGCTACCCCCCCCCCTCTCGCGGCAAACATCAAAGCGGATACTCCCCAGAAAAACGTGGATATGTCGCAAGATGCCCCCGCGGCGAAATTCAAAGCAGACCCCCCCCACTTCCTGGAAAAACACGATGTGCCTCTACCCCCCCGCGGCGAAAATCAAAGACCGGATACTCCCCCCCGAAAAATATGCCGCAAGGTGCCGCCCCCCCCCACCACGCGGCGAACATCAAAGTGGATCCCCCCAATTCCTGGAAAAATTCGAGAAAACAGCCTACCCCCCGGGCGGCGAACATCAAAAACCGGATACCCCCCCCAATTCCTGGAAAAGCGATTGCGACCGACGAGTGATGACGTCATTTGTTTTAACTCCCTATAGTGGTATCATTCTACTTATGTAATCCATAGAAACTGTAGGAAAATAGCTAAAAAATTTTCTTAGTGTAGCGAAATTATACAGCGAGTATACTTTTTATACACAACATCAAATAAAAAAATAAAAATGTTTTAGAGTACTTCTTTATTCAAACTCTCAAAACTACCCTCAAGGAGGTAAGGAGTTTAAACTTTTCAATGTGAAAATAAGTGTATTGATTTATTTGGCACGAAAAAATGTAACTTAAGGTTTTTCGATAAAAAAATTCTTAGCAAATAATAATTTTTTAAAATCACTTTAACATAGCGCTTTTATTTCTATAGAACTCTATTATCAGGTAGGAATAAACTTCAAAAACATATATAAAAACGAAATACAGGTAACAAAAAAAAAAAAAAAAAAAAACAAGTATATAATAAAATATAAAAACAGTCCTAGTTTTTTCATAATTTTTTCCTATTTTGAACACGGCGAATCCTTAAAACTCTAATGGATACAGCATTAGCAGAACATGCTTGTATGGTTAATCTGGTGTATTTGGCTATCAAAATTCATACATTGAACATTTGCTTTCAACAAAAATATGGTTTTCCGGAAATAAAAATATCGAAAATATCGTAAACTGCTGTTTTACCATACTGTCTCTCCAAAATTTTCAATGACTCGTTTGAAAATTATAATTCAAAAATGAAAAAGTATAAACGTTTACCACATAGTACTCTTTAAATTGATCGTACTTATGAATTTATAACATTGCCCGTCCTGTGTTACTTTGTGCCCGTATTTCTTAGACCTGGCTACGGACCTGAATGGCATAAAGCCTTTAATATGGCTCTAGAAGAAAAAAGTGATTTCCCCACCATTAGTCAGCTAACTGGCATCGAAACTTGCGCGTCAAGATTATCTATACCTTTTCGAGGCGCGTAAACGTAATTATATTTATCGTCTGGAAAAATGCAGGTTTGGAAACGAAACGATTTAGGAGTAGATTGTTTAAAATCGATTAACAAATATCCGTGCGCTGTAAATGTCACCTCTTGGTAAATTTTAGAGACAAAGCAAGAATTTTCAGGGCACACTCGTCGTGCTAGATGATTCATTGAAGCCTTATCGCAAGGGTTTTCGAATATTATGATATAGTGTGCGATTAAGGAAATATCTCTCTGACCTCTACCTTGATGGAATAAATTTTGCATAATAAAAATTACACTTATATTCCGGTGATGACTGCTTTTTGTGAATAAATTAACTACACTCTTTTCCGAAGATTCACGCATCAAATAATCAAGAATTGCAAGCTTCGATTTGTTATCTAAAAAGTCGGTGTTTTGCGGAACACCTCCGCGGAAAATGAGTTTTTTTTTTTCTATATCCTCGTACCTTCTTTGTTTTTCTGAATAATACAAAATGATTTCAATTATCTTCTCAACGATCAAATACAAATACAAAATGATATTCTCAAACTTTAAATCACAGAGAAAATTTTAATTTTGTATCAAACGTTTAGTAAAAACTGACTTACCGCAACCAGAAGGACCGGCGATGACGAGAGTGAACGGGTGTAGCAGCGTTGAAGTCATTTCTTGGAATGGTTGTTTGCAATTTCTTTTGTCGATTTTATTCTTTTCATTTAGAGATTCTTAGATAAAATTCGTCATGCTTAAAGTTTTGGTACTAAATGCATAATCTGAAGAAGAATAAAGTGATAGAGACAAAAGTATGTATAATCAATATTCAATACATACAGAAATATATCGTCGTAGTTGTATAGAGTTTGTTAAAATAATAGTTAACTAATATTTTGATTGGATAAACTTTCGGGTATATAAATAAATAAGTAGGTAGTTTCATTTAACTCAATAATAGTAACTTAAACATTCCTCAAAATCTAAACAGCACTTTTGGGTAAATACAAATTTCGAAATTCCACTTACAGTCTTTGTGACCAATATAGTATTGTCAGACAGCTTTTCAGAACGCTTGTTCAGACCCGCATCACTAGCTTCCCGCCATTTGATTTTGAAGCTGTTTAGAATTACCGAATTGCTTGCGCAAGGATGGTTGGTTATTTCGAAAGTTGAATCCGGGACTGTCAAAACAAATTTTTTGAGAAGGAATTCTTCGGGTGTTCTCACTGGCTCTTCACCCTCGAATCAACATTGTTGTTTTCCGTGTCCGCGTGCAGTGATTCATTTGGCCATGTTGTTTTACATCGTAGCCTTGACGTTTATGATTTTTTTAATCTGAAATATAGAGTAAGACAAGAGTTCATATAACTGGCGTCATAAAAATTTCAACTGCCTAAGACAATGAAAATGCGCAAGTGGTACGTACCAACTTACGGTAGCGAACTTTCGTGGATTTTGCTATAGCGAACGACCTTGCGCGGGGAGAGCCACGAGACGTCCCCGTGCGTAGGGGAGATGTCCACGTGCGCTCCGTCGGGCCCCGCGGGCGCAGGTAGGAGAGATGTCCACTCGGACGCACAGTGTTAAGGTAAATATTTGAAGTTTGGAGGTGTTAGAGAAGACCATAAGGTAAGGAACCGAACTCGTTGTTCCGTCGTCTTTTCACGCTATTTGGTACAGTTTTTTTTTCCTCCCAGCGAGTGACGACACAGTGAAATAAATCGCGTTACGACTGGTGATTATGGCCCGCAGATTTTCATCATTTGATTCACTAACCTCGAGTCTTACTACTTCCAAAACTCTACTATCGATGAAATTGACGATGAAGTCATGGTCGTTCTCCTCCTCCGCCTCCTCCAGATCCTCCTCATTCTCTAGCAAATCTTGCCAGGCTTGACGGGAGTTGCCAAATTTTTCGTACGGCTTCTGACAACATTTTGACGTGAGAGCTTTTGAGCAAAGTCTAACTTTAGCATGGAGAAATGTTAATTTATAATAAATATAACAATAGAGCACATCTCCTAGGAGTAGGGGGATGAATCCTCTATATTGAGTTTGCCGACAAAGAGGGTATAATAAACGGAGATATTGTTCTTGAAACATAATTATTTTTTTTTCAAAGATAAAAAATAGAATAAGTATAATGATGTGAGATCTAGTTTTTGAAACATATAAGTTGCTTTTCGACGACAAAGGAGTTAAAAAGATTCATAAAATCGACACTGATATGTGAACACCAAGCAGTGTTCGCCAACAAAGAACCTCATAGAAAATTTATCCTTAGAACACGTCATCTAGGAATAGAATATGAAGAGATGATTATATTAATGAGTGAACTTAGATGTGATTCTCAAAGCATATTTTTTCATAGATAAAAATCAAGAATGGTTATAATAAACCGAGATTCTTGAAACATACAAGTTTCTTTTCGATGACAAAGAAGTTAAAATATGCATCAACTCGAGACCGATATGCGATCACCATGCAAAGATCGTCGACAGAGAACCTCATAGAAAATCAATCCTTCAGAGATAAGAAATAATACGATTGAACCGATGTGACTGATAATTTTCCGTCAGTACGCTCTCAGGATCGCGAACGCGAACGCGAACGTTTTACAGTTTAAACATTACGTGAGAGAAATGATGGTGAGAATTGTGGTGAAAATGTGTTTCATCCAGAAGCAGAGATGTTAAGCCGCTCTTTTAAAAGATCCTATGCGGAGGATTAAACGATCCGGATTTTTAAAGCAAGTGGATTTCACAAAGTGAATCCAATCCTGATTCGATAAGCGTTAAAGAACCCGCTCCGCGGATCGGATTCGATAAGAAGATTTGATGGTCTTGATCCGATCCGGATTCAATAAGCGTTAAAGAATTCGCTCCGTGGATCGAATTCGTTAAGACGATTCGATAGTTGGATTCGATCCGGATTTTTTAAGCGTTAAAGGATCCCATATGTCGAACGTATTTGATAGCTGCAGATGCTGTAAGAGTTAAATAACTTGCTCGATCTCTGTAGTAGATGTGGCTAGTAGAACACTGGCATTTGATAATAATCCGGCCCTCACATCTCTGTGACATTTTATTATCCAGCTGAAAAAATTAAAGACCCAGATGTTGGAAAGGTATTACAGTAAACGAAGTTACACGATTTTCACACATACATTGTCAGTACTGTCTCTGAAGTCGAGTAATTCGATTTTAGTATAAAATTCATAGTCAAGTACAAAGCATTTATTTTGAAACCCACGTATGTACCATGTATATAACAATATACCGGGCTTTGACATTCTGTAACAGTATTTATCATTTCAAGAAAAATCGGAAAAAATTTGAGAGGATGCAAAAAGTTTATGTGGACATATATATTTTAAAAATTATAGTTTCATTTAAAATAAATTATGTATAAAAAATATTTTATAAAAATTCTAAAAACCTGTAAAAAGAACAAATGAATTCTAAAAAATTCAGAATTCCTGACAGAATTTGAAAAGTACCAAGAATGGTAGCAGTTCATAAATAAAACTTTGCATTCTAGAGCATTAAATTATGTGAATTGATAAGAAAACCATATTTATATAATAAAATTCTTAAAATTGCAGTAATAGGAAAAAATACAGGGAATCATAAAAAGACTGCAAAATCATAAAGATACTGTTTTTGTTCAAATTTATTTACATACACATTTACTTAAGATCTATACATTTTCGTATTCAAAACGGTGAATCGATTATAGGAAATGTATTTTGCAATCGACAGTGGTAGATAGAATCTTCAAGAATACTGATAATCTTATAACTATAAAAAAAAATACTATATTCATTATAAGTTTTTTCCTTATCTAATTATTCCGCGTATTAGTGAATCAATCATTAACGTATTGGTTAGAATAAATATCAAAACATTTGCAGCTTTTCGTCTAATGTACATACATTGATTTATTTATAAGGACCATAAAAACACAATCTCGCAAGTGTCGACAAGTAGTAACGCGAAAGAGTATTTGAAATAAAGCAGTGGAATATCTCATGTATTTATAACACTGTTGTGATATAATATCATATAAAATTGAAAATGAAAAATATACTGTGTAATAATTATATGCAATCATGTAAATATTGGTGTTTATAGTGAATATTTCTGAAAATATTGCTTTACTATTTATAATCATTATAATCATAAATAATAAATGACTCACAAATAAAATCTTGATAAAAAAAATTAGGTGGGTGTCGTAGGACACACGGTTGAAGGGGAACATTCTATTTCAAGATATCTAATAAATCGTAAAAAATTAAAATTATGAAATGATATCGCTAAAAGTAATATAATAAAAAAAAAAAGCGTACCGTTTTTCATACACCGAGGGGAAATAATAGTACATTTTGCATCTAGAGAAAAAATAAATTTTTCACGAGGTTGTAAGTTATATCCCGAGCTGAAGTCAAGGGATACATTCATTCGTGGGGGCAATAATTTTTTCCATGGTACAAACGATTCTTATTATAATAGCAGGAGAAAAGGCTGATTTTTTTCCGCGAAGCGATCAAAACAGTAGACTTTTTAGACCTCTATTATTAAAATAAATCAATATTCTCCCGTTTGGGACGTTTGAAAATGAGCGTGCGAAGAGTAGATTTGTATTGATAACAGTAATAATAATGAAGATGTATGAGTAACAGGTATTTATTGTATTAAATTGTTTCATTTGTTTTATTAAAACTTGTCGAAAGAGTTAGTATATGTCGCACAAATAACCGTCTCAATGTATGTTTGTATAATAATAACGAACTGGAAGATATAACATCGACCAGCCTAGGAAGAGGGTGTGCATGTTAAAAATAGCTTATAATAACTAAAATAGGTAATATAAATTTTACAATATTATTTATTGACATTTTATCATTTCTTATAGACTTTCCATTGTTTTCTGAATTATTATTATTTGTTTATTGTAAGAGTTGGTATTATTTCATTTAAAAAATTTAATTTTTGATTCAAAAATATCTTATACGTGCATATGTTTAAATGACACTTATATTTCATTTAATTTCTCATTTTCTAATGTACATAACATGAGGGCGATCTTGCAATAACAACCTTAACGCTCGGCCAAGAACGTCAAAGTCGTTATTGCATGCGCACCCTCATTATATGAGGTCGGTCCTTATTTGGGTAATTTTAGTAAATTTGATGGACGCATAGAGTACGCCTATTTTCGACCGGCAAATGCTTCAGTCCCTGAAAACAAGCACTAAAGCAAAAAAACACGCACTGAGGCATTGCTCCAGGGACTAAAGTATTTGCCGGTCAGAATTGGGCGTATTCAAAGTGGCCAAAAAGTCCTCCAAGTACAATTTTTTCGGCACCCCCGGTCCTAAAAACGGTATGCGTCACTTAGGCCTCTTTCATTAAGTTAGTTGTGGAATTTATTTTTATACAAAGATTTTTGATGCTAATTTCTTCATTTCAATTCTTAAACCTATGATTTACAAATTTCACCCTAGCTTAAGGTTTGAGTTTTAGAATTCATATTCCTATTAGTTTGAATTGAATGCTACAGTTATTGATCTTTTCAATCATACCTTGGTCGAATTTTTCATACCAGGTGAAAAATTCTTTTTTTTTATTTAAAATTTGATATTTAAAACGTAGATTCTTCATTCGTGATTTTTGAAATAAACGAGAATTGGAGCATTTGAAATCGCTTCGTTTGATTTTCAAAATTTTTGAATTAACATTTAACTTTATCTTGACATTTCAATTTCGAAATTTTTTCGAAACTATTTCATAGATTGTTAATGTTATCTCAAAAATTATACTTGTTTATTCATTTTAAAGCTGTAATTTTAGAAATGTGGATTTCTTCTTAGTTATTCTTTAAGGGGTTGAAGTATCAAAATCCAGCTTGTTCTATTGAAAAATTTTTTTGTCATCAAATTTATATTTATATTTTGAAATTGCCATATCATGTTTCATTAGTATAATCTATTTGAATTTTTTAAAAAACATTTTTCCTCATCATAGCAGTCTGAAAAGCTTCCTTTTTGTCCCGCTTGGCGGACCAAAATAGTATATTTTGCTTCTTGGGACAGAAGTTCGATTTTTCAGACGAGACTAAAACAGTCGACACAAGTAACATGCGAGGGTGCTGAAGGCGCCTGAGGTTGTTCACGAGTGTCGACTGTTTTGATCGAGTGAAAATCCAACTTCTGTCCCAAGAAGCGAACGATATTTTTCACGATAAGTGTATCTTGTCTAGGTCTTCTTATACCTGCGTGACGACTTTAAGGTTCTAAGTGTTCGAACAATGAATAGCGGTCTGGGCAGAAAAACCTGCTCAAAATTCCAAGACAAACAAAGTGGTTCTCCCGTCAGGGCTAAAGTTTTGTTGTGTTGGGATTATGAGAAGGTATTTCCGTTCGGACTGCTATTCATTTGTCGAAAACAGGAACCTTTAGGCCACTCCGCAGATATGAAAAGACATAGGGAAGATCATGTATCGTAAAAATCAGCTTATTCTCCATTCTCCCGCTACGATAAAAAAAATCGTTTAAACCCTAGTGAGAAATTTGTTTTCTCCCAAGATGCGAAATATACTATTGTGGGTGTAGCAGCAGCCAAGTATAAATATTATTGAAACCGGAGACTCCTGGAGAGTACAGACAAATTTCACGTCTACTTAATATTTGGGTGTCGAAATTTGGTCTCTCCTCTATTTTACTCCTCTATTTAACTCCTCTATTTGAAAGTGAGTATTTTTTATATTCTGAATCATCAAAAATTGTTAATTTATTTGATATTGAAAATTTTAGACCATATGTTCTTCTCGCGCAATTTTTATAATCACAAACAAATAATTTTGAAATTAATTTCTTGTATTCTCAAAACTTGTTTATCTATTTGAATTTTGGGATTTTCATTCATAGTTTTAAAAATTTTATGCCTATTCGAATAATGATGAATGGCCTATCATGTAAACTCTTTATTGAAAAAATTCACTTTCAAAATAAATAGTCACAATAATCATAATGATAATAGTAATAATAAAAAGATTTGTGTTGTGCAATGAGTATTTTGTGAGCGTTAATTTGTTTCAGGTCATGCTGACAGCATACTTTTCAGCAGTCCCTTTTGAAAAGGTTTCGTGGCATGCGAATCAATAATAAGTTGACATATGTATATTTACTCTAATCAGAAACACAATTTTGAAATAAAATTTGTAAAGTAAAAAAAAACATACTCTAGAGTAAGCAAACAAATAATTGAGGACTTTTTTTCTTTGTTTATCTCTTGCTGTTGATTTTGATTTTTTCGATTTATTCGAATCTAATCATATGAATTTATCGACGAATAAAATATTAAAATTTTTTTCAGTGAATGAATAAATGAATAATAATAATTAGTTCCTTTTGTTCCTATTCACTGTTGATATTTTTGTTTTAGGTAAATTGATGATTATATTTATCTAATGATCGAACTTAAGAAAAAAGATTTGTAAAATTAACCAAACTAAAATAAATAAAAAAATTTATTGTATGTAAATGAATTTGATTACATACATACAAAAAAAGTCATTGTATAAATAAAGTCGATTAAATATATCGATGGGTCCCTGCAAGTCTATTCTATCTTGTGAGTGCGCTTCAACAGTATTTAAACTTTCACCGAGCCGCTAAAGGTATTCTATCCTTCAGGACTACGAAACGATCTATTCTATGTTTCAGCACTCTCGAAAGTTTCATCCCATGTCTGACAGAGTTGAAACACTTCATCGTAACTCAAAAATCACAGTTTCGAGAAAACTTGATGTAAAGTTTCTTCCACTGAAGAAACAAAATGATTGCAGGGGAACATGTTGCACAGAATAAAATCACATATTTTTATTATTTTTGAGGTTTCATCACAAGACAATAAGTTCACACTCATCATTTTTGAAATTATTAACAAAATGATGTATAAGTTATTTAAATGAAGGAAGAAAGACAAAAATTTCACAAAATTAAAATATTTCTCTTCATTCGAAATTCAGGTGCAATAAGAATAATTTTTCTTGCATTTGCATGAAAAAACATTATTTTGTGTATTTCAAAAAACAAATTGTTTACTACAATAAATAATTCACACAGTGATTGTTTAATTTTTTAAGAGAAGGCTGTAAAATTTTTATTTATGAATAATATTATTTACCGCCTCAAAAATTACTTCTGACATAAACATTTTCATTTATCTTTCATTCAGTCTTGATAATATTGTTTATAATGATTTTTGGGGTCGTTAATAATAAATGGTTCAAATCATTATTATTTATCATTGCTGGCGGTAGTCAGCGAGAGGTGAGGGGTTCCCCCACACTTTCGCATCGAGCAGTAATATTTACAAAAAACACTTAGTTTTGAATTGTCTCAGATTCATCTTTTCCTTATATCTTTTTAATAAGGTCAAGATTTGGCAAATTTCTTCTTGCAGGTAGTTCCTACATGAACAATGAATCACAAAAACATTTTTTGGCGACTTGCAAAGCCGCCAATTATTCATATTTAATCCTTGAAAAATTGAATCCGCGGATTTCACGAGTTTTTAAGTATGAGTTTTATTAAGAAATGACTGGCGCATGGTAAAACACGTGCAGTTCGCAAATACCCATCTTACTAACAACTGTGCTTATATTTTTTGGCTTCGTTTTGATATATGGGTTATGTTTACATAAACGTAAACAATAAATATACAGAAGTGTGAAATTGATTGTTTAGGTTGAAATGATAATTTTAACTTGAATTTGGAATAGTAGTTGTCATGCATTTTTTGCAGTGCATTAATTTTTAAAAAGTTCGATCGATATTTACATTACTTAACAAATTTGTTGGATTTTACAAAATCTATGGTGTAGGTTTAGTTAATAATATTTTTTCTTTTCGCGATTCCAATATTCAACGTGATTTATGATAATAATCATGGAATTTTCGTACACACTGATGTTAAAAAAGTGGTAAAGCTGTTCAATTTTGAAAACAACTGAAAATTCTTTGAAAATTTATATATATATTTTTCAAAAATTAAAATATTGTAATATAAATATATGTGAATAAGTTTTACAATTTTTTATTTAAAACTTTTACTAAGAAATCGACATGTATATTTATATATTTCATATACTTTATAACTTTAATATAATTCTTGTACTTCATTGTTCAGCTGTCAGTCGAAATTGTTTAAACTCCAAAAATTTTCTGAATAATCAAATAATAATCTTAAAATAATTAAAAACCTTACTTGATGACTAACATTAACAAAATTACATGTCTGCCATTTTGGCATTTACAATAAAAATACATCGTCAAAATTGACGTTAAATGAAATGTGTGATCAATTTTTATAGGTGTATGAGTTAAAACAAATAATTTGTGTTTATGATAATTGATGAAATTATGATTATTTAGAATTATTCGTTCAATTTCAATAAAACTTCAGGTTCAATAAAATTGATTAATCAGATGAATTCGATTCGAAAAATGTTTCTAAAAAAAAAGTAATATATTAGCTGGTTTCACATTAGTAAATACGTGTTTTAAAAGAAAAAAAAATTTCTTATTTAACAGAAACTGTGAAAGTTGAAAAGAAAAGATTTTGAAAGATGAAAGGATTTATGCTAAGTAACTTCAAAATTAAAGTAAATCAGTAACAGTTGATGAATCACTATTCATCAAAAAATATCTATATCCCCAAAACAAACATTTTCAATGGAAAACTTTGGAGGTGAGGAGTCGCGTCTAAAAAGCATACCAAAAAAAACCAAATCTTCCTTATACGCTCAGTAAGGGCTAATATCTATTAGAGTGATTAAAGTGATGTGGTTTCGCATAAAAATTTTTCTTTAAGGTTTCTTACATTGAAATTATAACGTGGAAAATTTCATTTACAAGAAATCTGGACTCAAACATTTTCAATCACTCACCTGCCCGCTTTTCTTGACGAATCGTAATCTTCAAACTTAGTTGTTTTTTCGTTAATAACTTGTGAATACGTATAAAAGTTGGATTTGCCATTTTGAGTTTATTTAATGTTGAATCCAGAATGATTGTTTTTCAGAAACAAGGGGAAGCATAAAAAGTTGATTAGCATGTAAACTAATCACTCAGATAGCAATAACATTTTATTCTAAACTATTGTAAACTAAAAGTGAGGGGACGAATTTGGTGGTGCTTGTGATTTTTTCAAAAATTATAGTCATAAAAACATTATTGTATTTTTTATTGTCTTGGACAAAGAGCTAGAGAGAAATATGATGGTGATTCAAAATTAATAATTTGTAATTGTGATAAAAAATATTGTATTTATCATTACACTATGATACGGAAGAAAAGGAAGGAATGGGGTGGCACTTCTGGATTAATCAAAATTTATGCAAAAGATCTATTTGAGATGACAATACAGTAGATCAAGGAACTAGTGTACATTGCCTTTCCAAGTCATAAAAGCGGGCAGGTGAGTGACTGGAAATGCTTGAGTTCAGATTTTTTGAAAATGAAATTTGCCACGTATGATCATGTTATAATTTCAATGTAAGAAACCTTAAGGAAAAATTTTTATGCGAAACCACATCACTTTACTCACTCTAATGGATATTAGCCCTTACTGAGCGTATAGGAAAGATTTGGTTTTTTTTGGTATGCTTTTTAGACACGACCTCTCACCTCCAAGGATTTACATTGCAAACGTTTTTTTTGTGAAATTACTGCCATTAACAATTTGTATATTATAATAAAATATTTTATACGTGAGATTCATTCACGTAGATTTCAGTGGCATATTTCGCATGTGATAAATAAACTTAATCAATTTGTTTAAACAATGAAATTTTACTTATTGTTTCAAAAACAAATTTTTGCAAGATGCATATATTTTTCATGGTTTGTAAATCCGTCTGTTTCATATATTTATCAGAATAATAAAATTCATTTGTTTAAACAATAATTTTTAGCTAATTGTTGCGAAAACACATTTTTTCAAGATGCATATATTTTTCATTGCTTGTAAATCCGTCTGTTTTATATTTTGTATCAGAATGAAAAAATTTATTTATTAAGACAATGATTCTTAGCAAATTGTTGAAAAAACACATGTTTTCAAGATGCATATGCTTATTATGGTTTCTTCATCCGTCTATTGCATATTTTGTATCAGAAATATAAAATTCATTTGTTTGAACAAAAAGCTTAAATTTATTGTTACAAAAACATATTTTCGCAAAACGCATGTACTTTTCATAGCTTCTCAATCCGTCTATGGCATATTTTGCATTAGAATAATAAAATTTATTTGTTCAAACAACAAACTGTAACCAAGTGTTACGAAAGCACAAAGCATATTTATGCGTTGCATACGCATAAATATGCTTTTCTTGGTTTTGAGAGGCGCTGATTGTAAATTTATGATAACATTACTATAATTTATTTTGTATAAACAATCAACTTTAATTTACTGTTGCCAATTTTGTCTGACAAAATATATGCTTATCTATAGTAAACTATAACTATAGAAACAATTTGCTACAACTGATTGTTGCAAAATTTTTATATTCAGCAATCTAGCAATTTTATTTTTCTGATCGAATTGTTTATTTTGTCAATTCCAATTATGATACAATTTCATTACACACAAGAAAGACGAAAATTGTGGTATAAATATACACAAAAATTTTGAGTATAATATGCAGAAGTACTACCGCATTGTAAAGACAGGAAGAACCATGTATGCGATCACTAAATTAATTCAAGTTTTTTTATTAAATCCGCATTGTTCTACATACAATAATACTGAACGACGACCAAAACGTAACAAAAAAGTAGTTTCATGTACAACCGCAAAACACAATCGCAAAAATAGCGAATCTTACGTACTAATCTTTTTTTACTGCTTCCTGCTTCGTTAAACACGCATGTCAATAAGTGGTTTTTGTAAATTACTGAATTTCGTTTGCAGCATTCAAAGCAGCAGTTCAAAAACTACCAAAAACACTGAAAAAGTTATAATCGAGATTTCGTAGCCTAAGGTATATTTTCTTATAGCGCGTCACATTATTTATTGTTCCGAGCAAATCAGTTGTGCGAAACAGTCGGTGACCTTAACCGACCGATTTTTTTAAGATAACCTGACAATTACAAAATCACATATATTCTTACCTTATAATTATAATCATTATAATAATATTGTTTGGAACCCCATCAAGAGTTTGTTAGGAATTAGAATCGAATTAGAATACCGCATGTACAAATGTATTCCCGACACACTGGGCTTTATTGAAACGTTCACAATAGAAATCGTAAAGTAAATTACCCGCGATACCGCACGGATCAAGTGACATCAACTCAACAACAACAATAAAAAAAAAAGGGGCGGGCTCGGACACGCACACGCGAATGAGGGCGCCAGGTGGCGCTCGAGTCCGGAAGTTCAAACATCCTGCCCGGTCGAAGCCAGGCCTGGCTCCAAAACCTGCGCCGACGCGCTGATCCGCGGTGTCTCAGCCAGTTGGGGAGTCCGTGACGATGCGGCTGAGCTTTTGGACAGCTCGGGTGAGCTCACCAGAGGCGGTGTGAAGCGTTACGTTGCGAGGCAACCCATAGGCCCCAGGGTGCACCTGTACCACCCGACCCAAACGCCAGTGTGAGGGTGGGAGGTTCTCATCCTTGATGGCGACCAAATCACCTCACTGGATCCTCGTTTGAGGTCACTGCCATCGAATTCGGGTATGGAGTGTGGCCAGGTAGCCATGACTCCAGCGACGCCAGAACTCCTGGTGAACTGCCCGGATCCACGCCTAGTATTTGCCTGGAGAGAGCTGTAGCTCATGGCTGGTGGGCTCCCGGACTGCTATCAATGGCTCCCTGATGAGGAGATCACCCGGTGTCAGAGCAAGTTTGTCGTCCGGATCATTGGAGAGTGCCACCAGTGGCCGCGAATTCAGGCAGGCTTCAATCCGGGCGGCGAGGGTTGCCATGTGTTCCCGGCGAACGGGCTGTGCACCAATAAGCTTGGCCAAGAGCAGCTTGGCTGACTTCACTGCGGCCTCCCATAGACCACCCTGGTGTGGGGCACCGGGAGTAATGAAGTGCCAACTGGTCCCGAGATTGGCTAGGTGCTGCTGGTTTGCATCTGATGTCCAGTCAAGGAGGTCCTGCTCGAGGATGCGATTGGCACCGTGGAAGGTCGTAGCGTTGTCACTATAAAGATGGTGGCAGCGACCACGCCGGGCAGTGAACCGAGTAAACGCGTCTAGGAAGGCTCTCGAAGAGAGGTTTTCAACCACTTCAATGTGCACGGCCTTTGTGCACATGCAAACAAACAACGTCAAGTATGTCTTGACCGTCGATTTCGCACCCCGAGTACTCAGGCGGAGGTGAAAGGGACCACAGCAATCCAGACCAGTCGAGGTGGATGCCTGTTGTGGGGTCACTCTTGCTGCCGACAGAGGGGCCATCTGCTGCTGTAGAAGCGCACCGCGGACTCGACGACAGATTGCACAGCGAAGCAGGAACGCCCTTGCAGCCTTCCGTGCGTGCACCAGCCAATAGCGTTGGCGTAGTGTTCGTACCATGAGTTGCACACCCCATGTGCAGTGTCCAGGTGACATTCTCGAAGTAGGAGAGTGGAATACGGGATGGCCTTTGGCACGATGATGGGATGGAGCTGGTCCAAAGATAGGCTGGCCCAACTGAGTCGACCTCTGACGCGTAGGAGTCCCACGTTGTCCACGTATGGGTTCAGAGGACGGAGTGGGCCTGAGGTAATTGTATGGTTCGTGTTCAAGGCAGTGAACTCTTGGGGAAAATAACTGCGCAGAGTAGCCATTAACAAAATCATGCGAGCAGTCTCGAGCTCTTCCGGTGATACGACTGCGAGGCCTCGAAAATGACAACGTGATGATGTCCACCGGAGAAGGTGAGCCACGACACGAAGTAGGATCCCGATGGAGCTCCAACGCTCGACAATAGGAATGGGCCCACTAAGGGTCCAGATTTCAAGGCCGGGAGATGCGGGAGCTGCAATGACTAGAGAAATGACCCGTTCTTCAGGGAGGGATTCGGTCAGAGCATACGCCGGTGGAAAGAAGCTTCCAACCAAGAGGATTGGTTCTTGCCAGAGAGAGACGGGTGGCCCAGGCCCAGTTCACCAAAGAGAGTGGTGGATGATCTCAGGTGCAGAAATGCCCCTATTAGCACAGTCAGCCGAGTTCAGTTGCGTGGGTACGTAATGCCATTGCTCAGTTGTGGTGAGATCCTGGATGAGGCGTACCCGATTGGCAACGTAGGGCTTCAGGCTCGAGGAAGCCTTACGAATCCAGTGAAGGACAACCTGAGCGTCTGACCAGTAATGACAATGTACGCTGGTTAGGTCTAGAGCTCCCTTAACTTGGGCCAGCGTGATGGCGAGAAGAGCAGCGGCGCACAGCTCAAGCCATGGAATGGTGGAACCTTGCAAGGGAGCCACCTTGGTCCTAGCCGTTAGGAGAGCCAGTTGCGGTCTGCTTGGAGAGAGCTCAGCCTCAATGTATACGGCGGCAGTGTAGGCGGTGGAGCTGGCATCGGCAAAACCATGGAGAACAGGGGGGCGTCCCGCTCGCATTCCGACCCAGCGTGGCACTCGGAGCTCGTTAAGGTGCTCCAACGTTGACCGGAACTTGGTCCACTCAGCAGTTAACTCATTTGGGAGTGGCTGATCCCAATCCAAACTGGCGGCCCAAAGTCGCTGGATGAATATCTTCCCCGATACTGTGACTGGAGCCACCAGGCTCGTCGGGTCAAATAGTCGAGCCACACACCTCGCGCAGCACAGCTTGTTTCGTCAGGATACCTGTGAGAGAAGGTACAGCAACACTGAACAAGAGCTCATCCTGGACCGGGTCCCACCGCAGTCCCAAAACTGATGTCGTGCTTCGATCGATAACCAGCTCAGTGGTCGAGGATGGAACAGTTGCAATGGCCCTTAGAACTTCGGCGCTGTTAGAGTGCCACTTGCGTAAGGGCAGCTGCCCGGCTGCTAACCCAGTGCAAACAGCCTTCCCCGTAGTAATGGCAGTCTCCTCATCCTCGAAACTGTGAAGAAAGTCGTCAACATAAAAGGCCCGGTGTATTATGTCCCGAACCTCATCTTGAAGGGGTCCTGCTATTGAGGCATCATCATCTGCACAGCGATTCAGGGTCCTGACGGCAAGGAAGGGGCTGGAGGCCATCCCGTAAGTGATAGTGTTAAGTCGATAGATCTGCACGGGGTCACCAGGAGATGCTCGCCACAAGATCCGCTGCCAGTCCCGCTGTGTGGGGGAAATCAGGACCTGCCAGAACATTTTCTCCACATCTGCCGTGATGGCCACTCTGAAGCTTCGGAAACGAAGCAAGATATTCCGGAGACTTTCCTGGATTGTTGGCCCGACCATCTGGGTATCATTCAAGGAAATCCCGGTAGATGAGGTGGCTGAGGCATTGAAAACCACTCTCAATTTTCCTGTTACAGCATGGTGAGGGATGTAATATGCCCCGCAATGGGAAATGGGTGGTGAAACCTGCTCCATATGCCCAAAGGCCACATATTCTGCCAGGAAAGCGGAGTATTTCTTGTGAAAAGACGCTCCTGCCGTTGAAGGCATCGAAGTGCTATGAGGTAAGAGTCCCCGATGACGTCGGCTTCCTGCTTGAAAGGAATACCTACACTGTATCTACCGTCCGAAGCACGTGAAGTAGTGCGTTGAAAGATTGCCTCCACTGCGCTCGCCGTGGATGGAGCCACAGGAAGTTCCTCCGATATTCAGAAACGATAGACCAACTCCTCCAGTGATGGAAGCTCGTAGTCAACGTGAGTGGCGAAAGATGCGCACTCGGGGTCCGTATTGGTTGCACACACCGGACCAAAGACCACCCAGCCAAACTTTGTCCGTTGTGCAAGTGGATCCTCTGGGCGGCCACGGCGAATTCCAGTCTCGAGAATGTCACCCCAGGCATCGGCTCCAAGCAATACGTCTCATCTCTGGAGCGTCCAAACTGAGGGTCCGCCAGACCTCGAAGATGTGGCCAGTCACCAGCATCCAGCATAGTGGAAGGTAGCGCACCTGTGACTGCAGCCAGTAGCAAGGCGTCCAGTTCCATAGACCACGGTTCTTGCAGTGAGGCTAAACGAAGCTGCACTCGCCCACGGCTAAGGACTGACCCTGCACCGATGCCATTGACCCAAGTATCCCGCGTAGTCAAGGGAAGGCACAGCTGCCGAACCACTTGTTCTGTCATGAAGCTCAGTTGAGACCCAGGATCACACAAAATTCGCACTGTGACTTGCGTGTCGCGGCCTACCGCATGGACCACGGCAGTGGCCAGCAAAACCACAGCCTGACCATGCACCAGGAAGGTGGTAGCCCACGGCCTAGTCATTGCGACGTCGTAGGCACAGTCGGAGTACCTCCGGCTGGGGAAAAAGCAGCAGAATTCGAGTCCCACGCTGACTGGACAGTAGCCTGGTTCCCGCTGGAGGGAGCGAAAGGGGCCAGAGCTGTTGAGTTCTCACCCTGACGTGGACGCTTGTAAAGCGTGGTATGACTGGCAATTGCCGCAATTTGTTTGAGAAGGGCAGGCAGCCACCCCATGGCCTGCACCGAGGCAATTCCAGCACAAGTTGGAGCAAGCAATTCCGTCAATTCTCTGTTGAACCGGCAGGTCTCGGTAGCGAGCACAGCGACGCAGCCGATGTCTTACCTGGCAGCAAGGGCACTTCTATTCGGTGATGACGGTAGTCGGAGTCCTCCCAGAACTCATGGGAGCAGCGTTGGACGGCAGGGACTGCCCGGGTGGGGCTGAGGCCGATGGCGTTACCACATGGGAGTAACCCCGTGACGCGATGGGGCGGTTTTTGCCCTCTCCGCGCGACGTCGAAGACCCCATTAAGAGGGAAGCGCCCGTAGTGGGCCGGCGGTGTACCTTCTGCTCCAGGAATTGCAGTGAGCGTGCTAGAAAGTCTTCAGATTCCAGGGTGAGTGTCCACTGTTCGTACAACGAGGCGGGTAACACACGTGTGACGGCCGGTACAAGCCAACCATCCCAGTAGTCCACCGGCAATCCCAGCACACGAAGAGCGTCAACAGTCCCGGTAACAGTGTCCACAATGCGCAGTAGCCCTCTGAGGGTGTCGCTTCGAAGTAGCTCAAGTTCCAGAAGCTGGTGCACGTGGGCCTCGGCCAGTTTCCGTGGGGAGTCATACCACCGTTTTAAATTCTCCCATAGGGTCATGTACCCTCCCGTAAAGGCCGACTTCATTATTGGTACTGCGTTGCCATCTATGCACTCCCGCAGCTTGCCCAGCTTGTAGGTCTTGGGGTAGTCTTGACGATGGACCAGATCCTCGAATGTGTCTTTGAACGCCAACCAGGAGCTCAGCTGCCCGTTTAAGCGTGGGAGTGTTAGCCTGTCCAAGGCCACAGTGGAGGTGCCCGGGATGGGCTTGCCCTGCTCGGGAGCAGCGGTGGCTGCCGACCCTTGCATCGATGACCGTATCTCGTCGAGAGCGGCCGTAGCTTCCATGGCCAACTGCTCGGCCTCTAACCATAGCTCGACATAGGCCTCCACCTCGTGCGGCTCCAAGGCGGCGGTAAGCAGCTCATCCTGAGCCGTCGTGAACCTCGACAACACGTTGGCCAGGTTGTCCAGGTTGGCCTGCAAAAGGGCTGCCGTGGCCGTATACTCGTCAGCCGTATACGTGGCGTGGTAGCCATGATCGTTATTTTTGAGATATTAACACCTTTAATTTTGAATTTCGTTTAATTTTAAGAACTCACATAAAAACATTCCTTCTAGATCTCAGTACGTTTTTGACCATTTTTCTAGTTATATATATCATTATTTATAATGATAACTTTTTTTTTTACATCAAAGAATCAATCATTTTATCCTAATTTTGGGAGGTGTTCAAAACCCCAAAATTCCACTTTGCTCACGCTCCTGCAGAAATATTTTACTTCTGAACAAAAATAACACAGTTTTACAAAAATGAGTTGCTAATCTTGTCATTCACCGGTTCTGATAAGGATTTTATCATGGTATCCCCCGTTTTGGCATTAGTTATTTTTGAAAACTTTAATTTGTCGGTGGACAATAACTACGTGAAAACATTAGATAAAAAGAATGGCTCCAGAGAGTCGCCCGGAAAAAAAGCTACAGTTTTGAGGGGGAAAAAGAACGAGAAATGACAATCTGAGTGCAAAGTTGAGAGCTGTGGCAACAATACATCTAACTTACTCATCAATTTTTATGAATTATTTTATATTTTCACCAGCTTCGAAGAATTGGAAAACACTCCGAAATAATTCCAAAAAATTTTTTAAGAATAGCTCCGGATATTTGAAATATTTTCAAAACTATTACTAATTATCAGCTTAACAATTTTGCAACTTCAAAACTATGCGCTCTTTTTGTTTCGGTAAATATAAAAAAAATTTTTTTTTGAGAAGCTTTCGTCTCAATTTCAATAGTACGGAGGATATTCAAATTTCAGTTTAGTGATGATTCATAAATTCCAGTGTTTTTTTCATTTTCAAAATTTTCTAAAAGTGTAGCAAATGTAAAAATACAAGGAAAACATAATGGTTCTCGCAACCATACACATGGTAACATTTGTGCCAACCACGTTAATAATTGGTGCAGCTAAGTGAAAAAGTAACTATTATCTCTGAAAAAACTTGAAACATGAAAATATATGCATTTATCGCACAAAAATGTATGCAACTATAAATATTATTGCGACAACCATATACGATTTTCAAAAATCAATGTTCACATAAAAATTTAACGACTGATTCTAATAATTCAAACATTCTTCTCCAACTACTGTATTTTCCTTATTAGCAGTAATACGTAGTAACAATGACTTTTTCTCTACAAATGTAGCAGTTTTCGAGACTTCCACGATAACACGATTTCGTAAATTAAAAAAAAATTATGACTGTTTGGTGTTTCGAATTTTCGAGACTTTCAAGGGTTTTGAAACCTTTCAAGATTCTTTGTCAGAATTCCTTACAAGAAGCATTATCAGGCCTGCAAAAGAAAATTGATCACACACAGTGTTCCTCAGAAAGGAGGTTTGTAAATGTCAGTTTTTCATCGAGCTATAAAGATTATATTATGATTATTAAAATTTTGAAAATGTGATTAAAAATATACCTTCTTTATTTATTACTTTCTTCCATGATACCAATAAAATGATTTTTTTCTTTTTAATTGAACGTCTAAGTAACACATTCTTCACCACAGAATGTTATTCGTATGATTTTCTAATCATATAAGCGAAAATCCTCTCTTTTTGGATGATTCGCAGATTTTTCAGTATAGTTTCAATCCACCACTTTTATATGATAAGCAAAATTTTTTTGGCAATAATAACTACCTGAAAATGCAGTAGATTCTATTGATTGATGCGAATTCACTATATATTCCAATAAAAAAATTTATTCGAAATTTTGAAAACTTCTCATACAAAATATGAAGATCACAAATTCATTTGTAGCACAGTATAATTATTAGGAAAAAATTACGAATTTAAAATGAGAGCGGTTTATTAAAAGTATCACTTGCAAATTAGTAACCCTTCACTAATTTCACTAAAGAGAGAAGGGTACCGAAGCATGTGCTGAGTAATAAGTAATTATGAAAAACTTCAACGTAAGAAAAATTATAGTATATTATAGTAGGTTTTATTACATATATAGATTTTGAGGAAAAGAATAGTTACTGTCTAACACGAAGTCGTGCGTTTCGAGTTTCAATAGTTTTTTCTTATAGTGAAACGAATATAGTCTTCAGTCCACGATTGTACCGTGGACAGCGATTATTTTCCTCGAAATCAATATCATGGAAATTCACAATATGTTTTCTCTTAGGTTGAATTTTCTCATAATCACTTATATATCAGCAGTGGCGTGACTATAGATGTGGAGGCCTCGGACAATATATATATCAAATAATAATGTAAAAAATACTTAGATATTATTATTTATATATTAAATAAAAATGTGTAAAAATATTCAAATCTCTAAATTTTCAATTTTAAAGAATGATTTCTGGTAGATTTTAATTTCTCATCAGATGCACTTGGATGATTTTTTTTTGACTTCGAAATTTCATTCTCATCTTTGTAATACCACAAAAATTTTTAATTCATAAGGGATGTACACTTTCTGGGGCCCCTAGATGCTTGGGGGCCCGGACAATCTAACCGTCCACACCGGCAGTAGTTACACCTCTTTGTCTCAGCATATTCTTCGGTTAATTTCTCTCTTTCTGACGGCAGAAACGAAACATATTTAAAATGTTCATGAAATTATTGAGAAAATAGCAATGATATATGAATTTATACACTTGTTATTTGTGTAAATACAATAAAATAGTACATTATGTAGCAAGGGGCAGAAGTAACCTTTTTACGGCGAGGGCCGATGGGTGCATTCCGAGACGTGAAAAGGTTTCTGCCCCGAGCTGCATATACTATTTTTTGTGAAAATAGCTTGAAAAGCCGTTTTCACGCCTGTGAAGCAAACATGAAGGGGCCCATTATTGAGTCAGTGAAATTATCCACCTAGCTGTCTATTATTTCCAATTGGCTGCGCTTGACTGGCTTTCACGAGACCTATTGTACCCTTATCTTACAGTTTCAAAAGTGCTTTTACTTACTCCGTGCTTTTCATGTAACTTCAGTAAATTTTTATCTTTCCGGTAAATGACTCTATTTCAAAAAAGGTCAAATTCGAATGACTAATCTGTCGTAAAATTTATCTCGGGTTTCGGTATACCTGCGCTTGGGGAGGTGTCAGGGGACTCAGGGGATCTAGTCAAAAGACGTCTGGGCTTACGTTTTGTTCGTTATTTTCGACTGAAATCCATTACATCCTAGTCTAGAGGTGTATAATGTATACATTTAGGCGCACTTGACCTTACGAATTCCTTATAGATCAGTTCTTTTGTATTTCGAATCCACGGATTACACCGCTCAATAATGGGCATCTCCAGGTTTGCTGAACAGGTGTGAAAAACGGTTTTTTAAAGCTATTTTCACAAAAAAGCATTCAAGAGGTTTGTGAAAAACCAATGACAATAAATTCAACATTGGGACCGTAAAAAATGGAAAAAAATTGTTTTTAGATAGCGTGTTTAATACTTCGATGACAGACGCTTAAAACGAGTTACGTAATTTATAGCGTAATTGTGGCCACAAAACTAAAGTTTTCCACTGTGCGCTATGAGGCTGTCAAATAAAAGTCTTTTAAGACGACTCGTAAGACGTTCTCTTTTTGTCCTTCTTCCTCTCAACTAGTTTCCATTCTATGCGTCTCTTTCGCTCTACAGTAGGTTCCGAGTCGTCTTAAGTAAGCCAAAAAAAAAGAACTAGAAAATTTATAACTCGAAAACGGGATGTACACATGCAAAAACCTTTTCATAACCGTTTATAAGGGAACGTGCAATAAATATGATGAAACTCCTACTTTTTTTTTATACTGTGGAATATACGTGGCGAATTCAATACAGAAAGGAGGATTTGTCATTGTTCCTTTTGATAACAATTCATGTGGCTACTTTTATTCGAAACGAAATATTTGACAGGTTCTTCGGAACTTAAATGAAGATCAGGAACAAAGTATTTACAAATAATATACAGAGTGTACCAAAATCCCCGAACCAAAAAGAAACCTAATTTTCCTTATTGAATTTTGAGTCGAAAAGTCCTTTGCCACTTTTCGCAAAACTCAAAATCAAAAAAGATATTCGAGTCAGAAGTTTTAACCAATCAGATATCTTAAATTTCAAACTCGAATATCTTTTTTCATTTTTAGTTTTGCGAAAAGTGGCAAAAGACTTTTCGACTCAGAAAAATACGAAGAAACTTTATGTAAATTTTGGTCAGTGGTTTTTATCCCCACTCCTCGTAAGAGCGCATTTATTGTTTAAATTTGAAACTTGAAAAACTTTTTTAATTTTAAGTTTTGTAAAAAGTGGTAAAGGACTTTTTGACTCGAAATTTATTAAGGAATATCGGATTTCTTTTTGGTTCGGGGATTTTGGTACACCCTGTATATTTTCGTAAATTGTCTTTAAATAAAAATTCTTTTATAAAATAAATTTATTACGGTTTTGCTATTTCGAATAACTATAACATCTATTATTCAAGTAGCCACTTTTTATCTACTGACATTGTGATCATGAATACATGAATGATTTTTTCAGCATGGGTACCAGAGGTAGAAGATATACCTTATGCGCACCCAGAAAGTCACGGTCAAAGAAGTGGATCAAAAAAAGGTTAGTGATGTCATTTTCTTTGACATGGTATATCTACTCACATGTAACAGCGCACATTATTATAATCAATTTTGATGCTCTAATCAAGTATGTAACGCATTTTCAGAACTAGATAACTGCTTCATTTTTCATTGAATTGAAAAAAAAAACCAGCTTTCTCCCATGCACTTTCGTAAGAAAGCCGTATTTCTGAAGAGAATATGTGTCATGTTATTTTACAAATTAAACATCTTCACTAGCTCTCATCCGCATGTGAAGCTCATGTTTGACAGCTAGTGAATGATCAATTAGCAGGGCTAGACAAAATATTTACGAAAAATCCGTAAATAGTTTTTTATTATTTACAACGAAACTATGAAAATATTGGCGATTAATATTTACAATAAAACTTTATTCATCAATTACTTAATCCATTAATGAAGTAATCAAAGTTATTACAGTAGATAATAACATGACTTCGCGAATTTTAAAATGTAAAAGATCTCTGGCAATGCTCTAAAATACTCTTTCGAAGCTGGGAAACAAAAACTCCCAAATCGTACGAAGGAAAAAAAATAACAAAAATTTCAAGAGTTCAATCTTTATGAACTTTTAGATTCTTGTGATTATAATTATAATTTCACAGAAATCAAAAGCATGGACGGTGAAAATTTTCGTGAGAAGTTTTTTGAAAAACTCTATCTCCATATTATTTTCTTAAATATCTATAAAAAAAATGAATTTTTGAGAACGCTTTGATTCCTAGAGTATCGAATTTCAAAAAGCTATAAAGAAATTCATTATATCGGAAAGCCTTTCAAGTCGTGTAAATAATGAGGAAATATGAAAAATACGAAAAGTATCAGAAAAATACAAAATTCTAACCACTATGACTTAAAAATCACAAAAATTGAGTTCTATTACATTGAATACGTATGCCATGCCTTGGAAAGACTTATTGAATTCCAACAATTCTATTGCTCAATAAATTCTTTATTAGTAGAAAACTGTCGCTACAACGACGTATAACAATTGACGCGCAGCAACAACGCCTGCGCACATTTAGTATAGCGTTAACATTAATGCTCGACACCTCCCGCGCTAAACTAAACTTAGTCCTCTCAGTTTTCTTTTCTTTTGTCACGGAAATAATTCGTTATCGGAATGGTTCAGTAATACTTAAGTACACTATAATGCCAAAATTTCATAAAACTGAAGTACGCATTCTTTCAAATAACTATAAATTTAAATGCTTTTGGTTCGTGAAAAATTATTAAGTTCTTTTCAGTTTAAGATTTACATGTTATCACATATCTAATTTCAAATTGGGACACGTATACCATGTGTCTCCCTTATCGTCACAGTTATTTTATAAAATTTACATATTCCGTAGATGTACACAATTGATTTATTGAAGCTAAAGAAATATACTCTAGCTGGTTTTAAAAACGTTATAAATACAATATTGTTATGTTTTACAATTCATATGTCGTAGTGAAAGAAAACTACACACCGTAAAATATATGAACAAAATATAAAAAATCACGGTTTTCGATTAAATATTCAGGCACTTTTTGTGCAGAAGAAATATTGACAAATTATTTGAAACATCTCGAATTTCATGAGTATTGAAGATTAAACCTTCCAAACGATACTTCACTAAGTTTCTCAAAATTGTGTTAAAATTTTTATCAATTTTAGGCATTCTGGAGAAGTTTCTTGAAATTTGCCAAATTGATGTAGGGTACCAGAAATTTTCTTCAGTTTTCAGGTATATTTTCCAGCTCAAAAAAATAAGTGTCTAAATTTTGGGAATGTCTCAGAATAATTTTCTATTAAATATGATGATTTTGTGGATTTAATGAATAATTAAATTGAATCTATCATAATCTTTCTGAAACTTAAGAATGTATATTAAGTTACAAAACTGCCATGGAGATTTTTCAAACATCTGAGTTTTTCGAAATACATATAGCATTATTGAAATATTTTAAGAATTTTCCAGTAATCATAGAAACCAATAAATAAATTTAGTTTAAAACAATCTACATTGTAAACTACTGATTTTCTCAATAAAATTTTGTCGATAATTCGCATTTACATTGAAAAAAGACAAACAAAAACAAACGTTTAACTTTCATTCCTTCAGAAAACAAACGAGTTTCTAGTGTATAAAATATTTAACAACTTTTAGTAATCGTAGATTATGTTACAAAAAACCAAAGTGTACTTTTTTTCAAACCCTTTTTTCCACTAAGTGTGCACAAAAGAGGTTTTCTAATACTTAAAAAGCGGGGCTGCAGTATGAACTTTTTCATTATGTGTCTACACACTTGGTTCTCTTTTTCCTTTCCTACCATTCATAAAAGTTCTATTTCACCTCCATGATTCGGGTATTAGAAATATCATTACAGCCCATTTGAAAGAAAAAATGGAAATCCTTGGTCAATTTCGGGTTGTTCATCAATTAATAAAATTTCTTCTGAAAGAAACGCTCAGGGGCCAAATATAAACTTAAAAATAAGAACACGAAAAACTCAAACATAGGAAAACGTTGATACACAGAAGAAATATTGAAATATCAAACTCTCTTAAGTTCTATAGAAAACTGTCAACTTATTTTCTATAGCAAACTTGAAATTTCAAACTTCAATTCAAGTAATCATATACATGATAATAATATTCATTCGAAAAAGTAGTTTGTTATTCACAAATTGATCAGAAAATATAATCTAGAAAAGTATTCTAGGTTTAAATGAAAGGTTAAGTTTGAAAGTCCAATTTCTTTTTATAACCAGGCTCTCAGTACATTATTTGGTCACTGCATTTTTCAAAACCAAAATATCAGTGCAATATTTATCACGTGGTAACATTGAAAAAAAAAATTGGACTATCGTAACGAGTACTCAAAGAGAAATAACAGTTCTTTTTCCCTTTTTTTTTTCTTTTTCTGTTTCTAACTGCTAATAACTGTAACGCATGAAATAGTTAAGTTACTGGTAGATTTGAAAAAATCATGTTTTTCAAAAATAGTACACACTATTCTACATGATTAGCCAATTGGAAATTGTAAGTAATTTCGTAATTTAACAGAACTAAGGAATTTTCAATGGAAGATAAAACAATGAAGATAAGTAAGTTTAAAAAAGTACAACTGAAAAACCTTGTCGATGTTCATATTATTAATCTATAAATATATTCCTTTTACACTTTAAAAAAAAAAAGAAAAAGAAACAAAAAGAGATCAATTAAAAAGTGTATCTATAGGGTTCCTTTGTTAACAATGTAATGATAAAACTTACAGGACAAAATGTCATCGGTAACATATAACACAATATTGAAAGTAATAGATTATTGTAAAAGTTTGACTATGATTGAACAGTTGAAAAGTTAACTTTTGGTAAGAAAAATGGAGTTTATCGGATTACAGAAAATTGATTAATCCTTGAAAAAAAAAAAAAAGAATCGAAAGGTTAGCAATCCATAAGGAATACTGATGATAAGATGACATGTACTCTTACGTAATTCTAATGAGCTCGTTCAAACTTCAGGAAAGACATATTCTCAGACGAAAGGGCATGGCTCCATACGAGTATTGCCATCTTAGAGATGTATGACAGCTTTGATCCATCTTCGTACAGTAGTCATAAAGTGTTTCTCGAGTTTCATCTTGCAATTTCTCTTTCCTTGTGTTGTAGATAAGTCAGAGTACATAGAATATATATTTCTACATATATATTTTTTGTTGTTGTTGTTAATTTGTACCGTTTTGCAACCTCGCTTGACTTACTCATCTTTCAGTCGGGAGACGTAGGTGCAAAGTCGTTTAAATTTTTCCTTTTTATATATATATCTGTATTCCGAATATGGTAATAATAATAATAATAATAATTCATATATTATTATTCAACATGATGTGCTGCAATTACTCTGCAGAATCAGATGACGCAGTGCGATTAAATTTCAGGCAGAGGTTTTGTTCTGAAGTAATATGTTTCCATAAATATATTGCCATTTTGACAATACAAGACATTTCTGACTTGTCTTCTTCCCAGAAGTCGTGCAATATTTCCAGTGTAACATCTTGCAGCTTTCCAATTTTTAAATATTTTAACAACATGTTGAACCACAGCTTCGGGTCATCATCGAGTTTGAAATATAAGTCCTTGCCTATTTTCCTTGTATCTGTAGAGGTTGGATAACAACTAATTATAGTTGTTGGAATATTAATTCCTTTGTTCTTACTTCTTTTACATACATGACGTTTGAAGCCCAAGATTTTTCTTTCTGCGCGGTAAAATCTTCATAGTTAGGTATTCTAATAATGGTTTTGTTTTCAAAGTTTGAATTCCCATTGGAATCTGATGATGACAGTGAATCAATATGTACAGCTTGGATAACTTTGATGTTTTCTGCTGACGATAGTTGTTCCAGTTCTGTTAATACTTGACTTTGTTGAACTGTGTGTTTTTTCATTAAGTCTTGTAGACCTCTGAATTCATCTCTTGTGGTGAATTCTGATGAAAAAGAATGCGCGCTTCCATCAGTTATTTCCGTGATACAGCGTGATTGTTCATCTGTCGTTTTCACAGTGCTTGTTGTACGTTTGTCGTGACAACGATTTATCTGCTTGACAAATTCTTCTGAGTTGATTTTCTGCTTGATCTTTTCATCAGTTGTTTGGTGTTTTGACTGTACTTTTGTATCGATGACTTCTGATGACGATTTTTCAGTAGATTTTTCAATTAGATTGTCAATAAGGTTTCCGTTGCACGATTTCTTGAAAGTATCGAAAGTATCAAAATACTCATTTGTTGACAATTCTGACTGGCTTAACTCGAGCCCGTCATCACTCTCATTGCTGCAATTTTCGAAAATTCTACTTTCTTTGATTTTCATACAGAGATCTTGAGGAACGATGGTTTTTTTCTTATTCTTCGTAGCTTTTTCCTTCTTGTTGTTAATAAAACCTTGTTTATCCGTGTGATTTTCTTGTTCGATGCACGTTACAGATAGAATGGGCGGCACATTTTCTGAACTGAATGGCGAGTAACATGCTGCTTCCTTTTCAGATCTAACCCTTTCTAAATGGCCGTCTTGCTGCTTCGCTTCGGCTCTACTCTTTTCCTGATCTGTGACTTTACCTACTGGTATGATTGAACCTTTTTTTTCTTCCTTAAGTCCATCAGACCTGGGATCATTAGGTTGAAGTTTGTTATCATTGGAAATGTCCTCTGAAGCCAAAGTGTCTACCTTTTCCGAAAGAGCTTTATTATCTTCTTGGGAACTTGAATATTTCTTTTGGTCTTTTTCGTTCCCATTTTGTTTTTGCATTTTAACTAACGTATCTTTCGACGATTTAGCCAGATTTGCAGTAACCAGTTTTTTCATGTCTCTGGGTTGGTTTCGAGCATAGACGGACTTGTTCTTTCCTTCACAGTGACTCAATTTCAATGCTTTTGTTTTGACGTCAATTTCATTATCCTTAAAATTTATAACTACGTTATTTTCTTTCAAGAATTCAAGACTTAAAATTCCGTCTTCATTAAGTCGGGATAATGTTTCTACCACTTGAAACTCAGACTGTTTTCCATTCAATGATAAAATGATTTTTTCATCAATAGTTTCCTTATTAGACTTTTCACTTTCTGCACATAGAAATGATTTACACTGGTGGTTGTTTTTGATAGTGGACTTTTTTATCATTGAGCATGAAGCACTTAGATCTAGGACGAATGTTCCAGGTTTTTTCATTCCATCAAGTTTCAATTGGACTCTCAGTCGTATATCTCTGTGACTTCTTGTATTAGCACATGAGTCAGGTGTTTGTACAAAAGTTTTTCCTTTCTTAATAAGGTTTTGTACTTCTACTTTCGTTTCTGAATTATCTTTTTCCAATGAGTGACTGTGTTCAACAGGCTCACATTCTTGGCGCGAAACAATTTTATGATCGACGGCATCGCAGTCCAGCTTTTTCTTTACGCACTTCCAGTCAGATTGCTTCTTGCAACTTTGGAAATCTTTTGCCGAAGGTCTGAATATTTTTGTCTAAATAAATTTTTCATTCGGCTCATGATGCGTCTGATCGGTTGTCTTTGTTTCTATTATCTCTTTTTCCGCAAGAATAGGTGCTTCTTGTTTTAAAATGGACTGGAGATCAGCGTGATTGAATCTTTGGCCATTTTTTTTTGGAATAGATTTAAATTGTAGTGTACTTGTCTTCGCAGTAATTTTGTTCGAATATTTGTCGAACACTTGTTTCTTATCAGGACCGTGATTAGCAATTCGTATGGTACTTGACTGTTTATGTCCTGATATGTTTTTCGTGAGCATGACGAATTCTTTTTTTATAAAATTCATTTCATTCACTAAGTGTGAATTCGTCTCGAGTGGTGAACATATCACTTATCGGTTCCATTTTTGGATTCTGTTTAATTCTTGTTTTATAGCGCTATTAGCCTTTGCACTTTTCATTTAAGGTAAATGAAATTTAAGGTAAATTTTTTATTTAGGGTAAATGAATATCATATTGAATTGATTTCATTCTCTTGGAAATCATTCGTAGACAATTTCAATTTTGCCAAAAAGTTGTACATTCAGATAACAACGTTAGTTAAAAACTTTATCATCTAAAGTCACTAAGTGTCTCTCTTTTTCTCCTTTTATATATATATTTTTTTTTTTTTTTTTGACTTTGTAATTTCTGCTTGAGTTGAGAAACTACTTTACAATAATGAAAAAAAGACTTGGAAAACGAATAAAAGAAATATCTAGTATTTCATTCGTTTTCAATGTTGCATCGTTCAATCGTCTTTATCTATCAGAGCGTTTAATAGCTTCGTTCTTTTCGACTCAGTCAATTTAATCATGCTCGATAATGAGTGACATTTATGAAACGAATGACTTTTTCATAAAGTTCATCCTCAATTATATAAAATGCTTAATGTGCGCATCAACATTTTTTCTTTATCACGAAATTCTACGTGTACATTTATTCGATGAAGAAATTATACTTCTTATTGTATTCAAATAAACGGATCGTTACTCACTCTGTATTTTAAGGGTGATTTGTCCGTTTGTCATGTCGAAACTTCACAGATTACGTCTTCCTGCCTCGGAACAACGAGTTAGCGCGGATGATGACGTTACAGGTATCGAAGTTCGCATGTAGATACTGCGTTTAGGAAGAGCTGATTTGGTCGATGACGGTTTAGCCTTCCTGACATAGGAAGGGTCGAATCTTCTATTGAACTGTCCTTCGGTGTCTTTGTCCTTTTCTAGGTTGACACGTCGACCGCTCTATCGCATGCTTTTCTTTTTGTGCGCCTCTAATATTATTTATATTAATGGGCTTACTCTCGCACGGGTTTTTCGATGATCGCTAGCCTCGATTTCAACGAGTTGGTCCAGCTGAGTTGATATCACCGGAGTTGGGTTCCAGATCGTTCTTTTCGTCGGCGCCGCGACGAGCTTCCATATGGCATCTAAGTGACGTGTTCTTGGAGTCACGTCGGTTACTCAATATTGAGTTCTTTTCCCCGTGTAGCCACTGATATCCCTGAAGATCCTGGGCTATTTTTCACACGGATCCAATCGCTGCCACCAACTATGTCGTGCCTTGGAAAGCCTTATTGAATTCCAACAATCCTATTGCTCAATAAATTCTTTATTAGTAGAAGTTTTACAATCTTGACTGGCTCGTTGAGCTCCGAACTCCAACTGTCGCTACAACGACGTATAACAATTGACGCGCAGCAACAACGCCTGCGCACATTAAGTATAGCGTTAACATTAATGCTCGACACGTACATAAAAGATGCTCGACTCTAGAGTACAACATTTATATAACTTTGAAACTCCAAAATTTGTAAGATTGAAAATTTTCATTAGTGAAACCAGATCGACAAAGGTTAAAAATTATGAGATGCCAAAAGAAATATGATTTTCTTTTGTGTATCATGAATTTGTAAAATTTCAGTACTTTATGTTATACATACAATTTCAATAGATTTCCAGTATTTTTCAAGATGTGTGGGGAAATTAGATTGACGTAGATTTTGAATATTTTATGTATTTTTTATATTTTCGTACCAAGTGTTTGTAGGATTTTGTAGCGTTTGATAGTATTCTTATTGATTTCTAGTACTTCTCTTGAATTTTAAATACGTTTTTTTCAGAATTCGATGGTCCGGAATTTAAAGTTTTTTAGATCGTTCGTATTTGTTCAGATTATTCAGAAAATAGTTCTTTATAGAATTCTAACATTAAATAGTATGTTTTCAGAGTTTGCTTATGATTCAAAATACTTTTTGGTACATTTATGAATTTCCGTCTAAATTTATGGAATTCGAAGCTCTAGAGTTCAAAGTTTCTTAGATTTTGAACATTTTCGTAAAGTTTAGTTTTTTTTATTAATCACCGAGTCAAAAGAATTCCTCAAACATTTTTTTTCCAACGTTATCCCAGTTAAGCATTCATAATTTAAATTCTTATGAAACCATGATATCTGTAATTTTTGAATTAGCGAAATTAAGAATACTGAATTCGATTGAAATTTGGAAACTAACAGAAAACCATTCGTTACGCCCTCCAGATTTCAATAAGTACATTTTTAAAACTTTTTCACCTATTTCCATTAATTTCTTTTTTATGTTGTGACGAGCGGGGTTTTTCCCCTCGTCTGAAATTTTACTTTGAAAAAAAAATATATCCGTTTCATGAAATTCTAAAAGAGAGTCATTTTTTTTTAAGCATTAATGATAATGCGCGGCGCTATCTGAATCGTAATGATTTCGCCGACGCTGAAAACTAATGTTCATGAAATGTAATAGAGAATCAATTTTGATAAGCGCAATTTTGTATTATCTCTTAACTTTCAGCACAAGAAATGAAATCACCTCCTTTTTTTTTTGAATAACATTTCCTTCAATTATTTAACTTTTGATAAAGCTATTTTACGAATGACGATTCTTTCGATCATTCAACTTTGATAATATTGGCGCATGAGAATAATGACTCTACGATAAAAACTATTTTCGAATAGATAATGATTTTGCACTTTTTCTATCTAGCGATAACCGGATGTAAACGGACCAAAAAGGGTCCGTTTATTTCCTTTCCGAATCGTATATAAACCCGCGTATTTTTTAGCAGAATCGAAGTCGTTCTCGAGCTTTCGAACTGCTTTCTTCTCCTAGGAGAAGCCCCGAAAAGTAGTTCACCATAAAGCGAAAGAATACTTCCCCGGCCCAAAGGCTTGACCTCACGACAGCCTAGACAGCCATATACCTTGCCTCATATCGATCGGACCAATTAAAACCCAAGCTGTGCTTGAGGTGCCCAACCATCGATAGAAGGATAATCTTTGTGAACTTTTTGAAAGTAAGAAACTGCATATCATCCTTGTTATATTTGATAAAATCCATTTTGTACTTTCATCCATTATTTATTTAAGTGTCGAGACCTTGTCCCGGCAGCGTAAGTTCCGAACGCAGCTTGACTAATTATGGCAGAAGGACAAAAGACCTCAAATTATAACCACCATCCCAGATAAATCAAATAACTTTATATTAAATTTTATAATGGTCGAGTTTGCCAATTAGGATTCTTATGGTTAGGGTGTTTAAAATGTATATGTATCTCTCTCTCTCTCTTCCTCTCTTTTAAACCTTACGATAATTTCTCTCCTTAGTGCCCACCGCCGAGAATTTGATTTAGAATATCAAAAGTACAATCAGACATCATAGGGTCAAACCAAGTGCTAAAAGGTCTGTTTTTAGAAGAAAAGGGATAATCAATTTGTTTCATCGTCTACAAGTTTTGAAAACTTGCTCTCCAGGGAAAAATATCAGTTTAGAGGAAGTTGATGATTTAATAGCGAAAAGGGCTTCTAAAGAATATGGAATAATTTTGGTGGTTCCTACAAAACAACTAAAATTTTCATGCAAGAATTGTAAAATGTCGCAACGTTATTCTCTCAACGATACTCCCGCAAATAGGGAAATAAATAAGACTCTTTTGGGCCCAAAAGGGGTGGGAATAGCAAACCAACAATTCTACGATTTTCTAGGAAATAGCTATGATGATACTGACTTGCCAGCGTCAGCGATTGAAGAATTACGCACTATAGGGAAAGAGATACGCGACCAAGATTAGGTTATTGTACTTAAATATAATTTTACATGTATGTATTAAAGATATAATAATAAGGTCACACAATGAAATTTAATTGTATTAAAGTTGTTGTTATTTAACCCTTAAAACAATTCCCTCGACTCCCTTGAAAAGTCGAACAAGGGTCACCATAGGCCGTTGTCTATGGAGGGTCCTTTTCTGTGTCGACGAGAATAAGGAATAATTATTCCTAGGCGCATAACCTAACAAGAAAAAAATATAATATAATAAATAATAATTATAGTATTGTTCCCGATCTCGCTCGTCACAATGTTCATTGATTACTTTATTTTCAAAAATTATTATTTTCAAATCAACACATTATTTTGTTTTCGTCTGTATTCACATTAATTTTCCAGTTGTTATTCCATTTTTTTTATTTTAACATGAAATAATAATCGATTTTACCGTAATTTCAATACGGGTTTCAATCCTCAAAAACCCCTTCTTGCCAACGCACCTTACAGAAATACACCAATTGTATGTGATTTTCGTTTAGTGTTTTTCTGAGGATAAATAAACTGCTAGGCATTTCTACTGATTTGAAGAAAAAATATGAATTACGTAAAAAAGGAGCAAGATATCTACGAAAAGTCACAGATCATTAGAATATTCACTTATACCCCATAATACGCCAAAGACATTGAGATACATATTTAGTATTAACGTAAATATTTTTGTTAGCCCTATTAATCAGATGAGCGCACGTGACGTTAAATTATATCTATAGATGCAGGTTTTTCACTTTTCATACTTTTCCAAGCACTCGAAAGACAAACACCTTTTAACATGAACGACATCTTTAACACTTATGGTATCATCTCAAATTTTTGTGTAAGAGTTGTTATAGACAGAATGAACAATAATAGGAATTAAAATTTTTCCGTACTTTGAACTATTTCGATAATGCCTAATTTTTTGAAATTCTTGCATGTGTTTCAGGATCGAGAAGCGAAAAAGAGAGGAGGAAGAAAGGTTGGACGAAAAAAACGAAGACAACGAAAACACCGCTGATTGCACTTTTGATTCTGCAGGCAGAAGCAAGTACGAGTTCAACGGTATTGATGGAGTAAGTCGAATTCTAGAAAGTAATGTGAATAGAATAAAGGTTGTAGAGCCTGATGCATTTTCATCATTTCAGTTAGCTGAAAATGAATGCATGTACAGCGTGAAAAAAAATCTTGGAAACATACAAGATAACTCTCATCATTTGCAAGCTCAATATTCAGATTGTATGCTCGATGATTTGGGTACAAATTATTCAGTTGTTAACGTGCAACAGCACGGTAATGCACCTTCATTTCTGCAAACAGAATATCAATGCATGGATGAAAAAGAAAATGCGGAATCCGATCATTTCCAACGCGAACACACTGTCGATTGCACTTGTGATTCTGTTAGCAGAAACAAGTACGAGTGTCACGGTATTGTTGGAGAAAGTCGAATTCTAGAATGTAATGTGAGTAGAATTAAGGTTGTAGAGCCTGATGCATTTTCATCATTTCAGTTAGCTGAAAATGAATGCATGTACGGCGCGAAAAAAAATCTTGGAAACATACAAGATAACTCTCATCATTTGCAAGCTCAATATTTAGATTGTATGCTCGATGATTTGGGTACAAATTATTCAGTTGATAACGTGCAACAGCACGGTAATGCACCTTCATTTCTGCTAGCAGAATATGAATGCATTGATGAGAAAAAAAATGCTAAATCCGATCATTTCAAACTTCAGTCAAACAACTGTGAATTCGGTGAATCGGTTAAAAGGAAACGCGATATCAGAGTCAAACATTCAAGTACGTTTCCAAGTTTGCTGAAATGAGGTAAATTCGATGAAACGGTCAATGCAGTTTGTTGCGTAGTGCAAACTCATTCCCCTGAAATAGCGCTCATGCAGCTACGCCCATGTAGTGCGAAGACATTGACTGCCAAAGTCTTCAATTATCTTGAGTATTCTTCAAGTTGCCACGAGACATGTTTAAGAGATGCATCATTCGATGCATCGAACTCGAACACAATCGAAAAATTAATCGATTCTCGTTCTTCGCCAGGGTTTGAATTTTTGACAGGACTAGATCCTGAAAAAGTGTTGGTATCCACAGATAATAAGGAAATCCAAATGAATATGGAAGATTCATTATCTGACAATGAGCTCAGTGTAGAAATCGATAGCAAAAACGAACCAACAGAGAATGTTCCTAATGAAACATCTCTCGTCAATGTGAAACATTTTTTGAGAGAATTGCAAACATCTTTCGCGAGTCATAATTAAGTGTTTGATTGTTCTTTCCAAAACTGGCGGTGCTCGAAAATTCGTCGCCTTGGCTTGTTAATACAATACTTTTTTGAATGTAAAATGTGTAAGTGCAAAACAAGTATTTACTCTCAGCCAGAAAACACAGATTGGAACATTAACAAGGGAGATGTTATAGGAACTCTAACAGCTTGCATAGGGTACAATCAAATGACAGAATTTTTGGCGTCTTTGCGATTGAAAAAAATGTCGGATGTGACTTACCGAAAGTACCGTAATGATCTAATTGAGCGAATGGCTGAAGTTACACATGATAGTATGAGCGAAGTAGCGCAGCTTGAAAAGAAGCTAGCTGAAGAAGCTGGTGATGTTATAGAATTAATGGTTGATGGAAAAACTGAAAAAATACCATTTATAACAGTAGTTGCTGATGGTAGCTGGGCGAAACGAAGTTATGGAAGGCAGTATGATTCCCTTTCTGGCCTTGTCGAGATCGTAGGAGTACTAACCAAACAAATATTATACTTAGGTATAAAAAACATATTGTTTCAAATGCGACAAAGCGAGTAGAAACGGAGTGCAAGCTAAACCTCATAGATGCTTCAAAAATTTTGATAAAAATCGGGCTTCAACTGCAATGGAGAGTGAGGCTCTTGCAGAAGGTTTTTCATGCAGTTTGGAAGAATATGGCTTGATATACAAAACGCTCGTCGCCGATAATGACAGCAATACATATCAAGCAATACTTGACGCCAAACTATATGACAAGTACAATGTGATTGTGGAAAAAATCGAGTGTGTTAATCACTTATATCGCAATATGTGCAAAAAGATAGCTGGGCTTGAAAACATTACGCAAAAAAATGGTGAACGTTCTTCTGAATTTTTTACAGCTCGGAAACTGGCTTCCTCATCATCTCACTCGAGATGATAAAAGCCATAGAAGAAGTAGCAGAAGAGTATCGGAACGACCTTTCGATACCTTTGGATTGACGTGCTTCTGATTTGCAAAAAAAATCTTAAATATTCCTTATCATCATTTCAGTGACTATACGGGTTGTAAAAGTCTTGGTTTTGAATGCGTTGATGAAGGTAATATGGTTATTTGCTACAGAGTAGAGGATTCTTTGAAAAGTTGTACGATTCCGTTCAATATTTGAGCAAATATTCCAAGAGTATAATATTAAATATGACAAACAATCTCGCGGAAGAGTGAATGCCTGTAGTTGCGAAATTTATTGCGGGAAAACGCATTTTCTTTGGTGCTGGAGGTGATTACAACGCTCAAGCTTGTGGTGCAGTAATTCAATCGAATACTAAGCAAGTCCTCTCCAAAATGCATCAAAAAGTATTCAATGACACATCACCTATAGGTGAAAATCTCGAAAAGCAACGGCAAGCGGCATTGTTGAGAAAAAGCTTTTCTCGAAAAAATATCGGCAAAATAACTTCGGTTACTAGACCTTTTGCCGGGAAAGATGAGTACTATGGTGACAAGTCGAAAAAGCCAGATGCATCTCCAGAGCAAATGAAAATACTCGAGGATGCTGAATTGGAACGTCTACAACGGCAAGGGGAACGGTCAAAAGAGATAGAGCGAGAGACTGTTTTACAAAGCAAAAGCCAAAAGTGACTGACAAGGAAATCGAGAATGCTTACTGCATCTCACTTTGGTACCGTTTGCAAACGAAAAAGTACGACGTCGTGCGCAAATCTTGTAAAATCAATTCTGTACCCCACTGCTCTCCAGAAATCTGAAGCCATTCAGTGGGGCATTGAAAATGAAGATGTTGCCAAACAACAAATTTGCAAAGATTACCAATTGACTATAGATCCATGCGGAATATTTATAGACAAAGAATACCCTTGGTTAGGAGCATCTCCCGATGGTGTGATTGTTGAGGGCACTCTTAAAGAAGTTGCTCCCGATGCAAAAGGTTTGGTTGAAATTAAGTGTCCCTATTCAGGTCGTGACTTGCCTGCTGATCAAGCAATTGACAAAGTATCGATGTTGCAAGGTTTGACGGTTAAGAATAATCCCGATAACCTTAATGAGAAACATCGATACTTTTATCAGATTCAAGGGCAATTAAATATAACAATGTTTGATTATCATTTGTTCGCTGTATGGACACCAGTAAGCATGAAAACCTTTGTGGTTTTCAGAAACACAGATTTTTGGAAGAAAATGAAACCTGTATTGAATAAGTTTTATCGAGATTGCATGTTACCGAAACTAGTAGATAGTCGTAAAAATCGGAACATGCCTATTCGAGATCCCTTGTACCATAGTAGAAGCGAAAAATAAATTTTTGGAAAGAAAAAAAGGTACGATTTCGGCTGATAAACATTGTACGAATGATTCACCGAATGAAAAAATTCATGAATCAGCAAGAAAAAATGAAACTGCAACTGTTTCTACAAGACTGCGAAGAAATCGTCGAAAAGGTGACATTATTGATGTTATTACAATCGATGAACATGGGTCAGAAGCAGACGATGCAGAAATGAGTTTTGGTCAAATAGACCCTGAATTAGGGACGGAGCACGAAAATCAATGACCAGCTTGCCATAAAGTACCTTGGTGGATATACAGAATCATAGTCTTGAATGTTCGACATAGTCGAGATGGTAAGGGTCAAAACGTTTCAAATAATTGGCTGACCGATGACAGTTTGCAGGCGTTGCTTGATCTCATCGCTGAAAAAACAGACATCGAAATCTAACCTATGAGCGAGTTAGAGAGACGTCCTGATTTGGTACATCCGTGTCCGCCGAAAAAAAGAAATATACAGATCGTAGGTGGTCTTCAGTCAGCTCATTTTTACTGTGTATACTATGGTGGATCGAAACTGTTTATCTACAACAGTGTTTCGACCATGAAACCTCACTACACAGAAGTAGCATATCTTATGGCAAGATTTAACAAAGCAAATGTAAAGGAATACGTTTACAAGATGGTCCATCAGCAGATAGGTGGTTCTGTTTGTGGTTTATTTTCTGCTGCTTTCGCCACGGCCTTAGCATAAGGAGCGAACCCGTGCGAAGTAGTTATTCCTGATCAAGACAGTGCCCCTTATTATAAGTCTTGGCGAGAGCATCTCATATCAATCATCAAAAGATGGGAATTGTCACTCTTTCCCTGAGTTTCAACGTACACACATCAACAATGTAACTCGAGTAAAACATAAAATAAAATACGATAAGGTAGATTAGGGTGGAGCGGCATGTATACGATGTAATTTTTCTAAATGAAGAACGATGAAATGCAATATTCTTAGATAATCATATATACAGTTGGAAAGTGCAATACTTGCTTCATGTTTTTTCAGTTTTTGCCAAGAAATATTAAAATTATTGTTAGTGTAATTTCAATTTGCAGGCACAGTTGGGTAACTGGATAAAGTGAAAATTTTGTAGAACTGTTCTCCAGTAGTGAAAAAATGATATTCAACTAAAAGGAAATGTTGATCTCGAGTTGAAAAATTCTGTTGACAGCCTAAATTAATTTAATCACATGTAGGGCTTTGACAAATAAAGAAACTGTGTAACACGTTTGCGCATTTCAAATGAACTCAACTTTCACATTCGATATATTTCATTGAATTGGGTCAGTAAAGTTTCTCAGCATAAAAAAAATACAAAAATTTTCTATACCATGGTACTTCAAATTTACTATTTTTTCATGCTTCAATACTTGAACTGGAAAATTTCATTAAAATATGGAATATTAGTATACAACGAATAGGAAAATTCAATTAAAAATTGGAATATTAGTATACAGGTACTGGAAAATCTCACCACAAAGGTAATAATTGATAACTTTCGTATCGGTACCGTAAAATTACCACAAATTTTTTTTTAAAATGATCTTTTGCATGTATGTGAAGCAAACGTCCCAATAAATTTCATCAGAGGCGTCGTAACTTAAATTTTGATGAGTGATCTCACTGAAAAGTACATAATTAAAATAATGAATAAGAGCATTATTTATTCAAAAATCGTTTTTATGATGCATCATTTATATACATATACAATAAAAAGGCGCGTAAACAATTTTCAATTGAACAAGAAACTTGCAGTGCAATGAACTGGTAAAATAAACTTTGAGATAATGCAGTTTATTCGAAGTAAGTTTTCATTATAAAAAAAAAATTACAATGTATTTACCGACTTTGTCTCCACATTTTTGTGAGCAGGAAAATTTTTTGCCACTTTTCAAAATACACAAAATCGAAAAAGGTACTCAAGTTGAAAGTTTCAACCAAGCAGATATAAATGTAATTGTAAACCGTAATATTTTTTACAGTACTAGAACAGTTATAGCGTCATAACCGTACCGTTTCAGGATATAAAAACGCTATTCTGTAAAATATCGTACAATACTCGGACGTAAAATTATTTTCCCACTCGTGTGATGATGGTCCTCGGCTTCGCCTCAAACCACAACCCTCACACTCGTGGAAAATTATTTTAACGTCCTAGTAATGTATATACTATTTCAATTTCAAATGTTGTGGAGAGTGGCAAACGACTTTTTGACTCAGAAAAATATGGAGAAAATGTAGGTAGATTTTGGTCAGTGGTGTATATCTCGTCTTCTCGTAGGAGCACATTTATTTTTTAAATGTCAAACTAGAATATCCTTTTTGATTTCGAGTTTAGCGAAGAATGGCAAACGAAAAAAAATCTTAGAATGTTATGAGGAAATTGTGGTTTTCGTGTGTTACGGGGACTCTTAATCACACTGTATAATGATCTGTTCATCATTGTTCTTATTTAAATTTTATTTAGCAGTCAACAAGCAAAAAAAAGCATCAAGTTATATTTTCTATGTTGCTTCGATCATTTATATACAAGAAGAAACATATCGCATCTATTTGTAGCATAAAGATGTTATGAAACGGTCACAATACGAACAATTTCATATACCGACTATTTTTCTTCGAATGTGGTTAATGTTTCCTTTGCAAATTTTTTTTCACGAACTATTCTTCAACATGGCTTACCAGGGACGTAGGAATAAAAAATTATGAGTAAGGGATTATTCCTGAAAAAATCTGTCTCGATATTACTTAATTAACAATCAATAAAAAATATTAAAATTTTTAGAACACATTGATTACTGTAGGATCAAATTTCAAAAAACTATATAGAACTTTACAACATCAGACAACACTTTAAGTTGTATTAATGATGAAAAAATATGAAAAATGCTAAAATTATGAGAACAAAACGAAATTCTAACCCCACACGGAAAGAAATTCCTAGCTCTGCTAGCGTGGAGTTATTCCACGGCATCGTAGAAAGGAAGGGTAATGCTCCGAGCCAAGGAGTTCACCGGATTATAGCTTGGATTCCAAGCGTTTTCCCATGTGGTCGGTAGCTATATTGCCGTGACTTGATCCCACGCTACGAGTCTTTGCGGTCTCACGGTACTACAGCTAGGAATTTCTTTCCGTGCAGTGACTTAAAAATAACAAAAATCGAGTTCAAATTATAAATACGTATATGGAAAATGTCAGACTCTGTACTCCAATATTTATTTAACTTTAGAACTCCGAAACTCGTAAAATTGAAAAATCTAATTAATAAAACCAGATCATCAAAGTTTGAAAATCATAAAATCCAAATAATTTCTAAAATTTTGCATTTTATGTTATTTACACAATTTTGTAAGATTTTTTGGTATTTTTATAATGTCTTGTACTTCCATGATTCACTCTGAAGATTTCAAGAGTTCAAAGCTAAATATTGAAATTATCAACGATTTCGAGTCTCTAGTATTTTTCATAGATTTTCAATTAATTTGTAAATTACTATATGGATTTCTCGAATTCAAAGACGTACAATTCTAATCTCGATAGATTTCCAGTATTTTCGAAAACGTGTAGGAAAATTAGATCCACGTAGATTTTGAGTATCTTACATATTTTTTCATATTTCCGTACTTTTTAAATTAGTGTTTAAAAGTTTGTAGCGTTTTATAGTATTCTCATAGGTTTCTAGTATGTCTATGGTTTTTTATATACGTTTTTTTCAGAATTCGATGGTCCAGAATTCCAAGATTTATAGATTGTACGTAGTTGTTCAGATTAATCAGAAAACACTTCTTCATAGAATTTTTATATTTTATAATATTTTTTTAGAGTTTGTTTATGATTTGACATACTTTTTGGTACTTTTATGAATTTCCGTCTAAATTTCTAGACTATGATGCTCCGGAATTAAAAATTTCTTAGATATTCAACATTTTCAGAAATTCTATTCCTTTTTTCTTCAAAATCACTGGGTTAGAACAATTTTTTAAACTTACTTTTTCTACGTTAACATAGCCAACATTAATGAGTATAATTTTCATCATATTCAACTATTATCATTATTAAAATTTTTTTTTTATTGATTACTTCATTTTTCAAAACTATTATTATAAAGTCAACGCATTATTGTGTTATTGCCTGTATTTTTATTGATTTTCAAGTTCATTATTTCTATTTTTTTTTTTTTCATTGTAACATGAAATGATAATGCGTCTTGCTACTCTCCGGTCGCCCATGTGATAATTTCAGATCTTCATTGTTATGTGCACTTATTATTTTATCTAGTATACATTGTGAAATGTTTACCTGAAAAAGTGTGTTACTAGTACATCTGAAAATTGGAAAATGATCCAATATTAACGCGAAAATTGTAATGTGTTTACGTGACACGTAAAATTCTTGAGCATTCTACATACATATGTGTAAAGTGACATTTTTTCACACTGATATTTATTGCATGATTTTCGTACGTTGGTATCTAGAAAACATCATCGATCAGATAATACGTACTAGTGTGGGGGTTTTATGCCTATGGCTTTCCCCCGGAGCAAATAAAGCACAATGTCTACCTTATTGCTCAAAAAATATGTTTATTTTGCAATGCCCCTCCTCAAATACTTACTGTTGATACATACTGTTGATACATACTGTTGATATGATGGGTTTAGATTTATTTCCTTCAAAATTTTACTTTATGTGAAATGCACGCGACCCCAGGGACCTGTAAGTGAATGAATTTCACGGCCTTATACCTTAATTCTAACGATTTTCACAAAGGCAGTGTAATTGATGACTCTGTAAATCTTTGACGGTCGAATAGTGATTGATCCTTTGCGTTTGGAATGTAAAAAGTATTTCATTTTCTAGAGAATATTTCAGTTTCACAGTAACGACTGTAAGTCACAAAAAAATAAAGAATGTTATAAAAAAATGTCACTGTGCTTGCTATAATTTACATGACTAGGCAATGATGACTAGGAAATAATAAGATTATGGAATCGCATATCTAAACCACTTGATTTGTAGACATATACTTCACGGTAAGTCGGAGTTAGAATATTGCATACATTTTCAAAATCTTGTACATCGATGAAATTGTCTTCAGCATTTCATTATATTTCGTTTCGCGATGTTCATAGATTAGTTATTAATTGATTACAATTTTTTGAGATATATTCATATCCGGAAATGAGTGGGAACGTTAGCACAAAAAATTTTAAGGGGTGGTGTACTGCAACAATGTATTTTCAGGATTAAAAGATTGTTAATTTTGGAGGAGCAGGTCCAAGTAGTATGATCTTGTGATTCTGCTGAATTTTAAAATTAATCCTTGTATTCATAATAGCGCATTTTTTTTGTGATTTTTTTTCTTATTCATATAAATGCTTTGTTTATGAATTTTGATTTTCGCTCATTGAGCGATCACTTTCAATTAATGGGGTGTCGTGCCTTGGCACGATTAAAAAGTCTTTATTAGATTTTAAGAATAAAATCTTTATTCTTGAAGGAAATGTGACATAAAGTTGCCCGACAAATACTGTATCGAAAAAAAAGCGCTCGATCGTTCAAACCCGCTCAGTGTGAACTGCCGTGAACTCCCTCGTCCAACCGCTCCGCCGTCGTCGTCCGCTCGTTAATCAGCTCATACGAGTCGAATGGCAGCTTCCTATTGGTTGTTGCGGGATCGCACCACCCAAGTTCAATGAACGTTGCGATTTTTGGAACAGTGCGACAGGGGGTAAATAGAATACACTTTTTTTACTTCCAAAATTCCATTTATTGCAACTTTCATTGTTATGTTTTATATGTCAGACCTAGCAAATTTGACTGTATGAAAAATGCATGTTGGTCATTTGTAACGCTCCGCGAGAAAAGGGCTCTTATGCCACCTCTGCATGAAGGCCCTTTTCTCGCGGAGCGTCACATTTTTAGATTACCGATTTTTCCAGTAGTATTTTTCTCAATATACGTTACAAATGCATTTTTGATAACGATATTATTTTTGGAGATCGAAATATCGAACCCGAGAGTCAGTTTTTGTTTTTTTGTGGAAACTTTTCCAAAAGTTTCTTAGTTATTAACCGTCTGCCGGAAAAAAACGTAAATGGGCAATGCAAAGGAGGAGAATGATGTTTCTTACCTCTAAATTGAAAGTATCTGAAGTGGACGAAAAAATAAATTCTTGGAAGACAGTAGGTATCATGGAAAATGAATGATTTATTGTAGATCCAAAACAAATTGCTCTCTTATCAAGCAGATGATATTTATCAAAATTTATGCCAAATCGAAAAAAAAAATTGGCAACAGTACAATTCTTTTTGAGTTCAATTTGGGGGTTCAAAAGGAGCTAAAATTCGAAAACTAGTCACCCCACCCCCTCGGAAAATTTTGCCATCTTGAACTTGAGTTTTTATTTTGCATGTAACTCTCTTTCCATTCATTTTTCGGGAAAAATGTAAGAGTAAAAAGTTGTTGAGAAAGAAACTCTCTACAGAAATAGTCCTTTGACATTTTTCAAATAGTGCATAATTAGCATTGTTAGAAACAGGTTAATCTGGAAAAATCGTATTTCTCTTTTTCCAATGTTCTTTAGTATTTCTATTATAATGTTTTTTGACAGGGAATCATAATACTTTCTCAGTTATTGTAAATCGCATAATCGTGATTGTTACAAAAAATTAACAACAACAAAAATTTTTTACCTCACAACTTATTTCGAGGTTTTTAAATAACTGAGTAATTGAACTCGAGAAACTGCAATTCATATAATCACTGTCACGTATTTTCTGAATCGAAAAAATAGAAAAACAATTTTTTCAGATTAACTTGTTTTTAACAATGCTTATCATGCACTAATGAACAAATTTTAAAGAATCATTTTTGTAGAGAGTTTTTTTCTCAACAACTGTCAATACTTTTACATTTTTTCCAAAAAATGAATAGATAGAGAGTTACATGCAGAATAAAAAATCACTTCTAAAATCCGAAATGGGGGAATTTCCCATTGGGGTAGGGTGACTAATTTTCTAATTTAAGCTCCCTGTAGACCCTCTAATCGAACCCAAAAAAATTGCGCTGTTGCCAATTTTTTTTTTTTTTTTGTTTATTCCTAAACTTACTGGATCAAGGAAAAGGTTGGGACTCGAGTATATCTCACTAAAGAAACAAAGGCAAGACCTCCAAGAAAAGGAAAATTTATAAAATCCTTTACAAAAATCAGAATTACTAGTCGAGTGAAGCGTGTCCTTGTTGTGTGACCTTTGTCAGTCACATCGAAAATCGATAAAGCCAAAATTAATCATAAAATTTGTTTGAGCAAGTTTATAAGCAGAATTCGAAGGTTTTTCGGCAAGGCGGTGAAGAATTATTTAGTTTGATAACCATAATTCCTAATAATGTAATAATCTTTAACAATGTGTTGTAATTAATTTTAATGACATATTAAATTGAACGACCAATCAAAATTTATAAATTTTTGCAGTTAAATCGCTAATACTTTTTGCTAAATATTTCGCTTGTTATAATCGAGATATAAAATATATATTTTGGACAAAATATTTTGATTGTTTCTGGTCATTAGTTAGACGTGTCTCGACTTTTGGTGTCTATTTAGAGGATTTGGATAATTTCAAGTAAAATCGCACAATTCGAGATTTTGAACCATGTTTGATCCTTCTAACGTCCTATACATTGGGGGTCGAAAAAGCTTATCGAGAAATTATTCATTAGAGATTTCTCAAAAATATTTCTTAGAAATTATAACATTTCGGGCGATTTACTGTTAGTTTTCTACCGATCCAATATTTTCAACGATTCTTAACCCGCCTCATAGGATTCACTGCTCTAGAATTAAAAATTTTTGTAGATTTTTATTATTTGAACATTTTTTCGGAAAACAGTATCTTCATACATTACACGAATGCCATTGTTTTCTAGTACTTTTTGTATTCTTAATATTGTATGAGTTTTTATACGTTTGTAGAGTTTGTCTGTTATTTTAATGGATTTCCATGTTATAGATTTATAGAAGGTGTTTCGAATCTTACGATAGATTTTTCAGAATACATTCGTCAAAGATATAGTGTGAGACCATTAATTTGATTAGTATTTATAATTGTCGAAACGCTCCATTTCATAAGTATAATTATTCAGAATTCGATCTTCTGGAGCCAAAACTTAAATAATTGGGGAAATTAACCAATCATTCTGTCGAGGTTTCGGTCATTTATTAGACCCTCTTCAAGGAAATTCCTTATATTCTCAGGTTCCACAATTCGTCATTACTTTAAAAAAACAATAGAGGTTCCTAAGTCACATTATTTACGATATTATCATAGTCAAGTTATATCGTAAATAATGTGACTTAGGAACCTCTATTGTTTTTTTAAAGTAATGACGAATTGTGGAACCTGAGAATATAAGGAATTTCCTTGAAGAGGGTCTAATAAATGACCGAAAGCTCGACAGAATGATTGGTTAATTTCCCCAATTATTTAAGTTTTGGCTCCAGAAGATCGAATTCTGAATAATTGATTAGTATTTATTTGATATTCATATAATTTTGAAGAACTCGCTGGAATTGTTATGTTTCAATAGTGATTCGTGAAATTCGATGGCTTCTGTGATTCATAGTCATTAATATGTATGAATAGTAGTTGAACTATGGGGATACGACGCCCCCCACTCTTCCACCCATCACGTGACCTTCCCCCACCCCGCGACCACGCCCCTCCCCCACACCCCTCATCGGTAAGGTAGGGATCCAAGATGGCGGCGGTCGGTAACTATTACCTGCGGTCGGTAACTACGGTCGGTAACTACGGTCGGTACCTATTATCTGGAGTCAGTAAATTCATTATAAACACCCATGCAAATTAATAAACATTTTTTATTGTTTTTAATTTTTTTTTATTTGACTATATAATTAATATATTTGTTTATAATGATTGCATATATATATATATATACTTATAATTCCTTAAATCTACTCTTCTACACCATACTTTTCCCTTATATACCCATTCGTCCATACGACTGTTGTTTTTAAAAATTCATGCTTTCGACGCTCTTCAATCATTCGTTCACTTAAATTTACAGAGTCTTCACGATTGTTCGAACAAAAAAAATCATGTGCACTTTCACTCCAGTCAAACATTCGTTCTTTTAATAACAATATTTCACATATTCTATCACGCTCGCATTAATCCTCACATTCAAACAAACTTAGTTCTAAGGCTTCAATCTCTAGCTGATATTTCATCCTTAATCGACTAAACTCCTCCTGACGTTTCGAAAACTCTTTATTATTTTTGACCACCAAGTTATTCAAATAATCTTTTTCTTTTTCTATCGCATCGCTCGTGTCCATCACTCCATTTAACTCAGCGACGTCGATTCAGATCTCCTCTACCACCGACAAGCGTCTCAGTGCATCGAGCTCCCGTTTCTTTAACAAAAAAAAATGTGAAAAAGTACTTGAGTGTATGTATAAATAAATATTAAAAAATAAGCATTGTTACAGAAATATTGAGCTATGTAGAAATTTCCGAACTTAACGCTAAAAATGCAACCGTCACTGTGTACTAACCTCTTAATCCGACTCAAATCCCTATTTCACTCGCGCGCATCCTCAAAGAACAACAAAAAAAGAAAAATTCATACTAACTACAATTAATTACTTACCGAAATGAAGTGTTGGCCAACGAGCACGTACTCTTCCCCGAGTATCCAATAGGTATTTTGCAACCCATTTAACAGCAAAGATTGTATGAGGCGTACAATTATCAAAACGTACGCCTCATTTGAAAAATCGTAAAATTTTTCAGGTAGGAAAAACTTGTCACTCCCGAAGAAAAATGAGGGATACATTTTATATTATAATACTTTTGGAGTAGAAAGGTAAGAAGTGATTTCTATAAATGGTTTTAGGCGACTGAGATTGAAAAAGAATATGCATTATGCTCGAATCAATTTTATTCCAAAGATACCATATTTGGAGTTGAAATTGAACACCGCCAGCAAATTCATAAACACCATGGGTCCTAATCACCTCACGCGAGAGCCCGAGTACCCTATCTTTTCTAACATACCCAAAACAACGAGCGCAGTATAATCTCAAGTGCGCCTATAAAATTTTCGGGCTGCAATAAGACCATACATTCCTACAATGCGGAGAACTGTCAACATATCTTAAGATCTTGTGAAAACGTGTTACACACAGCGAACATAGAAAAATATCAAAAATCATTTTTTCCAATCAAAGAATCTAACTAAACTCATAATAAAATTTCATCTCAAAAATGATGAACTGTTTGATGTTCACATGATATATGACTACGTGAATGTAATTCAAGTGTAAAATAATTTTACACGACTATTTATGTTGGAAAAACTCTAAAAATTTCAAGATAGTTAGCATTTTCTTTATAGTACCAGGTTTCCCGAATGTAAATGTAATTTGAGAATCGACAAATTTCATGTTATTATTTAGACTACGAAAACACTAAAAATTTGACACCGATACTTATATCGGTGTAGATTCGGTATAAGATTTGCCTGATCGTCGGTATAAGATTTGCCTTAGATCGGTATAAGATTTGCCTGATCGTCGGTATAAGATTTGCCTTAGATCGGTATAAGATTTGCCTGATTTGTTTATAGTATCGGGTTTCCGGATGTGAATGTAATTTGAGAATCGACAAATATCATGTTATTATTTAGACTACGAAAACACTAAAAATATGACACCGCGATAAAATTAGCCTCATTTGTTTATAGTATCGGGTTTTCGGATGTGAATGTAATTTGAGAATTGATAAATATAGAACCAAGTGTTTACATGAAAAAATTGTGACGTAAATGCAATTCAATCTCATTGGTGATTTTTAACAGCGGTATCCTTTGAAGGTGGCAAATTTATGACCTTTGTTTTTGAACCAACTTCCGGCCCAAGATGTAATATGATCCTGATGTTTTTTCGCTGCGCAGTAGTCATTTGATACTTTTGCTTACATTTTCTACACATTTGTAATTTGAGTATCCTGTTTTGTTTCGGACGTCAAAGTCATTTGATTCCATTATGTACAGATTCGACTATCTTTATCGATCAATTCTCAAAATCCATCTATGACTCATGTTGAAGAGTGGGGAATTGGTGATGACGTCACCGACCTCTATATAAGTCAGCTCAATTTTACAATCATTAGTAAGTCACGTTTCACACATCACTCTGACCATCTTAATTTCGATTCGCGCAGCTTCACGCAGCATTCCGTACCATCTTAATTTTGATTCGCGCGGCACTCCGCGTCATTTAAATTCGCGTTAATTCGGGCCGGTAGTGAAAAAAGCTGGATTGATATACTTTTCATCCCACACAACGATGCGTTTATCTCTAGAGGGTTTTTTAAAAGAAATCGGCAACGAGTGTTCCCGTGAGGTGCGCACTTATAATTACATGTGGAAACTGACAGCGCGTAAAATTAGTGAATACGAGTTTCAGCCAATCGTTCATTGTCACGCGTGTATTGGCAGTTCAATTGATTGGCGTATAGCAACAACAATCGGAATCATCGAGGCAATTTTTGTTGTCGAGTTCAAGCATATTTTTCACACTGGCAATGGGAAATTCGAGCTTCTAGAAAGAGAATTTGTGGACGGCGGTAAATTTAGAATCGAATTGGAAATATCCTACCCTCATTGGGACAGGTGCGACTTTGAACAAGGTAAGCGACTCGACGTTTTCGCGCAAAGTTTCGAAAATTTATTATTAACGTGTAATCAAGCAGATTTCTTTATCATCACCCCCGATCGTACATTCAAAGTGCACAGAGCGATTCTCGCAGCACAATCTGAATACTTCAAAACTTTATTAAGCGGCGTATGGAGCGAAACCGAAAACTGTAAAATTTTTATTGATGAGTTCACCAGTGACATTATTTAACGTTTTTTATCATTTTTATATACCGGGAGAGTGGATTTTCGCAAGGATCATCTCGATTTGTTTTTAAACTTCGAGCAGGAAAAACAATAAAGCTAGCGGTCGTCTTGATGTCGGACCAGCGGGCTTATTTAATAATGGCTTCGTCTTTTTGGACTTGAGGCCTTTAGGACTCTTAAGAGCTGTTGGGCCGTCAAAGTCTATTTGGACTACTGCGAATTTTTAGTTAAAACCGCGGTCTTATATACTAAAAGTTCATTAAACATCTAGTCCGTTCGCATCCGGTGATAATGCTTAATAGTTATAATTTTGGCAATACTTAATATTCGCAATTTAGTAGGACTAATATGTGGTGATTAAAGTCATGACTCGAACTTCGGGTTTTTCCAATTAACACTTTAAAAATTAATCGAGCGGTAATTGAGTAGTAATTTGGGATAACTAAATGACATTAATTTGGAATAGCTAAGCGATCGTAATTTGGAATAACTAAATGACATTTCGTAAATGATGAAACGCGATTGGAATGTGTCAAATTAAGAATAGTATTTGAATTTTAGAAAAATGAAAAATGGCATTGAAAAAGAAAAGAAAAAGTAAAAAGATGAGTGGGTGAAACCCGCTCTTCCCAAGTATTTTAACTACTTACAATTTTGAACATGTTATTCAAAATTTTTTGCATTTAATCTTACAAATAATCGTGATTTATTTAACAAATAAAGCAGTCTGTGGTTGACTGAAAATTGTAAAAACTTTTCGTATAGCGTCTGCTCGTTTGAAAAAATGAAACCATACTGTCATTTTTCAAAAGAACTGAAAATTTAAAAAAAGAGCATGCAATAATTTAGCATCATATGACCAATTTTCAAGACATTTGAAAAAACTATTCAAAATTCTACAGAAGTCCGCAACATTATTCGAAAGTAACTGTAACTTTGAGAAATTCAAGAAAATTGTGACATAAAAAGAAAATCTTATCTAGTAAGTATTATTTCTCTGAGTTTCCCTGAAATTGTTCATATAGGGTATAATTGATCAAATAAATAAAAACTTAGATAAATTTTCCAAAATAATAAAGGTTTTTATAAAAGACATCCAATTACATATAATCTTACGTCTTATTCTTAAAAATTAAAAAAAAAAAATACACGAAATTCTACATCAGTCGGCAAAATCATTGAAAAATAATTTAAACTTTGCAATACTTGACAAATAAAATTTTTTTCTCAACAATCAACCAAAGTCTAGAGATATAATGAACATTTAGTTAATCCTGGAAGTATACATTCTTCTGACTCTAATCTAGATTTCATATGTAGGGTGTACCAAAATTCCCGTGCCAAAAAAAATCCAATATTCCTTTTTGAATTTTGAGTCGAAAAGTCCTTTGCCACTTTTTATGAAACTCAAAATCAAAAAAGTTATTTAAGTTTGAAATTTAAACAATAAATGCGCTCCCTCGACAAGTGGAGATAAAAACCATGGACCAAACATTACCCAAATTTTCTTCATACTTTTCTGAGTCGAAAAGTCCTTTGCCACTTTTCACAAAACTCAAAATCAAAAAAGATATTCGAGTTTGAAATCTGCGAAATCTGATTGGTTAAAACTTCTAACTTGAATATCTTTTTTGATTTTGAGTTTTGTGAAAAGTGGCAAAGGACTTTTTGACTCAGAAAAATATGAAGAAAATTTGGGTAAAGTTTGGTCCGTGGTTTTTACCTCCACTTGTCAAGGGAGCGCATTTATTGTTTAAATTTCAAACTTGAATAACTTTTTTGATTTTGAGTTTTGTAAAAAGTGGTAAATGACTTTTCGATTCAAAATTCAAAAAGAAATATTGGATTTCGTTTTGGGACAGGGATTTTGGTACACCCTGTACAATCGACATTATTTGTAAATTTGTTTTTCTTACAAGCTGGCATTTAATAATTTATCCAATAACTTTCAATCCAAAGATAATATTCCAAAATTATTATTTGGCCATATAATTTTCATTTGAAATATTCTAGAAACCTTAAATGAACCTAAATGTTAACCCTTATAAAAATTTTATATTCTCCGATGAACTGTATATATGTACTAGCTTAATTTCTCATACAGATTTAAAAAATTTACCATGAACGAAATAAAATATCTACCAAAAAAACCCTGATCAAACAACAGTTTTACAGATTGTTAAAAGAATTTACTATAATTTACAATCATCAGATTCTTGAGAAAAATCAATGTACCGGAACTCTTCAGCTGTAAATTAACCTTTATGTACACATAAATAACAGAAGAAGCTTATAATTTCTGTGCACCTTGAAGACTGATGTGAAAATTTTGAGGAAACCGAAAAATGCGAAAACATTGATAATTAGTAAGATTGTCAATCATTCTATGAAATTTGGGGAATTAGTAGAATTTTTATGAATTTTGTAAATTAAGTTTTTTTACATATTTGTTCGAGATATGTATGGTCATGTTTTTTCCACTTTTACATCAAAATCTGCAAGACTCAAAAAGTATTTGGAAATCAAGTGAAATCTTTAAGAACTAAACATAGTTTCATCAAAATTGGTAGGTTTTGAATATTTTAAATATGTATTGTTCAAAATGTCGGGAATAGAAATAATTAAAGACACGTTAAAAAATTCAATAGATTGTAAATAGTTGTACAAATTGTAGAGATTTCACAAAATTTGAGGAAATGCCAATATATTTTGTAAATTGTATCCATTATTTTATTTTTTCGAAAAATGAAAGACAATGCTTTTTTTTTAATAAAAATGTTAAATACTCGAAAAGTATTGAAAATTGAAAACAATCTGAAAGAGCTCGAAAAATACTTTATTAAATTTTGAAAGCCTTCGATAGTTTGTGTTATGTTCAAAATTTCAAAATTTCGAAAAATAAAAAAATTTCAAAGATTGTAAATAATTTCATCAAACTACAAGAATGTGTAGAATTCCAGTAATTATTCAAACATTTTTTAGATCGTGGAAAATGTTTTACTTTCCGAAAATTTACAGAAACCGTATAATATGCTTAATTTTTTTCAATGAAAAAATATTCTATCGCACGGATACGGTCGATAATTGTGGAAGTGTCAAAACAATGTAAAATGGAAGACAACGTTGGAAAATATTGTAAATTGTTATAAATGTGATTCAGTTAAACGAAAAATTGTTAATTGATTCATTTTTGTGTGGTGTATTTTTGGGCATTCAAAAAATTATGTGTCTAATTATCGAAAAAAATTGTCCATAGATAACTCGGAAAATTGAAATTACTGGAAATGCATGTGGCATATCGTAACATAATATACAAACATTTGAGATGAATAAATTTCATTTTGACATTCGAAAAGCCGATTTGCGGTATATGGCTAACCTCCAAAAATTTGACTCACACGTAAACTGACGAGATATCTTTTTTTCCATGTCCACAGTAATTGATTACGAACGGGGAACTGTACGATTCTTATTCGAAAAACATTTTTGATATTATCTCATGAAGTTTCAGCAGAAGATATTCGAAACTTGTCAAAAACCTCGAACGACAATGAAAAACCTTTCGAACAGGAATTTTCGTTTCCCCCCTTTTTAGGAGGAATTTCGAAAAACACGGTGTTGGGCACATAATAATTGAAATATAAATATATTTAAATAAAGAACTTTTTTGAATAAACTTCAAGTCTTATAAGCATCTCTATTACATTTCACGTTCGGATGTCGCGTTACATCTCAGTTGGAAGTGAAAACAACAAGTTTTAGCGAGTTAGATAGAAAAATGTATTTAATATGATTAAATCATACAAAGAATTTTGCAATTAACACTTGAAAAATAACACGTTCAATCGAAAAACTATTTTCACCATAATTTTGAAATTTTGTGCGTTTCGATCAACTTATTATTTCCAAAAATTTTCAACTGCTGTATGGAGAAACTTATTTTCCTGGCATAACATTGTTCAACTTTTCATATGATAAAATTCTAATATTCAGCGTTTGGATGTCAAATTTTTGAGTAACGACTCCTGCTCAAAAATTTTTTACTATACCAATCAATAACATCGCTTACCCTTTGCCTGATGACAAGAAATAATCACTTGATATTGCAGCAATGCAATTTATCATGCCTAAATTTGGCTAAAATTGGAATATTCATCATGAATGAAAAACCATTTGCAAGCCCAAAGTAATGCAGTACTTCACTTCTATTGCTTGTAAAAGTATCTAGATATAAGCGTTTATTACGATCGCTATTAGTATTAGGATTAAATAAAAATTTTTGAAATTTTTAAGTTGGAGTTGACGGTTTGAATAGTAAAATTGAAATGAGAAATTGTATATTCCACGTTTGACTAGATCTTTTGAGTTTCAAAAACTTGCTTTTTTCGTTCAGAGTAAACGTGACTTTTTGCATGTATAATAAAATTCTGATACCTAATCAGAAATTTTATACCTTAACGTTGAATAATGACTCCTACTAAAAAATTTTTCATTTTACCGATCAATAACATCGCTTACCCTTTGCCTGATGAGATGAAATAGTCACTTGATATTGCAGCAATGCAATCTATCATGGCTAAATAAAGCTCAAGTTGGAATTTTCATTATAAATGAAAACCATTTGCAAGCCCCAAGTAATGCAGTACTTCACTTTTATTGCTTGTACAAGTATCTATAAGCGTTTATTACCATCGCTATTAGTATTAGGATTAAATAAAAATTATTGAAATTTTTAAGTTGGAGTTGACGGTTCGAATAGTAAAATTGAAATGAGAAATTTTATATTCCACGTTTGACTTGATCTTTTAAGTTCCAAAAACTTGCTTTTTTTCGTTCAGAGTAAACGTGAAACTTTTTGCATGTATAATAAAATTCTGATACCTAATCGTAAAGTTTATACCTAATCGTTGAATAATGACTCCTACTAGAAAATTTTACATTATACCTGTGAATAACAGATCTCATCTTTACCCCGATAAGATAGTATAGTCACTTGATATTGCAGCAATGCAATTTATCATGACTAAATAAAGCTCAAGTTGGAATTTTCATCATGAATGAAAACCATTTGCAAGCCTGAAGTGATTCAGTACTTCGCATTTATTCCGTAGTGCTTGCATTAGTAGCTGTAAGTGTAAATATTTGATGGTTATTTATTGAGAATTTTAGTAAAATATTGAAATTCTTCGAATATGAGTTGACGGTTCTAATCGTTTTCACGGTTCGAAATAATATTAGCGGAATATAAAATTCCTCACTTACATTTTCATGTAAGTCAAAAATTTTATATTCCGCTTATGTGAGGTTTTCTCTTTCGAGTTTCAAGAAGCGTGCTTTCTATAGCAACAGTAAAACTATTCGCGTCACGCGTGATGAAAGTCTGCTGATCTAAAATTGTACATCTAACTGTTGCATTACAACTCCTACTCGAAAAATTTTTATTTCAAAACTATTGATAATGAGTCGCAGTTATTGAAAAAGTTCGGTAGAACTTTCTTGTATTTATTACATACTTTAAATTTCTGAACAAACAGTTTGAGTTTTCGAGCTCTCTTGAAATCTTTGACAGTAATTTTCAATAATTGCCTCACTGAAAATTTGTTCAATGAGAATTATGATTCTTCTCGGTAAAATGGTTACAAGTAGCTATTTGAGTAAGTGCATGTTTCTTTCATCGAACATCAGAACGATTCGATTAAAAAAAAATCTTATCCTTTTTTAAATTGGTTGGATTTTTACTTATTGCTATTTGAGGAAATTAAAAAATCTCGAAAAACCTCTTATGATTGCATGATGCTTTTATGAGTGAACATTAGGATTTCTCATTTGGCAATATTGCACTTCATGTTTTTGAATGAAGATGTTGCTTTCTTATTTGAAATATCTTATTCGAAATAAAGAATTCGAATACTCTACAATCAACTACCGGCTCAAATTGAAATTTTCATAATTTATGAAAATCGTTTGCAAGCCTGAAAAATTTTATTAAGTCCATAACACAAGTCTTGTGATTTTCTTTATGCAATAAAATCACGTGATTCTGCAGACCTACTTATACATTTAGGTGTTCTCGTTCGCAAGACAATCCACTCGTGTGCAAGAAATAAAAGTATTTTGCAAATATGATATAAATGAACCCTGACCCTTTAAATTTTACGGATATCTGCTGGCTTTGTTTTTATTTCAACATCATTTATTTTCCCTGCAATATTAGATGGTATTATAAAAATATCTCATATAAAATTTTTCCTATTATTTCTAATATTGTGTTACGAATACATTCTTATATAATTTTTTTGGATGATTTGTAAACAGTTCTAGATATAAAAGAACATGTATACCTACTCAGAAACATTTTTTTGCCATAATAAATCAGCAAATAAAACTGTATTAGGTATTATAAAAAACTGCAATATTATTATGAGCTAGTCATGATACTGGAAAGTTTTCGCTAACGTGTATAGAATCTTTGGCTACTTCTGAAATTTCCACTGTCGAAAGTTCATTATTAAAAAATGTTCGTAATTGTTTTTGTAGTTTCAAAGCGTCATTATAAAAGTCATTATTATATGACTGGGGTCACTGTCACTTTGGCTAGAGTCAAATGCTTTAGGGAAACGAAATGCTATAACACAAAGAAAACAAAGCCATCAATGCAGGTATCCGGGGCCGCGGGGACTTTCAGGAATATTGGAGAATCTATCATTCTTTACTCGCATAATACATTTCTTGCATGCAAGTTTTGTCTGACTCGTCTGAGAACCGGCTGCTCTTTGGTAAAATAATACAAAGATGATTGCCTTGATGGCAGCACAAGACGAACTATTTTGGAAACTCGGGCCTCGTTCGAACTTTTCATTGCCTTCCGAGTTGTCTTAACAGAACCTACCCAAATCCCGGCGAGCAAAATGTGTCTTTTACGGGCATTGGGCGACAACTCGTTGATTTTCAATAAAATGGGATAGGCTTTGACGGATGAGGATTTCGTAAGTCTCACATGATAAATCCATAACGTGAATGTAAGGTTTATGTTGCTGTCCAAGTCATTTGGATCTTCCAGGTACTAAAAATTCCCTCCTTGCATAACTTCTTGTACTATTCTCCATCATATATATCTTCAATTGCGTCGACGTCGATTTTTTCACGCGTAAAGCGGTATCGAATAGCTTGAGCCATCCCAGGTCTTTCAAGAAGATCTTTCAGTTGTGCTGCTACACTCACTCCAATTGTTGTAGAAAGAGGCTGCTTCTTTTTGTTTGCACCACATTCCCACACTGACAATTTCTTGTTGGATGTCTTCTGTCCCCGATTATATCGTTGCATTCTTCGCAAGTGAACGTATAACGGATGTGCTCTTCCTTCAGCTCACAACGACGCCAAAATGTTTTCATGTCCGTTGGAATTTGCTGGTCGTTGGTTTTTCACCGAAAGTATATGCATTGCCGCATCAGAGATTGGTAAGTTCCTCTGGAGGCAAGGTTCTCGGCGACGGCAACCAAAAAGTCGTCTTTCGCTGAAGTTGCGACTCCACCAGGTTGTCCTTGAATATCATCCTATTCTTGTAATCCGAAAAATCGTGAATCCAACCCTAGAGCACCCTCAACTTCAAGAGGATCATTACAATCGTCGTCATCTACTTCCATCACATTCTCTTCATCCGCAATGTCATCGTTAAATTGATATATTTGTTCTTCAGGCACATCATCTTCTTCCTCATGATGATTGTCATTGTCGAAGTCTTCTTCTTCCGAAAAAAAAAATCTTCAACAGATTCGTCATCTTCACTGGTCGAGTGTTCCTCAATATCCGACGCGTTACAATTCTGAGCCATGTTGTGGAGAAAATAGGACACTATGACAGTTGCATATGCTGTAAAGAAAAATGTCTATATAAGGCTATCATAAGTGACATGGAACGAAGAAATCGACCTAAGATCACCATTCGTTTGGGGTTTCTTTCTCACATCCTTGACTCGGATACGATGTGCTTAAACGAATGTTGCTACATAGTTGCTATCATGGCGGGGCTGTCCGTCATCACGCCTTTTCTAAAGTAACGATGTTTTCATCGCCAAAATTTTTTCAAAAATGAATTTCTCATATTCAAAAACCTCGAGAACCTTTTTTCGTTAATCGACATAAGTGGAAAATAATATATTGTGCGATGACTTTTTTTTTAACCAACAAACTTATAACTGGGAAACAAGATGTCTACGTGCAAAATCTTTGTGGAATATGTTTCAAAGAAATGTAGACTATATGTTTTTATTGAAATAAAGCAGTCATTTTTTAGTGTGAAAGTGTATTATCCAAAGAAAACAAGGAAGTAAGATGTAAAACTTAACAAGTTGAACATTGCAGTTTGCCTTGAAAACTTTTAATTCCCCCAACCTTATTCGACTGACGTAGGGTAGGCATTTATATTGTGCATTCTAAAAACGTGACTTCTATTATCAAGGAACTTATCTAATTTATATATCGAGTATGTCGTGTTTTCATGTTGCGGAATACAAGAAGTAAAATTATAAAAGAAGAAGACAATTTCATTTTTGGTAATATTTATTGCCATTTTAACACACCGTTATTGAGATAATACAGTTTACATATTGCTTATAATGAACTTTGCGACTATATAGGAACTTATATTGTATACGAACGTTTATTGTCCAGTACTGTAAATGACTAGAAATATTTTTGTTCTTCCTTAATTTAGTTAACAAGCAAATCATTATTCATCATCTCTTCCGGTATTTCGACTTCAGTGACTCCAGTATGATTTTCGACCTCACTTTCTTCTTCTTCCCCTTCGTTAATTGCAGTGTTTTCAGAAGTTAAACTTCCTTCTTGTTCATTGTGTCCTGATGCTTCTTTATCTGAGTCTCAACCTTTTTGAATATCCTCTTCATTTTCATTCAATGTTTCATTTTTATTGATACGCCAGCGTATCGCATTCGATTATTTCCGCACAACTCGAGCAATGTAATTTTTGTCGAGCACATTGCCATCAGCAACATCGAGTTTTTTTTCATTGTTATCCATAGTTTGGAAGAGATTTACGTAACCGGTTCGAAAATGAGAGGAAATGAAAACATTTACTTCTTATACATAAATTGAAGAAAATAGATACCTACGTAAAACGCTGCAACAATCATCGTCTGTAAGCTTAATCCAATCTTTCTCTGAAACGTTCTGAGGTATCCGTCTCCCAAATCTCATCTTCATTCCAAAAGTATTCAGCCACACTACTTATTCATTTAGTGATAGACTGAGCGTTTTTAGCTTTATTGTAGATGGAGTATGGAAGAAACGGGCCTGTATTTTTACCGACTGGAACCATCTTGAATCATATAAAACAATGTTAATACTTTGACTCTAATAAGGCTAAAATAGCAGAACAAGGAGGAGTATAATTTTAGTACATTTTTACTCAACGATTTTTTCTCAACCCATGGCTGTTCCAAACTGATACTACATATAATTGAATCAGCCGGATTTCCGGGAATATCAGAACGTTCTAAAATCTTCAATAATTTTTCTAAATTCTTTTGAATTATAGCGTCTTTTTTTCGTTTTCTTTTCGCAGAACATCGATCAATTTGTCTTTTTCGACAAGAATGGTTTTAGCTGCTAAATTTCGGTGACACACTGACAACCTTTCGGTGCCAGATCTTGTTGTTGCGAAAGATCCTCATTGAAGTTATTTAACTGTAAATAATTGTAAATGAAATTTACAATGTAATGAATTCGATGAACCATTATCCTTATGACACATTGTTGACATCATATATGTAATACTACTATATGGCCAGCTTGAGAGAGAAGCGCATCGGGAAGAGAAGAGCGTAGACGATTCGTTTCTCTCTCACACAGGAGTTGACTGGAGTTAATACGTGAACGCATATCGTAGTATGCGTGCAACAATACCAAAAACTGAGCATATGTATGAGGGTAGCGCATGCGGAGTACCACGCGAGTCATCTTATTCCTTTCTCTTACTATCACGATGCTCCTTTGCAACAGGGGAAGATGGGACGCTGGCCATATAGAAGTATTACATACATGGTTGACATAAAATTTATGTATGTATCTGTCAAGTACCTACCTGTGTTTGAACATGCTTTTTATTTATTGAGGTTGAAGTAATGAAGTATCTTTCATGATTCTTTGCAAGGGAGATGCATCGTGCTTTTTTCTTTTTTGCTTGCCGCTGCATCTGTCTTCTGCAGAATGTGCAAATTTGTAAAGAGAAATATAAATGAAACATTGAAACAAATATTTGAGTTCTGAAATAAATACTCTCAGGAAAGCAATAGATATAAGAGAAAAGGGGCTCGTTCCTACGAGCTTCGCAGGAACGAGCTCTAAACTGAAAGAGCGCGTGGAAATGAAAAAAACGAGAACCCCTTACTCCCACCCTCGGCCTGCGGCGATGGGGCGGGAACTCCTTCTCCCGCGCGTCCCGCAACCACAAGCTATGGGTTTTCTTATTGTCCGACGCGTTTGACTGTCTGGCTTCGACTGATTGAACTGACTCGCGCATGTCGCTTTGCGCAGTTGATTCGAAAGTGGGAGCCCCTCGCGTATTCGTTCGTTTCATTTTCTCGGTCCCGAGCAGCTCGTTCCTGCGAGGAACAAGTGTGCTATGCTACGATTTTCCTTAAAATATATTAAATGTTATGATAAAGCATATCAAAAAAATATCCAGCAATCACTGCTAATTATAATAAAAATTTCATACACTGAAGAATACAGGGAGAATATTTCTTTTATTATCGAATAGAACTTTCATAATAAGTGGCTGTGCATCATTGGACATTTAAAATGTAAAATTACTTTTCATGTAGTGAAGAGTAGAAGAAAAAATCGAATCACGAATGTCTACAATACGATTATTTTAAATAAATAATACAAGAAAGTACAGTGGAAATCAAAATATTTCATCCTGATTCATAATTAAAATATTTATAGTTAAAAGAATTAGATATTTTCTGATTATGTCGCCTACTAGCACAGTGGGAAGAAGAATGCAATAAAGCGTCCGTGACTACTCAATGTAGGGAATGTCATTTGAAGATGATGTTCAACTAGTAAAATAAAAATAGTATATTTCGTATCAAGGGGCCTAGCAGCGTCTTCTCATGCGCGACGGCAACATTCTCGGAACGAGGTAATTCCACGAGTTTCAAGAATTTTTTCGTCACGCGTGAAAAGGCTCTGGCCCCGTGATACGAACTGTACTTTTCTTGGTCGGCGTTTGAAATGAGTGTGTTGGGCGCGCAGCGGAGTAAAAAAGGGATTCTTACGCTCAATCCGTGAGCAGCCTAACACACTCTTTTCAAACGCTGATCATGAAAAATATTTAAATATCTTTGTTGTTGCTGCTGTCTTTCTTTCAAGCGTTAACAAGTTCGTTGTTGTTTGCCGATCTGTTGGAGGTGTGTAGGCAATTTTCGGTATGATTTTTCTCTTGCTAACGCCGCTGCCTAATAATCACGGAAATAATGAATGATAATAAAAACTAAGAAATTTTTTGATGGGAACTGGCTTAAGCCTCTGAAAATGCAATAAGAAATCTAAACGAGGTTATCAATGGTTGTTTTTGACTGCGGCAAAGCTTAATCTCTTTAAGATGGATGTTATATCGCTGCTCTGAGTCATAACACAGCCCGAAAAAAAAGTACAGTGGACCTGCATTTACTAGAATTGGGAAAAAGAAAATTTCTCGACTTTTAACGGAAGGTCTCGCAGGTAAACGAGAGTTAAACTCGGCGATGCTCGGCGGCCGGCCGAGGTTGGGGGATTTTTTCGGCGTAGAACAGCGTAGAATTACATTATAAAGTCGGCACAGGCAACAATGGGCAACAAATCTGCAGTGACAAATTTTCCAGAAATATATTTTTCACTGTCAAGTCCATGGCCGCGTCTTTCAAAACTTTTACTTCCTCCATAGAATTTGACTGCCCCGACCCGACCTCACGCTCATCACGATAATCTTCTGCGAGTTGGAGAATTCGTATGTTATAGAAAAAAATCCACCCAAACTTTCTATTATATATAGAGTCCACTGTACCTGGATCTGAGATCGCGAAATATGTTTTCCTATGTATTTTGACGCGCTGAATCTGAATCTTCCTTGCTATTAGAATTGACCAAATAGGTCTAGGTTCAGCCATAATTTCAATTTTTTGCAAATTAAAGTGTTTTTTTTTGAGGTTACGGCGGAATATAGACCCGTTAGGCAATTATGATAACGGATTCTGATTCAGCACATCAAATTACATGAAAAACCATATGATTTTTCATGTAATTTGTTGGAAATGAAACCATATGTTCCATTCCCAGATCAAGAATTGATTCATTTTGTAAATAGCTATGCACCACCTACACCGAAAAAAGTATCTTGATCTGGTAACATGACACATGTATTCATATGTATTTAGACGTGCTGAATCTGAATTCGCTATCAGAATGAGTTAAATGGGTTCAGAAAAAGTCCTAACAATAATTTTTCTACGAATTTGAGTGATTTTTGTTCTTTTTTGAGGTTATGGCCAAACCTTGACCCGCATATACTGTCTTACCCCTTGCATCCGACTCATTGTGACGCAATAATAGCCTGTCATGTGGCTGTTTGTCGTACTTCCCCATCTAGATAAAGGAAAAAAAAAATTATAAGATTACACTGAGAAACTCTTACAGCTGCTGCAAGCATAAATCATAAATTGTCTATGAATCAGTGTGGCCGGAAAAGAAACGACGAGTCCAAGCCAGCATGTTATACTATGACTATATATATTACATATAAATATAGTATACGTGCTTTGCGTAGACTCGTTGTTTCTTTAATGGCCACCCTGCTACGAATGATTGCACGCATTCGTACTGTACCTGTAACGCCATCTACTGTTGTCGTTACGATACTTGTCCCTATGACAGGCATTTTTAACTTGCTGCAGCATTTGCTTATGCCTGTGACAAGCAATCTTGTCTTGCTTAAGCAATCTTGTCAAAATCCTGCCATAACCTGTAAATTACTTTTGCTTTAGCAATATTATTGTTGTCGCAGCCCAACAGGTTTCTCGGTGTAACGTCAAGTCATTATTTGTAACACTCATTGAGATTTATCTTGATTCACTTACATTACAGCCATTTTAATGAGGGTAAAAACTGAAATACATTTCTAACATATAATCTCTAAAAAAAATTATTGCACTGTGAAACAAAAAAATCCTCATATCAAAAATAAATGCAACATATTAGTATAGGTCGCGAAAACATGTGTGCAATAGGATTTGAAAATTTATAGTAGAATTATCAAGTTGGCTTAATTTTGGATGATAATAACTTTATTCAGGTGTAATATACAAAGTTAAAATTTACATTTCTACCTCCTGCAAGATTAACAAAATAAATCTGTCGCAGGCCTGACCTAAAACTACCTTTAAACTACCTTAAAACTAGAGAGAGAATAATACTCTTTGACTTGATGTAATACAAAGTAGAGTAAATTCTAGAGCCTTCAAGTTGCTCCATATAAACAAAAGTGTCTTATCTAAGCTTCCATTATATAAATAGTAAATGCATTAATATATGTACTTCCTTATTAAATATACTTAAATCTGTCTAACGAAAATCATCCCATATCATATAAGTATTTTGTCCAAATCAGATTCCGATAAAATCTCAATCCATTTCATAATTTTCCCCCGTAAGCTACGTACTGACAATGCAGTATCATTTTTTATCTCATTGGGCAAAGCATTAAAGATCTTGAATTTAACGTAACAGAAAGACCTACGGTAAGATTCTTTTTTAATGTAACATGGTGTAAGTACGAGGGGGGACCCAAAAGTAACGGGAATTGTGTTACAACTTTTTTATTGACAAATTTTTTCACACACAATTTTTATCACCTTCAAAGTAACCCCCATTGACTGTAATACACTTGTTCAATCTTTTTTTCCAGTGTTCAAAACAGTTCTGAAATTCATTTTTTTCAATGTTTTTTAAACCTTCCAGCGATTTTTGTTTCACCTCTTCTACAGTCCCAAAACGTTTTCCTTTCATGTCCCTTTTGAGTCTAGAGAACAAAAAAAAGTCACAGGGGGCAAGGTCCGGTGAATAGGGAGGGTGAACAATCGGTGTCATGCCGTTTTTGGTCAAAAATTTCTTCACGGACAGCGCTGTGTGGGCAGGTGCATTGTCGTGGTGGAAGAACCAATCTCCTGTGCGCCAAAGATCCGCTCTTTTCTTCCGGATGTTCTCCCTCAACCTTTTCAAAACCTCCAAGTAGAAGTGTTGGTTGACCGTTTGGCCTGGAGGAACAAATTCTGCGTGCACAATACCTCTGCAATCGAAGAAACAAATGAGCAATGTCTTGATGTTGGACTTCACTTGGCGTGCCTTTTTTGGACGAGGCGAGAGAGGTGTCTTCCATTGGCTTGATTGCTGCTTTGTTTCGGGGTCGTAGCCATAGCACCATGATTCATCGCCAGTTATAACCTTAAGAAAAAAATCTTGGTCTTCATCCAACTGATTTTGCAGCTCAAGACAGGCTTGAAGTCGACGCTCCTTTTGATCGTCGAAGAGAAGGCGAGGAACAAATTTGGCTGCAATCCTCCTCATGCTCAAATCTTCAGTTAAAATCCTCTGAATTGAACTCCATGACAATCCAGACATCTCACAAAGTTGATCGATGGTTCGGCGACGGTCTTCATGAACAAGAGTGTTGATTTTTTCAATGTTTTCGTCCGTTTTTGAAGTCGAGGGGCGCCCAGAACGAGGTTGGTCTTCTATTGACATCTCTCCATTCTTGAAACGCGAAAACCAGTCGTACACACGCGTTTTACTCAAAGCATTATCCCCATAAGCTGTTTTCAGCATCACAAGGGTTTCCGCGGGTGTTTTTCCTAACAAAAAACAAAATTTTACAGCCGCGCGTTGCTCTCCGCACTCAGCCATTTCATGTTTTCGCCGAAACGGAAACAGTCGTTTCACTAGAAAAATTCTTACGGACGAACGAATGCACTCACAGCAAATGAACTTTGCACATTGACTTGGGAGAGTAGCAGCTTGGAAGAGAACCAGTGGAGAACCCGATCCCCCCCTCCGCGGTCCCCCCACCACCTAATTCCCGTTACTTTTGGGTCCCCCCTCGTATTTTCCTTCTTGTATTTGATGAATTTTTTAAATATTGAGATTGCAAGTTCCGAAAAAAATAAACCAAAACATCTAATAAGTAGCGTTTTTTAATAGTTAACAATCCTTTTTCTTTGAAGAGCTTATTCGATGAAAATGTACAGGGTGCGCCATTTCTTATGTCGGTATTGTAACATTGAATAACTTAAACATTTGACAACCGATTTACTTGACTTCACTTGTTTTGGAAACGTCAATTCAGTACAATTTCAACCATGTATCGCTTCACACCAAAAGAACGCGCTGAAATAGTTACTTTGTACATTGAAAATAGTCGTTCAGTTGTGTTAACTCAACGAGCATATCGTCGAAAATATCTTGGCAAACAGGCACCATCTGACAACACTATTCGTCGTTTGGTGTCGAATTTTTGTGACCACGGGACAGTGAAAGATCGCGAACAACCCGTTCATCAACGACCAAGACGTTCAAATGAACTGATTGAAGCTGTCAGAGAGAGCGTTGCCCAAAACCCAAAAGTTTCATATCGTCACCGCGCTCAGCATCTCGGCATCAGTGGAACCACTCTACGGCGCATTTTGAAAGATGATTTGCATTTGTTTCCGTACAAAATGCAATTAACACAAAGAATATTGCCTACAGATCATCCACGTCGCTTGGAATATGGACAAACAATCGCTCGAATAGTTGATACTGAACCTGATTTTTGGAAGCGAATTTTAATGACCGACGAGGCACATTTCAAACTTTCTGGAGGCGTTAATAAGCAAAATTGCCGCATTTGGGGAACGCAGAATCCACACGAGATCCATGAAACGCCATTGCATGACCAAAAAGTTACTGTTTGGGCCGGCGTTTGCGCCAAAACCATCATTGGTCCTTATTTTTTCAAAGAGAACCAAACGATCGATGGAAACCGATATCGGTGGATGTTGGCTCACTATGTCTGCCCACAAATGCGTGAAAAAGGTCTTGAAGATTACTGGTTTCAACAAGATGGTGCGACCTGCCACACTGCGAATCAAACAATCCAGTTTCTGCAACGAAAATTCCCTGGACGTCTGATGTCAAAAAGAGGCGACATTGAATGGCCACCCAGATCTCCAGATTTGACCCCTCCAGACTTCTTTTTGTGGGGTTATTTGAAAAGTAAAGTGTACGCCAGCAAGCCGCAGACCATTGAAGAGCTTAAGGAAAATATTCGTGCCGAAATCATTGCTATACCACCCGAGATGCTCGAAAAGGTAATGGAAAACGCCGCAAAAAGGGCATATTTTGCTGTGAACAATAAGGGCGGCCACTTGATTGATGTTGTGTTCAAAAACTAGTCTAAATAAATTGTAAAGGACCAAACTAAATAAAAATACCTCATTTACAGAAATCGGTTGTTTTTTTTTCAAGTTATTCAATGTTTACATGCCGACATAAGAAATGGCGCACCCTGTAGATTTCTCATTGCCCATAACTTTGATCACCTGCTTTTGCAAGCTAATTAGAGTCCTTATAACATTGTTATTTGCGTTACCCCAAAATATTAGTCCATAAGACATCACCGATCAGAATAGCGCATAATATAGCTTACACATCTGCTTCACAGTCAAAATCTTCCTTGTTTTATAAAATAAATATAAAGTGTATCTCAATTTACTGACCACTGCCGATACATGTATGTCTTACTTCATATTTTCATCTAATAATATTCCAAGGTATTTTGCGTGTTTACCCTTTTTATACATGGGCAATTACACTTCTCATTATGGGTACAGTAAGACTTATGAATCTTGATATCTTAAAGATTGGGAACACTGTCTTTGTACGAGCCAAAAGTAATGAAAACTGTTTTATCTACATTTAACTTTTAGGTTTCTACTCAGCCACATGAAAATTGTACTCATACTTGCTTCCGCTAATAATTTCACGCTTTTCCAAGTATCTGCAATAATTATTATAGCAGTGTCATCTGCGTAAGTAACAATTTTCCCATATGGAAGTTGATCAAAAATATCATTTATGTATAAAATAAATAAAACCGGGCCTAAAATCGTTCCTCGAGAAACTCCGAAATGAACAAACAGTGAATCACTTCGTATTCCATTAATTTTAACAAGCTGTTCTCTGTCGGTGAGGTAGTCTTTAAGTAAACTATAAGCTTTTCCTCTAAAACCTAAGTATTCTAGCTTGTCCAATAAACATTGATGATTTACTGTGTCGAACGCCTTAGCCAAATCTAGAAAAATACCTATACATGGTACTGAGTTATTGATCGTCTCGTATATCTTATCAATTACCGTAATTTAGGCATCAGATGTCGATTTATTTAGAGTAAACCCAAATTGCATATCATGTATTATACTTTCTTTGTTCAAAAAACTAAAAACAACTAAAAACTAAAAACAAATATTTTTGTGAAATTCGATATTGAAGAGATAGGTCTATAGTTGGTCGTAAGTTTTTTATCACCAGTTTTAAAAATTGGGATAATTTCTGCTTTTTTCCATACTTTTGGCTAAAAACCTTGATCTATACATTTATTAATGATATTCATAAGTGGCGAGCTTATATAATTCTGTATATTCTTTATCAATGAAACTGCTATATCATCTACTCCGCCAACTTTATTATTTTTCATATCTGATATAATGCTAAGAATTTCAAGTTCATTTACAAGTTCAAGAAATATAGAATTATTCACTGTTCTACAAGGCATACCACTATTATTGACATTGTAAGTAAAATCAACTAAAGAGCTCCCTATAGAATTGAAAAATTTATTAAATTCTCTTATTAACTCGTTTAGATGCCAGTTTTATATACTATACTAGTAAAATATTCATAAAATTTTCAGCACTTACATTAATATCCTCATTATCATATACTGTTTACTATGTTTCTGCAGTCAAGTATTTGTTTAATAAATTAAAATCAATTTTAATTACATTTTGGTTATCTGTGTCTTTGTTCTTACTTGAAACATTTACATCCACATTTAATAGTATAGAAAAATGATCTGTAAAAGTAGTATGAGTCAAAATTTCTGAAATCGACCCCCAAAACCGAAATGTCGTTTGTTTTATTATTCTGGCTCTAATCGATACATGTTTCGATAAATAATAATTTCGTGAATTTTTTTTTTAAGAATATCATTTTTGCAAAAGTTATTTGCAGTTGAATATTTATACAGGATGTAATACAAATTAGCATAACTTACGAACGGCTCAATGGATTTTCATGTGACTCATGTCAAAATGTAAATTTATCTTCACACTTAAACCTGATGCAGTAAGATTTTGCAAAAAAAACTTATTATTGTTGAAAAAAGTTATTGTTTATAAACAATTCCATAATTTTTCAACTTCTGGACCTTCAATCTCAATCGGACAAAGTGATTTATATTCTACCGTGTTTTGAGTTTCGATTTCAATTCAAAAAAGTTAGTGCACTTAACCACTTTTGGATTTACAGAAAATTATAGCAAGCGTCACCCGGGCGCGAGCACTACTCGAGCGGCAAAGAATGCGGCAAGTTGTCTTTTATCTTGCGCATTCTTTCGTTGCATAGGAAACCTTGTGTACTAGAAACTTAATAGTAGTTCAATAATTCGAGATTATGATATCTCGAGATTAGGATGGTTCCACGAATATTTAAAAAAAAAATGATTATAATAATAATGCGTCTTCAGCTAGGAGTCTCAAGTAATCATTCAACTATTTTTGGACGGTTACCTGAGATAAGATTAACCCATGCATTTGATAATAAAAAATTTTCCAGGTAAAATCATATCTCTGGAAATTTGTGGAAATGAGGTTTATCTAGAAATTTTTTAGATAATTTCTATGTATTTCTACGCGAACATCTTTGGGCAGTGTTCAGTTTCAAAAATGCCTTCTCCAAATGCATGTTGCAATCCAAAGAAGAAAAAAAAACATGGCAGTGTTTATAAAAAATTGCAGTTGGTTATTGAAAATTAGAACCCGGCATTTAAAGTGTTTATTGGTCAATATGTGTGTGCTTCGTGTAAAAGAGAAATGTATAGAGATATTCAAAAAAATCCAGAAAAAACGTTTGAAGATGAAAAACCCAGTGCATCAGAAGATTTGAATTCTTCAACAGACAACTGTGAAGTTGACGACTTTTCGTGCCACGATAAAGAGTTTACTGTTGCCAAAGTTGACTGAGCTGTAAAGCGAGTGAAAATGGTTGAATTACTGAAAAATGTGTCGGAACCGAGTACGAAATTGCGTCGATCGGATTTTTCGGAAAGTGAGAAGAAACTGTTGTTGGAAGCAGTAGACCTTGCTAAGCGTAAAGGTGATAGTGCGAAACTAATTACCCATGGTTAGACGATGTAAAGAAGGCTCTTTCAAAAATAACAAACCGTGCGGAAAAACAAGTTATTCTGACAACTTTGCCGGATGACTGTGGAGTAAAGAAGATACAGAAAAATTTGGGAGTTTCGCGACATTTAGCGTCAACAGCTATCAAGTTACGTCGAAATAAGGGCTTCTGTTCCAGCAGTGATCCTAAGCCAGGTCGACCAATGGATACAGATATCATTAATGAAGTCCAAGAATTTTACCTATCCGATGACATCAGCCGAGTCATGCCAGGAGCGAAAGATTATAAATCTGTTGTAATCGACGGAAATAGGCAGCAAATGACGGTAATTTTAATTTATTAGTCACTAAACTTTCCAATTTCAAAAAACATTAAACACCTAACATTGCATTTTTATCTTTTTTAATTTCTGTTTCCGAAAATTCTCAAAATGAATACTTGTGTTTTTATTGACACTTTCAAAAATTATTGCGATTCGTAGAAATTAAGAGACAACGCAAAAATTTGTTCTTGATATGTTTTTCAAACATCGTTCTGAAATCGAAACTCAAAACACGGTAGAATATAAATCACTTTGTCCGATTGAGATCGAAGCTCCAGAAGTTGAAAAATTATTAATAATTGTTTATAAACAATAACTTTTTTTAACAATAATAATTTTTTTTGCAAAATCTTACTGCGTCAGGTTTAATTGTGAAGATAAATCTACATTTTGACGTGAGTCACATGAAAATCCATTGAGCCGTTCGTAAGTAATGCTAATTTGTATTATATCCTGTATAAATATTCAACTGCAAATAATTTTTGTAAAAATGATATTCTTAAAAAAAAATTCATGAAGTTATTATTTATCGAAACATGTATCGATTAGAGCCAGAATAATAAAAAAAACGACATTTCGGTTTTGGGGGTCGATTTCAGAAATTTTGACTGATGCAAAATAATTGGAGTTAATTTTTCCATTTCCAAGCTTGTTTTACCAAAAATATGATCTATACAGGGTTGTGACAAAGCTGTTTCCTTAGTAATACCATTAATGAACGATCGGTACCCTCTTTGCAAGTAATTATTTAAGTACTGATTTGTTATTACTGTATTTTTAAAAATATCAATGTTAGCATCTCCTATTATAAAGTGATTAGTGGCTTGTTCCATATTATCTAAAAATTTTTCCAGATCTAAGATGTATCGAGAAGTATTGGTAGTGTGTGGTTTATATACAGCAGTTATGAAAAGCTTCATATTTTTATCTAGCACGATTTCAGCATTAATCGCGTGAACCAATCCAATATTTATTCTAGTGATTGTGAAATTCATCTTTTTTGATATAAAAACGGTAGTACCGTCATTTTTATTGTATTCCCCTTGATTGAAGAGAGACCTATAATCATCAATTCCAAATTCATTTTCCAACTTAATTTTAAAAGTTTCAGTACAAATTATAATATCAAGCTTATTATGCATATTATTCAAAGTGACGTTAAGCTCTTCAAAATGTTTCCTTAAACTACGGATTTTTATATGATACATTAATAAAGTATTATTCTGTACAATTATCTTTCTCAAAGATTCTAATTTTTCGAAAATAACCGTAGGGATTTTTGTTCCTATATCTTCATCTTCTAAAAAATTTGATGTGTCCATCATGTACTTAATTCACCTAAATATTTATTATAATCATACTCACTCATCTGTAATGCTTTGCCACAACAACAAAGACATTTCTTTAGCACATTTTTTGACTTCCTTGTTCTCACAATTCTCACTACTGTGATTCCCCGCACAAAATTTACATCTTACTTCATTTCTGCATTTTTCACCACTGTGATTATATCCGCAGCATTTCCAACATCTTCGTAAGTTCAGATCTTCTGTCACTCTGCATCTTTGCCAGCCAATGTAAACAATTCTCTCGACATCAGCTGATTGAAGTATTCCGGACTTGTCTCTACAAATGCCGTAAGTATTGGTTCTTCCTTGTTGCTGTATGTGTACTACATTGATGCTTCCATTCTTCATATTTTCAGGGTTTTAAAAATTTAGGTCCATGATTGTTTTTTCGAGCTCATCCTTTGTATACTTGTCTTCAATTTGCCTTATTTGAATTCTCGGATTTTGTAGACTTTCAGTCGCAATTTCATACTTGTCCTTCAAATTTTTCTTCAAACGTTCTTGCAATTGTTCTGTGTGTAGTGTATCTGAGTAGTGTGTAGTATATCTGAGCGTTTAAGCTTTATCGCTCCATTCTTCGCTCCTCGTGTTTGTTCTATTTCCAGCCTTTGTTTGTTTACGTCTAAATTTTGTGAGATGTCTTTTTTTGTAATCTTGGATTCTTGATTTCCCTTCGGCTTGATAAATATCCAAGGTACATTTGGTATTATAGATTTTTCCCTGTATTAAGCTTCTCTGATATCTGTGCTAGCTATTTCTGCGTATGAAAATTGCTTGATTTTACTTTCTTGTAAAGTTTTATTCTCCTCCAGGAGCACTATTTTATCGTTCAGAAGCTTATTGCTGATATTTTTCTCAGATATTAGATCTTCCAAAAGCTTATTTTCTTTAGCGCACTTTCAAGTAATTCTTTGAACTTTCTCGCCTCTGATTCGAAATACTCTGCTTTTCGGGACGCCTCCTGCAGTTTTTGACTCATGTCTTCTGTTGGAACTTGGTCACTTTTTGCTATTTTCGATAACTTGCAACGGCATTTAATTCTCGAGTCGTCTATGCGAATAACATTAGTGCATGATTTATCCAAGCATGCTCTATGATACGCTGCTTCGCAGTTCACACAAACAAGAGTTTTAAGCGTCGTTGTTTTGCAGCAGTTATACATTTTTACCTCCTTATCAGAATCCCCCCACGTTGGCGGTGGCATTTGGAGGTTAGAAACACTTACAGGTTCTGATTTCCCACAAAGAACTAGATATTCGTGAGCATCCTTATTGGGAACGGATGCTCATTTTTCGCTTGAGCCAACTGAAATACAAATAGTGCTCGTGGGCACAAAAAATGCAGAAAATCAATGACTTTTTCAGCAGCTGTTAAAAATGCGTCTGTTTACTTACGCATCAGCTGACTGTGTCGAAGCTTAATTTGTTATTTATATTTGTTTAAGATATGTATGACCATGTTTTACTTTCGAAAAGAATTTATAGTATAGCTAGGAGCAAAAACACTCGTTATAAATCGGCTGTTATTGCTCCGAGGTACACACGATACTTTTTGCCTCGAAAAAAGTAGAAACGAGCGTATCCGAGAGAATGACACTCGGCAGGGGAAAGGGGGGGGGGGTCCTTTCTGGCCCGCTGGGTTTCCAAGGAGCCAAAAGAGCCCGCCTTTCACCTCGCCGATTGTCATTTGTCGACAGCCTGTGTGTTAGCCTGGAATACTTCATTTGTCACTGTCGAAATGTGTTTGGAAACACTCCTGTCTATTGTTTGAGAGGCAAAAAAGAATTTGATTTTAAAATTAAGGGTAATCTCTGTAAGTTGAACGAATTCTGATTGAATTTTGGAAGTATTGAATATTATATTTCGAAATTTTATAACTTTTTAAAACCAAAACTACTTCGAAAATTCAAAAGATTGTTAATATTTCTACTATATTCGGATAGTTTGTAAAAAACCAGAGAATGATTATACATTTTGTTGATTGTATTCATTACTATATTTCTTCGAATAATGCAAGATGTTGTCTGTTTTTAAAGTAAAATCTGAAATTTTCGAAAAGTGCTGATAGTTTTAAAAAAATCTGACAGAATTCGAAGAAATAACTATAAAATCTGGAGGTTGTAATAGTTTGTACTGGGTTCAAAATTTCGATATTTCGAGAAATTAAATAAAGTTTAAAAATGTTGAACAATGTCGATAGTTACACATAATTCGAAGGATCTCTAAGATTCCAGATTTTTAAGTTGTTTTCGTTATTTTATTACTTTGAAATGTGTATGGAATAGAAACAAAAGGGTGTCTCGGGGCGCGAAACTACTTCGAAATGTAGAGCTTAATCGGCTGTATCTATGTTTTACCATTGCTTTAGCTGTTTCATGGTACATATAAAATTACGTATGGTCGTAGTTCTAGCGCTAGTTAAATACACGAAGCACAAACCGCAAAATCATTACAAACTTGTTCATGCTAATATTAACTCAATTATAAACACTTACATTCGAATTTGATGCACTACCAAAAAGTAGAAATTGACAAATGAGGCCCGATTTTGTAATCACGAGAAGGTAGCCATATTTTTCAGGACACCAAAATAAATTAGGTCTTATAAATGAATGTCAAAATTTCATTCATATTTTAAATATATTCTGCGATGTGACTTTTCGATTTGATTTATTTTTATTTACTTACAAAATAAATCTTATATTGTTAAACGTCACACTCATAATTTTTTAATTTCAATGTTTGAAATTTAATGTTAAATCAAATGAATTCAAATCGATTTTTATTTAAAAAATTGAAGTTTTTATACCATTCATAATGAAATTTTAGTGTTCTTAATTGGTTTTGTGTGGAAATTTTTGAGATTTGTAAATTTTTAAATAGATTTATCTAGAAAATACATTGAAAAAGTTATTATTACCTAAATCCGAAAATTAGTAAATAGAATAGTAAATGTATACCTGCAAACTTCCATTTGACTTCTGAACAACGGCATGTGCTTTTTTATCTTTCCCCGGAAAAGAAGTAATAAAATTTACTGAGTATACACACAAGACCCAAGTAAGGTTGTCTTATCAGCCGATATTAATGAAACTTGTTGCACTCATGCCATGTCGTTCGACGATATTTTCAACTACATATATTGTTGTTTGAAATGATCCGATATATTTCCGACGTTTGGAACAAACAACGGTAGTCACGATTTCCCCAGCTTTCCCAGCTAAGAAATTTTAGCGAATTTCTTAGTTGGGAAAGCTGGGGAAATCTTGACTACCGTTGTTGGTTCCAAACGTCGGAAATATATTGATTGCTTAGCTTTGCACGATCGGTACGTTCGTTGTTATGTTTTTTCGGTCTTAAAAAAAATGATTGTCACGGCCTCGCATACACTACAAAATTAATAGTAAGTCGAGAAAAAAAGGTGAATAATTCAGAAAATACTTTAAGATTATATTTTTCATTTAGAAAAAATTTGATTTTGTTATACAGGAAACTAAAGTAATTATTTGTTAATAAAATATGAAAAAGCATCATTTCATGTGTTTATATTTTCTGAAAACTTTTGAAAATTATCTTATATTTGATATATTTAATTATATATATATATGCCCTGAAATATCAGAAGATAAGAACCTCTATCGTAAAATGTAGTTAACAAAACTTATGCTTTGGATGGCAGATATATATGTATATATAGTGACAATTTTGGAACAAACTAATCACATGGCTCTGAATCGATGAAGGATAATAAGATTTTGTATACTGAGACTAATTTCCTTAAGAAAAATAATATAGGTACATTCGAAAATGTAATGGACAAAATTTTCTTTGAAAGGTTAAACTGAACGCAGAATTGATTTGTATATAAAAAAATTTATAATATTTTTTATTGATTTCGTATTCAACAGTCCTAAAGAAATTTTGAATTTAAAGTGTATTATGTACCATTAAACATTAATTGTTGAATCACGCATTTTTTATACAATTTTGTAAAAAATTATCTTTAGATAACAAGACATTTTTTCAATAATATAATGCCAATTTTCAAATTATCAAAATTCACAAAAAATTATAATGCAATATAAAAATTCAAAAAGTAGAAAAATGAAAATTTTGTTTTTCGGGGAAAAAACAAAAATAATGATCGATTCATTATTATTATTATTTTTTTAAACGTACTTCCTTTTTCCCAAAACATCCAAAACTTACTCTCGTCCAATAGACGTCCCGCTAGGCACCACTAGGGAATAACTTTGAAAAGGTTTAAAAATTCGTTCGGATTTGTTGACTGCATACTTGGTTGACTGTTTTTCTTCGTATAGTCACTGATTAGCTGATCACTATTTACTTCGATGTGATGGTCATGTTACGATTGAAGTGAATGTACAGTGCGTCGTGTTGGTGCTCCACGAGAGATAAGGGGCTATTCACAATGCTCGCGTTTCTGTCAAATACGCCAATTCAAAATATCGTCCCGAAAAAAAGAAAAAATGATGTTTTTACGTAAGTATTGCTAAATAAATGATAAAATGTGCATATAAATTCATTCCAGAACATAACTTCCATGCATATATAAGCGTTTTATGCATAAAATCAATTAAAGATCAATTTTCGATCTCGCCGCCCTGCTAGGGTTGTAGTAAATAGTAGGCAATAAATATAAAATGATGCTAAATAATTTTTCTATCATAAATATTAGACCTATAGCATTTTCTAATAGAATGAAAAAATAACATTTCGTATCACTAGTAAGCCAAGGAAAGAATTAGAAATTTGACCCTCGTGCTGCCATTCCAGTTTTTAACAAGAATTCGACCCGAAAACTTTTTCCCGTACTTCAAATTAATATATTCATTTTTACTTGATGAGACATTGAAAAAATGCATAAGCAAAATATAGTGAATAAGCAATGGTCATAGAAAAGTTTCGAATGAAGTATATTAGAAAAATGCAGATTTTCGGAAATTCACTTTACCGGGCATGGGAAAATTTTTCAGCTTTCTCACCATATAGTTAAAAAAATTAACAAAAAATTTGTTGTGCTTGAGTAAAATATTTTTAGTACAGCGAGAAAGTAAAAATAATATTATTCCATAGTAAAATTACTATTTTTATGTTTCACATACCCGACATAAAATGAATTCATGAAAAGTGTAGTAAAAGTTCTATGGTCGAGGAAAAATTCTATTGCGATATAGTAAATTTTGAGGTTTAGGAAACTTACTAAACAACGTTATGGGAAATTTACAAACTTTTTTTACAGTGTAAATAATCCCATCCCTAGCATACAGCCCATCATAATCTTACTGTTGGTAGAATTTTTTGTGAGTATCGTAGAATTCTAGAATTTTAAGGAAATGATCCTTTTAATAAACGAGAATACCGTACATACGTCTGAATTAATATTTCAATACTCGACTAACATGCAACGGAAGAAAATAGCAGGTTGCTCGAAAAAATGATTGATTCAAAATATAATATCAAGCGGGCCGTCGATTGCATTTGAACGCATCAATATCCAAATGCGTAACGTTTGTGTTTAAAAGCAAGTGAAGCGAAATCGTTGAATGGAAAATCCAACGATACATTCGTTAACGTGTGTCACGAAGCGATAAAAAAAACATTTTGTTTTGGTAAACGTGAAGAATAATGTAAATGATTACTGATAATGACTTTGTATACTCTGAATCTGTGACGCAACTTGGATATCACTACTATTATATTTTTTTTTTATTGCACTAGCAAGCTTTTCTGTATAACATCGACAAACGTTTAACTATATGAATACATAATTTTCGTCGATGCGACGCTTCCCTTGATATCACTACTTTTGAATCTTACTTTTTTCTTTCATTTTCAAGCGTGGGCCATACACGTTTACAACGGCGACCTATTTTATTGTCAATGTCAGTTAGGAGGGCGGGGAGGTCTCATTAACTATACGAATTGAAAACCATTACTTCAATACGCATAAGCCTCTTTCTCTCTACGTAATGGTATTGCAGGGTGATAAAGTTTTAGAATTTTCATTCAATGGATTTTGTTTTATAAAAGTAAAAGATGATAAGGTGTAAAGAATTATCAGACAGGTAATTACAGGCTTTCGTTTGAATTTTCAATCGGACGTTATGATTTTAGTAAAAATTTGAGGTTATGTAAGAAACCTGGCGTCATGGAGTTATTTCGATTGCAGATTCGTTTTCAACATCCTCCACTACATATAGTTAAGTGTGTCTTATACCCGCAAACTGGAGATCATTTGTTTGTAGAGTTGTGTAATTGTTATCAATAGAAAAACGATGTTAGCTCATGTAAAAAATTGAATAAATACTAAAAAATACGGAAAAACATTAGAATATTCAGACAAATGCAAATTTCATTGTTTTGGAAGTCTTTCAATCGCTAAAAAATTATTAAACTTCCAATTATATAGGACCAAAGTGTTTATATAAATATGTGTGTAGGAATTTAAGCAATTCTAGAAAATACTTGAAAAATTATGAGTACATAATAATAAAAATACGCAAGATACTTTGAATCTCAAAAAATACTGCTTTCTGAAAATCTATCAAAGTCTATACGGAATATCGGCATATTGGTTTATTTTGTCCAGTATAATAATATTTTTTTCCCGTATAATAATATTGAATATTGTATTATTCTAATGTGTAAGATAAACTAAACTAGATAATTTTCGTTTTTATTCCCACCTAATGACTTGTCATTAATGTCATTGTTTAACACAAACCAGAAATCAACGGTACGACTACAGTAACAAATATAAACTAAACGCTGACAATCGTAAATTTTTCTGTAGGAACTTATGAACTATCCATTTGTTTAGTACCTACTAATTGCTTTCTAACATACCACTGCTACGGTTGGTGATTTTTATGAATAATCATCTCTTTACCTACGCATTAGGCTGTTGTGATTCACTACATTTATGCTAAATGAGGCGTCAATAACTTGAGTTCTCAGGTTCAATGCATGTACATCCAGTTCTTGAGAGTTGGTAAGGCGAGTAGATGCGCAGGTGTAAGGGGGTGCGCCATGCAACGCAATGCCAGGAAGGCAACCTTGCAGGAGGGTAGTATCTTAGCTGTGGATAGGTACGGAGAGGATTTGGGATGGGTGGTTGAATAGTTACCGGCGATCCCCGAGGTTGCGAGAGGGTAAAAGAAGGGGTACGGATGGAGGGGTAGTATAGGGAAGAAGCCGAAAGTCAGGAGCGGTGAGGGCAGCGAGTGGATTGGTTAGCGCCGGGGTCGGCCGGGATGGTCGGGTGAAAAGGGAACCTCGGAGTTCGGTTCTCGAGGACTGGCTCACTCTGCGGCTCCCGCCGCTCGGGAGCAGACACGCAGGGCCAAAACACTTACTTATTTCTAAACTCTTATGTTATCCAAACAACAACCGACACTTGTAAATAACAACTATCATACTCCAACCCCAACCCCAACCGTTTCTCACTTTCTGATCTGTGTCTCTGTCTATTGCCCACCCCCGCACAAACGTGATCACGCCAACGTCACTTTAAAAAAAAAAAGAAATAATAAAACGTGAAGAAGTTACGAGAAGAAAGGGAGGGGGTGGCTGTTTTGAGTTGTCGCTGTCCTTGTCGTGACATACGTGTGTACCCTTACATTATTTTGTCCTGGAACCGGGACGGGTTCAGTGTTGTAACTTAGGGTTTAAAAAAAGAAGACAGAAGAAAAGCTACGGAGAGACACGTGAAGTGTAAAAATTCTAGTGAACATGTGACGTGCTTGTTTTCTTTTTTTCGTTTTTTACGTAACAAAGCGTGCCTCAACGACTGCGAGGGATAAAAGGGGGAGAAGAAAAAAGCGTAGAAACGCGGTTCCTCATCACATGTCAATTCGGACCGTCCTGATTTTGAACTAGGATTTTCACGATATGGCGGGCTTCAATCATGCAAGCTCGCAGCGCGTTGTCTACCACGCAACCTACCCGACGCCGCTAGCACCGAGTGAGTCCAGCTTACACCATTCTCATGTCCCTGGAATGACATCAAGTAAATCATAGTTGATCCCTGACGTCCAGTGATGCCAGACAAGGGTGCTTTTTCTCTTTCTGATTATTAAACAAGGCATAAAGTTGTCTTTGTTTTGCAGGGGAATGACGTCATTGTCTGAAATCACTGCTTACATGATTGGGGGGTTTGTTATACTTTTCGGTGACTTTGAGTCGTTTAGCATGTATTAAGCCCGTGTCCCAATATATATATTACCGCTCCGTTTCGTTCTGTTTTTGACTAATCAGCAGCGGTAGTGGCAACAATATCACGATTTGATTGGTCGAGCATAGAACAAAAGGGAGCGATAACGGTTAGTGAGGCTCTCACAAAAATATTGACACGTAAAAAAAAAAATAATTCTAAAAGAGTCACCTACCCATTAAAAGAGTATTTCGTTTTTCTGCAGTCAAAAGGCTATGGAATCGATTTTCTTTGCCGAAAAACAAAATTCATGTGTCATGTAATGACGAAACGACGAATAATAATGTTTTTCGTATGTAGCCGACAATAGGTTATGAACCATATGATTAAATCTAGAAAACTGAGAACTCTACAGATAATTAGTGACTCGCTTTTAACCATAGTAATGCATTGTTGGAATGAAATAAGTATAGATAGTTGGTTTTCATAACGTTACTTACATTTCGTAAAAATTATCCAGAATATTTTATTTGATTCAAAATATTTTGCAACGATGCACTCTACAAATATTTTGAATCAAATTGTATGACACTTCACTGTCACATTTTGGCGCACAAGATTTTGTCACACATATGCGCACAGAAGTCGCACATTTTGAATCAAATTGATCGAAAAACTTCTGTTACTTTAGCGTTTCATTAAGAGTACGAAATAATAATGAAAAATATCTTTTACGTACCACTGGCATAGAAAACTCGTATCTCGTCCAGTTCAAAATCTCTAAACTCGTTTTCCAGCCCTCGGTACGCAAAATATCGTACGTAACTAGGACAGAAATTTTTTATTTGCGAGTGTGATTGCAAACCTCGGCTTCGCCTCGGTCTACAAACTTCACACTCGCAAATAAAAAATGTATTTCCAAGGTACGTAATATACTATTACGTTATTGATTATACATTTTACTACAGTTTTGTTCACGACCTATCATACACACTGAAAATATCTTCAAAATATGCGAGAAAACAAAATGAAAATGTCAATTTCTGTCGTTTCAAAGTTATAATAAAAAATATCTGAAAAAATTAGGCTAACACTGAAAATAATGTAAAGAACAAATCTACATGATTTATGTTTCTGTTTTTTTCAAGATATATGACTCAATTCGTGAGTAATTATAATTTTAAATTAACTTGAATTCATCTATTTGAGAAAAAAGTTCTCAAAATTCTAAAATAATAAATACCATACGTTTAAGTCAATGCAATATATTTATTAAAACATGTGTTTTTCTAACAGGTGGTACTAAATTTGCGCAAAAAGAAACATTTTTTTTAGAAATTTTAGATTTACTGCTTGCAAATACAGGTTTGAAATTTTTTCAAACATTTTGCAAAAAATCCTTCGAGTACAATTTTTTGTATAAAATTGTAATTAAGCTTTATGCTATCTATAGAGATCAGAATTTCTCAAACGGATCACCCGAATTGGATGAAAATTCAAATCTACTTAGAATTGATTTTTCACGATAGTGTTTAACATTTCTTATTTAAATCTAAAGTAATTTCATTCGAAATTTTTTTTGTTCATAATATTAACAATCAAAGATTTTTTTACGATACGTGGATCTTCCCTACGTCTTTTTATATCTGCGGAGCGGCCTAAAGGTTCCTGTTTTCGACAAATGAATAGCAGTCCGAGCGGAAATACCTCCTCACAATTCCAACACAACAAAACTGGTTCTCCGTCAGGGCAGGAAAGTTTTTCTAACCTCTCGTGAGGGCAAAAAAACTTTTCTGCCTTGACGGGAGAGCGAAAAAACTGTTCTGCCCTGACAGGAGAACCACTTTGTTTGTCTTGGAATTTTGAGCAGGTTTTTCCGCCCCGACCGCTATTCATTGTTCGAACACAGGAACCTTAGAGTCGTCCCGCAGGTATAAGAAGATGTAGACAAGATACACTTATCGTAAAAAATATCGTTCGCTTCTTGGGACAGAAGTTGGATTTTCACTTGATCAAAACAATTGACACTCGTGAACAACCTGGGGCGCCCTCGCATGTCACTCGTGTCGACTGTTTTGGTCTCGTCTGAAAAATCTAATTTCTGCCCCAAGAAGCGAAGTATACTATTATCACTTCTTTTTATAGAATTAATTGTGGCTGATCTACTTTTCCGATTTCTATGTTTTCCGTGGCAACTGAATTATCATTTGACGAAGATTTACTATGATTTTTTCTGATTCAAAAACTTGCAATTTTGTATGAGAATTTTATAATTGTTAATAACAAATTGATGAACAAATGTCTTTTTTATCGGATTTTGACTAGGAAAAAAAACAACGTATACTTCATTCAATTATCTTTCATAGTCCGTTGAGAGAAAAAATTTCCTGTATTTTAGAACGGTCTAATTTGTTCGAAAACATAGTCGTGCGAGGTGCCAGAACTGTGCCGTTCGTTCACGCGCATTTATTCTTCACCGCAAAAATACTTCGTGCTATGGAAAAAGGATTTTTTAGGTGAAAGAATAATATAATTTTTAATTGTATTTAGGTATTACACAATCTTGACATCAGTTCATTGAAATTTAGCACAAAATAGGTAGTATTTACAAGGAGGTTACACTCCTTAATCAAATTATCCAAATATGGTCACAAATTACTTTTACTCGTTATGGTATTTTTTCAATAGGTATTGACAATGTGAACTAAAGTCCAGATTAATTTTGCAAAATATATTTTCGTCATTATGATTGTTCATTGTTGTTTCTAGTCATTTTTTTATACCTATTGTTCATTGTTGTTCCTAGTCATTATTTTATTATATATAATTACTGACGATCTGTTTTGCCAATTCAAACGATTCCGACTATATATTATTGACGTTCAGATGTCAATCATTTGTAAATTTTCCTGAACGGAAAAATTTAATTTCAGTCGTTTTTGGATGTACTTGTATATGAAAAATTGTAAAACATCAATACAACGCCAAAAGGTTTATTCGAGTGAGCTGTTAGTCAAGCATTGAAATATTAATTGAGACGTATGTACGGTATTCTCGTTTATTAAAAGGATCATTTCCTTAAAATTCTAGAATTCTACGATAATCACAAAAAATTCTACCAACAGTAAGATTATGATCGGCTGTATGCTAGGGATGAAAATATGAACATTGTAAAAAAAGTTTGTAAATTTTCCTATACCTCGAAATTTACTATACCGCAATTGAATTTTTTCTCGACCATAGGAATTTTACTACACTTTTCATGAATTCATTTTATGTCTGGTATGTGAAACATAAAAATAGTAATTTTACTATGGAATAATATTATTTTCACTTTCTCGCTGTACTAAAAATATTTTACTCAAGCACAACAAATTTTTTGTTAATTTTTTTAACTATATGGTGAGAAAGCTGAAAAATTTTCCAATGCCCGGTAAAGTGAATTTCCGAAAATCTGCATTTTTCTAATGTACTTCATCCAAAACCTTTCTTTGACCATTGCTTATTTACTAAATTTTGCTTATACATTTTTTCAATGTCTCATCAAGTTGAAATGAATCTAATAATTTGAAGTACGGCAAAAAATTTTCGGTTCGAATTCTTGTTAAAAACTGGAATGGCAGGACGAGGGTCAAATTTCTAGTTCTTTCCTTGGCTCACTGTAGGTGATATGAAATTTAATTCTTTCATTCTATTAGAAAATGCTATAGGTCCAAAATTTATGTATGTTCTCTGATGTTGGGTAAAAATTGACGTGTCGAAAGTCCGGAGATACGTGGGTGTTTTAAGTAGCACCAAAACTCTCGTGTTTTGGAAAGAACCTCGTAGAGTTGTTGCATCACGACCGCCAACTAGTCGCGAAAGTCAAGCGCCAGTAATTGGGGCCGGCGACTGCGACGAGGAATAACGCTTACTCGGCCCTACAAACCATATGTCGACATGAAAAATGACATGATTGTCGACCTTCGAAATCGGTCTCTTTTCGTCCCTTCATTTCTGTCGACTTCGATATCGACAATTGACATTTTACACGACGTGTTGTTGACGACAAAGCTGTAGATGTCGACAGCAGACATAGACGTTGACATGCTGAACGGTATCGTTTGATGACGTAAGTATTGAAGATACCATTCAGCATGTCAACATCGCTGTCGACTGCTAACATTTTTACTACTTCGCTGTCAATAGGATGCCAATAGTTAATGATGACCATCGACATTGCGGACGACCAAAACGCAGTGTTGAATTGATCGATATCAACTATAAAAATCATGTCGTCATTTCATCGGCATTAACGTTGGTCAACGATACCATCCAGAACGTGAACATTACTATCAACTGTCAACATGTACATCTTCATCGTTGACACCTTCTCGAGTTGAATAAACATTGAACATTTTCGAAATACTCGCAGAAATTTGTCATTGATATCGCTTTTTTGAAAAGAACATGACACACCAACAATATGTTTGAAGTTGTAGTTGTAGCACCTAATATTTACTATCCAAGATAAATTCTGTAAATAAAATTGCAATTTTTTTGATAGTAATGAAAGTGGAATGCCTTTGTATACAAATGAAGCTTGAAAATTGATATATGAAATTGTTTAAAAAAATTATTTTATTAACGGTACTAAATTTTCACTCAATGAGCAATGCATTGCTTCCATGGAAATAAAAGTTGGAATAAAGAAAAATATTTCTGAGGTAATTAATCCTTTTATTAAAATATATTAAATCTTACATCGTTCATCATCGAATTGTGCCGATCAAGTTGCTTACTCTTCGCTTTCATCGCTTTTTCCAGTTTCGTCTTCATTTTCACTCGTTTCTTCTTCACTGCTTCTTGTCTCCTCTCTTTCGCTTGATTCTGTGTTATTTTTGCTTATTTCTTCATCAATTTTATGCTTATTTTTCCATTATCATCTGGATCTTCAACGCTTTTGACTCATTCGTCATCATTTATGCTTCTTCTTTCTTCATTTTCCTTTCCTTCCTGTTCATGTTCCTTCTCAGCGTCGTTGTTCTTAATTCCTTGACGCACCTCATCTTCACTTATGATGATTTCTTCTTCTTTCGGTGCATTTAGCTCCTCCTTTCCGGTTTCTTCACTTTTACTTATTTCTCCGTCACTAATCATTTGAAGCTTGTCTTCTTTTTTCTTTTTCTCTAGATCTCGCTTGAAAATTTTATATTCATGTTTAGCTGCTTTGTAAACATCCGTTTTTCGTTTTTTGGTTGAATCTTTCAACATCTGCAAATTTGCTCCGACCATCTGCTCAACGTTTCGCGCCATGTGAAACATACGTGTCAGGATATCTGGAACAAAAATGATCAATCATGATATACTTCTCTGTACCTTTTATATTCTTGTAGACGCTTGTCTCAGAAAATGCCTGCAATCCATTAGAACCATTAATGTTAAACATAAATGAGACTTTTCCCTTGACAACATTTCCCACCATTGCGTATGCGCTTTTCTTGGCAGATCCTTCACGAAATTGCCTCAGGAACTTAGCCTGAAAATGTGTGTTAATAAGGATTAAATCGTGATAAGGTACTTAGAATAATACTAAAATCACGTAAGCTTTTTCCAATTGTATTTGAAATGCAGATATTAACTCTTGCAATTTTGACCAGATCAGTCACGGTCTTATAAAAGATAAGTATTTGCTTTTAAAGTATGGTCATCTAAAAATACAACAACTATATTATGATTTACAATCTTGATTATTAAACTTTTCAGTGTTCAATAAATTTTAAAAGTTATCAAAATTTTGGAAGACATGAGAATGTTTCAAAATTTATCTGTTTTTTCTACACTCAATCTAAAAACATTTTTTATTTAATGTGTGTTTGGCGATTATTGTCTAGAATTAAGTGATCAAAATTTTTTTATCTCAATTTAAATTTTATGAAATTTATAAAAATTGCACAAATTGAAGACAGAAAAAATCTTTATACTCACAAAATTTTCTTTGAACTTGTGATTTTCAAGTTTTTTTTTCGAACAGTTGAAAATCCTCGATGGTGACAATTGGTAACATATTTGCATAGAATGGTGTGTCGTTTACGTTGCTGTTTGATCCTTCTTCAGGTTTTGATTCATCCTCAATAACTCTATTGGGAGGGCTGAAATTTTCCAGCAACTGCAAAAAACAATTAACTGTAGCGCATACATTTTAATCGATTTTTTAGAGTTAGCAGTTTGTCTTTTTTACCTCTCGAAAATTGTTTCTAAGGAACTCCGTCACTCATCGTTGAAATTCAGACCCATCGAGATGCTGCCATTGCTGTTTTCGGTTCCGTCTGGATTCATTTTTTCTGGGTTTTTTCATATTTCTTCAGTTCTTCACGAAATGTTTCTGTGAACAATTTTATTTTTAATACGAAAAAATATCAGGTCATGGAAATAAAGGTCTCAAAGAAATATAATATCAAAATTACTTTGTATCATTTCTTTTAATTGTACTTCTAATTGGATGCAGTTTGGACTTTTTGTTTTTAGAGCGGGTGGTATTGTTTCAGTATGTACATCGTCCTTTCCTGAAATATTTATTCGGAATCCATCTTGGTCGTTTACATCTTCATGAGGGGAGGAATCTGCGCGAGACATGGAAATTAATACATGAAATTATCATTCATTCATTATTTGTTAGTACCTTGATGTTCTTAACAAACATTTTTTTCTTATGAAGAAACAAATGAAAATCGAAACTCAAATATTCGAAGTATTGAGAGTTCAATTCATGGGGCTCACTTTTAGGATTGAATAATTATAATCTTCTGGATGAGCTTAAAAAATGTAAGTTGAAAAATTCTTGAGAAATGTAAGTTGAGGCTTTCAAGTTTCAGAACTTTAAATGTGGTAAATATTTATATTTTAAAATATTCGTATTCTAAGTGCAAAATACTGTATTTCAGAGAAGTTCATTTTAAAATTGGGAAATTCAATTATGTGAAAAAGAATTGAGTTGAGTAAATTTTTCAAATGTAAGAGAATTTAGAATTACTTATTTGCAAACTTTTATTCTGCAATGAATCTTTTTTTAGAAATTTTCAGATACAGCAATTCTGATGAATCATTTTGATGATCAAAAAAGAATGTTTCAAGGTCTGAGAGTCATACATTTGGAAATAGAAGATTATAATTTTTATAATAATGAAGTTCAGAAAATAAATGAAGAAATTAAAATCTTTATTAACCCGTATATTTTGTGCACCCTAAAAATAACTTCAATTTCATACCAAAAAATCGAATCTTAGAAGAACAGTGAATGATATATAACAATATTGTTTGACTGTTAATATATAAATAAAATTAAGTTCTAATAATCTTTTAGATATTTTATAAATTTCAACTTTAAATTTCATTTTACTTTTTTAAGGGAAAAATTCTTTCAATAATTTAAAAAATCCAAATCAATCACTTTAAAAATTATAAGTCAAATGAAGAATTCAAAAAGTCTTCGAATTCGAAATAATTGTCAAATAATTTCAATTCGAAAATTAGGATCTTTTGGATACCAGAATCAACCTCACTTATATGTAAAACGAATAAAAAACCTCATTTGTCTTGTAAGAAAATCACATCTGAAAACATTTAAAAAACGACAGTATCTCAATTATTTTACTCAAAATTTTCTAAAATCAAACGCTGATTCTGAACTCGCACTAAAAGATTTAATTTCGAGGAATTAGTATGTAGATAACTTGGAGAATACTGAAATTCATGTGTAAATTGTGAAAAATGGAAGTGACTAATGAACCTTTCCAGTTTTCGAAAAAAAAATTTTTGGTAATAGAAAAAGGCTCTTTTGAAGTATCGATCCAAAAATTTGAATCAATTGCTTCGAGATTCGAAGAGGTTGTCATCAAGGTTTCAAATTTGCATATTTAGGGTTCTCTTTTCACAATGAATAAATAAAATCTCTCGTACTTCTACTTATATTACTTGTAAACTTTGGCACATTCACGAATTCGTAGTCGAGGGAAGAGTTCGATGAAGAACGACTGGAGCTACGGCTTTTTCTGATTCTTTTGACTTTATGCCGCACTTCTTCAGGATCTGATGATGCACCATCATCATCAGTTTCTCCAGGGCTGTACCTTTTTGTGGATTTTTGCGGACGTTTTTTATAGATAAAGTCTGTCGTCTCGCCACAACTATTTTTTTTTCGAACTTTTTACATACAGACTCGGCTTTCGATAATTTTTCTATAACATTAGGCATAAATTGTATAACAGTATAATAAGATGAGTTCAGGATCTTAATACAAATCTGTATCACAAACTTGAACAAATTATATACTCTGAAAATTTAGTCCACGTTGAAAAAAATTTTTTCGTGTATCATTAAGAATCGTCATTGTTGACTTTTTAAAAGCTTGATGATCTAATACTTATATACACAATACTGAAGTGTAGAAAAAGTTTTGTGTGATTACTAAAACTTGTCATTTTGTGTTAGCGTTTGGTTTTTATCTGGATGCTGAAGGAGCTCCGGAAGTTTTTAAAAATGTTTAAAAAATTGCGAGTTCTTTTGTTAAGTTAATTGTGAAAAACAATAAAAATCCTCCAAGCTATTTTTAAAAGAAAGCTATTTTTTATCATTCCGATTAACTTCAGAAAATACGTCAAATTTTTGATTAAATATTTGAAAACACTTCAGACATAAGAGGATCGTTAGGTATGAGGCTCAGAAATCGCGTTAAATGCATTCTAGAAAAAATTGGTGTCAATTTTTAGAAAATATAAGGATTCGATCACATTTTTAAAAATTTCATGAGCCTTTCTCAAATATACTTTGAGTACGTCACGGCTTTGGAAGTAATTTTACCATTTATAAATTAACTGTCGTCATTAGCAATTATCTTGGGCACTAACCGATTGAATTCTGGTAGATTTTGTAAATGGAAAAACTATTCCATTTGTCTCGGTTTGGCTTTGCGCAATCCTTTGGAAGTTGATACTTATTTTTTGTAGCAGAGGGTGGGTAAAAAAAAACATTTGCTTTTTTATCAATCTAGTTGGAGGCAACAACGTAAACAATAATGCCACTTCCATCCTTGTAGCTGACAATGCTGTACGATTTTTCCTGATCATCTTCTCGACGCTTTTTATCTTTTTAATTTTCTTTTCTTCACATTAGACATGATTAAGGTACTGTGAGAAAAATTAGAACAAAAGTTACTAACGTGGCTGTAGAAATGACATGGTTTTAATAAAATCGATATAGTACTGTTAATTTACTCCTAGTTTTTTTCAAGTAAATTATGACAATCAGTATTTACAAAGAGTGTGGAGAATTTTTCATACAAATCTTTCTTTATTGACAAAGAAAGAAAAACCCTCATGAGTAATTTTTTCTACTTCTGTTGATATAAAATCTTCTTCAATGCCATTAACTTTGTAAATACCAACGAATTTGGAAGATGATGGGTACTCATAAGCGACATTCATCTCTTGAAAGCGACGAAAGACTAAAAAAATACGACCATTCGTTTTTTCCTGCACAATATTTTCAACTAACGCAACATAATTGTTTGTAATGACCACATTATCGCGGTCTTTGTTACACTCAATCAAAAAATTTCCTGCGTCTATTAATTTGAACTGATGAAATGATCTAGAATTAGCATTCGCAGAAAGAGGACCTGAAAAATGCTTGCCGGACAAGCGCCTGCGACCTTTTTTACTACCTCGACTTTTTACTTCAGTCGTAAGGTTTTCATTTTCTGTAACGTGATTTATAAGTTGTTGCGTTGCTGCAGAGCCAGCTCGGATCGTGCGTCGAATTTTAAACAAATAATTTTCAATAGGGAAAGCGCTATAATTATCTAGATTACCAAAATCGCGAACGTCATCGCAGACGTGTAGCAAAGCATGTACATTGTGAAAAATGAAGTGTCTTTCGTAAAGAGCACCGTGGCCAATTATGAAATGAGTCAAATAGGTCTGTATTAATTTCACTGAATCAAGACGTAGCCTTGGGTCGCATAATACGCTCACTGAATAATGTAAAAGCAAAAAATGCTTATACGTCACGTCACTCAATTTTCCACGTAAAATGATTAGACCAATATAAAGAAGGAACATACGAAATTCAGTCGCTTTCCAGTGGGTTACATCGCTGAATTTTCTACACTTTCTAGGGAATTATTTTGGGCAGAATGGACGGATTTTCATCATTGCTTCATCTATAGCTGTAATATCTAGGAATTCCATCGTGTACATTTTTTCAAGTTTGTACTTCTTATCTTTCATGTTCAGCCACAGTTTCATCAAATTTTTTACAATGCCAAGACATATCTGATGCATATAATCATAGACGACTGAATTGATTGGGTCGAATCCTAACAATTTCGACAATGAACTTGGTCCCTTCTGCAACCTTTTGTACTTGATTTTTTTGAAATCTTCAGTTTTTCGCAATTTTAAAGTTTTTATTTTTTTTTTTTTTGAGACAGAAGGTAGTTCGGTTTAAACTTCTGGTGTCACTCACAAAGCAACGTAGACACGGTTCTTTACCGCTGTGGCCTGCAATATTGCACATAAAATTTTTGCAGGAAAATAAAAAACTGCGTATTTTATACAGAACTCGAAAATGTGATCGTTGATTTCGATGCCATTGGAATACAAATCATTATGTTCTTCAATAAATAATTTAAAAAAATCTTTACCATTCTCGGGTTTATGAGGACCAACATAAATTTGTAAAACAAAAATGAGGTCATCAGGAACATTCAATAATTTACAAAGAACAGGCCAAGATGTTAACTTAGAGCTTTTGAATAAATCTAATCTATCAGCGCAAACAGGCATTTCGATTCTGTAATTATCAATATTTTCAAGAATGTATTCGTAATTTTTTCGATTGGAAAACCACCGCTTGAGACTAAAATATTAAAGAAAGCCATCGTCCATTTTACTGGATTTTATAGAACGGGAAGTATTGTAAAGAGTTCGACAATCTCTGGGTAGCTCACTGAAGTCGATGTTGGGGTTGTCTTTTAAAAGGTGCAGGAAGTCTGTTACTGAAGCCATTGTAGCATTGTGTATTAAAGAATTTGTTGAATTTCTTCAACTGCATGATTCGAAACTTCATCTTCGCGCAGTTCTTGCTCAGGGTTAATTGAACAATATGGGTCTTTGACCTGAACAGACAAATCAACAGCTTCACCGGTTCCACCTGAACAGTCTTCATTTTCGTTGTCTGTACTCAAAGTGGCCCGAAAATACAGTTTTTTTTTCGTTTTTGGATTCGGCGATACCATGAGGCAGACACCTATTTTCCCTCACAAAAAACTTTTTTTCTTCGAGACATCGAATTGAGAAAGATACCTACACAAATCATTTCAAATAATCCTTCTAATTTTTCCGCCTAGAGTGAAAAACTTATTCCTCTTAAAAATTTTTATTTTTAATAACTTGAACTACTATTGCTTAATTACTTTGTTACTAACCAAATATTTTTGGAAGAACACAACGATTTTGATAAATATATCGTGGTAAAAATATGATAAAAAAAAAAAAAAAAACGATTCCTGTAATTCAATCTGCGTCGAAACACAAGAAAGAAAATACTATAGAATGGTGCTTTGGAAAAAAGTGTTCTCAAGGGTGTTTAGTGTTCTATTGTGTGATAAGTGTTCATTAAGGTATTAAGTTTTGTAAAATGTACTTATAAAATATTATAATATAGGTAAAAGAATACAATATTTGATCATATTATAATGTTATTCATAATACAATATACAATAATTTCATATCATAAAGTACGACACAAGGGCTCGTTGAAATGACATAACGCACTTTTTGTCTATATTCGACCCCTCTCCCCCTTGTAATGCATCGTACTTTTCATTAGACCCCCTCCTGCTGACTTGTTACGTAACACTTAAACATTTTTCTTAATAACTTTGAAAATTTTATAATCATTTTTTCTATCTTACTGTATTGATAAATTCTTGTATGAATTTCCAGAATTGGATGCTCAAAGCTTGAAAGTGTCCACCATTGATATTATTTTTAAAAAATTCAGATAAAATAATATCTACATAGAATTTTCAATAAGACACAAATATTATTTGATTCAACGCAATATATTAAAATATGATGTAAAATATTACATACAGAATAAGTAAAATATAGTGTTATACATTATCTCCAATTATAGTGTGTATAACGTATTTAACCATAATATTGTGCAATATAATATATCATCAGTATTATATATCATATAATATTATATCAAATAATGTAGTGATAAAAACCATAGAAATTAAAATATCATAGTGTAACGTTAATTCCACTGACCATTTGTCTGGCATGTTTTCCAGTACTATTTTTTTCCACTCTACCCTGGGACAAAAGATTAGTCAATTTTCCCTTTCCTTAAAATTATACATCTATTATTAATGCAGTCATTTATATTTCACCTTGATTACTATGTTGGTTATTTATTTTTTTTTTCAGTAATAAGTTAAACATGTTCTAACTGAATATACAAAGAGAAATTAATAAACTAAAAAAATAAATTATATATAATTAAAATGTTAATAAAATCAAAAGTTTACCATATTAAGGCGTATAAAAAAAAAAAGAAAAACTAAGTAAAAAAAAGAATTAAAATAAATTCTATGCAATTCGTAATTCATAATTGACTTATCGATTAGGGGTTTTTTATTCAGTTAAAAATGAGTGGTAATAATGATAAGTAAGAAAAAGGCCCGGTGGAATAACACTCAATAGAAAAAATTCCTTAGAACGTCCGCGAACATCCATGGCAGGTCAATAGGGATGTCCGGTAAAAAAAAAACGCAGGAAAATTTATTTGGAAAAAAGTGTACAATTCAAGATATAAAACACATACAGAGTCATTACAAATTTAAGAAGTATTCATGAACATAGAGATTTGACCAAAGTAAATTTTGTTTTTCTAATATTCTTTATTTTTAACTATTTTCAATTCTTTAATTCCCTCTTATAATTGAATAACATTGAAATATTTTACATGTAAATACAATATTCGTTTCAATTTCTTGAATAAACGAAATACAGCGCATCAAATGCTCGAGCCATTATGGTTTAAAACTGCCCAGTAAACATTCGTGGTTTCATATGATGTCATGACGAATGTTTACTAGGTAGGACGCGTCTTTTCTGAAGGAGATTAACTTCATAAGGTAAAGAGTGTTGTACGGTAGATTCCCTTGTTCCAAACCAGAATACAATGCACATCAAATTTAAAAAAATGAAAAATATAACCTACATTTGAGAAGCTCAAAGCAAAAGTGAAACCAGTAAGATACGGATATATATGAAAATTCATATTGTTTGACTTGACTCGCTCCACTTTTGCTCTAAGCGCCTTAATTCATCGCAACTCAATTTCAAACTATATCAAACGAAAACAAAAACAAAAAACAACCAATAAATCCAACCTGCTGCATATATTCGGCTTGACAAATAATAACAACGAAAAAAAAATTGTAACAATAATAAAAAATTGAATGAATAAAATCAAGCTTTGAAAGTGTGTAACTAAAAATGAAAAAACTGTATATTGATGTATTGAATTGACTTACAGACAAAAATAAATGAATTATACTTCTTACTTGTGCAAAATGATGTGTTTTGTATAAAATTCGTTCGAAAATGTCACATACTTTAAAAACTTTGAGAGCATACTTATATTAATCAACAGATCAATTTTTAAAAAAAATCAAATCCAGCATACAAAATGACACTTTTTACTATATTAATTTTTTTTTTTTTCAATTTTCTAATTCACGTTTATATGAATAAGGCCTATTATTCATGATAGAGTAAAAAACATCGAGCGACTTACGGTTTTATAATCAACGAATTTATTTTAGCTACAAATATTTATTTTAAAGATATTTTTTGGACAATAAATACTATTTACTCCAAGGAAAAATGAAAAAAAAAAGCATTGTATTATACAATCCTTATAAGTAATTTTATTTCTATATAAGAAATCAATTTTTTATAAGGTGCACCTTATGAAAACCTTATAAAAATTCATTTTCTTACATGGTGACCTCATAAGAAACTATAATTTCTTATAAAAAATTGATCAAAAAATTTTTAGAAGGTTTTTTACTTATAAGGTTTTTATAAGGCGCATCTTATGATAATTGAATTTTTATAAGAAATTTCATTTTCCTATAAGGTTTTTATAAGGTTTGAAATCACTAGGGAGCTCTTATCAAACATTGCCAGCAACATTTTAAGCTTTGTATATGATTGAATACAAAATTAAGGTCATGTAACGGAATAAAATTATTATAGCCAATAATAAAATGTCATAACAAATTACAAGTAATAAAAAGTATGAAATCATAATAGATTATACATGAGAAACATTGAATGATTGATGAATAATATAATAAATATCGAAAGGATTATAATTATAAATTATATACATTATTGTTATAAATGTTAAAATCATTAATGAAATTAAAATATTATTATTGTGAAAAATACAATTATAATAAAAAGGTAAAATTAGGATTTGACAAGCTTTGGAATTATTGTTGTTTGTCAACATAAACAGATAAAAAACATAAAAATCATCGACAATTTGGTTGAAGATAATGTTAACTTGTAATATATTGTAATAGTACGTTACGTACCAAGGGACGAAACCGAGTGATTGCTGACGAGTGCTGCTGAAATTAGCCAGAGTTTGCATCACGAGGTCCATCCCCTGGTGCGTACCGTATTTTACTCGACAAGAGCATGGAGTTTTGGCGACTTTTGTGGCCGATAAGTCATCGCAAAAGTGTCCATGCGCCCACTAACGAGTGACGATCGCTCAAATTTACGTATCTGTCAAAATTCATTTTCGTACCTACCTTCGCGTGCTTATGCAAAAATTTTCGCCCCTTAGTACGCGAAAGTAGGTGCGGAAATAAACTTTAGACAGTTACGTAAACTTTAGCGATCGTCACTTGTTAGTGGGCTGCATGTGGACATTTTGGCGATGGCTTAGAGGCTACGAAAGCCACCATTTTCCATGCTCGCGTCGAGTGAATAATATTTTTTCTTTTATAAATTAGGTTGAAGTTGTTTTGTACTAAACTAAAATTGAGATAAGCGGTTATGTGTTCCACGAATTTTTTCAGCTACCAAATATTTTTACTACGTTAAATGTGCCACTAAACATTTACTTCATCGTGAAATAAATACATCAAGTCTAAAAACAAACATGAAAAAGAATGATGATCAAATATAAACATTTACATATGTATATTGCTGTTTAAAGAAAATACAATTCCATAACATAGAATATGAGAAAAAAACCTACATCAACTTATTTTGTATACCAATCAAAAAACAATTATCAGGTTGAGAACCTATTTATCATTTTAAAAAAAAAGCAGCATTTTGCCTATGACGACAAACTAAAGAAGCACATGTTACATGTTTCTTGTCCTACCTGAATAACGTTGTTATGTATTAAAACATATAACATATGTCTTGGGAAGATCCAAGACTCACAGGAAATGCGAGGGCATTATCAATGAGAGTGGACTGGCGATAATTATCAAAAGTTTATTCAAATCACAATTTACACGTCTGAATCGAAAGTGGGAAGGTTTTTTTAGTTGAACGAATTTACAGATACCAAAAATTGTCTGATGTAAATACAAATTAGAACTTGATGGAATCGTTTCCGCAAAATTTCAATGAAGTGTTCCGTATATTACGTGTCTTCCAGTAGGACATGGTCTTCCTAGCCGCCACGATGATGGTTTTGAAGCCCTTCTTCCACGCCGGGATCCGAGGCACGTGTTGGTTAACAGAGAGTGAAAATTCCGAAAAGAAACTACTGACTAACTAAACACTAAAACTCTGACTAACTTGAACAGTTTTAAATCTTTTAATCTACTTGAAAAACCACTGACTAACAATCATTATTCTTCAACTTGCTTCAACTCAAGCTTTAACTGACTAAAGCATCGGCTTTTTATACCTAATAGTTTTAGGTGGGAGGCATGAAGTAACGAATTATTGTGGAAAAAACAGGATAATTACGAAGAAAAAATCCAAGAAGTCAAAAATTATTATTGAATGGTAAATGTCTGGAAATATATGATTTTGAAATTTGTTTTAGAAAAAAAAACGGAAATTACAAATGACAAGTAAATGCGACAGAGCGCGATAATACGTCCATATTATTCGCCTAAATGGGACCAAATGACTTCGATCGTTTTGATCACATTCGCTGCTCGTTTTTCAACAATAAGTTATCAGAGTTGGGAAATTCCCAAAATTAGTGTTTTCTGAAATGACATTAGATATCTGCAATTTTACTTACTGTTATTGAACGAGTATGACGATAATTTTCTATTTTCAGCTTTGCTTCAAGATAAAGACAGGTTAAGCGTACTTCTTTTCTGAGAAACGATATGTGAATATTATAGATAATATATATTGAGAAATATCAATATATAACAACGTACATTATAGGTTTTGTATGTTATTATATGAATAAAAATGAATAATCTAACATAATGAAATTAATAATAATGCATAGTATAACATACTAAAATTATGTCAAATAATAAAATATAAAAAATTATGAAATTATATCACAAAATTGATAGTTATTATATGATAAATAGATAATATTATGAAGAATAACATAATAAACATAATCGAACGATTAACTATTATGAAATGATGATGATAATCATAGTCATAAACGAAATTCAATCACGAGGTTACAGGCTTCAGAATCATTATTTTCGCGATTTTCAACATGTAAATTAAAAACAAACAAGATAATTATTCACAATCAGTGGTACTGAAAAATGTTCATTTGCAATATATCATAAATAATATTCTATATTTCAATAATTTAGTTGAAAAGTTTTTGTATTATGTAAAAAAATAAAACGAGACTAATGTATTATACATGTTTTTTATAAATATTTTTTCAGCTTTTAAATATCATTTTTATTACGTCTGATTTGACATTATATACCATTACTTTATGGAAAAATAAATCACTGAAAAAAAAAAACTTATTCAAAAAATTGATAATAAATATATATTGTTGCTGGTACGAGTATGAATTTACAATTTCATTATATCTAAAATATTGGCAAAAAACCATCATCGACTTATTTACTCTAACTCCAAAAAGAAGAATATTACAATTGTTCTTACCTTATGAGAGATTGCTGGCAACCCTATCGGGCAGGTCGCAATAGTCGTGCAATAGACAAGAGTCAGCAGTAGTCAGAAACAAGTCAGCTAAGAGGTGGCAGAACGCGATATTTTTTCCCCCTCCTTACAGCCTCGGAGAGCGAGCGATTTTCCCTCTCTACTCGCCTGGCGCGTCAACGGCTCCCGCTTACCTCTCCTCGATTCTATTATGCTTGATAACTGAAATTGAGAATTTTTCGTGCTGGCTTGCCTGGTATCGGGTATCGTTCAATAAAAGAAATATTCGAACTATTCAATTTGCTAGTGAAGTAGAGCATTCAAGAAATGTGGTTTCTCTGGAGGATATTTTTACGCAGGGGCACATACGTTCGCTAACGAACTTATTATATCTCTTATTTTCAAAAATATCAACAATAAATTCAATAGCTTAATACAAATAAATACTAATAGGTACTAATTTTGATAGAAAAATGGCGTAGAATAGAAGAAAATTATTTTACTTATAAATGACAATCGAAACGACATTATTTAATTATTTCTACTATCAGTGATTAATTTTCATTATTATCATACTAGGCAAATTCTATTTCAAAATCTTATAACTATTCTTGGTTACGATATTTAATATTTAGGAGGAAATACTGGTCACTCATAATGAAAATACTTCAAAAGCGAAAGTTTTGTTTTATCACAATTATTTTAGTTGATAATTAATGTGATAAAGCAAAAATTACCGATTCTCTTCAAAAAATGGATTTTTTCTTAATGACTCAAAATAATTTCAATGTTTTTTTCTTCTTCATACCAAATATACTCGTTTATAAAAATAAATTCTAATGAAACCAAATTCGACGATTATAATGTAGGTCTTACATTTGTTTTAAATTTTCCAAATTCGCTGATTGAATATGAAATAAATTAGATATCAAAAGTAGATTTTCTCGAAAATAGATTTAAAGTATTTTCACCATTAAAAAAAAAGTTATGAGGAGTGTCTCAAATCCCAAGTTTTAAAAAAAAACCATATGAAATTGTGAGCTGATTTTATCTTTTATTGAATAACTGATTTACTTCAGATTGAATAACCAACAAGAGTGAGAACGCGAAAGTTAACATTGAAAGCTACTCTGTTACAGCAATTTTGCAATTATAACTGAATGAAAGTGGAAAAATGTACTCATCGTTTTAATTCTGTACTTCCCTCATAAGATTTTTCAATATAGTTCGTAGTTTTATTAGCGATTATTTGGTATAATGTAGAAGAAAATATGGAAAATATGTTGAGTCATTAGGAATAATAACAATGTAAATTTCATTTTGTGAAAAAAAATTGGTAATGTATATCTATGGACTTCAATCACCAGCTACAAAAATTCTAATAAAACAAAACTTTCGTTTTGTAAAGTATTTTCATAATGAGTGACCAGTATATACTCCTAAATATTAAATATCGTAACTAATAATGGTGATAAAATTTTTCAATATAATTTGTCTAATATGATTGTAACGAAAGTCAATCACTACTGATAGTAAAAATAGTCGACTAATTTCATTTCGATTGTCATATACATGAAAAAAAATTTTCTTTTATTCTACGTCATTTTGGTAACAAAATTAGTACCTATTAGTATTTATTTATAAAAAGTTAATATATTTATTGTTATTATTATTGAAAATAAAAGATATATGAGTGCGTTAGTGAACGTGCCCCTGCATAAAGATATCCTCCAGAGAAACCCTATTTTGTGAATGCTCTACTTTACCGGCAGATTCAATCGTTTGAATATTTTAAATATTAGACGATGCTAGATAAATAATCTCAGTTAAGAATAATAGAATTAATAAAAACAAAACACCCTAAAACAACTACTGTCAAAGTCAAGGAGAGTATAACATACAAATACACTCTCAGACACTGGATATTTTTAGTCCTGTTATCAGCATTACACGTATTATACCTTTAGCATTTACTATAGCAAACAAATAGTGGTATCGCCGATTTCTGCCGTGAGGCGGCGCGGCCAACGCGCCACCCAAGGCAAGCCGGAAATGGCCGGATGTACAAAATGACAGCCACGCCAATTTAAATTTAGCGAGTTCAATACTACTGCACACGACTGTCACCTGCTGTCACGACTGTCGAGCACTGTATGCTGCTGTACGCAACTCATCTGTCATTGTTCTCAACTGTAGTGCACTGCACTGAATTAAAATTTAGCAAGACCAACGATTGTCGAGCACTGTACAAACGCAACTCAACACTGTAGTACATAGTAATACAATACTGTACTACTGCACACAACGGTATGTTTATCTATCAAAATGGTCATGACTTGACGACGATTGACGACTTCGCGAAAAATAAATCAAAGTAAATAAGCGTGGCGCGGTGTAATACTTTATATACTCCCATCTTTCCAAGAGATTGGTAGCGTAGTAGAGAGAGTGCCCGCCTCATACTCATGGTGTCGCTGGTACAATCCCCGCTGAGGACAACTTTTTTATTTTTTTCAAACATGATCATACGAAACTGCAATAAATATATTATTTTTATTTTTACGATTTATTTTTTCGAAAACTCACATTATTTGTATACGTTAGGTTTTTTTAGAACCGCATGAAAGCTGAATATTCCCAAAGTATCTTTTTTCACATGTGATAGAATATTCCGATATAAACAATCGTAAAAATAAAGATACGAATAATAAATATAGTTGTTAAAAAAAAAAAAGAAAAAAAAAATTGCATCAGTCGGGAATCAAACCAGCAATCCCCGGGCGTAGGGTTGACGCTTTCTCTGTAGTTCTTTGCTACGATCCGATACCTCCGGGTCCTCCGGTATACTGGAACCTTTTGAAGCATCTTACAACAACAGGCTTACTTTTATAAATATTTCTTGCCATTTGTGGGCCATTTCGATGTATTATTTTACAAATATTCTTTGAGAGCCCTACAGAAGAAAAGTACCAAGTTTGGTCAAGATTCACGCTCTACACCATCCCCTAAGCATTTTTCTAATGATCTGTGGCTTCAGATTTAAAATAATTATGTTAATAACTGTTTGTTTAAACAAATAACTGATGAAAATTATATTGTTTGCAATGCACAAACGTTTCCTGAATTTATTTGATACTCTGATCACTAGTGTGTCATCAGACATTAAAAATTGATTTGTTGAAACTTTTTCTTAACATTATTTGCAAAATTGCAGTTTTTGCAAGATCAATAATGCTCACTTAGTTTTCCAGGTCGCTAATCATGAATCTAGTATCATGTTTGGATAATTAATTCATTGAAATATTCGTTTAAAAAATGATTTAAAACAATAATATTGTTTCAAAAATGCATATATGTATATGCTTTTGACAGTTGTTAGGTACGATGATTACGAATCTGGGATCAAATTTGGAAATGCGTATATTTCAACTTTTCTTGAAAAATTTTTGCATAATCAAAGATTTCGCAAATCACATATAATGCTCATAATTTTTTGTATCACTGACAATAAATTTCATGCTGACTTGGCAGAATTGTTTTAACTATGAGTTTCAACATACTATGACTAGAAATGAAATCATTTGAAAACGCATACTTTTCATGGCTTTTCTGCCTACTGATTACAAATCTTACACCTTGATTGCAAAACTAATCCGTTTCGACTTTAATTAGTATTCGTAGCAGATGATTGGGGAATTTAAATTTCAGGAAGATGTATATGATTTTCGATATCCCAAAGTGTAAGGTGAAAATTTTCATTATGATTCATGGAACACACGTTCAAAAGTTCGCAATTTAGCTCTCAAATAATCAATAGTATGTACATTTCCTTCTGAATACTGTAATAGAATAGAATACTGTAACAATATTTAAATATTTCTATTATATGTTAATCAATAATCTCAGTTGAGATTAGTAGAATTATTTCAAAAAAAAAAAAAAAATTGAAAAGTCCGATGAATCAACTGAGACTATACATACAGAGCCCCTCATATTTGGATTACTCGAGTAGGTCTTACATCCAAGCACACATGCAAGAATCAATCATCTCGTTTCCTAGTTCCCGCTCCCGCCGCAAGGCAGCGCGGTTGACGCGCTTAACATTCAATCATCGATGCCATCGATAACATGAGTCAGAGTATTGTAATAATTCAAGATAGAGGATTCAAGCTGATGCCCAGTCAGTATGTTATGTATATATAATCTCAGTTGAGATTATAGTATTAATAATAAAAAAAAACGCCCGAAATAAAACACAACTGTCAAAGTCAAATGAGAGTATTTTTACAAATACCACTTGGGGACTGTGGATGTTCTGTGTCCCGTCTTCCACTTTTTTCAGCATACTATGCTATGCACAATTGGTATCGCTTTTTTTCACAAACAACATTAAATATATCTTTACTTTATAAAATATTACGTTGCAACGGCCGTTAGTTTGCGAAGAATATTTGTAAAAAAATATGTGGTGCGATGGGATACTCTGAAACGTAACAGTCGGATACAGGATCGGTAGTGTAGTGGGCAAAGCGCCCGCCTCGATGGCGCAAGGTCGCTGGATCGAGACCCATGTAGCAGATTTTTTTTTCAAAAGGTATAATAATAAAATTTATTATATTTGTAAATTTTTTCAATTTCTATGATTTTCTTTACCGAAAAATACTTAACTTTTATTCAGAAGGTTTCGTTAGAATCACATGAAAGCTAATTAATGGAATCGTAGTCTTTTTTTACATATAAAATATAATTTTTTGATTAAGGCAGTCGTCAAAATCGATAAAGATACAATTATTGAAATATAGTTTCGTAAAATTCTGTTCAAAAAGTGAAAAATATTTAAAAAAATTGGTGCAGTGGGGAAAAGATGGAGAAAATTTATGTATGTAACAATTTGTTTTCATAAATTATGTATAAAAATTAGTTTGTTTATAATTTGCGTTTTCTTATTTGCTTTTTACATTTTTTTTTAACCCTGATCAGAAATATGGCATCAGGCGTAGAAAATTGATTTGTTTAAACTTTTTTCCAGCAATTACTTGTAAATTTGAAGTTATTGCCGGATGCATTTGATTTTCCGGGTCTTATATGTCACTGATCATGAATCTTGTGCCATGTTTGTATAAGTCATTGATTAAAAAATTATCCATACGCTATGAGAATCCTTACATGAATAAAGGAATTTTTCTACAATTTAAAGAGAAATCTTCATTATGTATAAAAAATTTTCCAGATATATTTATGTGAAAAGTCCAATGTAGAATATGGCTTGAAAACTTTGCATAATGGAAAATCAACTACCTTTTCTTAACAGTGTACGCATCCTGCAAGAACTTCAATTTTGAGCGAATATGCAGAAATTTCATTAAAAATAATTTAACTTTGCGAACCAGATTCCAGATTCGTAATATGTGCAGGCCAAAAGAACTAAGAAAAACGTTTGCATGCTACAAACAATCTAATTTTTATCCAAAATTCAATTCGATAAACAGTTTGAATAAATCAATTCTGAGAATCTGGCATCCAGATCCATGCTTAGTCACACAGTTAAAAAGCCTGTTGAAAATTACCAGCGGTTAGCAATTTTCCATTTTTTCCCAGTATTGTAGAAATTACGGTTCCTAGTATTACGGAATATTCATAGACGACATTCCTTAAACTACTATTAGCCCTGCAAATTTCACATGTAGCTTCTAGGGATTTCAGATAGCGTGCAAGTGACTTCACCTTCCCTTGGAAAAATCACTACACACAATCTGAATAATTTTAGGGCCTAACTTCAACTGGTGATTTCTCCTGAGTGGATGATTTCGCAGTTGACTATATAGTAAAAGTAACAGGCTTATTCAAACAGTTTTACTATATTTTTTTTAGTAATTTCACTAGATTAACCAGTGTCTCAAATTACTCAGACTAATTCAGACTGGATGTAATAATTTTACCAAAAGATTTTTTACTGTGCACCTGAAAACAATGGAAAGCATATCCATCTTATCTTTGAATTATCGTATGCATACTATTTAATCAGTTACCACTAATTTGAAATTTAAAATGCGCTAATACTAAGTTTCTCCAGTTAAGGCTCAGATTGGTGTAGAAATTAAACTCATAGTTTTTACATTGTTTTCTTATCGTTTCGTGAAGAACAATAGAGAGAGAGTGAGAGTAGTCCTTCTATAGTCCACAAACACCACTTTCATTTTGGCCCCAGAACTTTTTCGAACCAATCGGAAATTTCCTTTACATTAAAAAATAAGTGAAATCCTCCCCACCTCCCTCCCGGCGAACATCGCCAATGTAAAAACACCAGAATTAATAAAAATGGAGCGAAATTCCGATTCAGGAAAAACTTGATGAAAAAAGTGAGATACAAAAGTATTGGAATCAGAAATGAATTGATATACAAGAAAAATATATGATTGTTAGATAGTCTTGAAATGGCCACAAGGGTTATCTTGAATTTTAATAATTCACTAATCCTGAAGAGACAAATAAGCTGAAACATAAATAAATATTAGCTAAAACAGGATTTCAATTCATCAAACGATAAGCCATTATACTGAAATGATAAACATGAAAAATTATTTTCAAACAACAATTCTTAGTTTCATAGAAAATTCAGATAAAGTCAACTTTCTCAAATTAATGTTTTGTGAAAATACAATTGTCTCAGTAATGAATGAAGGTTAAAATGGATTCGTCAGCCGATGTACAAGGAACAACCTATTTTATGTTAATGATAATTTTTGTAAAGACATTCAATTTTATAATACAAAACGAGTTTTATCATTTAGCTGCGATTAGGGATCATTCATAAACTACGTGACGCAAATTTCAAGACTTTTCGACCCCCCCCCCCCTTCGTGACGCTATTCCCATAAGCGTTACCATGGAGCGTGACGTTTGATCTGACTCCCCCCCCCCCCCCCCCTAAGAGCGTCCAGAGTTTATGGATGATCCCTTATTGATCGGAATTGCTTTATAACATGCAACGGACAGATGACTTGACGTTGAGATCGGTCAGGCAAAAGTTCGACTTGATACAGTTTTCCGTGGAAAACGATATCCAACAAAAAATTATCAAAATAATGCGAACACCATGAAAGTTGTATGTACTTGTTGAAAGTTACAGGCGAACATTTTCTATTATTGAATAGGATTTAGTTAATGAAATACTGATATACGACCCTGCTAATTTTCATCCTTATAAGAACCTTGGAAGAAAATAAACTTTACCATAAGATATAAATTTCTTACAAGGTCACATTATGAAAATCTTATAAGAAACTAAAATTACTTATAGAGAAGTGGGCTGAAAATTTTTAAAAAGTTCTTTCTCTTGTACGATACGATCAAATACATGCTTTAAAAAAATTTCAGTTTTCTATAAGGTTTTTATACGGTACCTTATGAGAAGTATCATTTTTATTAGGTTCTATAAGGTGCACTGTAAAATAAATTCAATTCTTTTAAAAAATTTTGTTCTCTTATAAAGTTTTTATAGGAAATAAAGTTACTAAGAGAAACAATTATTGCTTTATAATCGAGTATCTCTACAGCACTCTCAAGTAGTTGTATCGCAAGTCTAAAATTGGTCACCTCTCTAATTGATAAAATAAATAACATGAAAACATATAAAAATTCTAAAAAAGGTACAATGGTAATCGCAATTACGCCTCTGTAAATTTAAACTTAACCTATTTTTATTTCTGAGACTATTTTCACGGAATTTTAATTTGAGAAAGTTGATTTTATCTGAATTTTTTATGAAACTGTAGAAATTGATGTTTAAAAAAAATTTTTCATGTTTATCATTTCAGTATAATGGCTTATCATTAAATGAATTGAAATTCTGTTTTAGCTACGATTTATTTTTGTTCCAGCTTATTTGTCTCTTCGGGATTAGTGAATTAATTCAAGATAGTCCTTGTGGCCATTTCAAGATTACTTAACAATCAAATATTCTCCTTGTTTATTAATTCATTTCTGATTTCAATACTTTCGTATCTCACTTTTTTCATCAAGTTATTTCTTCATCGGAATTCGCTCCATTTTTATAAATTCTAGTGTTTTTACATTGGCGATGTTCGGTGGGAGGGGGCAGGGGAGGTATAAAATACTATACCTATTATAGCCTGTTGACCTGGGAAATCATTTAAGCATCTTGCAAGAACTTCAATTTCATGCGAATGTCCAGTCATTTTACTTTAAAAAATTATCTTCGTGAACTAGATGCCGAATTTATAATAAGCAGACCAAATGAACAATGAAAAACATTTGCATGTTACAAAAAATCCAATTCTATTTCATCATTCAATTCCAAATACAGTCTCCCTGAGAAAAATCTTACATTGCCAATGTTCCTTTGCCAAGGTGAACTCACTGGACACTTAATGTAAATCGTTGTTTTACATTTAGTTTCCATAGCGTTTACGATGCAAATATACATTGTCAATGTAGGGTTTTCGTCAGGGTTTAATACGTTGAATTTAAAAATCTCGCTTCGAATCAACGATTAGTAACCCGAAATCAATGGATGGCATATGCATATTTGATAAACTTCAATCTCGCAATATTTGTTTACTAAAAAGAAAAAAAAATTGGATAAATATATGCTCTAAATCTAAGCTAGATTCGCAAATAGCAAACGAATCAACTGATATACATTGCATTATGCCAACAATTTTTTTGCACATTTTATAAAAAAATTGATGTACGTCAAGGTCGTCAAGTTCTAAACGTATAAAATTAAACGAAAAGAGAAATTGAATAAATTTCGGATTACCTGTCGCCAGAAGGTGTCGTGTAAAATGTATTTGTGGTGGACATAGAATTCATTGTTTATACCAAAAAGTCCTTAAAAGCATCAGGAAATTTTGTTTTCTTAAATATTAGTCTTTTTTTCTTTTTCGTTAAATTTTGATCTGTTAGAATTTTTCGTACATACAAATCGTAAAAACAATAAATCTTGGCAATGTGACAAAAGATTTTTTCCCATGTAATAAAGTACCAAATAATGCAATTTTGTGTTACCACAAATTTAAAATCAGTAATTGGTCAATACTATGTTTGCTCAGATATGGCTGAGATTAAAGTAAGAAGTAAACTCATAGCCTTTATGTATTTTTTTCATCGTTCCGTGAAGAACTGCAGAAGAAGAATAGTCCTTCTACAGTGCATGTAGAAGGACTATTCAATTACTTTCATTTTCACAATCTTTTTGCCGTATCCACGATGAATTTATCAGCGGGAGCAATCTTAGGTATTGTAACTGTCAAAAAATTATCCATAGAGATCATTCCCTAGGATTGCTCTCACGGAGAAATTGCATCACGGGTATCCTAAAAAGAGGAAATTGTTCCCACGAATTACGTCGCGATAGTTGACATTTCCGTGTATGGAAAAAAATTGTTTTTTTAAAAAAAAATGAATGAAATACCCCCCCCCCTATCTCCACCACCCGCACCGAACATTGCCAATGTATAAATCCTAGAATTGATAAAAATAGAGTATAATTGTACTTACGAGAAAACTTCATGAAAAAAGTGAGATACAAAAGTATTGAAATCAGTACTGATTTAATGTATGAATAGGTAAATACTTAATTCTTATTCAATTTTCAAATGGCTAGAAGTAGCATGTTGAACTGAAACGTCAATAAATCATTGCAAAAATAGGATTAAATTTTTTATATGATACGTCATTATACCTGAGTGGTAAACAAAACAAAACCAAAAATTAAAAAACATCAGCATCGACTCTTCTGCATGGAATACGGTAATCTTATAAAAATGAAGTTTTGTTAAAATCTAATAGTTTCAGAAGGAAAAGTAGGTGAAAATTAATTCGTGGACTGCAAAAAACTACGTTCGATATGTTGATAGTAATATTGTGATAACATGGAATTTCATAATAATAACCAAGCTATATTACTTAGCTGAGATTATTCATCTGTATCACATCATTCATACTGGTACAACTGGCAGATAACTTGAAATTGAAATAAATGAGTAATTCATAAATTCGACTTTATGCAGTTTTACGTGGAAAGTGATATCCAATACAAAATATAGCTTGAATGATGCGTATAACATGAAAGTTGTATATACTTGTTGAAAGTTACGGACACGCTTTTTCCATTATTGAATGAGATTCAGTTTGCACAATACTGATTTAGTAACCGATTGTTGACCCCAAATCATTTGTTTCTACTGCATTAGTAGTAATTACTATTTTATTTATGTGTCATAGTTTTTGTAGTTCTAACTTTTTGATTGATGGAATAGAAAAAAAAAATTTGTACAGTAAAAACAAAATACAATAGCAGTTGTTGCATCACTATGCATCTATTATTCTGCGTAGAAAACAGTACTTTTCATCAATCTTGACAGCAGCCTACGAATTATTTTATCACATACTTTTACTCTCGAAACTATTAGATTTTGACAAAACTTCATTATTATAAAGATTACTGTATCGGTATTCCATGTAGAACAGTAAAAACTGATGTTTTGTAATTTTTGGTTTCGTTTTGTTTACTACTCAAGTATTATGGCGTATCACATAAAAAATCTGATCCTGTTTTTGCTATGATTCATTGACGTTTCAGTTTAACATGCTATTTCTAACCGTTTTGAAATTGCATAACAATTAAAAACTTTCCCTGTTCATACATTAATTCAGTACTGATTTCAATACTTCTGTATCTCACTTTTTTCATGAAGTTTTCTCGCAAGTAAAATAATAGTCTATTTTTATTAATTCTAGGATTTATACATTGGCAATGTTCGGTGGGGGTGAAGGGGGGGGGGTAGGGACTACAAAATAAGTTTGAATTATAAACAGATCTACGCCTTTGACAGAAATCATGGATCTAGCGGTTTGGAATGTTCCCGAGAAATGTTGAAATTGATATGCCATCATTTCCTAAATGACCTGGCCTTTTTTTTAAATCCATCTGTAAGTGTTCAAAATAGTTTTAAGTGAGAAATCATTGGGAAAATGTCAAATTCGACTTCCTTTTTGTGTGATAGTCATAAAAATTTTGGTTCACCAAAATTTTTCCTTTCAACGTTTTTTTCTGTGTTTTCAGTAGTTGTCACATTGATTCTAAAACCTTAAAGGAATGTTCCAATGAAGAGAAAGAGATGGAGAAATGAAATGAGTTCGTATTTTTTTTATGAAAAAAAGTCAAAAAACAAAATGTAACGAAAAACATTGTAAAAAAGAATGGATAAATAAACTTTTATCAGCTGCAGGGAATTATTTTGCACTATACTCCTCAAAAACCACTATAAACAGCTTCAACTCCTCAATTTGGGAGGAAATTTGTTAAAACCTGAAAAAAAAAAAAAATCAATAAATAAAATGCAATTCTGCGTATTTTTATGTTAATTTCAACAGATTTTCTATTGAATTGAGGTATTCAAGCAGGGACGTAACTATCGGTGTTCCATGTGTTCCAAGAACACAGGCTCCCAAGATATAGAGGCTCCCAAAGTTCCAGATTTCAAAAAATGTTGTATCAATGTTATAAGGGGAGAGGGGCCCCCTATTACCACCGAACACAAGATTTTTTGAAGTAGTTACGCCATTGTATTCAAGTTGGGATGACATCGATCTTCAGAATAAACTTTTTGCATAACATTATTTATCAACCGAATGGATGATATATTGGTTATCATATTTCTACCGAATATGACTATACACTATGACACTATCCTCTCAACGCTTAAGAGGTATACTCGTTGACCGATAGTATGATTTTTTCTTATAAAAATGTTGTTCCTTTATATACATATTTTAACTTTAATATTATATACGTGGTAAGTTGATTCGACTTTGTGTATTAAATGAGTTTTTGATAAAACGATAAATATTCGTAGTGTTTTTGCATATGCACACTAAAACTGATCAACTACTGTGATTTTATCTGTAAATAATCTATTGGACCTTCAGTATGCTATAATTTATGTAACAGCTGAAACGAATACCATGATTATGATGGAATTCGGACGAATTTCATCGGTCGCTTAAAAAGAGCGTGCGACAAAATCGACCGAGATCGACTGAGAAATAAATACTGTGAATATCTTTTCCATCTTTCTCTAAATTTTGCTGTGTAACGGGAGTGTCTCTCTCTTACCTATTATGCCGCTCGTTTCGTCTAACTTTCGCTACCTGCCTGGCTTAAAAATCATGGTCTCTCCATGAATGCTATTATGATTTTTTTGTCAGCTGATCCCGAAAATCCCAATCGATTTCCGAAAGACCCCGATCTGCTCTGATCGCATTGTTGCCAACTTAGTAGTAGTGTTAGGAAATGAACATCTTTATTTATATTCAGCGTGGCGTTTTTCAGATATATGATGGCGCTGATGGTCATTATGTCAATATGGCGCGATCGCGCGATGTAAACTAAACTGAACAAAGCAGTGACGATTTTCGTGACAGTTGGTGACCAGTGATATATCTGAATATAAATATATGTATTGTCATGTACATGAGAAATAATTTGTGATTATTTTGAAATATGAAATATGAATGTAACTTTTAGTGAAGTAATGGTGGAATAATTTTTAGTGACTCTTTAGGAGTGCTGCCTCTGTGGGTTTTCTCAGGTTCCGAGACGTAAAAAAAATCATTATTATACTGTGTTATAATAATAACAAGTTATTATTATAGTTTGCTACTGATGGATACATTGACTTATTAAAAAATTGAGGATTTTTGGTTGTTGTTTTTTTCAGTATGATTTTCAATCTCAGTTTCAACGACAGATATGTACAAGTTGAATATTTTGTAGGCAAAAATGATTTTATGCAAAAAAGTTCATCAATGACTTTCGACATCAACAATGTCGAAATCGACATTGATATTTTAACAAATAATATATTGTCTCTCTATCTAATAAAGTAAAACTCGCCGCCGCCGCCGACAAAAAATTAGTCCTAGACTAGCCTAACCTAACCTAACATAGGTCCTTTTCTCATTCCAAGTCACATACCACGCCCCCTTTTCGGCCACGCCCCCTTTGATAACCATAGGTCCCATTTCTCATTCCAAGTCACATGCCACGCCCTCTTTTAGGCCACGCCCCCTTTCGTAGCCATAGGTACCTTTTTTCATTCAAAGTCACATAACATGCCCCTTTTAGGCCACGCCCCCTTTCGTAACTATGGGTCCCTTTTCTCATTCCAAGTCACATATATTATATTAAATCCACTCACTGACACCTATACTTTCTGAAAACAAATACAAAAACTTAAATTGGTGTTTGCAAATTTTCACTTTGTTAAACGTGTTATATCCAAAATTAGTACTATGGTAGGACATAAAAACCTTACAAAAATTCACGAAATGGTCAAATTAAGAAAAACTTTATAATCTCACCATGTTACAAGATTTACTAATCTCATAATTTCTACAAATCAAAAGATATCACATATCATAAGATCGCAACATATATTATTATTACAAAATATTCACTTGATATTGCGCCTACATTATCCCATTTTCGGCATTATATTGGCTATTAATAAAGAGCTATCAATAGCGGCTCAATATGAGTCAAGATAAGCTGAACCCTATAAAAAAACTTCAAAAAAGTAGAAAAAGGTTGTTGGCTAATACAGAGCAAAACTAATGTCAATAAAAAAACATTATCAGTATCATGGTGACCAGAAGAGTTTAAAAACAATTGTGTAACAAAAATTATTAATATCCAATTGTCGGCCAAACCCTATGAAATTGTGAAGCATAAATTTATGTTGCCATGCCTACTAAAATGTCATAAAAGACAGCGAGACTTAGTGGTATAGCTCGAATTCATATTTACATTAAGTCCTACACAAAAAAGAACAAAAAGACCCGACAACCTGCTCATTTTCTTGATTTTACATTTTTATTGGCTATTTGAAAAGTATTTTCGTGCAGAAATAGGTTAGTAAATTATACCTACTTATTTCTGCACGAAAATGGATTCGCATTATACTGATAAGAATGTGAGAATTCGGTGCTATCGTGATTATGCAGATGCGTCGAAAAAATCTATAGAACTTTTTGGTGATATTTTCCAAAATATTTTAAATATAAAATACATCACTCTTGATTTCAGATTGAATCATTAGTTATCATGTCCATTATTCTTGTTATCAGAATGCTACTGATATCTTATTACTGCTTATTAGGCAAAGTCGGTAGAATTTACTTTGGTAGGTCACTATTAATTGGAACATTTTATGATTCTAATTTTAGACAGATGAGTTGACACCCTTACATCTGTATGAAGTTAAAAATTTTCATGAATCGCTACTATAAATTCTTCTGCATGTACATAGTGCATGTGGAGTTATTTGAACAAACTCTTTACAAGAGCATGATTCTAAAGTTTACACGAAATTTTCACGAAAATCGGGTCCTACCTTGAATCGCTATATGTATGCTTGTAAGCACATCTTTTCAACATTGTTATATATTATAATTTATTTTAAAAGGTTATTGCTGTTGATCAGAGCAGGTTGTCGGGTCTTTTTGTTATTTTTTTGTGTAGGACTAATGTAAATATGAATTTGAGCTATTCCACGATGTCTCTCTGTCTTATGGAACATTCTAGTAGGCATGGCAACTAAAATTTTTGCTTTAAAATTTGATAGGGATTGGCCGACAATTGGATATCGATAATTTTTGTTACACAATTGTTTATAATACTTTTTTGGTCACCATGATACCGATCATGTTTTTTTATTGACATTAGTTTTGTTCTGTATTAGCCGACAACCTTTTTTTACTTTTTTGAAGTTTTTTTATAGGGATATTACTTCTTTTTGTAATAATGGATAATTTAAGATGTCACCTTGAATTCTTTCACTAAATTTTAAATCATGCTGATTCGGACGGTAGGAATATAAAATCGAACAAATAGTCTTTCGAAAACAAATTTATATACTAAGATTTATCAGTTTTTCGAGAATACAGGTTTATGTATATATGCGCTTTTCACAAATATTGACTAGGATACTTGATTACTTAAACAAAAAAATTTGCAATTTTCAATTCATAATAATTACACATTTTCTTGTACGCAATATCTGGTTAACTTGTGTGAAACTTACATCAAAAAATAAAATGGCCTGAGCAATTTTCCGCTTGAATGGAATATTACACAAACTGAAGAAAATGTTTATGAAGTGAGAAATTAGACTCCAGGAATTTTTTCGAAATTTTAGTCATAAAGTTTGAAGATATCAAGTACTCCAATAACTATTCTTATCACATTTGTGAACGTAATCTGCAGCATCCTTTTCTTTTTTCGTTGACAAACGCTTTGCCTTATCCGCCTGTCACAGATAATAATATGAATAAATACCTCGGATTTTGCATTCAGATCTTTGCATTCTTCAACATTAGTTTTTTTTTTTATTCGAGTCCGAGTTGAATTATAAGAAAAAACTATGATGCGTTATTTGATTGCTTATTTTGTAGTTGTGTCAAAATAGTGAGGAATCAGTTTTAAATGAAAAATATTCGCTGTGTAATGAAAAAATTTGCCTCAATTTTATCATGAAAACAAAAATCATCATCGAAAAATTTATGTTGAAATCAATCCTTTATTTAATTATTCATTTTTTTTATATATTCCTTATCGGCTAGAAAATTCTTCTCTTCGATGTGATTGTCAATTTTTTTAATATCATGTTTGAAAAAATAATTATAAAAAAATATGAAAGTATTGCTAAAAACTAAAAAAACGGTTTAAGTTTTCTATCCGAACCTTACGATTATGATTATTATTACTACTATTACTACTATTGTTTTGTTATTATAGAAATGTTTTTTATTAATATAAAAATATTTATCGAATTTGAGTTGTTAAATCAATGGCACGGTTATTGAACTTAACATTTTTTCGACAGTGAATTCTAACAATATAAGTTCACCGTAAATTATTAATTCAGGTTATACTCACTATTCTTTTTTTCCTTTATTGAAAAAATTATCTGGCAGTTCCAGGGGCGAAAATATGCATAAATAGGCATAAAATGCAAGATTTGATTTTTTATTTTACAATATAATTTGTGAAAATTTGATGTTGACAAATTTAATAAATGATGTTTGAATTCAGAATTAGCGCTTTGCTCTAAATGAAAATATGCCGCCTAAAGTTATTAATTGAAAAGAAAATTTTATGATGAATTATTTTATATTGCAGTCAATTATAAATTTATTTCTATTTGTTTTTTTTTCGTATTTTCTTTATCAGCGAAAATATTGTCGATATTCAAATAGTGTTTCGCTATTCAAATAAGATAAAGTATAAAATTTATTAAATATTTCTTAAATCATAAATTATCTATGTTTTGCATCTGAACTTTGTTATCATTACATATTATTATCATTTAATTATTATTATTATTATTATTATTATTATTATTATTATTATTATTATTATTATTATTATTATTATTATTATTATTATTATTATTATTATTATTATTATCAATTAATTTTTCTAAGATATACATTTTTTAATATGAAAATATTTTTACTAATGCGAGTTTATAGAATACTGACACTACCATATCTTTTAGGTAAAAATTTTTTTGACAATAAATTCCAACCGTAAAAGCTTATACTGTTATTAAATTATTGAAGATTGGCTTACCGTTTTGTTTTTCATTTGTTCTGAAATATTATTCGGTAGTTCAGAGCTCAAAATGGAAGAATATTTTTAATATTTATGTACCCTGGTGATCCAAGAGGGACCAAAGAGGGACCGGCATTCGGTCGCTCTTGGGTCGCTGTTTGGCCAGTTTGGTCCCACTTCGGTCCTTTTTGATTCGCTTTTTGGTCGAACTCGAAACGTCACTAATGTGTACTCATGTACAAGATTTTTAAGAGCGATAGGAGTAAAAAAAGGGGCTGTAGAGCACTGTAGAGGACCAATCAGTCCCGAAATTTTCGCGAGCTTCTGCTCGAGAAATCGACCGCCGACGTCAGCTGATAGTTTGGCGTGCATTAGCAGTTATGTTGTTGTAAACAAAAACATAAACACCAATAATCGCGATATTCAGACGTATTTTAGCGAGTGTTAAATTTAAATGTGAAATAATGTAATTCAAACTAATAACCCTAGTGATTTTGATTTTTATAGAGTTTTTAGAAAACTCCTTATAAAATTTCGGTATTTTTCATAAATTTCGGCCTTTTTTTATAAAGCCACTTTATAAAAAGAGGAAAGTTTCATTAAGTTTTCAGTAGTTTTTATAAAGTCACTGTATAAAAACTTTATTAAATCTTTATTAAAAGACGGCATTCTTATAAAGTGGATTTTAAAATCTACTTCATGAAGATTCTGTCTTTTTATAAAAATTTTATAAAGTTTCCGTGAAGAAACTTTATAGAAAAAAGCGGAAATTTATAGAAAATACCGAAATTTTATAAGGAATTTTATAAAAACTCTATAGAAACCAATATCTCTAGGGTAATTAGTTTAAATTAAATTTTTTCACATTTAAATTTAACACTAGCTAAAATACGTCTGAATACGCGGACATTGGTGTTTATGTTTTTGTTTACAACAACATAACCACTCATGCACGCCAAACTATCAGCTGATGTGACGTTTCGAGTTCAACCGAAAAGCGACCCAAAAAGGACCGAAGAGGGTACAAACTGACCAAACAGCGACCGAAGTTCAGTCGCACTTTGATCGCCAGGGTAAATATGAACTGACAAAAAAAATCCCGAAACAAAAGGAAAATTTGACCACAGAGTAAACGAAGCCGAATAACAATCATGCAATATGCGAATCAAAGAAATCAGTGTACTTATCTGAACTTTATCGGAGAAATTCCTCGGTTTTGCTCGATTTCCTCCATAGCAAAACTCAATTGTCATAACTCGAACGTGTTTGGAAACAACTGTCACCTGTCGCTTTTCAGTATCTTCATTTGTGGCTTTCTGGGTTTTCTTTACATGTATACCCAGTGCACAGGCCTGAAGAGGTATAAAGAAAGTCATCAAAATTGATGATTTTTTAATTTTTTCAGTTTTCGACGTTTTTGACAAATATTTAATCAATAATTTGAAAATTTTTACCCCAGGCCCGGATTTTATCACTACGGCCCTCTCAGAACACTGTGAAACACCTTGCGCCACCTCTTAAAAAACATTTTAGATGCTCATTTTTTAGCGCCCGAAGAAAACCGAGTGAATCTGAAGTATAATGTGAAACGCCGAAATGAACGAAAATCGTGACGCTCTTGCGTCGAATTTCAAAATACGCGACGCTCATTGGCTGCCGAACGCGAGAACATGAGAGAGTGGGAAAAATCGACGCGAACCCACTCTAAATATTACAGAAAAAAAAGAGCTGACTTTCTCGTCCTGTACTACCCGACAAGAAATTTCAACTGAACTTTTCGATATTTGCTTCATATATTTTGACCTGTATTACCTCATCATCGGCTTATTGTTAGTCATCAATTCAAGAATTCAAGTTTAACAATGTTGTATTAACATTGCCATGAATTCCGCAAATTACTGACAATGAGACAAAATTTATAAATATCGGGCTTATACTGTCCAAAATCTCATTGTTTGGCCAGATTTTTGTATGGTTATGAAATGATTTATATCTATGTTGACATTTAATAAAAAAAAAAAAAAATATAAATCTCAATATCATTCGAGACCTTCAACTGAAACTGAATGGTGGGTGGCGCGCCGAGTGCGCAGGGGGTCGAAGCCCCACTAGTTTATTAATAAATAAAGAATAAGAATATATTATTATTATTAATATTATATATCATTCAATTCAGAGCAGTGGAATAATATCTTAAAATTTACTCAAAATTGATATTTATAGAGTTATGGAAAAATATTTTCAACTAACAAAATAATTAGTTAACCGCGAATGATTAAGTAACTATTAGGAATTTAAAAATTTTTCACTGTATTTTTGAGTAAATAATTCGATACCTAACATTTTTTCAATATTAAAATGTATATAAAGTTTGATTCAGACATTTACAACTTGAAGTAAAAGTTTCAAAAAAGTATCATATTATGCCACACACATCTGTAGTAAAAAAATTTTTTATAGTAGTTGGAGGAATTGTCTAAATAATAACCGTGAATTTAAAATGGAAAATTTTGAAAAGAAAATTGTAATATAAGTATTCTTGTCAATTATGTAAATTGAATTCAACAAATATTTGTAGTTGAAAGTAAAAAAAATACATAAACTCTTTCAATATTACGAAATCCGGCCGCATTACGTCCATCGCATAAAAACGAAATCGTGATCTCGTTATCGCTTGAAAGAGAAATCAGCTGGAGGAGTATATACTGAAATTTTCATATCTGTCTCTTTTCCACTTACATCGCCTAGCGGAACTACCTTTCTCCCACCTATTGTATTCCTCCTGATTCAGGGGTATGACAGGATGCTAAAAAAGTTAACCCATTCACGTCCTTGCTGAACTAAACCACCAGAGGCGCTGGCATTAATGTTACCTGAGAGAAAAGTATCGGGCCTCTCTCTTTACAATTTTGATAGGTCGCTTTTAACAAATCAGAAACTGAAAGAGAGAGAGATCCGATACTTCTCTCTTGGGCAACATCACTGCCAGCGCCTCTGGTGGTTTAGTTCCACCAGGACGTTAATGGGTTACAGCTCTACATGCATTTCGGCGGGGAGAGTCATACCCCTGTCCCGATTTCAGAAATCGCGCTTCAAGAAAATTTTCTGGACGTCCATGGGTATACTACTATGATTATTTCGCCTCAGCTGATTGTCGAAGGCGAAAGGTGATTTACATGTGGCACTGCTGTCAACTAGTCAGCAAGCCAGCGGAACACATCTCTATTCATAAATTCATATCCAATATGGCGTATTTCAGAACGAAAACGTCATGTATGTTTTCGAATTAGAATGAATTTTGTTATAGCTTTATTTTGTATTATTTTTTATTTATGAGAGCAGCATATACTAAGCGCGGACCCTCAAATTGTATGTTTTCTTGCATGCGAATGCAATGCTTTTTATGAAAAACGCATATTTATAATTTGAATTTAGGTATTGTAATTCGTATTGTAAAATGTGAAAAAGAAACTTCAGTTAAAATAATAATAAAATTAAATTTGATTATAAAATCATTTTTTAATTCAGCTAAAATTCCAAAATTGATTAAATAAAATTTTTTAATAAATATAGAATATAGTAAAAATGCAGATCTTCGAATTAGGATCACGAAATAATTGACAAAATTTTAAGAATTTTGTATTTTGAATAATTTTTTTAATGTATTATGAATATATACAGACGTAAACCTACATTATGATGCGAAAATAATGCTAGTAAAATTTGAAGATCACTAATTTTTTTTTCAATTTTAAATTAGATTGTAAATATAAAAAATTTGAGACATTTATATTATTTCGAAGTCGGTATTGTAATTTGTTGGGTAAAACGTCAAAAAAAATTATATTTAAATGTTTTTTAATTACAATCCTTATTAAACCTAATTTTATTATAATTTTTTTCATTACAGGATCGTTTTCAAAGCCTGTATAGGTGAAAATGGGAAAAACCAGGTTAACATAACTAGATGAAATTAATATTTCTCCTACAATGATACATACTAATTTGTTCAAATTCACATGTCCATTGTTGTGCATCATATCCGACATTTTGCAAGTAAATCAGGCATAATAGTTGCATCGAGCATATTTTTTATGACATATGTACTGTGTTTTACAGTCGAATTACAATTTTCGAGGATTTTCAAGTGCAAGTAGGTCATATTTATCAATGTTTTATAAAAATTATGCCCTATCCGAGCTATAATAATATGTTGTTTTAGGTTTACGTTGCATACTTGCGTTTTTCATTCCACGCGTAAGTTTTTTTTTGGTGAGTGTGAATAGAAAAAGTGTTTCCAGGGAAACAAGGTACTATCTACTGTAGTAAGCAAACTCCAAATGCAATTATAACGATGAAAGCTGTTCTTCATTCACGCGTTAAGAAAAGTCAATATATTTACTTTTCGACTTACTTATCGCAACTATAAAGATTCAAATTAAAAAAAAAAGTCAAAACAGATTCAAAAATGCTAAAAGGTTTTGTTCTAGAAATTTTTCATAAAACTTAATTGTTTTACATTGTTCAATAATTAACATACCTTCTAACAACAACTGACTGTGTTACTTATGAATAATAAATACCTAATGCTGTTATTAGCAATGCAAATAAATTTTGTAATAAAGAGAACGAGGTACCCCGTTATGCCCCATGCCCGGGGCCAGGGCCGTAACCAGCGAGGGGCAGCTAGGGCGGCGCCCCGGGGCCCCCGGCTACTATAAAAAAAAGTAATGAGGCTTCTGAAGATATCTCTGAAAACATATTATATCAATTTTTTTTTTTTTTTAAGAAAACAACTTTTGGGGCCCCATTTCATACTGTGCCCCGGGGCCCCGCTGAAGATTATTACGGCGCTGCTCGGGGCATAAAGAGATACAAAAATTTTTATCTTAAATCGTAAAAAAACATAATCCTTTCACATGAATTTTGAACTTTCAAAGTTGTATTTATTACAATATGAGTAACTTAAAATTGCTGAAAAGAAAATTGCACAGTATTGACATTTTTTTTTATGCAAAAAAAATGGAAGTGCAAAAATTTCTCCATTATGCCCCTCGCTCCCTTAATTGTAGGTATAACTGGACCGAAACGTAAGCGGAAAAGATATAATATGTAAGTCACAGAAAAGGTAAGAATTGACTGGTCATGGTGTTATGTATTTATCTGTAAAAATACAGAATTATGAAAGTGATAATAGATGAAATTTTAAGGCTATAAAATTCTTTTGATATTTCAAAAAATGTATTATAAATATACAAAAGTAGAACCACACTATGATGAAAAAAAATTCCAAGTTAAAATTGAAGATTTGTTATATTTTCAATAATCTGTGAATATAAGAAAGAAACAAAACATTATTTGTTTGTGTGAATGATGAATGACAGTTCGATCCTAAAGTCGGAATTAAAAATTATTTTCTTGAAATAAAAAAAATATTAACTTTCTCATGTTTTAAAGAAAAATAATTAATATACATGAATAGAAATGCATTACATGTATTTGAAAAAATATTTATCTACTTATTTATAATTTATTTATTTATTCAAACCAACGTCCAGCAGGTTATAACCAATTACAGGACTACTAAATATATATAATTGTATACAGTCTAAGCAGATGTCAGTAAGACACTAATTAATACAAATTCTGATTTGCTTAATTGAATATGATCGAGTAGTGGTACAATCTCGTAGAATAACTCTGAGTCCCTGTACCGCATTAAAATATTTCACAGTATTCTCAACAAATACACCTAACGAATCATGAAATAGATCAAAGTTATACAGATGACTTATTGCATGAAAGTTAAACTCATTACATAAGCGAAAAATGGGAGACAATTCTGTTATAAAACCAGACGATCGAATGTAAAAAACATCGTTACTACGCGAAGAGAGTCGCGGCACATAAAATGATATAAGCGATAAAAAAAAGGCGAATCAACCATTTGCCTAATAATTTTGAATGAAAATAATAATCCACCATACGACTTTCTATTTTTCAATGTCCAGAACTTGAATCTTCTGCACAAATCCTCATAATTTTAAACTTTTTGTAGATATATTCCATCAGCACGCCATGCAAGGAACTTAAAAAATTTTTTTTGGCATTTTTTAATTGTAATCTTATATTTAACATGCCTCGCAGACCAAATTACCGCAGCATAATCAAGTTTAGACAAGATTAATGTTTTGTACAGCAATATACATAATCGTTTTCTTATCCCGAAAATCACGGGACATCCTGATAAGAAAACCAGAGCATTTATATGCCAACTTGATTAAATTTACTTGATTAAATTAAATTAAATATGAAAAATTACAAAAATAAAGATATATTGATGATGGTCATAAATCTCGTTTTAATAATTCAAAGACTTTGCAATCGTCTTGAACATGTAAAAGTATTGAGCTGGGAATTTTAATTTTTCTGAAACATAATTATAAATATAAAAAGAAGCATCTAAGATGCGTTTAAATTCGACTTTAAATTTTCAGATTTATAAATTTTTCTTCCATTTTGAAAAATATATAAATATTTTAGTTTAGATGAAAAATAATATATTATATTAAAAATAAACGTAAGACGAAAATCATTAAGATGTTAATAACACATTTTACAGTTTTCATGTTTAGATTTAAGAATTTCCATAGCACTGGACAATAAGATAAATCAACAAAAATAAAACTTTTCTCACCTTTCATTGCTTATTTATGTATTAATTAATGAAACATAGAGTTTTCATTTTCTTGATGCTGGTTTCCTGGTATTGCGAGTCCCACTGGTGGCACAGCCACCTCGGGTGCCACTGGTGGCACGGCACGAATGCAATAAACAGTGGCTATTACACAGCATTTTCAAAAGATTGTGACCAAAAAAGCGAAAATCGGTATAGATAATGTCGATGATCTTTTACTGCGCCAAGAATCTTAGCCTAGATCAGCGCATAATGCATATAAGTTATTTTTAGAAAGACTAAACTATATAAGATTTTGATTGTGCTACAGCCTATGAAGAATGTAATAAATATATATTACATTCCTTATAAAATTCGTGGATTACTGCTTAACGTTATTTCTTTAAAAAATTGTGGTATCCCCTCCCCCCTCCTGCAGACATTGCTAATGTAACGGTCGGCCGTCGCTTAAAGAGCGGTACACCATGATATATGTACAATTTTTTATAAATTTTTTGGCGTCATTATCGGAAAACTTATATTCCGCATAACGCATAATAAAAAAGCGATTAATCGCAGAAGTAATCAAGAGCCACACTATGATAAAAAAAGAGTAGACTTAAAAGTAGTGATATCACAGAAAACGTCGCTTGAAAAAAAAAAACAACAAGAATTCAACACCAATCATATTTTGTGAGATCGAAGTAAAAACTATTGATGTATGAAAAAGCGTTGCACTCCTAATTAAAGTATTTACAACTGGTGTATCCAAAAAATGAACAGTCGTAATGAAATGAGATCAAAATTCAGTAAGATAACATTAAAGCCATAAATTTATCGTTGAACTTGAACGACAATTTATCAATTTCCCTTTATGACCCTTCGATTTAATAACTCCAGCGCAATACAAAACACGAACTTTCCGCGTTTCATAATTGATGGGTTGGAAAGCGCTCGATGGCCCGCTTAATGTATATTTTTTTTTTTTTGGTTTGTTTGTTGGGCATGGTGTTGATTGTGCACAAATTTATTGAGCACCTTATTTATTGTGCACTGGAGAATTGTGCACGTTTTCATAATTCTCATCGCTACAATCTTAAATTCAACAAATTCGGATATCTAACCTTCTGAATTTTCAAAATTAAACTGTGAATCCAGTTTTATATCAACCTGTGGATAAGTTCGTAAAAATGTGCGCAATCGCCCAGAGCACAAAAAATATGGTGCTTAATAAATTCGTGCACAATCAAGACCATATCGTTTGTTGTTATCCATACAATTGATTTTGTAGTTTGTTTTTTCCTGCGCGCAACGGCGTACACGGAGAAACCGATCCAAGTTCCAGCCCCGCGCGGCGCGGGGCTGAACCCCGGACTCATTCGAAAATGTAAAAGTACGAGAATGTATCTCGAACGCTCGTGAGTCATCCCCGGACGCCCGGGGTTTCCTCCCGCGCGCGCGGGTTTTATTGTTGGATAGCGCGGGAAAGCGTATTCGGGGTTCAATCCCGTGCATCCGGGTTTCTTTCTCGCGCATACGAGTTGGTGTGGGCCAGTCTCCATAAGAAGCAATGCTAGAAGTAATGTAGTTCCTTTGGATAGGTAGAAAACCTTAGGTGGCTCTCGCAATGATTGAAAAGGAGTACTGAAGGGAACAGAGGGGAACAGTTCACAAGGCGGGAGATCATTTAAAATAATTTGAATAATACTCGGCGCAGAAGTATCTATATATCTTTTTGTTGTTGTTATAAAAGTGCGTTTTTACGGAATTCTTTTCATGTTTACATGTTTTATTATGCATATTTATGAAAATGTGAAATCTGCAAAACTGGGGGGGGGGGGGGCAACTAATTTCTTTTTATTTAACAACTCACGTAACCATATTTTTAATTTTCCATTGTAAATGTTTGTATTCAATGTTTCTTAGTTTCTCGACAAAAAAAAAAAAATTAAATTGGATTAATATCATTTTTGAAATTTCTGTTTTTTATAACTGCAGTAGTAATTCAAAATTTTTTATAAGTACACATTCCGATAAAAAGTTTAAAATGTTTTCTAATATTTTAACAGTACTATAAATAATAATTATTTTACTGTCATTCTCTCTCATTTCCTTTTATTGCTATTTCTATTATTATAATTTTTTTTACATTTTATACAATGAGATCAAACAATTACGATCGCAGAATCATAAAAGCATTAATTTTAGAAATCATTCTTGATATTCATACATCGAAGAGCGCAAAGTTTTTTTTTAATTTCTTTTTTTTTCACTTCAACAGCGCGAATCCAACACAAGATTAGCTTGTTTATATTTTGACCAATTTTGACATTTGTTTATAATAAATGTCAGTCCCCTTCTATTTTCGTAGCTAGCGCCACCTGAGCTTTCCTAACTATCGAAAAGAACTACATTTCTTCTTGAAGGAATCGGCCTATCTGGCCCACACTGACACGAGTTTTTCTCCGGTACAACTCAGGTTTTGACGCTGCGCTGCTGGAAAACAGCGCGGCGCCAAAACTTTCTAACATGTTTACATTGGTTTACGCATGTTGATAAAGCAGATTCCCGCGCCGAATGAGAATTGTTCTGTAACAGCGGGGCGTAGAAACTTGACTTTTACAGAAAGAAACCCGCGAGCACGGTAAGATTGAATTTTACGCGCGCAAGCTTCGTAGTTAGTCGTACCAGCGAAAAATTCAAGCACATCGCGCTGCGCGTTGTGATCAACCTGCTGGCTTTTTTATAAATAATAGTTTTAGAGAGCCCAAATTTTACAAAAAATTCGACAATACACTTAAAATTATGACCAGCGCGAAAACCCTGTTAAGAACGAAAATTCCCTCGATACTTTTTTAATGCGAACGTCTGAAAACATGGTTTTCCAGTCGGATTAAAAAAAAGTCAGTTGTTAATAACTTCTTATAAATATTTTGATACTGTGTAGTCGCTAGACCTTTTGATACTGTGTATTTTGATACTGTGGATCGCTAGACCTTCCCGATCAAAAGTGTACAAAAGTTATGTAAATACGTTGAAAAATGAAAGCTCAGCGGCGATGTAAGTTTTAAAAAACATTGATTTTTTGATTCGAAAAGCATCAGTTTTATTATTTTTAACAAAAACTGTATGACCTGTACAAATAAAGTTCAAACGGAGACTAACGCTCATTTTTCAATAGCTATCGAACAGTTTTTTTTTTTTTTTTAAATTAGGACTTTTGATTTTGACTCGTAACGTCACCCTGCAGACAATGCTTCTCCGTATTTTCGAGTGCTCAGGACGTTACAGAATCTACGGCCTCAATTTTTCCTCTTCCATTTCTCAATATTTAAGAAGATAATTATATCTCAAAATTAAGAAATCTGGACAGATCACAACGTTCCTCGCAGACCATTTAGAACATATAAATCTTTCACTCGAGGACATTGAAACCTACCATCATGTTGTCGCTTCTTCCTTTTTACACCTGACTTTCATTGCCTCATTTAATATTCAGCTTCTGGAGAAATCGAGAAATTCCAAGCTGGTTTTTTTTTTAAATTGCTCAAAAAGAATATAACGGTTAATGATTCCTGGGTCCCCTATTCGAGTGCGGTCGCGACAGTCAATTTCTACAACGTTAAAATGCAGATTATACATTATATACAAAATAATTACACGGTGAACTATACGATTCCAAACATTTAACAAAACAGTATTGTGGGGCCCATTAGTGAATGCTCTTTATTGCCGATCGCCGAACTACATCCGCAAGACAGTATTCATACACGAACTTAAATAGTATCAGTTTACTAATTCCTTCGACTTTGCAGAAAAGCGAAATTCAATTACCAGAAAAAATATAGATCGCATTTTATATAAAGCTCATCATATTTTTGCAATTAGCTTGACCAACTTACTCATATGCCATGATTGGCTGAGAATAATGAAAACATAGTGGTGGGAGTAACCTGAAGTTTTGGCTATTATTCACGTATTCTTTTTCGCTATTATTCATAGTAAATTTCGCTACTATTCACGGGACAAGTTTCCCGTGTCCGTATTAAATGTACTCACTGTAAAAAATGGTGTTGAACAAATTTTTTTTGCTCATTACTCGAATGTAATTGGCTATCGCATAATTAGCTGAAATCTGATTTTCAGTGTAATTCATTTACTTTTTAGCATTCTATCTATTAGAGTTAATAATATTATTTGAACTTTATCGCAATTTTTCTATCCGTTTCAAGATCAACTATCACCAGTTATATACTTTTCTTGCATATCAATTCAGTACTGATTTCAATATTTTTGTATCTCACATTTTTCATTATGTTCACTAGTGATTCTGATTTTATTCTCTGTTTTTATCGATTCTAGCGATTCTACATTGACAATTTTCTGTGGGGTGGGGGGGAGGGGGTTCGACTCTTTAAATCCGTTATTATAATTGAACATTTCCCAGTTTCATCTGCAACTGCCTTAACGTCCTTCCATTGATCACATTTCATTTGGACGACTACTTTACACGATACATAGTTCGATTTCGTTCTATTTTTCACGTGCTGACGAAACTTGGATTCGGAAGAACAATTTTCACCTTACTATTCGTGTCATGCAAACGCGCCGACGTTTCAAGGCTGGCTCGAAATATTCACTCGTCATCCGTCATGAGAGAATTTTACAAATGTACTTTCCTACAGTATTGTTCGCGCAAAATCTAACGTGACCCGCACTTAAACCCACACACGTCGAAGTTGGCACACTTAGTTTGCCAGAGTATTGTTAAGATTTGCCCGATCTCGAGATGGCACATGTATTTACAAACAAGGTCAATGCGTTTTTGACCGTTTTAACCCCAATATCCTTCATCCTTCACCCCCCCCCCCCCTCCACTACCTGGATGTATGCTACCACTTCAAAGAAATTTTTATTTCGAAAATTATTCAAGTTCCTCCATATGACTCAGAACGAGGGAGAGCGTGTCAAATCTCAATTTTTATAGATATATCTCTACACGCCAGATGGTGATCCTATAACAAAAAAGTATGTTTCGTTTACAATGCCACCTTTCGGTGTTCGCATTTCTAAAAATGAGGTCTTATCCTTTTTTTTTTCTTATTCTTCTCCCTTGCTCTTTGATTCTCCCGTTTGGCACTCATTTCGCATAAAATATTTTATTGACAATACGTGGTTCCGGTGCGATAGCGTTTCGATGCTAATCTCCCAGCCATTTCCCAATAAACCTTACGGTTGTTTTTTTTACTGAGCGGACTTGTTTTAATAGGGACGTTGCCATACTTCGTAGGTACACATAGGGCAGATTGAGTAGTGCATCATGCGGTCTTGAGCACGATTTATTTATTTGTTTTAATGTAAAAATACTTCGACTAAAGAAAGTATAGGAAAAAGAAAAGAGAGCGAAAAAATCTAAGAACGATAAAAACGAGGTAGAGCCAACTTTTTCCGCGTTATCGATGAGTCAGATGAAATTAAAATTCTAATTCTTTGGGCTTGGTGCCAAATAAGAAAAATGCGCCGTTTAGTTATCGTGGTTGACGGTTTTAAACGGTACCGGTAATGCAACTTGCAAACCAACATCAAAAAGTAATGTTTTTTTTTTGGTGGCAGAAACTTTTTGTTTTGCAGTAGAGAAAAATACGTTGGCTTGCAGGGACCCAAACATTTTATTTTTGCTTGGTGAAACTGTTCTACTGTTCCCGTTCTGCGTTAAATTTGGGTACTCGGGTAAAAAGACTGCAAAGTTCTCGAGTTTTGAAACTTTTGAGTACTCAAATAATTCGTGAGGATGATTTTGGGCGTGTTGTAGATGGTGACCCTATCAAGTTACCGGAAAATTTGGAAACCCTACCCCGTGCGGACCATTTTCCGACGCAAAGACATCGGTGGAACACCAATGAGGTGAGTGACTTGAGAATCGTTTTGAGCTTAGTGAGAAAAAAGATGGTTTTTTGATTATTCAAAAAAAGTAAGTAGTGAAGATCACAAGCCAGAAGTGTCCTTTGAGGAGTTATACTTCTCAAGAGCCCGAAAAACGACGCCCTTCTTCAGATACTGTTTTTGCATAGAAATTTATTAAATTTTCAACATGTGGAGTCATCAGTAGTGGACTGGGATCCCTTATATTTTCAGGGAGTGAGATGGTACGGTTGATTGCGTCCAAAATTCTGGACTGAAAATCAAGTCATTGTTTTCTTGTTCAAAATCTTTGATACATTATACGAAATAACTAAATAATTAGTCTTTTCTTAAAAAACACATGCCACGGCTTGAAGCTGTCTATTCAGATCATAAATGCGCGCGCATATCGAGCAGAAGACGTGCCCCGTGTTTTTAAAAACATTTTAAAACAAAAGACGAGTGCGAGCATTGCCAGCTGTCAAATGTACAGTGCCAGATTGAAGCATTGGCAACTGCCCTGGGCGGCAAAATTTCTTTTTTTAGGGGGGTGGGGGGGAAAGTGGCAAATTTTATGAGTCGTAACGAATCTCTAAAAAAAATCCTTGATAATCGTTGTTCAGAAATTTATTATGTAAGTTCTATTTTATTCAAAAAATGTAGGCGTTTTATTAAGTTCCCAAAGGCGGTACTGAAGGAATATCTGGTCGTAGAAATGCCAAGAAAAAAAGGTTATTTTTGTTATTTTGACAAAGAAATTTAAAAATATGTAGCCTGTGAATGTCGAAATCGAATAAAATAGTTTCAAAATTTATTTCATATTTTTTTAAAAGTCGAATTATAATCTATAAATCTCACTTTTAATCACTGTAAACAAATAACCGTTGTTTGGGTCGAATTTTCAAACAGAAATCGAATGGACATTTTTGCAGTTATATGAATGCTTCATTTTTTTAAAATTCTGTTATTGAACGGAAATGGTTGATGAAAAATTTTTTATTAAGGTCCATTTTTTGTGAATATTTACTTTCCAAGAAAAAAAAATTTTGATGCTTATTGTTAGTAAATTTTCAAACATTTTTTGTAACTTTATACTGGTGTGTACCAGAACATTAAAAATAAGTTTGATGTCGCTATATTACGCTAATTTTTTCTTCTAATCAATAATGTTGTGTTGAATTGAGAATTAGGATTATTCAACAATTTTAAGCTGCCATAAACATGCTGCCGATAGTATTTAAGACGAGGAAACATATTATTTGGACAGTTCAAAATATAATCACACATTTAAGATAAATTGGAAGATAATACATTGGAAACGAACAAAAATTTGCATGAAAAAAGGAATCGAAAGACCCACGAAGTATAAAAACTTTCGGTTCGAAAAATTAAAAATTTTTTGTTAGGAAAAGAAACTCAGAAACTTTAAGCGAAAGAAGGCATAGAAATGATTGCTGAAATGACGCTTTGACTTTGAAAAATCGGAGTTCCTAAACAACGAGTTTTCGCTCACAGATATTAATACTGGATGTTGCGTAATTAACCAATGGAAAAAAACTGATAAGATAACGAAATTGTGGGTTTCTAAATCTTAAAAATTTTAAATTAAAAACACAATTGCAACGAAAGTGTTTTATTTCAGTTAACCCTCAAAGTGCACACGTCTAAGAAATATCATTAACTGGACTCAAGTAAAAAATTACAATCTGAAATCTGCACTAGAGTAAAAAATTGTTTAACTTATCATTCTGAGATTTTGATTGCACTTTTTTCTAAGAATGACGCAAAACAAAGTCAATATATTAGAAGTTCAATATGTCATATTTCCTATAAAAAAAAAAAAAAACGGAAAAAAACTGAGTGGTACTTGCATAAATAAAGTAATGAGTTTGTTTGAATGATTCTGTGCAATTGATACATAAATCTACGTCAAGTCCTGAAAATATTTTATTTTTAAATCTAATACTTCACAAATAAAAAGCGATTTCAAATAATTGAATTGGTTAAATCTTAAAACTTTAAAAAAATCAGAACTGGTGGATATCACGGATCAAATTGAAAAATAAGAAAAATACGCATTGATCGAAAACGTGTTTAAAAATTAAAAAAATTTTTTTATGAGCCGAAAAATTTTTCAGTAGAAAAAACTTGGTTGTTACCCGAAATACAGTAATTCATTAATTTGATGGACACACAAAAAAAAGTATATAAAAATGATACATTTTAATATATATTGAAATTCATGAATCAATCCAAAACATGAGCAAAACGTGAAGAGCGGACAATTTTCATTGAGTTTGAATAACTTGTATGAAATAAATGATAAAACAAGTAAGAAACGTAAGAAGAGGAGTATTCATAATGTAATGAATATTCATATTAGTGTTAAAGTTATGAAAAATAAGTTTCCAATGGCGCTAGACTGCCTAGACTGTTAGTGACTGTTACAGTGATCGTTTTTTAAAATGCGAAATTTTCTAAGGAGATAAAGCTAGAAACATAACTTTAATTTATCGTATGACTCTAACAATAAGTTGTGAAAACGTTTATACTTAAGTTTTTCAGAAAAGACTATTCCTTGTAAAACTTGTTTTTGCTATGACTAATAACATGTTTGAAGGACAAACATTTGACAAAATCGGCATTAATCTTTTTAAACTATATCTAGAGTTATTGATATATGTAGCTACACCTAGAGTTTGACCTTGGAATTCTTCAGGAATATATCTCAACAACAAAGCGAATCAGAAAGTCACAAAAAATTATGTTAACAAAGAATTCCACGCATATTAAACTTGTGATATACGTATATTGTATCATTTCTCCAAAGGAAAAGGGGAAGCTAAACTGAACGTTTAAAACTGTCAGTTTTGTCACGTCAAAACTGACATTTTGACGTGACTTCTCGGTTATTATGGCGTAAAATACTTCACGTAACAGGCACGGATGTGCAATTTGGCGAAACGGCTAACAGACCTCAGCTTCGCTTCGATCCATTATCTTGTCGTTTCGCCAAATTCGCACATTCGTGCCGGGCACGTAATGTACTATTTTGACGCTCGACGATTTCCGCTTGAATGGCTTCCTAGGGCCTCAAGTATCGAAATTCGTTCTTGGTAATGATATAAAAAAAAAAAATGATAATGATTATAGGTTTTGCTATCGTAAAAAAAAATAAAATTCACGATTATCATGAAATTTCAGGTAAGTAAAAAACAGTGTAATGTAGATTTCATAATATAATTGTAAATACTTCGTACATAATTTAACTTCAATATTTTTTGAATGTGTCTTCAATGTTTTTTCAATACTTTTCGAATACTTTTTTAAATATTTTTTTCAAAGTATGTAAATAAGTACTATTATTTTTATTTAACATTAAAACTGAAGGTGAAATTTGATTAACAATGATAAGGCATTTTATTATTGTGAAATGGGGTGTTTTGAAATTAAAAAAAAAAAAATTAGCAGTCCCGAGATTCGAACCCGGGACGCCCGAATTACTAACACGGCACTCGCTCCACTCCACAACGATGACCTTTAAGTATATTTGAAGCATATGCTGCAGTTTTATAGAAGTGTCACAAAATTTTTTTTTTAGAAATTAATTGTGAAATCGATGATAAGCGCATTTCTGTTGATAATTAATAAAGTCACAACATTCAAATCACTGCACCGCATTTTACTGCATCAGCTGTCCAGTTTTCGGTACCCTCATATTTCAGGGGCTGCCGAGTACCTGCGCAGCTGGCCAGTAACTCGGTAGAAAGCATTTTTTTGTGAACTAATAAGTAGACTTGCTGATATTTTTGTTTAAATGATCATTTTGACAATTTTTTTTTCTGCACTAATGGCAAATACTATTTTGATTGCGGTAATGTATCATAAACTATGACATTGTAAAAAAAAACGATGCTAACTTTACAAACGAAAGTTTTTTTCTTGTGAATGACGTAAGCGCAGCATAGGATTTTGTGATTCAGTGGGAGCTTCAACTTTATTCATTCATTTCAATATCAAAACTGCGATATTACTACTCGAAATTTTTTATCACAGTTGATTTTGGATTCTACAATGTATTCCAAGGGAAAAAAACACTCTTACTTACTATAGAAAGCTAAATGAAAAGACTGACAGTGTAAGTGTCCAACAACCGGGCACTGGCCAGTTACTGGTACAAGAAAATTTTCTTAATGCGGCAGTTGATGCCTGATAATAAAACGTACATTAAAAATCTTTAACAATTTTAACAATAACTCTTTCTGTCTATGTCTTCATTCCAAATGAAAATCCAATCACTTTACAAAATATTTTTGTAACTGTTTTGAAGTAATGTAACTTACAAAAAAAAAACGTTACCATTAAGTTAAAAAAATGAATAGTAAGAAAGTCTTTATTTGAAAAAAAAATTTCACTCAAATTTTAAATACAATATATTGCATCTCTTATCGACAAAAAAATAACAGAAAATAAAACCAAACAAAACAAAGAAAAAGATAATGACCAAACAAATCTACATTTTAAAGCAGTGAAAACAATAATACGAATTCAATATCTTTCTAAGTATTGTTATTTTGTCGCAATTTTAAGATTTTTTGTTACTTGCAAGCTATGATGATAAGTCGTCTTTACTTTATTCAGCCAACTGAAAAAATGAATAAGATAACTCTTCCAAGGGAAAATGTAATATAAATGCTACATTGTGAAGTGGATATTGCGATGAGCACAATACGCTCCAACTTTCTACCTGATTCCACACGTAAGCATATATTTGCCTTTGTGAAGGATACGTATGAGTGACGCAGCGGAATGCGTTTGGTGTTCTTCTGTCTTTTACTGTCGCGCATTCAATTATAATCTATTCTCTTGTAGAAAACTATAATACCCACTCTCCAACAAGAAAATTTTGTAAAAAAATTCTTCGACGAGGAAGAAGACTAGCAGAAAACGCAAGATACATAGGAAATAATAATTTTATTATTGGAAAACTAAAAGTCTGTCATCAAATACCAGACATCTTTTTCGAGGCAATCAACGGTTCCAATCTAAAGGAAAATATTCGGAAGTTTGCTTGTTTCAGCGACTCGAAAAAGGTTGATTTACTATCGAGGCATTAGCTTACGGTTAAAAAAAATCCATCTTCATATTGCGTCACCTACCGTTGTCATGACAGTGTAAAAAGTATATAGGTTTTGTCGAAAATTTTGCTTGCGTTTGCCATTGCTAAGGAGTATGCTAGGAAAATTGATTCTCGACATTATGCTGTTACATAGGTGAGAAAAAAATTTAATGTCCTTTTTCTGTGGAAGACTCAAGGGTAGAGTTTTCGAGATTCCATTTTACTGTAAAATTCTTCTAGTCGACAATGCTAGTGAGCTCATTACTGTAGATGTAGTTTTATGTTTTGTGAATAAAGTGGATGACATATTGTACGTCACTAAACCGGTCAATGTAAAAGAATACGAATAAGCAAGACTATTAAAATTGCATTTTTTTTATTTTTCTCGCTACTATTGCTGTCTTAGAGCGCATAAAGATGAGACTTCTCATCGTCAACATAATTTTTCATAACTTTTTATACCGCTTGTTTTTCTTAATAGTGTGACGAGCGAACCTAATTCAGACTGACGAAACAACGTTGAAACTGTATTAAAACCAATCTTTCAACATTCTTGAACAGGGTGTATTCGTACAGATAAGGACCGACGTAGGAGACACTGCCCTACACGACCCTAGGTTTCCCGTATATTTATGGACCAATGGAAAAGAAATGTTTTGAGAGTTGTTTGTCAATTTGCAAAACACTGAGTGATAGGCTGAAACTAACTTTATTAGTATATATTAAACAATCATTTCCAAATACAAATTCTTCACTAACATTTTGATCTATCAATCAAGACAATAGTCTTTTATAACAAAATGATGAAATCAACATTATATCTTATTCAAATACTCTTTCATACACATTACTCGATGCATTACGAATTTCTTCCGAAGTTCTTATTCACAAAAACTAATTACATGACAATAATATGGCTTTGACAATGTACAACAGCGTGATGATTTATAAATTTACTTCATTTCAAAATATTATTAAGAATTTTCACTCTCATACCTTCAATTGATTGCTCATAGGAAAATCACACGTTTCACTGTCAATTATTACAAACGACATAATGTCTAGATTCAGAAGATGTTTCAATATCAATAAACTTCGAATAAAATTTGAGAACTGTACTCCCGCACGCTATTAAACTTGTGACTTTAACTATATGTTCAACTATTAACTATAAGGAATACAAGTGCTTGGGAGTGTGAGTGCCGAATTTCGGGCAAAGAGCAGTAGTTTTTAAACAATTCGCCCCACTCTGAAATCCTGCCAAGTTGGCGGCGATGAGACTCCTCATCTATGACCAAAAAAGGCAATGTCGAAAAGCCACGTAGAACTCATTAAAGAGTAAAAGATATTTTTTTTTTCATTTCGGCTAAGTCATGATTAGAATATTGTTATCATCTTTTAAATTTAGAAATTTCCTGTTTTGTCAGGCATGGTTCATATCATTACGATGTAAAAAGTACAGGTAAATGATGTGATGCTCAGAAAATAATTAGATTCAAAATATATATCTTATCTGAAGGTAGTATTTTAAGGCTTTAATCCTTTTAAAATAGATGTCATCACTTAATGGCGCATTGGCGATAAGCTGCGCCGGCCGACATTATTATTGACTAAACTAAAAATAATTGCATCCGTTGTCAATGATTATACGACGATTCTTTTTTAGCAAATTTTTTACTTGAATAGATTTTATATTTTTTTATAGTGGAAAACAGACGAGTGGCTAAAAGCCCGCTCGTCACAATAGCAAGCAATGTTATGCGTGCTGAACTGGAAAATATAACTGTCATCGGTTGTCAAAACAATCAACTGAAAGTACCATTATCAAAAAAAAAAAAAAAAATAATTGTAGCAATAAAAGCTTATTATCCATGGTGTTATGACGTAGATGTACAGTAGTGTACAATTCAAAATTTTACAAAGTTTTGATTATAAAAGTAATTTTGTCTGGTGAGAAATCATGTCCAAAAGATAAATGAAAAATAATGCATCACAATTTGTCACTGCACTCATATGCTGCTGATAATCAAAATGAAACAAGGCAGAACGCATTATATGCAGCAAAAATTTAAAGAAAAGGGTGTTCCATACTGTGTGTAATTCCTATAATTGTAGTATGTAATTTATGTAGATATTTATTTCAAGAAAAAAAAGGTGCGCAGGAAATGTATCCGTGGGAAAACCGCAAGTTTAAAGAAACTTAATTACTATTATGGCCAAATATGCTTATTAGATGATACTGTCAGACGTTTATGATTATACTGCATGAAATCAATTAAATACCAGTGCTGAACAATGAAAAAAAAAGTAAAAATTTAAGGGTGTCTCCTCATCAGTGGCATATAACAAAGGGGGTCTTTTGCCATTTTTTTTAAAGTATGAAAATGAAAAGACACGCAAACCATCTTTAGCGTATATTCGAACATATATTAAATCTACATGAAACAGTTTTTTAAATGAAAAAAAAAAAAAAAAAAATAAAAATGGCGAATTTATAAACAATCTCGCGCAGCGGCTCGCCGCGGACGGTACAATCTCCGTGCACGATTCAGCCTGTAGTTTTTATCTGAAACAGTAAATTGAAATACTTCTTTTTCGTAAGGCTTTTCTGCTCAGAATAGACTATTATTGCGTATGAAAGTAAGAATTTTATTACTTTTGTAGTTTTTTTAAAAAGTCTCAATTTTTCGAATTTTTTTTTTCAGTAAGTTTACATAAAACCACTGTGAAACGACATTTTTGTTATAAGTTTTTTTAGTTCGGGCTGTGGGCCTATTGATTCTCTAAATAACAGTGTTTAATTTGTAAACATGGCTTTCGTAGTTTTTTCGTAATCGTGCACGGAGATTGTACTGTCCGCGGCGAGCCACTCAGCGAGATTGTTTACAAATCCACCATTTTAATTTTTTTTTTTTTATTCAAAAACCTGTTTCGTGTAGATTTAACATATGTCTTAATAAACGCAAAGGATAATTTGTGCGTCTTTTCATTTTCATACTTAAAAAAAATGGTAGAAAACCACCTTTTTTATGAGCCACTGATGAGGAGACCCCCTTAAAGTCCAGACATGCATAAGCTTCAGTTTTTCTTGGAAGAGAACAAGTATTTTAGGTACAGATGATAAAAAAAATTTGAGTCCCAAAAAAAGTTTAAGTTCCACTATATACATGAAGTACTCTCGTTTCTCAACGGCGTACGCTGGTGATTGCCTTCACTTTCTAAGGATCAGCTTTTTATTCTCCGCGTGGTTTAGGCGTGTTTTCAACCTGATTCAGCTACCAGCGCGTTTTAAGCCTGTTATGGGCCTGTTTTAGACATGAAATCGAAAAAATATTTTTACTCTGCATAAGTTCTATAATAAATTTTACTTGTACGTTTTTTTTCAAGTAGTTGAAAATGTACAGACATTTTTTCGGCAACACAATTAAAAATTGTCCATTGTAAAATATTTGTAAATGCTTTTTTAAAGTTAAAAGAAATTTAGCCAAATTCATAATTGTTTTCTTGACACACTTTCTACTACACTTGATATAAAAAATTATAAGTCCACACAAACGTCATACTACGTATTAGTATTCAATGTTTGCTTATCAAAATTTGATTGATCAAACGAACTTGCAAATTTCAGTTCTATTACAATTATATGTAAAGCCTCATTCGAAAAAATTATCACATTGTGTAGTTCCGTCATATCACAACTTTAAGAGAAACAACTAAAAGTCTTTCGAGTTCCCATAATGCTTTCCCCGCTCGCACCACCAAATCCTCATATTTGTAGAGTCTCAAACGAAATTGTGATCTAAACATGGGCGTGGGCAAGTCATCAACGAGATATGTGTGAGAATTTATAGTTTCTTCGAACGAGGATCTACATATAATTGTGATCAAACTTCACTTTGCAAGTTTGTTTGATCAATGAATTGTACTTCAAGCCTCGTTTTCAAAATTATCGCTCAATGTAGTTCTTTCAAGATATTGACAATATTTCTCCGATTCCAGGATATATATAATATTTATTTTATCACCCGAAAAACAATACGTTTCCTTACATATTACGCTGAAAGAACTATATCCGCAAATTCATAATTATCTCTTTGTATTGCTTGATTATGAACTTTTGCAAACATTTTCGAATCTTTGGATCTCACTGCTGCTTTCCATATCGTATCTATAACTACGCCTCTTGCATATGCCGAAGAAGTTGAAGCAAATTCAAATTCAAATTCAAATTCAACAGTGTTTATTCAAAATTATTAAGTCTATGATACATAGTGGTGGCGCAGCACCTGTCGAAGAATAAACAATTCGATTTTGTTGTAGGAATAATTTAGAGCCACGGGACATTCATCCACTCGGGCGCGTTTTGTGTTTTTTTTTTAATGTATAATATTTATGCTTATTTACATAAATCAGAATTGTATTTAAATGACAGTTAATTTATTAATTATTACCTATTTCTTTCTTGTTGGCTTTGGGGAAAAAGATAACAAAAACCCTTTGTCTCTCTTAATGCTTGGTTTTCTATTTACTTATAAATATGAAAAAAACAATCTAAAATTAATCCTATCCTAATTATCACTATACTTCTCCCACACATCCTTCCATTCTAATCGTAAAATGTTTGATACATTTATTATGTTCATTGGCTAGACTTTATTTAGAATGTCAACTTATATTACTTACTATGGTAAACATTCATTCATATTATGCGCTTCAAAATTGCGATCACTCCGAATTTGAGGGTGAGTGGGTACTGAACTTTCTTCGCCGCTCATCCCTCTATGAAGAAGTTTAAGCATGTCTTGTAGATTGAGCCGAAAACACGTTGGTGTTTTCCCGCTCTACCTCAAACATGCTTCAACCAACGATTAACCATTTATGAATCCACGGCCTTCTGCAGTTTCTTATATGCAATAAACAGTTCGTCAACATCTTCTCTTAGATCCCTTATAATATCAATCTCGTTCAAAACTGATCTTGCTACGCATCTTCCCGCATTCTTTTACAATAAGGGTATTTTTATCAATCGTTGTGGTCGACCCAGTTTTAACGTTTGGACACATCCGTCAATCTTTATTTCTAAGCTTTCCGCTTTCTAAACAATGTCACTTAACGTAATCATAGATAACAACAAAGCTCTTTGGCCTGTACGTAACGAGACTATAAGAATAGTCCTTTTTGTAGCTACCTGTGAATCAGTTATCTCAGTAAAACAAAAACCTTCCAAATACCTACATCGCTACATCCTAGGTCCCTGGATGTTATGGAGTTGTCGGTCCTAATCTATGAAAACCTGATAAAATCCTGCTTCCCTCCCCCTCTCATAGAACATCGCTAATGTATAAATGTTAGAATTAATAAAACAGAAAATAAAATTACGATCGCGAGTGAACCTAATGAAAAAAGTGAGATACAAAAGTATTGAAATCAGTATTGAATTAATATGCTAAGAATTATTCAACTGATGATTTTTAATCTTGAAACGGATTAAAAAAGCGTTTTAAGTTAAAAAAATATTCTAATCTTTAATAGAAAAAATTCTAACAAGTATATGAATTATACCGAAAAAATAATTTAAATTAATAATGTGATACACAATTACATTTGAGTGATGAACAAAAAAATTTTTTCAACACTAGATTTTACGGTGAGTACATTTAATACGGACACGGTAAACTTTCTAAAATTCATGTTTGGTGAAAATGTAATATAGTCTCAGAAATAAAAGTAGGTTGAAATTAATTCGTGTGGTTCTGTCAAAATTGAAAAGAATTATTGTTATATGTCACACAATAAGTAAAGCACAGTGATGCCACTATTGCTATCGCATCTGCTATACTTTATTTATGTTTTATTTTAAATTATTTTCTCAGTTAAGGGAGTTATTACTTTAAGGTTAATGACAGAACCACTTCAAAATGAAGTAGAAACACTCGATTTCAGAGCAAGAATCAGCTAGTCCATCAGAGTTATGCAAAATAAATCTTATTTAATAATACAAAAAATGTTTGAGTAGCTTTCAACAAGTATGTAACTTTGGTGGTAATCGAATTATTTGAGAAATTTTTTATTGGGTTAAGTTTTCCATAGAAAACTGTACATAGTCAAACTTTGGCATTACCTGTCTCAATTCAAAGTTATCTGCCAGTTACAATTACCTATAGATAATAAATTAATATGGACGTGGTATCGCTCCGTCAAATTTTATTTCAAACACAAAAGATTGCTAAGAGCCAAGGAAACCCACTTTTTTTCATTGTCAATTTTGCTTCTTTTATTTTTTAACAATCTCTAGCTTTTGACATTATTCCTGTGTCCTCTTCAGGAGTCTACAAAGTATTTTTTGAGATTACAATGGTATTATCAAGTGAAAAATACTATATAATAATAAACTTCTTATACAATCGTTATTACCTTAATCTGATATTCTTCATTATTTTTACAAGCAAAACTGTGATGCCTTAATCCAGGCAGAATCTGCCATCGTCAATTTTTTATCCATTCTCCAACCTTTCCAATATAGGCACAGTTAGTGCTGATATTTGTGTAGTGGCCTGATATAAAAAAGATAAGAATTGAAATTTGGGAGTTCCCTTCTCGGTTTGGAAAGATTGGAGACTGGATAAAAAATTGACGATGGCAGATTCTGCCTGGATTAAGACATCACAGTTTTGCTTGTAAAAATAATGAAGAATATCAGATTGAGGTAATAACGATTGTAGAAGAAGTTTATTATTATATTGTATTTTTCACTTGATAATACCATTGTAATCTCAGAAAATACTTTGTAGACTCCTGAAGAGGACACAGAAATAGTGTCGAAAGCTAGAAATTGTTAAAAAATAAAGGAAGCAAAATTGACAATGAAAAAAAGTGATTCTCAGCTCAGTGATAAGGCTTAGTAGATATTATGAAAGTTAATACTCTGACCAAAATTATTTTAAGTATAAAAAAGTTTGTTTCTTTTACAGCAGCCCACGAATTAATTTCAACCTACTTTTATTTCTGAGACTATATTACATTTTCACAAAACATTAATTTTAGAAAGTTTACCGTGTCCATATTCAATGTACTCACCGTAAATTCTGATGTTGAAAAAATTTTTTTGCTCATCACTCAAATTTAATTGATTATCCCATTATTTATTGGAATTATTTTTTCTTTATACTTCATATACTTGTTAGAATTTTTTCTATTAAAGTTTGGAATTTTTTTGAAACTTAATACACTTTTTTAATCCGTTTAAAAATTAATAATTATGAGTTGAATACCTTCCTAGCATATTAATTTAATACTGATTTCATTACTTTTGTATCTCACTTTTTTCATTAGGTTCACTCGCAAATGTAATTTTATTTTCTGTTTTATTAATTCTAACATTTATACATTGGCGATGTTCTGTGAGAGGTGGAGGGGAAGCGGGATTTCATTTATTTTTTCATTAAAAAAAAAACTTTTATTTTCGGTTTGAAATAGTTTCTTGGCGTCCCGTGCGGGAATATAAAAGTTCTGGGTGGACCATGGGAGAACTACCATTATTGATGATAATGCAAATAGATGATACACGGATGATACAAATAGATGATACACAGATGATACAATGAATGATACACGGATGATTGCAAATTACAAATTCTAGTAACTGATGAACGCGCTTTTACTTAATGAAAGGTAGTTGAATCCTGCATCAATTGTGAAGAATTTATTATTTCAACGCGCTTTTCCTTAACCCGTACTTGCAAGATGGAAGTTTTTGCAAGACCAATGACCTTTTCACTGCTTTCTATCACTGATCATGTACCTGGTGCCAGATTCACAGAATTTATTTGTTTGCACTACATGTTATATTAATTTAAATATAAAAATTATATTTTTCGTAACAATAAAATACTTGTTACAATTCTATTGGTCTGCTTATTACGAATCAGTGAATTCAGTCATCTAGTTCACAAAGCTAATTCGTTTCAACTAAGAATATCATTGATTCCATGTTGAAAAAATGATGACAAAAAAGTCCTCCATAACGATTAAAAAAAAAGACCATATGCAACTTCTAGCAACTTTGATTCCAAACTATCTGTTAGAAATATAAGCCTACACGGATTATTTTTGAAAATTAGGTACAGGATTCGTAATTAGCAGCCAAAAAAACCATAAAAAGCGAGTGCATCATACGAACACAGTTTTATTTTTATATATCAGTTTATTGAGACCGATAGTTAAAGCAGACTCTTGTGCAATGTTAACACTAGATTAATTATCAATGACCTATATTACTAGCATCAGCATATGCGGCCTGCAAACTTAATAATTTTCAAATATTAGTCAAATAAAGCATTTACAAACTTATATTCAAATTTGATGCCAGATCTATAATAATCAGCGTACGAAACAACTATGAAAAACAAAAGAACCTATGAATAATCTAATTATCAAACGTGATGTCTTTGAACCGTAGTAACTAAAATCTCCGTATTTTTTATAAAGTTTTGCATATTGAATAAAGGGATTATATATGAAGAGCAATGTTTTTATAAAGCCGCTTTAGAAAAATAGAATAATTTTATTTAGAAAACATGAGATTTTATAAGGGGTTTTATAAAAAATTATGGAAGCCCGAGTCACAAGGGAACGAATCTTGAAATGAATAAATTATTCATATCTGACATTAAATTTATGATTAGCAAACTAGAAAATCATGGAGAGCGTATGCTACTTCGAAAAACTTCAGTTTTGTAAGTAATTTTAGAGAAAAAGTTAAAACAAAACAATATTTCGCAAAAACTGATACTAGATTCATGATCGGCGCACTGTAAAACTATGCCAAAACATAGTTTTAAAGTGCGCTACAAAACAATATCGAATTTTTCGCATCTTGCGAAAAAATGCAATATAAAAAGTTATGGTCGATTAAGTGTAAGAACAGGTCGATTTTTCAAATCTCACCCTAGAATCGTTAACAGCACCCAAAAAAACTGTGAAAAACATATGCGTCTTCAAAAAACTTAAATTTTCCAAGTGATTGTTCAAAAAAAATGTAAACAAATCTATTTTGCGAATCCAACACTAGATTCGTTATCAGCGCATCTGAGAACCATAGAAAACATGAATTTTTCAGAAACCTAAATTTTGCAAGTCATTGTTAACAAATAGTTTAAACAAATGAATTTTGCAAATCTGACGCAGATTCGTTATCAGCACACCTAAAAACTATACTAAGCATATGCATCTTTCAAAAACCTTAATTTTGCAAGTAATTGTTTAAAAAAAGTTAAATTACATCTGTAATAATCTACAATCAACAACCTACTTAATTGGATTCGCAACAACTGAGAATATTGATACAGGCAATAATATTGATCATATTGACCAAAACATTTATACTAATTTCTGTTTTATTGCAATTCAAAAATATTTCATTTGGGTTAGCTCTCGTGAAATATTTCGTTGTGACGTCCTTGGCTTGGACTTTGCGGCCGTGGTGCATCAGCCGCGCCACCTCGTGGTTATAATTGTAGTTGGGATACTTCGACGACGACGATCAGCGCACTGCTGAAGATCGCAGGACTCGAATATCCACACACACGCTATAGTTTACGTATAATAATCTCAGTTGATTCTGACAGTTCATTTTAAGGTTATTATTATGTACTTTTGTATTAATTCTTTAATCTTAACTGATATTATTGATAACAAACGTGAAATTCCTTTATCATTCCCAACATTTGCATTTAAAAAAAAAGGACGATGCAGCTCTGTAAGTATTTAGTGTCTCAAAACAAGCTCTTTTTTCGAATATTAGAACGAAAAATTTCATCATCATTTCCTTCTGAGGATCACTCGGCTTGACATTTTTATCCTTACAGAATTCACCCTAGATTCCATATACCGAACCGTACTGCTTTTACGTGGATTTTGCCAATGATCCTGTGACATCAAACTTCAATGCCTCTGGCGGCACTCTTTTTCTAAAAAAGGACCTGGCGATAATTTTCCTACTAACAACTCCAAACGTTGAGCACTTGGATGCCTCTTCTCTTGTATGGAGACAGTAAAAGATCAACATTGGGTCCAAAGATTAACGGTTTTCCTTGCAATAGTTTGAGAAAAAGAGCGCACCATGCCTGGTGAGGGCAATTTAGAACTACCATGATCCCCGAGGCTTGATCACTCTTTATTTTAAATAAAGTCCTAAGAAAAATTGAAAATAATGCAATAGCATAGAATGTCAATCTTGACTAATCAAATGTAAATGTGTCACTTCCTGTAGCCTGCTTGTCCGGGGAATAGGAGCAAAAATCCCTCTATTTCCTATTGTCTTCTGTAGCAAATTAATCAATTTCCACTTCCCCAAATGACTTTCTAATTTCCTTGAAAGTAAAATCTGCTAGTTTCCATTAACTGTCATCATTACTTTATCTGGATAACGCATCTGCCTCAATGTTTTCCCCAGATGGAATATCGGGCGCTACTGAAAATATTCTTCTTCCTACTGATCATCACCGAATACTCTTAGCCAGCTTATGTAGCTTCGGGTACCTTGGGCTCATTTTATTGACATATGCGATGGCTGTTCTATTGCCAAGCTTCAGCAAAATTTGACATTCCCTCGCGTTGCCTGTCAAAGTTCCAAACGCATTCTTTACCAGAAATAATTCTTTGAAATTTATATGCCAGCTTTTTTGCCTTTCTGGTCATCTGTTGCCCCCCCCCCCCCCCCTCTGAGTTAGATACGTCCTTATTGATCACCATCTTGAATTCCAACCTACGAATTTTTGCAAAACCATGTCTTACTATTTTGTTTCACTACCTATATCCTCTTTTATTGATTCCAAACTGTCGTTCTCTTTTTAATATATTTATTATTTTCCTTCAATGCTCTTGATTTTTACATTTTTGTTCTTTTTGTGAATAACAAGCCATAATCTATTGCTGGAAACGCCGCTACCAAACTACCTATTAACTGTGAAAATTCTCTGATCGCGCAACTATTTTTTTGCAAAAACTCTGACGTCCACCGTTCAAGATGTTCCCTTTCCCTCTCTGTCAGTTCTATGGTCATGCTTGATGTATCGATTATCATGCCTTAAAATTTTTAAGTCGTTGAAGGATGTAACGAGAAATAGAGAATCCAAAGAGCCCTCTCGTCTCTTCGCCACAGAATCGTTAAAAGTAACTCTCGAATCAACCAATTCAACCAAAATCAAATAATTACTACGTAACTGGTTCAGGATCGCCAGACAAGATGAACTTGTCAAAATTAATACACAATAAATAATCTCCAATTCAAAGCGGAATAATTCGAGAAGAAATAAAGAAAACGAGTCTATGAAGCGATAATAATTATGGTCCACGCAATGGCCACCTTCGAGCCGAATTAAGACAAAGGAACTATATCCATTGTCCTTTTCCAATCATTGTCTCACCCAAATAAACAACAGCTTAATTCAATCAATAAATAAAATACATATTCAATCCCTAATCATACAACAAGTCCCACAAAAAAAAATCGTAAAGAAAAATACTAAGTAATCAAATCCCTCGCTACCTTTTTCACTCGCAACTAATGTTACAATAATACTTAAAATTATTCCCAAATGACAATATTTAATCTCTGCTCGACGAAGAAAATCTCAGAAGACCATGCGATTCTGATTTTTCCTCAGCAACTCGACATAGATTTCCCGTTTTAAAAAAAATCAACAAAGTCCGACCTTGACCTCTCTTTGAGTATTCAAGCGACACGAATCCTCACAACTCCCAATTCACCATAAACAAATCCCCCTTACAAAACGCGTGACGGAAAGGAAATCTCTATTACTATCAGCAAAACAACTAAAGGTAAGGTAGCAACGGAATGGCAACTTCAAATTAAGAACGACCTTGGAATAACATAATCTTGTGCTAGTATCAATATTTCTCGCAAAAATAACCAAATAAATGACCAGTATTAACCAAGTACTAACAATATCCGATGTATACTTCCGTCAAACAGCGCACATGCTCCACAACTCTACTATTATATTACTCAAAACGCCTGCAACTTCCCCCGAACGCCTCGGGCGTGACCCGATCGGGGTAATGAGCGTTCGAGAAACTTAGGGCGCGGACCGTAATTAAGTAGACTCGCTGAACTTATAACCAATTGTACAACCGGGTATACCAACCGAATAGATTATAAATCTCAGTTTAATGGCCGATCGACACCTGGATGCAAGATTGACCGCCGGTGATACACGGCCTCCTCACCGTGCCCCGGTCCGCCAGTAATCCCACCTAGGATTTGCTCGAACCGCCTAGGAAACTGGTTAGAATTGGATCCAACTTGATCCAATCTCACAAAATTTAGCCTTCAAAATCAACCCCCCAATACCACGCGTCCAACTGGAATCTTTGCAACTCCCTGATACGGGCACGACCCGTAAGAATTTCGGACAAAGCCCAAGCTGGGAAAGCGCCAGCGAGCCTAATTAACGTAGCCGTAATACTGAAATTCACGAAGCCCTCGATAACACGAAAATACTAACTCTAATTATTTCCCCCCCAAAAAAAAAAAATTAAGGCAAGGTACACAGGTAACGAGGTACGGTAAATCGATGTCGAAACAACGGTAATTCGATAATTCGAGCGGTAAGTAAATCGATTAAACGAGCAACGGGTAATTCGAATATATGATCGTCGAACAAAGCCGATAACTAACAACGATAGCACTCCCGGAAAAATCTCGCGACACGATACTTGATCCGACTCAACTCGTCGATGACCAACTGAAGAAGCCCCGAGTCGAAGCGTGTTCCGCCTTTTATAGACCGGCCGTCCTTCCAAAATTTCCCCTTCCGGAAAAATTCCGCTGTCTCTTTCCGCGCCCTGAACTGTCTAAACTGTCCTTCGCCTCGAAAACCGAAATGCCGCCAGCCATGTCCACTGATTCTGGAACCTTCTCGAATTTTCTGCGATGTTCCATTAGAAAATTAGCTTGTTTCCCGCCAACTTGTATAGAAACCAAGTTGATCCTTGCAGAAATTGAAGATCAGTGAAGATCCGAGATCATGTCAATAAAGAAAACATGTAACACGAGGCGGTAATTAATTCAAAGACATCTCTGCGTCGGAAAAGACGTTCTCGCCTGAACGAGATCTTAGGTCGATGATGGACAGTCTCTGGTAAGGAACGGAACATAAAACAAAATACTAATTTAGCTCCTTTGCGAAAATCCCCGGCTCGAATAACAAATTCATCATAAAGAAAATAATAAAAATCCCGAACAATCACAAAACCGAATCACTCGTTGCGCAAAATCGATTACAACAGTTAAAAAAATAAAATCAATCCCTTTCCTAGTATAATTAATAAACGCGAGACAATCAGACAAATGAAAACCTTGGAACAAAGATCTCACAAAGGAGACAAAGTCTCACCCCCTTGGCCTTTCCAGAACGAAAAACGCGATAACCAACAATAGAAATCCGAAAAACAATTCGTCCCGAACAATGAAATCGTTATCAACTCGCCTCCGAAAAACCGAAACATCAAGAAATCGAAAAACGCGTCGGAGACAAAGGCCACTTATATCTCTAAGAGAATAAATAGTACCGAACAAAAGAAAACTCGCTCGCTCTACAAAATCGAAAATCGCGTTTTCGAAAATCCGCCTGAACGGAAAACACGCCGAACAAGGCACAAAGTCCCAGGAAAGGTAGATAATGTCAGACAAAAGCAAAAAAAAAAAACTAGAACAAAGCACTTACCTCCAAGGCCGTTCTCAGGTGGTCATTGACGAGTTGAAATTTTATTTCCCCAACGAAACTCGTAATTTCTCGCGCATTTCGAATTACCTGCGATTTAAATAACGAAGAAAGGAAAAATCCAGAAACATGTCACGTGGACTTTAAAACGAGGCAAAATAAAATTTTGCCACGTTACAAGGACTTGTTTGATTCTTTTTGTGATCTATATATATATATATATATATATTTATGTGATGGCGCGTTTGGGGACTTTTTAAATATTATAATTATATTGATATATATAGGTTCAGTAATTCACAACGGTGCTATGTATGCGTACATGTATATCAAAATAATGGATATTTTGTACTGCAATTAAGGATTAAAATGTTAGAAGTAGTTCGATTGAACGGTGGTTTTGGGTACTTATCTGTACATCTTAAATATATAAATGGAATACGATGATATGACGATTATCTCGATATACATACGTCCAGTTGCAAAAGACGATTTAGTACATGCATATAATTTGGTAAATAAAATAATTAAATGTTCCGAAAATGTAGATCTTCCTACTTATTGACATATTATATCGAACGGTACTTTCGGGGACATTTGAAATTTTGGGTATATTTTTTTCAGTAAGGTCAATGTTTTTACTGTTATTGAATTACAATTAATGAATTTTAAGATGCGACGCAGGATTTTTGCAGAAATTCGTTCGGCACAACCAGAAAACATTACAGAATTATGATATTTTATGTTAATTAATACTAAAGACCATTCTTCAATTCTATTCATACTTATTTTGGTTGTTGAAAAATTGTCATCACAGTATTTACAAAAATGCATGAATTAATAAATTTCTAAGGTCCTCTTTCCCCGAACACATTTTTTTTGCTAAGTTCTATGCAGTAAAGAGATATACAGAGATACACAGAGATATAGAGATATAAGTCCTGTGAAACAATTTTAATGAGAATAAGAAAATTTTTATAATAAAAATGGCAATTCATTGTTATTGCATTATTGTTTTACCATCATTAATTTTTATTGTTTACAAAGAGTTAATAGCACAGTTCGACAAAATTAGGGATTGTAATTTATACTAGGCTCAAACAATCAAAAAGTGGTTCTATGCAGCCCTAATAGTAAAACCTCTAAATAGTTTTTTTTTGTTTACATCAATTTTTCAAGTATTTATTGTTGAAAGTTTTTTTCTGCACCATCGACGTATCTCCTATGATTTTCAACCGATTTTTTCGTTCAATGGACTGAGATAGCGGCTTTCGAGGTCAACAAATACGAATTTACAAGTTTTTAAATGAAAATATGCGAATTTGTTGAATTATTTTTAGATCGATCTAGAGAATCCGATTCTATTGAATCCCTCACAATAAGAGACGCAGCGGGATAATAATTGATTTCTTATTCGTGAATGGCGTTACTGTGCAATTGACCATTCACGACTGAGAGATTAATTAATCTCCCGCTGCATCTCATACTGTTGTGAGGGATACAATAGAATGGAATTTCCTAGATCGAACTAAAAAAAATTCTACACATTTGCATATTCTTATTTAAAAACTTGCAAATTCGTATTTTTTGACCGTGAAAACCCTCATCTCAGTCAATTGAACGAAAAAATCGGTTGAAAATCACGAGAGATACGTCGATGGTGCAGAAAAAAACTTTAAACAATTATTACTTGGGAAATTGATGTAAACAAAAAAAACTGTTTGGAGGTTTTAATATAAGGGCTTCATAGAGTCACTTTTTGATTGTTTGAGCCTAGTATGAATTTCGTGTTTAACTGTGTAATCATTTCTTTGTAGTATTGCATAACTATAGATAAGAACTTGCGGCGTTTAGCTGATTTTCAATCGATTTTTGTGTCTGAAAAAATTATAGACTTAGTTAAAAATGAAATACCATGTTATTCGAATGGTAAAAAATATGACTCTACCAGTGAAGGTTGATGTTATTTTAAAAATCTGAAAAAATTGCGAAATATCATTTCAATTATTTCTATACGATTAATGGGATGTCACTATCAAAATTTCACCTAACTCATTTTAACAACCACGCTCATATACGCACAGATTTGTTAGAGAGCAACAAAAAATCTCATTTTAATTCCTAGTTCGATCACGTCCTCTGAAGATTTAAATATAACTATTACATAATTAAACTGTGCTTCCAAGGAAATTTTTGTATATGAAGAATATTTTCACGTAAAACATGATGTTTTTACGATATGCCGATGATTTTTATCTATGAGGAATAATATTACCATATAATCATCTTACACACATGTTCTGCCCTGCGTGGTCGAATTTACTTCCTAATATATTCTAGCAACGGCTAAAAAACCCCATGCATTTGTGCGTATTTGTATTATCGATTATGTTTTGGAAATTCTGTTATTGAGCCTGTACGTATTAACGTTTTCATTTTGATTATTCTGCAATGCCATTCATCAGCAACAAAAATACCGAAAAAAATACGAGCTCCTACAGACATATCTCATTGGTTGCGAAAAATTATGAAAAATATGTAGAGGAAGTTGCAAGAAAACTTAAAAGTACAATAAGATGCAAAAAACAACCAAAAAATGCAGAAAAAAAAAAATTTCAGGAAAACTACACATACAACGATACAAAAAAAGTGAGAAATTTCTAGCACGTTCAATGCATGTTCTCTTCGTGACCATTCAATATCTGGTGGAAAATAAGTACAGCAAGAGTATTTTTTTTATCATTTTATGATGAGCGGGCTTAGTTTTTCAACAATTGAGAATTTTCAAGCAATCTCATTGGTTTTTATTAGTTCTGATAGTTCAATAAATTGCAACAGTTGAAGGAACAATTTCATGTATGATTTATAAAAATCAAAATTCTATGCTTCGTTCTAAATATACAGGGTATACCAAAGTTCGCGAGCCAAAAAGAAACCCAATATTCCTTATTGAATTTCGAGTCGAAAAGTCCTTTACTACTTTTCATAAAACTCAGAATTCAAAAAGTAATTCAAGCCGAAAATTTAAACAATGAATTCTCTCTCACGATGAGTGAGGGTAGACATCACGAACCAAACTTTTCCTAAATTTTCTTCATATTTTTCCGAGTCAAAAAGTCCTCTTCCACTTTTCTCTAAACTCAAAATCAAAAAAGATAATCGAACATAAGCAAATAAGAAACCTGATTAGTTGAAACTTGTGACCCGAATATCTTTTTTGATTTTGAGTTTAGAAAAAAGTGGAAGAGGACTTTTCGACTCGGAAAAATATGAAGAAAATTTAGGAAAAGTTTGCTTCGTGATGTCTACCCCCACTCATCGTGAGAGAGCATTTATTGTTTAAATTTTTGGCTTGAATAACTTTTTAAATTTCGAGTTTTATCAAAAGTGGTAAAGGACTTTTTGACTTGAAATTCAATATGGAATATTGGGGTTTTTTTGGCTCGCGAACTTTGGTACACCCTGTATAATGTCGAAGTAGGGAAATTGATCACTCGGAGCCAATCTTAGACAATTCACTTTAATAAATCAAATACATTAAACTTGAATAAATGAAGTAGATTGTTTTTAGAAAAAAAAGTTCAATATAAATTAAATACGAATTAAAAATAATAAATGAGTTCAAGTGGATTAAATAAACTAAATATAAATAAACTTAATTCACTCAGATTAGCTTCGAGTGATTAACTTCCCTACTTCGAACAATTTGATGATTTCCAGCAGTTTTTGACAGTCGACGAAAATTTTTCAAACTTTTACGGATTAAACAGTTTTTAACGATTCCGGTAGTTCTAACGATTACCTACAATTCAAAAATGGTAAATAGTAGTATTTATTCTTTTTAATTTCTCACAGCAGTGTTGAACTTTTTGTGATACTTCGTAGTTTTTTCATATTTTGTGAATAGTTTTTTCGAGTAGGTTCTAAAAAAGCTTCTTGAAAACATATGCTTTTGTCAAAATGACTTCAAAGTTTACAGGTTTGACTTCAACTTTGACGAAGAGTTTTATGTTCCTCATTGTCTTGCGTATTTTTAAGTGTAAAAAATATTAACAAAAGAAATTCAATGAGAATTTTCTTTTTATGTGTGAGGTTGCTTTTTACGCCATAAAAGCAAATAACAGGAGCTTTTTGTGGATTGTTTACTTTTTCTTACTTCCTTACTTTTCATTATATTTTTTCTAAGGCCAGAAGAGATGGATGAGATTTTTTTTTAGAAAAAAACTGCCTCAGATTACACGTTAGAATTCTTTTACTTATATATAAAAATTCTTCCCTAGCAAAATCACTATCATAGAAATTGCATAGAAATTTCATAGAAATCTATGAAATTTCTACGAAGGTTGAACTAACTTGTGATTTTATGAAACGTGAGCTACTCTCTTATGAAAAAAACCGGTAATAAGAGCCTATTTGGTTTTTACGTTAATACCTAGTAACATTTTTTATTTTATAATTGTTTTTTTAATGTTTTACGTACTTATGAAACATGCTAATCAGCTTCCTACGGGTGATTCAGGTTCCACCATGTCTAATACAATGCATAAATAATACGCTCAGAAACTAATAAGCTTACTAAATATAATCGATAAAACTAGTTAGGCTCCATCTGCGCCCTTTGTTCCCGTTTAACCTACCCATATTTGATAAAGTTATAAGTTTCTTGAATTTTCATAAAAGTTTCATAGTTTTCTATGACAATGACTTTGCAAAGGTTTCGCATTGTAAAATAATAATAAAAATCGTTGAGTTGAAAAAACACGAACAAAACATACTGAATGATTACTTTTAACTTTTTAATCACAGCGATGATAAATTAAAAGGATATTTTCAATAAATTACTTTTGAATATTGAACTCCGCGTTTCCATTACCTACTAATTTATTAATAGGGAAATTTTCATTTGATCTTCTATTAATATTCGAACTCAGTTATGCTTTAAACTTTTTCTTTTCGACCTTAAAATTACAGTGAACTACAATTCGTCAGGAACTGCTTGACACGTAAGCGTTCAGAAAAATGTTTAATAAAAGTTATGTTCTATGTTTGAATAAGCTTGTTTGCTACTTCAAAATGAAAAAATCAATATATGTACATAGGAACAATTTTCAGTATGGATTATATGTAAGATTATTATAAAATAATCACAAAATAATATCTGTGAGTTTTGATTTATTGACAATAAATGACAATCCACGCGTAAATAAAAAATCGCCGTGGATAATGCTTAAATCATCAATCACTTACATGACTATTGATTTCTGTATAAAGAATTGTCCCGGAAACGTACATTCACTGTAACTCGAAAATATGCAGTACTAAATATTTTGAATTCGCATCAATCGTATTAGCAATGATGAAAGTTCATAAACATAAGTCAACTATAAAAACAGTAGATAAATTAAATTTACAACGAAGGTATCTACACATTCAGCGCTGACTCCGCTAGTTTTTGGATACATTGTAGATAACGAGAATTGAAGGGACACTTTTATTGCTGTTGGCGGAAAAACACTCTTAAGGATGGTGTAATCTCCTCGAAATAGAGGGTAGAAATGCCGATTCCGCTCCGAGAGAGGGAGAGAGAATAAAAAATGTAAAAAAAATGTTTTCCTCATCAAAATAAAACTTTAAAAAAAAACTGAATCAAATATTATTTTTGCAATGTGCGAAACAGCAAAATTGGCATTTCCATCCACCCCCTTAAGGGGTGACTACCTTTAAGAATACTATTCCTCGTTAAAAAAAATGTTTTTTCAATTTCATGTTTGTTTTACAGTCAATCCAAAATGAAGTGAATTTTGCACCAGACCCTCTTCCGATCAAATTTTTTTGTTAGTTTTACATTTTATTCTCAACGAAGCATATTCACATCGATTCACGCATCAACCATCTCAGTATTTCTGTTGCCCGTTTTTCTTCCTTTCGTTACTAATGTATGTCCTGAGTTGCACTTCTGTATGATGAAATATATGTTTATTTTCTTCCATAACCTTCCTCATTTCTACGGCAGTTGGACATTGACGCTCCATATTTGGGTTGCACTGTAAATACATCCCGAATTTCTCCTGGATGATTTCTTTTTCTTCAATGCTCCATTTTTTTTTTCTTGGAACTGTTAACAGAAAACGTATCAAACATTTAAAAGTACATTTCACTGCTAGTAGCAAGGATGAGTGCGTGAGAAAAAAACATTAGTGAAAAGTAACATAAATACTAAGATGATCTAACTTTCCATTCTGACGAAAATTTGAAGTTGTTATGAGAAAAACTCTAAGATAATCTGCTATGAACTTCGAGGTAGTCTATTAAAACGTCTAATTTTGTTTGTTGAAAATAAATCTTAAAGTTTGTGACATTCGTGAAATTTTCGAAAGTTACATAATCATGAACTTCATGAGTATGATAAAGTTTCAACATTTTAAAGACTTTTAAAACTCCTAAGATGTACGATAATTCGTAACTTTTTTACAATTGAAAAATTAAAAAAATTTTCTATACTTAGAAAATGTTTCAAATGGGAAAAATTTTACAATTTGAAGAGGTGTTAAAAATTTTACGATGTTCGAAATAATTAACTTTCTCAGAGTTTGAGAAACTTGAAAAAATTTCGGAATTTCAATAATCATGAATATTATAAATTTTCAGAATTTTGAAGAGTTTTTAAAACTCTGAAATGTTCAGAAATGTGTAAATTTTTGGGATCCAAAAAATGTCTTTTATTTTCTAAACTTTGAAAATGTTGAAAACAGTGCAAACTTTTACGATTGAAAAACTTAGTTCAAATCTTACAATGTTGGAAATCATCAACACTCTCAAATTTGAGGATTTCGTTAAATTCTCGAAATTTCAGTAATCATTATAATACTTAACCCGGCCGGCACTTTTCCTTTCAGTAAGCTTACTGAAAGCCTAATTGGCTTTCTGAGAGCTCTCCGAAAGGAAAATTGCCGGCTGGGAAGATATATAAGAACATATCTATTCTACTTTGATATTGATAAGACTATATTAAGTGGTAAAAATGTCATTACCTGCACAACTTTTGAGCTGCGCTCCAGAATGTGGCTGCTTCCTTTTTTTTGGTGGTGGAGTAAACGTTTCATCATCAGCTGTAAAAGGTCATAAGTTATGTTTTATGCGATTGGTCTTTGATAAGAGCATTAAAATATTTATACGTACAGCTGTTGCTGCTCGAACTACAGGCTTCATTTTTTCTCTTTATCTGGATATCTGTAGCAATCGGTTCATCGTTACCTACAACATTTGGTAACGACCCATACCCTCTTATATCATCCCTATCAAAGTAATTGGATCAAAAGTGGACCGAAACTGGACCGAAAATCGGTCCGATTACGGTCCAAATTCGATCCACTTTTGGACCGACACAAAAATCTTATCTCTGAACAGTTTATACTGGGTAGATAGTCACGTAACTTATTTTTGTATCTTCGGTTATTGTTTTTTCAACAAAAATTGATTTTTCCGTTCAGAAAATCAATGAAACATTTTTATAATACATTCGTAAATTATTGAAAATTTAACACTTTCATCATAAATTAATATGTGAAAGAGGATCATTTTTCGATAATAATTAGCATTGAAGTTATTAGAAAGTAAAACGGAGCTGTAAGAGCATAAAAATGACATTGGATCGAAAGTGGATCGAATGTGGACCGAAAACGGACCACAAAATTGATCCAACCACTTTGCTAGGGATCTGAGTCTGCGAATTAACTATACAGGATGTACCAAAATTGAAAATTTATATGTAAGGAGTTTGTAGTTTGCAAAATTCTAAGACGATTTTCCCTTTTCTATTTTTTAAAAAACTCAAAATTAAGAAAGTTATTCGAGCTGAAAGTTGAAATAATAAATGGGCTCTTGACAAGTGAGGGTCGAATCCACAGACCAAACTTTTCCCAAATTTTTTTCATATTTTTCTTAATGGAAAAGTCCTTTGCCACTTTTCAAAAACTCAAAATCAAAAAAGATATCCGAGTTTGAAATTGGAGAAATCTGATTGGCTAAAACTTTTGACTCGAATATCTTTTTTAATTTTGAGTTTTCTGAAAAGTGGCACAGAACTTTTTTACTTAGAAAGATATTTAGAACATTTGGGAAAAGTTTGGTTAGTGAATTCGACCTCCACTTGTCAAGAGAGTGCATTTATTGCTTAAACTTTTAGCTTGAATAACTTTTTTTAATTTTGAATTTTTTGAAAAATGGCGAAGGGAAAATCGTTTTACAATTTTGCAAACTACAAACCCCTGAAATATTAATTGTTGATTTTGGGACACCCTGTACAGCAATATTGTAAGCCATTATGAATCTTCGAAATCATTATAAATTTTAACTTTAGACAAAGGAGAGTGTCCTATGAAAAATCATAATTAAGAACGAAGGGCAATCATATTTTGCTCTCGACAAAAAGAAGATTGATTTTAACTTCAAAATTTCTATCTCTAACTGTTTCACTATGCTTTTTTCGACGGTATATGCAGCGTTGACTAATAAAAATTTTATTCTGAGTGTGTGACACAATTTTTTAATACTTTAAAAATTGAATAACGCTATCCCATTTTATAATATTTCAGGAGATTGAACTTCCTCGCAATAATGTGATTCACAAAAAAAAATCGATCCGTTAGTTATCTTTCATCATAAAGATTTTTGAAATTATAGAACAAACTTTCGTTAATTAAATGACAGCGATTCTAAATGATTTTCACATGCTGTAATTTGGCAACTTTAAAGAACTTTAAAAATGTATCATTGCGTAAATCGGCAAGATTTTTTAAAATTATAATATTTGTAGGTTACGAGGATCTAAAAAATTAATTACATTCTTATAGACATTCGAATTTTGCCGACAGAATTTGAGAATGTGGCATATTTGAGGAAAGAAATAATGTTATTTTTTTTTAATAAAGATGAATACTACTTCTGGTTTCAGAAAATGAGCTTCTAAAAGTATATAAAATCGGGAATAAATAAATGAAGTTTACCATTTTACGAGGCTTAAAATATCTTCCTTCATTTTGCTAACTTAGAATTATAAAAAATTTTTAATAATAGAAATTTTTATAAGAATAGTGAAATAAAAAATTTGTTGCAAAAGGACCAGATAATTTCATATTTATTGAAATAAACAGTATTTTTATTCTTTAAATAGATACTCACATCAATTTATCTAGTGATTTAATTAGACTTTTTCCCACACTTAGTCCTTTGAAAATAAATTGCCTAATCATCATTCTTGGACGTCAAAGTAAACTTGAAATTATTCGAAATTTACTAGTGTGGAATCAAACAATTCTTTCTTTAAATGAAAATTTATCTGAATTTTAATATTGCTTTTTTAACTGAACTTGTCATTTGTACGAAATTAACGATAGATTGCGAAAAATGTTAAAACTACAGTTTTTTTTCTGAAACAGCAAATATTACCCTCGAGAGTTGAACTGAGAATTTGGGGTGTACACTCTTCTGCAGCTGCATCCAAACCATCACTTCTCCCCTGTTGTCCAGCAGCTTGACGCAACATTGGTGCCGTTCGCAAAATTTCGTCGGCAAGATTGGCTTGCCGATAGATGTTTTTGTGGATGTCTTTATGATGACCAAGATGGGTGGCCAGTCTGTCAACGTCGGCATCTTCTACGTTCCGGAATTTGGTGGCAATTTGTTTCCTTAGAAGCGTTGCTCTCAAAGATCCAGGAATTTCGGCACCACAGCTGGTTGAGTACTGGCGAAGGAGATCGCAAGCATTGAGACGTGGGATGCCGAATTTCATATCTCCGCTGCATGCGAAAACGTATGGACTGTCTTTGTGGATACCATGTTGATCGCGGTATTGATTCAGAATTTCGATGGCTTCGACATCGACTTTTGTTAATAGTGCATTCACAGTCGAAGATAATTTTCCCCGTATTTTACAAACGCTGAAATTGTGGGCGAGAGCCAATTCTTCTTCCGAAAGTGTTTGTAGAAGGTCTTGGTGGGCATCGGTAATTTTCTGACGAGCATCGAAATCTTTCATCTGTAGCCGCGATGACTCTCCAGGCCTTCTGCGGTTGAACACCATGACCGAGAGTAGAGTAGCTTTGCTAAGCGAGTTCCAAGCTTCCATATCGTATGCGTCTCGAAGCTCTGCCATACCTGATTTCTGCTGTCGCTCCAAATGACCCTGCAAACTCCTTATATCATCTTCTGAGGGGACGACGACTTTTTTTTGCCTTCTGATTTGCATTTGATTTTCCACGGCCGTTTTGCTGACGGTGATGTAGAACTCGTTGTCCAATATTTCAAGCAATTCTTGAGTTGATTGTTTCTTCTCTTGGTCCTTTTTTTTTATGCACATGACCGAACAAATTTTTCCCATTTGAACAAGCAGTGTTCCTAACGACGTTGCAACTGCCGGTGTTTGGTAGGAGTTGCGGATCTCATCGTACTTGGCCACCAGCCTGATGGCACGGATTGTAGCGTCGAAATTCGAAGGGTCGAAAACGGAAAAAAAATCAGAAATTGATTTACTGCAATTTCTTGCTGACAGCAGAAACCTCCCACACAACCGTAACCTACTGCGGATAAGGTCACGCTGATGCTCCAAAGAAAACTTCAAGCACAGTTTGTTCCCAAATTCTATCACCAACTCGTCATATCGGATGGCTTTCACGACCTCATCTTCCCGAAGCACTGGAAACACGACTTCCCGTAGAATTTTTGATGCAATGGGATGGATTCTTGCCATCGCTGCCCGGGATTTCGTAAGATTATTTCTTTGTTCTCCTGTTGTCTTCGTATGGCCGCACTGGATCACATGATGCCTCAGATTCATCTTCGAAACCCACCCAAGGCAATTAGGGCAGCTCACGAAGTTGCTTGCTTCTTTTTGTTTAGTTGGGCGTCGGGCGACAATGAGTTGTCCTTTGTTCAGTTCTTTATCAGAGTTATATACATGGTTTCCCTTTTTTCTTAGAATGGCTAGCAGCTTCTTTCTTTCAGTCCGTATTCCTCTTTCAAAAACTGGTATTTCATTAATTTTTTTTACGCTTTTTTCATTTTTGTGAACCGTAGTTAAATGTCGGCCCATCTTGACTACCAATTTTTTACAGTACACGCAACACTGTTTTTTGCTAGAACCACCGCCTTTCTTAGATTGTTCGATTCGCAACTCAGCTTCGTTAGGCCGCTCAACAGAATTCAAATATCCCAGCGAAAGATCATGAGAAGATTCATTTTTTAATGAGGCTGTGGAATTCTTGCAAGCCGACGAAAGAAGCTCAGATATTTCTAGAGATTCGGGTTCATAATTTGAATCCTGTTCATCATTTACATCTTGATAAATGTCCGAAAGATTGGGTATGTCCGAAAGATTGGGTATGTCCGAAAGATTGTATTCAAAATTTACAGATGCATCTCGAACGGTTTCTTGTTCTAAAACAGAAACGCGTATGATGTCAATTATTTGGATTTTTAAAAGATTTGAACTTGAGTCGATTCGAGTCTAATGAACCTCAATCCCTGACAACTCAATTACAAAGGGCATAGCCGAGTTTCATGTTGAAAGTGCTCCCAAACCAAACGAAGCTTTTCATTCACCATATTAAAATACTTGACAAAAAATGAATGTTTGCAAATTTGCAGGTCTGTAGCCGCTGTATTTAATGTATAATGATAGATATTGCAATTTTCGTTTTTTGAATTCTACAGCTAAATCATTTATCGTAAAATTTTGAAAAAATTCACACTTCTACTTGTCATTACTACATTGTCATATAAATTTATTATTTTCACATTTGTTAATATTTTTTGCATGATTTAGTTACACAGCGACCCCAAATGACCTATAACATCATTTTCTACTTCATTTTTTGACGGAGAATAGATGAAAAACTTGATCAACGTTCGTCAACATTCACCAACGTTCACCAACGTTTGGAGCGTTGGCGAACGTAAATCGCAGGCCAAGAGGGTTACAGTAACCATTTTACTTGGTTAATACAGCCTTAACCAAATTCTTTGTTCCATCGACCAGATTCGGGTTTCATTGTTTTGAGTTCTTGATTGTATGATTGTAATTTTGACGAAAACGATATTTTAGGTTATTTTGAAAATTTTTCTTCTAATTCTGCAACTGAGATACGCAATCTTTAAGATCCAGGACATTGTGCACTTTTGAATTTTAGCGATTTTTCAAGCTAATATTTAAATTAGATAGCTTCAAGATTTTTACATATTTAGTTTATATTTTTGGCGGCAATTAATTTTGCAGCTGAAAATTGAAAAAAATCTTCAGCCCTCATTAAGATTTGAAAACAATATGTGTAAGTAACATAAGTCACTTTATGGCAAAAACTCAACTTTAAATGCTCCATGAAAAAAAGTAAAATTTTTTTCTGTCAAAATGATGCTATCGATACAACCCGAAACTCCCAAAAAATTCCCAGGGTGTAAAATGACCTTTTCTGGGAGTCTTGGGTTTTATGGGTAAATAAGAAATTTGGAAATATCATGGGGAAAAACAATTTCTAAGAAATAACTGTTCGTAGAACAAGATATAGACCTAATTGAATAGAAATTATTTTAGAACTTGAAAATTTTGAGGTTTCTTGGGTTTTGGAAAATTTTTAGAATATAAGTCAATACTGTCAGGTCAAAGAATATTTTTGAAAATTGTTTCATCAAAGAATTACACTTTCTCTAATTTTTTCAATTATCATTACGTTTTACAGGACAATTCTACAGAATTCATAAAGATCCTCATGCAATGTCAAGAGATCATATGTGCGATGATAAATATTTGTAAGGGTTTTGCATAGTTACGTAAGAGTGAAGGAACTGATTAACGAAAATTGAATGACAACACTTCATAAATGATGAAAATTCATTATTTAAAGAATAATAGGACCATGGAAAACTTAAAAAAGACATTCACAGAAAAAATGATGAGGAATTCATAAACTTTTTCATCGTTCTCAGAATTTCTATTAAAATGTCCAAGATTCACATGCAGACCAGCAACAGCTTGAATTAGTGGATATTTGCAAGACATCGAAATTTTTCAATATTTAAGTGATTTAAACTGCAATAAATTGGAAACAAATTGATTCTGGGGATGACTAAAAAAGTGACTTAAAAATCAGCTATTTCAGCAAAAAAATATGTATAAAATATATAATACAATAACAATAAAATTTATGAATGTTCGGAATGTGTAATTTTTCACGAAACATAAAAATCAAACTTCTTACAAAAACTTAACACATCTGTTACTCTTGCATCTTTTGCAAGTTAAGAATCCCATGAACGAATTACGAAACGAATATGAACGACTCATATTCGTTTTCCATTTTATATTTCAAAACTAGAAACTTAAGATTCTAGTAAAAATTTTTGCCGTTCGCGATACTAAACCATTAAAATATTCTCATATGTGCAAGACTGCAATTATGTTTTCAGTACAAGAATGATAAGAAACAAGAATTTATGGATAAGTCGAAGCTTAAAGTCTATTTTTCAAGTGTTTGAATATCAATTACAAAGTACCTTGATTTTCCTTTTCTTCATAATATGCTATATCGTTGTCATCTTGGGTGATTTGAGCTTTATCCACTTCTTCGTAGATGTTCTTCAGGAACTCTTTATCGAAATTCGAGAGCTCTTCATTGCTTGACGATTCCAAGTGGACTTGATAAGGTGTGCGTTCATCAGAGTCATCTACATGATAGAAATGAAGATTTTTCAAATATTTCAATTTAAAATGTGGAACAATAGAAAATGCAATTGTTAGAAATTAATTTTTTCGAAGTTTCAAAGTTACGCGTAAATAGAATACGTAACGCTTTTCAGAATAGATTGTGACGTCAATGGCCTCATGTTTGTTTATGTCTTTTTAACTTGGTAAATGTTTACTAGTTTGTATACATGGAAAGGGGTAGTTTAATCTGTACAAACACAGAAGTTTTTCAAATTTTGAATACAAAACAAACACTTTTATTTTTTTACGTTTTATATAATATTCACAACTGTAAACAGGCGAAAATTTTTTTAAATATAGGCGTATATAGATGTAAGGGTACCTACGTATAAAAAAATTTTTTTAAGGGAGTATAAAAAGAACATATAACGAGGATGCAGTTTTTGGCAAATAAGTAGAATTTAAAATGATATTAAACGACAACTTCATCTGATGAACAAATAATTACCTTTGGTGAAGCCATTGGCAACTTCAATAATGACGTTGTTTTCGAAATCCAATTGGTCAGCTGATGTAGAAGAAATCTCTGACAAATCTTGAGCTGAAAATGTCGAACACCGTTACCATTGGCATTAAAACAAACAGAACAATTACCGCTTTCTTAAATTTTTTTAATAGGGCAAGAAAGATGAACCCTTTTATACCACAAAAAATTATTTTGTCGTATCTTCGTAACTTTTAATTACATCTCTGATGAACGTAGTAAATTTGCGAGAAGACGTAATAATTGAGTAATTTTTTACTTAATCTTACTTATAATTTGAATCTCTTCTTAATAGAAAAACTTTGTAATCTTGACATTCTGTAAGTCCTTTTATGTATTCGAAAAATGCTCAGAGTCCTCATTTGTACAGCATTTTTGAAGACGAGTGCTTAAAAATCACTGAAACTCTTCAGTTAAAATAATTTAATGAAATGTTAGAGAAATTATAGGATGGACCTTTTATTACCCTAAAGACTTCAAAATAGTCTAATGTTATATGTATCTTGAACCTTATTGAAAAACGTACAATATCTTTTTATCAGAATGTAAGCGAGAAGTATCTTCAATTTATTGTCAAAGCCCCCGGCACGTTTCCCAATATTCATCTACTTCTTGTTGAATAAACATATTGAAATAATCAAATAACTATTACCAAGTATTGTTCCAATTTCCTGTTTTTTAAATTGATTTTCGTAACTTGATACCACATTTACAACTTAATATTTAATTGGTCTGCAACATATTTGTTAAAATCTCAAGCAGTTTTAAAAATATTAAGAATGTCAATCACAATTTTACGTTATTAAAATTTTCGTAATTCAAAAAAAAATTTGTTCGAATAGTAGATCCGACTTTGATTTGAATTTTTCAAGCTTAATGGTGATATTTTCAAAATGTAAACTTTTTGTTTTCAGCTCCAGATAAATTCTCGTGATGAACCTTTTTCAATACATTATCTTAATTAATGGACTTTTTTTCGAATTACACAATCTGACAATTGATATCTACGTAATAAAAATTTGAGTGATATAAGAAACAAAATACGATTTACCAAAAGTCTCAATTTTGTGATACGAAATCTCAAAAATAAAATTTTCACACTAGGAAATTCTGGAACATATAATTTTGAAATTAGTGGGCGCAGACTTGTTATAACTGAGATAAAAAGTGCACAGACATGTATCATATAATTAAAAAATTTTGCAATTACAAATTCTGCAATAAAAAATTTTTGAATGTTGTTTCAAAGCATAGAAAGTTTCAAAAATCACATAAATAAGATTGTTGATCCTAAAGAAAAAATATTTTCGTTTCTGCAGTATACAGGGTGTACCAAAATCCCCGTACTAAAAGAAAACTAAATATTCCTTTTTGAATTTTGAATCGAAAAATCCTTTACCACTTTGCATGAAACTCAAAACTGAAAAAGTTATTTAAGTTTCAAATTTAAACAATAAATGGGTGCTCTCAACAAGTAGGCATAAAATTCACCGACCAAACTTTGCCCAAATTTTCTTCATATTTTTTAGAGTCGAGAAGTCCTCTGCCACTTTTGACGAAACTCAAAATCAAAAAAGATATTCGACTTCGAAATCTAAGAAATCTGATTGGTCAAAACTTCTAACTCGCATGCTTTTTGCAATTTTGAGTTTTAATAAAAGTGACAGAGGACTTTTCGACTCTAAAAAATATGAAGAAAATTTGGGTAAAGTTTGATCCATGGATTTTATCCCCACTTGTCAGGGGAGCTCATTTATCGTTTAAACTTGCAACTTGAATAACTTTTTCAATTTTGGGTTTTTTTTTGAGTAGTGTAAAAGGACTTTTCGATTCGAAATTCAAAAAGGAATATTAGGTTTTCTTCTGGTACGGGGATTTTGGTACACCCTGTATAATTTTGTATTAAAAATTCTTAATTCACAAACTAAATGAAAAACTCTGAAAAACAGAAAATTTAATTTTTTGACTTAAGTTTTCTGGAAATCTGAAGTCCAAAATATTGATTTATAAAACTTGTTATCTGAAAATATTAGTTAGAAGTTTGAATCTATAAAACTTATAATTTCAAATCGAAATTTGTATATTCAAGAATAGGGCATTACAGAATAATAACTACTAAGGAGGGGAATTTCAGAGCCACAAATTTTAAATAAAAAACGAAAATATCAACGATAATCATTCACTGTAGGAAGAGACAAGGCGATCACGGAAATCATAAAATTGATGATTTTGCAGTTCTCATATCGAGAAAATCTTTCAATTAAAGAGGGTGAAATCCTCAAAATTACCAGCAACTAGATTTACTTGCATTAAGAATAAGGTAAAACTCCTATTCAAAAATACTAACTCTAAGTTCAGGGATATACCCTTGAATCGAGAGTAAATCTTACAAGTATAGGAGTTTCCCCTTTAGAAAGTAATTAGGAACTTTTTCGAACTGCACATATTATGAATTTATGTGCCTGAAGTTCCAAACGTTTAAAATTAAACGAAAAAAATTTAGAAGCCAATATAGAAGAAAAAAAACTTTTCGCTGCCTTGAAACATTTTTTGATCTTAACAAAAAACCCAATGTTCCCTAAAAAAATATTTGACATATTTCCCATCATGATAGAAAATTGAAAAATGTATATATTTTTCATTTTCGTTTAATTTTAAACGTTTGGAACTTCAAGTACATTATGAATTTCTTATTTGCAATTTAAAGTGATTACATTTTAAGTCTGAAAAAATGAAGTTTTTTTTCTTTAATTATTTGACTCTGACCGTCGAAAGAAATCCAGAAATTAAAAAAAAATCAACGAATTCAAAATTACGATATTGAGTGATGTTACGCTTTCGAAATCTCCATAACTTCACTCAGAATTTTAAACATTTTTCATGAAATAACAAATACGTTTGTTTTGAAAATAAATAATGAATGCAAATTTTCAAAATAATTGATTGTTTCAAGTTTATTTTTGATATTCAGAATTGAATAATAAAATAGTATAAATTTTATCTATTTTGCAAACTCAGAGTGAAAGGACTGAAAATCACTGGTTATAAATTCAAAATTAATATCGAACAATGATATTTTTGATTATTTTTATTGTCTCGTTGCATGCTTTAACTTCCGAAATAATTGGTTTTGTTTTAAAGTAGAAAAACACAACGAATTCGCGAATTTGTTTATTGTTTTCGGATTTTGAGATAATTTATGAAATTTAGGTTTGAATTATGAAAAATCAAATTGTTTTTCTATATTTATTTTTGGAATTAAGTAACTCAAAATCGCAAGCAAGCCTTTTTCCTACATTCAATCATACATTAAACAATTCTTTGACGTACTCGACATTCATAAGAAATAGCTTGAAACATCAGAAAACTCGACGTTACATGAGATACTACGTATTCGGACTATTAGACCCAAACAATCAAGTTCTCATGATTTTTGTCTGAAACGCAGCTTAAATAGTGTTTTACAATATCAATGAATAGGTTTAAGCATTGTCAAAATTTTTGAATGTTATCAAACACTTTTCACGTTCCCGCAACAGAAAAGATCTTTTGAAGTAGGAATTCCAGTAGCCAACAAAAGCCAAGAATAGTCATTAATCATCATTACATCGCTTCTAGCTTCTATTCTAAGCAAGTGCCCGAGAGGCCCTCGGGACTCGAGAGAATGTACACTGTCATCACTGTCATGTTCATGCGTTCTAGAACAAGAAAGCAAGCAGTGGCTCTCTTTTGGTGGCTCCAAAAGCAAAAAAATTAACAAATTATGTATCGCAAAATTTGAAAAATCGCTGAGGAAATTTTGTCTTAAGTTTCATGATAATTTCACAGTTTCAAGGACATCCACGAACTGTGAAACATCCTTTATATTCCACGATCGACTTTTTTACTATTTCAAATGTGAAATTCTTGAGTAACAACTTATTTATGCAAAATCTTTCACTCGCTCATTGACCAAAACTTGCATTATCATGAAGTGTGTGATAGTGAGTAGGAAATATTTACTGAATTTAATTTTTTATTTGTCATAATAATTTAGGTTTCAGTTTTCGGATCAAATCGCTTTTTTTAAATGATTTTTTTATCAATGCAAAAACTGCGAGTGGTAATACGACGAAAAGTTTTAGTATCGATCGGTTCTCGTTAATTATAGTCTTCTATGACGGCGTTTACAGACTGTGTGTGTGTGTGTGTGTGCGTGCGCGCGCGCGCGCGTGTGTGTGTGTGTGTGTGGGTGTGTGTGGGTGTGAGTGTGGGTGTGTGTGTCTAACACATATCATTGGTTCGTGCACTATTAACTGGAGAAAATTCTAAACTTCATTTTTGGGGAAAATTGTATTGTAATCATGATTTTTATTGGAAAAATTAGACAAAGTTTAACCTAGTAATTTCGGCAATGAATTAGTCTTTTTTTTTTTTTTTTTTTTTTTTGTAAGTTGAATGGTCAACATTAAATATGAATATTTTTGAGCCAAAATTTGTTATTTGTAACTGTAATTTTTTCAAGTCCAAGTGCTATTACCGCAGATATTTTAAAACTTTATATCTTTGGGATTCTCTAATTTTACTGAAAAACGTTCGATAATAATGATTTTATTTGAAGTTTATTATCAAGGATTCACTTTCAAAAAAAATATTTTAGAGCTCGGAAAATTTGCAAGATTTCTTTCATTATCGTAAAACCAGTCAAAAAAGTTCGAACATAAGGTCAGTATTTGAACGTAAATTTCATTAACAAGGAATTTTAATAAACATTTGCAATAAATCACAATGAGTTAAAACTCGTTATTTTCAATTCAGATTTTTCAAATTCAACGTTACATTTGAGCAGTTATTTCTACACTTTATTTTTCTGAAATTATATAATTTCGATAAAAAAGTTTTAATCACAACAGTTTTTGTTGAGGATAATCTAGATAGGATGACCTTTCGGATGAAAAATTTCGAAACCCAATGAATTTTCGAAATTTATTCGATTTTCCGCAAAAACAAATAGTACATTTTTAAGTGGTCATATTGCGAAGATATTTCAGTAAGTTTTTTTACGAAAAATATGTCACTATGAATTTCGGAAGACATTTTTTCAATTTCACTCTAATTACTTTATTTTCTTTTTCGACAATAATGTTGGGCTGAACTTCAAGTTCATATTTCTTTAAAAATCTTACGCGGCTGTAGGTATGATTATGATAGTATTCCAGATACGGAAACATATCGTTTATCTTTTTTTAAATATAATCACACATTTCAAAAAAAAAAACTTGAAAAAGATACATATGCAACGAATGAAAAATTTTTCATAAAAAGGAATGAACAAACTCGCGCAATAAAGAAACTTCGGAGGCGAAAAAATTTTTGATTTTTTGTTAGCGGTGATCTAAGTTATTTCGTTTATTTATTAAAAGAACAACTAGAACTGTTTTTTTAATCTAAAGATAACATGTAAAGTTTTAGATTTGATTTGTTATAGAATATTTTTGTGTGAAAGTTTCTATCATATTACATTTTGAAAGAAAAACTGTGGTGAAATCATTGCACAGTTAACTTCATGAATAATTATCTAATTCCCGTAAAAAATATACGAGTTTTCTGCAAATATTGCAACTATAATGGAAACCGAAATCTTCAAGTTTCCAACAAGAGCCATGATTTATCGATTCAAAAGTCATTGAACAGTTTTTTGAGAATAATCTATAAATGTGAAACATTTTTGTTTGTTACTTTTATAAAATAAAAAGAATTCTTACAAAGTGCCGTTGGAACGATTTTACATTTTTGAGGAATAATAAATACATAACTCATCTGAAAAAATTTTTTCGTAGGTTTAAGCTATAAAAACCTCAAGAACAAACTGGCAGTATGAGCTGAAAATCAAGAATGAGCACCAAAAGTTCTTACCTTTTGCAGTATCGCTTCTGATGGAATCTCCGATGTCAATGACAGGATTATCGTACACAGCATCTTCACGTACATTTTCACTTTTCGCAGGTTTTGTCACTTTTGGCAATTCACTACTCTTTTTTAACGATGATAGCCACTGAACTCGTTTCATTTTTAACTTTTAAAACAACACCAGAAAACTTGAAAAAGAATAGTCTTCCGAAGCTCTTTCTAGCTTTGCCCGAAAATAGATGAATGCTCGCGTCCCGTGCTAGGTATTTCAGAGGAACTGAAAAATTTCTGCTTTTTTTTCTTGCGTTTTCACAGGCCAAGAGTGGAGTGTCAGACTAGTTAAACAGGTAAAAATCACGGCAGGTAAAAATTTTTCGTGTCAGACGTTCGGAGAATCCAGGTGAAAATATCATCATTAAGACGAATGATGGAATTTCCGGTGTCGGCCGTTCAGAGAATCATTAAGCATGGTGATGGCATTTTCCAAAGATGAAATTTTTGGATTTTGTAGACGATTTTTTCAGCTCGAGAAGCTTACATATTATTAGTCAGAATTGAGTCAGTCAACTGTACAGAATCGTGTAATTTTTTCCTTTTAAAAATTAGGGACTTAGTTTTTAAATAAATTTCAATTTGAGTTGTAAATCTGACCTGGAATGTCCCACTTATAACTCTTCAAAAGGAGTTTTATTTTGTATTTTTAATCTTTTGATATTTTGATGACATTTTCATACTCTCGACCGTTTGTAGTCTTTTGATCATCAACAATTTGGTTTTTAGAATACTTTTCTACAACTTTTATTGTTGGAATAAATAGTTTATTGTTAGAACGAACAGAAGTAAGAAGTGAAATGATTATCTTTTTGATAATAATTAATTCAAATTGTTTAGGTATTAGTTAAATTTAGAAGAATTGACGCTCAGTATTCTTTCGTTTTTGTAGCATATTGGAAACATTTATCGAAACATGACAAAATTTACAAAGTGAAATCAACGAAAGAATTTGAAATCAAATCTATCAACGTCAAAATGAAAAAGAATAATTTCATAAGAATTGTGAAATTGTTACTTGCAAAAAAAATTTGAAATCTCTTATTAAACAAATATTTACCACAGATTTTTAAGGCTCACTTAGGTTCATCTAGTTTTGACAATGTCTATTCTTATGTAAATGAATGAACAGTTTTATATTCAGTCTAATAGTGACCCATTAAGAAAAAAAAAAACATTTCGCATGAAAATAGAGAGTAGTATGTAAAAAATAGCACCTAAATAAAAGTAACTCTCCATCAATTTCACTTAGGCTCGTTTAGGCTTACCTAGTTTCGACAATGCCGATTCTTATTCAAACGAATATAGTTTACGACTTTGCGTTAGTCACTTACTATTCTTTTCCTCCTAATAAATATCGTGAAATCGCACAGTACTCTAGTATAATTTTTATCGGATGAATTTTCATAAATTCACTTATTTCTCAGCATATTCTACGTTACCCTTCTCTCATAAGTAAAATTTGTGGAGGTCTACAATTTTCAAGTTCTACTTTACAAATTTTTCTCTATTTTCAATTGTTATTCACCTGTGATATTTTCACTGTTCAACAAACTTCAAGTAACAATTTATTGAAAATAAGTAACAAAACGAAATTCACACTGGATTCGAAGAAAACGTGTCTAAGTGTTTCATTAGATTAATTCAATTAAGCTTTCTTTTTACACCTTGAGATGTGAGAAGGACACACCTACTTGAGTAATGTGCTGAAAAGGGAGAAAAGATGAATCATAATATGTTACCCGATCTTTAGAAAGATACCTAATGACCAAAACATCGTTTCGCGATAAACGCGTTTAAAGTTTCAGTCTCCGTAGCAGGAAATATCTGCGTTTCCGTTCCTTTCTTTTCTATTTTTTACTCCATTCATTGCCGTAATGAGCGTGAACTAGAAGATACCATTGATGATTCGACACAATGAAAATTCAAAAGGACAAGTATTGTCCTAAGTTTGCAAAATCAATGTGATTGAATCAAGTTTATTGAAAATTTGAAACTTTTTATTCACCTCTTATTATTTTGAATACAGTCCATACTTTATCGTTTGATATCACTATGTATGGACCTAGATTATCATTTCATTTTTTGATCTGGTTAGGAATTTCTTAACAGGCGTTTCATATCTTGAGCATTAACCTACTGTTCAGGGCCCAGCTAGATTTCCCCGATCATCCCTGCTCAGAAAAAAATAAATCCTGGGCAGGACCACTGCAAAACCCGATTTTAAAAAGGTTTTTAAAAATTCTGTTGAGATACAGTTCGTACGTTATACAAAGAGCTTATAAAAATAATGACTAGTTTTGAGTAAAATGTTGTCAATCGCTATCAATCGCTATTGAGTTGAAATTTTCTAATTGAATTGGCAAATAATTACAAATTTTAAATATCCAGTAATACTTTAGAATTGCAATCTTCAACCACATTTTTAATTTTGCATGAGTTTGAGCTACATTTTTTTATTCATTATTATTTATTGCATTTGTATGTTTCAAAATTCGAATATTACAAAAACACGTTAGTTTCTTTTTTTTAACTTGCTCTTGTAATATAGTTTGCCGAGAAAATTAGATAAATGACAAGCTTTATCAAATTTCCTACATTAACGAGTGACAAAATCCTGATTTTCTGTTTGATTTTTTATGGTAACCAAAAAATTCTTTATGTATTTTATCTGTACGCGAATTATTGTATTTTTGATATGATCCGCGGCTTGGAGCTATTAACAAAGTTCTTCATTCTTGGTTTTTAGGACTCAAACCAAATTGCAAAGTTTTTGAAAATCCCGTTGATATTAAGTTTTAACGTTCTTTAGGGAAATAATTCTCAATGCCTGTCGTCAGTAAAATATGTAAAATATTTTACTTTTAAAATGCAAGAAGATTATTAGTTTTATAGTCAAAAAATTTAAGTATTTCCATAATTCTTATAAACATTCATTCAATTCTTTGCTAGTTGATATGCAGTAATTGTAAACAATTTTCAAAAACTTTGAGTTCATTTCAAAAATAATTTGAAATTCTACTTGTTAGAGCGTGAATAAAAAATACGTATTTTTTTATATTCGATCATAAAAATGTCATTAACGTTTTCGTGATAAAATACTTTGAAAAAGTTCTTAATAATAATCAATCTATAAAACAAATTTTTTTGTTGGTTTTTTATATAATTCTGCAATAATTGAGATTCCCGAAATTTTCTGTAGTTAATCAAATCTAAATGAAGGTATTATCAAGAAATTTCAAAACATCGAAGTATTCTCAAAATTGCACTCATCAAAATTTTTAGATAGATTTATCATGAAAAATTTTACAATAAAATAAGAGATGGTTTGGAAATCACACAAATAAAGTAGTATCTCACGAGAAATAATAAATAATTAGTAAATGATATCAGAAATCTATCTACATTTTGACTTGATTTTTATTCGAAGGTTATTTTATTACTCGTGTTCTAAAGGATCTCGGCCATTTACGAAAGAATTGCTATTCGTGTCCAAAATTCATGGACTCGATCGAGAAATCGGCGTCAACTGTTCTTTTACTTTTGTTATCACATAATGAAAGAAAAGATCAACTGAATAATAATTTCAACGAAGTTATGCTGGAATCCTTTTTCGATTCTATGAGATACTGATATTGTGACATTTTTGAAGTGTACGTGGTCAATTTTCCAAACACACAACGTTTTGTACGCGATTTGTGTTTCATAATTCTGAACCCACAGTTACTAACTAATACTCATTTTGAGACTTGGAATCTTGTTTGAGTCTGAAATGATACTCTGATTTTGAATAACAGGTCACCCGGAGTTTGCTTGATATTTGCAGCTTTTAGAAACCGGTGGATGAGATTTTTTTTATTTTCAGTAGGTACTAACAAGTTAAATAAAGCATCACAAGACTGAAATATTCAATATGTTTCACCAGGCTAAAAATATTCCAATGTCAGTTATAATGTCAAAAATCAACAATGCTTTTCTTATTGAAATCTTCTAACTTCCAGGTTGGCGTGAACAAAAAAAAAAAAAAAAATAACTTAAGTGCATTTTATGATTAACAAATCATTTCTCAGACGTATTTACTATTGCCGAAATCAAACCGTGATGAAACGAAATCGATCACGATAATTTTTGTCCCCAAAAGCGCTATGTTCCCAAAAGCACTATGTCCCCAAACACCCCGATTCGTAAACAAAATTCGAGTCCTCAAATACATTACTGCATAAGTAGGCCTTACTGATGTAAATGTGCATTTGAGGACTAGAGTCCTTAAATGCGCCATTACATATGTACACTTTTGGGGACCGTCCCTAAATGCACGAAATGTCCTCAAACGCGCCGTTACATACAACTTTTGGTCCCTAAACGCGCCATTACATAGACATATATATATATATATATATATATATATAAATGAGAGTGTCCGTACGGTATTCCGAGAAACCATCCACACGCCGCAACTAATCGGTACCCAAAATTTTTATGAGGCTTTGTTTTTATTGCGTGGTGAAACTAGAAGCTAACTGAATCGTTTAGTTATTGCCGTTTGGTCATAATAAATGATGAACTCTTTACGCTGCTGATAATGATATATCTATATACATATCGGTTAACAGTTGGTATATCTATACATACATATCAGCTGACTGGATCAGATGTTCGCAGACTCACACAGACCCAGTGAGACAGTAGCGTAACTATTGATGAAGGGGTCCCTAACAATTTCTCCGAAAGAGTCCTTAGATGAAATTTTTTGGGAATTCAACATTCGGAATTTCTCGTTTATTTTTTCCAATTTCATGATTAATTCATTAATTAATTAATTCAATAAAAAACGTACAGGTTGATGAACTCAATTTTACAATATTTTGTAATAGTGATTTATACAGTGTTTCATTGTTTCGTGTAAAATACATACAACCGGTATAATCCTAAGTAGAATTTTCAAAACTATAAAGAAACGGCGAAATCATCAACAAGAGTCATTAAGATACATATTTCTAGCCTTTTGCTTAAACAATGATTGTGAGTAATCAATATCAAAACTATTCATTTGAAGATTGTTCCCTAACCTTGACATTCTTGTTATTGGAGAGTACTGTCCATATGATGTTCTATGAAACGGAACCGTAAATAGTCCTATTTCTCAAATCACGATTATTACTCATGATTACAATTCTCGCCTGAAGTTCCGGGCAGTTCGGTCATTGTATTATTATCCGATGCAAAAAGCACACATCAGAATACTCTCTAAAAGAACTTATTCTGCATTTAGATGCAACTTCTGTATAATCATGATTTACTCTAGGACTGGTAAACCTAATTTATAAGCCACGCTCAAAAAAAATTTATGTTGAACGCGCTCTAGTCTACGGATATGAACATCAAAATAAGGGGACCAAACAGTAGAGGCATACATAAAAATTGGTTTAATAAGAGTACTATACAGTGTAATGAGTTTATTTACAGACGTGAAATCCTCGCCTTGTCTCAATACAGAACCTAATGTTCTTCTTGATTTATTTACAATGCTATCAAAAGTACCCATTAAACGTAAGTCCGTTATCTACAATGACACCAAGATCTCTTATCGCTTTGACTCCAGTTATATTCACTCCATTTAACATATAATCATAATAGATAGAAAATTTCGCTTTAGAAAAACTTATGACATTGCATTTTTTTACATTCAATTCCATACCATTCTTAATACACCTATTCCGCACGTTCAATAAGTCTATCTGCAATTTTTTGGAACCTTCTCGTTTTTTTTCACTCCATAAAACTTACAATCATCAGCAATAAACAAATACCTGGAATTTTTGATAATATCTTTCGTATCGTTTATGTAAAGTACAAACAATGGTAGACCTAAATGAGAACCTTGCGACACACCTGAGGTAACATTGATTTCTTTTGATACAAAATACTTATACCTTACAAATTGTTTTTGATTACTTAAATAATTCAATAATGGTAATAATAAAAAATTGTCATGTTTTTAAATTTGTATATCAACTTGTTATTTTATCTATTTTTTTCATTTGTCATTCTGTATTACAATAATTCTATTTCTTATACATACACACTTTCTCATCTATTCGCATACATTCATTTTCCATATATATATATATATATATATATATATATATATATGTAATTTTATATTATTCTATGTTTATTCTGTATATAATATAATATTCTATGTAACATACATATGATATAATATATATTATATTATGTATATAATATCTATATTATTTTTATTCATTCATTGTTGTTTCGAGTATAGATGCTAGCGTTTCTTAATTTGTCATTATCTTTTTTTTACATTTATTGATTTATGTTGTGTATATTCTTTTAACAGGTATTTATATTAGAAGTTACGAAATTCATTAAAGAGTTTTAATTCGTTCTAAAACATAATATCTGTATTTCTAATGTTTTTTGGATGCTACACTCACAGAAAAAGTAAACTTCTCGAGCGTGGCAGTGCTCCGCGCGTCCGAAGCGTGCGCTGTGACGACTTTCAATCGTTAGAAAGTATCCCCTCCGAGCACGAAACACGCTTCTAAATCAAGCGTCTGCGCAGAGGATGCATCGAATCCATGCTCTCAAGCATCGATGGAGCCATGCCTTGCGCGGCGGACAACATTATGATCGAGAAGTCCATTTTTTCTCTCAGTGTACGGAAAAATTTGTATGGCATTATTATTCTTAGCCAAAATAATGTGGAAATGAATTTATTTTGATTTTAATGTATACGAAGCTTTTTAAAAAAATTTTTTAAATTAAAAAAAATAGCTGCGTCAACATAGTGGAATGATTTTTATTAGCAATAATAAATATTGCAATGTGTGCTTTTTATCAATCGTCGAAGCATTTTGCTTCAATTTCGAAAACTTTCTTTTGAATTTTTATATCAATTACTGGCCTTATAGATATTTTACATAAATTAAATATACCCTAGTAAACAAATTATAAATTCGAAAATATCTACAGCCACACAAAAAATTTGTTGGTCATTGGCAAAGCCATAATTAAAGAAATATGTAAAATATAACATTTATAATGAAAAAATAGTTTTCAACAACAATAATGACATAAAACAGTTGTAACCTATCAATCATCGTTTCTTTCGCATTTTTTAAATAAATTTTTGGTTTTAAATATATGAGACATAACTTCAAAAATGTTAAATGAAAACTTTAATCAATGAAAATAACTAACAAAATATATAGAAAATTAAAAATATAAGAGATACAAAATAAAATAAATAAATAATTTTTAATTCCAATGTATCACATAAAATATAGGTAAAGTTAAAATATGAAATTAAAAGAATGAAAAATTATCAGATGTGAAATAACTTACTAATCATTTTTTTTATTTTGTACCTTAACAATCTTTAAAAAAAAAAAAAATTTACTCTGCATATAATAGAAAATTAGAAATAAATAATATAGAAAAATTAATGTGAAATAGAAAATTTTCGAAAACTTAAAAGTTTATTTAAAAATTTGATGAATATAAGACTATGATTATAGGCAATTATTCAATTCGAAGATTAGACAATGTCGACAGCTATACAAGAAAATGTCTATTCTTGACAAAGCCATGCGAAAAATAGACATATTAAAGTAAAAATAATGAAATAATTTTTGCAAAAAATAATAATCTCATCACATAAAATTAGAGTGTATTGAATCAACAAGCGTGAGAAGTAAAACTTCTCATGCTGCTTTCTTCAAAGTTCCGATGTATAGATTTTCATTCGTACACTTGAAACCCGCTCGAATATTATCGGCCTTTAACTATTCTTATCTCACATTATACTCTTACAGAATTACAGACTTACGAAATCTCAAAATGACTCACTCAAAACGAAAACGTTACAGTCTTACATTACAACAAAATTCCAAAATTGCTCACTGCAGTCGAACTTTCGATTGCAGTGAGAACTTCTGAAAAAGCCACAAAAAAATGACGTTTTTTTTTACATCGAAATGATGAAAAAATGATAAGACAATATCATCCTGATATTTTACCTCTTTCATCTTTATCTATCTTTTTCATCTCTTTCTTTTTCGCAACATGAAGTTTTTAGGTACTTTTTGAATGAACACATTTTCCCAGTAAATTAATTAACCAACTTGAATCAACTTTTGCCTTCTGGTAAAACAATGTAATAAAGTTCAAAAAATCACCAACAAAATTTTCAAAAAATTTTTTTTTATAATTTTTAACATCTTTTTTATAAACAAATGCTTCTTTACGACGTTCTGGACCGTTTAAAAATTTGAAAAAAATTACCATACATAAGCAAGTCTTGAAGAATCCAAATCCATTGAGAAAAGTTTGAAGCCGAAATTATTTTAGTAACTGTAATTCTGAGAAAGCTGCGTGGCGTGCCCTGTCTATTGGCGCGCATTGCACTGCCCGCCTCTCGCGCCATAGTACTTGAAGTTATTTGAATGGAAAGTTTTTGATGATCAAAGAAAAAGTTACAATTGTGTTCGTACAATTTAAAAAATGCGATTTATTGATTTTACATGAAACAATGATTAGGCATTAAAAATTGTTTAATTACAATAATTTGTGAACATCGAAATCCGTAGATGAAAAAATGACTTTGCATGCAACACTTGTTAAATCAATGAGTATGAAACAATGGTTACTTCACGTTCCTTTTATTGTTTTCACCTTTTCAAAACGTTTTTGGAATGCTTTTTTTTTGTTTTCATGCTTAATATTGGAACAAAATTCAAAGACTATGTTTTCAAAGTAGTTATCCAACCATTAAAATAATTGGCGAGTAGTCGTTAAAAGATTGTCAATTGGCCGTTGCAAACTTGCACTGTGAAATAATCTTTTGACTGTTCCTCCCACGCCATCACAAGCACCTTTACCGTGCGAAGTTGCGAAAAAGTGCCATTCAGTTTCAATATTGAACTCTTTATTGTAATACAATAAACTGGTAAAAATAAATTTATTTTTGTACTGAGCTGCGCAATCATCAGAAAAAATTTTTTTTTTAACTTTTTCACTTCCAAGAATAAGTTGCAAATAATTGATCATTTTTTTATTAAACAAATTAACTGCGTATGAATCATGATGAATATTTTCTGAAATCACGACAAAAAATATATTCACAGTTTCATCATTAAATTTGAAATAAATAACGTAAGGATGCAATGTAGCCTGATCATTTGGCCAGTGGTAAGCCTGAACTTTGTCTTGCATCTTGAAACTGTAGTTTTCGGCAAAGTCAAGAGTCACCAAAAAATGTCCTTCCTTTAAATTTCCTTCGGCTGATACCAAATATTGAGCCTGACATTTGGAAATGTAATCGTGTTTCAGGTAGAACGGCAATTTCATTTTTCAAATTTTTCAAAAACTGAGAACTTTTTTCAACTTTATCAGCAAGTTCACACCTGGAAATACATCAAATTTTGAGATAGTGATTTTTATGTTTGACATTTAAGAAAGGGAAAAAAACCAAGATTCAAAATTTACCTGTTAGTACAACTCCATTATTTGGAACTAATTTTAGAAATTTTTTTTTTTCATTAAGCTGATTTTGAAGATTTTTGGATATTAAAGAAAAATCCAGTCACTGATCGGAAACCAAAAAATTGCAACTCTGGTTCGGGTGAAGGCATAAAATGTTTTTTACGTTAGTTCAGTAATAGAATCATTTTTTCCTAAAGTCTGATTTTATCTATTAATTTTTGAGTTTGATGTTTTGGTGGATTTTACGAACGCAAACGTTATGGCTTCCACTACATCCAACAATTACGCAATTAACTGGTCGTAGTTTTGCAAATTTCGAAAGACTGATTTTCGTATCTGGATATTTGATCATAAAATCTTAATACAGAACTTTTCAATTACAAAGTGACAGTCTTTTTTGAACACTTTTTTTTTCCCATCGATCATCATTGAAGTGCAATCTTTTCCCCTGGCATAATGCGACTATGTTCATCTGATTCGTAAAATTGCTTGACATTTTCTAAAACATTATTTGATAGGTAACGTCCGGTTTTCGGTGTAGGTGCTGCACCTAATCCTGATGATCGACGAAGATTCAAAGCAGTTCCAGCCATATAACGATTAACGTCTAACAATTTTTGAATTTTTGCTTCATTCCAATCGATTAGCACCATAGTTGATATTTGTAAATTTTTTATTGAAATCTGTTTCTCTGTCTAAAGCAATTTAGATTTTTCTAGCCACATCAGCTTCTTTTTCAACGTTTGACATGATTCAAGCTTTGATCATTTTTTCTCTTGAAGGCGTAAAAAATCGATCCAAAAAAATTTATGACACTTTCATTCACTTACTTCTTTGTTCGTTAAAAAAACCAAAATGACATACTTAATTGTAGAAGTAGCAACATTTTCGTACAAATAAAATATGACTAATATGTACTTCTATACAATTTCCACAAATGCAAATAATCATTATATATCCACTACATACTGCATAACATGTTGCAAGTTTTACCTTCAAAGTCTGAATCCTCGTCGGATTCGATATCACTTGTTATTCCTGTATCTGAGGACTCTGTGGTTAAGTAAAAATGAAGAAATAAGATAAAAATCTTATTCCTGCATGTATTGCTAACATATTCTCCAATTAAATTTGAATAAATGGGATTCCACGTATTTGTCACTTTTCTAATTCCTTTATAAACGGGAGAATTATTTTTTAAATCAAATGGATTACAGCACGCGTTTGGATTTGGCATCTTAGACGATCGACAGAATCTTTAAAACTGACGAAAACCGACTAGAATTAGTAATCCGTTTTCAAAATTTTACGATGAAATTCGAGAAATAGACCGCCTTATCTTAAAAAAATATTGAAGAAGAGTAGGAAATAAAGAAAAACGAATAAACCTTTGAAATTGCAAGTCATCGTCCTAGAGATTAAAAAATCTCCCTAAATACGCTTATGAATTGAAGGACAAAATGCACCGTAGGATGCGATGCGCGCCAATAGATAGGGCACACCGCGTAGCGTTCTCAGAATTACAGTTACTAAAATAATTTCGGCTCCAAACTTTTCTCAACGGATTTCTCAAGATTTCTTTGTATATTGTAATTTTTTTCAGATGTTTTAAACAGTCCAGAACATCGTGAAAAATCATTTGTTTATAAAAAAAGTGTAAAAAAATTAAATAAAAAAATATTTCCGAAAATTTTGTTGGTAATTTTATAAACTTTATTATCCTGTCTTATCAGATGGCAGAAGTTGATTCAAGTCAGTTGGTTGATTTATTGAGAGAATGTGTTTATTTAGAAAGTACCTAAAAACTTCATGTTGCAAAAAAATGTTAAAATAATAATTTCTTTTTTCTTTGGCAAAGTCAATAGGATAAGAGTGACCGATAATTTTTTCATCATTTCGAAAAAAAAGAAAAAAATACAAATTCGTTTGTGGCTTTTTTAGGAATTCTGACCGAAGTATTACAATATTACATCTTACATTGTCAAATCTCCAAATTGCTCCCTTCAAACGAAAACATTACAGTCTTACATCTTACACTCTTACATTACAACGAGATCTCAAAATGACTACCTGCAATAGAAAATATTACACTCTTACATTTTACAGTCTTACATCATGCATTGTAGAATCTCCAAATCGCTCTCCACATAAATTACATTCTAGAGTAAATTACATTTAAGAAAAGTGATAATGCTGCCTAAGAAGTTTTACTTCAAAAATAAATATTTTTATTATCATCTACTTTGAACTCCCTAAGTACTGCACAAAATCTAATATTTCATACAGTTATTGAACATGTTCGTGAGAAGTTAATAAGCATGTTTTCATTTAGGAACAAAATGGCCTACTGTCCCACCTGCTGCACTTTTAAAAATTTGAAAGATAGGACACTCTAAATTTAAAAAATGTTATAAATCAGGAAGAGTCACAAAATTGCAAAAGTCACAAAATCAAAAATTTCTACAAATTAAGGAGATATCAAGGTGTGATATATTTTGATCGTGATATTTTGCGATTTTGTGTTCTTTTGTGCTTTTTTCGCATTTTGTCATTAATGAAATTTTGTAATGTCACATTTTGTAATTTATAAGATATCTAAATGTTGTAACATTTATTAAATTTTTAAAGTAAAACTTCTTAAGTGGCATCATCACTTTTCAGGAATATAATTCATTCATGAATGTAATTTATTCGAGGAATGTAATTTATGAAGGCAGTAATTTGGAGATTTTACAATGTAAGATGTAAGACTGTAAGATGTTGGACTGTAAAATGTACGACTGTAACGTTTAAGAAGGTTATATTTTCGATTGCTGGGAGTAATTTTGAGATTTTGTTGTAATGTAAGACTGTAATGGTTTCTTTTTGAGGGAGTAATTTTGAGATTTTGTAAGTCTGTAATTCCGTAAAAGTATAATGTGAGATAGGAATAGCCAAAGGTCGATGATATTCGAGCGTGTTTCAAGTGTAGGGAGTAATTTTAAGATTTCGTGAGTCTTTAACACTGTAAGAGTGTAAGAATTTCATTGATAGATTCGACTTGAAATTAAGAATGAAATAACTTTTTAACTGTTTGACAGTTAAAAAACGAGGGAAATAATATTTTGTGACGTTGTGAGTTTATGTGACATTCTGCGATTCGTTACATTCCGAGATTTTGTGACATTTTGTGATTTTGTTTGATTTCGTGATATGCTGAGATTTTTTAATATTTCGTATTTTTGTGACTTGGTGACATGTTGTGATTTTGTGACATTTTATGATCCTGATCATTTGTGGCAGTTTGTGATATTTTTTTACATTTTGTGATTTTTGTGACATTTTATTATCTTGTAATATTTTGTGACATTTTGTGACACTATGCGAAATTTTGTGATCTTATTATATTTTGTGATCTCAAGCGATTTTGTGTTTTCAATTCAGACAGCTGATCAGCTGTCCGAATTGAAAAAGGGTTCCCTACGAATTGGTAATCCTCTTCTTTCCATCTCGGTCGCGCACCAAGCATCAATTCGCGTCTTACACCTTACACTGACTCACACTTTCTCTCCTTTTCTCGCTTACGCTCAAACACGAAATGAACCTCATTTTTTCCGACATGACATTATATATTTTCTCTGTAACTCTTACGAAATCTCAAAATTTCTTCCTACGCTCGGAACACGTTCGAATATCACCTGACCTACACCTATTCCGACGCAGTATTACACTCTTACGTGTTACAAATTTCCGAAATCTCAAATTACTTTTTACACTCGAAACACGCTCGAATATCATCGACCTCCAACTATTCCGATCTAAAATAAAATATCTCTTACAGAATTACAGACTTACAAAATCTCCAAATTACTCCCGGCAATCAAAAATATTATACTCTTACATATTACAGTCTTTCATCTTACATTGCAAAATCGCGAATTTACTCTCTACGTAAATTACATTCTAGAATAAAACACTTTCCTGGATAAATTACATTCCAAAATAAATTTCATTCCTAAAATGTGATATGCCGCCTAAGAAGTTTTACTCTAATAAAGTTGAGCCGTATTAATTTTTAAATAATTCCGTTTTATTCGTTTTTTTGGAAATTTTTCATCAAATTAATGGTCAAAAAGGCAAGAAAAATATATAGAAGATTTGAAAGTGAAAATAATGATAATTTTAGAAATTTCGACAGTTATTTATTAGAATTTTTGATTATTCACAAGGTGCAAATTTAAAACACAGAGAAATTATTGCAAAGAAGATAATAAAATAACTATCGAAAAGGACTGTGATAACTAAGTTGTTTCCTATAAATTAAAATAGTATTTTTTTCTAATTCATACTTTTTTGATTTATAGTAATTTTGACAAAAATTTAGATAATATATGTGAAACTCTCCTAGTTTTTTCTGATAAAAATTATGTGACGATTGATGTTAAGCAACTTTGTTGTTATTATTATTGTGAATGAAATTTATTTTATAATCTGAACTGTAATATTTTAAACATTATTTTAAAATATGACTGTAAATAATAAAAAAAGTTGAGGTTTATCTATTGACATTTTTAAATTTAAATTTTTGAAAAAAAAAAATTTAATTTCACTAATTCTCATTCAAACTTTATAAGTTTTTAAACATTAATCTTCAGAAGCATTGTGAAGAAATTATTGAAGCTGTCAAAAAATTAAAAATATTCGACGATCGATTATAAAAAAATTTTCTGTCAATATGATAGTTATTATTGTTTGGCACTTGTCTAGCACTAAAAAATAATTTTTTTACATACGTGGGGTTGACTACTTCCGAAAAGACTATTTGTAAATGCACCATTGATGTGCCGAAAAAACGCGTTTTGCGTGTATGCAAAATTACTAATTACAAAAATTGCAATAACACAATTAATATATCAATGAATTTGCTTTAGTGTGTTAATATGTATTCATATGTGTGCATCAATGTGCATACATATATATATATATATATATATACTAGGGGGCTTAGCCTCCCTGCGCGCTTCGCGCGCCAACCCCCATGTAGTATTTGATCAAGGTATAGTTTTATATTCAAAAAAATTCTTCAAAATACAATGACATCATTCAATCATAAACCTAAAGTAAGTAAATAGGAATAAATCATTTATTAGACTTTAGACAGTATTAGCTTGATGTTGGGGAATATTGTCTAATAGTCAGTATTTTGACCTATTCGTGGAAATATTAGCAGAAAATTCGTAAAATATTTTACAGTTGATTGATAACTAATGTTCGTCGGATACTGAGTTGATATTGGTCCAACATAAAACCAATATTTGTCTCATGTTGACTTTTATTGAGGCAATACTGCAAGCTGGTATGGCCCATATAATGCCCAAAATAGGCAAATTGTGGCCTGTCATTAGGAAAATAATTTTGTTATTTTCATACATTTTGTTATGCGTAACATATGGTCATCATGTGAATTTCGTGACATTTCACGATTTGTTTATATCTAACCATTATTGAGACTTTTGTGACATTGTTGAACCTTCCGGAATTTCAGGATTTTCTTTAATTTTGTAATTTTGTGGAACAATGATACTTCGAAATTTCCTGACATTTTACGGTTTTCTGGCCTTTTTTATTTTTGACGATAAGTGCTTTTTTTATTTTTCAAATTGGTGAATTTGAAAAATTTAGTAATTTTTTTAAATGATGTCAATTTATCAAATTATGGAAAAAGTTACACATCGGATTTAAATTTATTGTGAGATAAATGGAGTCCCATTTTGTGGTGCGATATGAAAAGTTTGAGTTCAGATATTAAATTAAACTTGATTTTGGAGCATGATGAATACTTCGTTTGCAATACACATTAGAAGTTTCACTTTATTTGTACGGTGTAGTAACATTTTATAATAGACCATGAGTAATTCCAATAACTAATATAGATCAATTTATCTCGACTATATGATCTAAATTATGTAATATTAATGATCGCATCTTGGTCGTTTCATCTCCATTATCTTATGTTTGTATATTTGATCGCTTTTATTATATTGTTATCTCATCTAGATTATCCCATTTTGTCATCTTTTATAAAATATATTATTCGTTATCGAATCTTTATATAACAGTCAAAGGGAGTAAGTATAATAATAGAAGGTAATGGGGGTTAATAGAAAGACTAGGAAATATTTGGAAGTTCATAGGAGTTAATGGTAATTAATAGAAGATGATGGAATTGTTTGTAGTGTTAAAAATATGCAAATTTAAAAGAAGAAATTAGAACTGTTTGTCGAATGTTACACAGTCAAGTCGAAAGTTTTGAATTAAAATTGATCGAAGTTGATGGACGTCCATGGGAATTAATTGGATTAAATAGGAATGATTATGGTAGTTAATAGGAGAGAATGATAGTCAGTGGAAGTCATGGTAGTTTATAGTAAGTAATAGTAGTTAATGGGAGTTGAAAGAAATCAATGGAAACTAATGGTGGAGATGCTTACACGGCGGGGGCGGTGGGAGCGGTGATCAACTTCTTTTTGTTATATAAGGAGATTAATGGTTGATTATAGAAGTTAATGAGAATTAATTAGATTAAATAGAAATGATAATGGTAGTTAATGGGAGAGAATGATCGTCAATGGAAGTCAATGGTAGTTTATAGTAAGTAATCGTAATTAATAGAAGTTAATAGAAGTCGATAGAAATTAATGGTGAAGTTGCTGACACGGCGGGGGCGGCAGGGGCAGCGGTGGCGGCGAGGGCGGCAGGGGCTGCGATAAACTTCTTTTTATAGGGAGATATACGAAAAAAATCCCCCCCTTCCTCTACCATCCCCACTAAAATTGCCAATGTATAAATCCTAGAATGACTAAAAATAGTGTATAATTGTACTTACGAGAAAACTTCGTAAAAAAAGTGAGATACAGAAGTATTGAAATCAGTACTGAATTAATGTATGAACAGGTAAGTATTTATTTTCATGCAATTTTCAAACGGCTAGAAGTAGCATGTTGAACTGAAACGTCAATGAATCATAACAAAAACAGGATCAGATTTTTTCAATGATACGCCATTATACTTGAGTGGCAAGCAAAACAAAACCAAAAATTACAAAACATCAGCTTTTACAGTTCTACGTGGAATACAGGTACGCTAAACTTTATGAAAATAAAGTTTTGTGAAAACATAATAGTCTTAGAAGTAAAAGTACACTGAAAGAAAAACATTGACTGTCCAACTGTAAAAATATTGTGATCCTCACAGTAAATACGTAGTTCGTTCCAACACCAACCAGTACAGTTATTGTTACTCCAACTACGGTTCTGCATGCTTCCCGAGAAAAGTTTAAACTTGCATCTACTATAAAATTACAATTGGACTTACAATGCATATGGTGTACGATGCTTTCTAAGAAAAGGTTAAAGTTGCATCTACTATAAAACTACAGTTAGAAAGTTTGTTTATTTTTGTCGCAAAGTGAGGTTAGGAAAAAAAGTTGACAGCAACGACAAATCATCCTAATATTACAAAAGTACACTATTTCGACATTGTAAAAGATTTTTTTTACAAAATAAATATGTCAATTTTTGATATTTCGCACCTTTTTTCTCGTACATTTAGTCGAAAATGCGGTTGGAAAATACAGCAGTCAACAACTTTTTTTAATTGTCATTCATATGTATGGGTGGAACATATCAGCGAAAAGCATTTACGAGCATGAATATTATTTCACAGTAAGCCACTTTATCAAGTAAAATAACATTAAAAGTTCAAAATGTATGACTTATCTTTCCTCCCCGAGACGAAAACGGCAACTCACTGTCACGTTTCCTTTCTTGTTTTAGCTTTTAATTTTATGTGATTTTCTACAGGATATTGACGTTGCCTCACGTATATTTAAAAAGATGCAACAACTGTCTCTCGAAAAGCTCGCATACCTGTACGACTATTCTAGTAGCAACTTGAATTTACGATTGCACCAACTATAAACAAAGTGTAGGTTCCAAAACGAACTGTTAATTTATAGTTAATCGTCAACTGCAGACTGCGAACTTAGAATACCTTTAATTGCAGTTGTCACAACTGTATTTTCAGTTACACCAACTATAATTCCCTCAACAGCATGAATACAGTTAGGGTAGCTATCACCAATTTTTTTCAGTGTAAGTGAAAATTACTTCGGGAGCTGCTGTCAAAATTGATAAAAAGTACTGTTTTATAATCAGAATAATAAATGCATAGTGATGCAACCACTGTTATTGTATTTTGTTCTTACTCTAAAAATTCTTTTTTCTTTTTTTTTTCTATCCCATCAATGAAATAGTTAAAACTTCAAAAATTAGGACACATAAATACTACTAATGCAGTAGAAACAAATGATTTGGGGACAACAATCGGATACTAAATCAGTATTGTGCACACTGAATCTCATTCAATAATGGAAAAAGCGAATCCGTAACTTTCAACAGGTACATACAACTTTCATGGTATACGCATCATTCAAGCCAAATTTTGTATTGAATATCACTTTCCACGAAAAACGGAATCAAGTCAAATTTTTGCATCATCGATTTATTTCGATTCCAAGTTATCTGCCAGTTATGAGTGTAAATGAAGTGATACATATGAATAATCTCAGCTAACTAATATAGCTCGGTTATAATTATGAAATACCATGTCATTACAATATCACTATCACAATATTACTATCAGCATATGAAACGTTTTTTGCACAGCAGCCCACGAAATAATTTTCACCTACTTTTACTTCTGAGACTATTAGATTTTCACAAAACCTCATTTTTCTGACGTTTACCGTATCTGTATTGCGTGCAGAACTGTAAAAACTGATGTTTTGTTATTTTTGGTTTTGTTTTGTTTATGACTTAAGTGTAATGGCGTAACATATAAATAATCTTATCCTGTTTTCGCTATGATTGATTGAAGTTTAAAAAAAGTTAAAAAACCGCTGAAACATACCGTCTCTCGCTTCTAATCCTAGTCATAGTACTACAATTGCTGACAATTTCGGACACGAATTCGGACAGTACTACAATTTCCGACGTCTTTGAATTTTCCGTAAGAACAGTCATATTTACTTTTTATGTTGATTTTCTTACGCATGATTTTTCTCGAATTTTTTGATGCATCGAAATTCAATGAGAATTCTTCAATTATATTGTGAAAAAATTATTTTGCTGCTTAAGTAATATTTATTTCACAGACAGGATTTCCTCCGTCAAATAAGATAAAACTCTAAATAATAAACGCAGAGATAAAAAAAAAATCCTTCAAAAAAACGAGAGAGCCATTTAAAGCGAGGGATTCAATGATGATCGCTGGAACGGAAACCACAAGGATTCAGAATAATTTACACGGAGCATTCTCGATCTTATCAGTGGAACTGTTTTCCTAGCGCAAACACGTCTCGAGCAGCCCAGTTTGCAATCAGCACCCGTTGAAAGCTCGCGCAACGAGCTTCCACAATTTTGCCCTTGTCGGCGCTAGAACACGAGTGGGTGCCTCGTAATTAGCCGTCACTGAAAGAATCGATCGCAACGAAAGCGCTTTCTGGAATAACCCATTATCGTCGTTTTTTACATTCTGCCGGCAAAAGTGGCTTTTAGTCAAAAGTAGTACGTCCTTTCAGCAAAGATTAGCTAAATTTTTCATAGATACAAGCTACAGAATGACGAGTTTTTTTTATGGATAAAGTGATTTTAACCAACATTTGTTATTAAATTATTCAACTGATGATTTTTTTTTTGTGATCACCGAACACAGATTGAAATCTGGTCACAATTTGAAGTGGAATGACGTAAAGATTCTACATAACGAAAGCGATTATTATAAAAGGACAATACCGGAAAAGATTTTCATTCGGAAATTTGGTAAAAGCATCAATATACAGGTGGACACAAAGAATTTGAACGACATTGATGATAACATTATAAATTCGATGGCCTTGAAGAAGTAGTAAACATAAGATATCGAGTTCGATTTTTGATATCATGTTAATTCTTTTTGATTAGAAAAAACGAAAGTGATAGTGATTTCTTTGGCACACATTAGCACATTGTTGCACTCCATTACGTGTAATATTAAATTTTGAGAAATAAGTGGAAGAAAATGATTTTGATTACTTATATCAGTATTAACTCATCAATACTCCTGAGACTTTCAATTGGATGTGTAGATATTTTTGAAAAAGGGATATTTGACATGCAGTTGATGAATTCACTGGATTATTCCTTATTATTATTATTATTATTATTATTATTATTATTATTGTTGTTGTTGTTGTTGTTGTTGTTGTTGTTGTTATTATTATTATTGTTATTATTATTATTATTATTATTATTATTATTATTATTATTATTATTATTATTATTATTATTATTATTATTATTATTATTATTATTATTATTATTATTATTATTATTATTATTATTAGGGAGCAAACTTTGGGGGGGCTAATTGCCGCTCTTCGAGTGAACAGTCGATGACCTTTTTTTTAAAGGGATTTTTTGGCAGGTCACAAAAGTTATTTCATTTCGCAAACAATTTTATCCCGTTGTTAAAAGAAACCATTGACAGTAGTGACGTATGTAAAAAATAACAAGGTAATCGAAAAAGTATGCACAGTGATGACGTATCTAAAAAAAAAAGGTGATCAATTTTTCTGATGACCAAAACGTGATACATTTTTTTAGGAAGGGGCGGCATTTTCTTATTTTTGCCCCAAGTGGCTATATGTCTAGCTACGCCATTGAATGTGATAATACATTGTCAATAAAAATAGCATATCAGCCACTTTTTATAGTTTCCTGCAAAAGCGATTTAGTCCTGAAGATACTTGAATCGCTCAAATACACGATTTTTTTGTGCCTATAGGATTGTTAGGATTCGGTTAGGATTCATCTATTACTGAGCACAAACTATTCTTGTCTAGACTATCGCCAGTTGTGAGCGCGCACTAAATAGTGTTTTACCGATTCTTTTCATTCTTTTTCATTCATGTGAATCTTGCATAACACTCTCTCTTACTGTTTCTCCCTATCGCTGCAGCGCGCTTCCTCTCTCTGCCTTACTGCTGTGATAGCACGTGACCCGTCTCCCCTGAGTCCCTTGCCTGGCCCGTAACCTACCAGACTTTCCCCTGACCCCCCTGCCCGGCCCGTCTCCTGCCTCACTTTTTCTGACTCATAACGTTTAACTCCGCCGAAAAATTCAACACGTGTTTTAGTTTTCCCGTGATTGCATCTCCACAGCCGGCGCCAGATTCGCCTTCTCCAAACATATAAACCATTAGTTCCCTAGCCCATTTTATCTACCCAGAGGGCGTGGATGTTGAAAGAATAAGGTTCCCATTGGCTCTTATGGGAGTTAAATGACATTTTTCTGACCCCCTTGGCCAACGATACCTTGGTCTCGGATTTTTCATTTCACACTCAAGCGAGCGTCCGAATAAGAGGATAGCACGCTGTGCTTGGATAAAGTTTAACCTAAAGGTTTCTCACCATCAAAACAATTTTTTTCAACTATTTTATCATTATTTTTGAATATTTCAAGCAAAAAAATAAAATAATCCCCCGAAGGAATCGAGAGAAAACCTAATTATTGTGAATTTTTTTAAGGGTAATTGCTCAAACTTTCCAGAAAACAATGCCACATCAAAATTTTAATGCTTAAAATCTTTCGTCATGTCCAGTTAACAATTTTCTATTGTATTTAGTTTTTTCTATTGTATTTAGTAAATTTTTTTATAGAATAATTGTATTATACTACAAAAAAAAAAATTCATAGGTGGCACAGAATACCTGTGCCGTTGTGTAGAACTACGTCTTTCAATGACAAGTCTGATTCTGAAACAACCGATATTGAAAATACAAAATATTCTTGCTTTTTAAAGGGTCACAAATAATATTGTCAAGTATTACTCTTATTATCATGAATCATTCTAATTTTTATAAAAATTACAATGATTCGTAAAAATCTTCTCTTTTCCCTAGTCGTTGCCGTTGCATAGTTTTTTACCCCCTACCCCCAGCCTTGCCGTTGCCATTGCCGTTGCATAGCAATTTACCCTCTACCCCCAGCGTTGCCGTTGCCTTTTCCGTTGCATAGCTATTTACTCCCTACCCCCAGCGTTAACGTTGCCGTTGAATAGCTATTTACCCCCCTATCCCCAGCGTTGCCGTTGCCGTTGCATAGCTTTTTACCCCCTACATTATAGAAAAGCGCGGGGAAAGACGTAGTTCTACGTCAAAAATATCTATGTCTTTATATACAGAAAACCGTAAAAAACCATGTTTTTCGATGTTCTCTGACACGAATCACTACATTTTTCATACTTTCAAGTACAATTATAACAATAAGTTGAAAGCCTTTCAAATTTCATACAATTTAATTCTTGATGAATTTAATATTACTTGTTGTTAAGAAGATAAAAAGCTTCAAAAATCTCAAAAAGCTTCAAAAAATCTGATGAAAAAATATTGTTAGCCTGAAATTCGCCTTACAACTTATTTACAATACAAAATATCGTAATAACATGCTATGATATTTAAGAGGAATAAATTACGAGAAAAACAGTTCAAGTTTTATCTCAATATGATGAATTGAGCCGGAGATATAACGATCGAAACATGGGTATGTTAAGTTGCCACGGTGGGCACAGAGTTGTTGGATGAGGGTGTTATGATATAACTTGTTTAAAATAACTCTCTTATAATTTCTATTTCAATGATCAGAACATTTATTTTGCGGTATTTGAAAATGGATACTTTTAAAACTTTTTTCATTAGAATTATCTACAATTTTTACATGAATACTTTACAACAAGCATATCAGTCTACTCCTGGTTAGTATTATACAAAATTGGTTTACATATGACCCTTCAACAAAAATGTAGTCCAGAACGTAAAATCCGCACTTAACACGTGTTTCTAATCTTTTCTATCAACTTTTATACTTCAGCCGGTTAAAACCATAATTTTAAATACATTTAAAATGAATGTACATAGAACGTACGCAAAAGTTTGCTCGGGTACACACCCATGTTCCGATCGTTGTATCTCCGGCTCAGTTCAACAATTAAGATAGAACTTGTACTGCTTTTCTCATCATTTTTTCCTCTTTAAAATATCATTGCATGTTTTTACGAGATTCTGCATTGTTAATAAGTTATAGAGCAAATTTCAAGCTAACGACATTTTATCATCAGATTTTTTGAAGTTTTTAGAGCTATATCTTCTCAACAACAAGTGTTTTTACATTCATCAAAAATGAAATTGCATGAAATTTGATAGGCTTTCAGCTTATTGTTGTAATTGCACTTGAAAGTATGAAAAATGTAGTGATTCGTGTCAGAGAACATCGAAAAACATGGTTTTTCACGGTTTTCTGCACATAATGACATTGATATTTTTTTTATGTATTATAATTTGATGAAAATTGTTAACTGTACACGACGAAAGATTTTCAGCCTTGAAATTTTGATGTAGCATTGTTTCCTGGAAAGTTTAACCAATAAACCTCAAAAAAATGCACAAAAACTAGGTTTTCTCTTCATTCCTTCCAGGGATTATTTCAGTTTTTCGCTTAAAATATTCGAAAATAATGATAAAAGAGACAAATAAAAAAATTTTTGATTAGGGGAACCTTCAAGTTAAACCTTGTCCAAGCACATCGTGATAGAAGTTTCACTATCTATTTTATCTAATTTTAAAAGTGTTGCTGATAACCTCAAACGTCGATTTTCGTATTGTATTTTCACTTAAGGGTCTTCTAGAGCAGAGGACTTTTTTTTAGTTCTTTTCATTTTTGAATGTTTTCAAGCCTAACATCTTTTATATATTAGGAATAAGAAAGTATTTTATATATTCCAGAACTCTGTTTTCAAAGTCCTGGTAACCCGATCCCGTATATTTTTGCTTTCTAAAAATATTTAGACGTTTTTAAAAGGCAGGCATGTCGTTCAGCAAGTCGTCAATTCTGACAAGTTTACTAGCAAAACGCACGAAGTTGAAGTGCGCGTATTAAATACAAGCATATGAAAATGTCTAAATGTAATACACTGAGAGAAGAGTGCAACACCGATAATCTAGGTCCGCAATAATAGTTATTACGGACAGGAATTTTCATGAAAAACCGACTCTTCAAAACAATCAGTATTGCGGTTGGCAACAATACAGATAAAACATTGACATTCGCGCGCCGAAACACTCATTATAGCGGGCCGCAATACAGATTATGCCACGCCAAAACACTCATTGTGGCGGACCGCAAAAATTTATTTTTTGCGCTGACATTAAACCTTAACGCTATTCTTATCCAAGTGATTGACATGTCATTTCGTTTTTTTGTTTTTTGACGCCCTGAATAATTATTATTGCGGACCGAGATAATTAGAGTTGTGCTCTTCTATCAGTGTAAAATTCCGATGAAAAATCTTAAAATTGTCTGTAATTCATGAATTACAAGACTATTACGACCGGCAGGGTATATTTCTATTCTTCTAGCTGATTAACCCGATCGTTTCTTCGCATGAAATATATGATTTATATTTTTCTGACACCTAACTCACTGAGATTACTTTCAGTGTCTACACTGAGAAAAAGATATATTTGCTAATAAGTGCGTATATTTAATGTTGAGATATCGTATATTTGCTTATGGCGAAAGCGATATCTAGTTACGCGAAAGATATTCTCAATTTCAATATGGCATCTCTGATCTATATAGGACAAAAATCGGAATGTTAATAGTTAAGATATCGCTCTTTCACCTGAATATTTTAACACCAACATGGCATCTTCGATTTATTTAGGACCGGTAGGACAAGAATCGGTATCTTAATAGTTAAGATATCGCTTTTTCATCTAAATCTTCCGCTTCTTTATTTAAAATTGTCCAAACTTCACGCAAACGTATGTGGAATAACTAAAACTTGTTACGAATTTAAAGCTGTTACACATTTCATTTCGACAAATAGGTGAAAACGAGACGGAATAGTATTGGACATCACACCAAATGTTTATACGTTGTCGACAAGGATTACTCATGTTAAACTAAGTTATATTATATTTCAAAGAACCGTAAATGAATGAACAATGAATATCGCTCAGCTTTGTCTCGAAGATGTTCTTTTTGAGTAAAATATTGATTTGAATGTATTAAACGCACTAATATTTACATAAATGGTGTCAATTATAGCAATTACGCTTTTGTCGTTTAGAAATTATTCAATACATGTTTGAGGCTCAGGTGATGAAAACGCATATATTCTGTGTTTTGAACTATAAAATTTTATTAGTTTTTATCATAACTTACAAATACAAAGCGAAAAGAAGATTATTATTGATTGACATTCAAAATTGTCATTACAACTTATTACGAACAACTTAAACTAGATCTCTTCGCGAGATGAAAGTCCAGCCATCTCCTGAAACATGAGCAGACATGGGACGAAGGAAACGTGTAAAATTAAAATAAATAATAATCAAATAAAATAATAAAATAAAAAAGTCCTTTGCCACTTTTTGTAAAACTCAAAATCATAAAAGTTATTTCGAGCCAAAAATTTAAACAACAAATGCCCTCTTCCGACGAGTGGGGGTCGAATTCACGAAAACAAATTTTTCTCAAATTTTCTTCATATTTTTCTGAATAAAAAAGTCCTTTGCCACTTTTTGTAAAACTCAAAATCAAAAAAATTATTTGAGCATAAACTCTAAGAAATCTGATTGGTTAAAACCTGTGACCTAAATAACTTTTTTGATTTAGAGTTTTGTAAAAAGCGGTAAGAACTTTTTTATTCAGAAAAATATGAAGAAAATTTGAGAACAATTTGTTTCCCTGAATTCAACCCCCACTCGTCGGGAGAGGGCATTTATTGTCTAAATTTTTGGCTCGAATAACTTTTTCAATTTCGAGTTTTTTAAAAAATGTCAAAGGAAACAAAGTCTTAGAATTTCATGAGGGATATTAGTTTTTTTTTGGCACGGAGAATCGGATACACCCTGTATAAAATATCAAAAATCTTTATTCAAAATTAATTCTTGAAATTAGTTTAAAAAATTACATTTCAAAATCGAATTCCACACTTTACGCAATAATTGAAATTTCAATAACGATTTTTTTAAATTAAAGTTCGAAATTTCACGGTCCAGAAATTCAACATATGTATTCTGAATCGAAGAATAAAAAAAGCTAATTAAGAAATTACGTTAAGAAATCAAACTTATTACTTTAACAGCTGAAAAAAACTTACATATTCACTTAATTTTTGTTTGAGTTGTAATCTTTCTACTAGAATTGGGAAACGTTTAGTCAGCTCGACATCGTCTTGAACGAGAAACTGCAACTTATTAATGTCTGTTATGCCAACTTCTGAAAAATAAAAAAAAAACCTTTTGTAAGCATGTATCAAAATATTTATGATTTACGAAATTTTTGATGTTGATTTATTCAAATATTTTTTAAAATCAATAAGATTTCTGAATGAGTTCAACAAACTGATTTGATATGGATAGTTATTTACATTTTTTATAAAATTTTTTAAATATTTTTTTTCATTTTCTAGACATAAATTTTGGCATTCACCATTTTTTAAATAAGTTAAGGAATTTCAAATCATACTAAAATTTATCTAATTTTTTTTTGTATTAAAGTTTAGTCAACGTGCAATTTTCAAAAAAAAAAAAAAAAATGTAGCACAAAAACCATAATTTACTTTTTTTCAAATATTTGCACCTAAAATTCCGGGCAAGTTAAATGCGTCGAAAATGATTCACTCGCAAAAATCATGTAAAAAATTTTTACAATTTTGACTATGTTTCACTACCTGCTGTAATGATACCGATTGTAGTTCATCAAATTTCAGCGTGATCAAAACTTGAATAATGTGCAAAATGCAAACATTGCAAGGAAGTTACAATTTAACCTTTATATGTATATGGAGGAAAAAATAACCGGAGTACACTGAAAAGCTCTAATGGTTACAAGAAGTATTATATAATTCAAGGAAGGATAAATAGTGGTCACCACAAGAATCTAGCATGATTCTGCAAGGAGGCATTACATATCTTTCTCAAAACTATGAGAGTATTCTTGCTGACTCATGCTGATTGTAAGCACTTCTAATATTTGTGAGAACTATTACCACTTGCTACCGTAACGTTGAAAAAGGCAGAAGGCATCTTTCATTCTTATGATAAAAAAGATTGATGACTATAGTAGGTATTGAAAGGAATGTTCGAGCAGATACGATTGTAATCGCTGGACAAAGCGTGAGGAATCCTGTCGCAACTATTCTAATCCCTACCGTAAATACGGCTTATATTGTTACTTTTCATGCCTACCAGAGGCATAAGGGCTTTTCAGTGTATTTATTGTAAATCTACATCAAATACATCAAACGTGATAGATAACTTGAAAACTTACCCATTAGTGTTGGGAACAGATAAGTAAGTCCCCAGCTATCTACTATCTCCTCCAAATTCATTTTTTTTTTTTTTTTTTTGCAAATTTAACTCTTACAAAGTCGACACTTCAACAAGTATTAAAAAATACGACGCGCTTTTGTTTTTCTGTGGCACGGAAACGAGCAGCAAAGCGAAGATTTCTGTAATAGCCTTCCAATTCTGATACATTAACTATTTATATGCTATTTCAACTAGAAGTAAAGCATAGTTGAGCTGACCATTTCTATTTTTTTGATTTTATTTTATGTTGTTTTGCAATACACCATCATTTATTTCATGCAAAGATCGGAGTATAACAGGAAGTTTCGAATATTATCAACGGAAAATGACGGTTTCCACTTGTTACGATGTATCATTCTTGAGCGAAGTTGGAAGATTAAAAGTAGTTGTAGGTCTATATTTTGTTACCGTAAACATTTCTCTTTTTGCCATAACAAAAGTGATTCAAATATGTAGCAGATTTACTGGAAACACTATTTGATATCATAGGGATTGTTTCAAATTAGATATATTATGATAGTTCAGATACAACGTTAGATATGAACGTTTGTTTTTAAAACCATGCAACTGAATATAAATGTTGATATTAAATATTTCTTTTTCTCAGAGTATAATTATGGGAGATTCCTATTAAACTTTAACTCAAACAATGTGATTTTGATAATTATTTAAGTAAATACCTAAAAAAATTTTCGAAATCGAATTTCACGCGAAGAAATGATATTCTTGATCAGCTGGTAGAATCAGAATCCACCCTGCCGGTTGTAATAGTCTTGCAATGCATGAATGACAGACTTTTACAAGATATTTGATAAGGATAGTCAAATAAGCTGTTTTCAGAGTACAATCTTGAATTCTGAAAAATGTATAGTTAGCAATCTATGCAAAAACCTAGCCTTCCTCAAATGTTACATGAGAAAATGAATGATTGATACATTAACATTATGTATTCCTAGCACTGAGAGCGTGGTGTGATTGCAAACGGAAACCAGCAACGTACGTTGCTCTTATGCGCCCCGTGTAAATGCAAGAGACTTACATACGAGAAAATAGCACAATTTTCAGTAAAGATCTTATTTTTACATCGTTAATGTTGAAGCATAGATAGAACTGATTTTCCGGTATAATAGGAATTACTCTTAGTTCAACCTTTTCAAGAGCACATTTTTCTGTTAAACTGATTTTTGATTTCAATAGTATTCTAGGGGTTTTTGGTATCGTTGATTACGATTTTTATGTCAGAATCGCGTAATTTGTGATAATAGATTCGATACGGCAGCTTTTCTCATGAAATCGAATAGTTCGGTCGAACTATCTTGTTGGGTAAAAGATGACGACAAGATTCAACCGCTATTCTTTTCTGTAAAAATCAGAGGCGTGGTGGCATTCCACGCATTTTGCCAATGGCAATGCGCGCTACGACCGAACTGACCACTCGCTTACGATCATATTCTCGCGCGCCTGCGCTTTTTCGCTCCCGGTCTCGTTTGGCCTTAACGAACATGCAGTCGCTTTCCCCTCTAGCTCCGCCCCCCCCCCCGACCATGCTGGCGCTACTAGTGCGCAGTGGCACCGGCTTTGCCATGTATACCTATATTCGATATCCCAGCCTTCCCCTGCTTCCTACCACGCAACTTTAGGATGCTTCATGCCGTTCAACGTGTTCGAAAATGACAGCTCGCTCGCCTCGTGATATTGAAAAGAGAAGGGAAGTTTTTTGTGGAACCTGTTTAGAAAATCAGCGTGGCCCGTGGGTTTTAAATAACGCTTTATAACTGGAAAAAGTCTCTTTTGTGTTGTACGATGTTTTGAAAACTAACATCTAATAAGAGAACCGTGCACTTGCAAACGATCGAGTCTGCAAATTTCGTTTTTTTTTTCTCTTTTCAATTGTTTAATGAAAATTGAAAAATATTATTTTATTTTAATTTGTATTCTCTTTTCACATTCAAATGAATCTGTTGTTTTTTTGTTTATTTCCACTTTATAAATTATTTTACGTGAAATTTTGTTGTAATGATTTTTTTTTAGACTAGGAATTCTCATATTTCTTTCAACAAAATAATCGCTTCTGCGTCTTTTGAAAAAATTTTTATAATTGATAATTTATAATTGATAAATAATTGATAAATTTTGATCTTATGTGTATAAATGTCTTGTTATAATAGTATATTGTGTAGCTAGGGGCAAAAACAGCCTACTCAGAATAAGTGAGAGGTTTGCCGCCTTTGCTTCGCTCAGCCGGCAATCACACGAGTTCTAATCGGCTGTTATTGCTCCGAGGTACACACGATACTTTTTGACTCGTAAACAGTAAAAATGAGCGTATTTAAACTGTTTCGACATGGAAAATGAAATACTGAAGGTTAACACGGAGGCTGGAAAAAATGACAGACGGCAGAGGCAAGGGGGGGGGGGGGTCCATTTAGCCCACGGGGTTTAACCCGGCGGGCTAAAAAGGACCCCCCTTTTCCTGCCGACTGTCATTTGTCGACAGCCTGCGTGTCAGCCTGAAATACTTCATTTATGTATGTCGAAACGTGTTTAAATACGCTCATTTTTAATGTGTTAGAGGCAAAAATAATTATTGGAATGTTTTCAATACCCTATCAGATCTACTGCAACCGTGCGCGATTGAGCTTGGTTGCAGAAGATCTAATAGGGTAAATAAAGTTTTTTTGTGCGTCAATTCGAGTATTTATATAATAATTTAAAGATTATATTAAATATAAATAGCATAAAATTCGACAATATTACGAAAAATATTGATATCCCCATAAAAAAAACTTCAAAAAAGTAAAAAAGCTTGTTGGGTAAAACATGACAAAGCTAAAAAAAAAAAAAAATTGATATTCTACTGTCGGTTTCACGTGGTACTATTCACCAGGAAAATCAATTATTAATTCGCTTACGGGACTATCACGAGGAAGAAAAAGAGAGATATTACTATTAGACAGGAATGTTGTGCAGATGATACTCCACGGATATATAATGTTCGTAGGATATTTGTAACAACTTTAACTCGGATAAATTTTAGTCCCACAGAAAAACGTAACAAAAAAGACCCGACAACCCGCTTTTTTTATTATATTAATCCAGAAATAGATAACTTGGAAGAACACTCGACACGTAATACATAAATCTCAGGTTTGGATTCCGGCTTCAGACAGATTTTTTCTTGCATGTATCTGATAATGAACGCTTGACTGAGAATGTCGAAAAAAATAAATATTGAAATATAACGCAATGACATATTGTATACTATAATTTCATATACTGTGCATTATTGTGCATAAATGTTATGCATCATGAGCTTAAACGATTAAAACAAACCTGATCTAACTCTTCAAGTGTTTCCCTTTTTTATACCTTGTTTATTTTATACTGTCTTCAACGTTATGGTGTCGATACTGAACTTAAAGGGAAGATTTTATAATTGTGCAAGTGTTTAGATATCAGTAGATAAGCAAAACAAAGCCAGCTCAGCTATGTATTTTTTGGACCTATTTTCGAGTCTTCCTATGATATTAATAAAACAGAAAATACTTCTGATATTCATTATTAGGGTATAATGATAACAAGATTGTACTAGATTTAGTCGATAAGAATCATTTTTATGAGATACTGTTGCAGTGCAAAAGCAGGTTGTCGGGCCTTTTTTTTTACGTTTTTCTATGTAACTAAAATTAATCCGAGTTAAAGTTGTAACAAATATCCTACGAACAGTATATATCCGTAGAGTATCATCTGGACAACATTCCTGTCTATACATAATATTTCTCTTTTTCTTCCTCATGATAGTCTCGTAAGCAAATTAATGATTGGTTTTCCTGGTGAATAGTACCAGGTGAAACCGTCAGTAGGATATCAATATTTTTGTAAAATAGCTTTGTCATGTTTCACCCAACAATCTTTTTTACTTTTTTGAAGTTTTTTTTAAGGGGATTGGTGTTTTCATAACAATTCAATAGAATAATCAAGTTGTAGGGGATCGCAGTGGGGCTGACTACGATTTTGATATAAAAATTGCAAAATTCACGCTAGCAGATCCGAAATGGCAGTTCTCTAGATAAAAATTTGCATTTTCAGACAATTGATTGAAAATTATATTATAGTTGTTTTAAAGGTCTTTTATCGTAATTTTCACGCCAGGATTGTAAAATGTAGAATCGCGGATACAGAATGATGGTTTTTCAATCACAATTTGTGTGTATTTTACCATCGACAGAAAAATTAGATGATATAGGATTTTTGGGTTGCTATTCACGATGTTGCATGTCAGAATTTTAAAAGTCAAAAGAGCGCGTATCAAATGTGGCGACTTTTTTTAACTAAAATTTGTGTGTATTTGACAATAAATATAAAAATTCAATTTGAAGAGTTTTTGCGTCGCTAATCACGATTTTGACGTTTGAATGTAATTTAAAAAGGTTAGATCAAAAATAGCTGCTTTTTATCATCAAAATTTGTGCTCTTTCGACTATCATTACGAAAATTAGTTTTCAGAGGATTTTGGTGTAGCTGATCATGATTTTGATGACAGAATGGCAAAAGTCTAAATGGCAATTATTTTGATCAGAATCGATGGTTTTTGGAGAATTGATACAAAGCTTGAATGACAGAAAATCGCAGAATTACTTATAATGGTTTTAATGTCAATATTGTGCCAAATTTAATTGACTTCTCCGAATGAAGACGGTTTAAGCCTTCGTATTTGAATTTTCCACATACACGTACATTTCTCTACTGTATATGGAAAATAAGTAATATGAAACGTTAGAATTTTTTTCACATACAGTCAACCTCAACTCAAGTTAACCGCGGGAAAACGTAATCGTTTAGTTAAGTTTACTCAAGGTGGGGTGTCACGAGTTCCCACCATCATCGGTAAGCCCCCCCCCCTCTCTCTCTCTCTCTCTTGACACGATGATGATTTGAAGATGATTTGACTTGAAGATGACTTGAAAAAATTTTCAACTCTTCTGCAATTGCAGCTTTTTATTTATCGAATATTTATCGAAAATTAAAAAAAAAATTTAGTTTTCTCAATAATAAATAATTGCACAATTACAAACTTTTCGTTTCAAAAGAGTCATTTATAAAGAAATAAGCAAATGACTTCATTATTGTGTTTTTTTATGTAGGTATTTTCCTTTGTTATAATTATTTTCGGAAAAATTTCTATTGTATGTATTTCACGTCAGTTTTCTACACTAACTTTAAGACAAGAGTATTGTATTTTTCACTGTTAGTAATTGTAATTGTAAATTAGTTTCGACTATTGTACTTTTTTTGTCTCTTATCTCATCTTTTTTAAAAAATTAGAAAATACTGTATTGTCAATGTGACAGTTAGACAAGAGACTATTATAACCAGCCCTATGCAACTCTGCTCAAATTCGTCACCGAAACAAGCCGCGAGCCCAACTCTCTAACATAACACAATCCGTGTACGTGTGAACAGCGGATAGTGGGGCGGGAGGGGATAGAGTGAGAGGAGTGAGAGAACGAGCGGAATGAACGAACGAAGCGAAAGAAGGGAAATTTTGTTCTTGACCTTCTCGATACTTGCCGCGTTTGCGATACCGCGAGATTTCATGCCTTTTTCTTTTTCAACTGTTTTTTTGTTTATTGTTATTAACGCTAACGAAATTCTTTAGATAGCCTATACAATGTTCAAATCGCTCAAATTTTCTGAACATTTGAAGTTGTGAATTCATCCTCACAATTCGTCTCAATTGTATGTTTAAAAATTTTCAAGAATTCAGAAAACGGTCGAATTTTGTGTAATCCTTAATCATTGAAAATTGTAGTTTTTGGGAATTTCCACGATTCTTATCGAAATCTTCAGACACATCTACAGATTTAAAAAATTCTTGCCTAATAAATCTCATACGCAGTCTACGAAATTTTCTAATTTAATAAAAGAAATGTAGTCGATTCTCAGAATTCTAATCTTATTAATCAAAGATTTCAAACTTTTGAATTCCAAAATAGCTATAAGTGAAAAAATTTTCGACATTGTTATAGAATTCTAAATATTCAATAAAACTTTTTAAGTCTTAATTTTTTCTTCGTCAGTTTTTCTGAATTATTTCAATTTTGTAATTTTTGAAAATTCATGATGCTACAAATTCATACGATCCTGAAACTTTTTCAAAACTGGCGGTTTTTGGAAATTGAAAAAACTTTAAAAATTTGCTATCGTCTTACAATATTATATATTTTATTTATCTTATTTATTAATTTGTTCTTTGCGATTTTTGAAATCGTGTAAATTCTCAAATTCGATTTTAATATTTGAAATTAATTAGACGTTAACTGATAAAAGTTCCCTTATCAAGTAAAAAAATGTGTTACCTCCAAGTGCAGAATATTAATGAATATGTTTGGGAAATCCCTACAAATTCCTAGACAAATTATCCGAATTTTCGTGTTCTGGTATAATTTTTCGAAGAAGGAAGGACATTTTTAACACTTGTTTTCTCTCTAAAGTACAATTACATCAGCAATTGTACAAATTAATGTGGGGAAGTAATGGAAAATAAAATTAGATACAATTTCGTTTGTTGAAATAACTTTTTTTTATTTGTTTAATGCTACGAGGTCTTACAATTTATAATTAAGCGTCATTTCAAATAATCAAAAATTTTCAAACTTGGCGACCTTTTTTTTGTAGTGATTTAATTCCTTCACATCTCTGACTTCGCGACATAATTCGCGCATTCGCAATAATAAAAAGCTTTTGACAATTTCTGCAGTTACATAAATTCTATGTTTTTCACATAGGAAACTTGGTATTCTATGATTCATAGCGTCATTCAACACCAAATAAGATACCTCAGAAGAGTTCTTATGTTTTTCAAAAAATGTTTCCAGTTTTTCAATAAATTTGAACAATGCTACATTCGGGTGAACAAGGATTGAATTATCATCCAAAAGAAATTGATGGTTTTCAGGAAGGACATTGCAATTATCAGTTGTCAAAGCAGATTTGCAAGTGTTGCAGTCTTTGACGTCTTTGCAAGCTAATAACAGCCTACAGACTCGTCCAGTCAAAAAGTAAACTAAGCAATTGATTCTCATTGGACTAGCATAGTCGTAGTCCATAATATCATCGAAGTCCTACTCGATTTTGGATTCATAGTCTTGTAGTTGATTCTTCACGTTTTCCAGAAAACTACGTCGATTATCTGATTTTGTTAAAGTTTGCCATTGGGAAAGTTTGATGAGAGGTTATTTTAGTTCTAGGGATTCTAGGACTGAGCAATTTCCGTATTTTGGTGGTTTCAAGGTGCTAAATATGGTCAGTAATTTATAAATTTGTAGAAAAGTGGGATTGGATGGATGATCGTTCGAACCCGCCGATTGTCGCACATAACCAAAGAATCGCTGAAATCATTGGCGGACGAAAAAATCTGGTTACATCAAAATTTCATATAAAGTAATACCTATATAAAGTTATATAAAGTAATGTCAAGTTGTATAAAGTAATCTGAAACCTACATTAAGCCGTAAAATAGAAGTATAATCTTACTATCGCATTGAACATACTAATAGTATATTGTGCGGCTAGTGGGAGAAGGAGAACATTCCGTGAGCGTGGAGTCTTCTGCGTGAAATCTAGCAAACGCAGTAAACACGAAAATGGAATGATTCTCCTTCGACAAGTAGTAGAACATAATACTTTATTCAACAATCGCGAGGAACACGTGATTTCGGTGCTCGCTGAGAAGGGGCAAATAACGGCTGATGTGACTGATTGACGCAAAAATAGCCCTAAAATGTATTCGATAAACAATCAGAAGATGCCAATATTAAAAAAACCCATTAGGCTAGGCATAAAAAAAAATTTCTGAAGAAAATTATCGAAAAAAATTTTTTGGGAAATAAAATTTTTTTAGCGATTTTTTAATAAAAATTAGGAAAAATGAATAAATTTTTTCTAACTTTTTAAAACAAATTTATTTTCTCAATTTTCCGAAAAATTGTGTTGAAAAATTAATTTTGAAAAAAATTGTGTTGAAAAAATAATTTGCAAAAAATTTTTCTTAAAAAAAATTTTTGAAGAAATTTGTTAAAGAAAATTGTTCATAAAAGTTTTTTCAAAAAAAGTTTTCAAACAAGTTTTCTGACACACATTTCTTTGGAAATAAAACTTCGAAAATATGTCGGAACAAAACGTGTCAACAAAAATTTCTTGCACTTTGTATAAGGCTTCTCCCACGGTTCGAGGAAAGACGTTCGATAATTTGTAATTTCTATAACTCTCAGCAGAACCCCGAAATCACATATTCCTCGTGGGAGTTTAATACATATATACGTCAATCCACCTCCAATGGATCCTGATTAACTTTCCCAGACTAAATGCTGAAAAAACCGAATTTTTCTATGAGGTAAGTTGTCATTTCCTTCATACACATGAGTGTAACTCGTAGTTCTGCTGCAGTTTGAGGAGTCAGAAAATTAGAAGGCATTAAAAGTCCTGCTTTCACATTATTTTCCCAATTGTTGAGCCTTTCGAATGATTTTTCCAGCATTTACATGATAAATATAAAAATGATGTTAACGAATATAAAATGACAGAAGTGAATATTTTTTGAAAGCAATGTATGGAAAAAGTCAGTCATAAAAGTCATAAAATTGAAAAATACGTACCACAAAGTTAGTATTTCCAATCGTCAGTCCATTTTCGGGATTGTTCTATTCAAAGCGTCGAACATGTCGTTTATCCATGTACAGAAAAAGATAGTGCTGTCAACGTCTTCTAAATCTTTGTGAGAATTTCGGTAGGCTTTTAAGCCAGCAGCCACAGATCTGCTCAGCACCTGCATAAGTTTCATCAAGTTGAGCATAAATGTTGTATTTTGCATTGATTAAAGTATATAAAACTCTACCTGCACCGCTAAAGACACTCTCATCTTCGACGTTGTAGTGAGTTTCATATGACTTCGGCTAAGTTTAGGACATAAACGATAGGGCATGTTTTTGTCTATTTCGTACATTGCTGTAAGGTGCTTCCACATGATTAAACCATATTGAGGATGAATCTGTACAAAAATGTCGGATTTGTCAGATTAGCTTTACATAAGAACCAAGAATAATTGTATTTTTTATAAGAAACGTTTTGATATACCCTTAAATTTGAAGACTCAAATCGATTTCTTATCGTCTTTATTAAATCAGGCGTATTAGAGAAAACAAAAATTTTCGCTCGGGGTTTGAAGGAAGTTCTAAAGAGCTTTTTGCTTTGCGAATGTCGCCTGAAACTCCAACTTCCGTCCAAAATTTTCAATTTGTTGTCGCTCCGTCAGTAACTACTCCATGAATTTTCAATCCACAATCTTCGAGTAACAGAATTGCCTTGACGATTAGTTTTGCTAAAACTGTACCCGCGACTGCATCTTTTGACGCAAGGACACCAATAGGTTGGGCGGAATGTGAATTGTTTAGTGGCTGATACATTATCACTAGACCACAATTTGCTCTTTCATTCAGATTTCTTGGAGTGGAATCTTCAGTGCCGAAATTTTCTAAGCCTGAATAAGTCAAAGTGCTAGAATTAACACAGGCTTCCGTGCGAGTGTGCATTTCGTCGATCATTATAATTCCATGGCGTTCTGTTTCTGGTCTTTTAGAGAAATTACATTTTAGTGCCTCAAAAAATTGCTTGTCGAATCCACAGGGCGAATTGATTTTAGAAAGGTAGCTGAAAAAAAAAAATTATTCAAAATTTTGAACAAAACATAGATTTCTAACTTTACAGACATAAAAATTTACTTTCAAACTGTCCGAACGCATGGCAATGGTAATATTTCCATATCACGGATGAATTCGAACGTCGCTGGAGAACGGAGATGAATTAGTAAGCTCGTTAATATCCAGTCTTCCGAATAACGTCGACCATTCGGCGAATACTTGGCAGAATTGAAAATTTCCTTTATGACTTGTTGTTGATTTTCTGGGACTTTGGCATCGTTCATTTTCTTCTGGAGACATTCTTGTCCAATCTTCGAAATTTGTTCTCTAGTATTCTGCAACTGCTGTTTTTGCTTTTGGAACATTGCTTGAATATACTGATATTTTTTCAAAGTTTTTGCTTTCTTCATCCAGTTCATCCAGTTCTCTTTTCAGTGTTGGTGAAATCTTATCACAGCCTGCAAGTTTAAACCTCTTCTCGACATTTTCATGATTGTTGATTCTCACTCGTTTCTTATTGAAACACCTTTCAAGATTAAGACGATGGCCGCATTTTTTCTCCAAACTGTGAAGTAAGATAGGGCAGTTGTCGTGTCTCCATTTTCTTAGACGCTCTTGAAAGCCAACACAATTCGATGCAAATTCTGATTCAACATAGCAGCCTTGACATACTGAGAAAGTTTGTAGATATGAAATAATGCCCTGCACTTCTTTCACACTCTGGATTTTATTATTTGCGTTCAAGAGTCGATGAATGTCTATATTCTGCCCAGCAACGCGAACCGAAACTGTCAAATCTTTATCGATTGTAATTTCCTTGATGTGGTCATTAACAATTTTTCCATTGTCTACTGCAGCCACTACTTCTGAAAAGAAATATCCGACACCGGAAGAATTTGATGAGCTTGGAAAAGAAACGATCTGTCTAGTCCAATTAGGCGGTAACTCGAAATCAATAGACTCTAATTCCTCAGATTCCTCTTCGATCACACTACTATCGTTTGCACAATTTTCCTCGACATCCTCGACATTAATTTCCATAGTTTCGGTATCATCATTCCAAGGAAAAATACTTGGTACAGCGTCAGGAGTTAAATGTATTTTCGAATAGGGCACCTGAAAATACATATGATATGTTCAATTTTTAACGAAAATCGTAAAAAAAAGTCATCGATGATTTTTTTATAAATGTCGACACTTTTCCAGCTACGCAAAATATTCATGCTTCTTATGAATTTAAAACAATACCGAATTTTTACACAGAGTTAAAAATCGAGACTTCTACAACACTTTAAATACCCAATCGTTAACAAAATCTTACACATTCACGAATGAACAGTATAACAATAAATTTCAAGAAAGTAAAATTTTTAAGAAAATTGCAGGAAATGTAAAATATCGACTATTTTTAACAGGAACCTTCAATCGTATCTAAGAACCAGAATTTGAACGGGAACCGTTATTTTTCTTCTCCAGTAATCGAAATTTGAACCGGAACCGATATTTTTCTTTTTCCAGGAACCGGAACCGGAACCGTTATTTTTCTTTTTTAGGAACCAGAACCTTTATTTGTTTTTTTCTAGGAACCGGAATCGGAACCGGAACCGTCATTTTTTTGTTCTGGGAATCGGAACCGGAACAGAATGGATAAACGTTTCGGTTCTCGGGCCCTGGTTCTCACTACAAATTTCATGACTTTTAAACCTTTTAGAGTAGACGAAATGTTAAAAAGGTTTTGTGTATGTTATTTCAATACTTTAAGGATTAAAATTAAAAATGTTACTATTTGACTTTGCAATAAAAAAAAAAAAAAAAAAAAAAAAAAAAAAACATCTTACTTCTCGCTACAAATGTTATCAATTGTAACATAAAACAAATATTGTAATAAATATTTGTGTATTACTTACAAACCTACGGCTTCAAAGTTATAAATGTTAACATTTCAATTTTCGATAAATAACTAAGAACCAAAGTATAACCTTTTCCAACAAATTCATTATATGTGGCGTGGATTGAAGAAAGGGTACTAACAGCACCTCGCCGCCTTTCGAAAAAAACGAGATTAAAAAGAGAAGGTCCCTAAGCGTAGCATGGACCGTCCAATTTTGTACCTTAATTTTTTATAAAATAAAAAAATCATTCATTTTCAAGAGTAGACTCGTTTGATAGAGCAAGATTTCTATATTCAGAATCACTGAATATCTCGAATTCGATTTTTGGTGCTGTTAGTACCCTTTCTTCAGTCCACGCCACATATTTCAAAGTAAATAAAATATTTGGAAATTTATGTTTATATTCTGTGAATACTTGAAATAAAAAAATGCTAAATGCGAACATTACAGTTTTCAATAAAAAAATGGAAATTACTATTTAACTTATCACTTCCAATTCTGTTACTTTTAAAATAGATCTTACATGTAAAAAAATGTTTATTACTGAAATATCTCGAAAATGTATATGTTGAAATTTGAATTTTCGATGAAAATCTAAATAATTTAATTGTACTGGTCACTACAAACTTTACAAATTTCAAAATTAATCTAATACTGTAGAATTCACATTTACAATAATTACAAACTTGAAATACGAAAACTAAAAATGTGAAAATTTGTGTTTTTCATAAAGATATAGAAACTACAGTTTTACTTATCACCCTTATCACTACAAATTTGTTACATTTTAAAAAAGATGAAATACTAATGAATATATATATATATATATATATTTATTTTCTAAATAGCGAAATATATCTGAATTTTACATGTTAAAATTTGAGTTCTTCATAAAAAACGTTATCTAAAATTGTACTTCTCACTACAAGTTTCAAAATTTTTTAAATAGATTAATAATTTATAAAAATATATGAATATTTTACATAGTATATTAAGGCTAAAAATATTGAAATGTACGAGCTGGAAACATGAAAAAATTGAAATATTTTAATTTACAAACCTGCAATATCAAATTTTTAAATGATCAAAATTATAATTCTACAACTTGTATAAATTTTAAAATAAAACATATATTTAAAAAAATATGTACAATACTATTTAAACACTTAGAATATCGAAATTCGATCTACGAAATATTGGTTTTTACTGAAATTTTTGCCATTAATATTAACTGATCATTACATAATTCTTGATTAATGAAATTTTCCATATCTATGCAAATCATGCAAATTAATCGCAGTTGTGTTTTATTCTTACCTCGTCAAATACTTTCCCTGATTGGTCTTTGAATGTTTTTTTCCTCTGAATGTCACATTCCCGAAAATGTTTTTCACACACTCGTTGCGTTGAAATTTTTTGAAAATCTAGGCGCTTACAGGCCTCTAGACACTTTTTAGCTTTCTCGGGTTCTTTCGGAACTCGAAAAAAACTACACTTCTCCACATTTTCAGTGCAGGGAAACATCTCAGTTTCATCCGTTTCATCTTTTTGTTGTTCTTTTTTTTTTAATTTTTCTGGATTTACCAGATGAACAACCGAGAACAATACACTTGCTCATTGCCGGAAATTTTGAATATTTGAATGAAACACACAAAATCCACTTGATCCACGTGATCCGCACGACGGATTCACTGGCATTGCTGGCATTGCATGTGGTAGAAGGAGAGGGAGGGGTAAGGGGCAGGAGGTAGATTCGATGCCAACCGATGCCAAAACCGGTGGCGCCTACAGGTGGCCGTGTCCGTCCCTACTGAAGCTGGATATGCGTGAAAGATAGGGAGTTACATAGGGCTGATTATAACTAACACAAAGGTGAGTCAGAGTAAAAATTGTCTTTCAAGATAAGAGACAGCATTAACCTACATTCCATCACACACTTCAATCACCCTAAATTTTCTATTAGAGTAAGCTTAGAAAGAGAAGGGGTGAAAGGAGAAGGATCTTCAATCAAAAGCTCCACCCTGCCGAATAGTGATTGGACCAAACTGAATTACTAATAACTCTTGAAATTCTGCAAATTTCGAAAAACTGTATAGAAAAAAGTGTCTTGAAATTTCATGAGGCATCGATGGTTTTCTGATGATCCGCCGATTTCGGGACACCCTGTATATTGCGCAGCAACCGAGTAGTACAGTGACACTCATGAGTTTTTTTCTAGAAAAATCGAAAAGTGATTCATGGAATGTAAAATAACAAGATTGGTGATTTTCACCTGGAATTGCTGGAAATCGTTTGGTCAGTTACGTTAGGTCACATTTTTTCATCGAACTTTGGTTATGACCGGTAATTACTGACCAGAAACGAGCTCTGACGGTAAATTATAATTAGAGAGTTTTTAAATTTGATCGTAAATGGCAGTAAATGATCGTCAGAAATTGCTATGACCTGATCAATTTTTTTTCTGACCGGTAAATTCACATCCCTGGTTGTGGGGGACTGTTTACCCAACTTATGTGAACGTTCCTAGACAACTTATCTAAAAGTAAACTAGAGTGGAGGTCAACTTAAACGAAAGTTCCCTGTACATAATTTTACTGTTCCGCGTTGGAAATTTCAACAGGAGGGAAATAACACTATTCAAGAGGATACAAAAACATGATGTTATTTGAGTATTTCTCTTCGCCAAACTACTAAACATTTATATAAATGATTCTAATGCAACACTACAAGATATTAATTTTTGTCTATATCAAAAAATAAAAACAAATCATTATCGAAAACATACTGTTGTCACTTGAAATCCACTATGTTTGGTTTTGTAATTTCTAGATCTTCATAGAAAAATGACTGTCAGGTACTCTAAAAACTGCAATACATTCAATTTCTTTCTTTTAAAAAATATCTAGTATTGTTGTGACGTAACCAGCATTTTTTTCCTTTCATCTGTAAACTGGTGAATATGTATTTAGAACCGAGATTTTCAACCAAACAAGTTTTATCATCGCACGAAAAATCTAACTATTATAAAAATTACTATGAGAAAATTTATGTCTTGAGGAAAATTCCGGTTTCTGACGAATACAAAAATTTTTTTTTTTAAATAGAGCTAAAAATTTTCCTGCCTCGGAAAAGAAAATAAATAATCAAATCCTAATTAAAAAAATATTTTTCGATTCAAATTTTTTATATAGTTGAGAACTGTGCTAGCCCGTAATAATCAATGAAAAATATCTAAATCCCCGTAAAAAATATTTCCCAACGAAAAGTATGGAGGTGCGGCCTTTGTTTACCCAGAACAATCAATAAAAAATGACTCAATGAATCACAGTGAGTCAAAGCAAGCTAGTCCGTATAAACGAATCTTTTATTTGAGATTTTTTTATGAACATTTCAGAACATTTAAGAACATTGAAAAACATTTAGAAACATTTTAAAAATACTTAAATTATTTTTAGCAAAATTCATCTTGAACTGTGTATCTAATATAATAATATTATAAATAATAAATAAATAAAGAATGATCTAAATATACAGATATACTAATGGCTTTGACTCGGAGTGGCTTGACGCGCCGTGTAACCGGGCCTTTAGGGTTCCTAGTGTATTGGGTCCTCATCAGGATGGTTGCAGAGATTCTTCTCTTCAAAAAATTGTGATCGGCAAAAATCAGGTTGATCAATCAGAATCAACCATCATTGAAACCAGGGCTCGTCAACGCAGACGGGGATTTTTGTTGAATTCCAATGTTGTTATTAAATATTCTAATATTTAGTCATTTGTAGTGTGTTTTTTTTTATTTCAACATGTCTTGGCAACGTTTTGACTGGTTTTGACATTTCTCATTGTTTGTTGTTTATCATTGTCATTATAATATATCCAAATATGGTTATGAGAAGAGGATTTTCATGGCGGGAATTTTTCGGGTTTCTATTACCTACGTAAAAACAATATTCAAATCCTTAATTCCAAATGGTTCCAAAGGTCGCTATTTTTCGACCAAAATTAAACACGGGCGTTGACGAGCCCTGATTCAAACTTTCTATAACTGAGACACGATCACAATTAAGTCGTCATTTTTTCAAAAATAATAATTTTTCCGCTCGAAAAATAATTTTTTTGTTTTATTTTCAAGCAAATATTAAATACAAAAGATACTGTGATAGCCCATCTTATAGCTTTTCTATGTAGGTACTACTGCTTTCAAAAATGTTGAGATACCATATCAAAAAATGAATATTAAAAAACTTGAAAAACAATAACAAGCAATACATTCTCTTTTATAAACTACGGTTGCATTGTGTGGGGTTCATGCTTGTAGCAAAGGGAAAAAAGATTTAATACGATCGAATAAATCTTAATTGAAAAATTCTGAAGCAGTTCTAGCTTAGAGATAGGAAACTGACGCTGTTTCAAAAATCGTTACGTAAACATCGACTAGACCAATATATAATAATGTATACGAATCAATGTATCAGTGGTGATTCTTTTAGTGCAAAAAAATTTCACATATAAATTTGTACTGAAAAAGTAAGCAGTTATGTAATTATTAATTGATAACCTTTTTTACTTTTAGAAATTATCGTTTTAGTTAACATAAAAGTTTTATTCATCTCGTGCACCTATAAATTAGAATTTTTTTCTTTTCGTATATAATAAGTAATATGCTCATAACGGTGCTGATATTTGATCTGTATATTCATATGCAATGAAGAAAACGCTTTAGAAGAATAGACAATCTAGTTATGTATCAACTCTAATAAAATTGTATGATGGTAATTATTTTCCAAGTTATCCTAACGTGACAGTGTATCCTCGAGAAAGAGACATATTTTTTCTCGAAGATGAAGTTCGAAAAATATTTGAATGTTAAACCCTGATAAGAGATGTAGCATTCTGGATAAAACGTAGTTGATGGCCCATTCGGGGAGCCGCTAATGACTTGAAAGCCAAACTTTATGCAATAATTGCGCATATGTTAATAGAAGTCATTTTCTTTCTGGGAATGATGCTACACCTTTTTCATCGAAAACAAAAATAGGAATTTGCCCGCGTAACACTTTAATACATTTTTGCGATTTTTTTAACATTTGTAAAAAAGGCGTCAATGGAAAAAGCATAGGTCACATTATGTTTTGTCGCATTTCAAGTAGGAATTAGTCTTTTGAATATGATTTCAGAACTTTCATAAGCGACAATTGAAAACTTGTAATGCGTTGCTCTCACGAAATATTATACATTCGAGAATAGCCTTTCTTTCATGATTTCACAGCCTTCGTAAGCCGAAAAGAAAGGCATATAAAGTTGAAACTTTAAAATTATTAACGATGAAGTTGTGAATATTTTGCAAAGAAAAGATAACATGATTGAATATCTGCTTATATTTTCTTATAAAGATCGAATACGAAATCATACTTGGATTACTGACCATAGCCTTTATTTTAAACATTTTAATGTTCAATAGTATAAATATATTGTGCGATAGGAAAACTGTACACGCGTATTAGGTTGGTCCATAAAATGGGTTTTGGTCGAATTTTAACCGTGCCAACTCCTAAAGAGGTTCCAAATAATGAAATAAAAATCCATTAATTTTTTCAGATTTTTTATTGAACGTTATCTCGTATCTCTAGAGCCCTACTTTTTCTCATTTAAATAACATGGCATTGAGTCTTCATCACAGTCAATAATTTTTTTTGAACGCATAAGACAGCTTAAAAATATGGTTGACATATAAAACTGTTCGTTAGTATTGTGTTAAGCTGTACAAAAAATATCACAGTCTAATACCAATGTATACCATGAAAGCTGCACCGAGCACATACAGGTACTAGCCAAAATAGCGATTTCTATAGATAATTACTAGTTGTTGGTCTAAGTTGAGCCAGTATTTTACATTTGAGGTAAATAAAGATTACACCACGTAATAATGATCAACTTATGATCATATACAAATTTTTGGAACAAAGTAAGACAGTTGTTATCAATAATTTAGCATAATTTATGGAAATATACAACAAATATACAAAGTAAAAATAACAATTGCGTAAGTTGTTTTGAATATTCGAATAAGTTCTTGAGTGGATTACTATCCTTAGATAAATTGTATCAATTAACCATTATGATAGTACAAACTGCAATAAAAGTACTGATAGATTCGGAACAATTTTATAAGTAGCAAAACTAAATGTGTCGTTTTTGCAAATTGCTAATCTCTGAAGAATATATCATCCCTGCCCGATTGCAAGCAAGGAAATTTCAAGTTAGGAACGAAAACTTTGAGTCAGATCTTAAAGAAACTTACCCAAATGTTTATTTTTTGTTATTTCTCTAAGTGTTTGACTTCAAAAATATCTATTACCAAATTGTCATTTATTCTCACATATGTGATCAGGATAAGGTCATTGCCTGTCACTGGACGAGTGTAAGTATTCCAGTTCGATTATTACTCATTTCATTCGCGAGACAGAGTTTTATTCATAGTTTGATGACCTGAAAAAGAAAAATTTTTTTTTCCTTTCAGAAACTTATGTTCAATATACCGTTGACTGTTAATCCTTCAAATATCGGAAAAGATTAAAAAATATCATTAATAAATATATTATACATTATTTCACGGAATATCAAATTTATCCATATTAAAAAAGTTGTGAAATTATTTATCAAATCAAGTGCCAAATTGTATCGCAATTAAAAACAAGAACTGTTCATTTTTGGTGAAGTTTGCTAGTTTGTTTTCAATTATTGTGATAATTTGTTATAAAAATTTGTGAGTGATCTAAAGCTAATTTACAATACTCGATATTATCATATGTGAGACTCAGAAATTAACCCAATAGACCAGAAATATAAAAAATAGGCTAAACTTTGACGAAAAACTAGTAATTACCTATAAAAATCGCTATTTATGCTAATACCTGTATTTGCGCGGTGCAGCTTACATGGTATACATTGGTATTAGAATATGATATTTTTTTTACAGCCTACCACAATACTAGCGAACAATTTTATGTATCAACCATATTTTTAAGCTGTCTTGTGCGTTTAAAAGAAAATATTGACTGTGATGAAGACTAAACGTCATGTTATTTAAATGAGAAAAAGTGGGGCTCTAGAGGCACAGGTTATCGTTCAACAAAAAATCTGAAACAATCAATGGATTTCCATTAAATTATTTGGAACTTCTATAGGGAGTGGCATGGTTAAAATTCGACCAAATCCATTGTAAGGGGTTGTATACCTTTTTGTGCAGACAAATTGAGCATTGTTTGAAGTATCTTTTAAAGCATGTAGCAATAGTTTTATGGTGGCAAAGTTATTGTTATTTGATAGTGTATTGCCCACTTGAAAAAACAAGTATTTCTTCATAAAAAAATATCAATAATTGGCGAAGTTATGGGCCTTTCTCTAAAACAACTTTTTTTTTAGAGGCTTGCGGTGACCACGATGCAAGTCGAACAGGTAACGTTAGATTAGAAAATCGAAAAAATTTCATTAGTTTAGGAACGCATCTAGTTCGTAAACGCTTGAAAAATGAAAATTATGTTTTTTCTGTATACAAGAACGTTTCCTCCCAGATTTCAATTTTTTGAGCTCTGAAAATTTCATCTAAAAATGTTTATCTGCAAAATAAAAACTGTTCTAGAAAAAAGGGATCGTTCACGAACTAAATACAGTCCTAGACTAATGAAATGTTTTGGATTTTCTAATCTAACTTGACTTGTTTGACCGGCATCGTGGTCACGCAAGCCTCTTAAAAAAAAGTTGTTTCAGGGAAAAGCCCATAACTTCGACAATTATTAATATTTTTTTATGAAGAATACTTGTTTTTTCAAGTGGTCAATACAATATGAAAATACAATAACTTTAGTGTCATAACACAATTGCTACATGCATTAAAAGATACTAAAAAACATCCTCAATTCGTCCGCACAAAAAGGTGTATAACCCCTTAAGGATAGCCTTAACGTGCACTCATGTGCATAGTTGTTTTCACCGTAAAAAAATGAGCGTTTTTACACTTAAGAACAATTCAAATGTTTATATGCTCCGAAATGTGTAAATTAATCCCTTATATGATCGCACGGAGCCACGGTTGATAAAAAAGTCATCTCACTCTTGATATGAACATTTTAATATTTCGGCTTAATTAAAGCCCTCTCCAGAATCTACCGAAAAAATTCTCTCTTTACTTCTTTCTTTCTTTCTCCCTCATTATTATCATACGATCACAGTACACAATAAACAAAATGAAAAAAAATCGTTAATAATATGTCACAACTCACAATTTTTTTACTGAAGGAGTTCCAATAAATATAAACATGAAGGAAATGCCTTTCATTGTGTGTGGTAAAAAAACACATCAAATTATACAAATCCTCAAATACGTCATAACTTTGTCGTCAAAACTTATTCACAGTCTAAACAGATATATGTCAATATGCAAAAAAGGCGGTATATCAAGAAGACGACCAGTACGTCGTCGTCCCAAGAAAATCATCAGAGGACTTATCCTACTCGTGATCGGTAATCATATAAAACCCCCCGATATGAAACCAAAATCAAAACAAATCATAAACCACTACAAATAATCAAACCTCAAAACATCCCAAAATATTTATCATAAATTGCGTTCAAATTCGCAGTATCATCCTGCCTGTTAATAGTCTTATCAGTCTTTTTGATAAAAATCATCTCTGAGACACATCTTTTAAAATAATTATCTTCCTTATTCAAAATTTTAACATTTTTCCCATCAAAATTATGTCCCATATTTATCCTATGATTAGTAATAACAGAATGATTGCAACTAGCCCTAATATTATTCTCATGCTCCCTTACTCTAGTTTTCAAATTCCTTTTCGTTTGACCAATATAACATGAATCTCAATCGTTGTAGCCAATCTTATAAACAATTCCCTGATGATTCATAATTTGTAAACTATCTTTACCCCTTTTGATAATATTCCGATTCAATTTATTATGTACTTTATTAATTTTATTTATGTCGTATTTTCCTAAAATTCTCATCAGTTGAAAATTTAAACCCTCCACATTTGGTAGACACAAAAAATCGGGTCTTCTCAACACATCTCTCTTTCATGAATCAATTATTACTTTTGAATTGGAAAGTGAGGGTATTATTAATTTTTTAGAGTTGCAGATAATTAGAAATGGTGGGGTTTAAGAATTCGATTGGTATATCAAACCTAGTTACTCTGATAGGTATATTAATTTCTTTTCGAAACACCCTTTATATCAGAAGATTGTCTTGATTTATAATTTAGTAGATAGAAACCTAAAATTGGCTAAAAAGAAGTATCATAGAACGAATTTTATAAAAATTTAAAATATTTTGAGGTACAATGGTTATCCTGGTGATATCTTTAACACACATATTGAGAGACGTATACATTCTTTTTACAGCAATAAGATTGATTCAAGAAAGAAAGATGTGTTGAGAAGTCCCGATTTTTTGTGTCTACCAAATGTGGAGGGTTTAAATTTTCAACTGATGAGAATTTTAGGAAAATATGACATAAATAAAATTAATAAAGTACATAATAAATTGAATCGGAATATTATCAAAAGGGGTAAAGATAGTTTACAAATTATGAATCATCAGGGAATTGTTTATAAGATTGGCTACAACGATTGAGATTCATGTTATATTGGTCAAACGAAAAGGAATTTGAAAACTAGAGTAAGGGAGCATGAGAATAATATTAGGGCTAGTTGCAATCATTCTGTTATTACTAATCATAGGATAAATATGGGACATAATTTTGATGGGAAAAATGTTAAAATTTTGAATAAGGAAGATAATTATTTTAAAAGATGTGTCTCAGAGATGATTTTTATCAAAAAGACTGATAAGACTATTAACAGGCAGGATGATACTGCGAATTTGAACGCAATTTATGATAAATATTTTGGGATGTTTTGAGGTTTGATTATTTGTAGTGGTTTATGATTTGTTTTGATTTTGGTTTCATATCGGGGGGTTTTATATGATTACCGATCACGAGTAGGATAAGTCCTCTGATGATTTTCTTGGGACGACGACGTACTGGTCGTCTTCTTGATATACCGCCTTTTTTGCATATTGACATATATCTGTTTAGACTGTGAATAAGTTTTGACGACAAAGTTATGACGTATTTGAGGATTTGTATAATTTGATGTGTTTTTTTACCACACACAATGAAAGGCATTTCCTTCATGTTTATATTTATTGGAACTCCTTCAGTAAAAAAATTGTGAGTTGTGACATATTATTAACGATTTTTTTTCATTTTGTTTATTGTGTACTGTGATCGTATGATAATAATGAGGGAGAAAGAAAGAAAGAAGTAAAGGAAGAATTTTTTATGTAGATTCTGAATTAGATGTAGATTATTTAAGCCGAAATATTAAAATGTTCATTTCAAGAGTGATATGACTTTTTTATCAACCTTGGCTCCATGCGATTATATAAGGGATTAACTTTAGAACAATATTTAATCATGAATAAACATTTACAATAGCGACCAATTAAAATATAGAAAATGAAAAAAAATAACGTAAAACAAGTAACCTTAAAAAACATGGATATAAATTTTTAATAAAATTATCAAACAAATCTACAGCAGTTTTTTCAAACAAATCTGACAGCATTTAAAATCAATTTAACGAAAATTTTGTCAACTTAAATCCTTCAAAAATTGAAAAACCTATTTGTTTGCATTTTTGTGGGGGCCCTAAAATGCGGAGGCCCCGGGCCGCGGCCCCGTCGGCCCTGCCTTGAATCCGGCTCTGCCCTGAATCCGGCTCTGCTTCTAGGGTATGTAGCAATAATGCTATGTCACAAAATCAGGTTCGGATCTACGGGGGGGGGGGTCACATCCAGGAAATGCCCCCTCCCCCCAAATCTCGGCCACAAAATTTGAATGCTGATTTTTACCTTTTATTCAATCACGATAGATTTGTAACGCTTATCAAAATTTGATGAATATTTACTGTTGACCGATTCCAATCGATTTGACGAAGCTTTGATAGATCGACATTTTATTGCCGCTTGAATTTCATGTATTTCATACAATTAACAATTTTATTCTACACATGTTTTTTATCTCCTCGCAGAAAATTTTTTTTCGTCGGTTATGTATAAGGTATTTGTAGAAGGCTGTCAAAACTGACTTTTCAGGTTACCGAATGGGAAAATTTTTGTTTAATATCTACAGCTTTAACGAATGTTGACTAATTTTAATGATTTTCATGCCAAAATGCGTGAAAAAGTTTAAGATTTTCAATTTTTCCGAGATTTATGAGATATTTATATATTACCTCGTATGCATCATGTGATTGCAGAATCTGGACAATTTTTTCAAAATTCATTTTCTCGGAATGCCTTATTTTCCGTGGTAAATTTTTTTCGTATGTTAGAACAGTGTTTGAATTCCATTTTGGAAAATTTTGAGGGCGCTTAAATTTTTTCGTTTTGGAGATATGAATTTAAGAAGATAATATTCAATTTCTTCGTGTTGTTATTATCTGAGTCGAATTATTTTTGTCTTTTATTCAATTTTCGCAGAATCGAAATGGCTTTTCTGATTGGAAAAGTTACGAAGCACTACCTGTTAGACAGTTGTTGCAAAATTTTACCGTATTAAAATAAAAAGAGCGCTGCTGAAAATCAACGGAATGCAAAATATATGTACAAGAAAGTCATGTAATTATGAAGAAAACAAACAAATCAGCTTTAAGTAATTAGTTTTATAATCGTTGATATTCAAATTGTCCCGCCATTCCGAGACCGACTTGGGCGCAACCAGCGCCCCCAGCGCCATCAATTTTTATACCTTCTCAGATTACCGCTATAGAATATTCGGGCTCTCACTCTCTGTAAAACCTCTCTCGAATAAACTCATCTAAGTTTCGTAATTCGGTTTTCTCTTTTGATTTCGTTCCCCTGTGTTCTGCATTACAACAGGTTATGGGCCCAGGCACTACGGGAATACGAATATTGCAAAGAGTGAAAAAGAAATCCGCGCAGAAACGTAAATTTCGCGAGATACGACAACCCAACCTCGAATTTCCCACAAAACGCGAGGGAACACGCCAAGCCGGTCGAAAACGAATCGCGGAGAATAACGATAATCGCGCCACATCCAAGTCAAATATTTTCGCAATCGAACGGTTATACCTGCGCCGAGATTAGTGTACGAATATTTCCGTGTTTCGTGAATTTAATGATTTGTGAATCGACTTAGAAATTTCCCCAGCTACCAACAATGGCACATGGCGGCATAATCAACTCCACCAGGCTGGAAATGCTGACGAAGGACAACTACGACACGTGGTGAATACAAGTCGAGGCTCTCCTGATCAAAAATGACACGTGGGCGTACGTAAGTGAAGAAAAACCAAGGCCGGTCGTCGCGGGGGACACCTCTGATCGGGTGGCATCCAAGAGCTTGCTCAACCAGTGGATTCCCCAGGACCGTAAGGAAAAATCCGACCTCGTCCTAGCGATATCTCCGTCGGAACTGAAGCAGGTTCAAGGGTGCACCACGTCAAAAGAGGTTTGGGATAAATAGAATCCATATACGCGTCAAAAGGGCCTGCCCGAAAAGCGACTCAATTGAAACAGCTGACTCAGCAAAAAATGCCAGAAGGGGCGGATGAACGGGATCACCTTGCCAGGTTTTTCGATGCCGTAGACAAATTAGAGGCTATGGAGGTAATGATTAATAATGATCTTTTAACGATCATGCTTCTGTATAGCCTGCCAGGTAGTTTAGAAAATTTTCGTTGTGCGATTGAATCCCAGGATAAATTACCTGACGTTGAATCATTGAAGATCAAAATAACCGAAGAAAGCGATGCTAGGGCACAGAAGACAAATGAATTCGAATCTAACGCGATGTTTGTGAGGCACAATTCAGGGGGCACGCATGCACTAGGAGCCATCGAGCGATACCGGGGTGACAAGACTTCATCGTCAACGGCTGTCAAATAAAAGTGCAGGTATTGCAAAAAGGTGGGGCACAAATTCTCGCAATGTTGGTCGAGGAAAAAGAAGGAGAAACGTGGAGACAAAGCTAGCTACGCGGCCCAGGCGTTTCTTTCAAGCTCCGGCAGCAGCGACATCGCGAACCTCGCTGATGACGAGACATGGTGCCTGGACAGCGGCTGAACATCACACCTATGCAACGACAGACAGCGCTTCCTCGATTCCAAGGACATCCAGAGTGGCCTGAAACTTGCCAGCAACGCCGTCGCCCAGGTCAAGGCTCGAGGAGACATCCTGGTGTCAAATTCAGACGGCAACAAGGATAAGGTAATAAGACTCGAGAATACCCTATTTGTTCAAGACCTTAGAACGAATCTGCTCTCCGTCGCCAAGATCGTCGACAAGGAACACGAGGTCCTTTTTACCAGAGACCGTGCCGTTGTGAAGGACACCTAAGGGAAGATTACGATGGTAGCAGACCGAAAAGGGGACTTGCTCTATCTCCGAAGTGGATCTTTTGGAAACAGCGCAGCTACCGTCACCGCAGCTGCAGTCGAAGGAATGAAACCCGACGTGGACACCTGGCACCAGCGCCTTGGCCATATTAAACAGTCTGACCTCGCAAAGATGCCCAACTACGTGACAGGGATGGACTTGCATAAAAATTCCCAATCTCACAAGAATTGGAAAATCTACATCAAAGGTAAATTGGTAAATAAACCGTTCAACACGAGGCTTTCCTGCTCTGATTCCATCCTGGGGATCGTGCACTCGGACGTCTGGGGGCCGATGCGCACACAATCAATTAGGGGGGCAAAATACTTTGTAACTTTTACAGACGATCTCAGCCGATGGTGCGAGGTATACTTCCTACAAAGCAAGGACGAGTTACCCGAAAAATTCCAAGAGTACAGGAGAGTCGTGGAAAACCAGAAAGAAAGAAGAATCAAGGCCCTCTAGTCGGATAATGGCAAGGAGTATGACAACCTCAGGATGGAGAAGATTCTCAAGGACGCAGGGATTCACCAGCGGTTCACTGTCCCGTACACTCCTCAGCAGAATGGGAGATCCGAACGCAGAAATCGCACCCTGGTAGAGTCGGCCCGATGCATGTTGCTGTAATCAAGATTACCTTCATCCTTTTAGGCCGAGGCTGTCGCGACCGCGAATTATATCAGGAACCGGTGCATCACCAGGAGTCTGACGCAGGGAACGTCGTTCGAGGCATGGTACGGTGAAAAACCTGACCTCTGTCACCTCCGGACCTTTGGTTCCTAAGTCCACATCCTCAACGAGGCGCCCAGGAAAGGAAAGTTCGACCAAAGAACTATCGAGGGGATCTTCGTGGGGTACTCCGAGGCCACAACATCGTATCGAGTCTGGATTCCAAGCCAAAGAAGAATCTGCATCTCGCGAGACGTCAAGTTCGTCAACGAGTTCTGCGAAGCCGAGGAACCGGGCGAATACACCAGTGCCAAGGACACTGACGGTAGATTCCGGATCCTGAACCATGCAGCGAAACCCGCGACGGGCGAAGAAATTCAACTTGACCGCAACCCAGAGGATGAGGAACATTTTTCGACACCTAGTGCGCCTATTTCAGTCGCCAAAAACGAAGACGACGGAGGCAATCCCAAGGACATCGAGGATGACGCCGGGGGAGCGCAACGGAAGCGTAGACCTTGGAGACCTGCCATCCTGAGAACCGGTAAACCGGGTTGACCTCGCAAACTCTTTAACCTGGCGCCGGCAGAAAATGAAGAAACCCACGAAGACGACGAGCCCGCCGACGGGCTAGACGACGACGCCTTATTGGTAACTCCGGAAACCCCAGTTGCTTAAGCTACCTTTGGGCACGATGGGGAGCAGTGGAAAGACGCCATCTATGACGAGATGAAGTGTCTGACCGCCAACGACACCTGGGACATCGTGGAACGCCCCAAGAATTCCAAGGTCATCGGGAGCCGGATCGTCCTCAGGAGCAAGCTTAACGCAGATGGAACCCTGGAACGTCGAAAGGCGCACGTGGTTGTCAAAGGATTCTCCCAGAGACCGGGAATCGATTTTCACAAAACCTTCGCCCCGGTAGCCAGGCTCAGTTCCTTGAGGATCCTCGTCGCCATCGCCGTTGAAGTGGACATGGAAATCATGCAACTGGATGTCACCACAGTCTATCTAAATGCGGAGATAGACACTAAAATTCACATGGATCCTCCACAACTTCTGAAGGAAATGCTCGACAGACTCATCAGTGAGGAAGAGGACCAAGTGCTGATTTCCAAGGCCAAGGCAATGCTAAGTCGTTTCCGCAGGGGCACCAGTGTCTGCAAATTGAAGAAGGCATTATATGGTCTGCGACAGTCGGGCCGCCGAACTCTACACGACATTGGACTCTCTCCCACCAACGCGGATCCTTGCGTGTACGTGGATCAAGAAAAATGCACATTCGTTATGATATACGTGGACGACATTCTGATAGCCACCAAGGATAAGAAGAAGCTGACCACGTCAAGAACGAGCTAAAGACGAAATTCGCGCTCAAGGATCTTGGACTCGCCAGATGCTGCCTAGGAATCGAAATTCGCAGAACCAGGAAGGGTTATGCTCTCTCGCAGGAGGGCTACATTCACAGCATCCTCGAAAGATTCGGTATGGTGGACTGCAAGGCTGCAAAGACTCCACTTTCTCCGGGCCCGAGGCTTGAGAACGAACTCACGAACGACGAGGAGTCCAGGAAGGCGTTACCCTTCAGGGAGCTTGTAGGCGCGCTCATGTACTTGGCCGTGGGCACGCGACCTGACATTGCACATGCTGTCAATTATCTCAGTCAATTTTCAACCAATCACTCAAAAATTCATTGGGTTGCAGGAAAGCGCATCCTGCGATACCTCGCTGGAACCAGCTCTCTTGGTCTGATTTTCAGAAAGACAGGGAGAAATCTCGTTGGTTACGTGGACGCCGATTGAGGAAACTGCACTCTGGATTGTCGCTCCTACACGGGCTTATCGTTCATCCTGGCTGGCGCAGCAATATCGTGGGAATCTTGAAAGCAGCGGACAGTAGCCCTATCCTCAACCGAAGCAGAGTACATGGGTCTCACCGACGCTGCCAAGGAAGCCATTCATCTCATCGGATTCCTGTCGGAACTCGGCTTCGGCAACATGACGAATATCGCGCTATACAATGATAATCAGGGAGCCGGAAAATTAGCCTCCAACCCTGTTTTTCATTCCAGATCTAAAGATATCGACATCCGCCACCACTTCATTCGACAGGCACTACGTGATCATCTGATTTCACTTGAGTATCTGCAAACTGAACTCATGGTAGCTGATATCCTGATGAAACCCTTGCCTGAACCGAAGCACTCGGAATGCTCCAGCAAACTAGGGCTTGGCGTTTTCAAACACCCTGGAAGCACGATTTGAGGGAGGGTGTTAATATTCAAATTGCCCCGCCATTCCGAGATCGACTTGGGCGCAATCAGCGCTGCCAGCGCCATCAATTTTTATACCTTCTTAGATTACCACTATAGAATGTTCGGGCTCTCACTCTCTGTAAAACCTCTCTCAAATAAACACATCTAAGTTTCTTAATTCGGTTTTCCCTTTTGATTTCATTCCCCTGAGTTCTGCATTACAACAATAATCACAAATAACGGTATCACTTATAAACATATGAAGTTCTACCTATTCATATATTCAGATAGATTACTTATCATTGATAAATTACTGGATTTCATGTTATACCATTGTCATTGGGAAAATTCCATTCTATGCTGTTTTGGATTTGCAATTACTATGTGTATTTCAATTTTCCATAAGTAACAAAAAAAGCGTAGGTAAATAAAACTATATTCAAACTATACGTTCAAATAAGGTTTTTAGCCGAATTAAGAATCATAAATCATGAAAATTTTTAATGACGCAGCTAGACATTCTGAAAATCGTTTCATATCAGTGAAAAAAAATACAAGAAGAAAAATAATATTTTTGTTTGCCAGCGGTTACGGAAAAGAAGTATGGGTTGACATCGGAAGGTTTGTCAATTACTATATGACACACTATAATTTGACTAAAGAACTTTTAAAATATATTGAATCCAACAAATGAAATCGTTGAAAATATCAATCTTGTATACGGAAAATCGAATCTATGTGTATCAATGTCAGATAAAATTGGAGATTTCAGTTAAAATTGAAAAACCATTGTAAAGAAACAAAAAGAGTATCCTTGTCGGAATCGTTCCGACCATCTGCGACCATACATGGTCGTAGATGGTCGTGGATGGTCGGAGATAGTTGGGAATGGTTGGGAAATTTTTTTTCTTCCATTTAACTGTTTTTCACAGTTAAATGCACTCCACATTGTAATTTAGTAACAGCAAAGAGCTATTTTTTCGACAAACGTACATAAAAATATCGCTTACTTTGATAATTCGCATTCGATTTTGCAAACAGAAAGTAGAAATTATCGAAATGACCAATTTTTTTAGTTCATTTTTCAAAAGAATAGCTTTCTGCTGTTACTTAATTACAATGTGGAATGCATTTAACAGTAAAAAACGGTTAGATGGAGAAAACAAATTTTTTTCCAACTATCTCCAACTATCTCCGACCATCTGCGACCATCTGGAATGTATTGTCGCGGACGGTCGAAAAATTCCGACAGAGATGTAATAGATATTAAAAAAAAGCATGACTGAAAAAATTTAATTTTTAGAAAGATTCGTAATGTTTTAGTGGCTGGGACGAGTTAATATGAGTATAAATTTGTTGCGTTTAAAGTTTGGTCATGCAGATTTTAATTTCTTCTGAGGAGATTGTTAGTTGTTACAATCAATTATTCTTTGCACATGATTTGTTACCTAGGTTTTTTCGTTCCTCATAGAAAATAGGAATACACATATTAATTGCAAACTAAGAACTGCATAAAGTGGAATTTTCCAATAATTGACTATGGTGTAACATTAATCCCAGTTAATTTATCAACGATAAGTTATCTATTTGAATATATGAATAGGTAGAATTTCATAGATTTATGAATTGTTTCTGTTATTTATGATTGTAAGTTCGGTTTCTTATAGCTGATTTGTTCGTTTGTTTTTTTGATAATTACGTGACTTTCTTATATATTTTTTTTGCCTTCCATTGATTCTCAGCAGGGCTCTTTTTACTTCAATACGGTGTAATATTGCTAAAACTGTCTTACAGATAGTGCTTTGTAACTTTTTCGATTAGAAAAGTCATTTCGAGACTGCGAAAACTGAATTGAAGACAAAAATGAGTGAACTCAGATGATGTTACACAAAGGGATCGAAAATTTTCTTCTTAGATTCATATCTATTCCAGGAACTGAAATCTTGCCAAATTGAATTTTTCTTTCGAATTTAGATAATACCTACTTCAAAAATTGTTCTGATTTTCTAATTGTGTGTTGAAAAAATTTAGAAACCAAGCCCCCCTTCCCCTAGCTAAAATTTACCGCTATATTCACCACTGCACAGAAGTTAAAGTTTTTTATTAGTGTATTCTTCACTTGAAAAAAAAACATTTGTTCAAAAAAAATATCAACGATTGGCGGAGTTATGGCTCTTTCCTCGAAACGACTTTTTTTGAAGAGGCTTGCGGTGACCACGATGCAAGTCGAACAAGTCAAGTTACATCAGAAAATCCAAAAAATTTCATTCGTCTAGGAATATTTCTAGTTCTTGAACCATAGCCTTTTTATGTAAAAGTTTTTATGTTGCAGATAAAAATTTTTCATAAAATTTTCAGAGCTCAAAAAATCGAAATCTCGGGGAAAACGTTCTTGCATACAGTAAAAAGTGATCTTCATTTTTTTAATCATTCAAGAATTAGATACGTTCCTTGACTAATGGAATTATTCAGATTTTCTAATTTAACTTGACCTGTTCAACTTGCATCGTGGTCACCGCAAGCCTCTTCGAAAAAAAAGTTGCTTCGGGGAAAGGGCTATTACTCTGCCAATTGTTGATATATTTTTATGAACAAATACTTGTTTTTTCAAGTAGACAATACACCACTAAAAAACGATAACTTCGATGTTATAACATTATTCCTACATACTTTGAAAGATACTCCAAACCATCCTCAGTTCGTCCGTACAAAAAAGTATGTAACCTGTTAAAATACAGTCAGTTTTTTAACTGTAAGCTAGAGCTGCTTTAGAATCCTTCGATAAAGATTAATCCGAACGTGTCAGATCTTTTCTTTCATATACTCTGTGAATGGACCCTAAAAAATGCAACCGGAGTTCATAATGAAGAATGTATCGCTCATTATTGTTTGTAAAACGTTTGATCATTTATTTTTCGAAATCGCATCTTAACATTTTTCGAAGCAGTAGTACCCACGTAAAAAAAGCTGTAAGATGCACTGTCACGCCATCTTTTGCATTTAACATTTGCTTCAAAATAAAACGAAAAGATTATTTTTTCTCATCAACGATCCGTTAAGGACTTGAAAGCCAAAGTTCATGCAACAATTGCAAATATGTTGATAGAATTCGTTTTCTTTCTGAAAATAATATTGATATTCCTTTTTATGAAAAACATTAATAGAGGTTTGCATGTGTAAAACTTAAATACATTTTTGCATTTTTGAAAAACATTCTTAAAAAGGGCATCAATGGACAAAGAAGATGGTCACATTATGTCTTGTCGCATTTCAAGTAGAAATTAGTCTTTTGAATATAATTTTAGAACTTTCATATGCGACAACTGAGAACTTGTGATGCATTGCTTAAGAAATATACATTTGATCCTGGCCCTTTTTTCATGATTTCAAAGTCTTCGTAAGCCGAAAAGAAAGGGGTCAAAAGGTAAACCTTAAAAAGTATTTACGATGCAGTTGAATATGTTTTGCAAAAAAAAGATAACATAATTCGATATCGGCTTACATTTTTTAATGAAAATTGAAAACGGAATCATACTTGGGTACTGGCCTTAGCCTTTATTTGAAACATTTGAATGTCAAATTGTTGTGGTATGGAGGTGTTGATTTCACTACTTTTTTCACCATTCATAAATAATGTTTCTTTCGTTACAAATTTTGCGATCCTAAGAGAAATTGAAGGTTTTTTTACCTAAGGTGTTAATTTTACTTCTTCTTTGATTTACATACTATTCAAATTCGTCATGAAAACTAATCCATGCCATACGAAATTACAGTATAGATAAACAGGAAACAAAGTTTTTTAAAATCATTTATTCACGTTTAAGCGAGTTCTTTTTCTTTTTTCATAAATGTTTTAAAATATTACTTTCCGTACATACATTAAAAAGTCACCACAAAAAAAGAACATGCTAAGAAAACCAAGTCTGGTATTTGTCTAACGTCAAATTCCATAGTATTATTACCCCCTCAAAATAGTTATTGCACCTTTCTTTTAATAACATGGTGGCACCGAGTGATACCAAAGATCAACCAATATCCTGCCGATTTTAGGTGGTATAGTCATTATCAATCAAATGAAATACCTCCACCTAAATTATCTGCATAGAGAAATGGACCGGTGGCCAGTCCTCAAGGTGCCTGCCAGATCACAGCGAAATACAGGTCATATATCGGTCCGATGTTCACCAATGTAGGCCATCGATATCGATCCTACACAAAAATGTAACGCTGTTTAATATCGCACCTACATTGGCCATATGAATGCACGCACTGGACATTAAATGCAAAATCACTCATTGAACTTCGAGCGTGCACTAAATAACTGACACGATTGCATTCTGATATTTTAGCACGCACTGAAACATCGAGTGCGAATCACTCAAAGATCTATGGTAGTGCGCGAAGTAGACGTCGAGTGCGTATCACTCAACTTCAGGGCGAAGCACTCGAGTTCAGTGCAAATCACTGAAAGTCAAGTGTTCGCTTTCGAATTCGAGTGTTTTTCGTGTCAGGAAAATGAAACCTATAAAATAACTTCAAAAAAGTAAAAAAAGGTTGTCGGCTAATACAGAACAAAACTAATGTCAATAAAAAAACATGATTGGTATCATGGTGACCGGAAGAGTTTATAAACAATTGTGTAACAAAAATTATTAATATCCAACTGTCGGCCAAACCCTATCAAATTGTGAAGCAAAAATTTATGCTGCCATGCCTACTAAAATGTCATAAAAGACAGCGAGACTTAGTGGTATAGCTCGAATTCATATTTACATTAGTCCTACACAAAAAAGAACAAAAAGACCCGACAACCTGCTCATTTTCTTGATTTTACATTTTTATTAGCTATTTGAAAAGTATTTTCGTGCAGAAATAGGTTAGTAAATTATACTTACTTATTTCTGCACGAAAATGCATTTGCATTATACTGATAAGAATGTGAGAATTCGGTGCTATCGTGATTATGCAGATGCGTCGAAAAAATCTATAGAACTTTTTGGTGATATTTTCCAAAATATTTTTAATATAAAATACATCACTCTTGATTTCAGATTGAATCATTAGTTATCATGTCCATTATTCTTGTTATCAGAATGCTACTGATATCTTATTACTGCTTATTAGGCAAAGTCGGTAGAATTTACTTCGGTGGGTCACTATTAATTGGAACATTTTATGATTCTAATTTTAGACAGATGAGTTGACACCTTTACATCTGTATAAAGTTAAATTTTCATGAATCGCTACTATAAATTCGTCTGCATGTACATAGTGCATGTGGAGTTATTTGAACAAACTCTTTACAAGAGCATGATTCTAAAGTTTACACGAAATTTTCACGAAAATCGGGTCCTACCTTGAATCGCTATATGTATGCTTGTAAGCACATCTTTTCAACATTGTTATATATTATAATTTATTTTAAAAGGTTATTGCTGTTGATCAGAGCAGGTTGTCGGGTCTTTTTGTTACTTTTTTGTGTAGGACTAATGTAAATATGAATTTGAGCTATTCCACGATGTCTCTCTGTCTTTTGGAACATTCTAGTAGGCATGGCAACTAAAATTTTTGCTTTAAAATTTGATAGGGATTGGCCGATAATTGGATATCGATAATTTTTGTTACACAATTGTTTATAATACTTTTTTGGTCACCATGATACCGATCATGTTTTTTTATTGACATTAGTTTTGTTCTGTATTAGCCGACAACCTTTTTTTACTTTTTTGAAGTTTTTTTATAGGGATATTACTTCTTTTTGTAATAATGGATAATTTAAGATGTCACCTTGAATTCTTTCACTAAATTTTAAATCATGCTGATTCGGACGGTAGGAATATAAAACCGAACAAATAGTCTTTCGAAAACAAATTTATATACTAAGATTTATCAGTTTTTCGAGAATACAGGTTTATGTATATATGCGCTTTTCACAAATATTGACTAGGATACTTGATTACTTAAACAAAAAAATTTGCAATTTTCAATTCATAATAATTACACATTTTCTTGTACGCAATATCTGGTTAACTTGTGTGAAACTTACATCAAAAAATAAAATGGCCTGAGCAATTTTCCGCTTGAATGGAATATTACACAAACTGAAGAAAATGTTTATGAAGTGAGAAATTAGACTCCAGGAATTTTTTCGAAATTTTAGTCATAAAGTTTGAAGATATCAAGTACTCCAATAACTATTCTTATCATATTTGTGAACGTAATCTGCAACATCCTTTTCTTTTTTCGTTGACAAACGTTTTGCCTCATCTGCCTGTCACAGATAATAATATGAATAAATACCTCGGATTTTGCATTCAGATCTTTGCATTCTTCAACATTAGTTTTTTTTTTTATTCGAGTCCGAGTTGAATTATAAGAAAAAACATTCATGCGTAATTTGATTGCTTATTTTTTAATTGTGTCAAAAAAGTGAGACATCCGTTTTAAATCAAAAATATTTGCTGTGTAAAAAAAAATTTGTCTAAATTTTATAATTAAAACAAAAATTATCATCAAAAAATTTATGTTAAAATCAATTCTTTATTTAATTATTTATTTATTTTTTTTTTTTTATATATTCTTTATCGGCTATAAAATTCTCCTATTCGATGTGATTGTCAAATTTTTTAATATCATGTTAAAAAAATTTTAAAAAAATATGAAAGTATTGCTAAAAACTAAAAAAAACGGTTTGAGTTTTTCATCCGAACCATTCGATCATGATTATTATTACAACTATTACTACTATTATTTTTTATTATTATCAAAATTTTTTTGAATAATATAAAAATATTTTGTCGAATTCAAGTTGTTAAATTAATGGCAGAATATTTAGACTTAACATTTGTTTGACAGTGAATTCAAACTATACAAGTTTACTGTAAATTATTTATTCAGTTTATACTCACTATTCTTTTTTTTCTTTATTGAACAAATTATCTGGCAGTTCCAGGGGTGAAAATATTCATAAATAGGCATAAAATGCATGAATCGAGTTTTCATTTTATAATATAATTTGTGAAAATTTAATGTTGACTAATTTGATGAATAGATCTTGAATTTAAAATTAGCGCCTTGCTATAAATGAAAATATGCCGACCTTAAGTTAATAATTAAAAAGAAAATTTCATTATGAATAATTTTATACTGCAATTAATTATTATTAAATTTTTTTTGTTTTTGTTTTTTCGTATTTTCTTTATCAGCGAAAATATTGTCGATATTCAAATAGTGTTACGCTATTCAAATAAGATAAAGTATAAAATTTATTCAATATTCCTTGAAACCTTAAATGAACTATGTTTTGCATCTGAACTTTGTTATCATTACTTATTATTATGATGATATTACTTATTATTATGATACCTCGGCTAGGCCTCGGCTGATAAATTGGTTCTCGCACTAAAAGCCACGCTTCAGGTCCTCGATACAATAGTAGGGAGCATGGTGCATAACGGGTCAAAATTCATATTTCTCCTACAATGTTGTGTCATCTGTCCAAATTCACATGTACATGGTTGTACATCATATCCGACATTTTGCATGTAAATCCGGCATAATAGTTGCATCAGCATTTTTTTATGACATTGGTGCTGTGTTTTACGGCCGAACTACAATTTTCGAAGTTTTTTAAGTGCAAGTTAATAATATTTACTAATGTTTTATAAAAATCAGGTCCGATCCAAGTTATAATATGTTGTTTCAGGTTTACGTTGCATACTTGCGTTTTTCATTCCATGCGTTAGTTAATTTTTGGGGAGTGTAAATAAAAAAAGTGTTTCCGGGAGCATAACGAGAGGGGAATAACGGGGTACTATTTACTGTAGTAAGCAAACTCCAAATGCAATTGACGATGAAAGCTGTTCTTGATTTATCTGTTTTGAAATGTCGATATATTTATTTTTCGGATTATTTATCACAAATCTAGAGACTCAAACTCAAAAACAAAGTTGAAAGAGATCCAAAACTGCTAAAAGGTTTTGTTCTAGAAATTTTTCATAAAGCGTAATTGTTTCGCATTGTTAAACAATTAACATACCTTCCAACAACGACTGACTGTGTTACTTATGAATAATAAATACCTCTAATGCAGTTGTTAACAATGAAAATAAATTTTTAAACAAAGAGAACCATGAAATTCGTTATGCCCCATGCTAGGGGCATTTCCGTACCAAAAACCAGTATAGAAATTTCTACGCTGTTCCTCTAATGTACCGCTTATCGTATTTTGTGGCCTATAGTTCCTATGCTGGCTATGTTGGTCTGTACTGTTCTATATTGCTCTGTGCTGGCCACAGATCAATATAGAACAAAAAATCAACAAAGATTTCTCTTAATAGTTTCTATTCATAATGTAACCTTAAAAATCATAGTCAACAATTTTATTGTGTGTTTTTTTTTAAGTGTTGGTCAACAATTTTAAAATACGAGACAACAAATTATTAAATGAAAGGGAACACTGATTTCTCCATCATTGAAGTTATGTTGATTTAATCAAACAGAATCGAATATATGTGGCCTCCAGATAAGGCTGAAGGCTTTAATCGTTTGTTCAAATCAACTTTCGAGGCAATATTCTACTTTTTATTACCCTGATAACATCTTAAAATTCTAATAAACGAATTTTAAGGTTACATGTTCTGGATTAAAATTCAAATCAACTCAAATTTATTTAGGCAAGTGGCCTTAAAAAAAACAAACCTGGCAGTAGCTCGCTGTTTTTGTTGATGATCTAGAACCATCACGTTTATTCGTTGTAAGCAGTTCTGAACGATTATTCTCAATTTAATTCACGTGCGTTGTTGCTTTATTTTTTATTTTTGATCTTGATCATATAAGCAGATATAGATATATATTACACTTTCTTTAACAGCATAGACCAGTACATAGCCCAATTTTAAAACATTCCATGTCATTATAAGAACAGCCTGGACTATTATTGAAATATTAAATTCCATTATAAGAACATCATAGACCAATACAAGAATAGTATACATCCATATAAGAACAGCATTAACCACTAAAAGAGCAGCATAGACAATTATAAGAACATCATAGACTGATATAGAAACCGACATAGAAGAGACTAACATAGAAACAGTATAGAAATATCTATACTGGTTTTTGGTACTTTTCGTTTATAATTTTAAGGTTCTAACCATTTTACTGCAAAAATATGGAATACGCTGTAAGGAGTTTGACGAGTTTTGAGGTACACAAATTTTAAAAGAAAGAGAAATACTAACAACCTCAGCAAAATTCATAAAGGTAATAGAACTCTAAATATTCAAAAAACAAGTAAAATACATAATTTTTTACCAAAAATGCAAGAACAGCAATTTTTTCCATATAATAGCATAATTTTTACCACAACCTGGTTTCCTACATGAATTCCAGATTTGAAATTGGAAACTTCCACCCTGAGGTACCTGAATCAATCCAAGTTTTACTTCAAATGAAAAGTACGAAATAATCTCAAATCAACAAAAAGTCATCTCAATCATTGACCTTCCCTAAGTCAAGAGCTCTGAAACAAATTTTCTTCTAGATTCTTGTCAACTCATGTCATACTAGAGTACTCACCATATTTTAGAAGTAGCTGAATTGCGTGGCTCGTGGTCTCTGCGCATTACAGTTGGTTTCACCAGCCGCGGTCGATGTGTAGGTTGGCTTGTACTCTCGGTACCGAGAGTGTTTACCCATACGTACGTGGTCCGCGTATATCGATGTAGTCCACCACTGCTCTATGCCGCTCACTCTCCGATCAATAACCCGAGCCTGGAGCCACCGAGCTTGACTGAGTCCCTCACTCGACCTTAGTCAAATTCATTTGATTTTTTTAGTTTACCTGTTTCCCTGAGATTTCAGCTACCTTCAAAAAAAGCTTACTCCGGTTCCGCAAACCTGACCTTTCTAGGCAAAAGCAAGCAAGGGTGGATATAACTTTTTGAATAGTTAGTAGCTTCTACTCATTGTCAGTCGATAATTCGTGACATCAGGGGCAAGATTTGAATGAAGAACTTCAAAACTGATAATATGCTGACAATGAATGTTTCAAAGGAATAATTTTAGAAGAAATAATTTGTTGAGATCCTAACCATACGTGATGTATGGTCGCGATCCCTCTCTATTTATGTATTCACAAAAGTAATATTGATAGTGAACTTGAAAAATCTTGAAAGCCAGTGACGCACAAAAAGGGGACAGGAGAGGGTTCCAGATTGAAAACTCTTCCGATATTCGAAAAAATTAATTTTCCATTTCATGTCACTGTAAAAATTCAAAAACACCGAAAATGAAACTTGACATATATATACCAGAGAGTGTTTTTCATTTTGGTGATGTTGGAATTTGTTTCATTCGAGGGCTATAAATCAATCAAGATGTGAAAAAAAATTTTTTTATACATTTTGAGATAAATCGGACATGATTTACACGTGCTACAAAACTATTGACGTTCTGAATAGAATTTACATGTACTTTTACATGCATTTTGTTCAATAATTCATAACTTGTTTAAAACTTATGATGAATGTTTGAAACAAAGCATAGTTCCAGAGTATAATGTTACGTTGAAGAACAATTTTTCCTGGATTTTTCTATGCTGTTATCCATATTTTGCCAACCCGAAAAAAGCCAAAAATGTACTTGTTTGGTGCTCGTGAAACATAAATGACAACGTTACGAAAATCCAGAAAAATTTCGTCTTTAATGTGACACACTCTATACGCTTAAAGTATGCCAAGTTTTAAACATATATCATAAGTTTACATAAGTGATGAATTTTGGAACAAAATATGTAGAAAACTACAAGTAATTTGCATTTAAAAACTCATTCATTTTGTGGCACATGTTAATAACTTCCAATTCACTTCAAATTCTACAAAAATTTTTTTTCCAAATATTTTGATAGATTTCAAGCCCTTGAGTCGAAAAAAATCTGACATCGCCAAAATAAGTGATACGCTAATATACATGTAGTAGGAGCAATAACGTACTAGGTTAGGTTATAGACAATAATGTGGTCCTTATTTAGGTCATTTTTGAAAATCGATGTACCCAACATCGAAATGCCAAAAAAATGTGAATGTAAAAATTTCATCGTTATTGATGCATATTAGCCCATGCCAAGAGAAGGGTTAGGTTTTGAAAAATCACGGTTTTGACGAAAAAAAATTTGTTATTTGAAAAAATCCCGTCTTTCTTCTTAGAGGTCTAATCATCCCAATATTTTGATGATTTTACTCGTAAGTGATAACTGAAATTCGATAAAAATTTTCGAATGTTTACATTTGGTACATATAGTGTACATATGGTACACCCCCCCCCCCCCTCCACCCGCTTTTGGGAGAACTAAAAGTTTTTTGGATTTATTTTTTATACAAAAGCGGTGCATTGTAGCGGAAAACTTCTTGAACAAGATTGTTTAGGGCACATTTTTTCATATTTTTGTCATTTGATCGATGCTCAATGACAGGGCCGCGTTCAGGACGGGGCCAGCGGGGCCATGGCCCCAGGGCCCCCACCAGTTGAGGGCCCCTACTAATTTGGATAAAAGAGAAGAATTATTGATTTTTTTTTTAATTGATCCTAATTCGATAGAAACTAAGAAAGGTTTTCTATTGTAGTTTTTAGCAATTATATGCTGTATTGCGATATCGCGGGACGTGTCTAACGTGGAAATAGTGCATTAAATGAAAAAAACAATTCATTCTCTAAAAAAAAAAAAACAAAATGGCAAAATTTTATTGATAAATTATTGAAAGTAAACGTTTTCCGTATTGAACCAGTTGAATTCAACAGATCTTCTGTTGTATTCTACAGATTGCCTTGTTAAAATTTTGACAAAGTATCTGTGAAAAATCAACAGATTTAATTGGTAGAACACAATAGATAACACAGTGTAACAAAAATTGAGTTTTGGAAAAACCCACAGAAATTTTTATGGGCAACATATACTTTATGACCTCCTGAACCTATAATCCCGAATGTTTTTCATTAATCACGTCACATAAGCGACTTATAATTTTTTAAAAATTTAATAAATCAAAACTCGCACTTTCTTCAGTTTTCACGCTTTTGGATCGTGCAAAAAATTATGTTATTTAGTTTTTTCCGTAGATGTCAAAAATGAAATTTAATTTATATTAATTGCTCCACCAACAACTTAGTTTTTATACGAAAAAACTGCTTCTCGAGATCATCAATCACTAATTGATCCGTGACGGCCAGCATCCGAAAAATGGTTTCTCGGGCGAAAGGATCCTTTGTGGTCCTAAAAAAAAAGTCGAGAGAGTGAATAAACCTAGTAGTATACCTTGGCGGGTTCTGGCCCACCTGGCTGACCGGGTTTGCACATCTCTGCTCCTTTCCTCACCACTGTCGACCAATCTGAAAATCATAAATCCAGTTCCCCCACCACTTTCCGATCGACAATCAGAAAAATCAAGAATAAATCGGAGTCAGGTTCCCCCACCACTATCCAATCGACCAATCATACCTAGGCGGGTTCTGGCCCATCTGGCTGACCAGGTTTGCACATCTCTGCTCCTTTCCTCACCACTGTCGACCAATCTGAAAATCATAAATCCAGTTCCCCCACCACTTTCCGATCGACCAATCAGAAAAATCAAGAATAAATCGGAGTCAGGTTCCCCCACCACTATCCAATCGACCAATCATACCTAGGCGGGTTCTGGCCCACCACGATCAAGTTCGGCATCGTGAATTTGCTGCTTCAGTAGCAACGTCATAGCGCAAGCGGTGCCGCGGCGACTTCCTCGCATCGCGATCCAATGTCGAATCCTCCCTTTGACTCGGCGGAGCTGGCGAGGTAGCGCTTCCGCCACCCCTGGGATCCACGCGCACGCTCATTGGTGCGCTGACTTTATTCAAGCGTGCGAGCCGCATGTACCGCACCTCAGATGCAAGTGACCAAGTTTTCGAGCGGCTTCAGCGTCAGTTGCTCTTCAACGTCGAATGCTCCCTTTCACTCGGCGGAACTGGCGAGGTAGCGGTTCCCCTGCCCGCGGATCCACGCTCTCGCTCATTGGTGCGAGTTGCATGTACCGCGGAGTACCTCAAATGCGAGTGACCAAGTTTTCGAGCGGGGTCACGGAGCAGCAGCAGCAGCAGCGCAGCAGCAGCTGCAGTCCTCGGAGCAGCCGGCAGGAAGTCGTCGAGGATGATGGTTCCAGGAGGTGGAGCATCCTAATCCTAAAGAACCTGTCAAGTGTGATGGGTTCAGAAGGTGGACCATCCTAATCCTGTAGTACCTGTCGAGAAGCAGTTTACAGAACCTATCGAGGACGTGGAGCAATCGATAGGAAAGCTGATGGAACTTCTCAAGGAGGGAGACGGCCAATGACCAAGCCCTCAAAAGGGCTACCAATTATTTAACTCAAGAAAATAAGTTACATTACAAAAATACCAAATTTCAATACGAATCGGTTCTTTTCAGGACCATTCAACATATTTTCGAAGAAATATTCCTTTCCATTATGTGTATGTAGAAAGAAAGTTTCAAAGTAGGATTTTTAACACAAAACTTAGCATAGATTTTTCATGTGAAACCTGTTTGTATAAATACAAGTATCGAAGTTACATTTTATAATGGGATATATTGCTTGAACGGAACTATTCTGCGGTCCTGAAAAGGACCGGTTTTGCTTTTACGCTTTTATTTCTTTTTGTTCAAAATAATCGTTGGTCTTGTGTGTTTTCGCACTGTTGGATCCTCGGGAAGCTCATTTTCTTGATTTTTGCTCTTCTTCTTTTTCTTCTTTGGTGGAGGAGCATCAGGAAACTTAAGCTCCCAGAACTGTTCTCACGTTAAGATTTTTTTCTTGGGTGGCTCCGGATGTTGAATCGGGATCATCTCGCCCTTACTTGATATAGATATTATCAGCTTCTGCCTTGCCGTTTCTTTTCGAGGTTGCGGTTCACTAACAATCTTTTTATTCCTCTTCTTTATACGCATTTTAGGTTGAGGTCTGGAATCCAAGACTTTTGACTTTCAGGTTTCATCGTCAATCGACTAATGAATTTTCATGAAGATTAGCCTCTTTTATATTGCTCCCCAGGGAGAAAATTCAAAAATCATTGGTCCGTGAAAAATTAGTGGGAGTAAGTGTTTTTTCATTGATCTGTGAAATAATAGTGAATTCTCATTTGCTGTAGAGAAGAAAAAAGTGGGGGTAAATCTTGAAAGTTTGGGTATATAAGGAGCTCAAATTCGATGATAATTCATTAGTTTCGTCGAGCACTCGTCGCAAACAGTTTTCTCATCGAAAGCAAAGAAATTTCGCTGGAAAAAGCAAAAGAGCTGGTGAAACGCCAACGCCGACTCCGAGAACTTCAACACTGAAGAAGTCGAAAACCTCATCACCGAAGCAGATGGAATCGTCAGTGAACTGGCAACCCTGGCCCGGATGAGCGTCAACTTAATCCGCCTTCACTGCATCCAGACAATTAAACAGCTCAAGAGCTACAATCAACTCTTGAGAGGGCGTTCGGTGCAAGGAGCTGGGCTGCATCTAGGAGGCCTCGTCTGGGAGGATGTTAATTCAGCCTTCGAACAACGACTAAACATTGGCCTCATCATTAACACCACTCACCTGGAAATCGAGAGCTTCCTTGAGGTCGCTTGAGTCGTATTCATCGGGAACATCAAAGCTGCCCTGAAGGAACATAAAGCTCTCAAGGTTAATACCTCTCTTGAAGGAGAGTATACCGTTCTCAAGAAAAATGAGGAAGAAACGGAAATCAAGGCATTCCACTCGAAGAATAAGCCAATCCTTCAAACGACCGACCTCTCGCAGTGGTTCAACGAGAACATCAAGGATTCCCTGATGAGCAGTGTTGAAGATTTTCAAGACACTGGCTCCGGATGGACTCTACGCAGGATTCTTAATCTTACCGTCAATATGAACAAGTACAACCCGATGAAAGGAAGCTCGTACATTGAACTACCCCAAGTCATCAAGAACAAGAAAGCATGTGTAAACGTGCAAAACGATGACAGTCAATGCTTCAAGTGGGCCGTACTATCAGCCTTGTATCCTGCTACGAAACATGTTGATCGCATTTCAAAATATAAGGTTCACGAATCTAAATTAAAATTCGATGGAATCAAGTTCCCTGTGCAACCAAAAGACGTATCAAAATTCGAGGAAGTGAACAGCATCTCTGTCAACGTGTATATACTGCAGAAAAAAGGTGATTTCATCGTAGCTCCAATCCACATCACCAAGGAGAAACAAACTCAACATGTCAATCTGCTTCTCATCCAAAACCACTACGTGGATGAAAAGGAGCCAGAGGATGAAGAAGAAGAAGAAGACAACGAGCCGCTCCGATTCCACTACGTTTGGATTAAGGACTTATCGCGATTGGTCAGCTCGCAACTGACAAAAAGAAAATGCAAACAGTACATCTGCGACAGGTGCCTCCATTATTTTCTAACTCAAGAAAAATTGGCTGCCCGCGATATCGACTGCGCTAAAATCAACAAATGTAGTGTTGTCCTCCCAGATCCAGAGAAGAACATTCTAAAGTTCAAAAATGAGAAAAACCGTGAAAAAGTACCGTTTGTGGTATACGCCGACTTCGAGTGCCTTCTCAAGAAGATTGATCAAGACCCTTCATCCAAAAATGTCAAGACGTCGGTGGAACAAATACATGAAGCCAACAGCGTGGGACGTCAAGTACGTCAAGTGTAGCTACAACGAACAGCTTTCTCACTACGATGGGTACCGAGGACCTGATCCAGCTAAATGGTTTGCCGAAGAACTTCATCAGCTGGGAAAAACCGTGGACGAAATTCACAAGAACCCTGTGGACATGAGGCTAACTCGTGATGAAGAAGAAGCATTCCAAAAAGCCAAGGAATGTCACATTTGTAAATACCCCATAAAAGGTGGAGACAAAGTCAGGGATCATTGTCATTTGACGGGAAGATTTCGAGGTGCAGCACATAATAAGTGCAACTTGAATTTTAAGGATTCGAGAACGATTGTGGTGATGTTCCATAATTTCAGTGGTTACGATAGCCACTTGATCATCAAAGACATTGCTCAGCATATGAATGGAAGAACAAGTTTGCATCCTCTCAATATGGAAAAATACATTTCCGTTACAAAGAGATTGGAAAACATTGACATCAACTTGAGATTCATCGATTCGTTCCGATTTATGGCTTCGTCGCTGGACAAGTTAGCCTCGTACCTGCCAGACACGCCGCTCACGAGAAGCCAGTTCCCCGACCTCGACGACCAACGATTCAAATTACTCCAACGTAAAGGGGTTTTCCCCTATGAGTACATCGATTCCTGGGAGAAGCTGGATGAAGAAAAGTTACCGCCACATGAACAATTCTACAGCCATCTTAGTGGATCTAGCATCACGGATCAGGACTACGCACACGCTGAAACTGTCTGGACAACATTCAACATCCGGAACCTCGGCGAATACTCCGATTTATACCTGAAGACTGATGTTATGCTGCTCGCCGATGTCTTTGAAAATTTTCGAGACAATTGCTGTAACGTCTACGGATTGGATCCAGCGCATTATTACACGGTGCCAGGCTTCACGTGGGATGCGATGTTAAAATACACAGGTATCGAGTTAGAATTGTTAACCGACATTGATATAATGATGTTTATTGAAAAAGGTATTAGAGGCGGGATATCACAATGCAGCAACAGATACTCACAAGCAAACAACCGGTACATGGAGGGCTATGATCCAGAAGAAGACGAGAAATACCTGACATATTACGACGTGAACAACTTGTACGGATGAGCAATGACCCAATACCTGCCCTATGGTCGATTCAAATGGGTTGAAAAAATAGACGAAAACTTCAATTAGGACGTCAGCGAGGAATCAGCCACTGGCTACATTCTCGAAGTCGACTTGGACTACCCTGAGGCCATCCACGATGAACATAAGGACCTGCCATTTTGCCCTGAACAGATGGCGCCACCTGGATCAAAGGAGAGCAAACTGCTCACAACGCTGTACCCGAAAAAGAAATACGTCATTCATTGTAGGAACTTACACCAGGCTCTGGAAAACGGCTTGAAATTGACGAAGATACATCGAGTTCTGCAATTCAATCAGATGCCATGGTTGAAACCCTATATCGACCTCAACAGTGATTTGAGGAAGAAAGCCTCCAACGAATTCGAAAAGAACTTGTTGAAATTAATGAATAACGCAGTCTTTGGCAAAACGATGGAGAACGTACGCGAGAAAGTGGACATCAACTCGTCACGCATTGGGGTGGAAGATATGGCGCTGAAGCACTAATTGCCAAACCAAATTTCCATGCACGATCGATCTTCGATGAGAACTTGGTGGCAATCAACCTCGAGCAACAAGTCCTACTCAACAAACCGATTTACGTTGGATTTTCGGTTTTAGACTTATCAAAAGTTTGTCTTTACGAATTCCACTATAAATTCATGTTGAAAAATTTGTATTGTAAGCTTTTGTATACAGACACAGACAGCCTTATTTACGAAATCTTGGACAGCGATATCTACGACGTCATGAAGGATAACCTGGATTTCTTCGACACTTCAGACTACCCAGAAGACAACATCTTCGACATGCCAAGGGTCAACAAAAAGGTGGTCGGCCTGATGAAAGACGAGTGCAACGGGCAGATCATGACGGAGTTTGTCGGCCTCCGCAGCAAAATGTACAGCGTCCGAGTCAACGGACAAGACCTGATGAAAAAAGCTAAGGGCGTCAAAGCTGCGGTCGTCAAGAACACAATCAACTTCGATGATTACCTGCGATATCTACGTGAAAACATCGACGTCGAGCGACAACAGTTCATGTTCCGCTCAAAGCTGCATCGAATCGAGACCATCAAGCAAACGAAGTTGGCCCTCAGTCCTTCCGACAACAAGCGATGCCTCCAAGAGAACACCACGGACACGTTGCCCTGGGGGCACTACAAGATTCAAGCGACCATGGATGTCGACTAAACTCCAAACAAAAACCGGTCCTTTTCAGGACCACAAAATAGTTCCGTTCAAAGAATATAATTTCATTACAAATCGGTCCAAGACCACCAAATGAAATAAAACTGTAACCCAAATTCCTTCCTATCCAAAAATATTTTATGATAAATAAAAAATTTTCATTGCTTATGTTTGAAGTTATTATTTTAAAAACTAGCTTTCATATTTCAAATTTGATATACATTATCATTCACGTTTATATTAAGACTTTTATATGAAGGTTTTCAAATAAGACAGAGTTTAGTAAAACTTCAAGTCTGATTTATTTATTTAACTATTATGAGTATTATCAAATCCAAGCCATTTGACGTACAATTTGTTTCCACGTTTTCTTAACACTTTTTCAACGAGGTATACATCAGGATGTTTCACTTTGGCGAGTTCTTCTACGTAAAAACTTCCATCGATGGGTTGATCTTGGTAATCCTTGAGCTTATACGTTGTCGGATGAGTTGGTTTCACAGCAGCGATGGTGAATATTTCCGTTGTCCAATTCGGTGTGTATCCTTTCTCGAAGATGTGCTTATACTTGCTGATTCGAACTTTATCGCCAACGTTGAATTTCCGTTTCTCTTTGACATATTTTTTGGAGTAGATTTCACGGAGCAGACGTTTTTCATCAGCTGGTGTAACATCGTTGGGCTTCATCTTGATCGTTCGATGTTTCGTTGTATTGTAGCTTGACACTAGATCCGGTAAAATGTTGATCCATTTATAGTGTCCTTGGAGAGAGAATCGTTTCCACATCTTGCTTTTCAAAGTACGATTGAAGCGTTCGCAGATGGATGTCTTCATTCCGCTGAATGTTGAGTACATGTTGATTCCATGTTCCTTCATGAGTGCCTTGAAGTCCTTGTTGTAAAACTCTTTGCCTTGATCGACATGTAGATTCTTGGGTTGACGATCCTTGAGCACAGTCTTCATAGCAGCGGTGACGTCAGGTCCATTTTTCGATTTGATTGGCACAGCCCACGCGTACTTGGAGAATACATCGATGACGGTGAGCAGAAATTTGTAGCCTTTATCAGCATAAGTTGACATGTCAACGAGATCAGCTTGCCAGGTTTCATCCAATCCTCGTATATCAACATGACGTCGACGGTTATTTCTACTTGCAGGTTTATGGAGTTCTTCCACTAGAGCCTCCTTGAGTTCCATGATGCTAATGGGTGCTGTTCGTTGTTACGCTGGCTTTTATTCGTAGACATTTTTGTCTGGTGTAACATCGATGAATATTTTCTTCTCGATACGTTTCAAACGACTCTGAATTCTCAAAATTATCTCCGAGTTTTCAGTCACATGCTTTTGATACATGTTAGCCAAGTTTTCCAACGATTTTTTTAATTCTTTTTCCAACTTTCTGATTTCGTAAATTATCACTTCTTCGAAATCATTTATATCTTGACATGAAGCGCCGTCTGTTCCATTGTCGCCCCTCGCAACGTTGACTAATTTTTTATTCTGGAGATCGTAATGACCTTCAGGGGTCACTTTGAATCCAACATCAGGAGGGCCACGTATTCTTTGATTCTTGATCAGATGTTTTCCGAAAACGTCTACACTCGCCATTGTCTTGATTATGAATGAGGCCTGATGCTCCAAGTTGTCTAATATATAATATCAGCTTCTCTCAATTCTTCCATGATTGAATTTATTTCATTAGTATGACTGTTGTTTCCAGCAGCTTGAGATGCAAGAATAAGTCGCAAACGTTCTACAAGTTCGTTCGGGTCATCCCAATGCACATAGTCTATTTTTCTTTCACGATGTGCTACATTGAACATTCCTTGACCTTTTTTCTCTGTATCAGCAATATATGTGAGGTATTTCCAATCTTTACTTTCACGAAAACTTTCATCAGCTCGATAATGCTTTTTATTGGCATAGGTCTGGTGAATAATTTTCTTGTAATCACTTTTTTTGACAATAGAAATGTTTGGTTTTTTCTTGAACAAGAGTTCAATTAATCCTGGCGTCTTCTCAAATTCTTCATTACTCACAAGGATGGTGTTATCAGTGAAACTAATTAGCGAATTTCCAATAAACATTCCATTTTGTAGCAATCGTACTCCATAGAGCATATCCAGATTTTTACGTTGAGTCTTATTTTTATGCATTCTCAAGTACTTAGTTAGAGTATCCGTGATAACAGCCAGTGAGCTGACCATACTTGGTGTGAAACTTTCGTCACTCGTTGTTTGATTGAAACTCTGAAAGTCTGCAGAGGGCTCGAACGTATTATCTTCCTCTAAAGGTATTTCTTCTTCTTTAATTTCTTCTTTTTTCACTTCTTTCATTTCTACATCTTGTGGTTTTTGTGCCAATGACTGTAGTGGATTGATGATTGGTTTGAAAACTTCATTGATTGACATTTCCACGGCAGCTTTTCCACGCTTCAGCAGACGATGTTTTCGGCGAATGGCTTCACTTGCCTGCACGATATGATGTAATACGTCCTTGCGCTGCATGATGTCGCCTTGATCGAAGTTCAGGTAATACTGACATAATAATTCTGATCACTATAATTTATAGATGCGAAGCAGTCGAATCCTTTTCGGTATCGACCATGATCCATCTCGCTGTCTTTATCAATCACGACAAACCCATATTTATTATTCCAACATGATGCACACAAATTTCGAAACTGTGTAAACGTCATATCGTGTTTACATGATCATCGTAAACATGTTTCAAATTCATATCATCTTGACGAAACAGTATGAGCATATTCGCGTTATCTCGTACCAAGTGTTTCGGGATTCGAGCGTATGTCTGACAGAGATAGAAACTGTCTACATCTCGATGACGACCCATACAAAAATATGCACGTATATTGTTTTGTTTTTCACACGCCACATCATCAAAAATCATGACAGAATTTGGGTTGACTTTTTCTACACTAACAACTTGCTCATTATCGTTATACGGAAAATATCCTACACCTTTGATTGGTTCAATGATTCTTTTTAAGTATTTATATTTAGGTTGTTCGAGAGATTTTGAGTAAATATAGACATTCTCAAATCTCAATCCATTGGGATGTGTGATGAGTGAGAGAAGAGCATTAGTCTTGCCAGAATTTGATGGTCCACATATAATTGCACGTACAGTATTTGGTAATAGCAGGCCATGACGTTTTCTAGTTTTTTCTCTACTTGTCGCGTTATCAAAGTTAGCGACAGGTAGTTTAATGTTCTGCGATTTGAACTCCATGACTTGTTGCACGTGACTGACTTGAGTTACTATAAATAGGGGGGTTTATATAGCCTGAAGCTCAGTCATTATCATGCAATGAGAGTGAAAGGACGTGGTCTTGTGAACACAGTCATAAACAAGCTCCATGTTGAACTTCACATTCCTGGCTATCAATTTTGTGGTCCAGGCACTAAACTTGCTAGAAGATTAACACGTGGAGATCAAGGAATAAATCCTCTCGACGCAGCCTGCAGGGAGCACGATATTACCTATTATAAAAATCGTGAAAATCTATCAGTGAGACACGAAGCTGATAAAGTTCTTGCAAAAAGAGCAATCGAACGTGTGTTTGCCAAGGATTCTGGAATTGGAGAAAAAACAGCTGCTCTTGGAATAGCCAGCATCATGGGTGTCAAAGAAAAACTTGGAATGGGTTTCAAGATCAAGAAGAAGCCTATCAAGAAAAAGTCTATTAAGAAGAAGAAGAAGAAGATTCCATTGAGAAAAGTCATCGATGCTGCAAAAATAGCAGCTAAAGCTACCGGCTCTGTACAGTCTACTTTAAAAGCAGCACGAGCAGCGGTGAAAGAAGCTGGAGGAAAGAAGAAAGTTCGAGTGCCTCGTGTACTACCTGTGCCGAGCAAAATTGGAGGAATTTTACCAGCCTTTTTACTACCTGTCTTCGCGGGACTAAGTGCAACAGGAGCATTGGCAGGTGGCGCTGCTAGTATCGCTAAAGCCATCAACGATGCCAGAGCCGTCAAACGTCAGTTGGAGGAATCAAAATGACATAACCTCAAGATGGAATCGATCAGCGCGGGAAAAGGATTGTACTTGAAACCTTATGGAGCTGGCTTGAGACTCCATTTAAAAAAACGTATAGAGCTACCGAACCGACCACTGACCAATGTAGATTTGCTGAAATATGCGAAAATTCTTCACATTCTACATTTCCGAGGAGTGTACATGAGAAATGATTTGCCGAAGAGTATAAAGAAAACTGAAGCTGCCATTGTCAATTTGGATTCTAAAAATGGTCCTGGGACGCATTGGGTCGCCTATCGATAAACCGGGAATCGAGTCATGTATTTTGATAGTTTTGGCAATCTACAACCACCTCGAGAACTTATTAATTACTTCGGTGTCGGTAGCATAATCGAATACAATCACAATCAATATCAACATTATAATGAGATCATCTGTGGACATCTGTGCCTGAAGTTTCTACTGAATAAAAGCGTCGATCGCGAGTTAATATACATCAGTCTATTATCGACAGCCATGGCGGATTCATTGACGCTAACGCTCTCGGGAGATACATCTGTTTTAGATGCAAATTATTTTCCACCAATCGAATTGTCAACTCAAAAGAAGTACTTTTTAGGGCTGATGGAATTTTTGACATTTAATTCAATTCCTAACATTGATGTGGATAAGAATAAATTTTACATTGGTGATGATGTAATAACAATACCTTCAGGAAGTTATGAGTTTGATGATATAGAAAAATTTCTGAAAGAAGAGCTTCCAAAAGATACTCAGCTGAGTCTACGAGCTAATAATAGTACACTACGTAGTGAAATTCGATGCAATAAAAGTATTGATTTTCGACCTATAAATTCTATTGGTAAATTGTTGGGCTTTGATCCACGAATTATTGAAGCAAACGTTACACACAAGTCTGATTCACCTGTAAGAATTCTTGCTGTTAACGCTTTACGAGTCGAATGTAACATCACCACAGCAGTGTACATAAACGAGAAGAAAGTGCATACCATCCACGAGTTCTTTCCAGTGGTACCATCAGGATATAAGATCGTTGAAGTGCCAAGTCACGTCATTTACCAGCCAATCACCGTACAAGCAATACATCATCTGCAGCTCCGTATTGTTGATCAAGAAGATAAGCTTGTTAATTTTCGAGGAGAAGTTATCACCATTAGACTGCATGTCAAAAGTGAATAATGGGAATCGTCCACGGAGAGTATAAAAGTCCAGCAACATGTCCAAAAACCATCAGTCATCGCAAACCTCTCAAAGAGCTCACACCAGAGAACGTCCAGTTTCTGAAAAGTCTCGGTCTGAGAATCCGAAAAAGATTTGCTGTCTAATTTGCCTTATACCATGTTATCCATCGAAAAGAAGATCGTCTTCGACGAGTCAATCGCGCAATATGAAGTTCACGCACACCAACCATAGGCTTCATCAACGTTCAACAACAACGACGAAATTCGCATCAGTATCCAGAATCAAGATTCGTATATGCTGCCAAGCAAAAGTTCACTGCATATCCAAGGAAGATTGACGAAAAACGATGGAACGACCGCTGTTGAACATACATCGATTGTGAACAATGGCATCTGCTACATGTTTGAAGAAATACGGTATGAGTTGAATGCCATCGAGATTGAAAGAATCAAGAATGTTGGTCTCACAACAACGATGAAGGCCTACATTGCACAAAGTCCCACCCAAGAGGACATGATGGAAAATGCTGGATGGATCGTTGACGACACAAGAACTATAAACAACGGCAATGGATATTTTGATGTATGCATTCCACTGAATTTAATCTTTGGATTTGCTGAGGATTATCAACGAGTTATCGTCAATGCCAAACATGAACTCATCATTCTGCGAGCCAACACCGATGTCAACATAATCACACAGCTTGCTGTGAACGAGGAACAGTACAAAATAACCATTAGCAAAATCGAATGGTTAATTCCCTACGTCAAAGTTTCGGACTTGGAGAAAATTCGGATGCTTAATTTCATCCCTACTGATCCAACGATAGCCATGAGTTTCCGAAGCTGGGAACTTTACGAGTATCCACTGTTGCCACCAACTACAAAGCATGTATGGAGCGTAAAAACAACGACTCAACTGGAAAAGCCGAGGTATGTCATCGTTGGATTCCAAGTTGGACGAAAAAATGTGAGAACCGGAAATATGAGCAACTTTGATACGTGTAATTTGCGTGATATTAAATTATATTTAAATTCACAAGCTTATCCTTACGGAAATCTTAATATTGATTTTCAACGAGACCAGTTTGCGATGTTATACGAAATGTTTGCGAATTTTCAATCATCTTATTATGGCAGAAAAAATGCTCCATTGTTAACAAAAACTCAATTTAAAGAGATTGCACCTCTTATTGTTATCGACTGTGCTAAACAAAATGATTCTTTGATCACTGGTCCAGTTGATGTACGTCTTGAATTCGAATCAGGTGCTAATTTCCCAGCCACGACTACTGCATGCTGTCTTATTGTACATGATCGTATCATAGAATACCAACCAATCAGCGGCGTTGTCAGAAAAATATGAAGCGAGTAACGTTTGATTGTAACCCAGCTACAGTACACGAATTGTACGTGTGGGATTTTGCGTATAGAGAAGCTCGACGTAGTTCATGGGAACAAGTTGCACGAGACCGTGTAAGATTCCAACGAAGAATTGAACAAACTGCAGCAATTTTGAATACTGTTTTGCAGAAAAAACTGTTGGACTCTAAGAAATGATTTGAATAAATGGAATTACAAAAATGAATATTTACTCTATCTTATTTCATGCCTACAATCATTGAATAGATTTTAAGGGATATTGAAATTCAGAATGTTCCTTTTTTAAATGACGAGTAAAGCCAACGATGTCCACAACCAACGATGAGTAAAATTATATGAATCATTTAAAAACTATTTTATGAAAAGTGTCACCATAGTCGAGGTGGTAAAATGTATGAAGCATTGGAAATACTAAGGTAAGTAGGTTCAAATCTCGACCATAGTGACACTTTTTTTTTTTTGGGAAAATGATTAACACATACCAATTACAATAAATTCATAGTTTATTAACAAATCAATCGTACACGTTTTTATTTTTACAATAATTTATGATATTCATAAAGCATCATTCACAATTCTTTTAACGTTGACAAAGATAACAATTTCGAACAAATGGAGGTGGTCCATCGACGACGTCACCAACTGAAGACCAATGTGTCTGACATCGGCGGTAGCTGGCGATTTCCGAGTCAAGCTGGAGTTCCTCTGGAAGTTTTTCCCAGGCGCATTCTATGTCGTTGCTCAGGTAGCCAGTGATGAATTCAATCGGCAGCTCTGCGATGTCCATAGTGTCCAAATTTTTCAAACATCGTGAGTGACGTACCAGTACGAGAGATCTCCTCGTTGACGGGGTGATGCTATAGGTCTCCCAGAACCACATTTTCAGACGAAGACCGTTTTCTGTGGCACAGTGACGCCCATTGACAGGAGCGTGAAAGTTCCTGTATGCGCAGGTTGAGACTCGCAAGTTTTTGAGCGATGGGCAGCCCATATCTTTCAAGTCAATGATGATGATGGGCCAACTGACCAAGGTTTCCTCGAGCCATCCTTTCTTCTCGCGTCCCTTGATGAAAATATGGCTGGCGTTCTTGAGTTTAGAGTTCACGATGTTCTTATACTCGTCATACGGTACATCACCAGCTGCCCAAGGAATGCCGTGGTAGTTGCGGGTTAACCAGGAATTCTTAGCCTTGACTGTTGCGGGTAGACTCGACCATGAGCAGGGTGGTTTGAAGAGGAACGTCTCCACGTCGTTGGCTGGTTCAATCGCGATGATGGCAAGTTCCTTGACTATGAACTTGTCTGCTCCTCCACTGCCAGGCATAGAAAAGCCCTGAACATCGATGATGAATTTCATATTGACTCGAGATGTTTTGGCGTCGAGGTCCTGATGAGAATGATGCTTTTGCTCGGCGATCGCTCTTCATATAGGACCTCTCCCCACTCCAACTGCTGCTGCTCCCACCTTTTTCTAATTCAAGAACTCGCAAGAGTTCATTTTTCCACCAAGGTAGCGGAAATGGACTTGCTCCGTCTTCTCCGAGGCTTCCTTGAGGTTTTGTAGTTGTTTCGGGTCCTCGTACAGCATCTTGGAAACGCGGTCAGGCAGAAAGACAGTAAACTGTCCATCAAGGGTCATAACTATTTTTTGTCCATATGTAGTCTTGACTTCGGCCACCCTCGTCACCAGATAGGTCTTCTTCAGGTCGAGGTCTGCCATACTCTTGTGCTCCAGGCGAGAGACTGCGTTCAATTTGGAGAAGTCCATGTCGCGCTACTATGTCGCTTAAAATGTAATTGCTTCGGCTCTTCGACGAAACTGATACCTTTGCTGTGGGATCACTCTTAATATACGATGCTCCCCCACCACTTCTAACGTATCAAACGCCATCTAGTGTTAAGTTTATCAGTAACTTAGAGAAACTCAGTTTGTAATGATTATATTTTTATTTAATCTATTTCGTGGTCCTGAAAAGTACTAGTTTTTTTTTTGTTTTTTTGTTTTTTTTTTTTGTTTTTATTCTCTATTCACAGGGATGACTTCTAGCTTGAAATGATGTTTTGACCCTGCAAAGTATTAGAAGTCAAGCCGTGTCTCTTTTCCTACAGCAGTTTTTTGGAAGTCACTGTAAGCTTCGCCATCTTCTAAGATCAATTTGGAAATTTTTCGTGGTAGAACGAGGTCAAATAGTGTATTAATTCTGACTTGTATTTTCAAGCCGTACCTTGTGTCGATTGTTGACATGTCAGTGATTTCGTAGGTTTTCCCACGTACAAGGTCTGACATTTTTATTTTACCGACAAGTTCAGTCATTTCCAAAGACATTTCGATTGTTGTTTTCAGCGAGAGATCGATGAAAATAATGAATTCTCTCTCTGAATTCGAGCTCCTTATATACCCAAACTTTCAATATTTACCCCCACTTTTTTCTTCTCTACAGCAAATGAGAATTCACTATTATTTCACGCATCAATGAAAAAACACTTACTCCCACTAATTTTTCACGGACCAATGATTTTTGAATTTGCTCCCTGGGGAGCAATATAAAAGAAGCTCATCTTCATGAAAATTCATTAGTCGATTGACGATGACACCTGAAAGTCAAAAGCGAAGAATCTTGGATTCCAGACCTCAACCTAAAATGCGTATAAAGAAGAGGAATAAAAAGATTGTTAGTGAACCGCAACCTCGAAAAGAAACGGCAAGGCAGAAGCTGATAAAATCTATATCAAGTAAGGGCAAGATCATCCCGATTCAACGTCCGGAGCCACTCAAGAAAAAAATCTTAACGCGAGAACAATTCTGGGAGCTTAAGTTTCCTGATGCTCCTCCACCAAAAAAGAAAAAAAAGAAGAGCGAAAATCAAGAAAATGAGCTTCCCGAGGATCCAACAGTGGATCCAACATCTTTCTACATACACAGAATGAAAAGGAATATTTCTTGAAAAATATGTTGAATGGTCCTGAAAAGAACTGATTCGTATTGAAATTTGGTATTTTTGTAATGTAACTTATTTTCTTGAGTTAAATAATTGGTAGCCCTTTTGAGGGCTTGGTCATTGGCCGTCTCCCTCCTTGAGAAGTTCCATCAGCTTTCCTATCGATTGCTCCACGTCCTCGATAGGTTCTGTAAACTGCTTCTCGACAGGTACTACAGGATTAGGATGGTCCACCTCCTGAACCCATCACACTTGACAGGTTCTTTAGGATTAGGATGCTCCACCTCCTGGAACCATCATCCTCGACGACTTCCGGCCGGCTGCTCCGCGAACCCGCTCGAAAACATGGTCACTTGCATCTGAGGTACTCCGCGGTACATGCAACTCGCACCAATGAGCGAGAGCGTGAATCCGCGGGCGGGGGAACCGCTACCTCGCCAGTTCCGCCGAGTGAAAGGGAGCATTCGACGTTGAAGAGCAACTGACGCTGAAGCCGCTCGAAAACTTGGTCACTTGCATCTGAGGTACTCCGCGGTACATGCAACTCGCACCAATGAGCGAGAGCGTGGATCCGCGGGCGGGGGAACCGCTACCTCGCCAGTTCCGCCGAGTGAAAGGGAGCATTCGACGTTGGAGAGCAACTACGCTGAAGCCGCTCGAAAACTTGCTCACTTGCATCTGAGGTACTCCGCGGTACATGTGGCTCGCACGCTTGAATAAAGTCAGCGCACCAATGAGCGTGCGCGTGGACCCCAGGGGTGGGGGAAGCGCTACCTCGCCAGCTCCGCCGAGTCAAAGGGAGGATTCGACATTGGATCGCGATGCAAGGAATTCGCCGCGGCACCGCTTGCGCTATGACGTTGCTACTGAAGCAGCAAATTCACGATGCCGAACTTGATCGTGGTGGGCCAGAACCCGCCTAGGTATGATTGGTCGATTGGATAGTGGTGGGGGAACCCGACTCCGATTTATTCTTGATTTTTCTGATTGGTCGATCGGAAAGTGGTGGGGGAACTGGATTTATGATTTTCAGATTGGTCGACAGTGGTGAGGAAAGGAGCAGAGATGTGCAAACCCGGTCAGCCAAGTGGGCCAGAACCCGCCTAGGTATACTACTAAACCTTATTGATATTTCGAATGCTAGCCGTCACGGGTTTATTTTGATCCATGATTGATGCATGATTCCGAGAAACAGTTTTTTCGTACAAAAACTAATTTGTTGAAAGCGCAATTGAAAAAAAATTTCAATTGCATATTTGAGATCGACGGAAAAAAACTGAACAACATTGTTTTTTGCACAATCTAAAAGCGTGAAAACTGAACAAGGTACAAATTTGAATTCATTAAATCTTTAAAAAATTGGTACTCACTAATGTGACGTAATGGAGAAAAAACATTCAGGATTATAGGTTCAGTAAATCATAAAGTACATGTTTTACGTAAAACTTTCTTTGTGTTTTGTTTTTTATTCCACCGTGTAATCTTTTAAAATGACAGACAATCTGTTGAATTTGATAGATAAACCTGTGTAATGTATAGATTTTTCAGTCAAGATTTTTAACAGATTGCATTCTGTTGAGATGTAACATTTGAATTGAGAGATTTTTATTTGGTAAAAAAAAATTATATTTTTATGCGTGAACCCTGCCAAAGGCGCTGGGATGGAACTCCCTCCACCTTACCTCCCGCTTGCATCCCACTTCCATCTTTTGCCGTTTTTTCAGCAATAATGATGAAAATCCCACTATTTTTGCTTTGAGTTGACTAAATAGAGCCTCATGATGACCAATAATTACTTTTGACGTAATAATTTTGTGAAAATATCAATTTTCATGTCAAAATGACTCGTGAATAAATCGCATTTTTTGCACCTGGTAAAATGCTGTTTTCTGGTGCCTTCATTACCGACAGTACTGCAGTTGGTAACACGTGATTTTCAAAAAAGTTGTTAGAAATTATTTTTTATTTATTACTGTTTAAGAACTCATGTAAACAACGATTGTGTACTTTTCAAAATTATATTTCTCTATTGATAAAAAATTTTTTTGACGTTTAGTTGATTTAAAATTAAGTTGATTGTGCATTCATTATTTTTCAAGTACACTGATTGAATAATTTTAACAAAAATTAATAAGTAATGGAATATTTTATTTTAAAATATAAGTAATTCATATTTTCATTGTATAAACGAATCAAACATGCAGAAAACATCCTTTTTAATTCTACAATCGGAAATAAACTATTTAAGTATTTTATTTATAAACTATTAATATATTTTTTTTATAGGTTGATTGCACATTTTTGTGATTGCACACAAAAATTCATACATAATGGAATATTTTTTTTAAAAATACAAGTAACTCATATTTTTATTTTACAGTCGAATCAAACACGCAGAAAATATCATTTTCATCGTAGCGGTCAAAAAAGACTACTTTTTTGCCCGCTAAAATGAAAAATATCGTTCGCAACATGGGCAAAAAAAATTTCTCGCGAGGATGTGAGTTATTTTCCGAGCCGAAGGCGAAGGAAAATAACTCACGCCCTTGCGAGAAATTTTTTTTTGCCCTTGGTGCGAAATATACTATTTTGATTCAACAATCGGAAATAAACTATTTCATTTTTTCCTATAAATTTCCGCAAATGTACAATGACGTGAAAATTTTTATTAATACACAGTATTAAATGTGAGGCGTGTTTTAATATATTTACGAACAAAATCATTGCAACCCGTATAATCAATATTTTAAGTATATCACAACGTCGTCATTCTTGTAATACAAAAAATTGAGTACAGTTTATTAAGATTTCTAATTTTTAAAGTTTTCCTACTGTCTTTGTAGAAATTACAGAGTACTCAAATTAGTGGAACCCACAAATAGTTAATAGTATTATAACATTTAACGATTTTTTCGTTTTTAAACTTGATGATGAGTATTTAATTTACATCGTTCGCATTCTTCTCATATTCAGATTATTTTAGATGATTAATAAAATTGTCAAAAATACTCGGATTATCAGAATTTTAGTTTTTCCATTACTCTACGTATACGAGAATGTCAAAATTTAAGAAATTAACAGAATTTGACGAAACTGTCAGATATGAACCACAATTTATAAAGTTCCATATCTTTGCCGAATTTCCCAGAATTTTAAAAATTTTCATAATTTTCTACAGAAACTTTCCGTGCTTCGAGAAATCTGGAAACTCGTGACATTCTTGGAATGTACACAATTTTCGAAATTTCTTAACAATTCTACCAATGCAATAAATTCTACTGTTACTAAAATTATACAAATGAACTGAATTTTCGTCGTTCTCACAACGCTACAAAAAATTACTAAATCTTCAACAGTTGAAAAAATAGCATTGAGAATATCATTCCATTATACAGAGTGTACCAAAATCCCAGTGCCAAAAAGAAATCCGATATTCCTTCTTGAATTTCGAGTCGAAAAGTCCTTTACCACTTCTTACAAAACTCAAAATTAAAAAAGTTATTCAAGTTTGCAATCTGAGAACTCTGATTGGTTAAAACTACTAACTCGAATATCTTTTTTGATTTTGAGTTTTGCAAAAAGTGGCAAAGGACTTTTCGACTCAGAAAAATATGAAGAAAATTCAGGAAAAGTTTGGTTCGTGGTTTTTATCCCCACTCCTCGTAAGAGCACATTTATTGTTTAAATTTCAAACTTGAATAACTTTTCAAATTTTGAGTTTTGTAAAAAGTGGTAAAGGACTTTTTGACTGGAAATTCAAAAAGGAATATCAGATTTCTTTTCGGCACGGTGATTTTGGTACACCCTGTATAAATTGATCGTCAATTGATTATCTTAGGTAATAGCTAAGTTCTTAGTTCCTTTCGCTATTTTCTCCAGATGGTTTGCAATTTATCTCTCGTCGGCCTTGATGACGTGCGTGATGTGTCGCCTTCTGTGTTTCCTTATTTGTCCATATTTGCATAACTTCTCCTGGACGACCTAAAACAATTTGAAAAGTTTCAAACTTTCAGATCTTCAGTATAAATTACAAACGTTCAGGAATATTGTTTACAATTTCAAGTACATTACAAAAGATCAGACAATTGTCAAAAGTATAAACAATTCGTGATGCTTTAGGAATAATAAAATAAAGTTTTACGTGAACCTTAAAATAGGTTCAAAATTCTTTAATTTTTTGAAAATTGAGAAATCAAAAGTTTTCAAAATTTTCAGAATTTCTATCATATTCGACAATATTGCGATGTCACATTATGCTTCAAAAATTGTAATTGACTTCAAATAAACAATTGAAAAATTTCCACTATTGAACATGATTTACATAATTTTTAACATATCCCCACAGAATTTTTGGAAATTCAAATTTTCTGGCAAAAAAACAATCCTTCTCAAGAGGTCCCAGGTTCGATTCCCGACACGGTGGATTTTTAATCTGCAAAATAATCTCAATCTTCAAAAATTGAGGGATAATATATACAGTAAAAGTCAAATGATTCACTAAAAAATTGTTGCTACTGTTGAAGGTGACGGCGTTTTCACGAGAAACGGAATTGTTAAAAGTGTGATAAATTTTACTAATTTCTAAAAATTCGAAATATTTTGAAAAATTACGAATTGTTTAATAATGGCATTTGATATTTGATTATTTCAAGAATGCAATCGCTAAATAACCTTTACTGATTCGATGTCCCTTGTTTTCTTATCCTTGGTAGAGAAAGACGGCGATTGGAATTGCCTTACGTAAATTCTGATACTATCAGGCATAGTTGTTCACTTTTGAAGATGAGTGCCATGGATGATGAGTAAGCCGAAGACAAGTTTCTTGCGCCGCACCTGCTGGTTTCGGTAACCGCGAGGATGTCTCGACTCCCTATCAATCGTGAGATAAACAGCGTGCGTTCCAATGATAGCGTCGGAGTCGCGCTCCTTCATAGAGTTTGTTGGTTGAATAAGTTTTGCACACACGATGTCCCAGTCATGTTTTTTGAAATCTGCGTTACCAAAAAAGAAATTAAGTCTTGTCGAGCTGTAAAGAAAATAAGCTATTCGATCCCTTATGTAAATAGAAAGATTACGGAAAATTATAATTTACAAAAATAGTACATTGTGCGACTACACTGCAGACAATTATTGAAGGACACAAAATAATATTCGAATGAAGTGTGTTTGAATACCTGTACTGAGTATTGCATATAGCTATTTTCATTAGTTGGTTCAAGGGAATGAACCAATTACAAGAGCAGAATATTTAATACTCGGCAAAGGTATTCAAACGTACTGCATTCGAATCATATTTTGTGTCTTTCAATAATTTTTTGTTAGCAGTGTAGTAAAAGAAAAAGGATATTTCTCGAGCGTGGAGATTGCAGCACGAGCGTAGCAAGTGCGGTAACACGCGAGTGGAAAATTATTTCGACCACTCGGGTAAAAAACAGTCTGAGTTAGACGAAACAATAATTATCATCGAAATTGTTAATCATCACGGAAATGATTTTTATGTCGTTATATCTCTACTTATATGCGTTTGCCAGACTGAGCATAGTTAGGCAACAGCCAAGAGGTACCAGTAAGGGGCTGTTCATTAATTACGCAAGGGATTTTTTTGGCTATTTCGATCCCTACCCCTCCTTTCGTAAGGTTTCGTTAGATTTTGAAGGACCTCTACTCCCCTTTACTTACGTAAGATTACAGAAATTGTGTTATTTCATAATAAAGCAACTAAAAAAACGTTTTTTAATCACATGTTAGAGGCCGTGTATAAATACGTCACGCAATTTTTAGCAATTTTCGATCATTCCCTCCTTCTATGTCACACTTAGACACAAACATTTAGACTCTCCCCCTCCCCACGAACGTCACGTCACACTAGTAAAATTTACTTTTTTTAAAATCACTTTTAATTAATCACAAAAACTAGAGAGTCATTGGATAACAGTTTTTCTGGCTCAAAAATAACAATAATTCTGATTTCATGAGAATTTTCCATCAACGAAGTTCTAATTATCAATGTTTGACTAGAATAACGTAGAAAATGAAAATTTGAAAACTCGTCACAACACACGAATTAATAAAAAAAAAAAAACTAAAATCTACCAAAATGCTTAAAATCCAAAAAAGTTTAGGCCCTGGAGCATTGAATTCTAGTAATCTACCATAGATAGAAAGTAATAGAAATACAAGAAAATCTTTCGAATCATACAAACTCTGATATAAAACTAAAAATAATAGAATTCTATGAAACAACTGTTTTCTGAAAAATCTAAAGAAATACCAGCGATCTTTAAATCTACCAATTATTGAGCATTAAATTATAAAAAGCGTAGAAGGTAAAGTGGAAAAAGTACTAGAAAACGATACAATATTTTATGAAAACTAAAAAAACAAAAAATACAAGAAATTTTCAAAATATCGAAAATTCATAGACATTTAATTTTCATAGAAATCTAGAAAATTACTAAAAAACTATCAAAGTTGAGATTATATAGTACTAGAATCTAGGAATTTACATAGCAGTCTGCAAAATACTATAAATCTAAAAAAATTGCAGGCAAATCCTCTACAGTTTGATAAATACTTAGAAACATGTGAGAAATACTAAGAATGGTTTAATACTCAATAACATATATGTTACAAAATTTTCTCAAAAATTTATATAACCTCGAATCGTGGAACATGTAATTCTAGAAATCTATATGAAAAACGAAAATAACAAAAAATATGAGAATCCCTACAAAAGATACTGTTTTCTTGAAAATAAATTAAAATAATCAAAATTGTTAAACTTTCAATACTGTAGCATCACACTCTAGAAATCTATAGAACGATCCATAGAAATACTAGAAATCTATAAAAATACCAGAAAATACAACAAAAATTTTTTGAATAGCATACGCTTCTCACATACATAATTGCACATATATTCAAACAAATTATATTTTAAAACAATACATTAACAATGAACGAGAAATTTAGAAAACACGGTGAAACACTGCTACCGATTGGCAAAATTAAAGAGGATAAACGCGATAAATTATGGAACAAATAAAATTAGTGAATGTTCAGCATATGCAAAAGCGTGTGATGCAACGCGACAGCTGACACCCTCCCCCTACGTCACACTTCGTCACAAATCGCTAACCCCCTCCCTCACCTTGATCCCGTGACGTACTATGTGCATGACCCTTTATTTATTCCATGCTGTTCTTTCTACATACTATTGATTTTACGTAGGTAATGCAAATATAAACAAAATTTATTAATTTTTATTTAAAAATCAATCAAATTTTTAGGGGAACTTTAGGATAGAAAATCATGATTAAACAATTAAAAAAATAAAAACTTGAAAAACATTACCAAACTTGAAAGTTCGGTCAATAAGTCATTTTCGTGGGTAATTTTTGAAATATACATATAAAGGTAATCCTGACGTAAGGATACCATTAAAACCCCCCGTAAGTTTAGCGTCAGAATTTCTTAATCCCTACTCCCCCTTTCCGGCCTTACGTAATTAATGAACAGCCCGTAATAGCTATAGTTTGCTGCGTTGAGTGTGAACAGTTTATCTCTCCTGCCATTCGGCAACAATCGAATAATTTATTATTTTCCCTCTCTCAGCACGGCCCAAAAATTACATATTCTTCGCGGGAGTTAAATAAAGTTATATTATTCGAAGTAGACTTAAAAAAAAAAATTAGTATTGGATGTTTTTCGACTTAAAATATTAAGAATTGTAAATTTGACGAAGTAGACTTGCAGAATAGAATACAAACTTGTCATTCTAAATCCTAACTTCGTCATCTTCGTAAAATTTATAAAAATTACCTTATTCTCTTGATTCAACCAGCGTGAGAAAGACGCCAACTATACGATGATACGATTTTTGACATCATCGTAGTCACCATTTCCTAAATATGCTTCTCACTGTAACGATTAGTTGTACAATTGAAAAACTATAGTAATAGATGAAAATTTTATGGACCAGAAACCAAAATCAGGAAAATTTATGGTTATCTGTGGGAATTCATGGAAATTTATAGGTATCTACGAAAATTCATTAGAATACACAAAAAAAAACATAGAAAACCATGGTAATTTATGGAAACTTATGATAATTTATGAGAATTCACGTAATACTTTTACATTGCAGTTATAGAAATAAGAAAATTATGCTACTCACATTTGAATGAGATTATCCGCTCATCAGTTGTCAGAGGTACTATCGTTTACAGTACCTAATCAGTCTCCCAGCAGTTGGGAAGTCGCGTCATCCAGGTTTGGACCGCGCCAGTTATCGTGAATCCTGGCGAAACCACATAATCGGGAAGAATAAAAACTTTTTGTTCCGTTGGATAAACAGCTTCCATGTAGAAAGTCTTGACCGTTTGCCGACCTTCAGCCTCGTTTCGGGCGTTCAGAACTATGCCAACTATGCCCTGAACCGTAGTTCCGTCATTGTCGAAAGAAATGATGTCATCAACCGTGTAAAATCCCTCAATGGTGTAAACGACGTAGTTGCAGAAACTGAGGTTCTCTTGGTTATGCCGAGTCCGATATTCCACGCCATTTATGAGAGCTTTTGAAAAGTATCGCATCAGTGTATTGCCGTCGATGTTCATTCCATCAATCTGATTGACAAGCAAAATTTCTTCATCGTTGGCATATTCATTGGATGTATGTTTCACAGTGATTATGAATCTTCCTGTTGAAACATTTGGCGGAACATCCGAATGAGCTCCTCGAATATAAGTCCAAATATGTTCACGGGCAACTTGAGATACAGTAGGGTCGTTCACCTCCGTCTCAATGAATTTTGACAACAAAAATCGCTGAACAATCTGAAGTGCGCACGACGTTGGACATGTCACATAAGCCAGCATGCGCCGATGCCAGGCCTCATAGATTGCCCCAGAATTCGCCCATATTGGCCCCCAGTTTCGTATGGTTCTTCCGAGATGAAGCAACTGGTGGATGTTGTAGGACATGTGTTGATCACCGAAGAAGTTGCGGAAAGTGTCAACAAACTGTCTCAGTCGGTCTTCTGCGCCTTCCAAATCTTGAAGAGTAAAGCTGTCACTATTGAGAATGAAGGTCGCTTCAGCTAATAATCGTAAAAGGCGCACGAATCTCAGCTGCAGGACTCCTTCAAAACACGGGATGGAGCCGAACAGCAAGAAATTCCTCCATTCCGTTCCTTTCCACATCTTCCATGTATCAAAAACTCGCATCCGGCGTGAAACTTGAGACGGAAACTTCACCAATGATATTCGCTGGTTAACGACTGTCATATTCTGTGCCCTGGATCCAGCGATGAACCAGTTGATGTCGTTTTTTGTCATCACCATCGTGAAGAACTGCTTCGTGACACCTTCGTATATATTATGAAAAGGTTCGACGATTGGCCCTGTGTCGAAGCGAAAACCTGGAAGACGGTAGAGAGCAGACACTCCTGTAAACCCGGTGACGATTTAGTTGGTCCGGGTAGCATCACGCATGTTGGCCCGAATAGATTGATCGGTCCTGATTGGTCCCACGGCGTTCGGGTAGAAACACTTTGAATATTCGCGATTAGGGCCTTGTACTCTGATCCTTTGCGAAACAATTTCGCAAAAAGTGCAACCGTTGTGCGCATTATGCCTCATTGCTCGCAAAATCGGGTATCGGTCCTCACAATCCGCACACAATATCAGAGTTATAAATTTGGTCCTAACTTGCACACCCGGAGAAGGGCTCCAAACGATACCGTCATGGTACAAACTCACTAGTTCCTGCACGACTGGTTCTAATAGTAAATGGCTTGGGGCTTTGACTCTTGAAACCCAAACTCCTGCCAGTACAATGTTTTTTTTACGACTGTGCGGCGATAACTCGTTAACTTGAAGCAATACGGGGCATGCCTTGAATGTAGATGACTTCTTTAGTTGAACATGATCGACCCACATCGTAAAAGATAAATTGATGTCACTCTCCAAGTTCTGTGGATCCGGTACGTGTAGAAATTGTTCCTCGCCACACAATTCTTGATAGGCTTCACCGTCAAAAATATCCTTGAAGATTCCATTCACGGTTTCACGAGTGAATCGATACCTCACATCTTTGGCGATTCCGGGTTTCCGAAAAAAATCTTCTAGCTGCGACCTCAAACTTATGCGGATGTAGGTAGCAAGTGGCTGCGATTTCTTTCCCGGGCCGCATTTGGCGCAGCCGCAGTCTCTTGTGAGTTTTTTCGTTTCGGAAATCACATCTTTACATTCTTCACATTGATGAGTGTAAGAAAGATATTCTTCATTCATTCCCATGGTCCTCCAAAAAGAATCTATGTTAGTGGGAATTCGCGGTTCGTTCATTGACGTCGAAAGCCACTTCAAACGCCTCATCAATGAAGTGTAAGTCTCTCTAGAAACTATATTTTGAGTGATGTTGACCAGGAATTGATCACGAGCACTGACATCAGGAAAAGGTTGCGCGTTGTTCGACTCCCGATTCGGCAGTCTCACGAAACGAACATCGACATCATTGATTTCACCATTAACTAAAGGATCTTGCCAATCTCCGATATTGTCGTCGTGGACGTCAGCTTCGTCGAAGTTATCCAAGTTTGCATCATTTTCTTGTCCCTCTGGCGCGCCATCAGACTCAGCATCGGAAAGCCGCGCTTCAGCATATTGATCATCTTCACTAACTGCCGGGTCGACAGATTCGGCCATGGAAACGTCCGAGTCGGTTACTTCTGAATCATTATCAGATATCTCTTGACCGTCCGCGCCATGTTGATCTCCCAAAATGTCCATAACTATGGAAATAAAATTCTAACTGTCAACAGTTCATACGAAATACCTAATGTAAGATATACTTGTTTGAACACAATCTACATTCATGCCTCGTAACACGAACTTTTCTGTCCTTGTTTTTGAGCAATTTTCATATGTGTTTCGCAAGAAGGTGTGCACTCTGCAAAAAATTCGACCTAGCGACGTCGAACGTTGGGAATTTATGAAAATTCATGGGAATCGACAGGAATTAATGGAAACTGATAGGAATTTATGAGAATCGATGGGAAGATAAGGTAATTGGAAGAAATTTATGAGACTGGATAATAACTTATTCATGGAGTTTATGGGAATTGACAAATATTTATGAAAATGAATAGGAATTACGAGTTCTTGAAAGGAACTCATGAGAGTCAATGGAAAATGATTAAAATCATTGGGAATCGATTGAAATTTATAGAAATCGATCAGAAACCATGAGAATGAAATGAAATTAATGGGAATGAACAATACCTGATTTATGAAATTCATAGAAATCGATAAAAATTGATGGGGATTCATAGCAATCGATGAGAATGGATGGGGATTCATAGCAATCGATGAGAATGGATGGGGATTCATGGGAATCGATAGGATTTGAGAATCAATAGAAACTTATGGGGATTGAAAGCGATTGATGGGGGTGAACAAAAATTGATATAAAAAATTTCTAGGAATCGATAGAAATTGATAGGGATTCATATGAATCGATGAAAATGTATAGAATCAACGGGAATTGGATAACATTGATGAGTATGATTCAAAATCGGTAGTTATTGATAGGAATTTATACGAATCAATCAAAGTTGATTGAAATCAATAATAATTATTATAAATTCACAAAAATTGATGGAAATAAATAAGATTGATGAGAGTTGATAAAAATTGATATGAATCCATGTGGATTGAAAGAAATTGATGGGGATGAACAATATATACAAATAATTGACTCAAAAAATGCATAGGAGTCGTTAGGAATTGATAGGGATTCATAGAAATCGATAGGAATAGATGGAAATTAACGGGAATTAGAAAACATTGATGGGAATAATTGGAAGGCGATGGTTATTGATACGAATTTATGGGAATCTATTGAAAATAATGAGAATCAATAGAAATTAATATAAATTTTCCAAAAAAAAAAAATGGAAATAAATAAGATTTATGGAAATTTATAGACAATAATGGAAGTTGATGAGAATTGATAGGAATTCATGAGAATGTATGGACATTGAAAGAAATTGATCGGGGTCAACAATAATCGAACCATAAAATTCATAGGAATTAATGGGGATTCATAAGAATCGATAGGAGTTTATGTGAATCAAAAAGAATTCGAGAGAATCGATGAAAATGAATACCAATCAACGTAGATTGAAGAAATTAATGAATAGTATGATTAATTCATACGATTCATGGTAATTGCTCGGGATTGATGTAAATGTATCCAAATCGGTAGTTATTGATAGGAAATCATGGAAATCAATTGAAATAGATTAAAATCTACAGAAATTAATGAAAATTAATCATGTTGATAGGAATTATAAAAAATCTTTGACGAACGAAATCGTTGACGCGTATTCTAGAATAGGTCGAACTAAACTAGCATACAATTTTCGGTACGTAGAAGCACTAATCAATGCAGGCACAAACCTATTGATGAAGCCCAAAGTCCGGCTCGCCTTCTGAACGGTCAACTCGACATGCGAGGAAAAAGAAAAGTCCGATGTATACAAAACACCCAAATCGGAGACCTCATTCGTCCTCGGTATTATTACTGAGTTCATAAAGTAATCGACTAATAAAGGAGACCTATTTCTATAAAACGAAATCACTTTACATTTCGATGGGTTGATCGGGAGGTCGTTCATTAAGCACCAGTCAACAAAGTTATCGAGATCATTCTGTAGGAGAACGGTATCATCAGTGTTCCTAACCACCCTTAAAAGTTTAGAGTCATCCGCAAATAGTAGAATTAGACTGTATTTCATGTTACCAGGAAGATCATTAATGAATAGGTTGAAAAGTAGAGGACCTATGTGAGAGCCCTGTGGAACCCCAGAGGTCTGTACAAATAGCCTTGAACAATGCGTACCAACTTGAACAACCTGTTTACGAAAAGACAGATAACTACCCAACCATTTAAGAAGGCACACCGGAAAGCCACTCGCCGCCAACTTTTGAAGGAGGAGAGAATGGTTGACTTTATCGAAAGCTTTCGAAAAATCCGTGTGAATTACATCAAGTTGGTAACCCCCATCTAGAGCCTCAGTTATGGATTTGTTGAGTAAAAGAAAATTCGTTGTAGTGGATCTGCCCCGAAAAAACCCATGCTGAGCCTCTGAGATGTAGTTCTTTACATATTCCGTTAATACAACAGAGACTATTTTCTCGAATAACTTAGGAATGGAACCTAGAATCGAGATTGGCCTGTAATTTTCAACAAGATTCTTCGAGCCGCCCTTATGAATGGGAGTGACTCTGGAAACTTTCCACACTGATGGAAATAATTTATTTCCATTCCTAATTGTTATGCAATAAAATTGCATAACAATTAGGATTAAATTATTGTATTTAATTGTTATGCAATTTTCAAACGGCTGGAAGTAGTATGTTGAACTAAAACGTCAATAAATTATAGCAAAAACAGGATCAGATTTTTTATATAATATGCCATTATACTTGAGTGGTAAGCAAAACAAAACAAAAAATTACAAAACATTAGTTTTTTACAGTTCTGCATGGAACACAGATATGGTTAACTTTATGAAAATTAAGTTTTGTGAAAATCTAATAGCCTCGGAAGTAAAATTAGGTGAAAATTAATTCGTCGGCTGCTGTCAAGATTGATAAAAAGTAATTACATGGAGCCGATACTGGTTTGCTTGAAATACCAATGTTGGCTCATTACTGATGGTAAACTCCGCGCCAACACACACTAAACAATCGTACCCACACTGGTTCGACTGTTTTGCCGATATTGGACGCATGTCGGCTGGCGACGGTCGAACACCGAAGCTGCGCCAATACTGGGCCGTTAGTCACAATCGGCAAGACTACGGCAATTTCTTGCTGGTAATATATCAATAAAAATAATATAAAATAAAAATAAACATAAACAAAAATCATTACGATGCAAATGACACATTTTACAGTTTCAATGTTTAGATTCAAGAAATTTCATAGCAGTGAACAATAAGATAAATCCACAAAAATAAAACTTTGGTCACGTTTAATTGCTTGCTTATGTATAAATTGATGATACAGAAAGTTTTCATTTTCTTGATGCTAGTTTTCTGGTACTGCAGGTCCCACTGGTGACACGGCCACCTCGGGTGCCACTGGTTGCACGGCACAAATGCAATAAACAGTGGCTCTTAAACAACATTTTCAAAATATGGTAACCAAAGAAACGAAAATTGGTATAGATAGAGTTGATGATCTTTTACTGCGCCAAGAATCTCAGCCTAGATCAGCGCATAATGCATACATGTTATTTTTGGAGAAGCTTAATTAAATAAGATTCAGATTGTGCTACAGCCTATTAAGAATGTAATGAATGTATATTTCATTCCTCATAAAATTAGTCGATTACTGCTCAACGTTATTTTTTAAAACATTTCATTATAATTTTGTAAATCGAAAACCTCATATTCCACATGACACATAATAAAAAAGCAATTGATTGCAAAATAAATCAAGAGCCACACTATGACATCAAAAGAGTAGACTTAAAATGAGTAATATCACAGAAAACGTCGCTCGAAAAAAAAACAAGAATTCAACACCAATCATATTTTGTGATCGCATAGTATATCAATTTTAGAATTCGTATATCAATACTAGAAACTATTGATATATAAAAAAGCGTCGCATTCCTAATTGAAGTATATACAACTAGTGCATCCAAAAAATGAACAGTCATAATGAAAAAAGATCAAAAGTCAGTCAGATAACATTCAAGTCATAAATTTCTAGTTGAACTTGAACGATAATTGTCAAATTCCCTTTACCCTCTGATTTAATAAGTCCAGCGTAATACAAAACACGAACTTCCCGGATTTCAGAACTGATGGCTCGGAAAGCGCTCGACAGCGCGCGTAATGTATCGTTTTTTTTGTTTTTTTTTGGTTTCTTTGATGTTATTTACACAATCGATTTTTGAATTTTGTTTTTTCCTGCGCGCGTCGTCGTAAAAAGCATTTTGAGGCTTAGGTACACCAGGTTTAATATCATTAGTATGTGTCTTTTTAAATCTCTGGAAATGTCAAAAACCCAATTTGAAATTTCCTCACGCTTATTGTAATGTCTAATAGCTCGACGTCCGGTTACTACTATACTATTGATATAAAAAATAGATTTTTCAAGACACCATTTCCACTACATAATAGCATAGTTATAAACGAAATGAAAGTGTGAATTACTGTTTTAATATTAATATGTGACTACTTTTTTAGCACGTTTATGTGCACTCTTATCGCAATATTGATACAATTATTGATTTTGTGAATTGCATGAAAGCGGCCGTCTAGCGCTTTCTAATCCAATAGTTCTGAAATCTTTTAAAGTTTGTGTTTTGTATTGCGTTGGAGTTATTTAATCGAAGGGTAAAGGGAAATTGACAAATTATCGTTCAAGTTCAACGATAAATTTATGGCTTTAATATATCTTACAGACTTTTATACACCAGTTGTAAATACCAGTTGTAAATACAGTTGGATACACCAGTTGTAAATACTTTATTCAGGAATGCGACGCTTTTTCATATATCAATAGTCACTACAATGTGATCTCAAAATATGATTGGTGTTGAATTCTTGTCGTTTTTTTTTCGAGCGACATTTTCTGTGATATCACTGCTTTCCCTGGCGCTCCGTGGAGTCCGTAAGATGGACTGTAAATTACGGTCTCTCTTACGGGTACTTTGTGCAAAAAAGACCCGTAAGAAAAAACGCTCGAAATAAAACATTTGAATCACAATAACACAAAAAAAATATGTGAAGATTCATTTTGTGCCAAATAGTTTTAAAGTACCAGTAGTATTACGTATAATTTATTATTATACTGTTTAAATATGAAAAAATGAATCCAGGCTGCTTACGTGAGACTGACTATTTAAATCAATCTTTCTTTAACGTAAACGATTCATAAGATTGTTAAAATCTGGAAAAACACAAATTTGCTTTTAGCACTAAAATCATGATGTATCTATTATATTGGATAATGCATATTTATATATTGTAATAAATATATATTTTGCATATTTGTGACATAAATAATTATTTAAAAATTTCAAAATTTACAACGAATAAGTTTTAAATTGGATTATTGTAAAAAACGATTATAGACCGAATTTGACATCAAGAATTGCACATTATGTATAGTATTTATGTAGCGCAAAAGGATATGTAATTAACATAGTTACATATAATTATGTATCATATTATATAATAATAAATTGTACAGAAATCAATCTATCTGAAAGAGCTTGTACTTTTATGGGATCACGTTTTTCATATTTAACAGAAATGAATTAGGTATTATTTAGATGATAAAAAAGGTTTTGATAACTTTTAGATTATTTTGGACAATGTTTAAATAAATTCTGAAAGTGAATTAAAGCGTGTCAAGTGTGTCACGAAAATTCCACTTCAATACGGAATTTTGAAAAAAATCGTGTTTTTTATAGTCTTTGAGTTACTGATTTTGCAATGTTAATAATTGGTCAGAATATTGGTATTTGTTGCTGCTATAAACAATTAGACTTTTTTTTAGCCTTGATTTAAAAATTCACATCTCCAAAACAACTCGATATAATCAAATAAATTTTTTTCGTGCATTTGTACAAGTTTGTTCTGTATTATAATCAAAAAACATTTCACAATTGTTGAAACAAATAATTGTCAACATAGTTTTCCATAATAAATTTTGAACGCTTCCTTAACGCTGAAAAATTGAATGTTTTTGGCTAATACTACGGAAAAAGTATACCTTAAATCATTTATTTTTTTTTGTCGCGCGCTCAATTCACTATCTGAACGCTCGATATGTTCAGGAATATTGCTTTTACGCCCTACCGGAGTAGATCCCATTTTGAAACCATTCCTATAATGGTTTTTGACGTCATTGATTCATTTTCCAGCAGTATACACTGCCAGAAAACAAATGAAAAATCTGTCAATGACGTCAAAAACCATTCTGGGAATGGTTTTAAAATGGGCTAAAATGGGATTCAATCCGGTAGAGCAGCGTCAAATTTTGCCTTTGCACCTCATCTTACATTACGAACGAGATAAATTGAACAATATATAATTGCAGAACTCTGAATTACTATAAAATAATAATTTTTATTGCCTACATTGGTCATGTCAACATCAGAGCGGCACGTCGAACAAACCATATGTGTATTGTTAAATTTTGATCGCAAACAAATACATTCATTCAATTCAGAACGACAATTTTTTTATTTAGGTAGAAACTTCAATTTGCAAATTATTTTGTTTATAATATTGGATAATTTGGAATATAAAATAGTTAAATTAGTTGTTACACTTCATTACACTTTCTTATGAGTAATTATTCAACATTATCTTTCTAGTTGTAAAGTGTGCGGTTGAAAACAAAACTTTGAAAAACTAAAGTCTGAACGAAAGACGCATGTAAATCTATTGCAATGTAAATTTGACTATATGCGCGCTTTAAAGTCAAAATTAACTAAGACTATCTACGTAAACGACTCTTACGAAAAAAAACTCAAGTCAAACCCAGTTGAGTTTTATTTCGTACACCCAATGTGGGTTTCCATAAGCAATAACATGCAGACCCAAATTGAGTGTTCGAAAAGAAACTTAATACTTAATAAAGAAATAATAAATTTATTTAATAATAATTAATTAAATTTAATTAATAAATAATAATTAATAAAGAAATCAATAAATAATTGTCAAATATCACTTATGAATATTAAATTATCATATATAAATATATGTATAAATGAACTAAAGATAAAATAATATAGTTATTTTGTGAGTAATGCAACAAGAAACTTATTCAATTTTTACCTCTAAGAGTGTGTAACCGACGTTTTCATTGAAATAGTTTAGGGCTATCTTATATACGTAAATTTTTTCCCCTTTTAAGTTTCGTTTTCAACCATTCGTGTAGTATTAGGTGAGTACTTACCGATTTGAATAACGACATTTTTAACTAATAAAAAATGTTCGTTGTTAATTGACCAAATGTATTTGTTTGCGAATAAAATTTGAACACGTGCCACTCTGTTGTTGACATGGCGAATGTAGGTAATGAAAATTATTATTTCATAGTAATTCAGAGTTCTGCAAATCATCTATTGCTAAATTTATCTCGTTCGTAATGTAAGATGAGGTGCAAAAGGCAAAATTTGACGCTGTAAAAGCAATATTGCTTAACGTGCCGAGCGCGCAGATAGTGAATTGAGCGCGCGACAATAGTATATTACGTACCTAGGACATAAATTTTTTATTTACGATATTTTATGTTCCGAGGGCTAGAAAACGAATTTCGAGATTCCTAACTAGACGAGAAATGCTTTTTCTATACCAGAGGTACATAAAAAAATTTATATATCCTTAGAACAAAAAAAAAATTCTATTGATGCATTGTTTAAGATAAATGTTTTCCGTATTATAGGCCAAAAAAATTTAATTTTTCAGCGTCAAGGAAGCGTTCAAAAATACAATTGTTTATGAAAAACTATGTTGAAAATAATTTGTTTAAACAATTGTGAAATATTTGTTGAGTGTAATACAAAACAAACTCGTACAAATACACAAACAAAAATTTATTTGATTATATTGAGTTGTTTAATTGGAGATGTGAATTTTTTAATTAAGGCCTACAAAAAATTCTGATTTTTAAAAAGAGCAACAAATACCAATATTTTGACGAATTATTCACATTGTAAAATGAGTCACATGTAGGCCGAAAACATAGACACGACTTTCGTTGAGTTAACACTGGCCTGTCTGGCTTTTCGTGTCCAATGTAACGTGGAATGATTGTTATTTTTTGAATGAATAAACATGTGTTTTTTTTTTTTATACATTTTTGTATATTCAGAAAGGTATAACATATTCTCAACCATCAATTAATATTAAAGGATCATTCATTTTATTTCATCGTTCTCTAGAAAACCTAAATATGCTTACGGGTTTTTTTTTGCACCAAGTACCCGTAAGAGGGACCGTGAATTACGGTATCCACGGAGCGCCAGGGTTTAAGTCCACTCTTTTTATGTCATAGTGTGGCTCCTAATTACTTCTGCGATCAATCAATTTTTATTCTGTGTTATGTCCCTGGCGGACGAGTTACCACGCTATAGTGTGGTAAAAGTGTGCTAAAACTGTTGTAGGTTTTATTTTGATAATTAATCGTTTTTTCATCAATATTTAATAGTTGTATGCTTGTATGTCAAAGAAAATTTCATAATTTCAATCTCGCGGGGTTTTTTTTTAACAATTGTAGCCTTTAAAATCGTTTTGTAAAACATGTCGAGATCATGGAATAACTCTCCAACATGTTTTCGAAAACAACATATTCTTGACAAATTTTTGTTAACATGCTCTAAAAATATAACTTTAACCAAAAGTACTGTATTTAAGTGCAAATTTCAGGTGAAAATGTTTCTAGTCCAGCTAAATAATAAACCTGATGTAAAAGTTCGAGTAGCTTTTACGCTTGCGCCATGAGTAAATTCCATTCGTGGCACAGCCACTGAAAGAGCTACGGAGAAGCCCAAGGGCGCTCTTCCATTTCTGAATTTTGAATGTGAAATCCAATTAAAATTGAATAATAATGTAATAGTATGAAAATATTTTTATTATGATAATTTTTATGTTTATTTCCAAGGTGATGTACCAAATAATGCTTAAACTAGTTTTTTTCTACCATTCTAATACGACCTACCTTTAAACTTATTTTCTGGTCATTTGCTTCAAGATAATAACTTCGCTATGTTTAGAATGTACTTAAGGACCGTTATGACAACCTATAAAAGTTTTTTATAACATATGTAAAATTTTTAACACTTATGAAATACCGAACAATGATTTCATTCATGATAATTAATTTACTTTTCATTATTATACATACACGCGTAATTATTATGTTTTTTATAATTAATCATTGTAATTAATGTTACATCATAATCAAATTACACAATATTAGATATATTATATTTTTTATTTCGTAAGGGTCATAATTTTTTGAACGGATTACCTGACTCTAGTGATTTGGGTTTTTAAAAAGTTTTTATCAAACTCCTTATAAAATGTGGGTATTTTTCATGAAATTCCGATTCTTTTATAAATCCATTTTATAAAAAGAGCAATGTCTTATAAAGTTTTTATTATTTTTTATAAAGTCACTTCATAAAAACTTCATGAAATCTTTATAAGACAAAATCTTTGTAAAGTAGATTTTAAGATCCACCATATGACAATGTCGTCATTTTATGAAGATTTTGTGAAGTTTTTAAAAAGTGGCTTTATTGAAACTAATACAAACTTCATAAAAAATTGTTCTGCTTATGAAGTAACTTTATAAAAAAAAGCGGAATTTTATTAAAAATACCCAAATTTTTTAAGGATTTCTACAAAAAATTTATAAAAACTCAAATTACTAGGGGAATTCAGTTGCGGATACACGGCAAGGATAATTTTATAAATAATAATAAAAGGAACATTTATAAACATGAATGTAATTATAGTTGAATATTTTATAAAAAATTTGTATAGGCTGTCATAACAGTCATAACGTACATTCCACAGACAGTAAAGTTATAGTCTCCAAGTAAATTACATACTCATAAAATGAGTTTTAAGGTATGGGTATAAGAAAGGCAGAAAAAAAATGCTATAAGCATTATTCGGTACATCAAATTTATCGTAAAACAGTATACTTAGACATTCATAAGATTTCAACTAGAAAATAGTAAGAAAAATTATTATCAAAAAAATTTATATTATTTCTAAATTATTATTCAATATTAATTAGATTTCACATTCAAAATTCAAATATGCAGGAGCGCCTTTTGGCCCCTCGGTAACTACTTCAGTGACCATGCCACGAAAGGAATGTACTCATGGCGCATGCGCAAAAGCTACTCGCCACCAAGTTTTCATTAAACTTTTACAGGCTTATTTACCATGACCGGAAACATTTATTGCTTTCAAATACATTTCCGCGTAAATAGAGTATCTTTTTTTATCTTAGAAGCATCATTTCATGTTAAAATTGTTAATTTAAATAGAAAAAAGTCTACCACACTTTTACCACACTTTTACCACAGTTAAGTGTGGTAAAAGTGTGGTAACTCGTTCGCCAGGGGTGGAATACGAGGTTTCCAATAATGGCGTCGAAAAGTTTATAAAAAAATTGTACACATGTCATTGTGTACCACCCTATAAACGACGGCCGACCTTTCCATTAGAAATGTCTGTACGAGGGGGGAGAGGTTAATAACAATTAGAAGAAGAGAATATAAAATAACCTTTTATTTTACAAAAATATGAATAATAAAAAATAATCATCCAATATGCGTCTAAGGTACAAACATAATTTATTTTTGTTGAACTGTAGAAATTTTGAAAAAATTTTCAAAACAATTTCATGTTTCTGTTTGCACTTAAAGAACATCATATCATATAGTAAACAATGATGTTTTTCAACTCATATCGGAAAATTAAACAATTAAATATAACAAAAAATTTTAAATTTCTGAACATTATTGAAACAAAATCAGACAAAAGTACAGTTTTGCGACGTATATTCAAGACATTGAAGAATTATAAAAACATAGTCTAAAAATTTTACGATATGAATAGTGTACTTGAAAAATTTTTTGAATGAGATAAACCATACAAGATTATCCGAAATTGTGGAAAAAAAGATGGTTTACAATTTTCACTGAAAGATTTTTACAGTCAAAATATACCAAAACAGAAAGTTTAAAAAAACTTTTGAAATTTTGAGTTTCATTGTTTTGTAGGAAGATTCGATTTATTCAAGCCATTGAGCTGTAAAAAATATACATGTTTTGAAAATTCCAAAGCATTTGGATATTTTTCCAAAATATTTATATCTCGGAATTCAATCGAAATCATAACATTTTGTAAAAAATAACAATAATTTATTTTTGATGTCGAAGATGAAAAAAATAATAATCCGAAGACACACATAAGGCCAAAATATTTTTTTCTTTTTTTTTTTACTTTAGAGATTAATATTTTGAACGGTTTGAATTGTCGAATAAAAAACGAAGAAGAGGGACTATATTTTATACATTCTTTTATGATATGTGTATTTACATAACAAATATAAGTAATAAATGCGTACTTTAAAAATTCAAATATAGGTACATAAATTGATAACAGAAATTTGAATATAAATATATGTGAACAATTTAGTATATGACGATTATGTAAAAAAAAAAAACATAGTTGAATGTATAAGTTATTAATTTTAAGTAATTATAAACATAATAAATCAATGGGATTTATTTTATCAGATGAATGTGTAAAATTGAATGTAAAAATGAATTCAATAATAATTGATGTTATAAAAATGATTTTTTGATTCTATAAAAAACTTATTTCTTCCTTTCGATCCGCTACAAAATCGAAAACAAATAACAGAAATGATGAAAATTTAGCAAAGTTGTTGTTATAAATCCGATTATTGACAAATGATAATTTCGAAATTAAAACAATTTGTAATTCTGATATTTTAGGTGAGCGATTTTGAAAATTTTGAATGTTTGGCACCTATCAAAAGCCAAAATGACTGTTACCTCACTAATGTGTGTCAATCAATAAATAAATTTCATATCATTAGAATAATTTGTTATTTTGATATTTTAAATAAGCAATTTGAAAAATAATGATTATTTTGCATTCGATAAAACCGATTTGACTGCAACGAAATTTGTAATGATAAATAAAGAATTTTTTTTTGTATCATTTTTCAGTTTATTATGAACTTTCTAGCAAAAAATTTTCCGCCTTCCAATTCGCATGTTCAAAATTATAATTAGAAAAATTAAACATCGAAAAAAAAGGTAGTTCAATGTTTCAACTTGAGAATATTTGTTTGAATGGATATATCTTAAACAACTGTGCAAATCTACATTTGTTGGGCTTACGTTCATTCAAACAATTCAGAATAAAGTAGACGAATTAAGAGTCATTATTAGAATCTTGAAAATATTTAAAAAAAAAAAAAAAAATACATCGTCTCCTTTTTGAAAATCATACACATAATTTAAAATTTGAAAAACTTGCATCATTCTTCAAAAATTAAAAATCTATTTTTCTAAGTAAGAAACACATTAGCATGTTTATTTTCAGTTTGTATTAGAAAAAAAAGTTTCCTAATTTTTGTCTTCACAATGTTGAGCTTTGAATCATTAATAGAAGAAATTAAAAGTAAAACCAGAAAATTTTGAAAATCTATAACGAATTATTGTATAATGTATAATCATGGCCGGAGACACCTTTAAATGATTTTTTGATTTGATCACATATTATTTTTGATAATGGTCAATTTTGAATCATTCTAAATCCTAAACGTAAAATTTTTAACTCGATTGAAACAAGAATGAGCTAAAACTTATGCTTATTTCATGACAGAAATAAATCAACTCGCAGTTTTCGTAAGTACATTTCATAACTTTTTTATAATAGAAAATATGTATACTATTTTGAAAACCTCCCCCATAAACAACCCTTTCATTACACCTAAGAACTTTATCGAAACGTAAAAGAATTTTTCTTGAAATAAAAAAATAAGTGAAATCCAGCCCCCTCTTCTCCCCACTCCGAACATCGCCAATGTATAAACACGAGAATTAATAAAAACGGAGCGAAATTGTAATCGAGAAAGAACTTAATGAATAAAGTGAGATACAAAACTATTGAAATCAGAAATAAATCAGTAACGAGGAAAGTATTTAATTGTGAAGTAATTTTAAAATAGCTATAAGGACTATCTTGAATTTTATGATCTTCTCATGCTAAGGAGACAAAACAGCTGAAACGTGAATAAATCATAGCGAAAACAGGATTTCACTTTATAAAGTGATACGCCGTTATACTAAAATGATTAATAAAAAAATTTTTTTTTTCATCATCAGTTCTTAAGTTTCACATGGAGTTCGGATACGGTGAACTTTCTCGAATTGAAGTTTCGTGAAAATAAAATAGTCTCAGAAAGAAAAGGAGGTTAAAATTAATTCGCGGGCTGCTGTGCAAGAGACAACCTCTTTCATGTTGATGATAATTCTAGTGATGACATTGTATTTTATGATATCAAAGAAGTTTCATTACTTGCAAAGTTGAGATTATTGGTCATCATCGCTGTATTATTTATATCAGACAGATAACTTCAAGTTAAAATTGATAATGCAAAAGTTCGACTGGATGCAGTTTTCCGTAAAAAAACGATATCCAATACAAAATTACAAAAATAATGCGAACACTACGAAAGTTTTATATGCTCGTTAAAGCAACTGACAAACTTTTCCTATTATTAAATGGGAATCAGTTTAAACAAAACAGATATATGATCCTAGTCATTTTGATCCGTATGAAAACCTTATAAGAAAATAAAGTTTTCCATAAGGATCTTATTTCACATAAGGTCACCTAATGAAAAACCTTATAAGTAACTGGAATTTATTATAAAGAATTGATTGAAAAATTTTCATGCGGTTTTTTTTTCTCATACGATTCATTCGCATATATGCTTATAAAAAATTAAATTCTTATAAAAAATTTCGTTCTCTTATAAGGTTTTTATGAAGGAAAAAGTTCCTAGAAGAACCAATTCTTGCTTTTTGATCGAGAGTCTCTATAGCACTATCAAGTAATTATGTCACAAGTCTGGAAGTTATTACGTTTTTATTAATAAAATTAATAAAATGAAAACATATGAAGACTATAAAAAACGTACAATGGCAATTGCAATTATGCCTCTGTAACTTTGCATGTAAAATAGTAATTTATATGAAACTTGACGGCAGCCCACGAATTAATTTTAACCTACTTTTTTTTGGGACTATTATATCCCTCCTAACTGACATTGCCAATGTACAGGCCGCCGTCGTAATCGTGGGTGGTTCCCACGCTTGAAAATAAAAGAAAAAAGTGAGTTTCAAAAGTAGTGATATCAAAGGAAGCGTCACGTCGAATAAAATTATATATTCATATCAATTAACATTTATCGATGTTATACAGAAAAGCTTGCAAATGAAGGAAAAAAAAAATATAAAAGTAGTGATATCAAAGTTGCGTCGCAGATTCTTCGGTCCACTAAGTAATTACCAATTTTATCACCAACTTTATTTGTCACGTTTACTCGAACAAAAGACTCTGTTTCATCGCTTCGCGCTCGCTTCACTTACTTTGAAACACGAAAGTTACGCATTCAATGTTTGGAAATGGAATCGTTCGCAATATTCACATGCTTTTTTCGCTTTCCTGCCTGTTGATTTCGAATTTTTCACCTTTTTCAAAATCAAATTGTTTAAACTTAAACTTATATTTCTAGCAGATAGTTAAGAAATTGAAGTTCTATGGAGCTGGATATGCATAAACAGTACAACCTCTGGATAGGTCATCATTCAGTCTTTACTCACACTCATAAGGCGTTAATGGAAATAGAAAAAGAAAACTGACGCCCTATCCAGAGGTTGTACTGTAAATAGTTCTTGTTGTTCCTAATCGTTAGGCCAAATTTGTTTTTATTATTCATAAAACACATATTCAATAGTTCACACAGGATTCCCAAGTCGTAATGGTATACCACTACTGAACAAGAACGAGCTTGAGAACGACAATCGATACTTGTGGACACTGAGTTCGCAGTTTACCTCGCGAGTAATTAATAGTTCACCTTCTTAGAGAATATTGCAACAATATTTTAATATTTGTATTATAGTAATTACATTATAGTTTGTTGACCTGGCAACTAACAGTGTATAAATAACAGCATACATGATAAGAAAAAATTCTATAAATTTTCCATACAAGTATTAAAAGTTTTAACTCATACTCTGTATGTATTTTTTCTTATAAAAAGATACTATACTAAAAGATAGAAAGATACGGAAAATTTTCCATACGCTATGAGAATCCTTACATGAATATGGAAATTTTCGAGCAATTAATAGACGAATCTTCATTAAGTTTAAAAAATTCTTCAGATCTATTTATGTGAAAAGTCCGATGCAGAATATGACTTTAAAACTTTCTTTATATAATGGAAAATTTACTCTTTTCTTAACAGTGTATGCATCTTGGAAAAACTTCAATTGTCAGCAAATATGCAGTAATATTATTTTAAACTAGCTGGCAGCCGCGGGCTCCACCCGCCCTACATGCTTGCTTTTTTGTAAGACTATATTTCATTTCACTTGCACAAACTTTAAAAGTCTTATTCAACAATTCCAGAAAAAGCGATTCTGGAATTGTTGACAAAGGAAATAGGAACGTTATCGAATATGAAAAATCTTTATTATTCTTTACTTTATTTCATTTTATATATTCTTCATTGACGTTTACATTTGCATAATCTAATCGCAATCTTCGGGTGAAATTGATAGTCAACGTTGGGCTCATAATTAAAAGCAGATAACTTGAGGTTCCAGGGTCTTTGTGCGCGTATTGTATGTTGACGGTCTCTTTCCATTCTTTTTGAATGGTTTGTCTCACAACCAATAAAATTTCGTTTTTTGGATGGCATCGTGATAAAATCAAAAACATCAAAAGTAAACAAATATCCAAGTATGCGAAAAAGGTAATTGTAAAATAAAAGAAACTTTCCACAACGACCTCAAATATTGATGCATCAGAGTTTCAATGTAGAGTTTACTATTTGTGAGTGATGAGTGATAATCTATTGAATTTTTTTTTGGTAAGAAGTTGCAAAATTCGTAAAAAAAAAAGGAAGTATCATTTTTTTGGATACGTACAGAAATGAATAATAACGCACTTTCGTCTACGTGCAGGATTGTTTTTCCGATGAAATAATATAAAATTTTTATCGTTTGTCCTACTACCAATGAAATTTCGTTTTTTGGGTGGCATCGTTATGAAATTAAAACATTGAAAGTAAGTCAATATCCAAATATGCGAGAAACATGAATTGTAAAATAAAAGAAACTTTCCACAGCGATCTCCAATATTAATACATCAGAGTTTCAATGTTAAGTTTACTATTAATAAGTGGTGTGTGCAAATCTGTTGAATTTGTTTTTGGCAAATATTTGCAAAATTCATAAAGAAATGTAAAATGTCATTTTTCTGAATACATTAACAAATGAAGTAAACTAATCCGAAACCTAAGATAACAGATTCAATTTTTCTACCAAACTGCGAACTACTTATAATTATTTTTAATATTATTCAATATATGTCTTGTTATAAAAACTTGACATACCACACAGACAATCAGTCAATAAATTTCAAATACGACAGAAGAACTTCAAACTTTGTACGTGCGCGTTAGAAAAGTGTGATAAAGGTGATATACGGAACACCGTGGCCATCACGAGTACGTCCTACTTTAGTTTGTTTTGAGTCCTGATCAGGGGAATTTTTTATCCTGAACAGAAAAAAATTCTTTTTTTGTCACAGAGTTATTATGAATGCAAAGTTAAAAAAAAATTTTGAACATGTAAAATAAAAAAATGCAAAATTTCATTTGATAGTTTTTGATTCATAGATTTCAAAAATTCGATTCAATCAACTTTACCTTGAAAATATCAGTTCCATTAAAAAAAAAACTTGAACCTCAAAAAAATTATTTAGTGACATAGAAAAACACCCATTACATAACTCATATCATTGCACTCACAGTTATTGATAGAAAGCAATTGTAAATAACGATTCGTTGTCGTCAGATGTCGCTGTTATGAGCTCGATAACAATGCTATTTAAATCCTCAAGTGACCTGCAAGCAATCATGTTACCTAAGATTTTTTGATAGATTTCCAATATTCCATTCGATCAACCTAATCTAAAAAATATCATTTTCAGCAGATCATTTTCAGTAAATGTATCATGCAATGTACAAGAAATTAAATTCTTATAACAAAATTTCGTTCTCTTATAAGGTTTTTATAAGAAATAAATTTACAAGAAGAACCAATTGTTATTTTTGAATTGAGTGTCTCTACAGCACTGTCAAGTCGTATCACAAGTCTGAAAGATGTCACCTTTTTATTCATCAGAATAAATAAAATAAAGAGCCTAAAAAGGATACAATGGCAATTGCAATTACGCATCTGCAACTTTGCATATAAATTAGTGATTTACATGAAACTAGAGGGCAGCCCACGAATTATTTTAAATCTCCTTTTATTTTTGAGACTATTATATTCCCACGAAACTTTAGTTCGAGGAAGTTGACTGTATCTGAATTTTATAATCATAATTAATTAAAAAAATGAATTTTTTTCGTTTATCATTTAAATATAATGGCGTACCATTTAATAAATTAAAATTTTGTTTTCGCTATGATTTACTTACGTTTCAGCTTACTTGTCCCTTCAGGATTAGTAAATTATTTAAATTCAAGATAATTCTCTTGGGCATTTCAAGATTACTTAATAATCAAATATTTTCTTTGTACATCAATTCATTTCTGATTACAGAACTTTTGTATCTTACTTTTTTGATCAAGTATTTTCTCAATCACGATTTCGCTTCATTTTTATTTTTTCTGGTGTTTATACATTGGTGATATTTGATATTCGGTTAGAGGTTATAGGGATGTAGAGGTAGTTGGATGATATGCAAAAGAAAATTTATCTAATTTTCATCAACACCAAGTCCAAGCCAACTGATAGCTTCAAAAATTCTTAATCTATATTGAACCTGGTAACCGAAACAACTAGATCTGAAATTCGACAGTCACATGCTATCGTTATTGACGACACTTCTACAGGTATCGACATTATCAGCAAAAAAGCATTCCCTACTGAAAATGGAATTCTCATGTTAATCTCATGTCACGTCTCATATAAGATCTGATATGAGTTCTCGTGTCTCACGTGAGATCTGATATAAGATTTTAAATAAGTTCTGGGCGGCCAATTGCAAGGGTTAGATCTGATATGAGATATGACATAAGAAATTGGCCGTTTCAGAACTTATGCGAAATCTCATATCAGATCTCACGTGAGACACGAGAACTCATATCAGATCTTATATGTGATGTGACATGAGATTAACATGAGAATTTCATTTTCAGTAGGGTTGATTTTTTTGCACAAAATCATGTATTTACGATGTGATGTTTGTTTTCCTAATCAGGTTTAAGTAGAATAATAATTGATTATGTTTTCAGTAGACTCAGAAGTAATAATATGTTGCGAAACACTGCAAAAATTTTCTTTTGCAGATTATATTTTTTCAGCATCACAGCGAGCCGCTAATTACTTTTGGCCGAAATATCGAAAGAAGACTATTGAAAAGGGGATGAAAATGTTCGAACGTGATAATTTTACTAAATTTAAGAGTGCGATCTGAAAGCTTAAAAAATTTATTCTAATATCTGGTTCGTTTCGATTTTACGATTTTCATACTCGGTAATTTTTCTTTGACCTTAATACTTTTATTCTGAACAATCAACCCCACGTTTAAAAATGCATTGTTTAAATATCGTCAAGTTATTTCTAGAACAGCGAAAAAAATTATGTCGAGAGTTAGCTCAGATTGATTTCAGAACTTCCATTCGTAGATGATTTTACATGTAACAAAAATTCAGGGGATGGTATCGATTGTGCACAAATTTTTTGAGCGCTGTATTCATTGTGCACTGGGCGATGGGTGCACATTTTCACGATTTTCATCACTATGATGTTGAATTCAACAAATTCGGAAAAAAAAACTTACAAATTTTCGAAATTTTACTGTGAAATAATTTTTGTATCACCCTGCGTACAGGTTTGTAAAAATGTGCACAATCGTTCAGTACACAATAAATACAGTGCTAAATAAATTTGTGCGAGGACGATACCATCACGTCTATTGATGGAGTTACTGATTTGGTTGTAGCGATAGTGCCATTGACAAAACTTTTCAAAACATTAATATTCTTCCATATCATGATCTTTACACCTATTTTAACCATTATGAATTTAGATAGCGCAGTTGTCCTTGAAATGCCCTCTTTATCAGAATTCGAAGCTCTTATTACTTTTGCTATCAAATAATTAGCACACTGAAACTCATCATGAGCGTGGGTCGAGATTTCTGTGGTCGACAATTTTGCGAGCATTGCAGAATTGAGGGTATCACATAATCGATGATGATTAGTTCTGCATTTTGAAGTTCATCTCTCAGTATTTTATTAACTACGTTCGACGATACTTTGTACGTTAGAGTCTTATCAAGTTTAACTAGCAATGAAAAAATTCTGTAAATTGTCAAGCCATTTATATTGAAAGTGGCTACGCCAGTTGGAGCAGTAACATCTGTATCTTTTTTATATCCTTCTTGAAGATGGCTTCAAAGTGGGTGAATTAAACGACTCTTGTCAGCTTTGCTTCCTCAACTTACAAAATATCTTATTTGCTGTATTTCTATTATCAATAGCTAAATACACTTGATCGATCACTTCTATCTGATCTACATTTTATCCTGAAATTATTTGTAACAAATCTTCATCTAATTCAGCTCCTTCATCGTGAAAATCTTTCATCGCATGACCAACCTCACCAGGGTCACAACTCAAAGAATTTCCATCGTGACAGTCATTCCTAGAAAAATTATCAATTTTCTCTTGCACCATTTCTTTAACATCATTGTTTTGGATACCCCAAAAAAATATTTTGAACGTAAAATTTGGAGGTGAGAGCTCTAGTCCGAAAAACATACCAAAAAAAAAAAAAACCAAATCTTTCGCATGCTCTCCGTAAGGGCTTATCTTCATTAGAATGATGTATGTTATAAGGTTATACATAAAAACGTTCCTCATACAGGTTTTAGATATCGAAATCACTACAGGATCATTCGTATCATTTCACTTTTAGTAAATCTGAACTCAAGCCTTTCCAGTCACTCACCTGCCCGGCTGTATGACTTGCAATAACGGCACATTGTAATTATTGTAATCTTAACTATTCCAGAAGCACCACTCCTTTTCTCCCTTTGCTTCTGTTATAATATAAATTACATTTACGATATTATCGTTACCAATATGAATTTTCAATACAAAATTAGGAAGTGCCTCTTAATTTCTCTTCGTCTTTCCTGTACTTGTGGTTACGAAAAAGAATTTTTTTATAATCATAAATTTGAAATGAATAATTCGAAAGCGCCGTCTCAATTTTCACCTTGCCTACGGCCAACAGCTGCGATTTCGACTACTCATTGTTATTATGAACTTAAAATATTTTGAAAGCACCACCACTCTCCTCCTCTTGCTTCTGTTTACTGGTATTTACGAGAACAATATTATTCCCTCTGCTCAGCACCATGCAACCAGGGGCCGTCGACTCCCATGTTAATTTATTGTCGAAAATAAGCGCCGCCAAGGAGCTCCTTTTAGAACTAATATTCGTGAATATTTGAGCTGCAGCTAATTGCTGCCAAGGAGAAATTGCTCGCGTCCCGCGGGGAAATTTGAATTTTTTGGAACGGAATATTGAGAAAATAAAAATGTTACATTTTATGCTATACACATGTATGGTAGACACTTATATGGCATTTTGGGAAAGTTTGACTCATTATAAACAATCATACTATCGTAAACGTAAATATTAATCTCAAAATGTCAAGAATACAGCTGACTACAGAGCTCCAAGCGGATCCCGATCAAAGCTTTATATTTGACAAACTCTCTATAAGAGTCGACGGCCCCTGCGTGCAACTGCCTATGCTTTCAATGGGAGCTGCGATTCTCGGAGAAAGCCGAGCTGCCCTGTGGGCGCCACTTATGCTCGAGTTAGCGCGATATATATGTCATACGCTGTACCTCGAACTCACACAAATCGAAACTCGCGTCTATGTGATCATTCGCTAGCGATGACTGCTCCGGTTCATTTCGCTCCGCTCCGGCCCATAGTTCGAACGAAAACCGAAAGCTGACGGACGTGACCGAACCTATCAACTGATTTGTGTTCATGTATTTACATCGTTTCCAATCGTTTCTGATCGTTTCAACCGTTTCAATGGGTCTCTCAGAACTTTTATTTTATTGTTAGAATAGAGACGTGTATCGTTTTAGAATGCCAATCGCAAAAAAAAAAAACAATGAAAATAAATATATATTTTTTGTGATTTTACAATCCTCAACCTACACATTTTTTACATTGGAATACATTTTTTTACAATGTGAGGATTTTCTGAAATTTAAAATATAATAAATAGTTCCTTGAAGTACAATAATATATAATTATATTAATGTCTATAATCGAAAATTCATAATTCAGTAAATGCCATTTTAATGTGAGTTCTCAAATTGATGCATTTTAAACGAAATTAAAACGAAAAATGCAGTTGAAAGTAAAGAATCTCAAAATCATAGGTTTAACTGTGAATTAAAACTAGAGAATTTGGAACGTAGAAAAAATTTTCCGACAATCTATCATAAAGAACACTGTAATTTCAAAGCGATGAAATAAAAATGTATGCTTCCGTGATGAATAAATCCTAACTTTAAATTTTCTACTTGATGTTTTCGAACATCAAACTAAGAAAATTTTTTGCAGCAAAACAACAAGCTAGAAAAAAATTATTATAATAATGGTAGAAAAATTTTAAAGTTAGTGAAGTTCATCGTGAATAACATCTAAATTTTAAGAATCTAATAATGTATATTTTTGAAAGTAATGAAAATGTCAATCTAGATTCCTGTCTGGCACTTTTTTTATTCGATAGAGTAAAAAAAAAAATGATAATTGAATGAGATATTCAAATATTTTTCCACTGAAAGAAACAAAATATCAATAATTTATTTACTGAAGTTGCGAAACAACAAACTTCGTACTTCAATATTTCTACGCAGCTACATGGAAATTTATAGAGTAATAATAATTAAAGACCGATAAAATTAAAAAATTTCTACTCTGAAATATAACCATTAAGTACTTCTGACATGTAAATGTGCCTTTAACTATAACATTCAATAGTGGAAAAAAGTTCCAATAAAAAAGTAACTCAAAATCAATAATTTCGTGGAAATAAATTAAATAGTTCCTGTATAACGTTAACATAAAGTTCACAGCAAAATATCAAGATGAATAATATGGAACTCAGAAATTTCGACATTGCTAGATTTTTAGAGTAGAAGGTCGACTATAAAAAAACTTTTTGCTCTACTTGATTAAAGAAAAAATTGAAAAGTTTGTGATTGCGAGTATATAATACCTAGTATTTTTTCGAATCAAAAGGCAAAAACGAGTGTTTTTACGGGTGCAAGATTTTTCGAACGAGCGAAGCGAGTGAGCAAATCGCACGAATTGAAACACGAGTATGCACCTTGATACGAACAGTAATTTTTTAACGAGAACATTAAACAAGCATTTCCGTTGTTTTCGTGTAGAAACCCAAAGTGTAGAAAAATCGGCCGTCCCTAAAAACTGACATAAAAATGGTGACCTCGCTCGCTAACACCGTTGTTTACCCACGGTTTTATGCTTTTTCATGTAAGTGGACATAAAACATACGATTTTTCCATTCTCTCTAAAACATGGTTCGAAAAGGTGGTCGTAGGGTTTATACACGTAAACACGAAAACGCGCGTTTTAATGTTCGAGATAAGAAATTAGTATATTACGTAGAAGGTACGGATGTGCGAATTTTTTTATTATTTTCAAGTCACAATTGTGTAGATTGCATATACATATATTTCCTAATTATGACTTAAGCCATCGTTAGAATGTCTCAATTCTTGCATAGTGCATACAATTTTTGAATGTAAAACAGTTTTGCTTTTATTTCATGTGATCCAATTCAACGAGGTATAGAATCTTCGTGAAAACTGTTGAAATTTAATCACTAATGAAACGTAATCACTACAAGATAAATAATAAAAACGATTTATAATATGCAAACGTTTTCAACATTCGAATAAATGTGAAATTAACAAATTTTGTTCAAGTATGGAATTTCATCAACTTACGAAGTTCAAGAAAAAACGTCGTAGAAATAGATAATTTTTTAAAATAAAATAACTTAGGATTTTTCTGATTATCTAATAATATCAGATAATAATTGAAGAAATTTCAAGTTTTTGAGCATTCTTAATTTTCATAGAAGTATTTCGATAATTTCGGAACATTTTCGAGTGTTTGTAAATGCTTAAAATTGTAAAATGTAATGAAGAAATGTAACTAAACCTCTAAAGGTTGAGTTCGGTAAAGATATTTGACGATACAAAAAGGCAAAACAGAGTATCATTTCTAAAATTGTTAATATGACGATTGCAAAACATTGCGGAATTTTGAGAATTTCTACAATTTTGATGGATTTGAAAAAATTTCTTTCCTACGTGTTTTTCACATCTGAAGACGATTCGAAAAAGTAATTAAGAAAATCTTATATTTGTCGAAATCATAGATGATTCAGAAATATATACGAATTTAAAAAATATATATCTGTGGCTTCCCGCCCTAACAGAGAAAGTCACTTCTGCCATAAGGCTCATTTAGGTGCGTCAAGCTAACAATACCTCCACCACGGACTTGGATGATTTTTACATCAGATTGATGAGTCAATTCCGGGTTTTTTTTTAGGTAGTAATTACAATTTTTGGGTTCATGCCATTCTCCCGCAATTAACAGTTTGATAGGTATTGCCATTTTGACGTCAACCTAGCAACACCCCCTTAAAAAAATATCTCGATCGATTCGTCGCCTTTACCATATTTTTCGGTTTTTTTAGGGTTCTCTATTGGTGAAAAAATCGTTAGTCTATCTCAATTAGTTCTTCCGCAATTCAACACGGCCCCAAAAACTTAAAGCAAAGCGTCTATCTGTGCATGTATCACGAAACTTGTCAATCAACCGCTTCAAGGACTTGGATAATTTTGATATCATATTTTTCGGTTAGTTTTGGGTTGATCGTAGGTGCTTATTACAATTTTTATGTCTTTGCCGTTTTCCCGCAAAATAACATTTTGTTGAGTATTGCCAGCTTGACGTCATCCTAGCAAGACCCACTGGAACAAATTTCTCGATCGCATCGTCGCGTATACCAGATTTTTGGGTTTTTTTTGAGTTTTCTATTGAAGAAAAAATCGTAATTCTATCTCAGTTAGATTTTCCGCAATCCAACACGGCCGTGAAAACATGGAGGTGACCGTCTGCCTGGCATGTCACACCGAAAGATATTGGTGATTCTATCACAGAGTTGCTCCGAAACGTAAGTCTGATGTTTTTTTTATTGCAATATTTCTTAATTTTCAGGTTTAGTTACTTGTTGAGGAGGCGTTTCTGAAAATCATATAACAAACAGTACTCCACCTACTTGTCCGTATCTTTTATATCCTAGAATATTCTACCATTGTCCAGAGCCAGTTGTCTACGCACGCCACCCCTTTTTATTCACTACCCCCCTTCAAGCCTACGATAGTGCACCAAGTGGAATGTATATATATATATATATATATGTAATATATGAATACAATATTACTTTTTTTCAATTGAAACATTAGTTATGTTTGTACTCGGTACAAACCCGAAATGATTGGTAATGAAGAGTCTCATATCTGGCGGAGTTTCACTAAGTTACCAATTTCATCTGTCGTACCTCGATAATTTCTTAATATGGAAGTGGATACTTCCATTCCACGTGGTTATTCAAAGATTTCAAACATGATTATTCCTAAAGACAAGGTTAATGAGATGCTAGATGTTTTTAACGCATACCATGAAAGGTTGCAATTTACTGTCGAGGTGGGGGCGAATGGTATTCTGAACTTGTTGGATGTTACTGTGATTGAGGGACTTGATTTTTTGTTAAGGACAAATTGGTACCAGAAACCGACTACATCCAATAGGTGTTTTAATTACTATTCGGCACATCCTTTGACGCATAAGGTTAGCACAATCATTGGTCTTGTTGATAGAGCTGTATTATTATCTGATAAAGATTTTTTTAATGAGAATTTAATAAAGGTGAAAAGCATTTTGAAAGATAATGACTATCCGATTCCTTTAACTGAACAGGTAATCTCTAATAGAATAAAGATTTTACATAATAGAGAAAAAATTGGACAAAACATGAAGGATAAAAAAACTGAAGATTTCCAACAGATCATATCTTTATTTTACATAAAAAATTTTTCGGAGTAAATAAAGAAAAAATTCAAAAAGTTTGGTGTTGATATAATTTTTAAAATATATAAGAATAAAGCTAATACTATCGTTAAACTTGGTAAAGATAAAGTTGAAAAAGAAAGGCAATCAAATATTGTATATAAGGTTAAATGCCAAGATTGTGATTTATTATACATAAGTCAGACTCGCAGACATATAGAGAAAAGAATAAAAGAACACAAAGAGAATATAAATAAAGCTAATATCGAACCTACTGTTATTAGTGAACACAGAATTAAGTTTGATCATGAAATGGACTAGGATAATTTTGAAATTTTAAATAAGGAATCTTTATATTACAAACGATTGTTTGCGGAAATGACCTACATTAAGAAATATGAAAACAAAGTAATGAATAAACAAAAAGACCTTGAACACTGGAATGATATGTATGATGTTTTAGTTAAGTTATGTTAATCATTGTAAAATTGTATTATATAGAAATTATGAAATATAAACTTCATGTCACTCATAAACATTACATGATCATACACAACGAAATATTGTATACGTCATAGAAATTTTATCACTGACGCATCTGATTGTACAGGAATGCTCAGTATATTTCTAGTTATTGACGAGTTACTATGTACTTATGCTTCATTAAAATGTAGTAACATATGTATTTTACAAATTGACTTGAATGGCAATGGCTATTTTTTGAAAGAACATGACTGGAGGAAATGGAAATAGTATACATAGTATGACGTGAGTTATTATAACTTGATTTTGTAACATGTGATGATTAGTTTTATTTATTTTCTTGTATTGGTGATAGGTTGTCTTGAAAAGGACTCTGAATGAGTCAAAACGTCGACGATTTGTGACTATAATAAATCTCAAGAAGCAATTCGACTGGGAAAATCGAGAATATTTGATTTTTTAAAATGCAGATAGTCTTCAAAAACGCTTTAATGACTCTAGCGCAGATGAAGTATTCAGAGATTATCTTTTAGTAAAACTCGAATTCAGCTCCACTATGTACCGTTCATAACTCTATAAACTCTTAAGACCTCTTTTAGCGTAACGCTTAGAAAGTTCGAACTTACAGATACTTTAAGAGAGTATTGGGCTTTTTTAAGTCACTACTAAGACGGTAGAAGGTCCTAAGAGTTTTTAAAGAGTTATCCGTGCTACTTGGAGACCCATGAATAACTGTCCGGTTTCCCAACTAATAGTAAACTAAGAAGGAGAAGGTGTCTTTTGAATGAAAAGCCTCGTCTTGCCGAAAGTAATTGAACGAAATGAAACTATTAAAAATTGTATTACTTTTACAAATTTTCAAAAACTTCAAAAGAAAAAGTATCTTAGAATTTATTAAGGTATCCATGGCTTTCGATCAATCCGCAGACTTTGGGAAACCCTGTACTGTATGTGATTATTGAAAATATAAATAATGGGAAATAAATAAATAAAAGGAAATAGATTCCACGGTAACATAATAATAGAAGAAAAATACTAGCTGCACCCTGCTAAAAACGCAAAAAAATTTCTAAAAGACCATGATAATTTCTAGACGTATTACGATATAAAAAAATGGATTTTAAATGATTATAGCGAAGAAATTATATTATCAAAATGTAGAAATAAAAAAAAACATAAAACAAAAAATATTTTACCACCTATAGAATTGAAAATCAATTTGAGATGAATTCGGATGTTTAATGATGTAGCTAGCTTACCAAAAAATATCCATATCCCCCAAACAAACATTTTCAACGTTAAATTTGGAGGTGAGAGTTTTTTGTAGAAAATCATAATTTTTCAACCTTGACTTAATCATGTCTCTTAATAATTTTTCTAATATTGAAAAGAACAAATAACTGTTAATCTGAAGTTAGGGGAGGCTTAAGATGGTATGTACCTTTAATATTTATATTTTTGAAATTAATAGCAGTGAGAACTATATTGTTCTCGTACATACCAGTCAACAGAAGCAAGGGAGGAAAGGGGTGGTGCTTTCAAAATATTTGAAATTCATAGTTACAATAAGTAGTCGAAATCGCAGCTGTTGGCCATAGGCGAGGTGAAAATTGAGACGGCACTTTCGAATTATTCGTTTCAAATAAATAATTCTAAAAAAATTCTTTTTTTTAACCAGAAATACAGGAAAAGAGAAAAGAAATTAGGAGGCACTTCCTAATTTTGTATTAAGAATTCACAGTGGTAGCGACAATATTGTAAATGTAATTTATATCGTAACATTAGCAAAAGGAGAAAAAGAGTGGTGCTTCTGGAATAGTTAAGATTACAAAAATTACAATTTGCCACTGTTGCAAGTCATAAAGCCGGGCAGGTGAATGACTGGAAAGGCTCGAGTTCAGATTTACTAGAAGTGAAATGATACGTATGATTATGTTGTAATTTCAATGTATAAAATCTTTTTAAGAAACATTTTCATGTACAACCTTATAACATACATCATTCTAATGAAGATAAGCCCTTACGGAGAGCATGCGAAAGATTTGGTTTTTTTTTGGTATTTTTTCGGACGAGAACTCTCACCTCCAAATTTTACGTTAAAAATATTTTTTTGGGTTTAAAAAAATACCTCAAAATCCAACACTTTATTAGCTATGGAAATTACAAGAAAGATATACTCAAAAATTCTGCTAAAAAATAAACTATTAGAGTGCGATTGAATCATTATGAAAAAAAAAGATTAAACAATATTTCATCATTTAAAATCAGTTTTTGCAATTTTTTATGATTAGAGTATTGATACTTGTAGGTTTATGGGTAAAAACTGATAAGACAATTAAATAATTTTAGTGATTTTATTATTTTGTGAAATTTTGTCATTCTGTTATATTCTGATATTTCGTGAATTTGTGATATTTTTATTTTCGTGATAATTTGTGACATTTTGAGATTTTGTGACATATTAAGATTTTATAATATTTTGTGTTTTTGTGACATTGTGCGTGTTTGTGTCATATTCCTTTACTTTCTAGTTACTAACATTCTAACTGAGAATTCGAAATTTTCTTTAGATGTAAACAATCCGCAGACCACGACGAAAAAAATTTTAAAAAAAATTTCAAAAATCGGTCCACCCGTTTTCGCGTGATGCGATGACATACGAACAAAAATTCTACTTCATATATATAGATATTGTTTTACTATAGTTTCTCTATATTTGACGCGGTTTCTAGAAAGGGACCTAATCGCCAAAACCTCGATTTTGAGAGTTTTACATGGTTTAATGGAGTAAATAATCATATTTCTTTTGCAACCAGTCTCACGTTTCTACGATAAAAATTGAGCTTAGGACAAATTTTTTTCTGAATGTATATCCCAATACTATTTTCAGTAAAATCTGGCTAAAGCATCGCTCTCTCACTCTACTTGCTACTACACTATTAGGTGTTCATACGTAACGGTACCTCGGGGACTGGTCCCTTTGTATTTACATTGTGTCGAATTATTAATGAAATCTTTTAGTTCACGCCTATTTCGTTAAAGAATGGAGTAGAAAATAGAAAAGGAAGGAACGAATACGCATCGATTTACCTGCTTCAGAGACTGAAACTTTAAACGCGTTTATCTCGAAACGCTGTTTCCATTGTTAGGTCCCTTTCTAGAAACCACGTCACATATTTTTTATTTTATTTTTACATTTATATTTTACAATGTATATTGTTCGATAATATATATTATTTTGAGTATATGCTTCTTAGGAGCCGCATCTAATAAAAAAAAAAGTTTGTTCAGGTATTTTTTAAATTATAAGTTCCTAGAAAATTAATGTGGTTGTTCAAGGTTCTATGAATTTCTAATTACGCCTCTTGCCTAACACACGAGGAACTATCGATACACACCATCGATTCTGCTATGAAATGGAGTGACACATGAACACCAATAAACACGAGCAACTAGTCCAATTTTTTTATAAAGTTAAGTTTTTTTTTTGAACAGTAAAATTGTTTATTTCCACTACAGGAATACACTGGAAATGCCTTGGGATTGACTCAGGAAACTTTTTCATAATTTCTTTTTTCCAAAATTTATCTTTTCTGCCTGAAAGTACCCAAATAGTAGCGTCATGGCAACGGTAGTTTTTTAAAGTCTTTCATTATTGATAATTAAAAATTGTAGCTTTCACCAAAATTCAAAAAATCAATCTATCGAAATCGGGCCAAACATCTCCGGTCTCCCCTACTGACTCTATTTTAAAGTTAAAATATTTGTTGACATTAAATTTCCATATAATGAGGTTATTATTGATGAAATATTCAAGTTTGGCATCCAATTTTGTGTTTCATTCATTCCAATATATCATCTGGTAGTTGCAGTCCGAAGGCGAAAAATTTGAATGAACTCACAAAGGTATTCCTGAAACAAAATTACAATTTTCCCACAGGGCAAACAAAGCCAAAAAGCAATCGTGTTATGTGCCAATTGAAGAACTCGGTGTACCTACTTATCTGAACTTTATCGGTGGAGTCCCTCAGAAAAAACACACATAACTCGTACTTTACAAAATCTTGAATGAAAAATTCCTTAAATCTTTAAGGAAGGTTTATTACCGAAAAGTTGCAAACAACACTTAGTTGATAAAATTATCGTTCCTGAAGAAATCTCTGTTTGAAGTTAACGATCCGAGGAATCGGAAACAATAAAATTTAAATTTCTGGGGATTTGATGTTACATCACTTTAAAAAAATTTATAATTTTCCATTTTTATGCATAAAAAATAAAAAAATTAATAAACAAAAAAAAATAAATGTCCATTTGTCCATTCCAATGTATTTTCATGTATTTTCCAAAAAACGACGAAATAGACTTTCCAAGGAGCATGAACTCAAGGTAAAACAGATAAATGAAGGAAAACGTGTAATTAAGCACAGGCTCAAAATGAATAACGCATTCGCAAAAACACACCGCCCGAGGCTTGCATAATAAATATACTGTTTTTTGCATTATTCATGCCACGGTAATTATAATTGCCCTTATTCCTTTGAAGCGCAAGATTGCACTTGGTATTCTTACGCAAATAGAATGCGCCGAGTAGTCTCAAGCCCTTGTTTTGCGAAAAGAAATTCGAAATGAAATTTCCTCCCACCAAGGTCTTTTTTAATACTCACGTGGGCAAGTTCTATAGAAAAATCATAAAAGGTCAGGTCGAATTGAAGATCTTGCTTTTAACGAATGACCACGTTTCTGTTATTTTATCGCTCATGCGAGCCTGAGAATTACGGTCATTTAATGAAACGCAGCTCTGCGCTAAAAAAAAATTTTTCTATGGACTATAAATAATAACTTTGAACAAAATCCCATCGAAATATTGTTTTTCGGTAACGTAACAGTTGGGCTTGTCAATTCAAATTGCTAATATTAGATAAGTTAATGACGTAACTTGACATTATGTAATCAAATATATTCAAGTGTGAAGTTCGATCGTAATTATGCGAGTGAAGTTTCATCCGAGTAGATAAGAGAAGGATTTATGCCCCCCCCCCCTGATCGAAAAAAGAGTGTTTGCATGAAATCGGGCCGGTTTCGGAAAAGTTCAGCCGAATTTGGCAAGGAACGTCGGACCGATACCAGTCTAATTTCGGAAAATAATCATTGTCAGTTCGGACCGATATTCTTCACCGAATTCGGGCCGATTTCGGACACAGGATGTCGGGCTGAATTTGAATGAAGTATATCAGGCCGACTTCGGGCAAATGATATCTGGCTGATTTGAAACAAAAGATATCGACCTGATACCGGGCACAGGATATCGGACTGATTTTTTTCCGAAAACGCCGTCAATTTGTTTATGATACAAATTTACGATTCGTTTCATGTTGAAGAGAATTCAATTTTCAAAAATACTGGATGTTTTCATATATTCCGTATTGACATACCTGGGTATACATTTTCCAGAAATCTCTTGAGCAGACGTTGTCTCTCACGTGCAATTGCACGGTTATTTTCTACGTATCTCCTTACGTTTTTTCGTCGTTCGTCGTTAATTTGCCTTAATTTGCGTTCATCCGATCAATTCCAATTGATCTCAATTCTCAATGCAATAGCTTATGGCTTTTGGCTTGATTTGAATTGGCATTATATTGTCGGATTTAGTTGGATTTTAAGCTGGATTTCGAGCCAATCTCCTTTTGCCAAATCCGGCCAAGAAACATCGGTCCAACATCGGTTCGGAATCCTACTGCTGAACGTCTGCGTCGGATTTTCGGGCAAATGTCCGGTTGATCTCTCTACGCCGAAATTCGGCCAAGAGACATCGGTCCAGAATCGGTGTAAAATCCGAAAACCCCTAGCAAAGTGTTTGGATCAAATTTTGATCCGTTTCTGGTCTGCCTGTGGTCCGGTTTTGATCCATTATTATTTTCATCATCAACAAACCTCGTATCACATGATTGCACATTTAATATATATATTTTTAAAAAAGAATATCATTGCACGCCTTAATTTGTAGAATTATATGGTTTTCTAGAGTGATTAATGATTTTTTCGTATAGCCTGAACATATCTGTGGATCACTTTTCCCGGATTCCTGCATTACCACTCACGCAATAATTAGTGATTTTAGATTAACGAAAAAATATTTTTGGCTGTGTACATACTTTATTATCGTAACTAATGCCTACGGAGAGCCATTAATGCGATACAAACTTTTCTAAGGGAAGATTTTCGTACTGGATCAAAGAGGATCACGCTTGGACCAGAATCGGATCAAATCTTGATCCAATTGTGGTCCGTATTTTATCCAAAACCTTTGCTAGGGTCCAAAGATCGACTTTAAGATTTCCGGCTGATTTCAGCCCGACTTCCTTTCGCCAATTTTCGCCGAAGGGGATCCGCTCAAAATCGGTTGAACTTTTTTTTGATCGGACCATGCACTCCCTTACAACAAGTTTAAAAGCTGATGAAACTCAAAAACCTCACACCTTCATCTGTGTGCGCGCACAAATACATGCTCATTACTTCGAAGACTCCGGTTCAAATTGTAAAAATGAGGTCAACAACAATAAAATATTCCCAGAGTTCAGGTAGTAAGGTCTACTCGGATGAAACTCCACTTGCATAATTATGATCTTACTCCACAGGTAAGTTCTTCTTACCTGTGAAGTTACCCGCTTCTTTAATCCTTTCTCCTTTATAATCTACTCTCAGACTCTTAGGTCCCTTTTGTCGGAGCGCGTTGCATATACGATAACAATTGGATGGTATTATTAAAATTTAGTAGAGTTTATAATTCTAGTTTATGTATGAAATAGTTTATATATTAAATGAAGGTACGGAATAAGAAGTATTTTATAATGTCAATTCATCCATGAAAGTTTTTCATAATCAATATGTTAATTTTGTCCTTATTTTTGCCTGTTTGCAATGTATTAGAAAAATGGAAAGAAACTTTTTTCGACAAATTTTAGAAAATGTTTTTACTTCAGGACACATTAATATACTTATGTTTCTAAAATAAAACAAAACTGAGTGAACAACGAAGAAGTATTCTAGTATTGTTCATTCTCTTTATGTTACAGAAACAACTACAAATCATTTTTCTCCTATTCGTAACAAAATAGCTTGGAAAGGCTGGAGCTCGAGAACGATTCAATTGACTGGGTCGAGAAAATTATCAGATAATAATGAAGCAGGAATGAAATACATCACTTAAACATTACAAATGTTAACAAAGAGCTAATTCATTGTTTGATTTTCGTTATATGTAAAGAATCCACAAATGAAGGTTCTGAAATCAATCGGAGCTAATTCTCGAGATAATTTTGTAGCTGTTCGAGAAAAATCTTGACGATACTTTTACTAAGTATTTTTGAATGTGAATTTGATTGTTTGAAATAAGAATATTTATGTTAAAGAAAAATAACTGAGTATGAAAATTGTAAGATTGAAGCGAACCAGATCTTCAAATAATTATCAGAATTTTTAATCGCACCTTCAATATAGTCAAAGTAACACCGTAGCACATTTTTTTTCCTATTCAATAGTCTTTCTGCGACATTTCAGCTAAATGTAATTGGTGGCTCGTTGTATTGCTATATAATAGCAATACAATAAATATTTACAATAAATGTTCACAAATATATTGCTATCCTGAAAACTAAAAAACGATTTTTTTGTGTCTTTACACCGAATTCGAATATCACTATGGAATCGCGATCGCATAAATACTTTTATGCGCGAATTTTCTCAGGAAAGAAATAGCACGGTTTCTATGTTGAAAGAGCCCTCAAACCAAATAAGCTTCGCATTGACCATATCAAAGTAGTTGGCAGAAAAAAAATTTTCAGGTCATAGTTGCCATATCTAATACGTAATGATATGTATTGAAATATTCATTTTTTGTTTTTTTCAGCTAAACTAATATTGCTGCAATTTTGAAAAAATTCACACTTCTCCAAGTCATCACGGTACATAATTATAAGTTCATTGTAAATTTTCAGACGTGGAATTAGCTTCAAAAATTGCAACATTTTTTGCACGCAATTTTTTGCATTAGAATTCACGGTGCGATTATTTTTTTTTTGTCAACATAAGTCATCAAAAAAGGTCTCAAACCTAATTTTTTCCATTTGTGCGGGGGCTGAACAAGGGTTTAAAAATGAAAAGCCTATTTTATGACTTAGTCATCTCCTCGTCCGCTCAAATGTTGTAGGCGATTAAGCAACACCTATTTCTGGTTTTTCGTAACGAAAAAACAATCTCAGAAAAAGAACACACCTTTATTGAGTACACTCATTCTTGCCATCTTTAAAAATACAATACTCCAACCATCCTTCTCTTCGCGCGTCACGTCATAGTTGGCAACTGTGCGGTTGTAACAGTTGCCAACCGCCATAAAAATCTCAATACTTGGCTAACCAACGCGGTCTTATGAACCCTACATCCCTGAGACCAAAAATAATAACAAAGAAACCCAATCAATGCATCAATCTCAATTCAAACAATACATACTCCCGCCCACAAGAAACGTAGATACGGACGAAATGAATCAAAATTAATCACACGAATGCAACAAAGAACGTATTATGCGCGTTATACACTGAGAAAGAAATCTCGGGGCGGCTCATAGCTCGACCGGAATGGTTACTGACTGTGGAAAAAAGTGCGTTTGGCAGTAGTAGATACTGAACTGACCAAAGCAGCTACCTTGCGCATCGGAACCATTCTGGTGGACATCATAACTATTCCGGTCTCAAACAAAATTATGAAGTTTGAAATCATAGTCGTTTCGATGTGTAGAGAAATGACTACTTGTTGTCCTGGATACGTTACGATACATGTAATTTAATGCATAGGAGATCTCAAAAAAGACCAAATTTGACTTTCGTTATTCGATCTTCATTTTCTCACTTTTTAAAGTGAAAAAAACTTGTTCTTTATTAATTTCAATAGATAAAAAATGGTTTTAGAGATAGATTCAAAAGTGTCTAGCTACGTGAAATTTTTTGCATATCAAAACTATTTTAGTAATGAATAGAAAATAAAATTTAAAAATTAAAGTTTACATCGAATTCAAACAAGAGTCAAAAAATATTTTCGAACTGTTTTTGAAATTAAAGATGATGCAGTGATAAAAATAATTTTACGTAAGTGGCGATAAATGGAGAATTGTTTACGAGAAAAAAAAAAGAAAAAACAATCAATTCACGAGTAACGACCTTTTTCCGAATATAAAAGAAATTTAATTGAGTTCTAAATAATTGAAATACTATGTATATGGAATTATGGCAATTAATAATGAAAATGAAGTTTTATCTACACAACTACCTTAGCGTATGGAATAGGCATTATTTCTGTTGTGTCTTAATTGCTCTTTTTTTTTTCACGGAATAGGGAAAATGAAAGAGACACGTTTTTACGGGAATTTCCTTGATAGATCTATTGTCACATTATAATATCATTGAGTATAAGCACATATGAGCATATATATACATGTAGGTATGTCAGGTAGCGGGAATATTCAAAATGAGGATATTACAGTCTCCCACGCTAATTCGAAAATGTCTGGAAGAGCTTGAATCGTAGGACATAGTCCCGTTGGAGATGTGCTGGTGGTCGACCTTGCCTGTTGGATCGTCGATAAGATCCTTGATCCCGTGCGGTCTCTCGATGTTCTTCAAGGTCCATTTGCCCTAGTTTCCGACTGGAGCTCGTTCTTCGTCGTGTATAGGGCCAAGAATATCGACCAGATCATCAAGGTCCAGATGTTCAACTGGTTTCTAATTTCTTTGAGTCCTGATCCCGTGTTGTAAGGGTTTCCGGGTATTCTTGTTAGGGTAGTTGGCGGTTGGGACCCGGAAACTCGCAGCTGGTCGATGTGCTGTTTAAGTGTATATTCAACGTTTGATCTGACCAGGTAGTGGAGTTGACCGAATTTGGCAATGATGGTCCCTGGTTTCCACCGATTTCTACTATTCGTGTAATACCGTGCTTGGACTCGTTCTTCTACACTTAATTGACATGCTGTCATGGTTGGAATTGGATTTCTCTCTAGAAGTTGTTGCAGTTGCATGTCCTTGGATGTCTTCTCGCGAATCGATTTTCGTGCCAGTGTCAGGGTTGAAATGTTTGATCAGCGAGGTCGTAGATCTGATGTATTTCAGCGTTGATAAAGATGTCGGTGTGTTCTCGTGCTTCGATCGGAGCTATGGATAAGCAATCAGCGCTAGCGTTGCTGTTGTCTTCAATGCACTAGATTGATCGCCCTTGGTCTATTGTGAGGGTCCTGTCGATAGAGTTCAAGCCGATTTTGAGGCGTCGAATCCAAACTCGTCCAAGGAGCGCTTTGTATTTGTTCGGAATGATAAAAATTTCTTGTAGTGTTGTTCTTCCGTTGAACTCGATGTTCACCTTGATTTTTCCGTAAGGCACGAACCGTAAGGCACGAATTTTTCGAATTGGTCCTGGGGTAGAAAAGTGTAACCTGAGCTGGAGTCCACTTCGAAGGTTATAGGCTTTCCTTCTACCTTCACTTTGGTGGTGAATCGCTCGCTGTTTTTCGATAGGTATTGATTCTGGTTTACTTCTTCTACATGAAAGGTGCTATAATCTCTTGGCTCATTGATGGTTGTGATTTTATAAGTCAATTAATGATTCTTTTTTTTCTTTTTAGGTCGAGTGCTGATGCATACTTTCTCGATGTGTCTTTTTTTGTTGCAGCTCGAGCACTTGAGGTTCTCCGGATCTGTCCTACAATCGGTCATCAGGTGGTTCTGCATAGTGGTTGATCCAGAGGGGGGGCTATAAGGGCTAAAGTCCCTCTCCCCAGACCATGAAACCCAAGGTCTTAAATTCAGAGATTTAACAGTACGCTAATTCTACAATAAGTCAATTTTTGTGCCACATATTAATTTTTCCGTATAATGCAATTAGACAGCTGATAATTGCTGCATTGTTGTATTTTTATTTCATTTGTCAGACGAGTTTCATCCCAAATGAGAATGCGATTCTCAAATTAGTTTTGAAAAAAAGTTTTTTTGCGATACTCATTACTATGAAAAAATTAGAGTATTATTAACCTGAAAATTTCAATATGGCATCGATTTTTTTTCTTTTTTTTACAAGTTAGTTTAATAAACTTCTTTCAGTTGTTTCGAAAAAAAATCGTTTTTCGGAAACCTCGATTTTTTGAAGTCAAAATGATATTTATACAGTTTTTTTAATGAAATATTGTCTTTTAATATCATAATATTTTTAGAAATGGTTCAATCGTAATGATTTTATTTCAAGTTTTTTAGTAAATGATTATTCAAAAAATTTTTGAAGCCCAATAATTCATAAAATTTCTGGGGTATCATAAAAAAAAAATTAAAATTTTTAAAGCTAAAACTTTTAACATCGCATTAGTTTTATCATTTTTTTGATAAAAATTTCGGTAAATTAACAGCATAATGTATTAGTTTTTTTTTTCACTAAAAGCCGCTGTTCCAAAACTGTTGTTTTCTAAAGTCTCATAATTAGTGCCATTCGTGCACTTATTATATGATTTCTCTTCTTGAAATTCTATCATTTCACCAAAAACAGTTTGTTCATTCAGGATTTTCTTTGATATCATTATGAAAGATTTACATTCGAAAGATCGAAAACTTTAGATCCCATTTATTGCATATTCCAGTCAAAGAGTTCATCAAATTTATATGTGAGAAAAAATCTTTGACTAGGATATCGAATGAGTAAAATTTAGAGAGTTGTGACTCAGTGAAAAATAGCGAAGATAATTTGGGAAACTTAAGACTTAATAAATTTACAAAATTTCTTCTATTATCGTTGAAAAAATCGAAAACTTTTTTACTCTTAAGTTGTCATTTTAAGTAAGTTATGCAACAAGTTTTTTTTTCAAAAAAATGTGTTTCTTTACAAGTATAAACCCATTGCGAAAGCTATAAATCCAGTTCCACTCTAGCAAATTACTATAATTCGACGTTTTAATCAAAATTTTCTAAAATTTGAGTTATGTATCTTTAACAGTATTATGCTGCTGTATAAAATGTATGAAGCTTATACATAGTATTCAATACATGTACACATAGTGTTTGTACGGGTTTTTATAGTTCAAAATATAGTCATAGATTATAACAAATAAAATAGAATACATCAGCTATAATGAATAAAAATATCTTTATCAAAATTAAATAAAACACTCTTGCTGTATGAAAACAGTTGAGTAGAGAAATTTTAATTTTTTTTTCTTCAAGATAATAACATTGATTAAAAATATTAGGTCTTACAATTTTTCATTCAAAATTAAATACCTACTTCTCACGTTCGACCAAAATCCGTTAACCATTTTTGAAGAGTTTATGAGATTTTCAAAAAGTAAAGCATAATTGCAAAAACATAATTGAAAAGTAGTACTTTGACTTGAAAAAATCATAGTTCCTAAACAACGAATTTCACCTATTGAAGAATTGTATAGTAAATATCGCGTATTCAACTAAATTGGTATAAAAAAAGGACAGATAAAAAATAACAGAATGCTGAGATATTAAGGTTTACTAATTTTTTTTGCGACAACCATGAACATAATAAAATTTTTTACAGAAAAAAGGCTAACTTATCTTAATTAGACGATTCAAGACGGTTTATTGAAGTATGAAAAAAATTTACATTTAGCAATTGAGGTAAGCAAAGTTTTTAGCCGATATGTAAAAATAACCTACGACAGAACAACTGAATTTCAAGCAAAAAGAAAAAAAACACGTGTCTTATCTATTTTGATGAGGATATTATTCATGTAAAAATTTTTACTATTTGCACAAAAAAAAAACATGACCGCAGATTTTTCAATACTTTTAAGCCCCCCAACGTTGAATCCTAGATCAGCCACTAGTTGTGCCGGCCACATCGAAAGCAGGTTCCGTCGAGCCCCAAAGTAAACAAGTCGATCTTAGGTTTCTGTTGAGGCTTCTTCTGGAACTGATGATTCTGGTTTTTTTCACGATGTACGTCGCTAAGGTTCTTCTTGTAAATTTTTTTGATGTCTGTGGATGTTGATGGCGTGGTCGTTGATGGCGTTGAAAATTTCTGAGAAAGTTCCCCCGAGTCAATCTGTGACACCTCCAGCGCAGTAGCCTTGTTGACGATGTAACTGAAGCTGGTTGTCTCAGATTGAAGGATTTGCTCTCTTATTGAATTGTAACGAAGTCCTTAAATAAACTGAGCCTAGAGAAAAATATCCGCGATGGACCCCTTACATAAACACAAAAATTTGCAATCTCCGATGTCAGTTCTGAGTAGCGCGACAAATTCTGCGATGGATTGATGTTCTCCTTGGTACTTTGAAAGAAATTGATGTTGAGCTATGAGTGAATTTTTCTTCGGTGATAAGTTTTTTTTTGGGAATTTTCATTAGGTTTGTATAATTCAGTTCCCCCGGGAGAGTCAGAGCTGTTAATGCCGTGAACATGTTGAAGTTTTCTGCCCCAATTGAATTCGATAGCAATTTTTCACAGTATGCGGGATTTTTATCGATACTTTTTATTTCGACATAATTCTCGAATCTCAATTTTAAATTGTGAAAAGATTCTCTTTTTGTATTGAAATTCTTGAAATCGGGTAAGAAAACTGTGTTTTCTGATCTTGTGGGGGTCCCCTGTAACTGAGTTGCAGCGAGGGCCTTCTGCGTCGCTATGATTTCTTGCTGCTGATTGATAATGGCCTTCATTATCTCTTGCTGGAGTTGGATGAATTGGTTGAATTGCGTTTGATCCATGGTGAATTTAGTTGATTTTGATGAATCGATTTGTAGGTATCAATTGTACTATATCGATATGTATGTATCAATTTCAAAATATCGAATAAGGTTTATCGATTAAAATATATCGATTCGAGCATATATCAATTTAAACGTATCGTTTTGTCTGTTTCAATTTGAATATATTGATCTGTATTTATCAATTTGAGTGTATTGGTTGAATATACCGATTCAGATGTCTCGATTGTTCGGAAATTCAAAAGAAATGTCTATTTCTCGAGAAAATTCTTTTCTCTTACTTTTGATTGTCTCATCCCCGGTGATATTTCTCTTGACTTCATCTTCAATACGAGAAAAAAAATTTTGATAAGACTCACCTTGAAACTTGTTTTGATGTACGAGCAGGTGGTCGATTTCTAGGTTATGGGGTTTGTATTCGCCGTCCCGTGTTGCTCGGTGTCAAATCGTGGCTATTCTGTTCCTCATGTGTACTCGTACGTGTTGTTGGTCTTATTTTCTTTACCTCGTCGCCAATTTGTTGTGTCTTGAATGCACTTTTTTATCACGGAATAGGGCAAGTGAAAGAGACACGTTGTTACGGGCAGTTACGGGAATTCCCTTGATAGATTTATTGTCACTTTATTACATCATTGAGTAAAAGAACATAAGGGCATATATAAACATATAGGTATGTTAGGTGGCGGGAAGATTCAAAATGATATTACAATTTCAATCATCGTTACCGAAATTATTGACAATAAATCAAATTTTATAGGATTTTATTTCCGAACCAATTGACGCACTTATACGTAGGAAGGAAAAAACTTAATATTTGAAAAAATTGTATAAAGTTTTAGAGTTCGTATGCTCACATGCTCATAAATTTGTATTTTTATTTGAAGATGAGGAATGTTTGTACTTTCAAAATATTGTAAAATTAAAAAGGTCTACTACAGTATTCCGATCAGCATAAATTCGAAATGAAACAATTTTATACAAAGTTCCTATTCAAAAACGCGATGAAAAGATTAGTTGCATCAGAAACTATAAAATACACAACAACTTGATAGTTGATACTTGTGAGGTTAATACCAGTTAATACGCAATCGATTGATATGGAAGGATCACTCGCGACGCTACTGGGAGTGCTTAAAACCTTGACGGAGACGCTCAGATTCGTGCAGGAATCATTCCATTGCCAAACTAAGACGTTACCAGGGGGGTGAAACTCCGTATGCTCCGGGCTCGAAAAGTGTGTTCACTTTTTTTGATCAATCCGTGCCGCGCCGAATAGTCGGTAGAGGCGCTGACGGTCTTAGTGAAAATCACGTAACTCGCTCTTGATTGGACCATTGACTCATTTGACTTTTTCAATAGTACTTGACTGGACATTTTTCACGTGACCTTTTCATTATTACTGCCAGCGCTCCACGTGAGCAAAATGAGAAACTCCAACTGATCACGAAACCGCAACACACTTTTTTTTCGGAGTTTCACCCCCCTGGACGTTACAATTGACAACGTAATAGTTAATGACAGACCATTCCTATTGAAATCGTGATGCAGTCTCCTCTGTCAATAGTGTCACTGTCAATAGTGCCGCTTCTCCTCTTTTTCTTTCAAGCGATGTCCCCACTCCTGCGCCGCTCTCGAGGCACGCACTCCGCTCCAAGATTCCAATCGATCTCTAGCAATAGTGCCGCAAATGGATACACTTCAATTACATATAAAATATACGCTGCTGCTTATGGCACTATTGCCAGAGAGCGATTGGAATCTTGGAACGAAGTGCGTGCCTCGAGAGCGGCGCAGAAGTGGGGGCACCGCTCTCCCAAGAAATGTTTTAACTATAAGTTTCAACATACTATGACTAGAAATGTAATCGTTTGAAAACGCATACTTTTTATGGTTTTTCTGCCCGCTGATTACAAATCTTACACCTTGATTACAAAACGAATCCGTTTAAACTTTAAATAGTATTTGCAACAGACAATTAGGGAATTACAATTTCAGGAAGATGCATTTAATTTTTGTTTCCAAAGTGTAAGGTAAAATTTTTTACTATGATTCATGGAACACACATTCAATAGTTCGTAATTTAGCTCATGGATAATCAATTATTAGTACATTTCCCTCTGAATACTGTAATGGAATAGAATACTGTAACAGTATTTAAATACTTACATTAAATGTAGATATAAAATACTATACCGCATTATTGCCTGTTGACCTGGGAAATCATTTAAGCAGCTTGCAAGAACTTCGATTTTGCGTGAATGTTCAGTCATTTTACTTCAAAAAATTATCATCTCGAACTAGATGCCAAATTCGTAATAAGCAGGCCAAATGAACAATGAAAAACATTTGCATGCTACAAAACATCCAATTCTTTTTCATTATTCAATTCCAAATACAGTCTCCCTCAGTAAAACCTTACATTGCCAAAGTTTCTTTGCCAAGGTGAACTCAATGGAAACTTAATGTAATCGTTGTTTTACATTTAGTTTCCATAGAGTTCACAATGGCAAACTTACATTGTCAATGTAGGGTTTTCCTCAGGGTTGAATACATCGATTTTTAGAATCTGGCATCGATTCAGTGGTCAGTAACCTGAAATCAATGGATAGCAGATGCGTCTTTTAATAAATTTGATCTCACAATATTTGTTTGCTAAAATGAAAAAAAGAAATAGATAAATATATACTCTGAATCTAAGCTACATTCGTAACTAGTGAACAAATCAACTAATCTACATTAAATCTTGACAACAATATTTTTTTCTCACATTTTGTATAAAAAATCGATGTACCTCAAGTTCCAAACGTAAAAAATTGGACGAAAAGAGAAATTAAATAAATTTCAGATTTCCTTTCACGAGAAGGTGTTGTGTAATAGTATATTTCAGAATTTGCAGAATGAGCTTGTTTCGTGAATGTGAAGTTTGCAAGACGAGCCGAAGGCGAGTTTTGCAATCATATTCGCTAAAAAAGCCCTTCTGCACAAGTTGAGGACTATATTTTTTCCAACTTGGTGGAGAAAATGGGATTTTTGATGAATCAAGCCGTGAAGAAAAACGTTTTTTCTCCACTTTTTGGGAAAAATATTTTTTTGGTGGGCATTAAGTTAATTCTTTATACCAAAAAGTCCTCAAAAACATCAGGAAATTTCATTTTCCTGAATACTAGTCTTTTTTTCTTTTCCATTAAATTTTAAACTGTTGAAACTTCATGTACATACAAATCGTAAAAATAATAGATCCTGCAAGTATGACAAAAGAGTTATTTACATGTAATTAAGTACCTAATAATGCATTTTTAAGTTACCACAAATTTTAAATCAGTAATTGGCCAACATTATGTTGTTTCAGTTATGGCTGAGATTAAAGTAAGTAGTAGACTCATAGCCCTTACATAGTATTCTCATCGCTCCGTGAAGAACTACAGAAGAAGTATAATAGTCCTTTTACAGATAGACTGTTCGGTCCCTTTCATTTTTACAATGCAACTTCTTCCGATAGAAATATATTTTTATGTAACAAGGAAAGAAGAGGATGACGAGTGTGTAGTTTGTGACTTAGTGGAGCGAGGCACAAACTACACACGAGTTAGAACCACTTCCTCCCTTGTTAAATATTTTTTTCCATACATATATACAGAAATAGTCGTTTTGTCGACACGATTTTCAGGGATAGTGTTCTCTTTTTGCAGTATCTGCGATGAATTTTTCAGCGGAAGCGATCTAAGGGATTGCTTCCGCAAAAATAATCCATAGGGAGCGATCCCCAGGATTTCTCTCGCTAAGAAATTGCATCACGGGTATTATTAAAAGGGGACATTGTTTCCGCAGATTGCGTCGTGATAGTTAAGATTTCCGTGTATGGAAAAAATTGTTCTTTTATAAAAAAATGAATGAAATCCCCTTCTCCCGATCCACTGAACCCCTTCGAACATTGCTAATGTATAAATCCTAGCATAAATAAAAATAGAGTATAATTGTACTTACGAGGAAACTTCATGAAAAAGTAAGATGCAAAAGTATTGAAATCAGTACTGAATTAATGTATGAACAGGGAAAGTATATAATTGTTATGCAATTTTCAAACGGCTAAAAGTAACATGTTGAACTGAAACGTCATGAAATCATAGCAAAAACAGGATCGGATTTTTTATATGATAATCGCCATTATACTAGAGTGGTAAGCAAAACAAAACTTAAAATTTAAAAACATCACTTTTCACAGTTCTGCATGGAATACAGATACGGTAAACTTTATAAACATGAAGTTTTGTGAGAATCTAATAGTCTCAGAAGTCAAAGATGGTGAAAATTAATTTGTGGGCTGCTGTGCAAAAAGCACTGTCTCATATATTGATAGTAATATTGTGATAACATTATATTTCATAATAATAACCAATTCTTATTACTCGGCTAAGATTTTTTATCTGTATCACTTTATTTATACATAACTGGCAGATAACTTGGAATTGAAATAAATAAGTAATGCAAAATTTTAACTTGATGCATTTTTCCGTGGAAAACGATGTCCAATACAAAATTTGGCTTGAATAATGCGGACATTATGAAATTCGTATATACTTGCTGAAAGTTACGAACACGCTTTTTCCATTGTAAAATGAGATTTAGTTTGCACAATACTCATTTAGTAACCGATTGTTGTTCCCAAATTATGTATCCCACTGCAATTTTAATTAGTTTTGTGTCATACTTTTTAAAGTTATAATTTTTTAATCGATGAAATAGATAAAAAAAAAAAGAAAAACAAAATACTTGTAGAGTGAAAACAAAATAGAAAAGCAATTGTTGCATCACTATGCATCTATTATTCTGCGTATAAAACAGTACTTTTTATCAATCTTGACAGCAGCCAACGAATTAATTTACACCTACTTTTACTTCTGACACTATTAGATTTTCATCAAACTTCATTTTTCTAAAATTTACCGTATCGGTATTCCATGCAGAAAAGAAAAAACTGATGTTTTGTAATTTTTGGTTTTGTTTTGTTTATCACACAAGTATAATGGCGTATCATATGAAAAATCTGATCCTGTTTTTGCTATGATTCATTGACGTTTCAGTTTAACATGCTACTTCTTGCCGTTTGAAAATTGCATAGCAGTTATATACTTTTCCTGTTCATACAATAATTCAGTACTGATTTCAATACTTTTGTATCTCACTTTTTCATGAAGTTTTCTCGTAAATGCAATTATACTCTATTTTTATTTATGCTAGGATTTATACATTGGCAATATTCAGTAGGGTGACGGAGGGGGGGGGGTTCGTCAATTAAATTATATCATGTGTCCCTCCTGGAGCGTGCGCCAGTGTCACATGATGGTCTAGTTCCGTCGCTTATCGCCGACGGCTAAAGTTTTCTCTTTGAGCCTTTACACGCGACAGTACGGAAACTCATTAATCTCGCGGCGTACTACAGAGAGACACATTTTAGGCTGTATGTAGAGTATGAAAGAGAATCGAGTGTCAGTAATTGTTTGCACCTTCAAAGACTCTCCTTACAGTTATCATTTACTTTTTATCATCACTTTGATAGAATTTAATCGCTCCAGGATATATCACCAATGCTCATCCCAAGTTTTCTACAGATTGTCCATATATTATTTTCAAAAAAGGTGAACGAGCTCACTTTCGATGCTTAGTAGCCGATCGAAATAATTTAGTCTCTGAACGTTGCTTGAAATCAAGTTTTCATGATAGTTGGAAGAAAATACACGAAAACGTGAAATTACACAGTGGGAGATTTCTGTAATAAAAAAAGAAGTTAAACTTATTTGAAAAATGTTTAACGCGAACATGATAACCATTTTTCCGCATCAGAAGAAAAAGAGTTTCTCAAAATTGCTTAAATGTCAATGTCAGTGCTATAACTGATTTTATAAGACGAATAAATTTAAAAACAAATGAATTTTTTGAACATGTTTCAGTTTTTCGTGCTGCGAATGCTCTCATGAGAACGAGCATGGATGAGTCCTCCGAATCAGTAAAATTTGTTGCAAATTAATGAAAATCCATAACGAAGTAAAACTTAAATTAGAGTGGAGGAAATTAAATTTTTCCAAGCCAGAATTCAAGAATCAATTAAGGAATACCAGTTTTGATAAAATGTGGCAGCAATTTTCAAATTAAAAAACAAATACAGAAGAAAACACTTTTTCAAATTTAAAAGAATTAAGTTGAGTAGTTTAAACTTACCTTTTTTCAAACGCTGAAGCCAAAAGAATGTTTTCTACGGTTAGAGATATTCAATCAAAAAAGTGAAATTGATCAGGCAATTAACTTTTGAGCAGCACCATCACTTGGAAATCATGTTTAAAAAATAGAGATGAAACAAGTGTCACAGTTCCACTGACAGATGAACATTATGAGTGAATGAAAAAAGACAACTTATACGGACCATCAAAGAAAAAAGACAGATAATGTTAAGAAAATAAAACTTTGCTAATTTAGTGACAAAAAATTCATACTACTATCTACAAGCTATCAAACAGTCCAGTCATTTTTTTTTTTTTTTTTTGTAATTCTAAAGTTATTCATTGTATAGGATTTCAGAAAGAAATTATTTCTCAATATTATTTTCCGTACGTTTCAAATTAACCGGCACAAACGCACAAGGTTCATGTTTTTCAGCTCAGTCGTAGATTGGGCCTGATTACATTATTTGAGGCATGCTTTTTGCTGTAAACATCAGGTTTTCCATGAAAACTTTTTTTCATAGTGTAAAACATGTATCCTAAATGAAATTGGGGATACCACGTAAAAAAAGCCGTGCCCTGACTCTACCTCTGTGGTAGTGAAGAAAAGACCTCAATAGATAATGGCATGCAATTTAGAAAAATATGTATATATATATATATATATATATATATATATATATATATATATATATATATATATATAGTATGCATGATATCTGCGATACAAGTCATTTTCTGATGAGGGTAGTCAAATATCATCAGTTCTCGTGAAGCATTACCAAATTCGAGAAATTTGTGAGAGCTACATTTGTTAAAAAAATGGATAAAAATTCATTTTTAGCGATTTTTTTCTTTCTCAAATTAGATGACGCTCCATTATTGTTGTTGATTTAAAAAAAGGTGATTTCTCGGAGCCAATTATCTACTATAATTATTTTTATGACAATAATTATCTATTTCAGCGATACATGTGCGTGGATATAGCAAGTTCACTGTGATTCCCATTTTCCTAATTTTTGAAAAATTTTTGAAAATTCTTGAATATTTACAAATTGTTCGGAAATTTGCGAAATCAAAATATTTGTCTTTGAAATGACAAAAAATTTTCATTTGCAGTTCTATAAAGAACAGTATATTACTAGACTAAATACGCTAATGTCAGTTTTTATAGAACTTGCGAAGGAAAACTCGAAAAGGAACAATGGAAAAATATCTGTTTGGCTTTCCGAAACAGAATTTGGGCCTCGAAATTTCCTTGGTCATTTAATCGCTTTAATGAAGAGAAAAAAACGGTACCCTCCGACGCTGGAATTTTTTCGAAGGTCTAGCCCAACTTCAAAGTTGGGCTAGACTTGACAAGTCGTGCTTTGCTCAACTCGAGCACTTTGTGCTCGAGTTGAGCAAAGCACGACTTGAAATTCAAATATTGCACTGAATTTGGTCTACAATTACAATTGCTTTCAAGCGCCAAGGTCTTGAATTAAAAAATAATATCATAATTTGAAGAAATCTCTATTGATTCAAGATATACCCTTTTAATATTAAGCTTGCTTCATTAAAATAAATTGTAACATAGACTTATTTTAAGATTGTATTTAAGTTTAAAGTCGGGCCTTAATTTTGAGGCATCCTAATATAAAATTGACTTAATAAAGTGTAAAAAAATGTATACAGTATTTTCAGGGCCGTAATAAGGCATGTGAAGTTGGTGCAGCGCAGCAGGGCCCTTGGCTCTGAGGAGCCCCTGAAGAAACTTTTTTTGACGTAGAACTACGTCTTTTTCCGCACTTTTCTATAGCGTAGGAGGTGAAAAGTAATGCGATGGCAACAGCAACGGCAATGATAACGACAACGCTGGAGGCAGGGGGTAAAACGCTATGCAACGGCAACGGCAACGCTGGGTGTAGAGGGGTAAAAAGCTATACTACGGCATTGGCATCGCTAGGTGTAGAGGGGTAAATAGCTATGCAACAGCAATTGAAACGCTGGGGATGGGGTAGAAGGGTCAAAAGCTTTGCAATGGCAACGCAAATATACTTACTGCAAAAAGGTAGTTTCAAATCGGAAATTTCATGTATAAATTTCTACAAGACCTTGAAAATAAAGCCGTGATATCAAATTTGTAATATATAGAAAAAGGGAATGTAAACTTGGCATATATATATATATATATATATATATATATATATATATATATATATATATTTTATTATCTGTTTAATTAAAGGCCGTCACATATTCCGTATAATTACTGGCGGCATTAAAGTAATTGTTTTTCTATATTTAGGGGGTTAGATCAGGTTCGTTTTGATCGTTTAACGTCGTAATTCATAACATATATACACAATAGTTCACAGTATATAAAATAATTGTACGCAATTCAACATTGCATTATATTTCAATATTTCTTTTCTTCGACATTACCAGTCAAGAGTTAATTATCACATTTATGCGAGAAAAAATTTGTCTAAAGCCGGGATCCGAACCTGAGACTTATGTATTACGTGTCAAGTGTTCTTCCATGTGAGCTATTTCTGGATTGATGTAATGTAAAAATGAGGTTGTCTGGTCTTTTCGCCACTTTTTTCTGTGGGAATAAAATAAATACGAGTTAAAGTTGTAACAAATATATACAAAGTTGTAACAAAGTTGTAACGAACATCCGTCGGGTATCATCTGGACAACATTCGTGTCTGAAAATGTAATACACTATGTCTATCTTTTTCTCTCTCGTGATATTCTCGTGAGCAAATTACTAATTGGTTTTCTTGGAAACCAATAGTAGGATATCCATTTTTTTTTGTCAAATAACTTTCTCATGTTCTACCCGAAAACCTTTTTTACTATTTTGAATTTTTTTTATGAGTATATTCATTGTACAAAATATTTTCGCTTCATAACATTTGAAAGTAACACCACTCTTTTTGTAAAGTATAATTCTTGAAAATATAGTAATTTTTCAAAAAAATAACAATATGTTTTAAAACCTTCACTTCTCCCTAAGCGTTGCTTCTGCATAGGACAATATAGAAAAACAATTACTTTAATGCCGCCAGTAATTATACGGAATATGTGACGGCCTTTAATTAAACAGATAATAAAATATATATATATATATATATATATATATATATATATATATATATATATATATATATATATATATATATATGCCAAGTTTACATTCCCTTTTTCTATATATTACAAATTTGATATCACGGCTTTATTTTCAAGGTCTTGTAGAAATTTATACATGAAATTTCCGATTTGAAACTACCTTTTTGCAGTAAGTATATTTGCGTTGCCATTGCAAAGCTTTTGACCCTTCTACCCCATCCCCAGCGTTTCAATTGCTGTTGCATAGCTATTTACCCCTCTACACCTAGCGATGCCAATGCCGTAGTATAGCTTTTTACCCCTCTACACCCAGCGTTGCCGTTGCCGTTGCATAGCGTTTTACCCCCTGCCTCCAGCGTTGTCGTTATCATTGCCGTTGCTGTTGCCATCGCATTACTTTTCACCTCCTACGCTATAGAAAAGTGCGGAAAAAGACGTAGTTCTACGTCAAAAAAAGTTTCTTCAGGGGCTCCTCAGAGCCAAGGGCCCTGCTGCGCTGCACCAACTTCACATGCCTTATTACGGCCCTGAAAATACTGTATACATTTTTTTACACTTTATTAAGTCAATTTTATATTAGGATGCCTCAAAATTAAGGCCCGACTTTAAACTTAAATACAATCTTAAAATAAGTCTATGTTACAATTTATTTTAATGAAGCAAGCCTAATATTAAAAGGGTATATCTTGAATCAATAGAGATTTCTTCAAATTATGATATTATTTTTTAATTCAAGACCTTGGCGCTTGAAAGCAATTGTAATTGTAGACCAAATTCAGTGCAATATTTGAATTTCAAGTCTAGCCCAACTTTGAAGTTGGGCTAGACCTTCGAAAAAATTCCAGCGTCGGAGGGTACCGTTTTTTTCTCTTCATTAAAGCGATTAAATGACCAAGGAAATTTCGAGGCCCAAATTCTGTTTCGGAAAGCCAAACAGATATTTTTCCATTGTTCCTTTTCGAGTTTTCCTTCGCAAGTTCTATAAAAACTGACATTAGCGTATTTAGTCTAGTAATATACTGTTCTTTATAGAACTGCAAATGAAAATTTTTTGTCATTTCAAAGACAAATATTTTGATTTCGCAAATTTCCGAACAATTTGTAAATATTCAAGAATTTTCAAAAATTTTTCAAAAATTAGGAAAATGGGAATCACAGTGAACTTGCTATATCCACGCACATGTATCGCTGAAAAAGATAATTATTGTCATAAAAATAATTATAGTAGATAATTGGCTCCGAGAAATCACCTTTTTTTAAATCAACAACAATAATGGAGCGTCATCTAATTTGAGAAAGAAAAAAATCGCTAAAAATGAATTTTTATCCATTTTTTTAACAAATGTAGCTCTCACAAATTTCTCGAATTTGGTAATGCTTCACGAGAACTGATGATATTTGACTACCCTCATCAGAAAATGACTTGTATCGCAGATATCATGCATACTATATATATATATATATATATATATATATATATATATACATATTTTTCTAAATTGCATGCCATTATCTATTGAGGTCTTTTCTTCACTACCACAGAGGTAGAGTCAGGGCACGGCTTTTTTTACGTGGTATCCCCAATTTCATTTAGGATACATGTTTTACACTATGAAAAAAAGTTTTCATGGAAAACCTGATGTTTACAGCAAAAAGCATGCCTCAAATAATGTAATCAGGCCCAATCTACGACTGAGCTGAAAAACATGAACCTTGTGCGTTTGTGCCGGTTAATTTGAAACGTACGGAAAATAATATTGAGAAATAATTTCTTTCTGAAATCCTATACAATGAATAACTTTAGAATTACAAAAAAAAAAAAAAAAAAATGACTGGACTGTTTGATAGCTTGTAGATAGTAGTATGAATTTTTTGTCACTAAATTAGCAAAGTTTTATTTTCTTAACATTATCTGTCTTTTTTCTTTGATGGTCCGTATAAGTTGTCTTTTTTCATTCACTCATAATGTTCATCTGTCAGTGGAACTGTGACACTTGTTTCATCTCTATTTTTTAAACATGATTTCCAAGTGATGGTGCTGCTCAAAAGTTAATTGCCTGATCAATTTCACTTTTTTGATTGAATATCTCTAACCGTAGAAAACATTCTTTTGGCTTCAGCGTTTGAAAAAAGGTAAGTTTAAACTACTCAACTTAATTCTTTTAAATTTGAAAAAGTGTTTTCTTCTGTATTTGTTTTTTAATTTGAAAATTGCTGCCACATTTTATCAAAACTGGTATTCCTTAATTGATTCTTGAATTCTGGCTTGGAAAAATTTAATTTCCTCCACTCTAATTTAAGTTTTACTTCGTTATGGATTTTAATTAATTTGCAACAAATTTTACTGATTCGGAGGACTGGTATACTGTCTTCAACGTTATGGTGTCGATACTGAACTTTAAGTAAATATTGAATGATTGTGCAAAAGTATTTGAAATCAGTGCATAAGCAAAACATGAATATTTGTAGAATTTACAATACATTTATTGATTGCTGCTAATACTCTCAATATTGTGTGACACTTTTGAAGTGAAATCTTGTGGCTTCTTTTTCAAGCCAGCTTAGCTACATATTTTTTGGACCTTTTTTCGAGTCTCTTATGGACACATTCATATGATATTAATAAAACAGTAAATACTTATGAAATTCATTATTTGGCTGATGATGATAACAAGATTGTACTAGATTCAGTCGATAAGGATCATATGAGACATACCATATAATACGTTGTTGCAGTGCATATGCAGGTTTTCGGGCTTTTTTGTTCCTTTTTTTCTGTAGGACTAAATAGCTACGAGTTAAAGTTGTAACCAATATCCTACGAACAGTTAACATCCGTCGGGTATCATCCGGACAACATTCGTGTCTGATAATGTAATACACTATGTCTTTCTTTTTCTCTCTCGTGATATTCTCGTAAGAAAATTATTAATTCGTTTTCCTGGAAACCAACGGTAGGATATCGATATTATTCGTCAAATAACTTTATCATGTTTTACCCGACAACCTTTTTTACTTTTTTGAAGTATGTTTAATGAGGATATTAATTTTTTTTGTAATATTGTCGAATTTTCTGCTACTTATGATTAACTATAATCTTTTAATTAATAAAAAAATACTCTAACTGACGCATAAAAAACTTTATTTATTAGAAACATTTAATCAAAATTTATAACAAGACATTTTTACACATTTCATTGAAATTTTGCAATTGAAATTTTTCAATTGAATTTCAACTTTTTAATTACGTTGAAATTTTTACATTGAAATCTGTTTCATATCATAGCCAACTAAATCATAGCTGGCGGTAGTCAGCTAGAGGTGAGCGCTCGCCAGCGAGTTGGTATGCTCTCGCGCCGCACACTACATTTACAAAAACTATCCAAAACGTGACGTCATCGAATAAGTTTTTCCCGTTTCCTACTTTTATTTTAGCCTGATTCAGAAAACCACTGATATATTTTAGATCCTGGGTATAAAAAGTATCCCAATCCAACATTTGTTGCTTGCAAACTAGCATACATTTGTGAATAAACAATTTTTAAGAAATTCTCTGGTCAAAAAAATTTCTTTTGATGGGGTGACAGAAGATTACTCAGATTCCATCAGCTGTCGGTAAAAATTTTACAGTTTTCTATTTTTAAGGTAACTTACTGATAATATTGATTGACAGTTTGCAACAGTTTGGATGTTTTATTGACGTTAACAACTGCGCGACAGAGTAAAAAATGTAAATGTTATTTGTAAATAAATTGCGTAATTCAATGTAAATATTAAATGTAAAAGTAAGAAAATGAGATGGCGATAAAATTTATCATTTAGAACACAATACATATAATTTTTATGTTCAACATGAACAAGTACATTGATAATATATATTTTATCAAATTATATGCAATATTTGTTGATATTCGTTACTTATGACGTAACATACATAATGAACAGGCTCAAAAATTTATTAAAATAAAAATTCGATACTTCAGAATTTTCAAATGAATTCAAAAACTCGAAAATACACTTTTCATGTATACAGCACGCTGTATATAATTTTTCAATACATCCATAATGTATTTAAAGAATGACGTGAATTTTAAGAATGACTTGAGTTGAATTCAATGCAATTGTTACTACGTCCAGAATTGGCTCAGTTGGTAGAGCTCTCGACGAAATTAACCAGAAATCCTGAGATCAAATCCCAGCTTTCGACGCAATTTTTTCAAATTTTATTGAGTTATATTAAAAAATATAATATTATATAATATAATATAATGAATTTTATGACATTATTATTTTTATTTTTAATGTGAACAAGTACATTAATAATATACCATATGTTGTATATAATTGTATGCACTATTTTTTTATCATTACTTATGACGTAGTATATGTGATGAATAGGCAAAAAAAATTGATCAAATGAAAATTCGATACTTCAGAATTTCTCAATTTTATAAAGTTTTTATAAAACTACTTTATAAAGTTCTTTATAACGTTATTTTATAAAATAAGAGACTATACAAATTACGAGACATGGACGAAATAGAAAGTAATGTGACGTATCATATCAGGGTCACTAACTGTAAGCTTTATGATAATGTACCAGGTGTACTCCTAATTAATTTCCGGTTTTTTTTGCAAATAAAACACACAATTCCAAAAAAACCGTAACCTTTATTTTATTCAAAGTATTTTCCATCGCTTTCCACACATTTTTCCCACCTTTCTGGTAAATTGCGGATACCATGCCAGTAAAAATCATTGCCTTTGGAGGTGAACCACTCGGTGAGCCATTTTCGTACATTTTCGTACGAGTCGAAGCGCTGCTCAGAAAGGGCATGGCCCAACGAGGTAAAGAGGTGGTAGTCGGATGGCGCCAGGTCTGGTGAGTAAGCCGCATGATCAAGCACTTCCCACTTGAGCCTTTCCAGCGTGTCACGAACGACTTTCGACTTATGCGACGGCGCATTGTCGTGGAGCAAAATCACCTTCTTCTGTCGTTGTTGATATTCTGGTCGGTTTTCCACAATGGCTCGGCTCAAATCTTTCATTTGCTGTTTGTAGCGAACGGCATTCACAGTTTCACCAGGTTTCAGCAGTTCAAAGTATATAACACCGGACTGGTCCCACCACACACACAGCATGACCTTCCGACCGTAACGATTTGGCCGTGCCGTCGATGTCGATGCTTCACCTGGACTCACCCACGATTTGTTGCGCTTAGGGTTCTCCAGGAAAATCCACTTTTCATCACCAGTAACAATACGATGCAGGAAAGACTTTCTTTTGTATCGTTGAAGCAGCATTTCACAGGTCACTTTTCGATTCTCCATTTGTCTCTCGGTCAGTTCATGGGGCACCCACTTTCCACACTTCTGAATTTTTCCCATGGCTCGCAGACGTTTGGAAATTGCTTGCTGTTCAACTCCCAGCGCATCTGCAAGCTGTCGTTGCGTTTGCGTGTTGTCTTCATCTAATAATGCTTGCAATTCGGCGTCATCGAACGATTTTCGCTTGCCGGAGCGTGCGGCGTCGTTCAGGTCGAAATTTCCATTTTTGAACTGTCGAAACCACGTTTCACATGTTCGAAGTGTTAATGCACGATCACCATAAACTTCCACAAGCGCACAGTGGCTCTCGGACACTTTTTTCCCCTGATTGAACATGAAAAGCAATGCATGGCGCATATGCTCAAAATTCGGTACAAAATTCGACATTTTTGAAGCGCAATAAAAACTTACTGGAAGATTTTTTCGACAAAATGTCAACGCAGTTCAAGCACTAGATATGACTGAACAAAATGACATATGGTATGTGTTGCCAACAGCGGTACAAAACAGAACGCCATCCATTGAAAAAACCGGAAATTACTTAGGAGTACACCTGGTACTTTACAGAGTAACACTTGAATCTGTAGGATTACTGTTAACTTACTGACTGTTCTGATAGTTTGCAACAGTTTTGTTGTTTTGTTAAAATCTTATCCGTAAATCGTTAAATGAAATGTGAATGTGAAATATAAAAATGAAATAAAAAGGTGATAATAATTTATCATTAAGAACATTAAACATATCATCATATAAATAAAAATTATTTTAATTTTCAACATTAACAAGTACATTGATAATTTATGTTGCATATGTACGAGCAATGTTTTTTTATCATTACTTATGCCGTAACATATATAATGAATATAGGGACAAAAATTTATTTACAAGTGCAATTTTTCACACAGGAGCATAGGAAATATTGAGGGGTCATTATTTTTGCTATTTAAGACAGTCTAAGGGTTGGATAAAAGTAGATGATGATGTTGTCTATAAAAAACCATGGCCCAACAAAACCAAAGAATTGTATATATTATTTTTACAAAGACAGCAATATATTGATTGTCATGTTGATTACTTCTACCATCATTCGAAAATAATGTATTTCTAAATAGAGCTTCAAAATACTTTTGTAAAAATGTATAACTTTTAATAAAGTCAGTCATCAAAATTTACGTTAAATAGTTGGAAGTTACCATGAAACTCTTATGAATTGGAAAATAAGGATTGGTCAGCGACAATCGATAGAACATTTTTACCAAAAAATAGCCATAAACCCAAAAAAAAAAAAATTTTTTTTCAACGTAAAATTTGAAGGTGAGAGCTCTAGTCTGAAAAAGTTACCAAAAAAAAAATCAAATCTTTCGCATGCTCTCCGTAAGGGCTTATCTTCATTAGAATGATGTATGTTATAAGGTTATACATGAAAATGTTTCTTATATAGGTTTTATACATTGAAATTACAACATGATCATACGTACTATTTCACCTTTGGTAAATCTGGACTCACGTCTTTCCAGTCACTCACCTGCACGGTTTTTCTGACAAATCAGTATTTTCAAACCTTGAATTCTGAATAGTTTTTAATAATTTTTCCAATATCATCAAAGACAAAATAACTGTTCGTCAAAAGTTAGGGGAGGTATAAAGTTGTGTTTATAGTAAATTTTATCTGTTATTAATGACAATGGAAATAATATTGTATTCGTAAGTACTAGTAAACAGAAGCAAGGGGAGGAAAGAGGTAGTGCTTCTGAATCTGCTTTTATTTTTATATATTTTACTATATTATATTTTAAACAAGAATGTATTTTTAATTATTATTTGTAGTGATGACGCATAAAACCGAATGTGTTATATGAACATGATCACTTGACAGTATTAGCGAGTTTTTTGTAATAGCAACTTAGTGCCTAGTTATTGCTTTACATTGATTTTTCAATTTAACGTTTCAGCCTTGTTAAATGTTGTGATATTTCAGAAAATTTTTTTGCTTTGAACAATAATTTTTTAAGGTGGGCTAAACAAAACTCTTCAACTCGTTTGCTTGCACTTGATATTATCTTATTTTACCCTTTCCAAACTTCACCTTTCCTATTACTTAAGGTGCAAACTACATGTACACTTTAGACTGTGATCCTTATAAGAATATATTATGATCCGAATTTCCATATAAAATATTTCAATCCGTACGAGGCCACTCTAAAAAAAAAATTATCTGGATTTAACTTTCTAATAAATTTTTCATACTGTCATTTGATGTGAATTTCGCGATTCATAAAAGATTTATATTTACTATTACATTGCCTTAAAATGATTCGAAATATACTTTCTTAATTCGTGGAAATGTATTTTTATTCCTTTGAGTGACAGTATTTACACTCGATACATAGTGAAAATTTGCTGTAAGGAATCAACAGAGTATATTGGTAGAACTTTGATGACGTACGCAGTTAGCTGGGTATTCATATTTATTGACCATCGATTGCACTTTGGACGTGCATCTAATATATTGTTATGACTTCAACCAATACCAAAACTCTCTATGCAATATATTATTTATAGTTTGTTGAGCAATTGACAAAAACAGTTCCAAATATCAGCAAGCGTGGAGTCTAGATTCTAAAAGTTTTAGCTACATGCATGCATATTAAAAAAATACATTCCGTTTGACTAAAATTGTTATACCATTAAAACCAGAATAAAATTTTTCGCATTGAAAAAATACTCATGTAAAAGATTTTGATCCAAAAGAGACTATGTAAGCGTTTTTTTGATATTTTACCGACAAGAGAAAAAGTTATTGCTGTCTGTAAATGGTTGATGCAGGTGATTTGGCAAAAAGTGTTGAGTGATTCGTTTTCATGAGAAAAATTTTAAGGCAAACGTGGTAACTATTTATTCATAAAATTCTTATATTGTATAAAATTAGCACTAATTATATATGACAATATATTTAGTATATATTGTATATAATTAGGATATGTATATTTTTACTAGAATTATTCTATTATTCTGCCTAATTTTCTGTAAAAAATTTGTCTAACATATATACACGACATTTTTTTCAAAAATAAGAGCTGCGCAAATGATTAAAAACCTTTCCACTAAGTTAAATCGAATATTGTTAGGCCAATCATTCAAGACTCAATATCTGGTTCCCCGCTTAAGCCATCAATTCCAACTTGAAAGCATCTGCAAGTATATTCATGTCTGAATTTCTCGACAATTCTTGCAACAGCACGTATTACAACGGAAAATAATCAAAAAAACATTATTGTCTAGAAAAAATGATCATAATCAATTTGCAAGCCCGTTTTAAAGCAGTATTCGAAGCGGGCCGTCGCTTGCCTTTCAACATCAAATCATCAGTTTCTGGTATGATACTAATACTTCGGTCAACTTGTTTTTTCAAAATATTTTTTTTTTTTTTCTTAAAGAAAAGAAGTTGATCATACAAGAATAGATCGACGCGACGTTGTGGATATCACATCTTTCATTTGTGCAATATTTATTTGAAAATCGTCGAATTGTTAGATATCACAACCTTCGGATGAGTGATTTTAAAGTAAAGTTTTATAATAGAAGAAACAAAAGGTTTTTTAACGGAAAAATGGATTTGTTGGCACACAAAAGCGACGGCCCGCCTTTACATTGGCAAGGTGTGCGGTAAGTGATGGGAGATGGCGGTTATATTACACTACAAATCATGTTTAAGTCCATAATTCTAATTTATACAAAAAAAATGCATTATTACAATAAAATTTCATATAAAAATACAAGACGTAATCTTGAATGGATTACAAAGTTTAAAAATAGTAAAGTATATGTAATAAATAAATACAGAAAATATACTTTTCAGTAATGAATCTATCAATAAACTCACCAAACTTTCTTTTGGATATTTGATGACTTTTGTTACTCCGTCAATATTTGTTATGCAAAAAAAGGCACTACATATTTCAATGTTTGTGCCGACACCGTAAAAACTGTTATTGTTCCACCATCATCGAAAGATGAGTTCATATAAATGATCGATTAATTCGGCTATTTGCGTGTATGTACGTACCTTGAGCTCGTGAATAATCACCAAGATGATTTCCGAGTATCATGTCTTACTACACATCAGGATTCGAAGGGAAAAATTACATGCAACTATTTTTTGACCTTCAGAGCACTTGAAAGTCCGCAAAACACTAGGAAACACTGCTGTTTTTACTTTGAAATCTTTAAATGTCAAAATAAACAATTGCAAACAACTGATAATGATCATAGTTATTATATTGATTATCATAAAGGCGATCGAGTAGCGTCGTGTGAACTCGGCAGAATTCGGAGCGTTTCAGGAAGCTAGCCTTATCTGAGCCATGGGGTCTTGAAAAAATATAGGTATAGTGATGTACAGTAACCGTACTGAAAACGGGCAGATTGCCGATTAGAAAGGGTCAGAGTAAGCGAGTGGCTGTAGTAAGAGGGATAAAGAGAAGATGCTAGCGGTATATTAGAGTCTAGGTGACTTGAGTATCGCGTATACTTCACAATCGATACAAAATTTTGTAATTCTGTGATTAAGTTTAAGTTAAGTGTTACGTTTGGACTGAAATGAGTCATGCGATAATTAACTCATAATGAAAAAGCGGGAGCAATACCTGAAAACCATTTTTTTATTTTTTACCTGTAAATCTGCATGAAAATTACAGATTTGAAATATTTATTGCATGAATTTGCAATATTTAATATGGAAATTTCTGATACGCATTATGCAACTTTCCAGAGAACTTTTATTCTGAGTACACTCTAACCTAGCAGAAATGTTTACAATTTTTTCAAGGCAATAAGTTGGAGTTGGAACATTTATAGGGTGATTAGGCGGCAATGCTATTTATGTGTTCCAACTTCAATTGTCCGAGTGCGAAATTTGACTAAGATAAATATAGTTATTGAAACTCCTGAATTTTTCATGTTATACAATGAGTATTTCACAATACTTTATTTTGCTAAGATAAATCTTCGGCGCAAGTGTCATTTCTTCACTTTCGGATTTTCGTTTTTGATTTTTGTGTTTTTTTCTTTTTTTACATTTAACTACCTTATCCGTATAAATAGCACTCCTTCGACGTATACTGGTGATTTACATGATAAAGACGTCAGCCTTCACATTTGCATATTATACAGACCCTATAAATAGCGTCTCGATGTACATTTGCAACATAATATAGAAGTGTAGCGTGCTAAATATATAATATCAATAAATATTATAACATTCAATCAATACCCAAAAGTGTAATATGACTATGTTTCCTACTGGTGCAGAATTTTCGTTTCTGAAAGAGGGTAAATAAATGAATAAAAAACTAATAGTTTTTTGATATTCATACAAATCGTGCGGATTCTAGAAGTATGAGGTAATTTGTGGCTAATTCTAGATGGAAATGAATTGGCAGCATATCACATGACAAGAATTTTCATCGATGTGAGAAAGGACAATCACGAATTTTTCTCATTAATTAGCAAACCCAATAATCACTTACATTTTTGCAATGAAAAAAACGAACAAACTGAAAACGAAATAGGAAACCGACCAGTACTTTTTAAACAAAATAGATAACTGGTATGTGCTCTGCACGAGCATTCAAGCGTAAGCGCGGAAGTTGAATTCAAAATAATGGTGACATGCACTGCGAGTACTATGTATCTGCGGGCACGTGGCTCGTAGAAAAATTAGCTAATTTCCTGTTCCCACTTTGTAAGTCTCCTTCTGTTGAGTGGAAAGCCTTCAACCATTTTCTGAGTAGAATCCATCGACACCAATAATTCATTGGGGATCCCCTCACAGTCGGTTTGCTACCCTACAAGCATCACATTGCATAAAGAGAGACCGGAAACATTCTTGAAAAAGAATGCCAATAAATATGTCCAAGTGCTTCTGTGCTTTGAAAACGTACGCGTGCTCGATAAAAAGTTTCGGAAAAGGCCAATTAGCAAATGCTACGATACCGAGATCCCATTTCTGTCGCGCGGCATAATAAGTGTGATATAACGCACTAAGGAATCCTTGAAAATCAGTAGCACTTTAATGGATCATGTTGCAAGAGTGCACTTTGGTGCCTATAATGCTTTCATTTAACAACTGTATGATAACACATATGTGTAAACAGTCTCTTCAATAGTAAAGAAAAAAGCTTTTGTGTTGAAGAACACAAAGCAGAAGTGAAACTTCGTAGGAATGTGAAAAATTTTTAAGAAATGACTGGCCAGCAGCAAAGCAGTTCTCTGCAGTTCGCTAGTACCTATCTTTCGAAAAGTGCTTAAATTTTTTTGTTTTGTTTTGACATATTAGTTTTGTTTACATAAACGTAACCAATTAATGTACAGAAGTGCGAAAATTTGTCTCAAGTCATATTGTATAAATTTTTTTTTTAATTTAAATTTACAATAAGAAATATGAATAATCTTATTGAAATCAACATTTGATCTTAAAAAAAATTTAAATGATGATTTCTTCGGAGCTATCATGAATATCGTGCTGTCTACATATTTTTAGAAGTTTGAGAAATAAGTTTGATACATACATTACTTTAAAAATTGTTTGGATTTTCAAAAATCGAAGCAGTAATTCCAGTTCATAATATTTTTTTTTTTTTTTCAAGATAAAAAAATTTGACGTGTTTTGTGTTCAGTGTGTGAAAAAGTGGTTAAAATCTGTACAATCTTCAAACCAAATGGAAATTCTTTGAATATTTATCATCTTATTTTCCAACATAAACAGACCTGGAAAAGTTTTAGAATTTTTTTATTTGAATTTACTCATAAGAAGTCGACATGTATAAGTATATTTCATAACTTTATTAGCTTTATCATTGTTTTTTCACTTTATTGTTCCACAATCAGTCAAAATTGTTTGAATTTTCTGATTTTCGGAAATTTTCTTGAATATTTATGAAAAATGTAATAAAAATTTTTCAGAAAAAGTTTTTTCCATTTTCTCTTACCAAAAACGATGCGAAAAAAAAACTTTTTCTATTTTCACGCTAAAATTTCTTATACAAACTCTATCCCTTAAAAAAAAAAGCCAGCAACGAGGTAATACATTTCCGAAAATAATTTGTGTTCAATCTTTGTAATAGACACATTTCCTGACGGCCTATGTGTCATACCGTTTGCCTCTTCGACTTCACTTCGTGCGATGATTTACGACGCCTGTACCTAAATTTTACAAAATAACATTTTAAAGTATATATTCCATACCTAGCTGTGACTCCAATAAAATTTTTGCGTTCATTTCATTAATGGTTTTTTTTTTAATCCACGCACAAAGTTGACTGACGATTAAGAGCGTCTATAGTGGTGTCCCCCTTATAGATTAGATAGAATACACGTCAAACAAAATTCAAATAAGTGTTTACTTGAGAACAATCATACATTGAATTTTTTTCGTATGTTGATTCTGTAATTAGCTTAATAGAAGAGTAACTTTTATAGCCAGTGTTAATTATCAGTAGAATCTAATGACTCAGGGGATTCCACGCCGTTAGCCCAGTGACGAACAGAAATATCCTTTCCCTTAGATTAAAAAACATGCTTCCGAAATTTTTAATTGTCGACTATCTACGACCAGCATACGTAAAAAATTGCTTGTTAAAGAACACAAGACAGAAGTGAACTTTCAACAAACAGTATATTACGTAACTAAGACTTTAATTTTATTTTTCCGAATGTAAAGTTTGTAAACCGAGGCGTAGCTGAGGTTTACAATTACACGAGTGTATATAAAACTCATGTCGTAGTTACGTACAATATTTTTTGGAAAATACTCCGCAAAATACAGTATTTCGTACTTAGTGACGCTCCGCGAAGTGGTCTTTTGACATACAGTACTGTTTTCCTGGCCTAGGCCGGGAAAGTAACCCAATCGCCTGCCTTAACCGCTAGAAGAACTTTGCAATTCCTTGATACTCATTTGTACAGATTGCTTGACTGTCGTTTTTTTATTGTTGGCACAAAATGTAGCTGTAGCAGTAAACAAAAGTATATGATGTTGCTTTTTGCAGAGTGTTTTGCAAAAAGTATAGTGTGCACCTCGGCCATCAAAGTAAGCCATCGTCGGACAGTCAGAATTTTCAGTACTCGGTTTGTACGGGCGTTTTTCAGTACTCGGCTCATACGGGCGATTTTTTTCAGCTCTCGGCTTTGCCTCGTGCTGAAAATCAAGCCCGTACTCCCCTCGTACTGAAAATCACGCCCGTAGTCGCCTCGAACTAAAAATTCAGCCTGTTCGACAAAAGCCTACTTTGCGGCCTTGTTGCACAATCTACTATTATTTACCGAGGGCTAAAAAACAAGTTAAGAGATTTCAAACTGGAAAAAAACAGTATATTGTGTATCTAGGGGCGAAAACACGGGATTTCTAACTCGTGTGAGGTTTGCCGCCTGAGCGAAGCGAAGGTGATTGAGCTCCGTGATGCACACGATGATATTCACCTCGAAAACATTGAAAATAAGCATATATCTAAATTTGTTTCGACGAAAGACAAATGAAGTAATGAAGGTCGATACAAAGGCGATGAGAAATGACACGCAGCAGGTGGGAAAAAGGTCCGTTGTGATATACGAAGTGATTCGAACTTGTGTGTAATTAAATGATCCCGACATACTCGTCGGGATCATCCTCTTCCTCCCTTGTTGTAAAAATATCTATTTCTATTCAAAAAAGTTGCATTGCGAAAATGAAAGGTATGTTCACGGACTGTAGAAGGACTATTCTTACTTCTTCTGTAGTTCTTCACGGAACGATCATAAAACTATGTAGGAGCCATGAGTTTACTTCTTACTTTAGTCTCAGCCATAGCTGGGCAAACATAGTGGTGGCCAATTACTGATAACAAATTTTTGGTAACTTAAAAATGCATTATAAGGTACCTAATTGGATAAAAAAAAATTTTCTGTCATACTTACAAGATTCATTATTCTTACGTTGTGTATCGACATGAAGTTCTAAACGTTTAAACTAAACGAAAAAAAAAAAAAACTAGTATCCAGGGAAATGAAATTTCCTGATGCTTTTTAAGACCTTGTAGTGTAAAAAATAAACCATGTCTACAAAAAAAGCTATCTGTTTGACAAGTCGTAAAAGTAAGCGATTTCCGAAGAGTATCAATGTAGCAGACACGAGCCGCAGGCGAATGCTGCTATCACACGATTCGGGGGTCACCTGCTTTGTGACATGTCAAACACTAGGCTTTACATAGCGAGTCTGTAAAATTCGATTTTCAACAACTCCGAAGAGTCCGAAGACATCGCGATAGGACCCGACATCGCATCCTTAGAGCACGTCAGTCGTACCCAGTCGTACCGACTAGAGTACAGGGAGAGGGAGAATGAGATGGGTGGAGCTGATTTTCGCCACGCTAGTTGGGTTACTTTTGGCCACTAGTGGCGCAAGTGTGAGCTGTAGTGGCCCGAAAGCAAGCCAAGCAGATCCGAAGCGACTGTAAGCGAACCGAGCAAAGCCGAAGGAAGTTGAGTCGAAATCAACTCGGGAATCGGCCATTTTCGCGAGCCTTCGGAGGCATCGAGAATCGAACTTTCGACAGATGAGCTATGAAAAATATTTTGTACAAAACTTCTCGTGACAGGAAATGTAAAATTATTCAATTTCTATTTTTGTTTCATTTAAAAATTTTGGAACTTGTAGTACATCGATTGGTTTATGTATGAAATGTGAAAAAAAAAAATAGTTTGCAAGATATGATGCATGTCAGTTAATTCGTTCATTAATTACGAATCTGGCTTAGACTTATTCAGCTATTCGTTGTTTCCTTTTCTGTGAACAAATATATAGATGATAATTATTAAAAGATGCATATGCTATCAATTGATTTCAAGTTACTGATCATGGAATCGATGCCAGATTCACAAAATCAATGCATTCGACCCCGAGGAAAACCTTACATTGACAATGTGAATTTGCCATTGTAAACTCTATCGAGTCTTAATGTAAAACAGCGATTATCATCAAGTTTCCATTAAGATCACATTAGCCAAAAAACATTGCTCAGGAAGTCTGTATTTGGAATAGAATCATGAACAGAATTTGATTTTTCGTAACATGCAGATGTTTTCATTGTTCATCGGTCTGCTCATTATCTATCTAGCACAATCTAGCATCTTGTAAGCGAAGATAATTTTTTTAAAGTGAAATGACTGGACATTCGGGCATAATTCAGGTTCTTGCAAGATGTTTAAATGATTTTACAGGTCATGTTGAGTATACTGAATTGTGCGACCCATTTGTAAAACTTCGTGCACCTCCGTGATAATTCGGGTAGTACGATAAGCTCCGCCGGGCCGGTAAGTTTTGTTCGTGTTTAGTTGAATTCGCGTCAGGCGTCAGTCTGCGATTCACTCTGAATGTAACTCTCTTGAGAAACTCTAATCAAATCAAGTCCCGAGCATTAAACGGTTTCTCTTGTTTTTTTTCCACGCCCTGCGTGGAGAAGGTTATGTGTCCAAGGTCACGATACGTGAAAGAATAAAAATGCCTAGTCACGCGCGAGGTGCCTGGTATTATCAAGAGAGTTACGCGTTTACTGCCCTGTGATTTAAAATGGCCGACGCGTTTTCCACTCGACACATGAAAAAATTGAACAGTACGAATTCTCAAGTATGGAAGTTACAAGTGAGGATGATCCTTATTGCGAGCGGACTCGATGACATAGCAGATGGAACGCGTGTGAAGCCCGAAGCCATCGATGAAACATTAAAGAAGTGGAACATGGGCGACGCCAAGGCAATGTTCCTTATATCCTCCTCAATGGAATCGACGAAAGTCAAGAACGTGTTCACCTACAAAACGAGTCGTGAAATGTGGATGATATTGCAATTGGTCCACAAACAGAAATCATCCACGAACAAGCTGTTGCTGACTCAACAATTTCATGAGTACAGAATGGAACAGAACGACTCGGTTATGCAGTGCATTTCCAAAGTGCAAAATATGGTCACGCAGTTCGTCGATGATGGTGAAGCCGTGTCAGATGTTGCCATTACGCCCAAAATTCTTGGAAGTTTGCCTCCACGTTTCAACGCCTTAAGATCTGCCTGGGACAGCGTCAATCCTGATCGCTAGACGTTAGAGCAACTCCAAGAAAGGCTAATCAAGGAAGAAACAAGAATTGTTGCTGACGACGCGGAAGTTTCTGCATTTTCAGTGTCAACACGGCAGAGGTAAAATAAAGAGATATTCAGAACGAGGAGAGATGAAGCGTTCATGGAGTGCTATGAAGCGTTCATGGAATGCTACTTCTGCCATAAAAAAGGGCATTTCGCTTGGGAGTGCCGAGAAAAGAACAAGAAAATGGCTGAAAAGAAGAAATTCGGTTTGGGAGAGTGCGCGTTCATCGCTACAAGTATGACCGAAAAATCAGTGAGAACGGATGTGGACGTTAAATTTAACAAGATGGAAGTCGCGGACGTTAGGCTTCTGGACAGTGGTGCCTCCCGACATATCACGTATCGCCGCAAGTGGTTCACCTCTTTTACGCAATCGAGAGGTGAACACGTGATGCTCGGCCATGACGTTGAAGACGACGTGGATCTTTGTGGTCATGCTGTCTGGTTGGATTATTGGCTAATGAGGAATGTAGTTGGTTTCCATCGATGTATCTTGTTCTTGCGTGATGGGTTCCATGTGTCCTAATTCTTGATATGTTTCCATTAATTGATGGTATGCTTCTTAAAATATAGGTTGTCGTTTGAACTTTCTTTCCAAATGCTCAAATCGTTTTAGCGCTCTGTTTCTTGATTTACCAAGTTCGATTTCGGGCCTGATTGGCAAGCGTATGATAAATCTTCCATCTTCGTTCCTGGTTGTGGTTGCTTGAAACGACTCTTCACATTGCTTCTCCTTTTCTGTGTAGAACACTGTCTCTGATAATTCCTCCGGTTTCCAGAATCGTTCGATTTGGTCGGATAGTTGTACGTTCGTCGCCTTGCAGCATAGCGATGAATCCTTTGAGGATGCTTTGCTTGTCAAGCGGTACCGATGGTAAATTCTGGATGATCCCTGGCACCACTAAGCATTTTATTCTTGCCTCGAATTGACTGTGGATTCAAACTGTGTAAACCTCGGTGAACTTCTTGCAGTCTCTTCTAGAAGGCCCGATTCCATTGATCTAAACAAGTTTGTTTAAACTTGGGAGCTGCAATCTTTTGAAAAGATTCTCTGTGAACAAATAGGAGTCTGAGCCGCTGTCTAAAAGAGCACGACATTTGATGGCGTTGCCGTGGATACCTTCCACCGAGATGAGAGCAGTAGAAAGTAGTTTTGTTGGCGTATGTTGTATGAAGGCTACTAAACTCCTTTGTTGCTCGGTATGAATAGTTGTCTTTTGTTTTTTCTTGATGCATTAATGTATTGTTTTTCCCCACAAATCTTGCATCTTCTGCCTCTGCATTTTTCGGCTGTGTGCCCATACAACAAGCAGTTCGTGCAGTTTTTTCTGTTCTCCAGGAACTTCTTTCTTCTATCAGGAGGACAGGACAGAAGCTCTTCGCATTGAAAGTTGCAGTGTGACTCCTTACACAATTGACAAGTGTTCTGAGCTGTTGCAGAGAAGTCGATTTTCTTTCCCACCTTATTTTTCTTGTTCTGAAAGGGAGAATTTGCGGGTTTTTTGATTGTTTCTTTGACTGTAGTCTATGGTTCATTCTGAGGCAAAAGCATCAAGGTTTGAGAGCGCTCTGTTACAAAGTTCAGAAACTCCTTGAAAGATGGCATATTCTCTGGCGTCTGATTCTTGATTTTTTTTGCTAATCTCGCTTTTCTGAAACATCCAATTTCTCTTTTGCTATACGTATGACCAGCATATCCCAAGAATCTGTGGGTTGACCAAGTGTTTTCAGTGCCGAGATATGTGTGTGAATGTGCCTAATCAATTCGCGCATTGAATCTTTTCTGTTTTCTTTGGTAAGAACTGGTAGATCTGAAAGGCCAGCAACGCGTTTCTCGATGATCAACATCCTATTGTCATAGGTGTCCTTTTATGCTTTCTCGTAGTTCTCTGAATTTAGAGTGAATTCTTCCACGACGTGGAGTGCCTCATCCATTAATACACTGATAAAATATTAGTGTTTCTGGACGTTAGTCAAGGCAAGATTGTCGTAGATCATCGTCTAAAAACTATTCTTGAAATACAGCCACTTAGTGTTATCGCTGGTGAAGTCGAGTATTTTTATTATTGGTAGTTGGAGTCTGCTGCCTTGTTAAGACGCTGGTGCATCCGCTGTGGTTAGAGATATTACTTGAGCTGTTGAATGCACGAGTAATTGCTGTTTTTCTTCTGCTTCATCTATAAATCCTTAAAGATCGGTTGAAGTAATTTTCTTCAAAAATCATCCGTTCCTCTGTACACTCCTGCGTAAAGGCTCCCACATCTACTCCCTTGGTCAATGGAGTTTCTTCAATTTTGGTTTGAATATTCTTGAACCTCGTCCAAATGTCTGAAAGTGTCTTGATTTTGACCTTGGTTTTGCCGATGTCCTTTCGTTGATGTTGCTGTGGATTCTGGTGAATTGTGCCTTGACTTGACCGCGTGTTCGCCTTAATCAGCTTATTTGCGACGTCTTAAATTCTATTTAAGCCCAGTCGGTCAAATGTCTAAAAATCAGTGAAATCGCGGGGATTTCTGCGTCAAAGGATTGGTAGTGCCGCGGACTGCCTAAATCCAGGGATTTTCGCGTCGAGGGATTAGTAGTACCGTAAACTGTCTAAATCTAGGGAATTCTTGCGTCAAGGGATTGGTAATACCGTAGATTGCTCGAATCTGAGGAATTTTTGCGTCAAGTGGTTGGTAGTACCGAGGATTGCTCAAATCCGGAGGATTCTTGTGTCAAGTGGTAGGTAGTACGAGGGATTGCGAAAATCGGATTGTTCTGGGTTGTTTAAAATGGCGGATGATGAATGACGGACAAATCCGTGAAAAAGGAATAACCTTAATGAATTTCGGGAATGTCCATGTAACGGGAAATTAAGGATTTTCGGGAGACTCGCCAACCTGTTTGTGTCCAGTTGATGTTGCTCGTCGTCCTCTGAGTGAGCTAGCGTAGGCGTTTTCAAAAACTTGATCTTGCTATGGCCTCGATGTCGTGGTCGTAACGGCAACGCTTCTATTGTTTCTCTATCTATGCGATGATCGGCTACGGTGGATTCCTAAGTTGGGCGCCAAATGTTGCTAAGAGGGTTCTTTCGCAATAACTTGACTCATTTTTCAATATTTTTATAAAAAAACTTGGAATCAATAACTCGGCTGTAACCGTACAATGTCTTGGGTTTGAATGTGTAGTAAAAACGTATGACAATGCGTCCCTCTCTCTCTCTATCTTTGTTTCTAGTTTGTTCGGTCGAGTGTATAAAGAGCGGATCACTAGTAGTCCAGTCAATAGGGAATTTGCCAAAAGATTTTTGGCCGAGTCAATTTTTGTAAATTCAATATGTATAGGGCTATTAGATAGACTTAAAACTCAATTTGCGGATTTTTACCCCCGGCCGTTCGACCGCCATCTTGAAAAAAAGAGTAATTTTTTATTCTCAGCTTTTCACGTTGAATCGACTGTTTTTTTCGCCCAGTGTAGGAGGTTCCGTACTTTGGCGAGGGCCAACACTGACATACAGTGTTGTCAAAGGCCCGGGGCATATGAAAGTGACGTATGTACATGGGACACCAAAAATTTTTATAAATTTACTCAATTATTTCTCCTTTAATTCAGCTGCACACGAAGTAAAATTATTTTCTACCTACTTTGCTCTTTATAACTTTTTTACGAAAAATACAAACCACTGATCTGTTCACAAAGGTACGTCCCTGGCCTTCAGCTGCCTGCAGCCATATTGGATTTAGCCATAAACATGTAAAAAGATTTACCATATATGGTATAAGGATTCGGCCCTCACCCAAGTGCGGAACCTCCTACGTTGGTGCCGCTCAGCCATCTTGAAAGCGTGGTCTATGTATTATATGGTCTAAGAGCTGACTATAGCTATACAGCCTGGTATAGAAGATGAATGGATAAGATGTTCGTAGACTCACGCAGGCCCAGTGAGACAGTAGCGCAGCTATAGATGAAGGGGTCCCGGACAATTTCTCTCATAGAGCCCTTAGATGAAATTTTTGAAGAGCTCAACATTCGGTATTTATTGTTTCCTTTTTCTTAATTTCATTACGAGCTTGATTTTTTTTTGACGTAGAACTACGTCTTTCCCAGCGCATTTTCTATAAGGTATGGGGTGAAAAGCTATGCAACGGGAACGGTAACGGCAACCTTGTAGATAGGAGGATAAAAATCTATGCAACAGCAACGGCAACGGCAACGCTGGAGATAGGGGGGTAAAAAGCTATGCAACGACAACGCCAGCGACAACGCTGGATGTAGGGAAGAAAAAGCTTTGCAACGGCAACGGCAACTTTAATTTTTTAAAAAACATGCTGAAATAGTTGGACTCACAATTCTAAAAAAAAAACTATGCTCAAATAGTTGAACTTACAATTCGTTTTCAAAAATATCTCATTCTTTATTGTTATTTGTTATTTTTGCCAAAATCGATTTGTGATAAGAAAAGTAGGATATATATGTTTTAGATTCCATGCTTCTCACAAATCTTGTGAATACAATGAGAATGCAAGATCTTCCTATTGTTATGCATTCTCTCCCAGACATCAATCAAAGTCAAAACATGTTTTCATAAAATTTGCAAATTCTTCATTCTTGTTCTTCGCAATATCAAAATTGAAATCTCCTCCTAATATGATAGGTCAATCATTGTATGTTAATGCTGAATTCATCTTCGATTCTTGTGAAACATATGCACGTTAATTCCGATACAAAAAAACTTTGATGTCTTTATATGGGGGATGCAGTTCGATGTATACACATATCAGGATACAGTTTTATCTATCTATTACTACTTCTAGTGCACATCTGTCTCCAATATCGTCGATATTTTTCAAAGAATGATGAAATTATTAGCAAGATACAGGGTGGTCCACCTAACGCTTGAAATTTGAACCACCTGTTATCTTGGTTTTTTCGGGTAGGCTGTTATTCGTGACTTGACAAAAATTGAGTGAATAGTTTGACATTTACGACGAACCAAAAGAATTTTTCTCGTCGCAACGCGATTTAGGTTTACGCCAACACGATTTAATCTTGGCACAAAACGAACATCATGTTGGAACAACACTAACAGTCTAACACGATCGATCGTGTTGAGCCAACACGATGGTCGTGTTATTAAGGTTCAAGAACAGTATTCATGTACTCACAACACGAAGCCCGTGTTGGGTGAAGCGGATTTTTTTCTCAGTGCGAACAATGAGAAATAAAAGGAAAAAATTTGCAAAAAATTATTGTCCTTCAGTTCAGTTCCTGGATTAATTTGTGAAGCGAGTTCGTGAAACTGGATCATCAATGGGTAAAACAATCCGTTTCCGCTCTTGTCCAGTACGCACAGCCGATAATATTGCTGCTGTTGTCCAAAGTGTACGTAAACATCCATTAACGTCAACTCAGCGTCGTTCTCAGGAACTTGGCATTTCTCGCACTTCCCTGATGCAAATTCCTTTCTTAAAATGATGAACTGAATTTTGTGACAAGTGAAGTTTCTGCATTGATTTTCGAGGACGCATGAAGGTGGCTGAAAATGCCATTTGAAAACCCAAATATGTGTTAAACAAAACTTGTTGAAAATTTGAGAAAATTGATAAATCATTTAAGCATTCATAAAAATTTTTTGAATGACTTACGTTTCTTCGTAGTGAAAAATTGCGAATGATATTTTTTTTATTATTTATATGAATTAATTATTTTTGCTGTTTGTTTACGTTTCGATTAACATGGCGTCGGGTATTTGATTAAGGCCTGTTTTCAATGTACTGTATAGGTAGGTAGATAAACTTGGGTGTTCTTTTGAAAAGTTGGTACGCATGAACAAATAGTAGTTATTTCTCTGTGTTGGTACCATCGACATGTATATGTCGAATATATGTATACATAAATAATGTTCGAATTTTTTCTAAACGTTTTAACGTTTGTACATTTCTGTAACCATCTGTGACTTGAACGCGGTACGGGAGCTTTTTTCGTTAATTTAAAAAAACGAAGAAAAACTAGAGGAAAATGAGTGAGTGTCATAAGAAAATTTAGATGCGCGCGTAAGCGACGAAGAAAATTCAGAGGCGTTCGAATTAACTTTGGATGAGGAGATTGAGGCGATCGAGATAGGCGACTGTGCTGTGTAAGTATGAAAAAGTTATTCCATTGTTTTTATAATATATATGTACATTTTTTTTTAATATTTTAATTTTTGTTTTTCTGGGCTCTTTTTCTTTCTAATATATATTTGTGAATTCAAAATGTGTTCTTAAATAAGAGAATGATTTTGAGTTTTTTTTTTATAAATTTTTTCTTCGAGGTCAAACAGAATTATTGTTCAGAGATTTCGTTATTAATGTTTCTTTTCTGTAAAAACTGTTTTTTTTTTCCATATTACTTTAAACTTTTTTCTTTTGTAAATGAATACATTTTTTTGACTGAATGAAGTTTTCAAAATTTTCTTACTTCTTTTTTTTTTGTCCTCTTTGTGATACACACATGCGCGCGCACACGTAAATATACACTCATCGGAATTTTTTTTTTACTTTTTTACTTCTTATTCGTATACATTGTTATTCCTTCATTTTATTATTCATCGTCAATTGCTAAATAATTATTTATTATTCGATTCATAAAATGAATTTTTTTATATCAAATTTTGTCGTCTTCAAGGTCAAACAGCTAGGATTTTTTTTAGCATCTTTGTCTTTGTCTTTTTTTTTCAAAAAACCTGTAAAATTCTGATTTTTTTATTTTAAACTCAGCTCTCTTGTAAATAAGTACACTTTTTTTGACTCAATGAAGTTTTCTAAATTTTCATAGTTCCTTTTTTCTTTTTTCTTTTTGATACACACATGCACACATACATAATTATATGTGACGTATATGTATATGTTATATATATATGCAGTTTATTATTCATTGTTGCCTAATTGTTATTTTTTTATTCCATGCATAATTAATATTAGATTTATTAAATTTATTATTTCATAATCTATCATTATAGAAGAAATTTTTTTATATCAAATATTTATCGTCTTCAAGGTCAAACAGCTAGAATTTTTTTAGTATTTTTGTCTTTGTCTTTTTTTTTTCAAAAACCTGTTAAAATAGTAATTTTTATATTATAAACTCAGCTCTCTTGTAAATGAGTTCACTTTTTTTGACTCAATAAAGTTTTCTAAATTCTCATAGTTCTTTTTCTCTTTGTTCTTTGTGATTCACACATGTACACATGCATAATTATGTATAATGTATTCCATGCAGTTTATTATTCATTATTGCAGAATTGTAATTTTTTTAATTTCATGAATGATTATTATTAGGTCTATAAAATTTATTTTTACTTTACAACTACATGTTGTATTAGAATTTATTTTATTTCAACACAATATTTTTTTTTGTCATTTCGCTTTAAATTTTTTTCTTAGCTATTATTTTAATCTATCACTTTTTTCACGTTTTCTACGTCGTTTTATACTTGAATTATACAAGCCAAAAATAATTGTTGTTTTCTCTCTTTCTCTCTCTCTCAATATATATATAGAGAGAGAAAGAGAGGCATAATTTTCATTTGATATTATTAATATTTTTTTTTCTTTTTTCATTTTTACCATACAGTTGAACGATCGTTTCAAAATAATGAAAAATAATAAGAGTGACAAAAATAAATTTTCATTCTTTTCTTTATTTAATAATCATTATTTCCTTTTTTAAATTTTTTGCCCTGCCTGAAAAAACCCATTCAAAACCATTTGAAACCATTGAAAACCAAAGAAAGTTCCCATTGCCAATGGTTCTCCATGTTAAGTAAATAGGATTTTCAATGGTCTCTAATCGTCCAATAGTCCCCAGGACGATTGAACATCCCATTTACTTAGCATGAAGAACCATTGGCAATGGGAACTTTGTTTGTTTGTTTGTTTTTTCAATGGTTTCGAATGGTTTTGAATGGATTATTTTAAGCAGGGTGTATCATTATTATCATTCTCGTTCTATTAGTTATACATTTTTTTATTAGTTTGACCCCTACTTAAACCCTATTACTTTTAATAGCTGTGTTTTTTCAATCATTTATATTTTATTATTTACATTGTTTTTTTTACTGAAAAACACGTATAAATAATATATGTACAATTATTTTTAACTACTTTATTCTATGTTTTGAACAATAATTTCTTTTTATCATTCTTCTGATCTATAAATTTTTTTATTTATTATTATATGAAATGTTATTTTGATATATACTTACTTATATATAATTCATATATAAGTACTTCAAATTTTGTTTTGTTTTTTTTTCTCATTTTTTCATTGAATATTATTAATATACATTCATTTTTTCGATTATTTTGCACATATTAAAATCAAGTTTTTCGACTTTCAGACTTTTCTACCCCTTGTATTTTTCACTGATGTTGTATGCAAGTGAATAGTAAAAAAATTTTTCACATTACTTAAAAATCATGAAAATAATTCTTCATCATAGCAACTTTGCCAGTTTTTATAAATCATTCCTATTGACATCACCTACTTTACATATCAATACTTATTCTCCCTTTGTTTTCAACTATTTTTCAAATTTTTGAAATTATTTTCTTCAAGTTTTTTCATATTTTTGCTTGTCCATAATTTAGTAGTTGTATTCATTTTTAGTTTTTAATTTTTACGTCTAGCTTTTTTTAAAGTTTTGTTTTATTTGTATATGTAATAATGAATCCATTCTTTTTTTCATATTTTTCCTTTACCGTTATGTTACTGCATTTTATTTGTTTTCCATATTTTCATCATTTGCAATTATTGGTATTCTTATTTGGTTTTTATTTTATTATTTGTGAAAAATCGTGCAATTGAGTTTTCTTTTCAGCACTTTTCAGTTACCCTATTATAACTTTTATTGAGTGTATTATTTATTCAATTTTTTTTTGTTAGTATATTTCTAACATTGATCATTTTTGATTACCGTTTTTTTATAGTTAACGGCTCAGTGTAATCAATGTGTCATAATTTTTTACTTTCCTTTTCTGTTAATTTTAATTTCATTCATAAATCATTCATTAATTTTTTTTCTTTCTCATTCGTATTTTTTCTCAAATTATTTCTTCAATTTTAAAAAATTTCTTTTTAACTGAATTTCCAATTAGCATTATTTGTTCTACTCTCAATATTGACCTGGTTTATTAGCATGGCTTGGTAATCACAAGTTTAAATTTATAAATATGGTTTCATGTAAAAACAGCAATTGGAAATCGTTAAGATTAGATAAGATTCATCTTACATTATGTTTCGCAGGCATCTTATTTACTTATATTTTTTTTTTATGTGCAGCAATAGCAATGATTCCACTGATACACTATGTAGTTGAGTTCCTCGCTGCTGCTTGATTATTTTGAGAACCAGTTAAATTTTATTTCTTTTCAAATTTTTATTAGTGTCTTACGCTGTCTTATTTCAGTCTAGATAGAGTTGCTTCTTTTTCTCTACTTCTAACAATCAGTAGGATCTAATTTCTGTAGATTAAACGAGACAATCTTTTACCTATATCAAATATTCACAGCACTCATTTGGACTTTTCTCTTGTATAGATTAAACCAATTGTAATTTTTTTCCGAAAATACGATATAAAAATCTACCATAAATTCTTTTCGTAATTCAATACATACATATTCTATTGGTTTCAAGTTCCAGATGCAAGTAGCGCGCTCAAATATGTTTTGCAAACGTCGAAAGAACTGTAATTACAAAGCTGTAGATTCCCAAGTAGCCAATGTTGCACTTTATAAATTTTTGTTTCACATGTGGTATTAATCGATGGAATATAATTTATATGTCATTTTTTTCGAAATAAGGTACTGACTGAAACGAAAGAAAAAATACCTTTGCAGAAACGCATACGTAAATTTAATGTAAACACCATGTAAACAGATTACATAAACTAGTTGTAGAATGTAAACTTGAAGTTTACAGGAAGTTAAATTATGTTTGAATAAAGTTATTTTAACTGTTAACACAATGTTGATGTAATGTTTACAGGAATTTTACCTGATGTTTGCATGAAGTTAACGTGAAGTCATGAAAACGTAGACTTTACATTGATGTGCGGATGCAGTAGGATGTAAACTTTGCGTAAACACTGTTAATGTCGACCATTTCTACAAGAGAAATTTCGAAAATTTTGTTACGTAAAAATGCGATAAAAGAAACAACAAAAGTTCACATAAAACAATAAGTAAATGAAAGAACTACACGTAAAATTTCCATGGAGTAGGTCTAAGAAGTTTATATATAAAAACTATATTTCGTTTTCGAAATTTTAAAAACGAGAGTTAACCCATTTCTTAAGAAAAACGTTTCTGAATGGTTTAATGACAGAAATTACAAAAAGCGTAACAGAGTTCACAGAAATCTTGTTATTAGTGAACGATATGACCGATGTGACTGAGCGTGGAGTTGCATTAATTAAAAAATACAACTCTTTGTATATGTAAATGAGCATGAGAAACAAAATCTCCTTCTAAGTGTAAAAAATCATCATCATGATAGGCGCTAACAAGAAAGCCTTTTTGGAAAAATTGAATGACAGTAAAAAATTATAGCGATTTTTTTGCAATACATAGTCAAAAAGTTTATGTCCACAAATATCGAAATTTCAAGAAATCTAGCTTTTATGGCATTGAATATAGATAATGACAACGTTTTTTATTCAAATATCCGTTAAAGTAACGCTTACATAAAAGTAATTCCTGTTCAATAATAATTATTGTGTGAAAGCTAATCATAAGACAAATGCCAGAAAAAATTATTTAACACCAAAGTTTTCTAATCATAACGATTTTCAGTTGCTCTTTTTACATGAAACCATTTCAAGAAATTCAAACTTGTGATTACCAAGCCATGGCTGCGCGATACTTATCATAAAAATAGACATAGAACGAGAAACATCAGTTTTAGCAGTTTTAGCGTGTATCGAAATGCTCTCTAATAATTTTTATAGTTTTTTTCCAAAACCGTCAAGGGTCTACTCGAAAAGTTACTCGTTACACGAGATGACGCTCTCGTAAGGAGAGATCAATTAAAAACAGAAAAAAAAATTTTTTCTTTAAGAAATGGAATACATTATCTTGAAAAGTGTAAATTGCGCACAAAAATTTGTAATACTCACTCAATTTAAGTGAAAAATAAAGCAGTCATGAAATACTTTGTTCACCGTTAGTTCTGCGACGCGTAGCTGCTAAATACAAAAATCGCTGGTAGCGACCTCTAAATATTTTTTACTTTCGACTTTTTTAGGCTTTATCTCTTAGTTTTGACATAAATTTCATAATTGAGGCCAGTGTAGGTTTTTTCGAATCACCCTAATAAACAGATGTGGATAAATTTTACAATTTTTTATTTTAAACTTTTTCTAAGAAATTGACATATTCTATATATTTTATAACTTTAATATGATTCTTGTACTTCATTGTTCGACTGTCAGTCGAAATTGTTTGAATTCTCTAATTTCAAAAATTTTCTGAATAATTCAATAATAATAATTTTAAAATAATTAAGAACCTTATAGAATGAATAAAATCGACGAAATTACATGTCTGCCATTTTGGCACTTACAATGAAATGTATCTTCAAAATTGACGATGAATGAAATGTGTAATCAATTTTCATAAGTTTATAAATTAAAATAAATCGATTTGTGTTTATGATAAATAAAAATATAGTCAAAATTGATAATTCAGAAAATGCCAAATTGTTGTTAACAGATTATTTAGAATTATTCATTTAATTTTAATAAAACTTCAAGTTCAATAAAATTGATGAATCAGATGAATTTCATTTCAAAAATGTTTCTTTAAAAAAAAAGTAATATATTAGTTGGTTTACAATAGTGAATACGTATTTTAAAAGAAAAAGAAATTTCCATCTCACAGAAATTAAAGAAGTAAAAAAAAAATTTTTCTCAAGACGAAAGGATAAATGCTAAGTAACTTCAAAATTAAAGTAAATCAGTAGCAGTTGACTGTGATATATCAAAAAGTATCCATATCCCGAAAAAAAACTTTTTCAATGGAAAACTTTGAAAGTGAGGGTCGCATCTAAAAAAAAAAACGAATCTTCCTTAGACGCCTAGTAAGGGCTAATATCCATTAGAGTGAGAAAAGTGATGTGGTGTCGGATAAAAATTTTTCTTTAAGGTTTCTTACATTGAAATTATAACATGATCATACGTTGGCAAATTTCATTTTGAAAAAATCTGGACTTGAGCATTTCCAGTCACTGCCCGCTTTTCCCGACAAATCGTAATCTTCAAACTTTGTTGTTTTTTCTTCAATAACTTGTAAATACGTATAAAAATTGGATTTGCCATTTTTAATGTATTCAATGTTGAATTCAGAATGATTGTTTTTCAGAAACAAGGGGAAGCATAAAAAGTTGATTAGCATGTAAACTAATCACTCAGATAGCAAAAATATTTTATTCTAAACTATTGTGAACCAAAAGTAAGGGGACGAATTTGGCGGTGCTTGTGAATTTTTCAAAAATTATAGTCATTAAAACATTATTGTATTTTTTATTGTTTTTGAGAATGAGCGAGAGAGAAATATGATGGTGATTCTAAATTATAAATTTGCAATTGTAATAAAAAATATTGTATTTATCATTACACTATGATACAGAAGAAAAGGAAGGAATGGGGTGGCACTTCTGAATTAATCAAAATTTATGCAAAAGATCTATTTGAGATGACGATACAGTAGATCAAGGGTGTACATTGCCTTTACAACTCATGAAAGCGGGCAGGTGAGTGATTGGAAATGCTCGAGTCCAGATTTTTTGGAAATGAAATTTGCACGTCTGATCATGTTATAATTTCGATGTAAGAAACCTTAAAGAAAAATTTCAATGCGAAACCACGTCATTTTACTCACTCTAATGGATATCAGCCCTTACTGAGCGTATAGGGAAGATTTGGTTTTTTGTTGGTATGCTTTTTAGACGCGACCCTTCACCTCCGAAATTTTACATTGGAAATGTTTTTATTTGGGTTACATTTATTTAAAACAATCTGCCACAGTCATATTAATCAGTCATACAGGCCTGAGTAGCGATGCTTGAAAATTATGACCACTTCATGAATTCACAATGCATTTCCAGGCAACATTCAATCTACCTTTCGTGCGCTGCGAAATCATTATGCCTCATTACATGGATATAAATCATGGCAAAAAAGTGATTCTTTACTATCCTGAAAAGTTTTTCGTGACTGCATTTATTTTCACCTCGGCGGAATCGCCGCTTCCTCGTACGCGTCCTTAGTACTTGGTATTCACGTGCTTGCTCTGAACCAGCACCTCGGTAGTCGTCTACGTGAGCATGTAATATTATGACATGTTGAAAAACGTGACTTAACACATACACGTGCCTTTTCCTGACCTACTTTGCCTTTCGCCAGAAGAACAAACCCTCTTTGGCTTTAGTTATCTCATCTCCAAGCAACGATAGTTTTATATTTTATTGTGTTTTGTTTTCAAAAAAAGCGAGTTGGTGATAAGGTTTCTGAGATAAAAAAAAGTTTGACCACAATCATTTTTGTTTAACTAAAAGATAGTACATTTCACATCTAGGGAAAAAATGAATTTCCCACGAGGGATCTATTCACCCGAGGGAGAAACGTGTTTTTTTCCATGGTGCGAACGATTTTTTTTATCGTAGCGGGGGAAAACGCCGATTTTTGCCCGCGAAGCATGTATTTCCATGCATCGTTCCATGTATCGAATCCAGTATTTGATTCAGATTATTTAACGCCTTAAAAAATCCGCATCAAATACAATTATCGAATCCTCTCAACGAATCCTCTCCGCAAAGCGAATTCTTTAAGGCTTATGGAATCTGTATCAGATCGGGACCATTAAATCCTTTTATTGAATCTGCTCCGCGGATCAGATTCTTCAACGCTTAATGAATCCGGATCGGATCGAGACAATCGAATTCTATTATCCAATTCGCTCCGAGGAGCTGATTCTTTAAAACTAATTAAGTCTGGATCGCTCAAGCTTAGATCCTTTTCCCACTTACCGTGTGTCATTTTCGATCGCCTCCGAGTCGGCCCAAAATACTTCATTCGCCCTCCATCATGACAGGTTTAGATATGCTAATTTTTCGAAAAATATGAACAAGCTGTTGAGAATAGGGGAAGAGAAAGGTTGCTCTCCATTCACTCAATGTTCTGGTTTGTAACCATAGAACCCTTTTTTATTCCAAGCCACATTTTATTCCAACTAACACAATTGTGTCTACAGAAAAAGTTTGAACGGAGACCTACATTCATTTTCAATTAGCTATCAAACTGTTTTTTTTTATTTTCCCAAAATTAGACTTTTGATTTCGACTCGTGACGTCACCGAGTGGACACTATTTTTCCGTTTTTTCGAGCGCTCAGGACGTTATTGCATCCACGGCCTCAATTGTATTCAAGAAAGTTAAATAGCCAACATAAAAAATACCGAACTTTGAACGGCACACTCGTCATGTTTGTTGTATTTTTAACAATCTTGAACTTTATAATTTACTATCTTAGCTCGTGCTAGTTAGCATAATGAATATTTTTTTAAGTAAAATAGCACAATATTAGGAAGCAAACTACATTGCATTACAATTCACGTTTGATAAAACTGAATATTTTATCTTCCCTCTTGTCTTTTATCACTGCATCCTCCGTCGGGAATATTTTTATCCCAGCCACGTCTGAAATCTAATGCGGAATCGTAGAGGCTGACGATGGCGAGGCTATATTTCAGCTCAGCCAAATAGGAATCACAAGAGAAGGACAGTCTTTTATCTCCGGTCCTAGGCATTTGTTTTTGTTAAAGGTTCCTTAATTTATTTTCTTTCATTTTCTTCCATTTTATGTACGTGTCATTTAAGAGTACCTTCGAGCTTTTTTTATCGTTTTCCCGGGTTACTGAAGATTTTTGAAAATTGCGAAGTGCATGAAACGTTAAGAGTACAAGTTTTCAGAACAACTTCACAGATTGTTTTCTATCTCAGCTTAGAATGTTTGGGTAAAATTCACACAATATTTTTGATGAGAATTTAAAATAGAAAACAATTTTATTGAGAGCCACCGAATTAGCGAAAGGGTCTGAAGATGCAGGAATATTTTATGTCCATGACCTATTTTAAGAACATTCAAGAATCATGAAATTGAGAAAAAAAGTTGCCTTGCTCCCTTTATGCGAGATTCACACTATATTTTAAAGTATATTCGAAATTCGTGTCCTCCGATTCCTCAAGGGACTCGAAGGAACCTATCATTCAATATGACCCGCTAGAGCCAGTGAGGGACAAGGAGCGCGCATCGAAAAAACGGACATCTCTCTCACGTGCTGATGATCGTTTGATTTTCGATCAGCTTACTGAATAGGAATCTCAAAGGATCCCGGAATTTGTTGTCCATCTCATCAATAGGCCAGAAAATTGAGAAAATGTAGTGCAGGGGGTGCTCACTTCCATAAGATTCTCTGCAGGAGGTACTCACCCGGCCTGAAATCTAGACAAATTTTATGAGCGTGTGATAGTCACACGCATACTCCCCCCTGTTCCCCCCGCACTCCTGACCTCCACTGCGGACCACGCACCTTTCCAATTTTAGTTCCCGCTAGCCTATGCCAAGCACATTGGCGCGACGATCATTCTCCTATGTATAGGATTGAATGGGAGTAAGTACTCCCTGGTTCTATGTAATACAAAAACAATCGAAGCGAACCTATGACTGGCATGCCAGCTCGGGAACAAGAACTTGTAGGATTGTCGAGGGGACTGAAGAGAGAGAGGGAATTTTCCTTTCCTTTTCTTACTTGTATGCGTTCACCACGGATAAGCGAAGTGTTAGCACTTCGCTTGTCCGTGACAACGCACACTCTCAAAATATTCGACAAGTGTTCGATGAAAGTGAGCACCTTCTTGATGCAGCAAAAGCTACACTTTTAGCTGACTCAAGGATACAAGAAGAAGTATGCCCAACTCGCCACGAAATCTGCTCGAAAAACGGACCGTATATCGTTAGTTATGTAGGAGGAGTTTCTTCCATTTAACTAACGAGCGCAAGGAAGAGGAGATTATACAGCTAAAGAAAGAGAAACGCATTAGTTCCTCCTACATTGCTGACCGTATGCTCGCCACTTTCACTGTGGCGAGTCGGACATTCTTTTTCCAGTATTCTTGAGCTGACTATAGCCAGGGCATCGTAAGAACTTGTTTTTTAACCCCTCTTTTTACTCAGACTCCACGCTTTTCATTCCGCACTCGACGTGAATGTCCTGAACAGTTGTGAACACACCTAATGTGTTTATGAAATAATATTACAAGTTGAGCGAGACGTCTCATGAGCATCTGACGAGTCACAGTCATGGCAGCCATCGCAGTTATAGTTGGCTCGTCGTATATATCGCGTCGTAAAACAAAAATTACCTTCCCATATATCCAGTCGTTTAATTGCTTTTTTTAAAGAGTGTACGGTGATTTTGGTGGATATGCAGTGCAGATTTTGCAGTGGTTGTTAGAGTTGACGTTAAGTGATTAAGTGATTTGCAGTGATTTCATCGTGCTTGTGTTCAGTGATTTTGTTAGAAAACTGTAAATTATCTAGTGCGTGTAGAATCAAGCGCAGCTCACTGCGCGCTGGACAGGAACCATTCCTGTCTAGAACGCACTCATGAGTATCTTCGACATTAATGGAACGGAAAGGTCTCAGCACTGCTCAGCCAGCACCTATTCCTGTCCCACGCGCACGTAAACACGCGCCCGCGACATTTTTGCAAGTTGATTTTTTCATGCCTCTGGTCTAAGTATATGGTATGACTATCAGTGCATAGAATATTGAAAGGTTGTATTATTTATTAAACCCTATTATTTATATTATTTGAAACTAATTAATGAATCGATAAAAAAAATTTTATTATCATTACTTAGTTTGATTGGATTATTTACCTATTTCTTTAAATTTTTAAATTTTATATTTTTCTATAAAATATGTTATATTATAAAGTTACTAGCTTTAACCCGCGGCTCCGCTCGCGTGGTAGTAAATATTGTCCCAGCAATGAAGAATAGAAAATGAATACTAATTTTATTATACGTTTTTCCAATTACTTTATTGCTCTACTAATACATCGTAGCATATCTTGAAATCTATTATAACAGTTTTTTGTTTACTTTGCTTTTATTTCAATGCGTTTTGGTAAACAACGTTATTGGTTGTATTATTTGGAGCATAAACATAAAGATTCTTCGGGTTTCCGACTCTTAAGCAAGCGACGTATAATTGACCGTGCGAAAAACATGAGGGTTCCAGATGGATTCCTGCGACGTTAAGTGATTGCCCTTGTGCCTTATTAATCGTCATTGCAAACGCAAGTCGAACGGGGAACTGAAGTCTTTTTAATTCAAAAGGCAAGTCGGATGGAATTAAGGGGATACGAGGGATGAAGACATCTTCCCTGGCAGATGTTCCTGACAAAATCGTTGCTTCAATGATATTTGGATGTAAATTTTTGACGGTCAGTCGAGTGCCGTTGCACAATTTCGGTGGTCTGAAGTTTCTCAGCATCATTATCGGTGATCCTACTTTCAAGAGCAATTGATGTGACGGCATTCCTGATGGTTCGAGCGAGTTTAAAAACTCCACAGGGTAGTGTACAGCTTGTTCTGGATCAGTGACGGTGTCGATGGACTTGTAGGTCGTCGCAGCTCCCGGTAGCTTGTCTTGAATAGATATGTTTAGATTTGTTACTTGATCATCTCGTGGTGCTAGAATCGCTCTTTCTCTAAGCCATACGTGATTTTCGTAATTAGTGGCAATGTCTTGAAAAACGCTGTTAACAACATCATTGATTGATTCAGCCAAATTGCAGAAGTCCTCTGGAAATGTTACGGAATAATTGCCTTGCGTATGCATGAATGTTCCATTTCCAATTTGCAAAAGCCGTTCCGAAAATTCTTCTGAGGCCTCATCACTTTACAGGCGAACACGCATATTTGTTGAGAGTGTCAATATCTCAACTCGACTCCATAAATATGATAACTTGAGACACGCATTCAGTTCATCTGCTGGAGTTCCTCTTGGAATAACAGGAAGAGTTTGACGAAAATCTCCAGCTAGTAGCAAGAGTGCTCCTCCCATTATTGCTTCTTGACCCCTCAGATCTTGCAGAGTCCTATCCAAAGCCTCAAGAGCTTTTTTGTTTGCCATCGTGCATTCGTCCCAAATGATTATCTTGCATAATTTTAGGACAGTGGCTTGCCCAGAATTTTTCTTGATGTTGCAAATTGGTGTATCGGTTGCACAAAAATCCAACATTAGTTTGAGGGCTGAGTGAGCAGTTTTTCCTCCTGCCAAAAGAGTTGCGGCTATTCCAGAGGACGCAACAGCAAGTGCGATATCGCCATTTTTTCGCACTTGTGCAAGTATGAGATTAATGAGGAACGTTTTTCCTGTTCCTCCTGGAGCGTCGAGAAAGAAGATACCTCCCTTATGAGTTGAAATTCGATCCATAATAATTTTATACGCCGTTTTTTGTTCTCCTACCAAAAGAGGTACGTTAGTCCCCACAAATCTATGTAGTTCATCTCGATCGTAATTGGTCTCGCGTACAACATCAGTATCCACTATGTCAATGTTGTCTCTTGGTGACGAAAGGAGTCCTAATTCTTGAAGAAGTTTGTTGACGATCGACAGACATGTATCTTCGATATTTATTAACGCTTTTTTGTAAACAATATCTGACATCTGCAAATGGAAGTTGTTCGCAGTTCTACTCAGTTGTAACAAATAATCTTCGCTAAGAGAATCGCGATGTTTTTCCAACAAAGCCATTGGATCAGATGGAGCACAGGTTGTTAAAATAATTGAGAATAGAAGACGCATCTGACAGGGCATAGATATTGCAGCTGCTTCGGACAATGCCGTATCCCAATGTTGATCGTCTTCTAGAAGTCCCAGTTTCTGGCACGCTTGTCGATATGTGGAGCAAACCTCACCTTCAACAGTGCGTATGTGTTCAAAAGATGTTGGCCCTTTTACAACATGCAAAAGCATTCGCAAGTAAAAACATTCGGCGTTGTTAGGATGTACTGTGTATACTCGGCCTAGAGCATCACTTCTTCTTGTCGTTGTTCCAGGTACTTCAACACCTTGTTTTCTTTGATAAAATTGTTTTTTTGACGTGTTCCACGTATAGTGTTGTGGAACTTCTGGATATAACAGTGTCTTTGCGAACGGGTCTTCGGTGCATAATTTGAAGAAGGCAGTCAGGGTAGTATGTGGTGGATCAGCTGCCAATTGAGCCGCATTCTGGGGTGTAAACGTAATTCTTTGGCCGTTTTCCAGATGCACTGCGAGGTGGACAACTGTGGGATGGCGATCGTGTATTGGAAAGCTCAGAATTCTCCAAACTGCCTCATTACTTGAAATGTACCGTCCCATCTGATATAAACTTATTTCATCATTGTCGTTGCTGACTCCAAACATTGTCATATCGCTACCTTTGTTTATATATTTGCATATGTATTTGATAGATTTGACAGAGTTGCAGTATTCTACGTTTATATGAGCCTGGAAGGTTTTTGAAAGCAGAAGAGTGTATGGTACGACCCAACGGTTGTCGATTTGCACTTCTCTTTGTTTTATGTTGCCTACTGCTACATGTCCTCCGTCTTCTGGTTTTCTTCTTTTATACTGTGGATAGCCATCTTGCCCAGTTTGAGTTTCGAGCAAAAAAGAGCGTGGATATCTTTTCGTGCACTGTCGATCTTTCATGCAGGAGGATGTAGGATTTAAATTTCCGCAAGGGCCGTGAATAATGCTTATAGTGATTATGTTAAATAGAAGAGGATCTTTTTCTTTGTCTGGTATTTCTGCTGATATAATATTGTCTATGTGGTCCGGATGAATTTTTTCTTTTAACCAAATGAGAATGTGGGCATGTGGTAAACCTCTTTTTTGCCACTCAATAGTATACATGAAGCATCTAACTTCCCCGAGAATTCTCAATTTGACTATTGCATCCATCAGTTTTGTTAGTTTTTGTTTAAAAACTCTTGCTGTAAGATCGTGTCTGTCTCCCGCAGTCTGTCCAGGGAGCAAAAGAGATTCAATTTCAACCCATTTTGGATTGCACGTGAATGTTATGAATAAATCCGGGCGACCGTTACTTCTGACATAAGTCATAGCATCTTGGGTATATTCATGCATGTGTCTAGGACTGCCGGTAAATGATGAAGGTAAAATTACGATTTTTCCAATATCTTCTGCATTTCCATCTCTCGATATTGCGTCTCTAAGGTGAATGTATTCTTCTGCACGTAGTTTTTTCTGATTCCATCGAATAAATGATAGACGCTCACTTTCAATTTTTGCATACATGTCCGCTAAGAATTGTTGAAACAGTCGTCCGCAACGTAACAGATGATTATGCTCCTCTCTCACCATTATACGATAAGCGTAGAAATTTATTGCTGAAACCTTTTTATTTGTAGCGGCATGTGTAACCGCATCAATCTGATGAACGTTGAAATTGTATCCATCTTCGCCTTCCCAAAAAAGTTACGGGTATTGTAGAGCATCATAAGAACGGTGTGTTTCTGAAATGCGCTGCAACAAATTACTCCGTTTTTGTAGAACAATATCCCGTTTATCAAATTCATTGCCGACAATTATAACTGCAAATTCATCAGATGTTGGGGCATTAAAACGTCTTTCGTGCTCTCCTGCTGGTGTTTTGTCTGATCTGATAACAATTTTATATTCATCGCTTGGCATTCGTTTTAGAGGGTTTTTGAACATTCAAACCAAATTGTTCTTTTCTTGTGGCATCTGTTGTAATGCAGCTACGATTTCGCAGTTGACTCCTGGAATATTTCGACACCGTTGATCAATTTGAATGTCGCTATTTCCGGTAAAATATATTTGTAAAAATCGTGGATCTTGATTGGGTTCAGGTAATAATGACCCGGCTTGATGATAAACTTGTCCTTGAATTTTAAACGTAGGCATGTATCCCGCATGTGTCACTACTTTGGTTGCTCCAAAAGATGTCATTTGGAAGCAAGAGTTGTACTTTCGCATATTCTGTAGGAAACGTTTAGAATCGGGAGTCGTTCCGGATGTTAAAGACAATAGTGGCTCAGGAGGTTCTCGAAGTGGTAAAAGATACACCTTTTCGTTGCAGCAACACATTCCTGAGGGTTCGTTTGGAAATTTTTTTGCATGACATTGTGGGCAAGTTACATCCATCTGACCAATAACAATTTTTGGATGTAAATGATAGTCAACTGAAGGATCGTAATTGAACGCTTCTTTATGCATGTCAGAATTTGAGCCCCTGCTATTTTGTCTTCTTAAACGATTGGTGATGTTTTGTTGGGCTCGACCATCGCCTGATCTGTCTGCAACCGGGTAAAATTGCGTTTTTGTTCCGTTTTTCAGGCGTTTTTTGGGTCCTTTGATAAAGAAAAGGGTCCGAAAGTGAAAAAAATATTTTTTTTCGCTCTAAAAGCGATAAGTTTCGCACTTTGCAGTCGATTTTTGAGCAAAAGAAATAGTTTTCTAACTTTTCACCCCTTTTTTATTATCAAAGAACCCAAAAAATCCCTAAAAAACCAAACAGACTAATTCTAAATTATTTATTGCCAAAAGCCCCTAAAACACAATTTTACCTGCAACCGCTCTATTTCTTCTCATTCTCAATGCATGATTTAAATTGAATGCTTGTCTATCTTCTTGAGACATCATCAGTGTTGCTGCTGACATTCGTTGTCTATTCAATTCGTTACTAATCACACGCTGATCGTTGCTTTGATTCTTCATGAAGTTTCTGATGTTAGTACTATTTCTGGTGCGGCGACTGAGGTTACTTTTTTTTCTTGGAGGCATTTTACAATAGTTCCGAATTTGTGGGAATATTTTTAGAGGTCAAGTAATCTTCGATAGAAAAATTATAACTTCTGCAAAAAGCGTTTTTTTGAAAAAACATGGTACATAAAAACATAAAAACATAATATATTTAGATCATCAAAATATGAATACATAAATACCTGCGGTTTTTTTGATAATTGTCAACGTTTGTAAACACATCAAAAAGTTATCATTTCAGTTCACATCGTTTGTCTTGTTTTGAAAGAGGTATATTCTAATGTAAACAGTTCGAAGTTTGACAGAAAGAAATGATTTGAAAGTTATATCAACAAAAGTTTGACAGTTGTTATGTAAACACACGAAATTGACAGATATATAAGAAACAAACAATTTCCTTGGAAATTCAAAAAAACAAATTGATTGGCGATGTTTGAATTTGTCACATTCATAATATTGTCGATTGCAACAGAAATCTAAAATTTTTAACTGCAGCATTGAGAAAGTAAGAAAAATAATCAAAGGTAAAAAAAAAGAATGGAATCTTATTAAATTTCAAACAAAATTTTAGATACCAAAATAAATTTTCTAAACATGGAGAGAAATACACAAAAAATTCTAAAACTGAATCGGGATTATGTCTAAAAACAAAGAGTTCGAGTAACTTCGATAGAAAGCCCATCATCTTTCAAGATTGAAGTTGATTCCAGATCAAGAATTTTTAGAGATTTTGAAGAGAGAATGTTCCATTACTATGCAAAAAATGCTCCAAATTTACTTCTTAGTAAAAATTTCATCATTGAAAACGCAACTTGTGCCCATTTCTGTGAAAATGAAAGAAAATGGAAAAGAGCAAAAATAATTGCTACGAACAGAGACGGAACAGCGAAATTGGAACACGTTGATAATGGAACGGTATGTAATGCCAAGAAGCCAAACTTGTACTATTTAGAGAAAGAATTTTCGTCGTTTCCACAGAATTGTAGAGATTGTAGATTATCAAACGTCGCACCTACCAATTTCAAATTCTGGAGAAGAGATGATGTTGAGTTTTTCAAAAATATAGTTTTTGATAAAACCTTTACAATAGAAGTGAGAACAGAAATCAATGACAAACTATTCATTTGTTTAGACGATTATGAATTAATGGAAAACATCGACAATTTTTTGGTCGAGGCAGGTCATGCAGTTTTTGTAAATTTATTCACACGATATTATCCATTTGAATAGATTTAAGTTCTACCAAATTTTTATTACAGTTATGTAAATTTTTATAAAAATAAAGACCCCGATTGAAAATTACACTGCCCATTATTAAACAACAACAACAAATTTTTATGAACATTTTTACTCTCCATGTTTAAACATGTTATCAACACAAAACAAAATTTGTTTTCAAAATTTACGTTTAGAAATCACAAACATGTTAATAACAAAGTATTCTTCATAACATTTTCTGAGGCCGAACTCCCAATCTTTGTGCTTCCTGTCCGTTTTTATTCCATATCTATACGTGTAAAGTTTTCTGGCAACTGCTTCTTTTGCGCATGCCAATGCCACTTCGTATGGTGTCGAATATTTAGTTAGAGCATTTTCAAATTGATGGTATGTTTCCCAGTCTCTGATTCGTCTTACATCGTGCTTTCTACAATACCGACCATAAGGATGTCGATTGATTGTGCCCTCGTTTCGACATTGAAACCCATCATTATCACGTGCTCGGCAGGGCGGAAATTTCCAATCTTCCTAATTTGAAAAGTGAAATATGTTCTAATGAAAAACACAAGGTTGAAAAGAACCAAAACGAGTCTTTATTCAATGGAGAACAACAGGAAAGTGAGATACAGAAAATGCCCCGCATGGGCGATAAGAAAACACGTAAATGTAACGCAAGCGTAGATATAAAAATTGTCGTGGGGGAAATCAAAATGGTAGGGAGTTCGAAAAGCATAAGTTCAATATCCTCCCTGCTTGAGAACTTGATTACAAAACAAAATAAACACGACCAAAAATCAAAACCAAAATAAGATAGGATTCGTTACGCGCTCGAAATAATTCGAACAATCGACTTTTCTTATCATTCCAAAACAATCATAGAGATAAGAAAAATATGCACGATCAAAAGTAAAAAATCAAGATAAGATTGAATTCATGACCCGCTCAACATAATTCGAAAAACTTGACGTTTCTCATCATTCCAAGACAATCACGGAGATAAGAAAAACTCGCTCTTGGCAACGCTTTTGTAAAAATATCAGCACGTTGCTCATTCGATGATACAAATTTCGCGATCACCTCCTCTTTCTCAATTTTTTCACGAACAAAATGAAATTTGATATCAATATGCTTAGATCGCTTATGAAATTCCGGGTTTTTCATCAATCTAATTGCGCTTTGATTATCAACAAATAGAACAGTGGCTCCAACCTGCTCACGCGATAAATCTTTCATAATTTGACGCAACCATACAGCCTCTCGTGCAGCCAATGCCGCCGCGATGTACTCCGCTTCGGTGGTATTAAGTGTCACAGTTTTCTGTCTCTGAGAGCACCAAGTGAAAAATCCATTGCACAAAAAGAAAGCAAAACCAGATGTCAAACGTCGAGTATCAACATCCCCTGCAAAATCCGAATCCGAGAATCCCGTCAAAACGAGATTGTCACTTGTTGCCTCATAAACAATACCAAAATCTAATGAGCTGGCCAGGTATCCGATGATTCTTTTTACAGCTCCCCAATGACTCGCGTTGAAATTCGCCAAAAATTTGCTGACATTCCCAACAGCATAAGAAATATCAGGACGAGAAACAACCGCAAGAAACATCAAAGAACCGACCGCCTCACGATAAGGAAAATTCGTCACCTCTTTCTCTTCATTTTTACTCAAAACCTGATTTGGGTCAGCCGGTATACACACCGCGTTAGCATTTCCCATTCCAAACTTATCAACAAGTCTCGATGCGTACACATTTTGATGTATAAACATCCTCTTCCCTTTTCTATCACGCTCGATTTCGAGCCCAAAAAAACAAGCTGAATCACCCAGTTTAAAATCAAAACTCTCACTCTAAATTTCCTTTACAGCATTCAAGGATTCTTGTGATTTCGACGCCGCCAAACCATCATCCACGAAAAACGCTACAAAAACCTCCTCACCCTTTACAAAACCGCGAAAAATACATTTTTCACTGACACACTGCACCAGGCCCGATTTCTCGAGAGCTTGGGAAAATTTCTCATTCCAACAACGAGCGGCTTGTTTCAAGCCGTACCAAGCTTTCGTTAATCGACATACATAATTTTCAGTCTCTGCACTGTGAATCCCCTGGGGTACCTCCATGAAAATTTCTTCCCGAAGCTCCCCATAGAGGAAAGCAGTTTTTATGTCAAACTGTAATAAATCAAGGTCGAGGTGTGTAACAAGGGCTAGAAAAATGCGTAAAGAATCATACCGAATCACGGGGGAAAAAGTCTCTTCGTAATCGATGCCCTCGACTTGACGAAAACCACGAGCGCATAGGCGAGCCTTGAATCGCACTGGATTGCCTTCTTTGTCACGAACAATCTTGAACACCCACTTGGAATCGATGAGTTTCTTGTCAGGGGTTCGTGGAGCGAATTCCCAGGTAGAATTCTGGCGATGCGATTCGAGTTCTTCAAAAATTGCTTGTTTCCACTCACTGGAATCAGGCCCATTCACAGCTTCGTCGTAAGACATTGGCAAAAACTCTGCTAAATTTGCCTGGAGTCGCTCCGGTTCTTTCAAGCTGCCCCGTGCGCGGAGCTGATAAGGACTTCGAGAATTTTCCGGGAGTTTTCTTCTTGCGCCTGACTGTACTTCTTCGTCCGCTGCGTGTATCGGTCTTGACACGCCGATCGCACCGTCGTTTTCCCTACTCTCGTCAACTCGGGGTCTCGCCGGATCACTGGATTGCGTGTTATCTTCGTTGTTGTTTGAATCTTCAGTGTTGGATTCTTCGCCCCGAAAAAACAACTCGTCATCGACACATTTCGAAGTCAGGGAATTTTCGTTCGGTTTTTCGTTGAAAATAATGTCCCTCGAAACTGATATCTTCTTGGTGACTGGTTCGTAGACTCTGTAATTGCTCGAGTCACCTTGATATCTGACCATGATTAGTTTCTTCGATTTCTCGTCGAATTTTCTTCGAAATTGTTTGGGTATGTGTACGTAAACTGGACATCCGAAAACACGTAAATGTCCAACTCGAGGTTTCTCATCGTTCCAAAATTCAAACGGCGTTTTCTCTGGATGCGATCTTAATACGGTTCTGTTTTGGAGATATACTGCCGTATTTACTGCTTCGGCCTAAAGAAAAATCGGAAGACTCTTTGCTTTCAGCATGGTTCTTGCGGCTTCGACGATGGTTCGATTCGCTCTTTCTGATTTTCCGTTTTGCTCTGGTGTGTATGGTGCAGAATTCGACATCTCGATTCCCTCCTTCACGAGGAAATTCTTCAACTCGGCGTTTACAAATTCAAGGCCGTTATCCGAGCGTAGCATCTTCATTGGGCGCCCGAATTTGTTCTTGATTAGTGCCGCGAATTCACGAAATTTCTCGGCGACTTGATTTTTGGTACGAATGAAATAAACAAACTTGTAGCCTGATGTGTCGTCGACGAAAACCAGAAAGTATCTCGCGCCGCCCAAAGACTCTACCGACATGGGTCCGCACACGTCGGTGTGGAAACACTCCCCGACGAGGTATTGTCTTTTCACGACCGATTTTTGAAAAGGCAGGCGATGTGCCTTTCCAAATTGACAGGGCTGACAAAAGAAATCGTTCGTGTCGGAAAACTTCACTCCCGAAATTAGGTCTTTCGAGACCATCGTTTTTATTGTACTGTTGCCGATGTGCCCGAATCTCTCGTGCCATAATTTTAAGTCGGCCGCCGACTCACTCACGTTGATTTCGGTCTCGGAACTCGCGACACTGCGCGGCACGACGAAAAACATTCGATAAATTGCGTTAGATTGTCTCGTGCCCTCGGCGACAATCCTCCCGAATTTTGAGATCACGACCCGATTTTCCGAAAAGATTACTTCGAAACCACGCGACGCGCAGGTCCCCACAGAAAATAAGTTCTTTCGAAGTTTCGGAACATATAAAACGTTTTCGATAGTGGAATCACTCCACTCATTATTTACGAATTTCTGGATTCTTATCGTGCCCGACCCGTGCACCTCACATGCCCCGTTATCTCCGAGCATAACGAACTCGCCGGAAAAAATCGAAAAGTTCGTAAACCAATCGCGTCGAAATGTGATGTGCTTTGAAGCACCACTATCAAGTAGCCACACGTCACCTGTGTCCACGTTTTCAAATTCTTCGATGTGGTGTTCAAGCGAGGAATTATCTTCAATGTTGGTGATGAACGCGCAATCGTTTGAGTGACTCTTCTTATCTGCGGCCTTCTTGTTTTTCTTCTTCAAGCACTGCCATGCAAAGTGTCCTTTTTTGTGGCAGTAAAAACACTCCATGTCGGCCTTGCTTCTATTGCTTCTTTTTTCGAATTTCTTTCTTCCTCCGGTCGCTGTTGCGAATGCTGAAACTTCTGTGTCGTCGGCCATGCTTCTCGTTTCTTCTTTCAGCAACCTCTCTTGCAAGTTTTCCAGGGTCTGGCGATCGGGCTCCACGCTGTCCCACGCTGTTTTCAAGGCGTTGAATCTTGAAGGCAGGCTAGCCAAAATCTTCGCCATTATCGCCACGTTAGAGACCGCTTCTCCAACGTCGATCAACTGCGCCGCCATATTTTGTACCTTGGACACGTGCTGCGTTATCGTATCATTCGGCGCCATCTTGTACTCGTGGAAACATTGGGTCATAATTAATTTATTCGTTTCCGACTTTTGCTCATGGATTAGAGCCAACTTGGTCCACATCTCCTGGCTGGATTTGCAGGTCAAAACGCTTTCGACTTGAGTTGGATGCATGGTTGACGAAATGAAGTACATGGCCTTGGCGTCGTCTTTCCTCCAGGTCTTCAAAGCGTCGTCGATTGCCTCAGGTTTCACTGGCGTACCATCGACAATGTCTTCAATGCCATTCGCGACGAGGATTGCTCTCACTTGGAACTTCTAGACTTGATAATTTGACCAATTTAATTTGTCCATGTGCCTGGTCGAAATCGAGTCCACCATCTTGAAATATGGTGTAAAACTTTCTCGTCACCAACTTTTATCGCGCGACTTATTCGCCTCTCGCGAACTCCACTTTCCCGTTTCTCGTTTTTTATTACGCGCCTCGCGCGCGAATAGGCGATTCTTTTCCCCGTGAACCGGCCAACGTGCCTGGGCCTATAACCTAATGAGAAAACACAAGGTTGAAAAGAACCAAAACGAGTCTTTATTCAATGGAGAACAACAGGAAAGTGAGATACAGAAAATGCCCCGCATGGGCGATAAGAAAACACGTAAATGTAACGCAAGCGTAGATATAAAAATTGTCGTGGGGGAAATCAAAATGGTAGGGAGTTCGAAAAGCATAAGTTCAATATGTTCACTATTTTTAATTTTTAAAAGGCAATGAACGGCATTTTTCAAACATAATAATTGAAATTATCGCATACCGACGTCCAATTGTCAATAGAATTATTCGAATCCATTTTCTCAGCTTTTCCTTTGTTAAATTATTAATTAAAGTCTCAAAAGAGAAATTTTGATGTTTGTTTTGTTTGCTAGTAAATATGACAAACGTATGTTTGGTTCGATTGTGTTTTATTTTAAGTTTTGTTTTTAAAAATTTATTTATGTGTATAATTTATTATCATAACCTTACCGGGGCTCCACCGAACGTATCACGGCACATTTCACGAAAATTGCGCGCGCGTTCAACAAAAAAACAGTCAATGCGTGGGTGGATGCGGGGGTGGTATAGGATATGGTCGAAATGTAGGCATAAACCTTCCCGGGGCTTCACCGACAGTATTTCGGCAAATTTGACAGAAATTGCTTGTGCGTTAATCAAAAAAAACAGTGAATGCGTAGGTGGATGCAGGAGTGGTATAGGATATGGTCGAAATGTAGCCATAAACCTTCCCGGGGCTTCACCGACCGTATTTCGGAACATTTGAGGAAAATTGCGTGTGCGTTAATCAAAAAAGCAGTCAATGCGTGGGTGGATGCGGGGGTGGTATAGGATCGTGTCAAAATATAGCCGATAACCTTCTACACACTATGACGAATAAAATAAAAAAAAAATTAGGCAAATCCGACCAGCTGTTCGCGAGTGATGCAATTTTGAATGAACAGCATTCCATTTATATATATATATAGATATTTATTCGGTTTAAGTTGTGTCATATACTTATACAAAATCCATGAAAATTTTAACCTGCGATAATGTATACATTTTCATTCTCTCCGTTCCATTAATGTCCCCAGATACTCATGAGTGCGTTCTAGACAGGGATGGTTCCTGTCCAGCGCGCAGTGAGCTACACTTGATTCAAAGTGTTCCCTTTGAACAGTAACCATTGCTGTCCAGCCGCTGCTTAACTGCGTTTTTTTCTCAGTGTAACGTAAATCACTTTTATAAAGTAAAGTCTTCACTGAGCGCTTGCACCAGATTTTTTTTTTTTTTAGTTATTTATTTGTTATTTTTTCAGACGAGACACTACACCTTCAAATTCTACGTTCGAAATTTTTTTTTTTGGCAAACATATACATTTGATAGGAAAAATATCAATATTTTGAGCAGAGTTGCGCTGGATGACTAATCCTGGAATAACGAAATGATAACATGGATACTCGGTTGGAGCCACATATGTAATACTTATATAGAGCCAGCTATGAGAGAGGTCTTTCAATCAACGTGAATCAACACTAAGAACCGACAATCGCTCTGACCTTTTCATTACTTCGGTCTTCTACGCAAAGGGCGAGCTCTTCCAAGCACGTATACTGTACCTATATATGCATGCCTGGGTGAAGCTTGCCGTTGGTTTGATGAGTGTGTGTTCACATGCATATTATATCCGAGCATGCTCACTAGCCCTCAGTAATCTTCTATCCTTTCGTGGTGACTGTTCTCGGTGGTGACTGACGCCTTCCTTAAGACGACTCGCAAGACCTTCTCTTTTCGTCTTTCTTTCTTTCAATCGAATCCCGTTCTAGGCGTCTTTCTTGCACTACAGTAGGTTGCGAGTCGTCTTAAGGTGGTTCTAGCGCGAGTTATAAAGTGAATGCTGCCGCAAGCATCTTTGTAACTGAAGCTACATTCATATCAGCTGCTGCTGAGACCAGCTGAGACAAGGTTTGGCAGCACCACAATGTTTTCACCTAACCTTCTCGTCGAAACAAAACAAACTCCACACGATTATTTAAAAAATCATTTTTCAGTTGCAGTCGTTTTGTAAAATATAAAAAACATGCAATTTGACCAATTTGACGATCCGCGCTCAGTATCAACTGTTCACTTCTACTGTTGCAGCGTTGCCAGATTGTACCAGTTTGGTTGTCGATTGATATTCATATGTCAATGACATTACTGAATATTAGATTTTTTGAATAACTAAACATTCGATCGTTCTCAAGTCAAGTTCTATGAGTTTTTCTGATAAATACACTTATACTCCGTTATTTCCATCGAATTCCAAGGAAAATTTTCGAAGATGTCGCGTTAAATCATGTCCTGCCCATATAACGCCATGCAAACTTTGTGATTTTTTTTCTACATTCACAGGCAGTCAAAAATTTTGAAATTTTAACTTGTATGTGATTTTACCCTTAAATAATCTATGACAAAAATTTTAACAAAATCCAAGGGAAATTTAACTCGAGCTAATACCACCTTAAAGGCGAGAATAAGACGCTAGCAATATGTAAGTATTGCATTGTGAATCAGTCCAAAAAACTTTACTAGCAGCTAGTACATTTTACTATGTGTTGAGAATAGTAAAACAGCTGATGAAAACGCGCTCATATGATGTCGTACATAGCGGATTAGCTGTTTTCAGCGTTATAAAATTATTACATCGGCGTACTTCTACCTGCGAACAAATAAGATTACTTGTCCCAGAAGCAATATTAGAGTCGCCTATTCCCAGGGAAGTAGAACCCTAGCCACCTCCCTCCACTCAGCACACACCATGCCAATGTAAAGGCGGGCCGTCGCTTTTATGAGCGATTGAATTTATTTTTACTTAAGTGAGCCGTTTTTTTCTTCTCTCATAAAACTTTCATTTAAAATCATCCACATAAAAGTTGTGATATCTAACAATTCGTCGATTATCAAATAAACATAACACAAACGAAAGTAGTGGTATCCGCAACGTCACATCTATCTACATTTGTAATATAAATTTATTTTCTTCAAAAAAAATTATCATTCAACAAAAAGTTGACCGAAATATTAGTATTATACCAGCAACTGATTATTTGATGTTCAAAGGCAAGCGACGCCGACCGCCCGCTTCGAATACTACTTTATAACGGCCTTGCTAATTGTTCATGATTGCTTTTTTTGACGAGAATATATTTTTAATCATTTTTTACTGTGATAACGCATAAATGTGAATGCGCTACATGAATAAAACGTTTGAAAGTATTCAAGGATTTTTTTAGCGTTTTTAGTAGCTTAGTGTGTAATTGTATGTAATTATTGCTTAAAATTTTTTTTAATTTAGTTTTTGAGCCTAGTGAAATTAAAATTTTTGGGAAAATTTTGTGGTTCGAAAAGTAATTTTTTTGGGTCAACTGGATGAAATGCATTAACTTGTTTTCTTGCATTTGATATAGTTTTGTCTTAGGATTTTTGAAACTTCAACCTTACTTGATACTTTACAGAAAAACTGCATGTACCTATAAGAGTTTGATCTTTATCAGAACCATACAGCAATCCGAATTTCAAAAAAAAAAGCTATTTAAATTCTTTTAACGCCAGCATCAAAAACATATCAAGAATTTATTCCTAAATATTTTCCACGTTCATTTCATGACGATCTAGAAATCCTTAAAAGATTTTTATTACATTCCGTTGAAAGGATTCAAATTTATATACGTTAGACTTTGATAAGGTTCGCAATGAGCTGGTTAGTCATATTTTTTGACCATCAAGTGCACTCTGAACGCGCTTATAATATATCTTGATGAACTTGCCAAATCTCGCTATACAACATTTTATTCATAATTTGTTACATAATTTTGTTCATAGTTCAGATTATCTGCAAAACATGGAGTCAATGTTCTAATACTTCCAGCGACATGCATGCGAATAAAGAAAATATATTTCATTTGAATAAAATTATCATTACATATTTGAACCAGAGAAAATTTTTATTGATTGAAATGTTCGATTGGAATATTTTGATTCAAAAGAGACAATGTTATTGTTTTTTTGCTTGTTATACTCGCAAAAGAAAAATTAATTGCCAGTAGTGGAAGATTGTCGATGCAGGTAATTAGGCAAAAAAGCGTTAAACATTTTGTTTTTATGAAAAAATTTTTAAGAACAACGTAGTTGCTTTTCATTTAAACAATTCTTATATTGTATTTTAATTATCCATCTTATTCTGAAAGATACCACTATTCTCCTTCATTTTTCTTGAATAATTTCCTTAAACATACAAAAAATTGGCCGTTGGCGTTGGTAGCCTTTGAACATCAAATAATCAGTTACTGGTATTATACAAATATTTCCGACAACTTCGAGTAAAAAAGTTATTTTTTTTTTTTTTTTGAAAATAAACTAATATTAAAAATGTGGATCGACGTGACGTTGTGGATATTACAACTTTCGTTCATGTAATGTTTATTTGATAATTGACGAATTGTTAGATATCACAACCTCTATATGGGTGATTTTGAATGAAGTATTATTAGAGAAGAGAAAAACGGTTTAATGAAGAAAAAATCGATTCTTTCGCACATAAAAGCGACGTCCCGCCTCAACATTGTCAAGGTGTGTGGCGAGTGGAGGAAGGTGGTTAGGGATATCACTTCTTTTGCTGTGTCAACTAAGGAAATTTTTATACCACGGATAGGTTAGAATCGTAAAAAAATTGTTACGACTTTTGAAAGTTTAAAAGTAATAACAGCAGTGTTTTCAATTGTTATGCAGACGTTCAAGTGCTCTGAAGGTTGAAAAATAGTCGATAGTAATTTTTCCTTCAATTCCTGACGCGGCGAAAATCATAATACTCGGAAATCATCTTGGCGATTATTTACGAGCTCAAGGTACGTACATAAACGCAAACGGCGAAATTGTTTGATAATTTATATAAACTCATCTCTCGATGATGGTAGAACAATAACAGTTTTTGCAGTGTCGGCAGAAGCACTGCAATATATGGTGCTTTCTTTTAGCGTTGCAAATATTGACGGAGTAATAAAAGTCATCAAATATCCGAAGGAAAGTTTGGTTAGTTTGATAGTAGATTCGGTATTAAAAAGTATATTTTCTGTATTTATTTGATACATATATCCTAAAAAAAAAACATTTCCACTTTAAAACTTTTGAGGTGAGAAGTCGCGTCTAAAAAGCATACCAAAAAAAACCAAATCTTCCCCATACGCTCAGTAAGGGCCGATATCCTTTGGAGTGAGTAAAATGATGTGGTTTCGCATTAAAATTTTTCTTTAAGGTTTCTTACATCGGAATTATAACATGATCAGACGTGCAAATTTCATTTCCAAAAAATCTGGACTCGAGCATTTCCAATCACTCACCTGCCCGCTTTTATGAGTTGTAAAGGCAATGTACACCCTTGATCTACTGTATCGTCATCTCAAATAGATCTTTTGCATAAATTTTGATTAATTCAGAAGTGCCATTCCATTCCTTCCTTTTCTTCTGTATCATAGCGTAATGATAAATAAAATATTTTTTATCACAATTGCAAATTAATAATCTTGAATCAATATCATATTTCTCTCTCGCTCATTGTCAAAGACAATAAAAAATACAATAATGTTTTTATGGCTATAATTTTTGAAAAATTAACAAGCACCGCCAAATTCGTCCCCTCACTTTAGTTTACAATAGTTTAGAATAAAATATTTTTGCTATCTGAGTGATTAGTGTACATGTTAATCAACTTTTTATGCTTCTCCTTGTTTCTGAAAAACAATCATCCTGAGTTCAACATTGAATACATTAAAAATGGCAAATCCAATTTTTATACGTATTTACAAATTATTAACGTAAAAACAACAAAGTTTCAACATTACGATTTTTCAGGAAAAGCGGGCAGGCGAGTGACTGGAAATGCTCGAGTCCAGATTTTTTGCAAATGAAATTTGCCACGTATGATCATGTTATAATTTCAATGTAAGAAACCTCACAGAAAAATTTTCATGCGATACCACATCACTTTACTCACTCTAATGGATATTAGCCCTTACTGAGCGTAAAAGGAAGATTTGGTTTTTTTTTTGGTATGCTTTTTAGACGCGATCCCTTACCTCCAAAGTTTTCCATTAAAAAAATTTTTTTTGGGGGAAATGGATATTTTTTGATTAATCACTGTGATCTGTTACTGTTTTACGTTCGTTTCTAAGTTACTAAGCATTAATCCTACTATCTTGAAAAATTTTTTTTTTATTCTGTAATTTCTGTTGGATAAAAAATTTCTTTTTCTTTCAAAATACGTATTTACCATTGTAAACCAACTAATATATTACTTTTATTTTTAAGAAACAGTTTTAGAATCAAATTCATCTGATCCATCAATTTTATTGAACTCAAAGTTTCATTAAAATTGAATGAATAATTCTGAATAATCTGGAAAAAATAATTTTACATTTTATGAATTATCAATTTTGACAATATTTCTATTGATCATAGACACAAATTAATTTGTTTTAATTTATACAAGTATGAAAATGGATACACGTTTCATTCATCGTCAATTTTGACGATATATTTTTATGGTAAGTGCAAAAATGGCAGACATTCAGTTTTAATAATTTTATTTATTAAATAAGGATTTTAATTATTTTGAAATTACTATTTATTTATTCAGAAAATTTTCTGAAATTAGAGAATTCAAACAATTTCGACTGACAGTCGAACAATGAAGTACAAGAATTATATTAGAGTGATAAAATATATAAAATATATATACATGTCGATTTCTTAGAAAAAATTTTAAATAAAAAATTGTGAAACTTATCCACATCTGTTCGTATCAGAAAATTTTATGAAAAAAAAATTTATGTATATATATTTATATATATATATGTGTGTATGTGTATGTATATATATTTTTAAATATTGAAAGAATTTTCAGTTGTTTTCAAAATTGAACAGCTTTACCACTTTTATAACATGAGTGTACGAAAATGACATGATTATTATTACAAAACACGTTGAATTTTGAAATCTTGAAAAGAAAAAATTGTATCAACTAAACCTACAGCATAGATTTTGTAAAATTTAACAAATTTATAAGGTAATGTAAGTATTGATCGAACTTAGAAAAAACTTAATGGACTGCACAAAATTCGTGATTACTAATATTTCAAATTCAAGTTGAATTTCTCATATCAACTTAAATAATCCATTTCGCACTTCTGTATATTTATTGTTCACGTTTATGTAAACATAACCTATATGTCAAAACAAAGCGTAAAAATATAAGCACAGTTGTTGGTAAGATAGGTATTTGCCAACTGCACATACCTGTTTTACCATGCGCCAGTCATGACTTAATAAAATCCATACTTAAAACTCGTGAAATCCACGGATTCAATTTTCCAACGATCGAATATAAATAATTGACCACTTTGCAAGTCACCAAAAAATTTTTTTTTGATTCATAATTCATGTAGAAACTACCATCAGAAAGAAATTTGTCAAATCTTGACATAAGAAAAATATAAAACTGTGACAATTCAAAACTAAGTGATTTTTGTAAATATTACTGCTTGGTGCGAGAGTTCGGGGGAACCCCTTACCTCTCGCTGACTACCGCCAGCAATGATTCTATCATTTTGAGACATTACAAAGTCCGGAAGGACTTTGCCGTCGCTTTTGAAAAATAAACATTCTGAAAAAAAAATTTCATCTTATGCAACGTACGGCCTTGACCTGACGGGCACGAAGTCGCCCAGACTCTTATTTACCGCAAGCATCGCGATCGCTCCTTCCCCTCTCTCTCTGACTAGGCATTCTTTCGCCTGTCTCTCTCTTTCTACTTGCCAATCTGTCGATTTCCAACAAATTTAGCATGTAAATGTATACCTATATATTTTCTTCCTACCTCATGGCTCGGGGAAGGTTAGGTTCCCTTAGGGCCCCGAACTTTGCCGATCTTTCCCGACTGAGCCCGATGTCGCGCATTTCGCTCTGGCCATACATCGTGTTAGATATTGACATGGAATCATATAAATGACGGCTACGCTTTCCATATACATGAAATATATCTTCCCTTTCAAGTATGCACGTAAAATATTTCATCAAAACGGCCATTAGTTGGCGAAGGATATTGATAAAAATAAATGTGGTCGAGCTACATACTTTACAAAGTACGGCTAAGCAAAGGATCATCAGTGTAATGGATAAAGTGTCTGCCTCGTAAGCACGAGATCGCTGGTTCGACTCCCCGGTGGAAGGAAATTTTTTTTTCTCTATGAAACACGATGATTCTAAACTTTAATATAGTATTTGTATCTTTTTTCTATTTTTACGATTCCCTTTATCAAAAAATGACATTATTTTTATATAGAAGACTTTGTTATAACCACATGAAAGCTAAATATGTATTTATTGTCTTTTTTGACGCATAATACAGTTTTTCGATAAAGGCATTCGTTATGACCAAGAAAAATACAATTATTAAAGTACAGGGCGTATCCTATCACCCGTGAAAAAAAAGACCACCCCGATATGCCTTATGAAATTCAAAGACTTTTTTCCCTTGGCCATTTTACAAAAAACTCAAAATTAAAAAAAATATTTAAGCCTAAAATTTAAGCAATTAATGCCCTCTCCCGACGAGTGGGAGTTGAATTCACGAAAGCAAAATTATTCAAATTTTTTTTCATACTTTTCTGATTAACAAAGTTCTTTGCCACATTTCACAAAACTCAAAATCAAGAAAGAAATTCGAGGAACAAATTGAAGAAATCTGATTGGTTAAAACTTGTAACTCGAATAACTTTTTTGATTTTAAGTTTTGCGAACAGTGACGAGGGACTTTTTGACTCAGAAAAATATAATGAAAATTTAGGAAAGGTTTGTTTCTGTGAATCCGATTCCCACTCGTCGGGAGAGGACATTCATTGTTTAATTTTTTGGCTGAAATACCTTTTTTAATTTTGAGTTTTTCAAAAAATGGTAAAGGGAAAAAAGTGATTGAATTTCATAAGAAATATCGAGTTTGATTTGGCACGGGGAATAGGATACACCCTGTATAGTTTTGAAAAATTCTGTTCAAAAAAGTAAAAAAAAAAAAAACAAAAAAAAAAAATTGCCGCAGTAAGGAATCGAACCCGCAATCCCCGGGCGACTTTTACAACAAAATTTTTGCAAAATTAAAGACCTCCCAAGTCGCATTTCCTGCTTATAAATTTCCGGGTCACTGACAATAAATTTGGTGGTAACTTTGCGAAATGAATTTATATAAACTGTGTAAGAGCTTTAACATACTATGTGAAGAAATGAAATCATTCACAAAAGTTGCATATTCTAGGGGGGAGTAGGGGGGGGAGTAGAGACGCGAGAATTCATTTTTTTTTTTATTGAAAATAAAATTTTTTTGGTTCGGAAAAGTTCTTTGGCGAAAATTAGAGAGTTGATCGTGGACTATAGAGGGACTATTCTTACTCTTTATGTAGTCCCTTACGGAACAATGTAAAAACTATGTAGGGGCTATGGGTTTCTGACTTCAATCTCAGCCAGAGATGGACAAAATTACCTTCGGCTAATTACAAATTTTAAATTAGTGGTCAATCGGAAATTCTCTATTACTCAAATAATGTCATTTTATTACATGTCATATTTGCAAGATTTATTATTCTCACAACTCGTTTATACAAATTTTGAGAAAAAACATTTATATCAAGTTTCGAACGTTTAAAATTTAACGATAAAAGAGAAAAAAAAAACAAGTATTCAAAAAGACAAATTTCTATGCTGCTTTCAAGGAATTTTCAGTTAAAACCACTAACTTTATGCTACATAACAAAGTATTGAACACAATCCTCCCTTTGACTATAAATAAAAAATTAATGTAACTTTTCTTATCGTTCTAATTTAAATGTTTAGAACTTCAGGTTCATGAAAAAATAGATTGTTTTCTAGATTAAAATGCCTTTCGCAGTTGTTTCGTACACTGATTACAAATCTAGCATCAGATTAAGAGAATTTATATGTTTAATCTTTTTTTGCACATTCATAGCACCGGTTTACTTTATTACGGACAAATTATTTGATGACTGATATAGCAAAGTTGATATCATTGTTGTTTGTAAAAATCATTTGATCAACTTAACAGTAATATTTTGTAGTATAGTTTGGTAGAGAAACGAAAATTTAAAAAAAAACCAAATACAGCTATAGACATTTTTAATTTGTCTGTATCTTAACTTTGCAATTTTTAAACAATGATTTATGTTTTTGTCTAGTAATTTTCAGAAAAAATTCTATAGAAGTTCATGGAACAGCTTTAATTAATTAAAAACGAATTGTTCGTTTTATTAAACTGAGAGAACTGAGACGTGAATATTCTTCCTTATTGTTAGGTAAAAATGATTCCTGTTAAAACGAATGAAGGTGACAAGGAAAAATGACTACTCCGCGGACAAATAAGGTTTTTGTTTCGAGGAAACTGTTTCTTCCGAAATATAACCTTTTCTGTCCACACATTTATCATTTTTCCTGATTTTTGCTGATTTCGCCTGAACGTCTTCTTTCTTCTACGCAGGAACAATTTCTGTCTAAGGAGGAATGGTTCCGCTTGATTTCTCTCAGTCTAAAAGGAAACAACTTTGTAGTCATTTTCATTGTTTAAAAAAACTATCCCAGTATCTAAATAGTAATATTTTAGCTTTTTTTTTTAATATAGCTTTGTTAACAGTCGTAAATCTTGAAGTACATCTGTCGACATATTTACTTTTGTGCCATTATTCGCAGTCATTAATTTTTGCCTAATGTTTTATACATTTAAAATATTCATTTTTCTACAAAAATTGAAAGAATATATGACACAGTTTTAGTCAGTTGAAAAAAATTATTCACAAGTGATACGAAGCAACTTATTATTGTTGTTTGTGTAAATGATTCGTTTCGATAGTTATATTCTGAAAAATTTTTTAAATTATAGCTTTGTTGTTAATTAAAAATTTTTGAATACGACTGTTGACATTTCTTACTTTATCATTTTTTCCATTTGCAGTTTTTCGATTAATGCACCAGATATTACTTAGCAGTAATTTTTATATAAAACCCCAAAGGTATTCATATAACACTTTTCATTGATTTAAAAAAGAATTGTATGTTTGATTAAAAGTTTGTTTTATTGTTTATTATTATTGAGCATTATAATTAAATTATTTTATTTTAATGTAAAAAAATGATGCTCCTCAATTAACACAACAAACGAAGTGATATCCCCCGCCACCTCCTGCCACTTACCACACACCTTGCCAATGTAAAGGCGAGCCGTCGCTTGTGTGCATACGAATCCATTTTTCCGTTGAAGAAACCTTTTGTTTCTTCTATTATAAAACTTTACTTAAAAATCACTCAAATGAAGGTTGTGATATCAAACAATTCGTCGAGTTTCAAATAAATATTGCTCAAATGAAGGATGTGATATCCACAACGTTGCGTCAATCTATTCTTGTATGATCAACTTCTTTTCTTCAAAAAAAAACAGAAAAACAAAATATTTTCAAAAAACAAGTTGATCGAAGTATCAGTATCATACGAGAAACTGATGATTTGATGTTGAAAGGCAAGCGACGGCCCGCTTCGAATACTGCTTTAAAACGGCCTTGCAAATTAATCATGATCATTTTTCCTAGACAAGAATGTATTTTTAATTATTTTCCATTGTGATGACGCATAAAAATGAATGTGTTATATGAACATGATCACTTGACAGTATTGGCGAGTTTTTTGTAATAGCAACTTAGTGCCTAGTTATTGCTTTACATTGATTTTCCAATTTAACGTTTCAGCCTTGTTAAATGTTGTGATTTTTCAGTAAATTTTTTTGCTTTAAACATTAATGTTTTCAGGTGGGCTAAGCAAAACTATTCAATTTGTTTGCTTGCACTTGATATTATCTTATCTTACCCTTTCCAAACTTAACCTTTCCTCTTACTTAAAGTGCAAACTGCATGTACACTTTAGACTGTGATCCTCATAAGAAGTATATAACGATCGGAATTTCCATATAAAATATTTTAATCTTTAAAAGGCCACTCCAAAGGAAAAATTATCTTGATCAGTTTTCTAATAAATTTTTCATACGGTTACCTGATGAGAATTTCGCAATTCATGAAAGATTTATATTTACTATTACATTGCCTTAAAATTATTGTATATATACTTTCTGAATTCCTGGAAATGAATTTTTATTCCTTGTTTGAGTGACAGTATTTACACTCGATATATAGTGAAAATTTACCCTGAGGAATCAACAGAGTATATAGAACTTTGATGAGTCACGCCGTTAGATGGATATTTATATTTATTGACCATCGATTGCACTTTGAACGTGCCGTCAATATATTGTAATGACTTAAACCAATACCAAAACTCTCTATGTAATATATTATTTATAATTTGTTGAACAATTGACAAAAACAGTTCTAAATATCAGCAACCGTGGAGTCTAGATTCTAAAAGTTCTAGCTACATGCATGCACATTAAAAAAGTATATTTCGCTTGACTGAAATTATTATACCATTAAAAACGGAATAAAATTTTTCTTTTTGAAAAAAATACTCATGTAAAAGATTTTGATCCAAAAGGGACTATATAAGCGTTTCTTTGATATTTTACTGACAAGGGAAAAAAGTTATTGTTGTCTGTAGATGGTTGATGCAGGTGACTTGGCAAAAGGTGTTAAACGATTCGTTTTCACGAGAAAAATTTCAAGGCAAACGTAGTAACTTTTTATTGATATAATTCTTATATTGTATATAATGAGCACCAATCATTTATGACAATATATAATTAGTATATATTGTATATAATTAGTATATAGTTTTACCAGAATTATTCTATTATTTTGCCTAATTTTCTGTAACCACTTTGCCAATCACATGTACACAACATTTTTGTCAAAAATAAGAGTAGCGCAAATGATCAAAAACCATTTCACTCAGTAAAATCGAATATTGTTCGCTCAGTCATTCAGGGCTCAATATATGGTTTCCCGCTTAAGCCATCAATTCCAACTTAAAAGCATCTGCAAGTATATTCATGTCTGAATTTCTCGACGTTCCTTGCAACAGCACGTATCACAACAAAAAATAATTAAAAAAACATTCTTGTCTAGAAAAAATGATCATAATCAATTTGCAAGCCCGTTTTAAAGCAGTATTCGAAGCGGGCCGTCGCTTGCCTTTCAACATCAAATCATCAGTTTCTGGTATAATACTGATACTTCGGTCAACTTGTTTTTTGAAAATATTTTTTTTTTGTTTTTTTGAAGAAAAGAAGTTGATCATACGGGAATAGATCGACGCGACGTTATGGACATAACATCTTTCATTTGTGCTATATTCATTTGAAACTCGACGAATTATTAGATATCACAACCTTCATATGAGTGATTTTAAAGTAAAGTTTTATAGTAGAAGCAATACAAGGTTTCTTCAAGGGAAAAATAGATTTAATGGCATACAAAAGCGACGGCCCGCCTTTACATTGGTAAGGTGTGTGGTAAGTGGTAGAAGGTGGCGGGTTGTAATCTATTCAGGATTACATCTTTTATTTTTATACAAAATTTCATTGTTTTAATGAATTTTTTTTAATGAATCGATATTCTGGAATAAAATATAATTTGTAGTTAAATCTTATGTATGTAAAGAATTATTCCGAGGATGTTGAAGGTGATATTTCAGAATGAAATTGATAAATGGTGAAGTTTAGTTGTTACAAATAATCGAATAATATTACAAAAATAAAAAACACAATTTCTGAAAATAGAACTACACAAGAAAAAGTTTTTTTTCTTTATTAAAAAAAAAAAAAATTCGGAAAACCTTTTTCTACTTTTTAATATTGAATAATTTATGAACTTTTTTGATTTTTACGTTGGGAATGTATAACGTGAATTTTCAATGTTGTTTTATATGATACGCTATTCTAACCAAATTCAAACAAATTTCTGGTTCAGTTAGAAAAATATTTGCTTCCATTTACAAAAGGAAAAAATGAAAAATAAAAAATATTCAAAACTTAAAACATAAAAAATTACTTCTGAAAATTTTTTTTTTAATTTTTTAAATTACTGTGACTTTTTTTGAATAGAGTTGATGAAAAGGCTGAAACTAAAAAATTCAAAAATAAATTTTATGTTTTTTTTGGTTATCTATCGTACTGAATTTGTAAATTTTGAAATTTCTCAATGATAAGTTTGTATTTTGGAAGTGAATAACTTAACAATAACAATTTGAACTCTTTGATCCTCTGGTAATCGAAATGTGGACGAAAAATAAAATTGAACTTCAAAAATTCAAACTTAATTGTACCAGTCACCAAACTTCACTCATTTATTATCTAAATTTCGGTATAAAGAAATCAGAAACATAATTATTAATCATTGAAATTCAAAATAAGACAATAAGTTATCGAAATAATTAGTAATCTGGAATATGAAATATAAGAGATTTATTAATAAAAATTTAAAATTTTTGAATTTTCAATGTAAATCTTGCTACTGAAGCAAATTCACATGTTTACTATTTGAATAACTTGAAAAGAACTATAAATAAGAGATAAAGAAGTAAGTTATAAAGAAGAAATTTCATATATTTTAATTATCAAAAAAAGTAGTTTACCATAATTATTTGTAATTCTCGATTCATTCATATTAACTTATTCAATTTTTATATTTTTTTAACAATTTTTTGTCAGCTGTTTTTTTAAATTAAAAAAATTTTAATGTAATAGAATTAAGAAATCATAGAAATCTTTCACATTTACAGTTCATTTACATTTCTTATTTAACAAAAATCGAAAAAAAAAAAAATTTGATTGAATTTTCAAAAGGAAATTTCTGTATTCAAACGATCGAAAACAAAAATTTTAGGAGAATTACTTAAGACCCCCGATACATTTTAATTAACTCATAATTTGTTTATTGTTCCCACACTCGTTTTTTGGCCGTTCTTCAGAATAAAGAAATTTTTAATTTGTTGAAAACTAAAAAATCATAGATAACTTACACGTTCAAAAAAATTACTTTTACATTATGTAGCTAACGAAGATTCATGTCAAAAAACTAAATTTTCAATTTTAATGAATAAGAGTGTTAATTAAAAGAAAAAAATTGACTTCATTGTATGAATTTTTCAGTTTTTCTATTGAATAATGAAATTCAGACGAATTTCATCCGTCGTTTTAAAAGAGCGCGAGACGAAATCGACCGAAAGAATACATACTATGAATATAATTTTTGTCGCTGTCAAAGTTGTGTCTCTCTCTAACCTATCGTGCCGCTCGTTTCGTCTAACTTTCGCTACCTGCCTGGCTTAAAATGGTCCTTCCATGAATACTATCATGATCATTTACGTCAGCTGATTCCGAAAATCCCAATCGATTTCCGAAAGACCCCGATCTGCTCCGACCGCGTTGTTGCCAACTTGGCAGTAGTATTGTAAAATGAACAACTTTATTCATATTCAACATGGCGTTTTTAAAATATACGATGGCAATCATCGTCAATATGGCAATGGGACGCGATTGCGGGATGTAAACGAAACTGAACAAAACACAAAACAGTCAAAATTTTTTTTGGAATATGAAAAAATATGAATGAAATAATGGTGAAATAATTTTGAATTACTCTTAAGGAGTGCTGCCTCTGTGGTCAACAACCAAAAATTGGGAATTTCTGGTTGTTATTTTTGTTGTTTCGGTTGTTGTTTTTCTTAACGACAGATATGTTAAAGGTTAATATTTTGTAGGAAAAAATGATTTCATGCAAAACTTTCGACATCGGCAATGTCGACATCGACATCGATATTTTAACAAATTATATATTTTTTTTATTAAATAAATGAATAAAAATATATCATTACTCAAATTCTGTATCATTCAATTCAGTGGAATAATATTTTGAAATTTACTTAAAATTGTTATTTCTAGAGCCATGGAAAAATATTTACAGCCAACAAAATTATTAGTCAGCTGCAAATTATTAGGAAACAAGTAGGAATTGAAAAATTTTTCATCGTTTACTTTGAGTGAATAATTTGATACCTCACAGTTTTGAAGTGCCAAAATGTATGTAGAATTTGATTTAGACATTTACAAATTGAAGTAAAAATTTCAAAAAATCATTATATTATGCCTCATGCATTTGTGATAAAAAATTTTGTTATAATAGTTTGAAAAAATGTCTGAATAATAACCGTAAATTCAAAATAGAAAATTTTAAAAAGAAAATTGTAATACAATTATTATCAATCACCTAGAACATAAGTTTTCAAAATTTTCTTAGACTTGGAAAAAAAATATTATTGAACAACAATAAAAATACATCACTTTTATTTTAAAAAATATTTGAACATCCAAAACTAAGCATATTCGTCATGTTGATAAAATTATACATTGTTTTAAGATGCTAAAATCGTTTTGATATCTTTAAAAATATCGAATAAATAATTTAAAATATACATAGATATATAAAAATAAAATAAATATACAACAACATAGATATATGAAAATAAAATAAAATATACAACAAATATGCACAAATATGCGTTTCGCTGAGTGTTAAATTTTAATATTTAAATGGTACATACGGTTAGGTTAGGTCAAACATTTTTTATGGTAGTTAAGAAAAATGTCTCAATAATAACCATAAATTCAAAATGAAAAATTTTGAAAAGGAAATCGTAATAAAAGTATCATAGTAAATAATATATATTGTATTTAACAAATATTAGTAGTTGGAAGTAAAAAAAAATACAATAATTCTACCAATAATAATTTTTTTTTTAATCTAATGATTGTAAAATTATGATAAAAAAATTTCATTTTAATGTAATTTTAATTTAGAAATTTATAATTATTTATTAAAAATACAACATAGTATAGGATATAGAATAATTTATCGATTTTTTACAATCAAATACTTCTTTTAGTTATAATTTATCCATCGCGTGATTGAAGTTTAAAGGAAGAAAATAGAAAATAGAAAAAAAATATAAGAAAAATTTTTTTGTCTTTCGACCGACAAAAACAGACAGAAGTTAGGCGTGAAATAAAAACATTGGCAATTTTTTGCCGAATTTGACCAAATTTTGGCATTATACATCCCGCTAGTTTTCCCCCCATCCGCAGTCACCTTTTTCTTATCGTTTCTAAAAACCGTTACAACTAGCGGGAAAAGCGCTAGTCTGGCAACACTGCCTGTGACTGTGCGACTGTGCCACATTCAACTGCCAACTGTCAACTACGACGCAAAAAAGAGATAGACGTATGTGACTCAGCATATTTTCTATCCTTCCTTGGGAATTTTTTTTTGTGGTTTTACCTCTGAGCCTGTAATTTCTTAAAAAAAGTTGTGATATCCCCTCACCCCCCCCCCCCCCCCCCCCCTTAAACAGACATTGCTAATTTAAAGGTCAGCCGTCGCATGTAGGGTGGTACACCATTGAATGTACAATTTTTTTTATAAATTTTGGCGTCATTCTCGGAAACCTCATGTTTCACATAACACATAATTGAAAAGTTATTAATTGCAGAAGTGATCGAGAGCCACACTATGACATAAAAAGGGAGGACTTAAAAGTAGTGATATCACAGAAAACGTCGCTCGAAAAAAAAAACAAACAAACAAAGAAACAAAAAACAAAAAAAAAACAAGAATTTAACACCAACAGTATTTTGTGATTACATAGTGAAAACTATTGATATATGAAAAAGCGCTGCATTCCTAATCAAAGTATTTACAACTGGTGTATCTAAAAAATGAACAGTCATAATGAAAATGAATTAAAATCAGTAAGATAACATTCAAGTCTTAAATTTCTCGTTAAACAATAATTTGTTAATTTTCCTTTATCCTTCGATGTAATAACTGCAGCGCAATTTAAAACACGAACGTTCTGCATTTCAGAACTTATAAGTTGAAAATTTTGTTTTTTTTTTTGCGCGCGATGTCGTAAGCAGCGTTTTGCGACTCACTTCATGTCAGCTTAGTATGGGTCTTTTTAAATCTCTTTTGATGTCGAAAACTGACTTCTTATTTTCTTCATGCCTACCAACAAGTACAATATGACGTCCTAGACTACTATTGATTAAAAAAATAAATTTTTCATGACATCATTTCCTTTCCACTTAATAATAATAAGTAACAAACGAAAGAAAAGTGTGAATAACTTTTTTAATATAAGAATATGTGTCTACATTGTACGCATATTTATGTACACTCTCATCGCACTATCGTTGCAATTATTAATTTTCTGAATTTCATAAAAGCGGGCCGTCGAGCGATATATATACCCATAAGTTCTGAAATGCAGAACGTTCGTGTTTTGTAGTGCGCTGGAGTTATTACATCGAAGGATAAAGGAAAATTGACAAATTATCGTTTCACGAGAAATTTAAGACTTGAATGTTATCTTACCAACTTTTGATCCATTTTCATTATGACTATTTATTTTTTGGATACACTTGTTGTAAATACTTTAATGAGGAATGCGACGCCTTTTCATATATCAATAGTTATCGCTATGTGATCGCAAAATACTGTTGGTGTTAAATTCTTGTTTTTTTTTTGTTTTTTGTTTCTTTGTTTGTTTGTTTTTTTTTTTCGAGCGACGTTTTCTGTGATATCACTACTTTTAAGTCCTCTCTTTTAATGTCATAGTGTGGTTCTCGATTACTTCTACAATTAATGGCTTTTCAATTATGTGTTATGTGAAATATGAGGTTTCCGAGAATGACGCCAAAATTTATAAAAAAAATTGTACATTCAATGGTGTACCACCCTACAAGCAACCACCGACCTTTAAATAAGCAATGTCTGTTTGAAGAGGGGGGGGGGGGGAGGGATTCAATTTCTGCGATTGTTTTTTTTTTTTTTTTGTACATGTCGCCAAATGACTTTACGAAAGTAAATACGTTAGTGTTTTTAGCGGAAGGAAAATTAATTTTCACCTTCATCTTGTTGCAATGTCGCAGTAATAATAATAAATTGTTTTTATTATTATCTAAAACATTATAAAATGTGTTTCAATGATGTCGATTAAAATAGGAGAAAATGTTTTCTATTGCATTGTCTAGTTGCACTTCAAAAAATGTCATTTTTTCAAATAATGATATTGATGAAAATTTTACTTCAGCATTGATTTATTCTCCGATTATATGTCTTTAATTTTTTTGTATCGAATCTAGGTAACAGCATTTCTAAACTTGGAGTAGTTGTTTAAGTTTTAAATTTCAAATATTTTTATTCTTCCATTTTTCCCTTTTGTATATAAAAGCAAATATTTTCATAACCAAACCATCTGTTGGTTTGAATTTGTATATACAAATATTATATATATAATAGCTTCTCATATAAAACAACATTGGAAATAAACGTGAGACATTCTTTACCAAAAAATCAAAAAGTTTAAAAATTACCAAATATGAAAATATCAAAAAAAGTGTTCTGAATATTTTTTTTTAATAAAGGAAAATAAATTGTTCTTGTATAGTTGTTTTTCCAGATTTTTTTTTTTCATAATATTATTTTTTTAAATCAATCCTTACCATTAAATAATTTCATTGCAAAATATCGCTTTTGAAATCCGGAAAATAGTTCTTTTCATACATTTTATTTTACTACAAATTATATTATAATCCAGAATTTCCATTCATACAAAAAAAATGCATTATTACAATAAAATTTCATATAAAAATAAAAAATGTAATCCTGAATTGATTACAATGTTTAAGAATAGTAAAGTCTATGTTTTAAATAAATAAAGAAAATTTACTTTTCAATAATGAATCCATCATCAAACTCACCAAACTTTTTTTTGTATATTTCATGACTTTTGTTACTCCGTCAATATTTGCCATGCTAAAAAAAAGCACTACATATTTTAGTGTTTGTGCCGACACTGCAAAAACTGTTATTGTTCTACCATCATCGAGGGATGAGTTCATATAAATGATCAATCAATTTGGCGGTTTGCGTATATGTACGTACCTTGAGTTCGTGAATAATCGCCAATATGATTTTCGAGTATCATGTCTTACTACACATCAGAATTCGAAAGGAAAAATTACATGCAACTATTTTCGGACCTTCAGAGCACTTGAAAGTCCGCAAAACACTGGGAATCACTGCTGTTTTAACTTTGAAATCTTTAAAAGTCAAAACAAACAATTGCAAACAACTGATAATGATCATGATTATCATATTTATTATTATAAAGGCGATCGAGTAGTGTCGTGTTCAGTCGGCAGAATTCGGAGCATTTCAGGAACCTAGCCTAATCTGAGCCATAGGGTCCTGAAAAAATATAGGTATAACTATGTACAGTAACCGTACTGAAAACGGGCAGATTGCCGATCAGAAAGGGACAGAGTAAGCGCGTGGCTGTAGTAAAAGGGAGGAAGAGAAGATGCTTGCGGTATATTAGAGCCCGGGCGACTTCTCTCTCATCAGTTCAGGGCTGTATGTTGCATAAGATGAAATTTTTTTTCCAGATTGTTTATTTTTATAAAGCAACGGCATAGTCCTTCCGGACTTCGTAATTACTTTTGATGGTGATTTCACTCTCGTCTCTGAATTTCGCTTTTACCGACAGTATGTACTGTTTTTTAAATATTGTAAAGTTCACGATTGGTTGGTGACTTTTGCAACTAACATTAGTGATTTTTTAATCCAATGTTGACAAATGTCTACGATGATCATATTTCACTTTACGCAGCGGCTCTGTGCCTTCCTCCCGGGTTAATATAGTATACGACAGTGTAAGAGAGAAAGATAATATTTTTTTTAATTTGAAGGATTCCGGGCGATTTTTCAGGTTACAACTAAATTTCAAAAAATAGTTACAGCTTGCTGCGATTTCGAAATATTTTTCTAAATATGGAGGGTGGGAACAAGGTATGGTACATGGTAAACATAACTTTTTTTTCTCATATGGACTCAGAATCACCTATATAGATTTACACCTTTGGATTTATAAATCAGTTATTGTGTTTCTGGTAAATAACCTATAATTTTCGTTATTATTTTTTCACATTTTTGTTTCAAGTTTTTTCATGATTCTTGTCTTAAAGACTGTGTAATTTTCCTCGTTGGTCTTTGACTCTACCGCAGCTCGTAATTGTACAGTTTTATACAGTCATCTTGCAGTCATCCATCACCTCTCAACGCGGTGATGAAATTCGCCATCGATCTTGTACTGCAACGCCCCTGGCGTCAACGTAACTATATTCGGAATAGGTAACTGGAATATCTGTTCTGAGAGTTGTTCTTTTCAACAAGGTCGATGTACAGTGTACATACATGGTTGAAGCCATCGATTATGAAATTAAATAAAGTTTATATAACTACTTAAAAGTCAAAAGCCCAAAGATTGGCAAGGGTAAAAATCTACATTTCAAGTTTGATCCACATGAAATTTCGCATACATATAACTCCGGTTCCCGAACACGTCGACGTCATATTTATTAGTTATAATCTACATGGTTTTTTCATAATGAATCATCGAAATTTCCATAAGGAGAATATTAAGCAGTATTTTGCAGTGACAAGCACAGTATCGTTATATCAATAATCGTTCAGGTACTCTATCGATTGTTCGATTTCAAATTCGAACCTTGTAAACAGTCAAGATAAGCATCAGCCCTGTGCAACTCACGTAGTTCCCGATTCGCGCTGTGGCACCGACAGGTTCTCTCACACATCGAGCTTTTGGTTTGTGTCCTAGCTCCGGCTTGATTCGGCTCTGTCCGGGTCCCGAGCCGAGTCCCGTTCGGCTTTTTACCGAACGCCAGCCGTTCGGTAAAAATAATCAAATCGATCAAATCCATCGAATCTGCCGTTTCGCAACAAATTAGGGTGATTCCACGGTACAAGCCGTGTAAGCCAAGCGGTGAAAGACTTGCATGGATAAATCAATGCATCAGTTGCAATTGAAAATCACGCACTCAATTTCTAATTGAAGAGAGTAATTTGAAATGTGTTTAGACCAGGGGTGAACGCAGAAAATTTTTTCTGAGGGGGGGGGGGGGGGGGGATTGACTAAAAAATTTTTTTCCCGCCAGTTCGTCGTGAAAGTAAAAAAAAATAAGGTACTGTTAATGATCTGCTGTAACCTGCTATTAGTAAACATATTTAGTCAAATACAATTTTTGATCAATTAAACAACAAGTTGTGGGCTGGAAATATTTTAATCGTAACTGTTCGTTATCATTAAAAAAAGTGAGAGTATTCATATATATCTCACATCATAGTTACAGTGAAATTTCAATTTTTCTTGGTTTTTTAGACAAAATATCAAAAATCTGCTCAGTGCTGATATCGATATCATTGCGTATATTGAGTAAAGCTAACACATTCAACCTTTTCTCTCCTATTTTGCTACGCAAATAAGTCTTTAGTCTACGGAGAGTAGAAAAAGAACGTTTGCTTGAAGCCACTGTAACCGGCAGTGTTGCGCTAATCTGAAGAAATCGGTGAACTGATCGAAAAAACGTTTTTTGCAAACGTTCAAGGCGCTAATAAACGTTGCCGGTCGCTTTTCCTTGGATACACGCAAACATTGACTAATCCAAAAAAATTATCATCTCATTAAATATGAAAATAACAAATTTGTGAGTAGAAATAATTTCTTTTGCCACATTTTTATTTCGGCTTTGCAATCTGCAAAAGACCCGAAGATCTCGTTTGGCTATTCTGTCTGGAACGTTTGCACCGTTTCAAGCAGTTCTGTTTCTTTGAGTTCAGCACATTTTGCATACAAACATCATCCCTGCAGGGATGACGTTTTGTATTTTGGAGAGAATTTTTCGGTGTTCGAGGAATTTCGACTGCAGCTCTGCCAAAAACTTGTCTAAAAACGGAATGAAGATTGATCGACGGTAGAACGCCTCAGGTTCTCCTTCGTAGTTTTCCCGATAGTTCTGTCGTCCTACTCTTCGTGGAACAGTCAGCTCTACGCCAATCTCATTCGCAGTTTCAGCTGCTGAGGTGAAGATATCGTGGAAATTTTCGTCAGCCTTAGCACGCATTTCTTTAATTTTATCGTGTAAATCGGTCGCATAACTGACGCACCTGCTTAAGTCACAATCTTCCTTTTGTAAAAACACGCTTTAATTTTTCGTCAGGTTAAAAACTGGTATAAGCACTTTTAGTGCTATGATAAATTGAGCTGTATTTATTGAACTGAGCAAGGCATGTGGTTGTACGCCATCAGATTTCGTGTTGTTCTCGTTCAATTCTTCCAGTGCCAAACAGACATATACCAGTGACTCATTGAACAAACCAAGAGACGACAAATGTTCCACCCATCGCGTTTCACAGAACTTGAGGAGACGAGTTTGCTTCGCACCAGGTTCTGCGGCCAGTAGGTGTTTTTTTTTAAAACCTCGCCTGTTTTGTTCGAAAGACGAAAAAAGTTCACTATCGTTTTGACAGTCGCGATGCAGTTTCTGATCGACAGAATATCACACGCATGCGTAATGGCCAAATTCAGGTTGTGAATCGTGCAATGAACGTAGAGAGCATCCAGGAATGTTTTTTTACCACAGCAGCACAATCGTTTAATTCTCCGCTCATAGCTCGAGCCCCGTCATAGCCTTGAAAAGAAAGAAACAATTTCATAAAATTTGCTGATATAACTCTTCAACAAAGTGTGCTAGACTGACACATTCAGAGCGTACTTTTCATCGTTAATAGAATCTTGTAAAAATTGACAAGCTTCGAGTGTGTCAATTTTGTATAACATTAGAATATAATGGAAATCACGTTTTGAATGTGTTCGTCCAATACACTCAGTTTAAGAGTGATATTGCATGTTCTGATTTTACCTTGCCCTTTCATGAATCGCATCTCCAATCCAAGTTCTTCCAATGTGGTCAGAAGAGTCTTCGCTAGGTCCGCTCCAGTTACGTTCATCACAGGGACGAAACACAAGAAATCTTCCCGGATTTCATATATTTTTTCGATTTCCTCGACGTATCGAACGCTAATGGTAATTGTTCAACTCCACTGACATCTGTGGTTTCATCAGCAGTTATTGAGAAACAATTTGACTTATTGACGCGTTTTATGATGTTTTTCGTAATTACTTCTGCAGCTTCAATGATTTCATTTTAGATGCGAAAACTTAAGTAAGTAGCGTTGGCGCCAGCAGGTTTCAGATGCTGTTGTAGAACAAGATCACCACTTTCCACGGCGAATCGAAGGAGTGCTCTGAAATTGCCGTCTTTTTCCTCTGGCAGCTCCGTTGATCTCGATGTCCTCGGAGAACAAGTCCTTGTCGGCCGCAGAATAAAACGGCACGAATGATGGGAATCTGTTTTTTTCGATTTTCATGCTGCTGTTGTTTTCGACCAAAGTCTATTTCGTGCCTGATGTCATTTTTCTGTTGATCGTAAATCATTTTGGAATTCAGCGCGTCTTCAGAAGCATCCTTGTGATACTTATTCTTTTGATGATGACTAAATTTCTCCAAAGCCTTCTTCCACTCTTTAAAAGCGCATTGAAAAAACGTCTTTGGTTCTTCATGTTTTCCTTTGCCAATGTTCTTTTGTACGAATGATATACAGAATCGGCAGTAGGCTCCATCTTCAATAGCTGAATACGCCAACCGAAGGAAAAATATGTAACCAAGACAGCTGGAATTTAAAATTTCTTGTCCCCGATGCTAGAAATTCGAAAGTTTCGCCTGGTGTCCATGCGTTCATGAGAAGCTTGTGCTTTTCATCATCATCTAGTTTTCTTCGACAGAACTTTCTAACATCATTAGGTGAACACTGAAAAAAAATTTTTTTTAAGAAATAGAATAAAACACGAAAAAGAATTTACATTCAGAACTGATGTTGGTAAATATTTTTATTAAGCACAATTTCGGTCAAAATATGGGTTTGTGAAGAAAGGTATGTTATTTAATGAACGTTGATTTCTGAAAAAATGTTAAAATGTGTAGTATAGTGCGTTAACGATCCATAAAAATAGATGGTTGAGAGAAAATTTTTAAATCCCTATTTGTATAATTCGATTTAAATTTTATATAGATTTTTTTACATAAACAGAATCGATTTTTGCAATTATTTATATGAAATATTAATATTCAAATTATCTTCTCAACGATCATTCTGGAGCCACACCTAATCAGTTATTCAGACAAACATCTTTTTTAAGCTTTCGGCAGTTTATTTTGCCCTCTTCAGGAAAATCAAAATATAAATTCCAGGTTGAAATTATCTCATGTGTGAAAACATTTCGTCATCTTTTTATAATATTAAGTGAACAGGAAAAAAACAATATGTTGTTACAAGAACTTATCAGTGGTACACGACTAGCATGAAACATGACTAACGACTAAAACGACTAACTTGAAGAACGACTCACATGAAATATTAGAAATTTTGTAAAGGAATTAGGTAGTTGCAGTATAGAAATAATAAATTCATAATAAGACATATGAAAATAGGGAGTGAAAAAATCTGATTTTCAAAATATTGCATTCACATACAGCAATAGGAACACGCGAATTTTTCACAAATTCTATGTTATCAACTTGGAGTCAAAGTAGAAAAATGTGTTATATTTGATTTCAAAATTTTTACTAATTATGTGATTCGCGTTACTATCAGAAATTTTTCGAATCACTCGGTATATTGAAACTGAAGTTCTATGAAAAATTCTCACCTTTGATTTTTGTTTTATTTGATACAAAAAATTTGCTTTTGATTCGGTGTTCGAAAACAATAGGTTTTTTTGAAAATAAAGTATTATTTTTATTTGAAAAATCTCTATTGGAAGCTATTACTTAATTTTTCAAGAGTAGGTTTTTCGTACAATAAACATTTTTTTTTTACCAAAATTAATTTAACTAAAACATGAGGTGAAACTTTATCAAACGATATGTGTTTAATTATGTAAATCCTGTTAAGTATTTTGCGTCAAGCGATTCTTTCACAAAAGATCAAGAAAAAAGCGTAAAAACTATGTACGGAATATTTCTTATAAATGCTATCAAAAATAAAATGAAAATTTTTATGTGCTTTGCAAATTAGGCCACTTTATAAGTTAAAATGACTACCTACTGTAGTGTCAGAAAGACGCGTAGAACGGAAATTAGTTCAAAGGAAGAAAAACGAAAAAAAAGGTCTTCCGAGTCATCTTAATTTCAATATGCGAAAAAACTCTCAAGCGCAATTCAATTGCGAAAAAAATTATTCTACATATATAGAAGATTTACTTTTGGATCAGTAGAATCCGGTTCCTCATGCCTCACTCTTTTTGATGGTGGAAAGTCATCAGGTAAATCTTCAGAAAGTGGAGGACTTGGAATTTCAGCTATAGTCGTGACACTTGGTGTATTTATTGATTTGAAAAATGATGTTATTTTTCTTGAACTCATTTTCGCTGTACAATGACTTTAGCATAAGAAAACTCTGAGAGATAAGATACGCGAAAACTCCAGACAAATGTTGCAAAACACTGATAGAACCGAATAGATGTTTGTACAAACTGTCATTCCTAAAGCTGTTTACATTAGAAAGACAGCCATTTAGGAAAATGAACATATTAGTGGAATTGATATATATTTTAAATTGGAAAGACTTAAAAAACAAAAATCAGAGTAATCGAATTTATTATGCTTTCAAACATCGATGAAAATGAAATATAAACAAAAACAATCAATCGCGGTGATAATGATACACCGGACGTTACCAACAGAGCGCTGCAAAATATATATACTATAGCTGCAAACTGCTGTGAACACCCCCCGAATTTCGGTGGTTCAATTGCTATCACGAAAATGGCGCCATGCCCTATCCAGCTGTAATATAAATCAGTGGTGCGTGCACGCTGATAAGTTCAAAATATCGTCTGCTAATTTTTTGCCAAGGATTTGTATGGACCGAATCACCCTTGGTGACTTGCGTTGTTGATTAATGTAGCAGAAGTTAAAATTGGCGGCATTTTTGAATATCCACCTGTTCACCGTAAACAACAAGCTCTTTATTCTAAAGTTGAAACGTATGAATTCGAGGTTCAAATTTCCTAGAAATTTCGGGGGGAGGGGGGAATTTAACCCCTAACCCCCCCCCCTGCGTTCGCCACTGGTTTAGACAAATGAAAAAAATTTCTTCGAATATCTTGCATTTTTTGCTGCAAAGTCCTATACTTTTTCGGTAATTAAAAATGACGCGTGCTTGAGAAAGTATTTATTGTTATTTTACCTAGATACTATACTTGAAAGCATTAACTTGCGCTGTTGATAAATTTTCCAAATTATTAACTTTTGTATTTTTAATTAAAAATATTTTTGTGAAATCAAATTTTCATATAATCATGATTGAAAGTGTTTTCTTTTATTTTGTTTATTTTATATTATGATAGCTATTTCATTAACACAAATTGGAATAATTTTTGCGTTTTTGCATTCTTATATCACAACAGATTACGATTCACGCACGAAGAAATGAAATATATAACATTCCATTTTTCTAATTGATATTATGATTCGGAAATACATTAAAATTTGATTGTTTCAAACACTTGCGTCATGTATGTGATGTGCCAATTTTTCATCAAATTATTTTTAATCACGAGTAAAATTTATGTATTGAAATTACTGGATTCTGAATTTTACAATGAAAACTTTTTGACTTTTCAAGGAATAAGTTTAGTTGTTAATAAAAGGGAAATAATACAGCAGAATTTTCAGATAAATTTATCTCAAAAAAAGAACTTGTTTCTGATAATCACTGTATTAACTAAGAACACGAGAGGACAATTTTTCTAACAATGCATAATTTGAATTTGTTGTTGCAATATACATAGATTTAAGAAATATCTTTTGTTATTAAAAAATCAATAGAAAATCCGACCGTAAAACAATATTTGGCAAAACGAAAAAGATCATAAATAGTTTCATAATATGGTAACGATAATATTTAGAATATAGATATAAAGCATTTAAATTGTACGTTTGTTAAAATCCACGGACCCATCCATAATAAAAATTCGTGCGAATCATGTGTAAGCGTTTGCATTTAAAACGCGTTTACGTGATATTTGCATGCATTCCCTACAAATTGCTCTATCAGATCAGGAAATAGGTTCGAAAAAAGTAGAGATACATGTTTTGCATCATCTAGGATATTACGGGGGAGCCTTACGTAGCCTCATGAAAAAAATAACAATAATATATATGAATTTAAAATATATATAGTTAAACCAATTTATCGAAAAAACAAGAGAAAAAGTAGAAAATAGATTCTACAAAAATGCATCAACTGTGTGTAAACTTCGAAAACCTTTTTTGATGACGATTCTTCTTCTTAACATCTCTTAATTCTTTGACGAATTTTCTCAGTCAAATAAACAAAAACATTTTCACTGCTTGTGAAATCTCATAGATCCCGTGTTCGTCGCAGGGAAATCTGTCAAATATGTTGAATACGATGAGAGTTCAAAACATTCGTTGGGTTGGGAGTCGTTTATATCGTAATAGTCCGTGATGACCGAAATAACCCGAAGCTCAAGCCGAAGCGGCAGAGTGGGCAGATTCGCAGAGACACCCGGACAGAGAATGAGCCTCTGCCGATGTTAGAGAACCCGAAATTTCGGGAAGCATTAGCGGCACCTTCAGGATCGTGGTGCCACTTCGTGAATAACTTCTTTCTATAGGAAGCATAGGGAGTTGCACGGGGCTGTTAAGCATTCATCATCTTTTCAAACCTTTTGAAATTAAACTTTCATGCTCTGGTTCGGACGCTCGCTTACGTGTGTAACAAAAAATCTGGGCTTGGTCTCAATTGAGCAAAATTTTTTTGTTCAACGTATTAATTGTGCACTGGACGATTGTGCAAATGACAGAAATTTCATCGCTATGATTCTTAATTCAACGAATTCGGAAAGAAAAACTTCTAAGTTGTAAAATTTGTACTAAAAATTATTTCTCTATATATCTCCGAGTACCAGTTACGTGGCATTTTGTACAATCGTCTGGTGCACAATAGTACGCTGGACAAGAAAATTTTGCTCCATTGAAAACAAGCCAAAATCTGACAAGGGGAGCTCGTGTAATGTCATGCGAGTTGACTTCCGAAAACAGGCTGATTTTATAGTTTACATACATATATAAAAAACCCTGCAGCCGTTTTTTCCAATGGGCCTCCGTTGATTTGTAAAATTATTACAAAAATCTTACTGCTTGGGGATTCCACGAGTCATCGATATAAGAGTGCATGAAACATTAGACTTAAGTGGACTCGTGGCAACGCAATGACATTGCAAGCCGGCAGTCTGGGTTCGATGCCTAGCGGGAGCAACTTATTTTTTTTTTTTTTTCTTCAATTTGCTTCGTATTTATTAATTGAATTTATCAACAATATAAATCAATATGTTTAAATCAATATGTTCATATTTATGTTTTTTGAAATATATGTAGATTTGATGTTTTAAGAACGCAAATTCAGCATTATACAATACATGTTGGCAATGCTGAAAAAAAATGAGAATACAATAAAGTTACCGAGAAAAAATATACTATGCAAAATTAAAAAATTGTTTTCAGCAGGAAAAATAAAAATTTATTAAGGTACAGTAGTAGTGGCATAAAATAATTAACATGAGCACTAATATATAATCGAATAATATTTTCAAGCACGTATACAAAAAGCTTTATCTTACTCGTTTACAGTACAGTTAGTAGGATGGTATTTATCATAAAAACATTGGAAGCACAAATTTGTTGAGCACCAAGAACAAACGATGAATGGTGGTTGACCACAATCGCATTTGTTTTTCAACATTGTCGAGGGGAAACACACTTGATTAACATTGCGGAAAATGTTCCTCTCGGGGGTCAACTTCGATGCAAACCAAGCATATTTTAGCATTTTTGAAAATGCCGGTGCGCTCAACTGATTGTAGATTAGGGAATGAATTCTTATAGAATCTGCCCGCGATGACACTTCTCATTGTTCTTTCAAAAGTTCGGGGGCATTTTGGATCCTTTTGATGAAATTTTTGACTTGTCGATAAAAATAAACATCACAAGGCTGACACAACGGGGTGCACTTTGGGGGAATGATTTTCAGGGTGCAAGAAACTGATTTATTTTTTCGATAAAAAACGGAATCATACATCGTGGAATCCGATTGCCCTCCCCATGAATCGACAATCAACAAAAAGTCATTATTTCCGACGTAGGGTTTCAAAACTGTTTCCAAGTAATTTTTGTACAAATCTTTTGTCAACTTCCCTGACTTCGAACACGTTACCTTGGTATTTCCGAATAAACGCATCAGATTTTCAACTTCTTTCAAGACGCGCGGGCCGAACTTATTACCCGGTTCCTGCAAGCAGATGAAAACATGAGGCAGTAAAGTTCCCGCGGCCGTGATGCTGTACTGAACAGTGTAAGAGTGCGTCAACTTATTCAAACTATCTTTACGAATTAAAACTGTTTTTGCACCCTGAAAATCCAGAGACCGATTTAAACACATTTGGTATTGGCAGCCTGATTGATCTGAATTGATGACAAGTTCAGGTGGAAAATTTTTGACGAGCTCACTGGTTTGTTCTTGAAAAGTTGCCGCGGTTTCCAAAGTATCAGCCAACGTCGCGACGTCATTTTTTCCGACGAATTTCGTCACTTTTCGCTGTTTGATTTTGTGTCTCGCCTTAAAGCTCGTGACCCAAGATAAACTTGCCGAAAATTTAAAATTGTCCGACAAATATGGAAAGGCACTTGAGGTTGCCCATTGTTGGATGATCCTCGTTGTAACCTAATCAATCGACATTATATTAATTAATTGAACTCTTGTCTTTTAATCAAAAACTTTGTCTTTTAATTAAATAATAAAATAATTATTCAAAAGACATTAGAGTTTTTTAAAGATTTTAGAAAATTGGAAGGACATTTACCCAAAGTTTACTGTCTTTGAAAGACATATATCAAGTAATCTGTATTTTATGGCCTTTTATCGAAATTTACTCGTATTGAAGCAACAACATCAATGATGAATAAGTAGTAATCGACAAATTTTACAACCTTAAATATATAAGGCAAGAAAAAGCCTTCTTACAATAAAAATAGTTTAAATATTCTTCATAAGAAATATTTTGCATGATGTAAATCCACAATGTTTCTATATTGTTACCTGCTCACAAAGACTTCTGGCTTCTTTGAACCGCTCGAACGTTTCAGAATCAATCATTCGTAGTTTGTCAAGCCTCGTTCCACCATTTTGGACGTCGTGTTTCCACCTCTGAAGATTTTTTGGATCCTTTAGCTTGGAGAAGTTTTTGTGTAGGCTGATGAAGCTGTATTTCGGATGAGTAGAAGCGAAATCAACGACTTTTTTTTGTAATCTAATGAAACGTAATCCCGTGGAGCTGGTTCGTAGTCTTTTGGTTCAAAATCATCCGATTTGTCAATAAAACCTTCTTCAGTGCACTGCGATAAGGAATTCATTGATGATTGGTTATTAATTTAGTAGTATTTTTCTCATAAAAAATTAAAGTATCCTTCGGTAGTAAGGAAAAATATCAATTTTATATTTCTTCCACAAACTTACCAATTCATACGAATCTTCATTTTCTTCGAAAAGGATCAAATCTTCTTCGTCGACAACTTGATTTTCATTGATAAAATCATTGAGGACTTTAAAAAAAACTTTACCCAAGCAACGACCACAGAATTCAATGGTTTCTCGACACTCGGCAAAATAACATTATTTTGAACCAATTATGAGAGCATATGATTAACTCCCATTGTTAAATTCTCGGGAGATAATTCATTAGCGAGTGAATCATCAAAACTTAATCCCAAAGATTTATTTTTACTAATATGATCCATTTTTAAATAAAAAAAAAGCGAAAGAGCTGCTGATACACTGAATGTTACCGAGTTGTGAACAGTACTGATGATTTTGTCTGACATTTTTCGGACAGGAAAAATCGACAAAAATTTTGGGGAACCCACGGTGAATAGAACTGATAAGATGGCGATAATTTTTCCCGACAGAAAAAAGCATTCACTTACAAAAAGTAGAGTAATCCGGAATTGTACGGGAAATGCTAAAAAATGGGAATGCACGTGCACATAAGATTTTTCAAAATGATATAAGAGTATCATTTTTTTTTCTTTTTTTTATAATACGATATTGTGTCACTTACTTTTTAAGGGATTAACACGTAGTACCGTTGCGTTCTTAAGACATCAAGTCTACATATATTTCAAAAAATATAAATATGAACATATTGATTTAAACATATTGGTTTATAGTGTTGATAAATTTAATTAATAAATACAAAGCAAATTGAAGAAAAAATAAGTTGCTCCCGCTAGGCATCGAACCCAGACTGCCGGCTTGCAATGTCAATGCGTTGCCACGAGTCCATTTAAGTCTAGTGTTCCATTTACTCTTATATCGATGACTCGTGGAATCCCCAAGCAGTAAGATTTTTGTAATAATTTTACAAATCAACGAAGGCCCATTGGAAAAAACGGCTGCAGGGTTTTTTATATATGTATGTAAACTATAAAATCAGCCTGTTTTCGAAAGTCAACTCGCATGACATTACACGAGCTCCCCTTGTGAGTACACGGCCAGAGGGATCTAGGGAAAGTGGAGCAGCGGACGAGCTGGGCAAGGGGGTCAGGGGAAAGTGTGTGAGCTGTCACAGCGCAATGGCAGTAGTGGGTGAAGTAGTAGGCGAAGAGAGAAAGTGCGCTGCAGAGATAGAGATAGAGGGCGCGAGATATTGGGGGAAGAGAGAGAGATACGCAAGAATGAAAAGGAATGAAAAGAATCAAGCAAACACTTTTCAGTGCCCCTTTCACAACTGACGATAGTCTAGACATGAATAGCTCGTGCATAGTAATGAATGAATCCTATAGGCAAAATAAAATCATTTATTCAAGCTATTCAAGTATATTTAGGAGTATATCACTTGGGCAGAGAACGTAAAAATGGAATAATTCGCTATTTTTATTAACAATGATTCTTCGTCACTCTCAAGAATATCAATTGTTTTGCTTATTTTTGTTTATTAAAGAAACAGCCCCAATTGAAATCTTTATTACTATCATTGTTATTACTTTCATTGCATTTTCCTGTGAAGATGGTAATAAATGTTTAAAAGTCATTTATTTCAGTATGTCATCAATTTTATAATTTTTTTCGAATTTTTTTAAATTTTGACTATCGAAACAGTCTACTAAAAATAAGAGTTGACTAATTATTGAACAGTTATTAGTGAAATCGTTCTGCTTCGCAATCTTCAGCAAAGGAACGTTAATATTATCATTTATTACAAGCGTTACATCAGTTACTGATGTTTTCGACGCAAGAGTCTCACGTGCAAATGCACTATTCCCTTGTGCCTTAACATAATATACATTGCATTCATTGCAATTCATTGTTTTCAAGGCACAAGCTATTCGTGTCTACGCAGGCCGTTCATGTCTGTACAATATCCAGCACTGCGCCCGCATCACTGAGTTGTGAGTTCAAAGTCCCTCATTCATGTCAAAACACGACTAGCTTTTTTGAGAACACGAAAATCTCGTTCGTTTGCAATTATGACATGCTTTGAGGGAGTCATCTAGTGTAAAGGCCGTATTATTATGCTTTTTTTTGAAAATTTCTTTCAGAAAAACATTTCAAGATAAGAAGTAATTTTTGAATTTTATTTCTTTTTTGAGTTCACGTAGACAAGCATTTTCTAATTTTTTGAAGCCAATATATTGAAAAATATTGAAGATACACTGCCCAATAGAAAGACATGTACAGAAAGTTACTTCACTGATGCCATGACTCTGGCGTTCTTATTAACTGATATCATAAAACGAAATTTTATTTTCTTCCTGAGATCTACAGTGAACTACAAGAAAGTTTGAATTCCATAACAAAATTTTTTTTCATTAGCCTCTAAAATAAATGTTCTTTCAGAAAAAAAAACACCTATTTTTGTGAATTGTAATTTCCTTTCAGTTCATATTAGAGCCTCAAGTCTCAGGGATAAAATGGCATTTGGTTTTTTGATGTTAGATATTCAGAACGCCCAGAGTCATGGCAGCAGTGGAGCAAAATTTTTTTATATATATCTTGCTGTTGAGCGGTGTATCTTCAATATTATTTGATATATTAGCTCGAAAAAATTAAAAAAAGTTCGTTCAAATGTACTTAAAAAGGAAATAAAATTCGAAATCTACTTTACTCCAACGGTATTTCTATAAAACAATTCTTAGAATAGAGCATAAAAATACAGCCTTTACTGTAAAGGCTGTACTATATATAACATTGTATTGTATGTAAAAATTGTTTAACGATTGTCGTTTGTCGTCTGGTGTAAATTACACCAGACGACCTTCTTGAAAGCTTATGCCTGATAAAAGATTTGTGTTCAATATTCTCTATTCCGCGGGCTTGTGTGTTTGATAGTTGATTTTATGAACCTCTCGCTCAGAAAACTCGATTCTCGTCCAGTTCAAAATCTCTTAACTCGTTTTCAAGCCCTCTGTACATTAAATATTGTACGTAACTAAGACATGAATTTCATATTTACCCGTGCAATAATTAGTATATAATTAGAGTCTTAGTTACGTAATATACTATTTGGTCTAAAAAGCCTACTTTTTGGCTCGCTTCACGGGCAAAAATCCGCGTTTTTTCCCGCTAAAATAAAAAATAGTACATTACGCGACAAGGGGCGAAACCGAGCTAATCCGCGCTCGTTTGTATTGGCTCGGTTTCGCCCCTTGTCGCGTACGATATTTTTCACAATAAGAACATCGAAAATACGGCGGCTTTTGTTGTCAGCACAGAGGTACGAAAAAAGCCGAATGCAAGTAAGCGGGTGTGAAACTTTACAAACCCTAGGGTTTACAACCTCTATTTTACACACCTGAGGGTTTGTAAAGTACTTCTGTACCCGCTCGCTTGCATTCGGCTATTTTCGTCACGCTGCGCAGATTACGAAAGCCGCCATTTTCGAAGTTCGTATTGTGAAAAAATCGTTTACACCATGGAAAAAAAAATTTCTCACGAGGGTGTAAGTTATTTTTTCCCTAGATGCAAAATGTACTGTTATAAAATATCGTTCAAATCATACATTACGTTAAAAACGACTGTATAAAATTCTCAAATCATAAGAAGTTTTTTAACTTGAATCATATTTTGATGGCAAAAAATTAATAGCTATGAGGTTATGAAAAATAATTTACTCTTCATTATACATCTTTCTTTATTGAATATGAATTGCATTTTTTTATCGATCGTAACATGTAATGAATTTTCATATTGTACTTATTTAACGTATTTCAATAAATCAAAAAATATGATTATAATTTTCAAGCACTGAATCAATGCCTTGACAACTAAAGTGCAACGGTACTGCGTTGCACTTTTTAAAACGATGAAAACAAGTTTTCACATGAAAAACTGTTAGAAAAACTGATTGAATCATTAAAACATACTATTTCACGCCTGTTATATTACAAAATACACTTAGAAAATCGTTTATCTAGCGTTAGTCTTTTAAATCAATTCGCGTACTCAATAACCCGGGACATAGACATTTAAATAATACTACAGCGTTATACGGTGTAGAAAATACACTTTTTGCAAAACACGCAAAAAAGTTGTACTCCGATGACCTGTATGGCCGCATTGAATACAATCATTTCCGACCGGCAAATGCTTCAGTCCCTGAATACACGCACTGTAGCAAAAAAACACGCACCGAGGCATTGCTCCAGTACGTGTCGCCAGGGATTGAAGCATTTGCCGGTCGGAAATGGGTGTATTCAACGCGGCCGTACAAAGTCCTCCAAGTACAATTTTTTTGCGTGTTTTGCAAAAATTATCGTTTGCACGGTCGTGCAAACGATACTTGACCGTGGGACGTGGCTTTGTTCTCAGACCAAACATCAGCCTCGGCTGCGCCTCGGCAGATAAATTGGCCCTCGCCCTAAAAGCCACGCCTCAGGTCCTCGATACAAAATATACTATATAAAGAATCATAATAGATACCAACTCAGTCAGCACGAAAACTTTCAAAAAAGCTGCAAATATTTCTGGATCGTTTTAGAGAGCTTCTTTTGAAGATATTTTTATCGAAATATATATGAAAGCTTTATTTGTGTTTTCATTGCATATATTTTACAGATGTTATTTTTGATATATTTCTGCTATCTCCAACATGAAACCTTTCAATGAAAACATTTTTGAAACATTTTTAAAAGTTTCATGTGGGATGTTCCAAAAAGGTTCATTTGAAAGTTTTTCAAACTTTCTTGTAATTGTTTTAAATAAGTTTTTTTCTCTAGGATTTTAGTTATAATTTACGTAGAGTTTTTCTTAAATATTCTTAATATGACGTTATGGAATTTTTCATACAAAACGTTACTTTTAGAATATTTCAAAATTATTTTTGGAGGATGTGTGAACTGTTTTAAAAAACATATTAGTAATACTATTTTTCGTATCAAGGGGCAGAAACAAGTGTTTTCACGACTGCCAAATTTCACGAACGAGCGAAAGCGAGTGAGAAAATTGGACGAGTGAAAACACGAGTATGCACCTTGATACGTATAGTGATTTTTTTATCGAGAATATTAAATAATCGTTTCTGTTGTTTTCCTGTAGAAACCCAAGGCCGCCTTTCTGAATCGATGAATCGGCCGTCCTTAAAAACTAACATGAACATGTGGACCTCACAGCGTAACACCGTTTATTAGCCACGGGTCCGTGCCTTTTCATACTCGTCAAAACAAAACATACGATTTTCCACGCGCTCCAAAGCATTGTTTGGAAAGGCGGTCGAAGGGTTTCTACACGTAAACACGAAAACGCGCATGTTAATGATCGAGATACGAAAAAAAATTTACTCCACTTAGGCTATTGGCAGTTTTGGGTTGAAATAAAATTCATTTAAATCAACATTAATTCATCCGATCCGAAAAAATTTGCTGTTGAATAAGAATTATCATTCGTTTATATTTTGTATAAAGATAAGATATTGAGATAAATGTTATATACCAGATTTTCGGTACTGAATTCGATTAATATACTGGTATCGAATTAGGTGCAAAATCTGGATTCCATTTCAATGCGTTTTATTAATAAAATGGTCAGGAATTTAATTTACCAAATAAAAAGGAAGAGTTCCTATGCCAGTTAATCGATAGATATTTCGTTATTTTTAATGCAATTTTATCAGAGTATATGGAATTCAATCGGATGCAGTGTTCATCGAAATGTAATGCAAATAAAACTAATTTATAACGAATATATTTAAAAGCCAGTGATGATGGGTAAAATAGGTTCAACCCTTTGTACCAGTAAATTAGTGTAAATTTGATCCGGATTCTTCAAACGTTGAAGAATCCGCTCCGCGGAGCGGATTCGTTAAAAGGATTCGATAATTGAATTCGATCTGGATATTTTAAGCGTTGAATAATCTGACCCGGGTACTGAATTCGATAAGTGGAGCCGTAAATTTTGAGAACGCTTCAAATATCTAATAACGTTTACATAATTTTTGTAAGCGTAAAGAATCTTGTTTTTGGACAACAGATTGAAACCTACTTAAAAGATGTAAGAACAACTAAGTTAGTATTTAGTATTAAAACGTTCCTGAAATAAGTAGGAGAATCGGTGAGTTTATGAATTTCAGTGATTTCCATTGGAAAGGCTAAAAATTGTGAGAAATAATATCTGAATAATTAATGTCAATGTTCTTCAAAGTTTTTCGGATTATTATAAGCTTAAGGGAGGGTTCTACTTTGTTAGATCGAAAAATTTGATCATTTTTTTCGTTTTATCGTATAGATAAATATATTTAGAGTGTGTTCATAGGAGTTAGAGTCAAAATCTTTCGAATCGCAAAAGTAATACACCGTTTCAAAGCTTCAGCCAAAGAAGCGCTGCAGCGGCGAAAACCAGATTCGACGATAGTCACCGTTTTACATGTTCTGATGGAATCACAATAATTTTGTTCATTGCATTTTGTAAAGTGACCTTGAAAGAATAACTATGTAAAGTTTCAAATATGTACGGTATGTTTAACTACCTTAACTACATTAGTCAAGTCATATTTTATTTTTCAGTCCTTTGATCTTTACTAGGTTGAAAACTTGAAACGCGTTTATATCAAAACCACGTTTTTTGAACTTACGGAAGAGATTCAAGACGTTGTAATCAACCAATCGTCACCAAATCTGGCACAAATGTGTATCAGGGTTATGTGCAGAAAGTGAACTACGATCATCAAAATATAATAACAATTAAACGTTTTGCACAACAGTTTGTGAAAAAAAATTTGAAAAAAATCATTTTTTTTTTATTAATGCATGATTGTTTTATTTTTCATGGTTTTTCCATAATCCTAGTTAATTTTATGCAGAAATCGTTACAAATTACGAATATGTCGGGTTTTTGTCATTTAAATCATCTGTTTTGGCTAAATTACTTCCACTAGCGAGACATCTCCTCGAGGATATATCGCCATAGATCAGCATCCCCCCTCCGCCGTTTTTCATTTAGCCAGTGAAAAAAAAATTCAATTTGCCGAATAAATGTTCTTTGATAACCATGCCAAACATAAAATTTCCATCTTTAATAGTGTACTTATAATGGATACCTAAAAAAATTACCGATTTTTAGGTCAACAAAGTAGAAACCTCCCTTAAAAGAAAAATGCGCAAATAATCTTCATATCGAAGGCGTACATGTCGTCGTTTTATTTTCTTTTCTTATTTTTTCGTTTATTTTTTCAGAAATCATAAAAGATGCAAACTGCAATTGAAGAGCGCTATATCAAAAGTTTGCTAAGCGACATTTAGCATTAGGGCTCATTTTCCTAGATATAAACGTGGGAAAAGGAGTCGTATGAAAAATGCCACTGAGCAGCTTTTGATTTTAGGCTTTTTGACTCGCAGAAGTTAATACGTGCTATTACTTCTCATTCGCAAGTGAAAATTTTTCGAATATGAAACCTGTTACTTCGGAGTGACAATGAAATTTTTATATATTTCTACTTATTCTGATTGAAACTCACTCTAATCTTTTTTGCTTGATCGTTCTCTATATTGTCAAGAAAAAAATATCAATTCCATGTTGAATGGCTCAAAATACAACAGGAAATCATGTTTTTGTGCGTGTGACATTAAAATTACATCTACATATGTAATTACATCAACAAACAGAATTATAGCGATGAACCTGTTTTTTCTCTTTACATATTTCTATTTACATGTTGTTTAAGATAGAAACTGTAGCTCATAATCTAATTTCATCACAAGCATAAAAAATTTCACAACTTTTTTCAAGGCTAGTCAAAAGATACGTATCGCATGCCGTACTTTCGAACTTCAAATATTTCTCTAAATATTGGATAACAATTTAAAGATGTCAGAACTCTATACTGAATTCAAATTACTATGGTTTGAATAAAGTTGTCAAATGACGAGAAGCATTACATCAATAATCTCAGTAGAGATTATAGAAATATTAGGAACAGCGCCGTAGCGAGGGTCTCGGGGCCCTCGTGCAAGATTTCCTAGGTGACCTTTAAAAAATAATTTCGAAAAAAAAAAAAAAATGTGATTTTGGAGCCTCTTCGAAGTTCATTAAAAAAAAAAGGTTCAAAGGTCGTGAGAAATCGAAAACAGCATTATATTTTGGTTTAAACAATTTCTTATATTACTGCACATAGTATCTAGTATTCACATACTATCACGCTATATTCTGTATTAGGTAGATACTTTTACAGCTAAATATTCTAGATTGCACGTTATTATTTGTAACTTAAAAATAACGAAGTCACAGAAACATCACTCATGAAAATATACTATTCTTGCACATTAGGTGTCTTTTCAGTCTCTTGCGTTTACTTATTTCTCTAAAATATCTTTTTTCTCGATTTCGTGAACGCGAAATCATCAATAATTTTCGTGAAATCAATTTTCCGTGCTCTTTCATTCTCGATCGACAGAACAGCTAACTTTGAAATCTTTCCTGCCCCATGGAACTCCTTAAATAATTCTTAATGAGCTTGAAATTCAAAAGCGATCGTTCAGCAGACGCTACTGTCACTGGAATGGTGAGGTACATTATACAAGCAGTATAAACATCCGAAGAAGTTGACATCAACGAACTAAGTTCCATTATGAGAAAATCGGCTTGCTGTCTTACCTTTTTCATTGGCTTAATTTTTGAATTGAAAGCAGATTTCATTGATAACAATTGTGCAGAAAAAGATGGGGATATGTAATCAGGAATTTTTCGAACAAATTTTTCTGCCTCTAAACTTATTTCGGCTTTATTTGAATTGGTTATGAATTGAGGTTGTACAATGTTGTATGTATCTATAATCGAAATTATTCTTTCAAATCTGTGTTTCAATTGTACACAAATTGTATCAATCATTGGATAAAAAATGGAAACTTTGAAACATTTTTCTGGATCGCTGAGCCTTTCATCTTCGCACAGTTTATCAAAGTGCTTTCTCACTCGTTTTCTTCTCTTTTCTTCAAATAAGTTTGCGATATTTAACTTAACGCACATTTCGGCAGTTTCTGAGTGGGATTCATCGAAAGAATGGCAAATGTTCGCGACTTCTATATAAGCATTTTCCAGATAATCCTTGGCTGAAAAAAAGACCAGTTCCTTTGCTTGAAGAGCTTGTGATGCAACGTTAACTTTCTCACACTGAAAACTGAAAATTTTTGGAAGACACAAAAGATGATTCACATGCACAGCATTTAATTACTTTTTAGCGTGAGTTGCGTGAGATCAAAGGCGCCGACGCTAAAAAGTATTTAAACGCAGTGAGTTTCAATCCGTTTTTGTGTCTTCAATAATTTTCTGTTTGCAGTGGAAGGATTTTGCACTGAATGATGAGCCATAATATGAAATCAAGTCTTTCTAATTTTTTCAAAAGCCGTACAGCTTCATTTCTCTCGTCTTTCTTTTGCTTGTGAGAATTATACGTGACAAATTTCTGAGAACATACCCGAATCTAGCCTTGAGTGCATAAACAGCATCATGCCGACCAGGCCAACGAGTCGGATTTAGAGTTTTAAGGGTAAACCCGGGATTTTCTAAAAACTCATCATCATTTGAAAGTTGAAGATCTTTCCAGTGAACAATGTTTGTCCCGAAATAATTGTATATGTCCTGGATCGCTTCTAAAAAAAGGGCTTTTTTTATTTTTCACTGCATCATTCAGTACTAAAGCCAAGTTATGCGCTGAACAATGAACATAATAAGCATAAGGAGCTGAATCTCTAACCCGTTTTCGAACGCCACTTAATTCACCGCTCATGAGAGCTGCACCATTGTAGGTTTGCCAACAGCATTTTTTAACGTCTAATTCTTTTTTTTTCAACTACATTAAGAATTTGTTCTGAAAGCTTGTCTGCACCCGGATTTTTTATTTCTAAGAACCCTGTAAATACTTCACATATTTTGAGCACCAAAGGTTTACCAAAACTATCGTGAACAATTTGAAAATACCGAAAAATTTGACTCAGTTAATCAGCTTTACTTTTGTCTTGAGTTGAATCTAAAACTAATGCGAAAAAAAAATCATTTTGTAGTTCATTTTCAATTTCAAGATTTACTCGTTTTGCAAGGACCGATATGAATTCATTTTGTGATGTTGGGCTCAAGTAATTAACTAATCCACTCGGTAGCTGTATCAATTCATGCATGACAGGATAATATTTAGCAAGAAGTTCCACGACGGACAAAAAATTGCCTTTTCCAGAATCCGCTATTTTATCGCTTCTCCCACGAAAAACAGGGTTACAAGAAGCTAACATAAGTGTCACATCGAGGGTTCGCTCAATCACCTTACGTCGAAAATTTTGCTTGCATTTGAAATCTTCTTCAGTGCTTCCTCCATCGCTCCACTTTTCCGCCATTGTTCGTATAGTAAACACGAAGTTGTATGATTTTGTGAAGTTTCCTGGGATTTGATCTTCATCGAAATGTGCCTCCAGTCTCTTACACCACTGGTTGACCACGCGTTTTGTGCTAAACTTACAGCAACTTTTTCCTGAGGAAATAACCAACAAGGTTGGCAATAAGCGCAATCCAATTTCAAAGAATAACACAGCTAATTTCTATACAGCTTTAGTCCAGATTTGGCGATGTAGCAGTAAGAGGCATTCGAGAAGCAACGGTTATCTTGATTTTTATCCCGTGGAAAAGGTCCTTGCGTTTAATTTGGACCAGATAAAATCATAGCATGCTTGATGTTGGTATCAGAAATTACCGCCGGAAAGACATTACTCAAAGTAAAAGGTTAATCATGGCCAGAACGTGAGTTTGGTGTTGAAAGTGATATCTGAAAAAATTCGAACCCACGCGAGTTAAATTTGAGACATATAAAAAAAATTAATGATGGTAAAATAAAAAATAAGCCTAAGTCTGCAATTGTGCTCTTAAAATTTGAAGTTGTCAAAAAAGAGTGACGTATTGAAATAGTCAATGAATTACTATGAAAATTTCTAATTGAACTATCTCTTCACTCAAATGAAACAATCATATTTTGACTAATTTGGATCAGTCGCTAATTTTTCACCGTAAATCAGTCTAATTTCAGCTTAACAGATTAGAGAGTAGAAGTGACAAGGATTTTTCCTTCTAAAAGAAAATAAGAAGAAAAAGTTTCTACCAGCAGTAGATAGATAGCGACAGATAGATAGTAAGATAGTGATATATAAGATATATAGTGTAAGTCATTTTCAGGTTAAAAAAAAATGCTTCGGCATAAAACCTAAAACAATGGACCTATAAATGTAATTTTTAAGCTCTGTTTTACTTTTCAGACTTTTTCCACTGTATTTAAAACGTTTCACACACACACACACACACACACACACACACACACACACACACACACACCCCTGCCTCAGCTCCGGGTCCGAGGCCTATTTCCCACTATTTCCCCCAGGGGATACGAGCCTCCATTTAACCAATGTATCAGAGATTTTCAGAGCGCCACCTAATATCTGGAGAAGGAGTTAGGCCTGCCGTGAGAGAGGAAAGCAGGGGAAGTGTACTATGAACGGGGTGCGAGTGAGAGAAGAGAGCAGGGGAGAGCCGGAAGAGGACGAGTGGGCAGTGGTGGGAACAAATTGGTGCAAGCGGGTGGTGAAGGGAAGCGGGGACTTGGACAAAAAGAGTAGGAGATTATTCTCTCGCTCGGTTATCGTGAATCTTGTACCTCCTGATTTCCCCGTTGCCCCCACTTCCCTTTTCTACGCCCGTATTCAATAGTTGTAAAAAAACAATGAATTTTACCTCATCGTAATCGGAACTTTCAACACTGTTGATATTATTTTCTGAATTTTCCGTGTTGGATGCACATTGTGGTGTTTCTGCCGTACCATCAGTATCGACCAGAATCGTTTCTTTATCCTAAGAAATTGAGTAATAACTTTCGATCTCCTGTGAGGCTAAAAATAGATGTGAGAAAAAAACGATATTACTTTCCGTCAATCAAAAACGAAAATTAAGTTTCAGATTATGCGTTCTGCGTTTTTCAATTCATGCAGCTTAAAACTACGTGAATATTTGAAATATTATGAAATATGTTCGAATTTACAATTTACTATTACATTATGACCGAATTCTTTCAATATCATAGAAACTTAATTTACCGTCATTTTCATCGATATTTTTTTCTGGGATAATGTTTGTGTCTTGTTTACTGTTAAACCATAATGTCAGTTTTTTAGTATTTTCAACACTAGCACTTTCTTTACGCTTTTTCTCGGATATTTTTTGATGACCACTAAGATAGCAACGTTTCATATTGCAATGGAAATCGTTGAACTCATTATTGTACCACACTATGCCTGCATGGAACACAAACAACATGCTGAGTTTTTTGATAGTTGTCAGCTGTTACTCGAAGTTAGTGTCACTCGCGCAACGCGATAGCGCGAGAAGTTCAAAGCGAAAGAGCGTAAGGTACTTTTTCATAGGGGCATCAAGCGTCGAGCGTCAAGTTTTTACTGGTTTTTACGATGCAACAGAAAGAGAAAGAAATGTTTCATCACTTGTCTGTTGCATTGTAAAAAACTTTTACAATGCAACAGATTTTACTTTACATAAGAAAGTATAATCAATTTTATATAATTTGATAAAAACGTCATCGAAGATTTTTTCTCGCTCATGCTTTGAAATGATTTCTAAAAAAAAAAGATCTTCTAGGGCCCCTCAGAGCCCTCGTGCGCCGCACCGCCTGCACATGCATAGTTACGGCGCTGATTAAGAAAAAAAGATTGTCAAAGTCAACTAAGAGTTTAAAATACAAAATATCTTCAGCTTGAGGATATTCAAGTGAAGAGTCGTTCATTTACTTTTGCCGCGCGCGCGCCTCAAGCAGTGAAAACTTAAACTATTCAAATAATACATATATTATACATTTGTATAATATTATACAAATATTAACCGATTTGGATTATTTTTATGTCAAAATGCGTGCAAGAGTTTACAATTTTTAATTTTTTCAAAATTATAAGATACATTGATATTGTCCCGTTCAACGTGACGACGCAAAAACTGAATATATTTCTCAAAATACACTTTTGTCATACACTAATGTCATCTGAGTTTACTCATTTTTGTCTTGAATTCAATTTTCGCAGTCTCAAAATGACTTTTCGAATTGAGAAAGTTACAAAATATTACATTTTAGTCAATTTAGTGAAATTTCACGGGATTGAAATAAAAAAAGCACTGCTGAGAATCAACGGAATGCGAAAAAAATATATAAGAAAGTAACGTAATTAAAAAAAACATAGAAACAAATCAGCAATAAGAAATCGAACTTAAAAATGATAAATAACAGTGTCACTTAATAATCTATGAAATTCAACCTATTATTTATATTCAGATAGATTACTGATCATTGAAATATCAACTGGATTTGATGTTACACCATTGTCAATTTGGAAAATCCATCTTATGTAGTTCTGGATTTGAAATTAATATATTTGATTTCTATTTTCTATGAAGAACAAAGAAGTAATGGTAACAAACCATGTGCGATGAATATTTTATTTTACTTATTTAACAATCTCCTCGAAAGACATTAGAATTTACATTAGTGTGATCCTTGAAATGGCTTTGATGGAATTTTAACCGTGATGCTTCTCAAATCGGCTACAAATTATTCAAAACTGTGCAATTTTCTTTTCAGGCATTGTAAGTTACTCATATTGTAATAAATACAACTTTGAAAGTTTAAAGAACATGTTGTGAAATTATGTTTTTTGACGAATTTAGATGAAAATTTTTTTACCGCGTTTTTCCCCGAGCATGAAGCATAACGGGGTACTTCGTTCTCTTTATTGAAAAATTTATTTTCATTGTTAATAAATTCATAACAAGTGTTAATTATTCATAATAAACTAAGTCAGCTGTTGTTGTGGAAGGTTTTTTTTATTATATAACAATATAAAAAAATGACGCTTCATAAAAAATTTCTAAAAGAAAACCTTCAAGCTTTTTTGGATCTCTTTTGACTTTGTTTATGTATTTGAATCTTCACTTTTGCGATAAGGAACTTGAAAAAGATATTATCTTTTCAAAACTGGTAAATGAAGAACAGCTTTCATCGTTCTAATTGCATTTGGAGTTTGATTACCACAGTAGATTGTATCCCGTTATGCCACCGGAAATACTTTTTCTATTTACACTCGCAAAAAATAAACGTACGCGTGGTATGAAAAACACAAGTGTGCAATGTTAACCTGAAATAACATATTATAGATTGGATCGGACCTAATTTCTATAAAATATTGATAAATATTACCTACTTGAGTAGATGAGCAAGGCGGGTACGCCCTCCCACTCCTCCACCCATCACGTGACCCCCTCTTTCCCCGCCTTCCTCCTAACCCCTCCCCCACAGGCCCCGCCACCATGTCCCCTGATTGGTCCACCCCCACTCCGCGCATTTTCCGGAATTTCCCGCAATTTCCAGAATTTTTCTGGATTTTTCCGAATTTTCCTGCGAGTTTTCCTCGGTTTTTCCTTAATTATCTCCCAGAAAAATGTCTTTTAACAAAATAGTGGTTGAAAAACAAAATGGCGCTCAACAAGATAGCGTAGCATGATGGTGGCGGTCGGTAAACCAGGAACGTACCTCCTGTCGGTAAAACAAGGACGCGTTCGGTAAGGATTGAATATGGATGCAGAGTTTTCTTTGTTTTTGGTTTGTTTGTTTGTTGGCATTTTTTTTTTTTTTTTTTTACATAATTATTTTACATTCTTTCCATTTTTCGATTACATTTTTTTTCATTTTTACATATCAAATTACAATTATTGTACTAACAATACATTAAGTCTTTAAAAGAAAACTCGCAGGCGTTGAAAATTCCTCCGACAAGACGAAAATTCACTGGATTCTCCGACTTAACAAAGTCTTCAATTTTTCGTAGCTCATTCGGATCTTCTGATAGAGTCTCGCAGATCCTCTCCGGCAGAAAAATCTTAAATTTTCCATCCAGAATGATGATGAATTCAGGCCTAAAGTCGGTGGCAACGGAGCAAATTCCAGTCACAGCATAGCTTTTGCTGATTTCCAACTCGGGAACCCTCCGCGTTGTGAGAAAACTCTCACCACGAGCAACTTGGTTGAGCTTTGAGAAATCCATGATGCTTGTCCAAAAATTTTCTTCAGACTAACGTTTGGGCGCCTGCGTACCTGCATATTTAGTAATACGCAATGACGTCATCACGACACGCTCGAACACGCTTCGTTGACGTCATAACGACAAGTTCAAACACGCTCGACCCAGTTCTCGGAAACGATGACGTCATCATCTATCAATAGAGACTATTTAACCTTGAACAATCTATTATGCAGTTACAAAAGTGATGATGTCATTACGACAAGTTGAAACTCGCTTGACCTTGAAACGTTACTGCGTAGTTATACGTTGATCATCTCAACTGCGATAAATTCCTTAGCGATGACTTCATAACGACAAGTTCAATCACGCTCGACCTGACTCTCAGAAATGATGACGTCATTACATTCCTAAACGATGACGTCATCCTAACTGCGTGAAAAATTCCTGGAAACTTTATCGCGCAGATCTGACAATCGATGAGTCATTAAACAATGACGTAATCACAACTTCCATTTAAGGGATAGAAGTTTTTTAATAAATCCATTTTCAAATTATTTATTTAATTCATTTCTATAAATAATTTTTTTTCTGCAAAGGGCCTCTCCCCTCTCTCTATTGTTAGGCTCAACCACAAAAGTAGCCCCTCAATTTTGTTTTGTTTTGTTTTTTTTTATATTCTTTTACAATTTTTTTTCTTTTTTACACATGCTACAATCCTTAATCATAGGACATCCACCAACATCATCTTCACTAGATAAATTCCAATGTTTTTCGCATAGTCTGTAAGCAAGAAATTCTTCATCACTTAGCATATTCAGCGGCAATTTTTCTCAAGCTTAAGCGATACATTTTTCCCGGAAGTGAAGTAAAAATTCTCGTGGCAGTGCAGCGATATCCTCAGAATCCAACTTGTGCATCCAATTGGTGTATGAGAATAGAGTAAAAGATCTCTTCATTGATGGTGTATCGCCAAATTTTTCCATCAACCACATCCTGAGGTGACGGGCGTTTTCCGTGACACAGTGATGAGTAGATACAGGTCGATGGTATACATTGAATTCACACGCGGAGACGCGCAGCTTCTTGAGCGACGGGCATCTCATTTTCAGCAGATTTATGATGGTGCAGCTGGAGCGTAGACAATCTTGCAACCAGGATTTTTTGTCCTTTCCTTTCACAAATATAAAGCTGGCATCCTCGAGTTGATTCTTAAGCTCTTTTTCGAACCGTTCGTAGGGCACATATCCAGCGTCCCACGGGATGCCTTGGTGATTCTTCGTGAGCCATTTATTTGTCTTTTTCTGCTGCGGTGACAATTCATCCCAGCTGCACGGCGGTCCAAACAGTGTGTTAGTAATGCTGTCATTCATTTGCAGAACGGCGAGCCCGTTGATGACAAACTTCAACATATGGAAGCCTTGAACGTCCACTATAGTTCATCTCGATATACTGACGCGCTTTCGCATATCAACCTCATTTTGTACCCACTACCACCAACAACACATCAATTCATGAATTTCACATACTTGACACTAGGCTATTTCTCCTCATTCTTCTTCTTATCCGACTCGGGCTTATACTTGTCAGACAATTTATCTTCATTTAAAAGACAACGACGTTCATCGTTTGACTAATCCATTGTAACTGAGTAAAAAAGTGTAACTATGTTCATTTATATATACTTGATTATACATGTAAACATAACCTAAAACATAATCGATAACGTTGCAATGTGATAAGTATCGTTTACAAAAATCTTAAAGTTGCTATCAAGAGCTTCTAAGCTCTTGCGAGTACATACAGCACATGCGCAGTAGTTACAATCAAACGTTTCATAGTTTTTCGAAAATTCCGCTGATTGGCTGCTATTCAACAATGCGATCATGTATAATGAGGCAATAAGCCGCAGTTTGAGCTGGAATATTCGCAGCTAATTCAAACTCCAAACGAACATCAAGTGACCCCGTAATGAGAAACTCGTTTTGTTTAGCAATCAATGACAACGAGAGGCTTAAATTGTACTTTTGTAAATAATTAAGCATTTTCCCTGCCACAATAGAATGATTTGAAGTGAGAAAACATTTCATACAACGCTGCGAATTGATAACGCTCGAAATTGATATTCAGGTTCGTGTAAGGATAATGTTGCGAGTTGAGATAGAGCTTGATGTTGCGCAAAGCGCAAGTATCAAGTTAATCATGCTTACTCGGCGATCATTTTTCCGCCCTGTTTGGAATCCTACAATAACGTATGTCGGCTTTTCCAGTTCAGTCATTGTTTTAACGCTCCATACATGCTTGGTTGCTGTAGGCAGCAGAGGATATTCGTAGAGTTCACAGCTCCTGAAGTTCATAGGGATGGTAGGATCACTGGCGATGTAGTTGAGTATTCGAATCTTTTCAACGTCCGACACTTTGACTTGCTGCAACATCCATTCAATTTGTGGAGGGTTATTTTAAACTCTTCTGGAAACGTCCTTGAATATGCAGCGAACTCTTGCTCGGCAATATGTACGAATTCTGTTTCTGTACATTGATGCGAATTTCATCGTTGTTGTTGTACGTCGACGACGCGTACGGTTGATGCGTGTGTACTTTGTTCTGCGCTATTGACTCATCGAAGACGATCTTATTTTCGATGGATAACATGTTATCAGGCAGAATAGCAGCAGCAAATTCTATTCTCAAACCGAGGCTTTTCAGAAACTGCACGTTCTGTGGTGTGAGCACTTTGAGAGGTTTGCACCGACTGATGATCCTTGGACATGTTGCTGGACTTTTATACTCTTCGTAGATGATTCCCATTATTCGCCTTTTACATGTAATCTGATAGTGATGATTTCTCCTCGAAAATTCACCAATTGTCTGTCTTGATCCAGAATGCGGAACTGCAGGTGATGTATTGCCTGCACGGTGATCGTATAGTAAATGACGTATGTCGGTATTTCAACGATCTTATATCCTGGTAGTTCTACGGGTAAAAACTCGTGAATGGTGTGCACGCGCCGCTCGTTGATGTACGCTACCGTAGTAATGTTGCATTCGACGCGCGAGACGTTGACAGCGAGTATTTTTACCGGTGATTGAAACTCGTGAGCAACGTCAGCCTTGAGAATAAGCGGACCAAAGCCCAAAAGTTTCCCAATCGAATCTTTCAGTTCAAAGTCGATGACTCGATTACATTTGATTTCACTGCGCAGTGTGCTACTATTGGCTTGCAGATGCAGTTCGATATTTGACGGCAACACTTTCTTCAGGTAACGCTCGATGCTGTCCAACTCGTAGCTCCCCGGAGGTATGGTAAACACTTTACCGTTAACGTAAAACTTGTTGCTACCAACGTCGAGGTTGAAAATCGAATTGAAAGTCAATAATTCGACCAAGCCTAATGAATAATTTTTCCAGTGTGACAGTTCGATCAGAGGAAAGTGGTACGCCTCCAAGACAGACGATGCTCCCGAGAGGGTCAGAGTCAGTATATCCATGATGGTTGCTCGTTGTTGACTGATGGTCACTCACACACCTGCAACACTATTATCGAGTAAAAACTTGAGACACATGTGTCCGCAAATAATTTGATTATTATTTTGATACTGATCACGATTGTATCGGATAATGCTACCAACACCGAAATAATTCACAAGTTCTCGAGGTGGTTGTAAATTGCCAAAGCTGTCGAAATACGCGATTTGATTGCCAGTGACCCAATGAGTTCCATGAATATTTTTGTTATCTAGATTAACTATGGAAGCCTCGTTTTTTTGAGTCCATTTTTCGGTAAATCATTACGCATGTACACGCCTCGAAACGATGGAATTTTTAACATTTTTGCATATTTCAACAAATCTTTATCGGTAAGTGCTCAATGCGGTAGCTTTATACGTGTTTTAAATGCAGTCTCAGTTCAGTCCCCCATGGTTTTAAATACGATCCTCTTCCCACAGTAGTTGATTCCATTTTGAGGTTATGTCGCCTTGATTCATCCAATTGCCGCTTGGCGGCTCTGGCGTCGTTGATAGCTTTAGCGATGCTCGCAGCGCCACCTGTTAATGCTTCTGTTGCGCTTTATTCCGCAAAGACAGGGAGTAGAGAAGCAGGTAGAATGCCACCAACTTAACTGGATACAGGTAATACACGTGGTACTCGAACTCTCTTCTGTCCTCCTGCTTGTTTCACCGCAGCTCTAGCAGCTTTCAATGTTGATTGCATAGAACCTGTAGCTTTAGCTGCCACTTTCTCTACGTCGATGACTTTTCCCAAGCGAATCTTTGTTTTCTTTGCTACTTTCCTGACATTCTTCAATCCCATACCGAGTTTCTGCTTTACTCCCATGATACCAGCTACTCCAAGAGCTGCAGTTTTTTCACCACCTCCCGAATCTTTTGCTAGAAGACGTTCGATAGCTTTTTTTGCAAGAACTTTATCAGCTTCGTGTCTAGCTGTAAGATTGGTTTTTTTCGAATGTGCGATATCGTGCCCCTGCACCCTGAATAGAGTGGATTGATTCCGTGATCCCCACGTTTTAGCCTTTTGGCAAGTTTGGTGCCTGGACCATAAAACTGATAGCCAGGAATGTGGAGTTCCACAAGAAGCTTGTTGATCATACGTGTCCTGACGTGTCCGCGCCCTCTTACAGCTATTACTCAACTGAGCTCGTAGCTATAAATACGTAATATTTATAAGTTTTCGAGTCAGAAGTTGACAGGTCGTCATGGAGTTTACACCGCAAAGTGTCAAGTTGCCTGTCGTAAACTTTGATCATTATGTAGATTATTTAATAAATGATCGCTCGGAGCCATGTATTCATAAAAAATCTATTTATTCTTTGATCAATATTTCCACCCAAATCGGGTCCTTTTCAAGATCCTTTAAACAAATCAAAACTACTATATAACATATTTCCCATATAGAGAGTTACTTCACAATAATCAAATCTACTTACATTCCTCTAGTCAAAGCTATATTCATAAAGTGATAGTCAAATTAATATACGGTCTAAATTAAACCACAGTCAAATTTAAAATATACATAATCACTTTCTTTCCAATATATAAATAATTCTTCGTCGTCATTTAAGTGAATAGGCACAATAATTTGTACAGTATGTAGTAGCATAGCTTACAACGACGACTAACAAAATTTCAACAAATCCATTTTTTTTGAAGGCAACCTTATCTTTAAAACATATTGAAAATCAATTTTCTGAAACATATCCAAATAACTGTCATAAATAGAACTCAAATTCTTCGTATCCTCTTGCATGTTAAGTGTATCATTTATCTTTCTAATAAAAATCATTTCAGAAACATCTCTCTTAAATTTATTACTCTCTTTATCCAATATTTCTACATTTTCCCAATCAAATTCATGTCTCATATCAATTCTGTGATTTGTTAATACATTATGATGAGATAAAATTAATTTTATATTATTCTTATATTCCTTAATCCTTGTCTTTAAGTTTCTTTTCGTTCGTCCAATATATAATAAACTACAATCCTTACATTTGACTCTATAAACCACTCCCTGTTGTTTCAAAAACTCTAATTTATCTTTCCCTCTCTTTATAATTCCATTATTTAATTTATTGTCAGTCCTATTGATTATCTGAATATCATGTTTCCCAAAAATCCTCTTCAATTTTCAATTTAAATTTTTCACAAAAGGTGATATCAATTTTTCTCTCTGAAACATTCTTCTTTCTACTTGTGTTGGAATTGATATTTATTAAGTAATGACAACGCTTATTAATATGTTTTTCAATAAAGTCTTGTGGGTAATTATTCATTTCCAAAATATCTCTGATTAATCCGAAATTCTTATTGTGAAATTTGTAATCAGCCAATTTTATATTCTTATCAACTAAACTGATGACAGTACCGATCTTCTGATGTAACGGGTGTCTCGAAAAACAATTTATGAATCTACATGAAGATGTTGGTTTCAAATACCAATCTTAATCAATTCCAACATCATTTCTCATAATTCTTAATTCCAAAAATTCAATAATCTTATTATTCTCCAATTCATAAGTAAATTTCAATCTAGATTCATAGGAATTAAAAATTGAAAGCATCTCTAAAATTTTATCCTTGGTTATCAAGGCCAAAATATCGTCAACATATCTAACAAACAATGGGCAAATAAAACCAAAAGAGCCCAAACATGTGTTCTCTAGATCTTGCATCACCAAATTTGCCAAAACTGGCGACAAAGGTGAACCCATTGGCGTATCATATTTCTGTTCGTATAATGTATCATTAAAACTAAAACAAGTCGATTCCATCAAAAGTAAAATGCAATTAATAAATTCTTGTTTAGGGATCCTCGTCAATTTACTCAAAAATCTATCAAATCTAACTTCCAAGCCCGAACGAACTAACTCTTTAGAAATGTTCGTGAACAAATTCGAAACATCAAAAGAAACAAATACATGGTCATCCGGAACATTTAAATTTTTAATTAAAGTTCTCAATTCAAAACTATCTTTTATATAAGTCTTTTCTTTGGGTAAATTTTTAACTAAAAAATCTTGTAAAAATCTGCTCAATTTATATGTTGGACTACCTATCGACGAAACTATAATTCTTAATGGATTATTAAACTTGTGAATTTTCGGTAAACCATATGCCCTAGGGAGACTTCCTCCACTTTTCATAATTGATCTATATACATCACGAGTTATATAATCCATCTTTAACCATCTTTTAAGAATGTCATTAAATCTATTTTCAATAGTATTTAAAGGATTCCTCACAATAACTTTATAAGTGCTTTCATCCCTTAATAAATCTCCCATTTTATATAAATATTCCCCCCTTTTTTTTTATCATTATGATGAAATCGTTTTGTTTAGCGCCGTCGATCACTACGGGAGGAGCAGTGTCCTTGAATTGTGTCCTGTGAAAAATTTCCTGTGAAAAGTGTCAAGATCCCGCTATAATTACTTTAATTTAACGCTTGAAATTATAAAAGTGTCAAATTGAATGTAAAAAAGCATATTATTTGTCGATATTTTTGAACAAAAATTACTGATACTCCGCTCTGTTGCATGACCCATTATAAATATAGAATTTTCATTTCGAAAAAAGTAAGTTTAAAATTACTTAGGACATAGATTCAGAACATTCCCGAAAAAGTTTCAAATTATTTTACAAGTTTGAAGACTGATAAAAGTAGCGTGAAATAACGGGATTTTCGTTACTCGTTACTGAAAAAAGTGACTCGATCCTGTTATCGTTATTTGTCAATTAAGGTAACGCGCTACGTATTGGTAACAGTATAAAATGTTACGTTTTAAAGCAAAGCGTTACTTCTAAACCCTGATTAGCACTGACTCTGACTGATCCAGCACTTAGCACTGTCAAAAAATCTGGAACGCGTACACAGGCGCAATGCGCTGCTCATTACACAAGCATTACATTCACTTGAGTGCTCCGAAGAGCACACCTCAAATGCGCTTCCATCTTACTCCTCTGACGTAACATAACGTTACAATAGCTATGACAGAAGCGCTTCGGTAGCGCTACGATAGCACGACTTGGTGGTGCTCCTATTAGTACACTCCCACCTCACTCCGCGGACTGCTTATTAATAATACTGTGCGACAAAATTTAACTTTAGGTCCCTGAATGGATTCAAAATCACAAAATGGACAGAGTTTGATCCCCTGATCACTTCGGCCAGAGCATTTTTCAAGATTAGCTCTAGTTTTTAATAAATTATCTTTCATTGTTTTTCATTTGTTTTTCGTAATTTTCAGCCGATTTTCAGGAAACAAATAAGTAAATTTACCTACGAAATCTCAAAAATTTATTGACACTACAATATGCATTCTTTGTATGTATCATTTTGTACCCTGCAAAAAGGAAATTATTGGAGACACAAAAACGAATTGAAACTCACTGCGTTTTATTTTTTGGCGTTGGTGCCTTTGATCTTGCGCAATCTCACGCTAAAAAATATTGAGATGCTGTGCGTATGAATCATCTTTTGTGTCTTCCAATAATTTTCTGCTTACAGTGTACTCAGAACTAATTATTTTGCCTACAAAGGCAAAAGTTCGATAAGAAACTATTAGCATATTTTCTCGGTATTCCGAACGCTTGCTAAGTCACGCCCCGCTGAGGCTCAAATCGCTCGTTATTCGTAGCGATAAGCAAAGTCAGATTCAAGAGGCATTAGCATCCAAAAAGGTGTTCATGAAGTTGATTCTGTTTTACTATTTCTAATATTCATACCAAAAAGCTAAGAATTACGTCACTTCCACATGCAAAAAATCGTTGGAGTTTACACCAACATAGATACCGAAAAAGACAGATTATAAGGAAAACGGAAAAAATGAAAATCTCTAGGAAAGTAACGTTGTTAAAAAAAGCCGTTTACAATAAATGATTCAACGATTTGTCTCAATGATACCGAATGAAAGAACATTTTTCATTCGCCGATTGTAAGTTACGTTATATTATTATTCATTACGTAAAAAACTTTGTACATGAACCATAATTTACAGAATCACAACGATTTACTAATTAGTTCTGAGTATACTGTAAACAGAAAATTATTGAAAGACACAAAAGATGATTCGCATGCACAACATTTCAATATTTTTTAGCGTGAGATTGCGCAAGATCAAAGGCACCGACGCCAAAAAGTAACACGCAGTGAGTTTCAATCCGTTTTTGTGACTCTAATAATTTACGTTTTTCAAGGTACAAAATGATACGAAGAATGCATATTGTATTAAGTGAGATGCTTATGCGTTGGTTCAGTTAGTTATGATTTTAAATTTGGATAATATTTTTTATAGCTGCATTTATCCGGAAAAAGTCAAATCCAGCACTTCCTACTGCAATATGCAATCTCGTATTTTTGAAGCTACTGCCTCTTGAATCTAACAGTACTCATCGTTACGAACGACGAGTGATTTGGGCCGCAGCGGGACGAGACTCAGCAAGCGTATGGAATACCGAGAAAATATGCTGATGGTTTCTTATCGAACTTTTGACTTCGAGATCGCAATTTTTTTTTTTGAAAAGTTAGCAGTGTTAATAGATTTTTGAGATATTGTAGGTACATTTACTTTTTTGTTTCATGAAAATGGGCCTTTACGGAAAATAAATCAAAAAACAAGACGTTCCGATTGCTTTCAGACACGATGTCTTATCAACATTTCGTAATTCTTTTTAAATGCTTCCAAACAGATGGCGCAATGTATCTGAAGCGTTCTTGAAATAGTATAAAAGGTACCCATTAAACCAAAACATGTCAATACTTGCCCAAGACTTCAGCAACAATCTTGAGAGCTTTCGCTTAAGTCTTGGGTAGGGCTGTGGCCACAGTCTCACTCTAGACTTGGACAAGATTCTTGTGCAAGACTCTTGACCTACTCTTGCCAATATCTTGTACAAGTATCTTGATTCTGCTAGCCACATCTAAATCAAGATTCTTGATGAAGTGTTGGTGTAGTCTTGTGTGTGTCTTGCGGTATTATTTAATCCCAAGCCTTGCCCAAGACTTCCCAAAGACACTGGCTCAGAATTTCCCAGACTCTTGGGCAAGAATTGTGTGGGCCTGTGGCCACAGCCTCACCCTAGACTTGCCAAAGTTTCTTGATGATGTCTAGACCAAGTTTTGCCTCAGTCTTGACATTGTGTCATGGTAAACTCAATCCCTTGGGCAAGACTATCTCAAGTCTAACCCAAGAATCTCAAGGCAATAATCTTGTGTACATCTGGGAATTTTCTTGACCAAGATGTGGTATTATGGGTGGAATCACTTTTTCGAAAAACTCGACAACATTTAATGTTTCAGAAATCTTTCATGAATGTTTCAAAAAAAATTTCAAAAGAATCAAAAAACCCGAAGAATTAAAAAAAAAAAGGTTTTTACGCTATTCTAACCACAAAACTGACATTTTGACGTGATACCTCTCGTAACAGGCACGGATGTGCTCTTTGGCGAAACAGCTAACAGTCCTCAGCTTCACTTCAGTCCATTATTTTGCCGTTTCGCCAAATTCGCACATCTGTACCTGGGACGTAACGTACTATTTGATACATTTCTGAAATCTTTCGTGCTGACTAGAAAATAATAAATTTTTAATGTCATTTTATGTTTTGAGGTAAATTGGCTAATTTAAAGGCACTTAAGCGAAATAATGTTTACCATAAAGTTAACCTCTTCTTGTTATCTGTTGACGTTACCTTAATACGTCGAAAATAACCTCCAAATAAATAATTTTACTCTCGTGATTATGTAAAATAGTGAATCTATTTCTCTGCGTTTGTTTACATGCTGCTAAAGTTCAACTTACAGACTTAATCGTACTGTAACACTGTTGAAATTTTTTTTTCAACGATATTTAATGCGTGATAATTATTGAACTGTAAAACGCAAAATTTATGATTGATCAAGCGTGATTTGCACTGCAGCAGGTGTAAAAAAGTACGAAATACTGATTCAGTATGTTTGACTTCATTTATATACTGAAAAAATTTATTCATCGTATTAAACAGTGCGACGCTAGTGAGACACAAGTGCGACGCTATGGCGTCACACTTGTGTCTCACTAGTGTCTAGCGTTGCATTGCATTTTATTTGTCAGAGTGGACATCAGCTCGATTTTATTGAAACTTTGCTAACGTTGATATGCATTATTTTGAATTTAGAGATCACTCGAACTTTTATTTGCGCTATCTTATGTTAATTACAGCTCCACAAAATGTACAAATAAAAATAAAGTTAATCACACTTCTCTGAAATTTTGAACTTGATTAAGTTCTTGTCTATCGTATAATTTTAAATCTTGCAACGTGAAATAATAAGCTTTTTACCAAACATAATAATATCGCTGATTGATTTTATTAAATATTTTATTTTTACTCACGGGATGAATTTCAATCAAAAATTCCTCCATTAACCAATTCCTCTCTAACATGACAAATGTATGCCGACTCGATTTCATTTGAAATATTCCAAATGTAATATTCAATCTTTATTTCATTGAAAAAATTCTATTCGTGTGACCAATTATGCTGAAAACGTGTTTATATTATTTTCTTTTTTAATTGAAGGTAAACAAACATTAATTACATATCAAATAAGCCAAGTTTTTTTATCAAAATAATTCAATGACATATTTTACCGCATATAATAGTCGGTTTCATGAATTTTTTTATCGAATAATGGTAATTGTAATGAATCGATATGCAAAGTCAACTGAAATATGATAAGAATATTTAGTTCATGATATCTATTGAAAAAAACTTTTTTATAAAAAAATTTTATTAAAGTTTGATGCACTTAGCTCAGAAGTTTTTTTTAAACGTAAATTAACAAAAGGCTCTGTTGAATAATACTACTGAGTATCGTATGTCTCTCAGTATAATCAAATTGAAAGGCAAAACATGAGGCGATTCAAGTTTGACGAAAATATTACATCATTGGAAATATTGAAAGCATAGCTTGAATAGCATAGTACACAAATTTTGTAACAATAAAATATATCAATACCACAATTTAACCAGAGGCAAAGCCGCCAGCAACAAGCTTATTGACCGCGGACAAAGCCCGCGGTCAACAGCTATTCCGTATACACAGGACTCTCCATTATACGTCCGCGCGCGTTCTCCAGCCATTCTCCAGCCATAAACGACCGAAAAAGAGGGGGGGCACATCATTCCTCACCTCTCCCTACTCTCGGCTGGCCTTGAAAGTGATTGAAACATTCTCTCGAGTGGTAGGAAAAAAATGAGCAGGTTATCCCACCGTAAAGCCGAATGATTTTTCACCGCATAAGAGAACGAACGTATTAAAGAAGGACTCATAGGGGAATTTCGTTCCAGTGTATGTTATGCTTCTATATGGCCAGCGTTTTATCCTTCCCTTGTTTTTAATAATACACGGAGAGAACACTACACCAGTGACTAGTGAGACAACACTATTGTAATACGTCAGTACAACTCTTATAAAGAAAAATACGGTACGCACCAGAGGACGGACCTCGTGATACAAACTTGGGCTGATTTTAGCAGCACTCGGGCGTTACGCGCACTCGTGCGGCCAAAACCATCCTCATCTGCAATCACTCGATTTCGTCCTTTAGTACGTAATGCACTATTGTCTGTTTGTTCAAACGATTGGAAAATTGAACAATGAATAAGGTTTCGGTAGACAAATCGTGAATTCGACTTTTGATTCTTGATTTGAGCCAGTCCTGTTTACGGTTATGGTTACCATCGAAACGGTTTACTAATCTGCCCACAGCGGTTGGAAACCGTGTCGTGTGAAATAAGGGTTCGTCTTTTTTTTGAAAGGCAATTGTAACCGAGAACTGCTTTTCTGGATACAGCTAAATAAAGACTCTCGAAACATCATTTATTTCTAATTAAGTAACCCTTAAATAATAATAACGATGTTTGCGAAGAGAATAACTGCTGATAGGTGTAGAATGTAGAATTAGCTGCTAAAATGAGCCCGATTTTGCATCACGATGTCCGTCCCCTGGTGCATACCGTATTTTCCTCGATAAAAGCATGGAATTTTGGCGAATTTTGTTGCCGATAAGTCATCGCAAAAGTGTCCATCGCCCATAAACAAGTTACAACTGCTTAAGTTTACGTATCTGTCAAAATTGATTTTCGTTTCTTTCTTTATCTACTAATGCAAAAATTTTCGTCCCGTGGTATGCGTAAGTAGGTACAAAAATGAACTTTTCATAGTAGCCGCTTTAAGTAAGTGTGTTATGCTGCTCGCGAATTGAGCGTAAGAATCCCCTTTTCGAACAGTGAAGAAAGAAAAAAAGGTATGTCGCACGAAATCACCAATTATATTCCACCGAGTTGAAAAGGAAAACCCACGCTCACTCCGCTGCGTGCATAACATACTCATTTACGCGTCTACCAAGAAAAGTACAGTGCGTATCACGGGGCAAAGCCTTTTCACGCGCGTCGGGAACACTGTCACGAATGAAAAGACGTTGCTTTGCCCCTTGATACACAATATACTGTTAGACGACCACGTAAACTTAAGTTACTAACAATGGAGCCCACTAACAAGTTACGTAACTGTAACTTGTTAGTGGGCTCCATGTGGACATTTTCGCGATGGCCTAGAGGGTACGAAAGCCGCCATTTTCCATGCTCGTGTCGAGGAATAGTATATTACGTAGCAGGTGCGAATTTGGCAAAACGGGATAATTACGGACTGAGCCGAAGGCGAGATTTGTAACCCGTTTTGCCTATGAGCTTATCCGTACTTGTTTACGTGAGATATTTTTCATCGCGATGGCTGAAAAGTCACTTCAAAATGTCAGTTTTGAGGTTGGAGTGATGAAAAAGCAATTTTAACAGCTATCGAATCGAGAGAAAAAATTTTCAAGAGATAAAGATAGTAAGTTTTTTTGATATTTCGAACCTCAATACATAATTTTCGAATGAAAAAAAGTATAGAAAATATTAAGTCATCATAATAAGTGTTTTCAAATATTTCTGCTTCTATACATTATCTCTATCTCCATACGATTTTTCCATCGAAATTTCTCACGCTGTGTAATCCATATTTCTCGATTGACTATCGTTTGCGACGCGTATAGAGCTCAGTGTCGAAACTCCAACTGGTTCTTTGCTGAATGAAACGTGGTTTATTAGATAGTTTGCAATATCAATAAAATCAATGCCTGTTTAAAGTTTAGGTGGTTTGAACTTTGAATACTTTCGGCATACGAGCGTAAACGCTCGTATGCCGAAGCGCTGCGGGCGTTTAATTACAAATGACCTTGTACAAATTCATGGCAAAAAATTTTTTACCATTCAATTAATTGAGGTCCCGGAGAATTTCGATAACATTCTTACGGTGTGTGTTTGTTCGCAGGAGATAGCGGCAATTTTGATAAGCTTCCTGAAACACGTAGAATGGCAAAGTCGGGAAGTAAAGGTTCGGCCCCGGAGTGGTTCGATGCTTCTCTACTCACGGAAAAAAGTGCGTTACCGGAGGGATGGCTATTGCTGGAAGAAACGGAAGGATGGAAAAACGACGAGAGAAGATCACATGAAGCTTAAGGTATAGAACGGATGATTAAGTTCAAGATTAACTTTCTTACCAAAGGAAATTTTTACTCCGAGCGAAATAGAAGGCAGAAATTTTTACAACTAGAATTATGAAATTTATTTCCCGAAACTGTAGAGAAATATACCGAAATTTCACAGTCGTACAGATTATCAATATAAACTCAAACTTTAGGTAGATCTATTTCCAAAAAAGTCTTTGAATCATACATTTGTACTAGTTCTAGATATTTGAGTGCATGTTACTGCAGTCAGGGCCGGATCTAGAAATAGGTGACATAGGTGGTTGCCCGGGGCGGAAAAATATTAAGTTGTAACGAATTCTAGTAGAAGTGACAAATTTACCAGTTAAGGGGTAAGGCCCCTGCTGGACCAAAAAATGATGTTCAATTAAATAATCTTTATTCGGGTTAACCACGCCCTTATTGACACAGAATGTTCTAAGAATGTACGAGTAATATTTCCAAAAATATTCTGAGAACATACTAATGTCTAAGTAGTTCCCAATAGGCCAATGTTAAATAGAATATTCTTGGTATATTTTGTTTAATATGGGCCTGATGCCACTATTCGGACAACTACTAGGACATTACAATATTGTGAGAATATTTTTGAGAATATTCCTGGTACATTTCTAGAATATTGTGTGTCAATAAGGACGGCATACAGTTTATTTGAACTTCTAGGCATATTATATGACTTTCCAATATATAAAAAAAAGAACACGATCAGTTTCTTTTGAAAATAGAGGCAATGTTCTCCAATTTTTCAGCTCTTCTTGCAGGTCAAGTAAAACTGTGCACCGATATCTCTACTGATTTGCAACCAATTTCGATCAAATTTTTTTAAAATACGTAAACTTAAGCAATAACTTGTTAGTGGGCGCATGGACACTTTTGCGATTACTTATCGGCAACAAAAGCCGCCAAATCCCATGCTCTTATCGAGTAAAATACGGTACCACCAAGGGACAGACCTCGGAATGCAAACTCGGGCTGATTTTTGCAGCATTCGTCTGCAATCACTCGGTTTCGTCCCTTGGTACGCAATGTACTATTATAGTTTCAAAGGTTTAATATTTAATTACAGGGGCACACACAAATAATTTCCTTTTTTTCAAGTTTAAATGTAGTACATCGATTGAAAATCAAAATTTTTAAACAAATGTATTAATTTGACGGTAAGTAAAAAATTCTAAAGCTAAAACGAGTCGGATTTTATTATCTATAGCTTGATGAAAAAACCAACGCAAAGAAATCCTGATTTCAACAATCTTCAATTTCAAATTAATAAACAATTTGTATGTTTCATGTTTCCAATTTATTGATTGAATTACGTGAAAGAATGCTTCGATTTATTTATTTATTCAATCAAATAAACTAACGTTTTCAACTATTAGAACAATGTATTTCAAAAATTTGAATAAGATGAATACAATAATAGATATCAATAAAATGAAATAATCAACAGGGAGACCCTCACGCAAGAGAAAGGGCAGCTTCGGGGCAGTGACAGGGAAATTGGTGCCCCGTAGCTGACACTTGATTGCCGTATGACTGGGCAATTAGAAAAAAAAAACAAGTTCATGTTATATTTTCAGGAGAAGTAAGGTTTAACGTGTGCATTCTTGACTTAAAATGAATTCTTTCATTGTAATGGGTAGAACTTATTATGTTTATTTCATATGTTCATTCTGAATACTCAAGAGCAAAATTTTTTTTCTTGTTTTGATTTTATCATTTAATTTGTTTAAATTATTGAAAAATGCATTTTTTTTCATGAGTTCGTTACGTTTCAACGTGTGAAATCGATACATTCTTCGTGAAAATGAACTACAGAACTACAGGGAACTACTGTCCATTTTACTACGAAAACTACAGAAAACTACAGGGAATTCTGTAGTTCCCTGTAGTTCTTGTAGTAAAATGGACAGTAGTTCCCTGTAGTTCCCTGTAGTTCTTGTAGTTACATGGACAGTGGTTCCCTGTAGTTCTGTAGTTCATTTTCACGAGGGATATATAATGAAAAAACACTCTAAGCAATTACAGGGTAGGAACAGGGCAGGTACAAGGCAATGAGTGAGGGGAGCGAAATAGCGAAAAATAAAATCAGTTATCATCAAGAGACCCAGTAGGGTCGAAAAGGCTAAGGTAAAAAAAAATAAAAAGCCTACTGCTTTAAAAAAAATAGCTTACCGGGTATCTATTCCCAAGGTATAGTGATTCTGCCTTATCGACACTCATATTTCAGGAAATATTTTATAATTACGGAATAGATACGGTGCCATGTGATGCTAATCCTGAAGCTAGAATTTTTTCCCTTGAATTTGAACCCTAACACTGTACAATCCGCTCCTTGGTTCACTTAGGGGATAGAAAAACAGTTTTTTTTCGCCATCACCAAAAAAATTGATTCAGACCTGGCAGAAATGTGGATCAGAGTCAGCCTTCCGGTAAACACTAGCGCCACTGGATGCACTGTCGGATGCTTTGGGAAATAACCACTTTTGCTCGAGTTGGCTCAATACTTTAACACATATTTTTTTTACGTGATTTTAAAAATAAAACGTTATGTAAAATATCACAAAAAAGTATCAATGCTATCATTGATCATCAAAAAATAACAATTGTCATAGCTACCGCTTTTTCGGAGCCGACTTAAACGTCATTTTTCTAAATTTGTTTAGTGTAAGTGAGGTGCGTGTGTATGTGAAACATTGTTTACTTGTTGCCTGTCGTCTGCTGTCAACGGGTATATATGTCATCCACAGCAAGTACGTGTGCACTGCGTAAAACAAAAACAAACAAAATAACTAAATTGAAATTGAAAATGAAACAAAATTGAAATTGAAATTGAAACAAATTGGAATTGAATCAAAATTAACCAAAATAAAGAGTCAAAAACCACTGCGACCAACTGCGACAAACAACAATATTAAATACTTCATCATGACAAACGTCAATGACGTATTTTTCTACGTGAAAAATGAAACCGTTTTTCTTTGGACACGACGATTACATCATCAACTTTTTTCAATCGCAGGAACACAATGTTGTTTCGAATATGTATGATGGTTTGAATATTTAGTGCTTTTTTTTTTTTTGTTACTAGGAGAGAACGCTGCGTAGCTAGACGGCATTCGTCGTCTAGAAGAACAATGCGAGAAAAAAAATTTCTGTTTTCGCCCTACTAGGCGACCTAATCGAATTTTAGTACTTTCACTTTGCCTGGCTGTTCGCGTAACACAAGCGTCTTCCATACTGCCCATTTGTATTATTCTATTGTCGGTTAGCACGAGACCGTCGAAATTTGGTTTCGGTTGCGTTGACTGCCGTTTCGAGGACCGCCGTTTTTCAATTTAAAGTCGTTTTGCCAGTCTCTGCGTACCCCAATAAAAGTTGACGTTCTTAGCGTAAAATATAAATGTGAAGGAACGTGGTAGCCTGTGTGTTCGTAACCAATCAATTTTTCGGTATATTTATTCTTTTTTACACTCACAAACGTTAATTTTGTTAACAGAATAGTCATTGCACTACAGAAACCTTTTTATTATTACTATTACCATTATTATGATTGTTATTACTTATGTTGACAGTAAATTTTTTCCATGAAGAGTTTACATGATAGGCCATTATTTATTATTCGAGTAGACAGAAAATTTTTAAATTATGAAGAAATATCTCTATACCTACTTTAAAATAGAGGAGTCCAAATTCTAACACCCAAATATTAAGTAGACGTGGAATTTGTCTGTACTCTTCAGGAGTCTCCAGTTTCAGAAATATTTATACTTAGCTGCAGCTACACTGACAAAAAATGTTTCTTCAAAAATTTTATTAGAATAGATTTTTCCTCATAAAATAATAATTCAAAATAAATATATAAATTTGACGGCAAAAAAAATTTTTTTAGTAGAACAAGTCTAAAAGAATAACAAATAAGAAATCCACATTTCCAGAATTTTAACTTTAAAATAAATAAACAAGAATGAACTTCAAGATAACATTAACGTTTTACGAAATAGATTCAAAAAAATTATGAAATTGAAATGTAAAGCCAAAGTTAAATGTAAACTCAAGAATTTTAAAAATCAAACGAAACGATTTCAAATTCTCTAATTCTTGTTTATTTTGAATAATCACGAATAAAGAATCTACGTTTTTAAACTACCAAATTTTAAAAAAATGAAAGAGTTTTTAACCTAGTAGGGACAATTCGACCAAGGTATAATTGAAAAGATCAATAATTGTGGCATTCAAACTAATAGGAATCTGAATTCCAAAATTTGAACCTAAAGCTAGGGTGAAATTTTTACATCATAGGTTTAAGAGTTTAGTATAAATACACTTATGTAATATGTTGCAACGCACAATAAATATATATGTATAAAGTTTACCAAGTTATAAATATTTAAAAAATTGTTTGATACTTTGTGTGTTGTCATAATTTTTTCCTTACCTATATATTATGTGTAGTTCGTGTCTTGGTTTTTCAATGCATCGTAGAATAAGATTATTCTTACGATATTTTATCTAAAATTTGAAAATAATTATTTTTATATTGATATTTTTATTTTTATTAGTTAATAATATTGTATGTACTTTTTGCTAATTTATTTCTCAATAATTTTCTTAATAAAAGTACTTTGAAGTGAATTCAATGTCACAGAAAAAATAAATTCTTGTATCAAAATCAATGTTTTATATTGTTAATTCATTTATTATCCATACTTCATGGAATATACATATATGAGATGGAAGTCAATTGTAAGATATTAAAAAGAATTTTATTTTTTTTCGGAATTACATTTTACCATACAATGTACAAGGAAAAATGTTTTCACTTCTATAATGACAAACTATCAAAATAAAAAACTTTTAACCCACTAGCACCCGAACGGACGATTTTTCGACCAACTTTTGAGCGATGAAAAAAACCATGTAGAAAGTTTATAAAAAAATCCAGCCAATGATTTTCTGAGCCGAAATTTTATGTGCTTTCGGAATCTGACCTTTGTATTTCGATACTATGTGAGCCTTCATTGTTATTAACAATTCAACGAAAAAAAAAACGGGAAATTTTCAAGTTCGATCACTTTTGAAACCAACGAAACACAAGAGAATCTAATTCTAAGAAACGCGAAACCTGAATTTCCCGCATCCATGGACATTAAACTCGAATATTCATGCGCTGTTTGTAAACATTATTCAAATTGCGCTGTCTGAAAAAATTTATTGCGATTTTCAATTTATCCGATTTTGAAATTTTATCATAATACTGTGAAAAGTTCATAGTTTAACTTCAAAATGTGTTTTCATTGATTTTTGAGATCGCTGAACATGAATTTGACATTTTTACTGAAAAATTTATTAGTTCAAACAATTTGTGCAAACAAATTATGTTTGTTTTTCATGTTTTTTTGCAAAACAACCGCAGATTTGTGAACTACAGGAGAAAAGACGCCGGCAAAAATCTTTCATCAATTTTTCCAACAGGACACTACACTAATATGAATATTTATAAACAAACGCCCTTCCCTGAGCGCGAAACATAAGAATTTCGTCTCTTATGGCAGAGTTTCATATCATTTCATATGTTTTTTCGGTTGGTGATCGTGAAAAAAACGTTGTTTTTGCAAAATGCAATTGTTTAAAAAAATTTTTTGAACAAACTATGTCCTAAATTCATGATTTTTTTCAACAAAGGCAGATTTGTGATGTACGGGAAGAAATACGCCAGAGAAAATGTTGTATTGATTTTTTCATTATATCACAACAACGACATAAAATATTCATAAACAAAATCTCTTCGCTAAAGGCGGAACATAAGCATTTCGTTATTTGTAGCAGAGTTAGATATGGTTACTTGAGTTTTTTTGGTTTCTGATGAAAAATATAACATTGTATTTGCAAATAAATTATTTGTTGAAACAATCGTTGTTAATAAAATTATATTTAAAAAATAATGGACATCGGCAATCTTTTGTAGATTTATACAGACGTCTATCAATAATGCACCTGTTCTCCATAAGTTGGTGCAAAGTAATTAGAAACTTGGAACGAAGAAAGTTGCTTCAGAACTGGCTAGCTATTACCTACTTCAGAACAGAAAACATGAGGTTTCAGTTGGTAATAGTATACGAAATTGTGAGAATTTCGAGAAATGCGGTGGAAGAACACAGAAAATATTTAGAACATGCTAAGTATTTTTGGCACGTCTTGCATACAAAAAAATAACAAATAATATCAAGTGCATATGGATAATATGAACATACATGCAGCCATAAGGGTCAAGAGATTATGATAGACCAGATAAATAAATTTGTAGAATGTCATAAAAACACACAAAAAAAAAGAATGAAATACTAAAGTATGCTTTTGAATTACGTTTTCCTTCTCGTCGTAAGAGTCGGAAAATGACAATATTTTGGGTCGGCTGAAAATCGTATTTAATTAGACATAATTTTTACTACCTACAAACAAATCACGACATTGTTTTCCCGATAATTCAAAAGACAACTTTTCTTTAAAAAAACAGTCTATTCCAAATACTATTTTAATAACAACAATTGTTTCATCAAATAATTTATTTTGCAAATACAATGTTATATTTATCAGCAGAAACCGAAAAAAGTCAAGTAACCATATCTAACTCTGCTATAAATAGCGAAATACTTATGTTCCGCCCTTAGCAAAGAAATTTTGTTTATAAATATTTTATGTCGTTGTTGTGATATAATGGAAAAATCAATACAACATTTTCTCTGGCGTATTTCTTCCCGTACATCACAAATCTGCCTTTGTTGAAAAAAAATCATGAATTTAGGACATAGTTTGTTCAAAAATTTTGTTCAAACAATTGAATTTTGCAAAAATAACGTTTTTTTCACGATCACCAACCGAAAAAACATATGAAATGATATGAAACTCTGCCATAAGAGACGAAATTCTTATGTTTCGCGCTCAGGGAAGGGCGTTTGTTTATAAATATTCATATTAGTGTAGTGTCCTGTTGATAAAATTAATGAAAGATTTTTGCCGGCGTGTTTTTTCCTGTAGTTCACAAATCTGCGGTTGTTTTACAAAAAAACATGAAAAACAAACATAATTTGTTTACACAAATTGTTTGAACTAATAAATTTTTTAGTAAAAATGTCAAATTCATGTTCAGCGATCCCAAAAATCAATGAAAACACATTTTGAAGTTAAACTATGAACTTTTCACAATATTATGGTAAAATGTCAAAATCGGATAAATTAAAAATCGCAATAAATTTTTTCTGAGAGCGCCATTTAAATAATTTTTACAAACAGCGCATGAATATTTGAGTTTAATGTCCATGGACGCAGGAAATTCAGGTTTCGCGTTTCTCAGAATTCAATTCTCTTGTGTTTCGTTAGTTTCAAAAGTGATCGAACTTGAAAATTTCACGTTTTTTTTTTCGTTCAATTGTTAATTACAATGAAGGCTCACGTAGTATCGAAAAACAAAGGTCGGATTCCGAAAGTAGATAAAATTTCGGCTCAGAAAATCTTTGGCTGGATTTTTTTATAAACAGTATACATGGTTTTTTTCATCGCTCAAAAGTTGGTCGAAAAAACGTCCGTTTTGGCGCTAATGGGTTGAATCGATTTTAAGTGTCATAATTTTTCATTTGAATGAAAGGAAATAAAAAATTTACCACCCTAGCGATCCCGCGGAGATATCTCGAGATACCTCCGACGAAGACACCTTGAAATCGTTCAATTTTTCAACAAATTTTCGTTTATTGTGACTTTAAATGTTTCAATTATCACTTAAATCACTCAATAATGCTAATTTTGTTGTTTTTTCAATAAATGACACATAAGCTGACATGTATAGTAATACAAAAATAGAAAAATTTTTCATTCAAAAAACAAGATTTTTAACATACGTGAGTCATTTTTTGTCACAATAAAAAAAAATTTGTTAAAAAATTAAACGATTTTAAGGTATCTTTATCCGAGATGTCTCGGAATATCTCCGCGAGATCGCCCGGATAATAGGCTCTGTTACTTATTACAATATCTCATTGTATTTTAAAACTTTAACAATTGAGGGGCCGGAAAACATAACGGCCTCTGCGCGCGGGACAGTTGGAGAATGGAGGAATGAGAGAACGGGTCGGAACAGACCAAGCGCGACTAGACGAAAATCCTAACCCGTTTTGAAAAACTAAGCTCGCGATATCTTTTAAACTATACATCCGATTTGCACCAAAGTTTGAGACGTATCGCTTCTTCCTTCAGCACCTCCTCCAAGATAAGAAAAAAATGATAATTTATAATGAAAAATAAATAATAATTAAACAACAATCTTCTATGCATATGATCGCTATTGATAAAAATTTTTTGAATTTTCAATCGAGGATCTTTTTTACTAATAAATAAAAAATTTCCATACAAAATCTGCGATTTACTTGTCAATTATCATTACAGTTAAAAAAATAAATAAATGACCGCGCGCAGCGGTAGGAAAACGAAGAACGCACGTGATAACTTGCGTCGAGAATCTTGAAATTAACCGTTTTTATTTAGTTTTTAAAAAACTTTTATTTATCTAAAAAAAGGCAAGACAGTTAATATTTTTTCTGTTTAGAAAATAAAATTCTGTTAATTGTCTTCCGATTTCTCTGATGTAGTTTTCGCTTTCTTCGTCTATTACAGCGGTTTCGCTCAAAAGATTGTTTTTTTTCAATTGCTTTGAAACTTTCCGCCGATTCCGAGAAATCCTTCACGTCTTCTTTAATGCATATTTACTTCTTTTGTTTCAAATATTACTAATAGTCAGTCTTCTTCGTGAAGCCGACCGTGTATCTTCTGCGTGAAAATGTTCGAGTCATTTTTTTGTGAATATTACAAATCTTGTGAATCAAAGTGTGAAAATAGTGAATTACAATAATACATTTAATTCATCGAAGTATACACGTGAAATAATTTGAAATGGATGATGATCCTCGAAATTTGCAAATTGGACGCAAAAAAAAAATGAAAGTTTCTGGAAAGCTACCCAATCTAATGTCGCAAGAAATAAGGTGAAAATTTAGATACAATACATCTTTCAATAATTTCAGTTAGTGATTATCAACGAAAAATTAAACCTAAATTAATATTGAAAAGATTGAATCATTGATTTTTATACGCATTCAAAATTTTACAGTAAATTAAATATATTTTTCTTAATAAAATGTGAAATTGCAAATTTCATATTATTTTTAATTTTTCTACATTTTGCTTTATTTCCAATAGGGTGATACGTATATTTCTCGATCCTCCGGAAAAACTGTCCCTGCGAAACAATTCAAATTTTTACAAAGTCCATGCTGTCAGAAGAATTGTTACACAAAAATAAGCGAAGATAATCAGAAAAATTTGCACGAAACTTTTTGACAGATTGGTGACTTCAAAGCACAAAATACCATGCTTAGCAGCATGATAAGGGAACTACCAAAACATGAAAATGACAATAGAAAAATCGAAGATCGACAAAATCTAGTATGGGAATACCGATTCCCATACCAGTACCGTAGAAATGACGAAGAAAAGACGTGTCAGAAATTTTTAATACATGTGCTTTGTATTACACGGTGTCAATTCAAAACCGTTCAGAATGTAATGATTAATAATTTGACATTCGATGAAAAACGAGGTGGCAGGCACGAAAACACTTTTCAAGTTTTGACAGATGATGCCAAAACCCTAATCCAATTACATTGTGAAAGTCTCGCTCATTCATGCTCTCATTACACGAGAGAGGATTCTGAATTAAATTATTTTAAAGAAGAAGGGCTGAATTTACAATCTTTGTATTCGAAATTTTGTGACTATTATTTATCTGCCACAGGAGAAAATGACGTACCCATTTCAGAATCAACTCATAGCAAATATTTCAATCATTTCGTTAACTTCACTTTTGACACACCACGGACAGACGTTTGTAACGAATGCCTTCAATACGAAAAATTGAGAAAATTGAATGACAAAACAGCAATTGCTTACAGAAAAAAGGTTGAAGTATATTTAAATTTGAAGAAAACGATGTTGGGGACTAAAGAGAAAAATTTATGTCTCGAATTAGATTTTGGCCAGAATCTTCCGCTTCCGAAAATTCCTGTTAGTGCACAATTTTATCAAAGATTGATTTGGGTAATGATTTTCAATATCCATGTTCATTCCAGAAAAAACAAACATCTCAGAGTGGACACGGACTCAAAAGATCCTAGTTACATGTTCCCCTTCATTGAAGGTTTTCTGAAAAAAGGCGGGAATACTGTTTGCAACCTTTTGTTTCATACTATAAAGGCAGAATTAGCTAAAGATCATTTTAACAAAATTTATTTATTCTCTGATGCATGTGGTGGCCAAAATCGAAATTTCATCATTTTGGTATTTCTATCATTACTGTCGTCTGAATTGCAAATGGAAATTGAACATCTTTACCCAGTTCGAGGGCATTCATATAACCAATGTGACAGGAATTTTGGAATTTACGGTAAATTATAGAACAAACGAGAGTGCATTGAAACTGAAAAAGATTATATCGACATAATAAGAAGTTCGAGAGATCCACCATTCACAGTAGTAGAACGCGACAGTTATGAAGTGAAAAATTATGAGGAAAAATTGAAAAACAAATTCAAAATGCCAAAAGGCTTACAGATATCGAAGGCGGTTCGAATTGTTTATCACCCCAACGGTTTCGTCGATATATGGCAAGAGTATAGTGGCAAATCGACTTCATTTTTCATCGAAAAATTCTTTACTTTTGATGATTTAGAAAAAGCACCAATCTCACCTGTAGTAGGAATTACTCAAGAAAAAGTTAAAGACTTAAAAGAGCTTTTAATTTACGTTGATCCAAAATCCCGTGAATATTTTGAATCGTTTTTAGAAAGTGTTTCTATCAAAAACAAGAAAAACAAATCCGAACCAAAAAGACAGTGCGATAAAAAATAAATAAAATAATTATATTTTGTTAAATAAGTGTTATTTTATAAATATATCAATACGTATTTTTTTAATCGGCTGAATATATTCAAAAGAAGCACGGAATCAGATTACGAAATGTTTTTAACAATGTTGTAACAAAATGATGCGAATAGAAACTCTGTGCGCTCTATATTCCTTAATTTTATGATGTTAAAATAAAATACATTTCAATGCTTATATTCTTTTCATTCTATCAACCTACTCAACCTTTTTCTAGACGAAAAAAATATTTATTGTCCTGCCTTTCTGTAAATAAACAGAAGTTTTTTTGAAAATCGAAAAAACTGTTATTTTCAAGATTCTCGACGCAAGTTCACACGCGCGTTCTTCGTTTTTCTACCGCTGCGCGCGGTCATTTATTAATTTTTATAACGGTAATGATAATTGACAAGTAAATCGCAGATTTTATATGAAAATTTTTTATTTACCAGGTGTACTCCTAATTAATTTCCGGTTTTTTTGCAAATAAAACACATAATTCCAAAAAAACCTTAACCTTTATTTTATTCAAAGTATTTTCCATCGCTTTCTACACATTTTTCCCACCTTTCTGGTAAATTGTGGATACCACGCCAGTAAAAATCATTGCCTTTGGAGGTGAACCACTCGGTGAGCCATTTTCGTACATTTTCGTACGAGTCGAAGCGCTGCTCAGAAAGGGCATGGCCCAACGAGGCAAAGAGGTGGTAGTCGGATGGCGCCAGGTCTGGTGAGTAAGCCGCATGATCAAGCACTTCCCACTTGAGCCTTTCCAGCGTGTCACGAACGACTTTCGACTTATGCGACGGCGCATTGTCGTGGAGCAAAATCACCTTCTTCTTCCTTCGTCGAAACCACGTTTCACATGTTCGAAGTGTTAATGCACGATCACCATAAATTTCCACAAGCGCACAGTGGCTCTTGGACACTCTTTTCCCCTGATTGAACATGAAAAGCAATGCATGGCGCATATGCTCAAAATTCGGTACAAAATTCGACATTTTTGAAGCGCAATAAAATCTTACTGGAAGATTTTTTCGAGAAAATGTCAACGCAGTTCAAGCACTCGATATGACTGAACAAAATGACATATGGTATGTGTTACCAACAGCGGTACAAAACAGAACGCCATCCATTGAAAAAACCGGAAATCACTTAGGAGTACACCTGGTAATAGTAAAAAAGATCCTTGATTGAAAATTCAAAAAATTTTTATAAATAGCGATCATATGCATAGAAGATTGTTGTTTAATTTTTATTTATTTTTTATTAAAAATTATCATTTTTTTCTTATTTTCGAGGTGGCGCAGAAGAAAGGAGCGATACGTCTCAAAATTTGGTGCAAATCGGATGTATAGTTCAAAAGATATCGCGAGTTTAGTTTTTTACAACGGATTAAGATTTTCGTCTAGTCACGCTTGGTCCGTTTTGACCCGTTCTCTCATTCCTTCATTCTCTAACTGTCCCGCGCGCAGAGGCCTTTATGCTTTCCAGCCCCTCAATTCATGATAGTAATAATTTACTAAAATTCATTGAATTATATTGGAGCTCTAACACGAACATGTTAAAAAAAATTTATAATTTGTTAGAAATTTTGAGAAATAACATTTTCAAAATCTAATTCCTAACCAAATATAATAAAATCTCGGCATTGCAATTAACATTTTGTTTTTCATGATTTGATTCAAAGATTTAATTGCATCCACAATTTTTTTTAATATTTTGTTTTCGAACATTGAAGTATTCAACTTTTTACATTCATCGTTATGTCAAATAAATATCAAAATTTCATATAATTTATGGATAGACTTCGCGCAAGTATACATAGTATAAATGATATGATTGTCCCATTGGTAATATAACGATTGTTATTATTAATAAAAACTTATTGTAATCAAAACGTGTAAGTAGCCACGTTTTCCATAAGATTGTCAAAATTATTGTAAGTAAAAATTTTTATTTTTTTTTTTCAATTCGTGTTATCACCTTATAGTTTTTTAAATCTTGATGTTTGATTACACATTCAAACAAATAATTTCCTTTTTTGAAAGGTCTAGTACATACATAAAAGATCCAAATTTTAAAAACGAAAATATGATTTTGACGGTAAGTAAACAAAGTTAAAAAATTAAACAAATCAGATTTCATTATTTTCAGCTTTCGAAAGAAATAAGGAATAAGGAACTCACATTTTCAACATCTTCAATTACGAATGAATATAACAAATGTTAATTAATTAATTACCAGAATAATTTCGATCGTTCATTGAATTATTTAATCGATAACTTGGAAAAAATAAATTTATTCAATCACATTTATTTATTTATCTATTTGAATAACTTATCAATGATATTTGAATCAGATCAACGAGATAATAGATTGAAAAAAAATGAAATAAGCAAAAGTGAGAGGGAAATAGCAAAAATGACAATTAATTAGTATTTACTCAATTGAATTTATTTACGCAATGACATTTTTTTTGTTTACCAACTCAAATTATTTAAAAAAATCAAATGCGTTTGTTTATTTCAATATTCGCTTATTCGACAGATTTTATTTTCGAATAGTCAATTATAGATTAATATAATTATCGCTAGAAATAAAAAAGGGAATTCACAGTGAGTGAGATAAAAGAGAGAAAAATCATTAATGATTTATTTATTCATTCATCGAATTAAATTTGAATATATTTTTCACTGAGAAATATATATGATTACAGATTTAAGTAAAACGAAGAAATTGAAATCAACAGAAAAAGATAAACAAAGAAAAAAATTCCTTTATTTATAATTTACATAATTTTTCATTTATTTTTAAAAAAACACTAAAAAAAAACATGATTGCAAACTCTCAAATTCAAAATCGGCTAGTTCAAACACAAAGTTAAAATCAGATTTATATAATATATATTCATACCATTGGCTGGTGAATGTATTTCTCTTGGATTTCCCTTTGATCAACCAAACTTTTGAATCTGAAAAAACGAAAAAAAAAACAAAACACAAAGTACCAAGAAAAAAATTTACAATTTCGTTTTTCACAATTCCAAAAATTATACTCATCTGACAAAAAATCCTTTGTCAGAGTGTGTTGGAGATCTGCTGCACCTGATCAGCTGCACTTGAAAACGACCGAACATGACGCAAAAATTCCAAAAATGTAACTCAATTCCACTCGAGCATTTTCCCGCGCGCGCGATATATGATTATACACATAAATCATGATTATTGATTACATATGAATTATCCCACGTCCACGTCCGACGACAGCTGTATATTCACCATTGTTTTGTTTACATTTGTTTACCATATGTATGCATATGTATGTGTACATCCAAATACAACCATTGAACCACATACATGTATACAAACCGAGCAACCCGAGTGCGCGACATTGGGCGCGATCAGGTAAGCTTGGCAAAGTTCGGGGCCCTTAGTGAACCTGACCTTCCACGAGCCATGGAGTAGAAAGAAAATATTGGTATACATTTCCATGCCTAATAGCAAGAAAACTATAGAAGGAGGGATTACTCAACCGATTTCATGCTTCCGTATACCAGAGTAATTTCCCCACCATCTCGATATGCGCAAAGCGCTGAAATACATTCAAAATGATTCAACGTTCCATTCTGCGCAATTCACCGCACAATTGCGCGTGTAGGGGACGAAAGGAGAAATTACTTCGGTGCACGGGAGCACGCTTTATGCATGGCTAGATAGAAGTGATCCCTCCTTCTATAGCTTCTTGCTGAATTTGTTGGAAATCGATTGGCAAGATAAAAGAAAAAGACAGGCAAGAGAATGCCTGTCTCTTTCTTTTAAGAGAGAGAGAGAGAGAGAGAGAGAAGCGATCGCGATGCTTGCGGTATGTAGAGTCCGGGCGACTTCGCTCTCGTCAGGGACGTAGGTCGCATGATGAACTATTTTTATATTTGCATGATGTTTATTAAAAGCGATGGCAAAGTCCTTTCGGACCTTGTGATTAGGGTGTCACTTATTTTGGCGATATCGGAATTTTTTTATTCCAGGGCTGTGAATCAATCAAGTGATAAGAAAATTTTTTTGAAAAGTTTGAAGCAAATCGGACATGATTAACACGTGCCACAAAACGACTGAAGTTTTAAATGGGATTTACATGTAATTTTTCATACGTTTCCTTCAAAAATTCATATTTAGTGAAAAACTTGCGATACAAGTTGGAAACTTGGCATAAGTTGAGTGTTCAAGACCAAACTTTCCTGGATTTTTCTATCGCTGTTTTACAAGTACCGAAAAGTACTTGTTTGCTTTTGTTCAGTGCTTGTAAGACATGGATAACAGCAATAGAAAATACCAGAAAAATTTGGTCTTGAACGTTACATTAGAGTATTATACACTGAAACTACACTAGACTTACCAACGTTACGACTCTCGGGACTGAAAGCGCTCCTTACTTTACGAACAGAGACAGAACACTCTGATTGGCTACTCATATAGTGCGAGTGACGTGCAACCAATAGAAACTGTTCTCATTCGTAAAAAAAAAGAGCAGATGATTCGTAAAGTGTAGAGCGCCCCTCCCCCCCCCCCCCAAACAGACATTGTTATTGTAAAGTACGGCCGTCGCTTGTAGGGTGGTACCCCATGACAAATGCACAATTTGTTTATAATCTTTGGCGTCATTCTCGGATACCATATATTTCACATAACACATAATTGAAAAGCTATTAATCGCAGAAGTAATCAAGAGCGACACTATGACTTGAAAAGAGTAGACTTGAAAGTAGTGGTATCACAGAAAACATCGCTCGGATGAAAAAAAAAAAGTATTTCACACCAACCATATTTAGTGATCACATAGTGAAAACTAATGAAAAAGCGTTGCATTGCTTATTATAGTATTGACAACTTGTGTATCCAAAAAAAGAACAGCCATAATGAAAATAGATCAAAAGTCAGTAAGATAACATAAAGATCATAAATTTCTTGTTGAACGATAATTTGTCAATTTTCCTCTACCCTCCGATGTAATCACTCCAGTGCAATACAAAACACGAACGTTCCACATTTAAGTACTGATGGGTTGAAAAGCGCTCGACGGTCGAGTTGATGGTTTTTTTTCTTGTTTGTTATAATTCACACAATTGATTTTGTATTTTGTTTCCTACTGCGCGCGACGTCGTACGAGACGCTTTGCGGCTTATGTAGACCAGGCCTAATTAACGAGTCTTTTTGATAATAATAAGTTACTACTATTGTTGATAAAAATAGATTTTACAAGACACCATTAACATTCAATATTATTATCGTTACAGACGAAATGAAAGTGTGAATAACTGTTTCATAAAAGAATATGTGACTACTTTTTCAGCATATTTATGTGCGCTCTTATTTCGCTGTTCATCATCTTGCATATCTTCATATGCGGAACGTTCGTGTTTTGTATTGCGCTGGAGTTATAACATCGAAGGATATTGGTGAGGAAAATTGACAAATTATCGTCCTACAAGAAATTTATGACTTAAATATTATGGTACTGACTTTTTCATTTTCATTATGACTGTTCATTTTTTGAATACACAAGTTGTCAATACTATAATTAGAAATGCGACGCTTCTCCATACATCAATAATTTTCACTATATGATCACTTAATATTTTTTTCGATAAGTGAGAGGAAGAATGATCACTCAGAGCCAAATACTTCAACTCCATTATTTATTCATCAATATTTCGGCTAATGTATGGGGCCCTCATCAGGATTCTTATAAATCTTCAAAAAAATATATCTCTCTTATTTCTTATTTTTTTTGAAGATTTATAAGAATCCTGATGAGGGCCCCATATGTTGGCCGAAATATTGATGAATAAATAATGGAGTTTAAATATTTGGCTCTGAGTGATCACTCTTCCTCTCACTTATCGAAAATTAATTGGAACAGAGCATATTGGTACAATTTGACATTTATTTACAATCTGATCACTAAGTATAGTTGGTGTTAAATACCCCTTTTTTTCTTTTTTTTTTTTTGAGTGACGTTTTCTGTGATATCACTACTTTTGAATCTACAATTTTTATGTCATATGGTAGTGTGCCTCTTGATTACTTCCACGATCAATGGCTTTTCAATAATGTGTTATGTGCAATATATGTTTACCGAGAATAATGCCAAAGTTTATAAAAAAATTGTACATATCTCATGGTGTATTACCCTACAAGCGACAGCCGACCTTTACATTAACAATGTCTGTTTGGGGAGGGAGGGTATCATAATTTTTTTAAAAAATAACGTTAAGCAGAAATGCACTTATTTTATGAGAAATGTAATGCATGTATTACATTCTGAATAGGCTGTAGCACGATCTAAGTCCTTTTCAATTTAGCCTCTCTAAAAATAATGAATATGCATTATGCACTGAGCTACGCCAAGACACTTGACGCAGTGAAAGATTATCGATTCCATACCAATTTTTGTTTTTTTGATTACCATCTTCTAAAAATGCTGCGTAACTGCCACTGTTTATTGCATTTGTGCCGTGCCATAGGTGGGACCTCTTGTAACAGAAAACCCGTATCAAATGAAAACCTCATGTATCATTTATACATTAACAAGCAATGAAACGTGACCAAATTTTCATATTCGTGTATTCATTATATTATTTTGTGCTATGAACATTCTTAAATTTAAAAATTGAAACTGTGAAATTTGTCATTTTCATCGTCTTATAATTTTCGTTTAAAATTTTTTTATTGGTATATTACTTACATCATTATCTACACCTGAGTTAAAATATTTATTCATTTTTCATAATATTATGAAAAATTTTTAATCTAAAAATTTCAAGTCAAACTCAAACATCCTAGGTGCTTTGTTTTATATTTATGTATTTCGGAATTATCAAATTTTTAACTCGATATTTTTTGAAATATCAAGATTATTTCAAAATTTCTAAATTATTAACATAAAATTTATTGACATCATCAATGTGTTATCTTGCAAATAATATGACTATTATTTCGTGTGAAGAATTTTTATTTCTCAATTTTAGAATCAAACTGACATTTTCTATTAAAACCCACATGTTTTTTTTTTTTTTATATTCACAAATTATTGAATAATGAAAAAATCTGTGATTTTAAAATTTAAATATTACTTTTTGATTTTATCATCATGTGGTTTTACTTTTGTATATTCATAATGCGATTTTTAATATATCAAAAAAATTTTATTGGTTTTAAATTTTATTCATTATTTTATTATTATAATTCTGTATTTTTACCGATGAATAAATAATACTATAACCAGTCGATACTTATCTTTTCTGCAATATATTCCATTAGTAGATGAACTATGGGGATAAGGCCCTCCCCACTCCTCCATCCATCACGTGACCCCCTACCCCGCGGGCCCCACCCCCTCCCATGATTGGTCGGCCCTCCCCCTCCCTGATTGTTTAGCCCGCCCCCGCCCCTTTCACGATTTTTCTCGAGTTTTCCGCAGATTTTCTCGAGTTTTCCGCAAATTCCTCGAGTCTTCCGCGGTTTTTCCTGATATTCAGCAAGTTTACCGCGGTTTCCCACCCCTGTAAGCAGTTTTCCACCCCTTTCGAGCAATTTCCCACCCCTTTTTTTCGGATTTTCCCTCACCCTTAAAAAACAAAATCGCGTCCAAAATCCAAGATGGCGTCCAAAATCCAAAATGGCGTCCAAAACAAAAAATGGCGGCTGTCAGTAAAACAGAGGGTGTATCTATTGCCGGTAAGGTAGGGGCGCGGTCGGTCATGTTATCTATTAGTGAAACCTCTTGTCGGAAATACCTCCTGTCGGAAATATCTCCTGTCGGTTATACCTACTGTCGATGGGCTTTTTTTAATGGGTTTTTTTTCTAGTTTATTATTGAGTTAGGTTTCGTTTTTTTTTTTTTTTTTATTTTTTTTTATTACATTTGTTCTATTTACACTTCAAATTACAATGAGCATCATAATACATTCAGTTACTGAAAGAAAACTCGCAGGCGTTGAATTTTCCTCCAAGAAAACGGAAGTTCACTGAATTCTTTGACTTTGCAGAGTCTTCAATTTTCCGCAGCTCATTGGGATCTTCTTGCAGAATCTTGCAGATCCTCTCCTGCAGAAAAACCTCGAATTCTGAATCCAGAGTGATGATAAATTTAGGCCCAAATCTGGTAGCAACGGAGCAAATTCCAGTCACAGCATAGCTTTTGATGACTTCCAACTCGGCAACCTTCCGCGTCGGGAGAAAATTCTCCGCACGAGCTACTTGGTTAAGCTTCGAGAAATCTATGTTGCTCGTCTAAAAATTTTCTTCAGACTGACGCTTGGGCGTTCGCGTATCCATATATCAAATTGTAGGCAAGGACGTCATCACGACACGCTCAAACACGCTACGTCATATAGGCAAGTTTGAATACGCTCGACCCTCATCTCGGAAACGATGACGATGACGTCACAACGACAAGTTTCAACTCGCAAGCGTCAACCTTGAAACGTTCGAATAAAACTGCGTAGTCATAATCTCAACTGCGATGAATTCCTGAAAGATGACGTCATATCGGCAAGTTTAAGCACGCTTGACCTGATTCTCGGAAACGATGACGTCATCCCATCTCACATTTAAATGATACGAATTTATTCATAAATGAATTTTTGAATTATTTATATTATTTATTCATACATCTTTTTTTTCTGCCAAGGGCCCCTCCCCGCCCTTTACTGTGAGGCTCAACCACAAGAGTAGCCCCTCCATTTTTTTATTTTTTTACAATCTTTTACATTTTTTATTCTTTTACAATCTTTTACAATCTTTTACATGTTTTTTCTTTCTTACACATGCTACAATCCTTAATCATAGGACGTATACCAACATCATCTTCACTAGTTGAATTGAACAGTAAAAGAAAACGACAGTAACAAATACGATGATGAGATGAATAATAAAACCAATATCAAAAAAAATAACATCACAAAGTCCGGCAGGACTATGCCGTCGCTTTTCAAAAATAAAAAAGGAAAAAAAAAACAGTATTTCATTGGGTGCCAGCAATATACGGCCCTGACCCGAACGAAGTCGTCCGGACTCTTAACATACCACAAGCAACTTCTCTTTCTTTCTCTCACTACAGCCGCGCGCTTTCTCTGTCCATTTCTAATCGGCGATTTGCCCGTTTTCACTACGATCGCTGTACAATCAGTATACCTATATTTGTCAAGACTACATGGCTCGGAGAAGGTTGGGTTCACTAAGGGCCCCGAACCTTGCCGAGCTTGCCCGACTGAGTCCGATGTCGCGCATTTCGCTCTGGCCATACATCGTGTCGGATATGGACGTGGAATCATATAAATGACGGCCACACTTTCCATTAACATGAAATGTATCTTTCCTTTCAAGTATGCACGTAAATGTTTCATTAAAACAGCTATTAGTTGGCGAAGGATATTTATAAAAATAAATGTGGCCGAGCTACATACTTTACAAAGTACGGCTTATCAAACGGATGATCAGCGTAATAGATATAGTGCTGCCTCGTTAGCACGAGATTGCTAATTCGACTCCCCGGTGGAAGGAATTTTTTTTTTTTTTATAAGAGACGATGATTCTAAACTTTAATATAGTATTTGCATCTTTTTTATATTTTTACAATTCCCTTTATCACAAAATGACATTATTTTTATATAGAAGACTTTGTTACAACCGCATGAAAGCTAAATATGTATTTATTGTCTTTTTTCACACATAATGATGTTTTTCAATAAAGGCGTTCGTTAAAACCAAGAAAAATACAATTATTGAAGTACAGGGCGTATCTTATCACACGTAAAAAAAAAGGCCGCCCCGATATGCCTTATGAAATTCTAAGTCTTTTTTCCCTCTGCCATTTTACAAAAAACTCAAAATTAAGAAAGTTATTTGAGCCAAAAATTTAAGCAATAAATGCCCTCTCCCGACGAGTGGGGGTCGAATTCACGGAAACAAACTTTTTGCAAATTTTATTCGTATTTTTCTGAGTGAAAAAGTCCTTTGTTATATTTCACAAAACTCAAAATCAAAAATGAAATTCGAGTAACAAATTGAAGAAATCTGATAAGTTTGAACTTGTAACCCGAATAACTTTTTTGATTTTGAGTTTTGCGAACAGTGGCGAGAGACTTTTTTACTCAGAAAAATATAAAGAAAATTTAGAAAAAGTTTGTTTCCGTGAATCCGATTCCTACTCGTCGGGAGAGGGCATTTGTGGTTTAAATTTTTGGCTAAAATACCTTTTGTAATTTTGAGTTTTTTATAAAATGGCAAGAGGGAAAAAAGTCTTTGAATTTCATAAGGAATATCGGGTTTGTTTTTCGCACGAGGAATGGGATACACCTTGTATAGTTTTGTAAAATTCTGTTCGAAAAAGTATAAAAAAAACCAAAAAAAAAACAAAAAAAAATTTGCCGCAGTAAGGAATCAAATCCGTAATTCCTTAGCGACTTTTACAACAAATATTTTCAAAATTTAAGATTTCCTAAGTCGCATTTCCTGCTTATGCTTTTCCGGGTCACTGACAATAAATTTGGTGGTCCCTTTGCGAAATGAATTTAAATTAACTATGTATGAGCTTTAACACACTATGTCAAGAAATAAAATCGTTCATAAAAGATACATATGCTGGGAAAAGGGAAGGGGGTTGGAGAGACTGGAATTCATTAATTTTTTTATTAAAAGTAAAATTTTTTTCTGTATAATACTCATGTAAAAGATTTCGATCCAAAAGGGACTATGTAAGCGTTTCTTTGATATTTCACTCACAGGAGAAAAAGATATTGCTGTCTGTAGATGGTTGATGCAGGTGATTTGGCAAAAAGTGTTGAATGATTCGTTTTCATGAGAAAAATTTTAAGGCATACGTGGTAACTATTCATTCATATAATTCTTATATTGTATAAAATTAGCACTAATTATATATGACAATATATTTAGTATATATTGTATATAATTGGGATATGTATATTTTTACTAGAATTATTCTATTTTTCTGCCTAATTTTATGTAAAAAATTTTTCGAACACATATACACAACATTTTCGTCAAAAATAAGAGCAGCGCAAATGATCGAAAACCATTTCACTAAGTAAAATTGAATATTGTTTGGCCATTTATTCAAAGTTCAATATCTGGTTTCCCGCTTATGCCATCAATTCCAACTTAAAAGCATCTGCAAGTTTATTAGGAGGAAAATTTTCGAGATAAAAAATCTGACATTTCAGAAATTCGAAAATATTGTTGGTTTTTTGAATTCATGTTTCATGAAATTAAATGAGAGTGAAATATATAAATTCAATTTAATTCAAAATTGTTAAGAAAGTTCTCATTTTCCAAAATTGACTCTCAGTTTCATATGCACTACCTGCTTTTTGGAGGTCAAAGCGGGTTGTTTTGTCAACATTGGGCTGTATGGGTTCTTTGGAGCAAGCGAGGATGTTTGCTTGTGCGATTTATCGTGGCTTACTGAGCTGTTCGGTTTCACTGGTGTACTTGAGATTAGTAGGAGAGTTTGGTCGCCAGTTGTGTTGCTCGTATCCGACTCCGTGAAAGACAAATTCGAATCTTTAATTCGAGAACTCTTTGGAAAATTCAGAACACATTAGATATAGCGATCGAAATACGAAGGCAATAAACGTATGATAGTTCTGGGACTTCTCAACAGCATTAGTTTCTCTTCGATTTATGAAATAATAGTTCATGTAAGTAGTACTAAGAACTTTTTCGGGAGGTGCGATTGCATTCTCTGTTTCACTGAGGTGAAGACAGTCACAATAATAGAAAATGATTTTTGTTGTACAAGTTACATAATATAGTACTATGACGTCGATAGTTCGTATCAATTCCACCGAATGAATGAATTAAGTAAAATCTAAGGATGTAGATAGCTATTCAATAGTTATTTTAACTCTGTATATAAAATTTCTAACTCATTCTTACATTTTTTTCCTGCTGGCGAGTTTCTTGAGCTTTTCGCTTTTTGCTTGCAATGATATCGTCCATTTCACTTGCCTCGGGATCCTGCGGAATTACGTAATAATAATTAGAAACACATATACGCCCATCAGGCCCAAGAATAAACTTTTTCCTTTATACATTAGTTCAACATTTATCTCATCACCCTTGAGGAATCCGCTCTTGTCGTTCTCGATTTCATGTGAAGATATTTCCGATGCGGAAATTGTACGTTTTTTGGGTGGCTTCGTATGTCTTTTTCCCTCAAATTTATTTTTCAATTCTTCTGCATCTGAGAATAAAAAGGGACCATGAAGAAAATGTCAAGAAATTCCAGATGTATATAGATCATTCCACTTCAGATTTACATATGAAATTCTGATATCCTCTAAAATTTTTTCTGGCATTCCTTAGCCAAAAATATTCGATGAGTGTTTTTTTTTGGGAAATAAAATTATTGTTTCCTTGTCATGATTTTTTATAATTGTAAAATTGGAAAAAGGGTAGAATGTTTAATGATCAATCATTCACACACTTAACTGTATCAACTTTTTAACTTTTTCAATTCAAGTTGGGTTTGAAGTGTGATGTTTCGTTTTTAGAATTTTCATTTCACTGTTCCGAGTTTTTAATTTCTCAATTTGTTTTATACATACATCAACATTTCCAAATTCCAGTTTTAGATTTGAATTCTCTGAAATCGATCTTCTTTCAGTTTTAGATTCTAAATTGGAAACATAAGAATTAGCAGATTCAAATTTGAAATTTAAAGTTTTAGGTTCTACTATTTCAAAACTTTCAATTGGGTTTAAACCATTTTTCATTTTCAAATGTGTGTTTTGACTTTCATATTCTAAATTTTAAGTGATGAGTTTGAATTTTGGAGGGCTAATCGTACAGTATTGAAGATTCAATTATGAAGCCGTAACTAGATTGTAGAAGGCATTCCTAAAAAAATAGGTTGAGTAATAACGACGTTATTTGAGTTGAAAATACTGAATGAACAAAAGTATTTTTATGACCATATATCGCAGAAAATTGCGTTAATTTCGAAACATTCAGAACCACATCTCACGACACAATTATATACGCGCTAGTAAACAATTGATGAAATTACAAATTTTTCGCGTTTATGTTTAATCAATTCACCTTCTCCAAAAATTGCTCCGTATAAAATATTCTTGACGAAAAAATTGCAAATCACACTATACGGCACGATAACGATAAAAAAACTAATCAACAAATTGCACGTGTTACAAAACAATTTAGTCGTAATTGTGCTCCGGTGCAGTTTTGGTCTTTTTCAGTCCTTTGTCCTTCGCGTCTTTTTTTTATAACAATGCGGGAAACCGGAACTGACCGCAGACTTCTTGTTACGCGCGTAGTTTAATTCTATTGGAGGTTTTTAAATTTCCTGCGTCATCGTCGGCTATGATTGGCCAACAGCCGCTATCTAGCGCGTTCACGCGTCAGTGTGCAACAGGTGCACCAATGGGCATTGAAACAAAAACAAATATTGAATCAAAACACGAGAGTTCGGTAAAATAATCGAAAATATGGCTAATTAGTAAGTACTTCCATTATTTTCTATGTGGTAAGTGATTTTCATCCGAATCCAATTTGGTGTATTTATGTTGCAGTTTTCATCAGGATGTTTGTCACCTCCGGTAATTGAGCGCAAATATAACCTTTATCCGTGCTGTCGTATTTTAAAAATAATATTCGAGGAATTTAAGCATCAATTTTTGGTAAGTATTAATTCTATAGTCCTAAAATGTGTGATTCGAAATTTGCGTTTTTAATTTTTACTGCAAAATTTAGGTCATACTATTAAAATTTTAGAAGTTATGAAACTCCAAATAAGGAAAATGTAGGATACATAAGGAAAAATTTAAAAACAACCGGAATACAATAACTTGTGTTTTAAAAATGAGAAATTTATTTTATACCACCTTCGAAAATGGAAAATTGTATAACAATTCGAGCATATGAAAAAAAGGTAACATTCAATAATTGTTTTACTACTGTAATATAATAACATAAATAAAAAATGACCATAAAATATGCTGAAAAAACTTCACAATCAAGATTTTTGATTCTGCGAACTTCGTAAATAAACCTTAAAATTGATTCTTATAATTCATCTTTATTTAAGATTACTTCTTGAAATAATTCAAGATCTTGAACAATTATGACTATTTTGAAATATACAGATATTTTTAGGATTTTAAAAATTATTGGGATTTCAAAATTTTGAATAAGTCCAGAATTTTCTACATTCCACAGATTTGTAATGTTAGTTTAATAATTTTTTCAAAATTACATTCTCATACTTCTTGAAAATGAACGAATGAACAAATTTTGCAAATTTCGAAAAACTTCATTTAAAAAATTAAAAATTTGCAACAAGTCATAGATAATTGTAATTTTATGGATTGTATAGAAATTATTGTGATTTTATGGATTTCTCTCACATTGAAAAACTGCGTTGATCGGGAATATTTTCAATATTTCAAGTTTTTAAAATATTTTGTACAGTTCTGGAGTTCGAAAAATGGTGAGGATTTCTAAGCTCTTTGAAATGTCAAAAAAATTCGGGTTAATATAGGTTTAAAAGTTTCGAAAATTCTTGAATTCGTATCGCACTGTCCCTAACTAAGAATTCTCATAATTTTTGTAATTCCCAAAATTTTCGTAATTTATAAAACTTTTAGAAAATTAATAATCATGAACATTTTTGAAACATGTCAAAATTTTCAGTGATTCGGCGAATTTTCGAGAAACTATTTATTAATTAAAAAATTATTCAATCATGAATTGATTTTTGATTCCGTGAATCAAAAAAGTATGGAGAGTTACGAAAATATTGTGAATTTGGGAGTTTACACTATTATTCAATAAAACTTGCTTTTTCAAACTTGCTGAATGAATTTTAAGTGAAAATCACCTCCCCCCCCCCCCAACCCTAAAGAAATGTCTGGCTACGTCCTTGGTCTGTAGTCATGAATTTTTCGCAGAGACCCGGTAGCCGCAATGACAAATTTTATCTCAAAATTTATTTTCAACTTATAATTTAAACTTTTAACTTTTCATTCGCAAGTAATCTGCTAAACTTATGAATGCTGTGTTCTTAAATTTTCAGGTAAGTCATCGCAACATTCAGGACTTACGTTTTCCAAAATGGATCCCCCCCACCCGAATATCAAAAAGGCCTATCGACATGAGATCTATAATGAAACAAGAAACTCACCACACCCTCACACCAAACAAAAATAGGACCAACAAATTTGCGAAGGTATACTTTTTGGTCTAGTTCTGTTACTCTATATTTTCACTCTCCATAATTCATCTCTTATCAAAGTTTCCAATACAGAATTGTAAAGTAATTCGATATATATTGTATATAATGCATAGTTTAGTATATAACTAACTCGAAATTTCCATGTTTGGAAACTGACAACAAGTCTCAAAAAATTCAATTCTTTGAGTTTTGAAATCTAACTTTCTACAGAATTCGAAAACTTGGAATCAAAAAATTCGCAAAGAAGTCATTTCCCAGAATTGAATATTTCGTGAAATTGAATAATTCGAATTTTTCTTTTCTTAGATTCAACAATATGTCGAAAAAAAATAGATTTTTCAATTATTATAGTCGAATTTTTTTTTAATTCGGTTTATTAGAATTTTACGCTAAAAATTTTAAAATTAGTCTCCATAAACATAATTTCGAGTATTGGAAATTTAAAAATGGAAAAAATATCAATGACACAGAATTCTCAATACCAGACACGGCATTTTTTATTTTTTGAAATTTAGAAATTCATAAAAAAAAAAATATTCCGTAATTTCTATTTTTAATATTCCGAGATCGTTTTAATTTAATTTCTTCATCACATAATTTTTCATATTAGAAAAATTTGAATTTTAAATTATGAAATTTCCGAAATAAGTTTTCATTACAATAATTTTTCGATTTTTGAATTGAAAGATCTAAAAAATATGTATCATAGAATTTTTTCTTTCAAAATTTAAAAATTTATTTCCCAAAAACTTTATACTTTGATTTTCAGGATAAAAAAATCTATGAAATGAAATATTTCGAAATTTGACACCCACTTCTAGGCCCCCTCTAATTTCGTGACATATTTTCGCGACACTTACCTACCCCCCCCCCCCCCCCCCTCAATCACACAAAAGCACGGGAAAAGACGTAGATGTCAGACATACTATCTTGTACTCAAATCCGGAATTTCGTAAACAAATTTTCAATGTCCAATCTTAATAAAATATTTTCAAATCGAAATTTCGTGGCTATCGAAATTTTTCGTGTGCCGTGCTCTTTATTTCATTCGAATGATTCAATGTTAAATATATTAATAATTTTGTAAATTTTCAAAGTTTGTAGCATTTTGAGAACTGAACAGGTCTGGAGAATTTCGAAAATTAAGAGAATTTAAATGTTTTGACTATTTGTATATAGAACTAAACTTTTCGAACTTGCTGGATCAATTTCAATTGAAAATCACCCCTCCCCCCCCCTCCTTCTTTCCCAATGATATTTGGAGCTACATGTCTTTGTCTACAAATATAAATAAATTGTATGTAGAAAAGGTGTAAATGCAATTATTTCTATTTTTACATGAAAAGTTTTTCTTGTAGGTCGTCAAGTCTTACAGCGAATCATGGACCAATCATTGGTTCCGCCAAAGCCACACCAGCATGGAAAATCCCCAGCCGAAAATGAGTATTCCCCAAACACTCGTCAATCATCAGCGAACCCGTCGTTTGTCGACAATTGGAACAATGACGAAAAAATAAATGTTGCTTTTGATGGCGGTAACTGCGATTATCCCGAGTGGGAAAACATTGAAAACGAAGATGTGACCGAAGAGGTTCCGTTAGGAGATGGAATTTCGGAAGAATACGGAGATGAAGACGACACCGATGACGAAGAAAACGCGTTCGATGAAAGTACCGGAAGCAATACTTTTGAAAAAAGGTTTGACATGTATGAACAAGTAATGTTCACGAAATCAAATGTCACTGTCAGGGAAGTGTTCAGAATGGTGGAAGCCCTTTATTTGAGATTTCACTTTTCCCAGGAATGTCGAATGTCAATTTTAGACATGTGCAAATTTTTGGCTGGCCCCTAGTTTTCGCAATTAAAAACAACTAACTATGCTATCTCAAAATTCGTGAAACCAGAAGTACCGAAAAAATTGCATACTTTCGTTTGTCTTTCTTGCTTACAATTACTGAGAAACCCGGAAAAGATTCACGGAAAAAATGACGGAATTCGTTGTTCAAATGAAAAATGCAAAAAAAAAATCACAATAGAATTTGCTACAAACCGTTTCACTTCAGTCGATCTAGAATATCAATTACGCGTGTACCTTCAAGATTTGAAGATTCAAAAAATTGTGATCCAAAACTCACTTCAAAACATGCAGTCCATTGAAACTCATGAGCCATACGTGATTCGAGATATTTGTGACGGGGATTTGTACCGTCGAAATTAATTTATAAAAAGTAAAGCTGGCGAAGGATACGTTATAACCAGGGACCGAGACCGTTATATATAACGGTTTCGGTTTCGAAGAAAAAAAAATAACGGTTCCGGTTTCGGTTTCGGTTTTGCAAAAAAAAAAAAAAAAACGATTTCGGTTTCGGTTTCGGTTTCATGAAAAAAAAATAACGGTTTCGGTTTCGTAAAAAAAATCTATATCATTTTGGTTTGGTTCTCGAGAAAAAATCTTTTTCGGTTTTGGTTCCTAGATGAGAAAACAAAGTTCACAGTTTTTGTGCGAGAAATAGAATCGGTTGTTTTCGGTTTTTACTAAATGAGATTAAGTTTTCTGTTTATCAGGTTTTTTAGGAATTTTTTAGAAATAAATTGAAATTTTTAAGGTTTTTGTTGGCATTTCATCATATTATATGCATAATGAATTTATTACCATACAAAAAATACAAGACTTTTCACAACTTCTACTTTGAAATCTTTGAATACTACGAAGCAATGCATCTATATATATTTTGTTTTTTTTTCTTTTCATCTATTGAAATATTGATTTCAGTTATATTATATTTTTCTTTTTTTGGCAAAGTGTTCGTTTGCATCAATTTGATCTGGATCTCCTGGTCTCTTCGACAAACTCAGCTCATCCCTGAAAAAATTAAAAAAGCAATAACTTGCTAAACTTGACCAGTGAAATTGATTATGTCTGTAAGAATTATAAGCTCCAAGGTCTTACGTTTTTTCTTTCTGGAAAAAGATCCTATTCATTCTAACAAGCAATTGCTGCTCCAAAATGAGTTCCCCCGTATTGCTTCGCAATGGGGACATTACAAATTTTAGGCCAGAGAACAATCGTTCAACGCTCACTTGCGTTGCTGGTACTGCTAAAATTATCATCGCCAAGGCAGACAATGTGGGATTTTCTTCTTTTTTTTCAGCCCAAAACTTCAGAATATTGGCTTTTCGGTCGAGAAGTCTATTTTGTTGGTTGTCATACATTTCGAGGATTTCCGAAATCTGTGGCGTATTTGATTTTTTTGCAATTTTTGAGTTTTTTTTTTCTTTTTCTTTCTCGCGCAAGTATTGTTCAAATTCGTCCAAAGTGGATTCATCAACTTCAAAAGAAGAATTCGTTGTTGAATTTGAGTCTCCTACAGGGTCTTGATTTTCAAGCGACATTTTTATTTGCCAAATTTTTTTCAGATAAGTTTTTGCTTTCTCAACTTCAATTTCCGTCAATACAACTTTGAATCTTGGATCCAAAAATACTGCTGACAGCACGACATCATTTTGCAGTATTTTTTTTACTCTTGGAGTCATTTTTTCTACTAAGACATCTGAAAAATGAGTACCAATTGCCTTCGTGATTGTTTTAGTTTCGAACCATTTTCCATAAAAATCAGAAAGTGTCAATTGTTCTTCTTGGAAACTTTTTTGGCGAAACGAGGTAATTACAAACCTCGCCTTCGGCTCGGTCCGTAATCACCCCGTTTTACCAAATTCGCACATCCGTACTTGTTTACGTGAGATATTTTTCATCACGGTGGCCGTAAAGTCACTTCAAAATGTCAGTTTTGAGGTTAGAGTGATGAAATAGTATGTTTTGTATCAAGGAGCAGAAATGAGCGTTTTCACAAGTGCGAAGTTTTGCGAGCGAGCGTAGCGAGTGAGCAAATCGGACGAGTAAAACGCGAGTTTCGATGCTCCTTGACACGAGAGATATTTTTCACGCTCGCAGCACACGAATCATTTAGTCTTTTATTTACTTTTGTGTCGTGAAAAAACGAGTTCTATGCCGCTCGACCTTAGAGCGACATAGAAATAGCAGCGAAAGGCGGTGGCGGAGAATTCGTCTTTCACGGGACAGTAGTAAACACGAGAATAAAGGATTTCTGTGCTGCGAGCGTGAAAAATATATTAAGCTGGTAAAGACCTCGAAATAAATGGTGCCTGCCACAGTTCCATCAAGTGAATGTAAAGAAAATTTCCGTATAATTTTTATGAGATTAGGAAAATTATTGTCTCGACTGAAGCCTCTGCGTACCCGTTCTTGAATTTTTTAATATTTAATTTTTAAGGACCCAAAATGGATTAGGCCTTTACAGTACTTTTATATTATCAAAAGAAAATTACTGTGAAAAACTCCGAAAATGTGTGTACAAGATTTTCATCGGTACCATGCTTTCGATATGAATACTATCTCAGATTTTTCACCTATTGAGCTGGTCAGGGCCCTGAAATTCGCGGAGCCCCTTGCACTTCTTTTAGGTGAGTTAACATAACTTTCGTATAAGTTTTTTTGCGACTGAGACGATTCTGGCCTTAACTATATTCTATAAATATTGGATATGTTTTCCAAAAACATTCTTATTAAATTTTACTAGATATATAGAGTACCCCTTTAGTATTCTTAGATCGAATATAAATTATCGTACAAAACTCCGAAAATTTGTGCACAAGTTCTGTTCGTAACAACGCCTTAGTTTTAATGCAGACTAAGGTTTATTGAGCGGGTCGAGCCCCCAAAATACATGTAACCTAGTTATTTCTGCGATGTCGGATTTTTTTTTCATTCTGCGGCTTTCAATCGATCAAGATATTAAAAAAAATTTTTTGTTAAGTTTGAAGCAAATCGGACATGATTTACATGTGTCAAAAAATAACTAGAGTTTCAAATGGGAATTACATGTATGTAGTATTTCATGAATTTTGTTTAAAAATTCATTACTTGTGCAAAAATTATGATAACTGTTGAAACTTGGCGTAGCCAGAGTGTATAATGTTACGTTCAAGACCAAACTTTTCAAGATTTTTCTGTTGTTGTTATCTATGTTTTACAAGCGTCGAAAAAGTACGTTTGCCTTTTTTCAGTGCTAGTGAAACAGAGATAAAAGCGATGGGAAAATCCAGAAAAATTAAGTCTTGAACATAACATCATACATTCAAACTATGTCAAGTTTCAAATTTTTATCATAAGTTTTGCACAACTTATCAATTTTTGAACAAAATGTATGAAAAACTACATGTACACTGAGAAAGAAAGTGTTTTACAGCTATACGGAATTCCTCTAAAAATTACTACATTGTCCACCAAAAAGATACCAAGATGGTAAATCTTTTAGTTTCCAATTCATATTAAAAACCTTAACAGCTGTTTATGAATTTTTAATACGTTGTCCAGGTCATAATCGTGATACTCGTATTGTGAATAACAGTTCGAGTGTTGCATAAATTACTGGATAGAAAACTTACAATACGCGACAGGTTTTCTGTTGTGCTGTAAAGTGGAAAAAGAATTCTGTGTCAAAATTTTTTTCATTTTGCGAAACAGATTTTACTACTCTGGAACAGACATTACGCCGCACAAAGCAGTCAAGTAAAGTTGGTTACGTTATACCCGAAATTTTCAAACACGCTTAACAAAGAAGCCCATTCATTCGGTGTTTTTTATTCTCGCGGGGAGTATAAATGACCCAGTATATGTAGGAACTGCTTCTACGTAAACACATGCGCGTTCATTTAAAATCCTATTTAAAACTTCAGTCGTTTTGTGGCACGTGTTGATCATGTCCGGTTTCCTTTAAACTTAGCAAGTCACGTACGGGTTTTGCGCGGGTAAAATTTAATCACATGCATGGCGCTGCGCTTTTGTTTTCTACCTGCTGGATTTTTCTATAATAATAGCTTTAAAGAGATAAAACTCAAGAAAAAATTCGACGATACACTTGAGATTATGAAAAGCGTGAAAACCCAGTTAAAAACGAATATTTCCTCGATATTTTTCAATGCGAAGGTCAGAAAACTCGATTTTTCATTCGGGTTGAAATAACATTAATTTTTTATCAACTTTTTATAACTATTTTAATTCGATGTTCATCGCTTGACTTTCCCGAGAAAAATATACAAAAGTTACATTAAGGGGGGCACTTCCGTCAACATGTCGAAAAATGGTGGTTTTTGTCGATTTTTTTCAGTCAGAAAACAGCAACACACGTAAATCATCTTTTGCATATATTTAGGTACATGATCGAACTACAAAACAAAGTTTTTTTCATTAACAATTAATTGAAAATGGTGGATCAAATTGTAAATCTCGTAAGACAGCTCGCGGCAGATTGCTTTTGCGCGGTACACGCTGGAGTCAAAAGTTCTCATCGGAATCATTCTAGTATATTTCTTCATTAGTGTGGAAAAGTTCTTTTTACCGAATCTGAGGGTTTCAACGCGAGCCGAAGGCTCGCAAAAAGGCTTTGAGCGATGCAAAACACTGTTCCACACTGGTAAAGAACGATACTTTATTCAAGAATGTGTGGAAATGCGCGTTTTGCATCGCCCAAGACGGCGGAAAAGCAGCCTTTTTCACACGGCGTTGAATAAAAGCAAATTTGTTTATATTTCAGCAGACTTTCCTTGAGTGCATGAATTATTAAAACTTATAAAATCTCCATTACAAAGGATAAAAGTAATACACTCGAACCCCGCCAGAGAAAAACCCGCCTGGAAAGAAAGCTCAATAAGCGCGAAGAAAATTTAAATATTCTCGATTGGATTTTCGACATTTCGGTAGACTTAATTCAGCTCACCGGACGTGTCGAGTCACGATGCAATCATTAAGTCATTGTCGTGCCGAAATTTTGGCGCTTATCACGTATTGTAGGCCATTGTGACACATCATTAAAATTCTTCTCAATAGACCACCGCTGTTACCTCGCTTAGGCGTAATCTACCGTGAATGTTTGTTTAAGCGCCGCGAGCGTTTTCCCCAGGCGGGGTCCGAGTGTAATTTCAAAAAAAAGATGCGATATACACGTAATTTTTGTTGCTATTTTTCATTAAAAATTTAGAGAAACAAATTTTTTTGAACAATTTAAGATATTTATGCACTCGAGGAAAGTCTACTTAATAGTTAAAAAAATTTCTTGTATGTTTCGGATAAGAACTATCAACTCCAGCGTGTACCGTGCAAAAATCTGAGCTGTCGTAAAGGATTTCGAATAAATCCGCCATTTTTAATTTTTCGTTTATGAAAAAAAAAATTTTCTGTAGCTTGAGCATGTACCTAAATATGTGCAAAAGAAGATTCACGTATGTTGTTTTTTTTTTAGTGGAAAATCGCCAAATAAGCATTATTTTTTGACGTGCTGGAGGAAGTGCCACCCTTAATGCGTTGAAAAATAAATGTTCAGCGGCGATGTGATTAAAAAAACATAAATTTTTCGATTACAAAACCATCAGTGTTCAATTTTTTTTGTATAGAACTATGATCGTTACAAAAAGAATTTAGCCGGAGAATAAATGTCATTTCATGATAGCTATCGAACAGTATTTTTTCTTTTTCCAAATTCGGACTTTTTATTTGACTCGTGACTTCATCACGCAGACAATTACGCGTTTTCTAGAGATCGGCGAATTCTAGCATCTCATGGCTAATACATATTTTAGCGCTGGAAGATTTCAGTTTTTTTGCTTTTAAAATCAAGCAAAAAATGCAAAATGAGTTTTTTAAATAATCGTTAAACTTTCAACCGCAAAAAATTTCAAATGTAGGCCATATTTCAGACCGAAAAAAGCGATTCCTCCTTAATTAATTTTATTACCTCATAATTTTTTCATGCGCTGTAAAATAAGCAATTTGTTTTTTTATACCTCCGTAAAATCAATGCTTCTCAGAACTATGTATAATCATTGGAATTCAGCTAATGTTCATCCGATTATGTTAAAATTTACTTTGGTATCTAATAATAATTGATTTTTCCATATTTTAAAAAAGAACTTTAAATTAATTATAAAATGCGAGGCTCCGCGAAGAAAGGTTTAAGTTTAGAAGCAGTGATGGAGTATTTCATTTGAAATACATTTGTTTCTATCACATACAATTTATTTTCTATGCTCTTATATAAGCGTATCAATATTGGCCTATTCGTTTTAATCGTTTTAATTGCAGAAAAAAAGGTCTCATCTACACTTTCACAATATGAATAGAACATAATAAATGTACTGCAAAGATTTCACACACCAAGATATTTATGTTATATTATTTAGTTTTTGAATACAAAGCATACTAAAAAATTACAAGTCAAAAGTTATGATTCAGTACGCTTCCGACTTAAGGGGACACAGAGGCTGCTGAAGTGCAAGAAAGACGCATACAACGGAAAACAAATGAGTGGAAGGAGGAGGCGAAAAAAACATCCTCTGTGTCACGTGGAAAAAAATCTGTCGCTTTGGCGGAATTGAGAAATCTTGAGTGTGACAAAAATGTCCTAACACTCCTAACAATGATTTAAAGTAGTACATGAATTTTATTGCAGCCGACCTGGGCCTCCTCGATCGTCGTCGAATCCAGTCGAATCGAGGCTCGAGCTAAAGCGGAGAGTATGAGGGGCAAGAGTTAGCATAGGTTCGAGGACAAATGTTTGACTGTGTGCACGCTCGTACTGATTCTGAAATCCTGATCGTTTCTGAATAAGTTTTGCCCCCTCCGCTTGGGATTCACGTTTTATTTCGTTGACATTATTATTAGGAATAGAAAAGCTAATATTAGATCATCTTCTACAGATACATATACTTTTGCCTTGAATAAATATTTACATATATTATACAATATACATATGTGACGCGGTTTGTAGAAAGGGTCCTGACGACCAAAACTTCGATTTTGAGATTTTTACATGGTTCAGTAGAGTTAATAATTATCTTTCATTTGCAACAAATCTCGCATTTCTACAATAAAAATTGTGCTCGGGATAAATTGTTTTCTGAATGTATATTCCTATATTTTCGGTGATATCTGGCTGAAACATTGCTTTCTCACTCTGCTTGTTACTACATTATTCGGTAATACGTGAGTAACGGTCCTCGGGGACTGGTCCCTTTGTATTCTCATTGTGTCGAATCATTAATGACATCTTGTATTTCACGCTTATTTCGTTCAAGAATGGAGGAGAAAATAGAAAAGGTAGGAACGTATACGCATCTATATACCTGCTTCGGAGACTGAAGCTTTAAAAGCATTTTTCTCGAAACGCTGTTTTGGTCATTAGGTCCTTTTATAGAAACCGCGTCACATATAATGCACTGTAAATTTAATATTTAAATAATTGATATAACAATTTTTATTGTAATTTTAATCTTAATTTCAATTTATTTTGATTATTTTTAATTTTTAATTTTAATTTTTTCATTATGTGTAAAACAATGATAATATTTTTAGAACGATTTATATATACATAATTACTAATAATTTGTTCATTGAATATCATAAATATTAATCCCTGCGAACTGCCAGCCAGCTACCAGGTCGTTACTGAAACACTACCGAAAATGTCGTATAAGGGACATTAGGAATGCCGTGGGAGCTTCCTGGAAGTTGCCGCGGTTACCCTATGGTAGCTCTGTGGGAGCCGATTTGGTAGTCTTGCGCTGACTGGGTTTATACAATGACATTTTTTTATTGACCTGATCAAATCATTTATTTAATTAAATTTTTTTATTTATTTTGGTATTCGTTTATTTGACAAATTTTTTTTTCTTTACTTTGATTACGGTTATCGATGAAAACAAAACAAAAAAATCAACAGAAAAATAATTATTCATTTATTCTTTCCCTAAACAAAATTTCAAAATATTAGTTATCGATAAATGTTTTCTTCTGAAAATTGAAAAAAAATACATTCATTTAAAATTACAATTTAAAAATGAAAATATGAATTTTAAAGTAAGAAAAATTTATTCAAACAAAACAAGTTGGATTTTAATACTTTAATCTTCTAAAGAATAACAAATAAAAAACACACATTTTTTTCTAAAATTTCAATTTGAAAATGAATAAACAAGAATAAATATTGAGGTAACGTTAATTATTGGATAAGCTTTGCGCAAAGGTACAGTATATGAATTTTATTTTTGTATAATTGTTATAATTGTACTCGACTGTTACATAAATTAAAAAAAATGAAGATACTCAAAGTTAATGTTAAGTATACGTGTGAAAATACTGATGAATATTTATAATAATGTAATAAAACGTACAACGTATTACGTTTTTATCAGACTGTCAATGTTATTGTGTGTGATAAGTTCAAGTTATTTCCAAAATTTTTTTTATTACTTTGCAGTAAAAAAAATTATTGTATTCGAGTACAGGTGCACACAAAAATAATATTCTATTTTTTCAGTTTAGATGTTATGTGTAGATTTAAAAATAAAATTTCAAAAAAAAAATATAAATTTGACAATAAGTAAAACATTTAAAAATAAAACATGTCAAATTTAAATATTATTAGCTTTTGAAAAAAAAAAATCAAAAAAGAAACTCACATTTTTCAATCCTCAATTTTTTATGAATAAACGATTTGTTGATTGATTAATTGAAAATATTTATTTATTGAATCACTTCATTAAAGTTCTTTGAAGAAATTAATTTATTCCATTACATTTACTGACTTATTTATCTTTTTACATTATTTATTATTAAAATCTTCATTAGTTAAATTCAATTAGACATTTAAACAAAATGAAATAATCATCAGGGAGGGAGAAATAGCGAAAACTATAATCTGTTATCATATATTTAATCGAGTTTATTTATACGATGATTTTTTTTTATACACCAAATCAAACTAATTTACTCAATCACATTTGTTCATTTTTTATAATATTCACTTATTTGACAAATTTTATTTTCTTAACTTTAATCATGGATAACAATAATTATTGATTGAAATGAAACAGAAAACTAACAGGGAGCGGGAAAAAAGAAAAAAAAATTATCATTTATTTAGTAGCAAAATTAAATTGAATTCAAATGCTTAGACTTTTTCAATTCAAATTTTATGTCAACTTACATATTGACCCGTATGCCATGAAAATCTGTCAAAAAGAGGCTGCTGAATAGTATGCAGCCAGCAATACGACTTGAAACAAACAATGCACACAAAGTACTCATTGCACATCAAATCTTTCAATCATCGTTATCATTTTTATTGGTAAGTATTACCATTCATTTATAAATAAAATTTTTCAATGAAGAGTTGACATTAAATGCGTAAATTATTGTTCAAATACACTGAAAATTGTCATTTTTATTGATATTATTATATTGAAAATAACTTTCCCATACACTGTTTTATTTATTTACATATTTTGCATGATATATAAATCTAGCTGAAAAAAATTACTTATCTGATTGGATGATGAAATTTTCGACCGATGAAACTTCCTCCGATGATCAACCACACTTGAACCCACTTTCTTTTTTTTTTATTTTGAATGTTTATTGATTCAAATGTAATTATTAATCGAACGATTTTTATAAATCATTAATGTTTTTTCAACACGAACCGACTTCACACGAACTTAGACGAACGTCCGAAAGCACATCAGAGCAAATAAACGGAATCGGGTAGCGTCGGGCGAGCTCGGAAATATTCGAGGCATTTCAGGAACCTATCCTTATCTGAGCCATGGGGTCTTAAAAAAATTAAGATATAGCGATTGTACAGTGATTGTAGTGAAAACAGGCAAATCGCCGATTAGAAAGGGACAGAGAAAGCGCGCGGCTCTAGTAAAAGGGAGAAGAAGAAGATGTTTGCGGTAAATAAGAGTCCGGGCGACTTCGCTCTTGTCAGGGCCGTATGTTGCATTATCATATTGTTTTTTTCATAATTTTCAAAAGCGACCGCAAAGTCCTTCCGGACTTTGTGATCTTCCCGACATTTCGTCCCATGTTTGGGGACATCTTCAACCCTGGTAGTAGCTTTGCTCCGGACTTGTGGATCATCTACGGGGCAAGTACAGGGCAAGTACGGAGCTCTACTATCTATACATAATAGGTCATCATACTGAACTTGCATCTTGAAATCCTAAAAAGATTTGTAATGATTATTTAAACATTAAATTGAACCTTTAAAATAATAAATCAATCATATTTGAATATATTGCATAAAATGATTTGGAATTTACTATTCAAATGATGTAACGATAGTAATAGTTTTATTCACAGAAAACACTATTACTCAGGGCCGTTTACAGAAAAACCGGGCCCGGCATATGGTAATTACGGGCTCCTTTATCATTTTCTAAATTTTAGTTATTAGAATGTAAGTGTTTGGGTTTATTTAATAGGAAAATTGCATATAGGATAATCAGGAAAAATTCCGTGTTTGCCTATGTATAGCATTTTTATTGCTCTCAAGAAACAAAAAATTTGAACGAAACTGGAAATTTATCGCAGAGTTTTCGAAATGTAAAAGTAAGAGTTATAGATTGACATTCAGCATAAAATATGAATAATAAGAAAGTTTTGTACATTGTTACTTATCAGTTGTTTTTCACTCGATAAACTAATTTATTCTCTGAAAATTATTTAATCTTACTTCAAACACTTTCTGCGTGCTTTTGCTATGACAAAGGTGTTCATATTATTAGATTATATCGTTGAAACTTAAAATTAAATTTTCTACTTTATAACTTCCACCCAATGAATACTTCCTCGTTAAGGACAATATTCTCTCCTTTTTAGATTGTGGAAGTTCAACTCGCATTTCAATTGAATTGTAAATAAATCCAAGGTATTAACAAGTGTTCTGTGGTTCGAATTGACATTTCTCGAAATTAATTAAGAGCCCCAATTTTGAAAGCCAAAACTTCGCAACTTCTAGGTTCGCTTTGCAATTCTGAACAGATTTTTCAATGAAAATTAAATCATCAAGATAAATAAAGATTGTAATGCCTAGGCTTCGAAGATATGAAACGACCAGTTTCATAAGCTTCGTGAAAACATATGGTGCTGTGCAGAAACCAAATGGTAAGCATGTAAATTCGAAAAGTTGCCCATTAAAGGTAAAACGAAAAAATTTTCTGTAATCTGAGAGAATTGAAACTAAATAGTATGCGTCCTTCAAGTCAAGGGTAGCCATAAAACAATTTTGGAAAAAAAGTTTGCAAACAGTCCACCCATCTTCTAATTTGAAGTTAACTGGATCTATGAATTCGTTCAGTTTCTTTAAATTTTAAATGAAACGACTCGAACCATCAGGTTTTAGAACTAGAAATATTGGTGATATAAATTGACCTTTGGTTGGCAAGCACTTTTGTCCTGCACCTTTTTCCAACAACTCATCAATAAGAGAAAGGGTCTCATTAAAATCCGTCGAAGAAAGTTTGCCCCCACCAGGAGGTTTCTCTTGATACACAGGTCTCGAAAAGGGTATTTCATAGCCATCTAACCACAATAAAATTACCGGGTCTGAGGTTATCTGTGTCCAAGTAGGGGCAAAAATTCTTAAACGGCCCGCAATTTTACCCACATCACTTAGCGACGGCGTCTCGGAGATTAGAGTTTCTTTTGAGGCTTGTAATACTGCTGCTGCTGATGCTGCTGCTGCTGCTGCTGTTAGGGATCGTAGTAGGCCTGGCGTCTTTGGTACTGAGTTCTTGTTTTCGCCCCGCCTGACGTTTCCTGTCTGCGCTTCGGTGATTGCTGGTGGAAACGAGGCGGGCCCTTGAAGTTTTTTGACGATCTGGATTTAGGATTAGGCCTAAGAGGTTTCTTGAGATCTTTCGCAGTGTTTTGGAGAACCTTGGCTGCTTTTACTTTCTCTTCAAATTTCTGGCCAAAAAGGTATTCTCTAATAGGCGTAGCCAGCAGGGTTTCTTTCATTTTTTCGTCTACACTAGACAAAATCAGGTTTCTTCGAATGATTGATTCGTCATGCTGCAGATCTGCAACAAGTTTGCTCGCGTCACTCAAGGTCTCCAGGGCCTCCTTCCAACCTTCGGATTTTTAATTCAGGGCCCAGGAAAACACCTTTGCGATGGCTGAAAAGGAGGAGCAAATTTTTTCTTGCCTTTTCATGATCCTTTGGTCTCTAACCAATACTGTGTTAGGAATAAAATTTATCAGCTCGTTAAGCTTCGGGGTTACAAATCTTTCGCAGTTTCTTGGTACAAAAAATTTCTCGAGTAATGTTTTCAACAAGTCTTCAGGTAAGCCTTTCAGAAGAATTTCATCCAAGCGAATCGTCAACTCAGGACACAGCTCAGGGCCTCGTTCTTCACACAGCCATTTTCCAAAAACTTGATTTATTTCATCTGTAAAGAAAAATATTTTTTTATTGCTCTTTATCATTAACTTTATTCCCAGAATTGTCCGTAAGCAATGTTTTTGGGTCTTCATTTTCCTTTTGCTCCTCGAGAATTTCCACATTTGGGCTGGCAGCCGTACTAACCCTGGACCTGCTCCTTCTTCTTTCTGGAGATGACGGCCTGCTGACTTCACCCCGATGAGATCGAGAGCGGGATCGAGTTTGACCATGACGAAACTGGGAAATGGATCGGACCTGCCGGGGCGACCTCGAACGATGACGACGACGTGATAATTCGTATTGAGAATATTCTGTCAAAATTCCCAATATGATTTAATATGGATAATTAAAAAACGTCTTCTTTGATCCATTGATCTAAAGGTCTATTGATCACCGTTTAAATTATTTGTTGAATTGTGTCATGATTCTAATACTATTATTATCATTATCATCATTTAAAATGTATGTATATATATATATATATATATATTGTGTGTGCATATATATATAGAACATATATATATATATAAAACATATATATATATATATATTTATAATTTATAATGTATATATACCATACATTAAACTACGAGCAATAGCTCGCCGTTTCCCTTTTCACTTCTGTGAAAATTTCGACAATGTTTTATAAAACCCTGATGGCTCAATTTCAAAAATGAAAGAGACTTGAGGGGCCCCCTTGACAATTAAACCGAGGGGGGTCCAAAACAAGTAATAACTTGTTAGTTAGTCGAGGGAGGAAAAAAATTTCCCGCCGTAAATTCGAGTGAAATCCCGAATGAGGTTATGTTTGACGAATGTAAACAATGGCCTCGGCGACCCTCTAAGGCAAGTAATAACTCGCCTAATATCAATTAGAGCCTAAATCAAGCGCTAAAACTTTCGATGTCGATCGTAATCCAACGAATAAGAACGACTGCGGGTACGACGAAAACGATTCTTTAGGCGATCATATTTGTCCATGTATCGCCTCATTTTCTTCCGAACTTTTTCCAAGCGGCGATTTCCTGCTTTGCCGTTGTAATAATCATCCTCGAAGTCACTTTCGTCTCGGTGTCTCTCTTTAGAACTCATACTTTTCGCAAAATAATATTGAAAACATGTGGCCAATGCCGCACACAACAAAAGAATGAATTGAGGCGCGTAGAGCAACATGACGGAAGTCGTGGAGGACTTAGCATGCCATTTTTAAATCTATACTTTGAAACGTGTGGATTCTTTGCACAACAAAAGGACTACGTGTTTGATCATGAGGAAGAGGAGCACCGTACAATCATCATTAAGCTAGGCGTAAAAATTGATTTTTATTAAAATTTTTATCAGGTGAGCCTTTAAAATCTAATCACAGTCCTGTCAAATATTTGAACGAATAAAATAGATCACTAATTTTAATTCACACGTATTCATCATTATTGCTGGACGCCCTAACGTAACGTGCTCGACTCCCATAGTCGGGTAATGGATGGGTAACATTCGGAAAGTAGTTGCCTTACTTTTTTAGGACGTAATTGGCGGTATCTATCGCTGTTTTTGTCAAGGATGGTGTGAAAACTATTTTTCTATCATAATTAATGAAATAAATCATTAAAATCCTTTGTCAATAATTTATAAGTGAAGAAAATGCATGTATGTGTTGTTACAATTGTCAGTGAAATATCTGCAATTGTAAAGTCTGTAATAGTTGCAAATTCATATTTTGCAATCTATGTACAAGAACGTACAGAATTTTTTTTTTATCGAAGCAAAAATTAGATATTAATTTAATACTGTTTATCTCGTTATCCGAATCTTCATTGGTAATATCTTAGACGGTAATGTAGGTCGCCTAACACAGGCAGCGCTATTGGCGCTAGTGATGATCTGTGAGTCGCCTCATCGGCTCATCACTATTGCTTTTGTGCTTGCATTTCAGTGACTGTCGGCCGCCCGGCAAAGCAAGTCGATGCTGGAGTGTGTCTGATTTGTATGTATTTAATCTAGAGGTATGCGGCATGGAGAATTTCGGGGATCAGGAAATTTCGCATTGGGTCGGGACGGATCCCGAGTTTTTCGGGCAATCCCTAAATGTTTGGGAAATCTCGGAAAATCCAGGAAAACTATAAAATACAGGAAATCCCGAGAAGTTAATTATCAGATCACGGAAATGTCGAAAATCTATTTTACTTTTAGTATTTCTTATTTTTCATTCTTTATGCAATATTAAGGACATTATGGCGAGTTTACAGACTTATTTCAAGAGTTTTTGATTTCGACACTTCACGATTTATAATGTTTTACATTCTTGAGGAAGTTCTGTATAAATATTCAGAGATTTCAAGAATCCCTATTTTCTCCAAGTATTTCTCCTCATTTTAGGTACTCAAAAAGTTTTGTAGGAATTTCTTGCTTTTTGATAGATAATCAGCATTTTTTGGAATTCTAAAAATCTTTGTATTATTCGGGTTTTTATAGATTCGAAGTATTTTTCATGAGAAGAGTTATTTATTGTAATTTCAGTGATCTATTCATTTTCAAAGTATTCATACATCCCAAAGAAAATTTGTGGTAATTTCATTTTACCATACCGAAAGTCATTAACCATTAACTTGTGAGTCAAACTTTACTGTAATTTTACTACACGTAGTTTGAACTTTTATGAAAATGTGGAATATTAGTAAACAGTTGTGGTGCCGTGGAGCACCAATGATTAACACTTGAGTAACTTTTTATAATTTATTATATTTATTACTGTAGAAATACATATGGTACGTAACACGGCGTTCGTAGAACTGCGTCCGCCTCGTTTGGATGCTATATTTATATACTTGAAGTTTAGGATAGTAATTATATAGATAGATAAGTTCGCGAAGCAAAAACAAGATTGGGGAATCCCAATGTCGAAAAAGATAGAGTCGAGTACAATTAAAGACGTGATAAGGTATTTTTGCGCAAAGTTGGGAAGTAAGTGATTATGATAAATCGTACGTTTTCATAATCACTCAGACTGGAAGAAAAAAAAAAGGTGAATTTATAGAGAAAAAAAAAAAAAATATTAAATTTAATAAGCGCACGACACCTCCCGCGCAAGTTAATTCTTCGTCTCGGAGAATAAAATTGATCATAGTAAGCGGTATAGCGGTTCAGATACTAATAAAATAGGTGTTTCGCTAGCTTCTGATGTCGTTTGTTTTAAACTGATGGATTCTGATCTAATATTGTCGTTACGAATTTCAGCCGGCGTACTCTTTACATTGCGATTATCCTGATACCCTTGTCCAAAGTAACAATAATTAAATACATTTTGGCAATAAGGAGGTGCCCAGTATGCCTTTATTGTCTGCCATATTAAGCCTAACAACCCGAGTTTCTGTAAAATATAAATAGCAATGATCCCCATACAACTGTAACCAATATAGTTCAGAATTTTGAAAAAGGTCTCAGTCCAGGTAAGGGTACGATGATGTGACTCCGATTCGTCGATTTGTTTATCAATTTCATCAGTTGACAATGCTAAGAGTTGTAAAACTTTGGGTGATAATTGCCCCTGAGTGATATTTGGAGCACGTATTTGACTTATTGTGAAATCTGATAGATTTCGCTCTGTAGGCATTTTCATTTCTACCCCTGTCAATTCAGCCCCAAATATCTCCTGGTGTGGCTTTAGAGAAACGTAATTAGAAATTATTTGACAATCACGATGTATAGAAATTTTTACAGGGGTTGTAATACGAATGACCTCGAATGTCTCATCAGTCGCACAAAAAAGATGCAGTTCCTCTGGTTTCGGGGGAACTGCTATCCACTCGTTCCCATTCTCTAATCTTATCCAATAAGTTACGGACAGGTGCAGCTTATTGAATATGCATCCCGATGAATCTCTTTTCCTAATTAGTTGGTGTACGCAAATGTCGGGTGTATTCAAGAGATATTCGATCTCTCGCGATTCAAGAAAATATCTACCCTGAACTTTTTCATTGAATTTATGTTATTGGTATTTAGTGGAATGAATGTTTGATTAAGCTTGTTTGCGATAAATTCTTCTGAAAACATTATGACTGCATACATCTTTTCGTGTAAGATAGGTACTGGGCTTATCTTTTGGAACATATATTCTTCGGTATTTACAGGTATGTGCAAGACGTGGACAAGTTTGTTGTGTATGTAAAATATTTCTAATTGACTTATATCGATTAGCGAAGCGAAGTATTCTTCTTTGAGCGGAAATGGTATTCTGAATTTTTCAATATTTTTCCGTAAGACGTTAAATAGTTGTCTAGGGGGAAGAACTCTAGGGTGAGGAAACCCATGGCGTCCGTCCATAACAACAGATATTAATTCGACGAGGTTTGAATGATAATCTTGTATTAAATCTCCAAGGTGAGAAATACTTTCGCTTAGCTTAACATTCGTTTCGATTTCATCCAATTTTCCGGTTACGTTAAAAAAAAAGTTGTTGAGTTTATTTACTTGTTTCTCGAAATTAGCAATGGACTCTATACTCTGGGAAATTTCGTGTTTGATGAAAAGCGTTTGATTTTTTAGTAATTTTGCGATAATTTTGTTGTCTTTGTAAATATTTTCAATTTCGTTATTATAATACTCTGCATCATCCGCATCGAGAGTTCCGAATATAATCTTTGAGAGGGTTCCGCCAAAATTAAAAAGACCTCGTTTTTTGCGAGTTACAATTTTTCTACCAATGAGACGATTAAAAAGTTCGAGACTTCTCTCAGTTTCTGCGAGTTTATTGTTGAGATTTGAAAACCTACTTGGATTCCAGCAACTGCTTCCGAGGGATGTACATATTCTGATTAATACCTTTAGTTGGTGTTCAAGATATTTTTTGTCTTCGTCGATTGTTTGTACTTGTACACTCGATAACACCTTCCAAGTTTTTGTATAGACGTCTATTACTCCAAGATTTTCAATTATCGTTGCTTGATTCGTTGGAATAGGGATTTCCTCGAATTTTGATGTTGTTTTCCCGTGAGAGATGTGGAACAAGATTATAATCATTAGCAGCAGGGTGAATGATCTCTGTAACACGGGGTTGGAATAGGTTATGTTAAAAATTTACTGGTAATAAGGTTTGATTTTGGTGAGATGGATAGGGAAATTTTTCTTTTTGAATTCTACTATCGCAGTTGAGTTTTCGTTGAGTTTGATGATTCTTGCAGGTCCTATCCATTGTTGGCCAAGAGTGTTTGCTGCGGAATTATTCAGGTAAACCAGTTGTTCCTTTTCGAATTTGTATTGATTGCGAATTCTTGAATCGATTTTTGCATTATTGATTTCTCGTGACTTTTGCAATTTTTCTGAAGCTTCTTTTATAATGCGGTTATGTCGGTTTTTTAGGTTTTCTAAGAGTTCACTTAGCTCTATTTTCGCTGGTGGTAATGAATTTGGGAAATGCGGTTTCGTACCGAATTGGAATTCATGAGGAGTGATCCCAATGGCTCTGTTTTCTGTAGTGTTATATGCAATTGCTATTTGTTTCAGAATGAGGTCCCAATCCTTCGTGTGAGTACGGATCATGTCTTTGATGAAACTGTGAGTCCGTTCATTAGATCCATTCGATTGAGGTCGATAGGGTGTTGTGAATCGACTTTTGATGTTAAATAATTCGGCATACTTTTCCATTATCTTGTTATCAAACTCCCTTCCATTGTCTGACATGATTTCCTTAGGTGGTCCGAAATATGCAACGTATTCGTTATGCAATCGAGTTACAACATTCGCTGCAGTTTTATTTTTCATAGGTGATAAAAAAATAAATTTAGTCAAATAATCTTGTATGACGAGAATGTACTGGTTCTTCCGAGGTGTTTCGTCAAGTGGTCCAATTAAATCTAGCGATATCTTTTCTCGGGGGAATTTCGGCATATCGGGAATGACTGCTGGAGGCTGGTTGGGAATTCCGTTTTTCATCGTTTGGCAAGTTTTGCATTTATGTATGAGATTTTCAACCTGTCTTTCTAGTCCCGGGAAGTTTGTTTCTTGTTTCACCTTTTCAATGGTCTTTTTCATGCTCAGATGATTTTCACCGGTCGTGTGGGCTTCCTTGATGATTTCATTTTGTTGTTCGGAAGTTCGCGGAAGGTCATAGTCCGAATATTTCAAAAACAGAATTGCGCCGTTTTCCGAAAAAAACTTCCAAAGGTAAGCAGCGATGTTTATGATTTCATACATTGCAAACTTGTGTTTTTCCCAATGAAGATGTAAAAAATCGAGGCTAAGATTCTCTGAATTTGTTTTCTTGAAAATCTTGACAAATAAATTGAACCATTTTTCATCGTCCTCACCAGAACTGAAGTAAAGATCTTTTCCTCGTTTTTCTGTGAATCCTGAAGTTGTCGGGTAGCATTTATAATAGAGTTTTGTCTGCAATTTTGTTGTTTTTGTCACGTTGTCTGGCCAGATATTTTTATCGATCATTGAGTACTTTTCGTACGTAGGTTCCTTCTTGATGTTAATTTCCCCAGTATGTTTTATTTCGGTCGAATTTGAGGGAGATTTTTCGCCACCTTTGGAATTTTCTGTCGATGATACGTTGTCGAAGGTATCTACGAAAGGAATTCTTGAAAGTGAATCTGCATCGGTGTTTTGTTTTCCTTTTTCGTACATAATTTCATATTCGAATTCCTCAATTTTGAGGCGCCATCTCATAAGTCGCGAGCTGGGTTCTTTAACGTTCATAAGCCAGATTAATGGCTTATGATCGGTGATAATTTTGAATTTTCGGCCAAACAGAAAATGTCGGAAATGTTTGATCGATGAGACTATTGCTAATAACTCCTTTTCGGTCGTGGAGTAATTCTTTTCTGCATTATTCATAGTTCTTGAATAATAGGAAACTGGTTTGATACTACACTCGACCTTGTCTTCCTGCGAGAGGACGCTTCCTATGGCATGGTTGCTAGCGTCTGTCATGAGGATGAAATCTTCATTAAAATTAGGGAATTTTAGCACAGGTGGTGTTGTTAGTTTTTCCTTGAGTTTGTCAAATGCTTCTTGTTCGACGTATGTCCATTGCCAAGGTGTTGAACTTTTTAGCAATGTTGTGAGGGGAAGGGCTAATTTTGAGAAATTGTGGATAAATTTCCGGTAATAACCCGCGAGCCTAAGGAACTGTTTGACGTTCTTCTGGTTTTTTGGAATAGGATAGTTTTTTACGGCTTCTAACTTTTCCGGATTAGGTTCCACTCCGTCTTTAGAAATGACATGACCTAAAAAGGCTAGCTCAGGGCGTAAGTATTCACACTTATCCGGTTGAAGTTTGAGACCGGCTTTTCTCAATCTTTCGAACAAAATGACTAATTTCTCGTTGTGTTCTTTAAGCGTTTTTCCAAAGACTATTACATCATCCAAGTAGCAGAAGCAAACATTTCCTATAAGTCCCATTAGAGCGTTGTTCATCATCCGTTGGAATGTAGCTGGGGCATTTCGCAGTCCGAATGGCATGCGATTATATTGGAAATGTCCATCGACAGTTGAGAATGCAGTTTTCATAGAATCTTCTTGTTTCATTGGTATTTGATGAAAACCCGATGCGAGGTCGAACGCAGAAAAGTACTGCGCATTACCGAGTTTGTCTAGGATTTCATCGATGTTAGGTAAAGGGTATGCATCGTGTACGGTTTTCTCATTTAATTTTCGAAAGTCAATTACGATTCTCCACTTTTTTTTTCCACTCGCATCTGGTTTCTTAGGTACAACCCACAAGGGTGAGTTGTCAGGGCTTGTGCTATGAGAAATTATGCCCTTTTCTAGCATTTCATCAATCTGTTTCGCGATTTCCTCATTATGAGCAGGGGGATATCGATATTGTTTTATGTTAATGGGAGTGTTGTCTGTTGTTGGGATTTCGTGATGAACAAGTTTTGTTTCAGGTAATGGATCCCCTGGTAGAGCGAAGATATCGGGAAATGTTTTTATTATTTCCCAAATGGATTCACTTTCGTTTTTTGAAAAGTGTTTTAAACGTGTATTTTCAGAAAGTTCATTTAGTTGGATAGATAATTTTTTATTATCACTATCAAAACTGCGAATATCAACATGATCAACAACTTCGAAATTTAATTTTTCGATATTCAAATCTGCGTCAGAGTTGTTGTTATAATTGATTAGTGCGCTTTTATCTTTGACTTTCACGAAAGCATATACGTTTTTATTGAGACGCAGTACTTTATTACCGTCTGGCTGGTCTAATTTAATAGCGACGACTTTTGATGATCTTGCTGGAATAACATTCGGTTTTATTACACGCTTGTCTCCGTCAGATTTCGCAATTAAAGTTTCTGGCATGGAATCGTGTGTGATCTTGAAAATCTTAGAATCAATGATCACTTGATTTTTTGGGAGGTTGATCACGACATTATTCTTTTCCAAAAAATCCATACCTAGGATTCCATCTTGTTGAAAAGGAAAGTTCTTTCTTACGACATGGATAAAGTGTTGTTTGTTGTTCCATTTTAGTCCCGCTTTCCTTTCAGTCGTTTCGGGTGTAGATGATACTCCTAGGATGACTATTGATGAATCTGGCTTCGCTGGGTATTTTTTTCCTAATGCGCTTGATTTTATCAGGGAACATTCTGCTCCAGAATCTATTAAAAAGGAGCCTGGTTTTTTCATTTCTTCAAATTTTAGCTCGATGATTAATCGTCGACTTCGGAGTTTTCTTCCGTTGATGCCTCGTATTCTGGCAAGTCCTCTATTTCTGACGTGGAAGACTCTTCTTTTTGTTCCATCTGTCTTGCTCTCGGAGGACTTTTGCGACGGTCTGAGGCTCGTTCGCGAAAATTTTCTCGTTTAGAATTATTCCATTTTTCCATGTTTTCGGGACGTTTGTAGCCATTTTCTGACTTTGTAGGCCTTTCATAGGTATTATTTCCTTTGTAATGAGGATTTCTGACTTTCTTTGAATCTCCGTGATTTTTGAAAGAGTAACTGTCCTGTTTTTTTCGTCCTTGTCTCCTTTCGATGAGTTCAAGTTGCGCTGCGCTCGCGTTTGCGTATTCTATTGCTTCTTTCAGATTTTTCGGTTTTAATAGGCGAACTTCTTGCCTAACTTCTCGATCGTAAATTGCTGAAACAAATGCTTTTGCTGTGGCTTCAAGCTCGATGCTTTGCATGACTTGTTTAGTTTTGTAGTCTGCTGATTGTGAGTTTATTGCACGCATGATTTTCAAATTTATGTGGGTGAACCGTGTTCCCAATTGAGAAAGTGTTTCTCCTTTTTTTTTGGGTCATAAGGCTTCTTTGAGTTTGATATGACTCGATTTGATTTTCTTGTTTGAAAATTGTTTTGAGGTGCTCTAGTAGGTCCTCGATCTCCAGGTGTACAGCAGGTTCAATCATGGCTGCAGCATCATCAGTAATTTTCTTGGCTATCAAAGCGTTTTTGAAAATGCGTTTTTCTGATTCGCAGATATGTGGCAAAACACTTTCTACCATATCAATAAATGTCTCAATAGACATATTTTTTCCATCAAATGTTCTAATTGTTTCCAGCGCCGTTTGAATAGAAATTCTCTGATATTGTGTTTCATGGGTTTTTATACTGGTATTATCTTCGTCATCAGTGAGGATTTCATCGATTTCATGCTTTATTCCCGGCAATTTTGGAGAAACATTTGATTTTCCACCCTTTGAAAGGGTCAACTTCGCAAATTGTTCCTCGAAACTTTTTTGCATTCTTGCCATTTGTTAGAGAACGGCTGTTTCGAATGACTTAAACTCTTTTTTTGTTACATATTCTGTCTCCATTTTTACAGAATCTGTTTTGACAGGTGATATTTCAACACAAAATTTGAGATATTAAGTTGAGTTATCTACTCACTCTTACGTAGATTTCAATGCTCTAATTTCTGGCCTCGGGTCAACGAGTTGATCCAGTTGTAGCTTTTAGCATTGGAGTTCTGCCGTGTGGTTCTCTTGACGATTTGGCACTCTGCCCTTAGTTGAATCCGCGTTCAAAATCGCCTTATTGGTGTAGATCCTTGTGCAACCGCTGATACCTTGTTGGTCCTGGGTTGATTTTGCACGTCAATCCCACCGCTGCCACCAATTTATGTGGTGCCGTGGAGCACCAATGATTAACACTTGAGTAACTTTTTATAATTTATTATATTTATTACTGTAGAAATACATATGGTACGTAACACGGCGTTCGTAGAACTGCGTCCGCCTCGTTTGGATGCTATATTTATACACTTGAAAAAGTAGTTTAGGATAGTAATTATATAGATAGATAAGTTCGCGAAGCAAAAACAAGATTGGGGAATCCCAATGTCGAAAAAGATAGAGTCGAGTACAATTAAAGACGTGATAAGGTATTTTTGCGCAAAGTTGGGAAGTAAGTGATTATGATAAATCGTACGTTATCATAATCACTCAGACTGGAAGAAAAAAAAAAGGTGAATTTATAGAGAAAAAAAAATAAAATATTAAATTTAATAAGCGCACGCCACAGCGACTGGGGAATTCCAACTGCATGTAGTAAAATTATAGTAATAGTGTATTACATTACTAGGACGGTAAAGTCATTTTGCACGAGTAGGAATATGACTTTATGTCCGAGTAATGTACGATATTTTACAGTACGAGTACGTTATGAGCGGCTTTGTACCATGAAACGGTAGCGTTATGACGCTCATAACGCTACTAGTACTGTAAAATTATATTACAATTTCACCACAAGGTAAAAATTTTTTTCAGAGTGTACAACTTACAGATACTTATGAAAATTTCATGGATCTTTTCCCAGATATTGAGAGTTTGTCGATACTCTGGATTGCCAAGTACTTCGATTTTTCGCTTTTAAAATCGGCAGAATATCTCTGGAACTATACTACATTGTTAAAAATGTATTCGAATTTCGGAAATCTAGAGAATTACGAATTTCTGACAATTTAGTAATTTCGATAGGTTCTCAATATTTGAAATTTTGGGATTGTACAATATTTGAATATACATATACTATCAGAAAAAGTCTAGAATCGATATATTCTGATACATTTTAGATTTCGAACCTCAAACTATTATTATTCACTCTAAAAACTAAAGTTTAGGTATATCAGTTTTGTCGAAAATGTTAAATGCTGAAACTTTGTATACTCAGAAAAGAAAGAAAAGCTTAATTTTTGTTACATATAAAAAATATGAAATTATAGTATTTTAAGATGATCTTTGTAGTTTTGATCAAGAGGTCTTTGAACACAATACTGTCTTATTCTCGATTTTATAGTTAAGTAATTTTTTCGGAAATATATTGTCAGGGAAATCGAGAGTGGTAGTATTATAAGTGTCGATTTATTCTATGTTATATTCACGATGTAATCTGGTAATCACAATTTACAGAACATAAAAAATGCCAGTTTATTCTTGGGGAATACATGCATAGTAAAAACAAGTTGATAGTGATTCACAGATATCTTCGAAATATTTGTGTAATCAACAGTTTGACTGACATAACATGAAACATTCATGTATATCATGATTTTTTAGAGTTAAGTTAAAGTTCAGGATTTTCGAACAGATACGGGTTTCCAAAAATCTGAGAATTTTCCTGGAAAAGATTTCCGGCAAATTCAGAGACATAGAAAAGTCGGGGAAATCCCAAAAAGTTCGGGTAATCCCGAAAATATCGGGAAAGTGCCTTTCCCGTCCCGAAGCATTTCCCGCACCATCCCAACATCGTGATCCCGCAAAACCCTAGTTCTAACGCTGAAATATCGAAAATAGTTTATATAATATTGATACATGTATTTATACCTATTGTGAAAAACTTGGATTGTATTATTTGAAAAGGATTTTAAATCAATATGTAATTGTAATAATTACTAAGATTGAAAATAAATTAGATTTTCAAGACAAAAAAATTTGAAACCGAGGATTAAGGAGTACGGGAATAATATCTGATTAACGGCGACCAGACGTTATATGCATAAATGATAGACAAACAGAGAATAGAAATGTAAATATGATTAATGGTACACAATGGCGTATCGAGGATTTTGCTATTGTTGGGGTTTCATCAGATCTGTATATCTATGTATATTATTTATATAGATATATTTTATAAAAAACAAAGTCTCCAATACGGGGGGTCCGGACCCAAAAACACCACCCCCCCCCCCGCCCCCGTCGATCCGCCACTAATGGTTCATATTCAAGCATGATTTACGATGTATTTGGACATCTTATTAATATGGTTTTTTCCGCTTCCACTTTGTTTTTGTGCTTGTATGTGATTGAAGTAATAATTGAAGGATAGTTTTTTCTATCAGTCGTCGTCGGTGCATTCACGTATTACATTTAGAATGCACTTGGTTTTTTCTGTAGACTAATTATGTATTACTTTTCTCACTTTGTTCGAATTACATTGTTTGATCGAGTTACATTGATCAAAACAAAATAGGTGATTTTAAGTGGGAAAAACTCTTGTTTTTCTTGAACGGATTCGAAAACAAAAATGCCGCGGTAGTTAGGGAAAGGGGAGAGGCAGGTTGACCGCTATCCTTGCCTTTCTGCGTACGCTCTTGTTTAACAGTGCTATTTTACTTCTTTAAACGTGTGGTATTGCAGTGAAATTAGTTATCGTGAATGAAAAACATTTTCTCCACGCAGACAAATGTAGTTCTAACTTTGGGTTCAAAAAGAACTCAAGTCACTGCAAAAATTCAGGTGATGTAGAATGTGTATAATTTATTTGAATTCTACTATCGAGAATCGCATCTCCATCAGCATAAAAAGATGAACGCCATATATATAATTACAGTGTATCACCCAAATCTTTCCATTATCACTCATTTACATCAAATCTTCGATTTTTTTTTTTCATCGAAATTCCAACTTTTAAGAGTGTTAACTTCATAGACACAAAGAAAAATTTCGTTGTAACAGCGAAAACATCTCGTTCTCACGAATATTACGAAAATTTTCCGTACCTCAACGAATCTTTTTCTTCCGTGTACCCGAATACATTTATTAATTTGTAACTTCATGTAGACATTTGAACAATTGTATGTGTTGGAAATTAGAAGATTGACTTTCAAGGGAACTTTTTAGATTCTTGTATTTTTTGTTTGTAGCGTAATAAATATTCATTGAGTTTTCTGTGTTTTCTTCACAGACGTGCCTACTGCATAGAAAATTAATTGTTGTTTTACATGGCATCATATACCTCCCTCGTTCAAACGTAAAATTGTATGTACCTAGTGCAAGAAAGTAAAAGAATGGTTCGAAGGTCACTACGTATTACGCGAAAATGGTCTCCATACGATTTTCGTATGTTTATCGTGTTGCATCCGCGGCTCGTGAAAATTAATAGGATTTTTTCATATTAGAATACGAAAAAAAAAGAACACACAAAAACGCTTTGCAAATGTACCGCGTCACAACTTCGCCGTGAAATTTCGACAGCGTGCTTGACAAGCTTTCTCTCGCGTTTCCGGCGATTACAGTGGCCGTATCTAATACGAGGTATTCGCAGAAGGGTTCGACAGGACCATGATGATCTGGGGAGAGTGAACAGTTTGCAGAATCTAATAAATCAATGTCATGACTTTTAGAAACTGGTCAATCAATAGAAGGTGGTTTTTCATGAATGAAAGAGTTTTCTCTAACCAATAATAGAACGCAGATTTCCCACGCTCATTCTGGAGTGTCTGAAAAATATAAGTAGCAACATGCATAATCGGTGCCTACATCTGCTGATGATCGATGTTCACTTTTGTGAATTTGAAAGAAAATAAAAATTCATTACATTTGATGTAACTGTCTTCGAAAATTCATCATATTTGTTTCGCTTTTCGAAAATGCTTGCATTGTCTAGATCACAGTATGTAAAGTACTGCAATAATATATCTTCTTGAAGCACGTTAAATGCTCGAATGAAAAAATTGTATTAACTTTTGGAATGAATTTCAAACAGAATAACGCGACAGCTTGGTAAACCTAATCTCGATGTATTATCAAATCTATGATCTGATGTAGAAATAAATAAATGCAGTAATAAGCATAAACAGTAAGATTAAGACCTATATGACCTTTATAAATTACTATTCAAAAATGAATAACAACGATGAATTTGTTAACTAATCATGTTTCTCGCTATGTAAAGAAATTAACGACATCTGTTGTAGAAAACTTACGCGAATCTTGTGTAGACATCGTGTCAACGGTACACCCCAATTCTGTACACGAAATGTTTGCGTGATATTTACATGAATTCCACACAACATTTGCACGGGAATAGCCCAATCGCTGTTCGCGTTAATATTCTTTGCAAATGGTATAATTTACCCATTGACAGAAATAGTGGTTATTGAAAACATTTTACTGCATCTTTCTAATGTTTCTTGAATAGTCAGAGTTTCGGGAAGTATAATTAACGAAATTGGCAGTATATAACACACCTCGACGCAAATTTCTATTTTGAAAAATTTTCGGTTAACTTTTCGGAAATTTATACCTCAGGGCATTCATAAACAAGTCATAATAGAGTTTTTAAAGTTCAGTTCTTGTTTTCGGGTATTTAGCAATAATAAATGGAAATAAAATAAGTTCTCAAATACGTTTTATTTCAGAAAATAATATCACAATAATGTGCTTCACGCAAGGAATTCCTTTCCGCATTTTTTTGGTCGTAACAATCATAAGAGTTATATAAGTCATACACCCTTCAATTATGTCCGACTAATGCACCATTATATTTTCCGTCGGGCGGGCTACCCAAATGGCATCGCTCGCTCTTCAATTGTTAACCTTGGGTCCCGAACAGAAGCGTCGGGTGCATTCCCAGTCGGTGGTCTCTGGAGTGTGCCAGCAGTCCGCGATAGCTTAATACCTTTTCCTTCAATAGTAACTTACATTTTAAAGGCTACTTATTTTCTTCATCGGTTTTATTGTCCAATGTTTTGAAAATCTCGGAAAAATTTGGAAATCCTGAAAAGCTTATGTAATCCGGGAAATGTAAAGAAATTAAAAGAACCCCTGAAAGTTCGTAAAGTATGAGAAATGATGAAAATCACGGGAAGTTTAGAAACCTAGAAAATTCGATCATTGCAAACACTGTTAACTTGAACAGGGATTGGGCTATTCCCGTGCAAATGTTGTGTGGAATTCATGTAAATATCACGCAAACATTTCGTGTACAGAATTGGGGTGTACCGTTGACACGATGTCTACACAAGATTCGCGTAAGTTTTCTACAACAGATGTCGTTAATTTCTTTACATAGCGAGAAACATGATTAGTTAACAAATTCATCGTTGTTATTCATTTTTGAATAGTAATTTATAAAGGTCATATAGGTCTTAATCTTACTGTTTATGCTTATTACTGCATTTATTTATTTCTACATCAGATCATAGATTTGATAATACATCGAGATTAGGTTTACCAAGCTGTCGCGTTATTCTGTTTGAAATTCATTCCAAAAGTTAATACAATTTTTTCATTCGAGCATTTAACGTGCTTCAAGAAGATATATTATTGCAGTACTTTACATACTGTGATCTAGACAATGCAAGCATTTTCGAAAAGCGAAACAAATATGATGAATTTTCGAAGACAGTTACATCAAATGTAATGAATTTTTATTTTCTTTCAAATTCACAAAAGTGAACATCGATCATCAGCAGATGTAGGCACCGATTATGCATGTTGCTACTTATATTTTTCAGACACTCCAGAATGAGCGTGGGAAATCTGCGTTCTATTATTGGTTAGAGAAAACTCTTTCATTCATGAAAAACCACCTTCTATTGATTGACCAGTTTCTAAAAGTCATGACATTGATTTATTAGATTCTGCAAACTGTTCACTCTCCCCAGATCATCATGGTCCTGTCGAACCCTTCTGCGAATACCTCGTATTAGAATACGGCCACTGTAATCGCCGGAAACGCGAGAGAAAGCTTGTCAAGCACGCTGTCGAAATTTCACGGCGAAGTTGTGACGCGGTACATTTGCAAAGCGTTTTTGTGTGTTCTTTTTTTTTCGTATTCTAATATGAAAAAATCCTATTAATTTTCACGAGCCGCGGATGCAACACGATAAACATACGAAAATCGTATGGAGACCATTTTCGCGTAATACGTAGTGACCTTCGAACCATTCTTTTACTTTCTTGCACTATATACATACAATCAGGGTTGGGCGTCGATTACATTTGCATTATTTTCAAACTACAAAGAAACTATCTTAATTTCATCACATAGCTGAAAAATTATATATCAAGTATTTTTTACTCTATTTTTTAGAATCACAGTAAAAAAGTATGCGCTACAGTGTTTATCACACCTCGATTACAGAAAAACCTATTTTAGATCACAAAATCAGTAATTTTTAGTAGATATTCTGTAATTTTGGTGTTATTAATCCTGTAAGTTCAAACCTTAAATAGTAAATGATATTTTCGCGAAAATCCATGAAAGTACCCAAAATATATAAATTTTGTATTGTAGATAGTACAATCTAAAAATCTATATTGAAATATGAAAATTATGGAAACTTTTGGTATCGTATGAATACTGACAATGAGTAAAATGCGAAAAACACTAGAAATTTCTCAAAAATAGTAGAAATTTATGAACATACTGTGTGTTAGAATCATTCTTTCGAAATACTAAAAATCTATAAAACTTAAAAGCTTCGCGACTTCTTAAAATCTGCGTAGCAATCTAAAAAAGTTTTACAAATGTATAAGAATCCTATAAAAAAAATACTTATTTAATGAATACGTACTGAAAATTATAAAATGGAATAGAAATAATAAAAATTTCTAATATATTTAAAACCTACAAGACATTTAATCTTGGAGTATCCAATTACAAAAATTTTAAAGGAATCCAGAGAAGTTTTTTTATAATCGATTCAATTTCATGAATGATATAGAAAAATGCCGACCTTACCAAGAGAATAAAAAATGTTTGAAATACTCAAAATCTGAAGAAATTTATTTTTTTTAGAAATCAGTGGAAAAAAATCTTGAAAACTTCAGATTTTAGAAAATAATATTCAAAAATGTATGTAGAAATTCTGACAAACACAAGAGATCTACAAAGTACCACGAAAATTCAACAAAATTGTATGTAAATCTAAATGAATATTTCCTGTAAATAAGTATGTATAACATTATGTAATTCAAAGAACTCAAAGATCCCTTTATTAATTTGATAAATATTGAAACATGAATACACATATATTTTTCCGTATTATTAAATTTTTGGTTGCTTTTATATGTATATACTGAAATTATATTACTATAATTTTTTATAAATTTTTTTATCCTAAGCATCAATTATGGAAATTTATACAAAAAATAATATCGATTGAAACGACTGCTTAAATAATCAGATCCATTTCCTGCATATTGTTCAAATGTGAAACTTAATGCGCGAGAAACCCTGACCCCGGAGAACATGCAGACGCGCGGTAGTAACATCTGAAATCATAATATGCGGCTACTAGTAGCTATAACTAGTAGCACTTGTAGCAGCAGCGTCATAGAGAGAACAGGTTTTTTTTTCTTCTCCAACAGCGACCTTGGCTGCTGAATGAAAGACGAATTCTCGATTTTGCGTGGAGAACGTAAGCGGGGGCGCGGGGGCATTGTCGCGCCAGAAGGTCTACCGTCATATTTATTTCCGTCGATTTGGTGTCCGATGCACGCTCGGAGCACATTTTCTACCAAGCCCAAAATTTTCACGCGGCTCGCACGTCTACGTTGTATCCAACGCACACGAAATTTGTGTTTTCGGAACGGCACGCGCCAAAGTATTTTCAAAACCATTGTCTCGGAGTTATTGCAAATATTTTCACGAGAAATGGGTTAAACGTGGAAACAACATGAACTGGTGGATTTATGTATCTTTTAAAAGGTAGTTTCCTCCCTCGAACAAATAAGTTTCTGACTTTTTTGTTAAAAAAAAGAAAATGATGGATCGTTAAGACACATTCAACTAATGCACGTTAAGAATATCGACTCTGAGTGTAAGAGAATAAGAAATAAATTGGCAATAATTTTCAATAAAACTACTTGGACGTACGCATATTCCAGAAATATTTTTGAAAACATTCCTGCTACATTATTATTAGAATATTCTGTGTTAATAGGGTTGATTTCGGATATCTATGTCGCCTAAATGTTTTCCGAGGTCAGGGATGCTCGCTCAATAAGATTTATATTTTAACTAAATATACGGAAATGAAGTTCATATTTATATTTTCATTTTTTAGCGTACGAAAATTCATAATCCATACAATTTTTATTTGTGTACATTAACTCAATGATTATAAATGACTCATGAATATTATAATTTAATTATTATTCTGGTAACTTGATGTTGCTCCTGGACGGGAAATTGTAAAGCAGCCACTCACAATTAAAACACTTTCCGTGAATGTTACATTTAAAACAGTTTACTGATTCCTTTTGAAAACTTGTATGTGCGGAAATTTCTTGAATAGTGATTCAATATTTTTGGCAGAATAAAACCGATCGGACAATGTATATTTTTGAACAGAAATCAATAAATTACAGTGAACTCCGATAAACGCAATTCATTTATTTCTGTTCTTAGTGTATTGGTTCATTTTATTTTAATTAAATGGATGTATTTACTCTGACATTTACTGGTACCTTGAGGTTACCTAGAATTGCCCAGTACATTGGGAATTAGATTTGGTAATCGAAGGGTTGTCGAATGCAAGAAGAATTATTCTGAAGTGAACGTCTTGCATAATTTTATTGTGACTTGGAATCAAGGAATGCCTTTTCAGTCAGACACACAAGAATTTAGGAAAGGTCGCTTACAGAGCTATTTCAGGAAGGCGAAAGTCGGGGGGCGGCCAATTTGGGGTTCGAACATAATAGAGTCCCCGTAGAAATTGAAAATGCGTGAAATTTCGAATGATCTTCGAAATTCTCGTCTTTTTTTCTTTCGTTTTTTCTGTTTTACTCAAGCACGAATTTCTTAAATAGCATTTTCAACTCTTTTTAAGTACATCTCTGCTTTCGAATGCAAAATTTTTTGCACTCTAGATTTTTGTTCTGAGATTAAACGAAATTTTATTTACTTAATTCACTGCTGTTGCTGCTGTGAATCTTTTTTTTCAGCCTTTCACAGTTTTTGTTGTTTTTTTTATTCTATAAGTTTTTAACGAAATTCATCTATTTGATGAGAGTTTTTGCTAATTTAACACTCTTTTAAAAAAATTTGAAATATTTTTCAGTGCTTCAGAAAATTTTTCAATGTTTGCCAATTATTCGTCGAAAAATTGAATAGACAAAAAATTTGAAGAAACACTTATCAAAATGATCTCAAAATAAAGTCGTTTGAAAATTTATGTAAAATTCGTATAGGTATTTCAAATAAAGAAGCATTATGTTACTCCTGCAGTCACGTCAAAACTTTTGCAACTCTTGCAATTTTTAAACAAGTTTTTTATCTTGTATTCATCTGAAAATTCAATTCAAAAGTACTGATTTTTGGTGAATGTACAAGATAAAAACATCCTGTAGAAATTTCCTCATTAATCTGCAATCAATAGTTATAACCTAGTTAAATATTATTTCTCGTGTCAAAATGTAAGATGAAAATGCTATTTTTCTCGAAGAAATTTTTTGAAATTTGCTTTGGTACTGTAAGTTTTTTTGAACGTTTTGAGCAGAAATTTTGTGTGACTTTGATTCTAAAATTTTTTTTATACTTTCGAATAAAATTGTTAGTAATAAAAAAAGTGTGTTGGAGGTTTGTCTAGATTTTTTATCACCAAAGTTTTAAAAAGAAGCTAAAAATATCATCCATTGCAAAAAAAGTGCAAAAAATTTTTCGCTATTCGTACAACACCTTGTTCGAATACTCAAAAATCATTTTTTACTGAACTTGAATATCTTGCGAAAAATAATGTGAAGTAGAATGAATCGAGAGAAAGGAAGAGAAAAATGCTGTCAAATGTTTTTTTTGTCACGGTACGGGTAATTCTACTGTCCCTCGGCCTCTGGTCCCAGAGCAGTTTTTTCCTATAGAGCTGTGAGTAAGATAATGAAGATATCGAACAGTGAAAGAGAAATAAGTGTGCCTCACGTCTTTTCCTCTCAAACCCCATTTCCTGATTCCAAGTCACATATATTGAAACTTCATAAAATGACCTAATCTCAAGTTACATTCTTAATTTTTTTAGGGATACCCTAGTACAGCCACCATCATAGTAATTTCATAGAACTTTCACAGTAAACTATAAAATTTCGGTAAATTGAACAAACATACTCACATTTGATAATATCATAAGTCGTTTGAATTTTCATACAGGTTTCATCGAAATTTCATAGAAATCTAATAGTTTTCCAGATAGCGAGTTTGCTAAGGTAGGTGCCAGTGCACGGAGAAAATTTTTGAGTAAAAATTACCCTGAAAACGTTGTAACTCTGGGACGTATTGTCAACTCAACAAATTTTACAGTGAAGATCTCGGTAATTTTAACTCCTTTTATGATACAATTTTATAAAAACGGCGTAAAATGTACGCTAAAAGGAATTGAAATTGCAGAAATTTTCACTGTAAAATTTATTGGGTTGACAATACGTTCCAGAGTTACAATCTTTTGAGGGTAATTTTTACTCAAAAATTTTCTCCATGTAAGTGTCAGGTGAAACCATTAATTTAAAAATGAATTATTGGAGATATACAAGTAACTGAAAACAATGTGTTGCGTTTATCGGAGTTCACTGTGGTTCGATTGATTTTATTTTAAAAACATACATTGTCCAAGAAGTTTTATTATAACAAAAATATTGAATCACTACTCAAGAAATTTGTTATATAATTTCCGCACATACAAGTTTTCAAAATGAACTCAGTAAACTCTTTTAAATGTAACATTTACGGAAAGTGTTTTAATTGTAAGTGGATGCTTCACAATTTCCCGTCCATCAGCAACATCAAGTTACCAGAATAATAATTAAATTATAATATTCATGAGTCGGTATTCATCATTAGGTTGATGTATACAGATAAAAATTATCAGGGTGTCTAGTGATTAGGGGTTTTCAAATTCCCGGTGATTTTCCGATTTTTTCCCGACCCGTGACGGATCGTACATATCAAGGTTAACCATTTCAGACGTTTGTTTTAATGATTTTGTAGTATGTAAAAGGGAATTAACCATTTCGAAAATACGTTAGATACTCACTTTATTACTGAAATATTACAATATCAATTTTATGCTTCATATTAATATAAAAAAGTTTATTCGGAACAAAATTTTGAAAATCCCAGTTTTTTTAAGGTTTCCCGGCTTTTCTCAGTTTCCCGGTCCGCCAGACACCCTCATTATATGACTATAAATTTTCAATTTCTAAAAATATGAATATGTACTTCGTATACGAGTTGCTTAAGAGCATGAATTATAATTTTTCATGAATCTTTTTTATGCTAAACATTGTCAAAAAAAAGAATATTGATTGAAACGACTGATTATATAATCAGATCCATTTCCTACATATTTTGTTCAAATGTGAAACTTAATGCGCGAGAAACCCTGACCCCGGAGAACATGCAGACGCGCGGCATTAACATCCGAAATCATAATATGTATGCGGCTAATAGTAACTATAACGAATAGCACTTGTATCAGCAGCGTCATAGAGAGAATAGGTTTTTTTTCTTCTCCATCAGCGACCTTATTGTTTGGCGCGGGGAGACTGTGCGCCAAACAAGTAAAGAGGGGTAAAAAAACGAAACTCAGAAAAAACATGAGTGCGCGTGGCGCTAGCTTACGACAGCCTATGACAGTGATTTACCGGCAGCAGCCAAGTTACCTATGCATATAGAAAAGAAAAGATTGCGACTCTCTGGGAGCCGATTTATGGAATTGAAAATATGTTTATATTTCTTATAATGCAAGACGAATGAGCTGCTTTTTCTTCCTTAATTCGGAAGACTACAACCCATAAATTATCTAGGACATAATATTTACGTTAGCAGAGATTTTATTTGCTATAATTTTACCACGCAACCAATATGCAACCAAAACCCAACTACAACACAACCGCAGTGGTTGGATAACACTCGGAAGTTGGTCGGCTGCGTTACGTTAGGGCGCCCCAATGATTTTCGCTTGTCAAAACATTGTTTCGAGTGTCGCGGAGCGTAAAATTTGAAAAATAGGGCCAATCATACTGAATATTGCGGACCACCACAATGAGTATTGCGGTGCGCAATAATTTTGGGGCGCGACTGTGAGTGTAATATCTGTATTATTGTGGACCACAATACTGAGTGTTTTGGAATAAAAAAATCCATGTTGCGGGCACAACACTGATTCTTTCGGAGAGCTAGTTTTTCGTAAAATTCCTGTCTGCAATAACCATTATTGCGGACCAAGATAATCAGTGTTTCGCTCTTCTCTCAGTGTATGAGTCATTAACTTAGTTGGAATTTTGTTTAAAAAAATGTTAATTCAAAAAACACGAGCGGAAAATACATGTATTCATATAGGAGATACGCTGTGAAAATCAGCTGTTGAAAAGAAAATGTCGAATAGGAATACCTATTTATTCTAGGGCTTTACCATATGTATCAATTTTATTTATGTATATACACGAGTGCGCGACGTCGGGTGCAGTAAGTAGAAAGAGAGAAATAGGTGAAAGAATGCCTAGTCAGAGAGAGAGGGGAAGAAGCGATCGCGATGCTTGCGGTAAATAAGAGTCCAGGCGACTTCGCTCTCGTCAGGTCAGGGCCATACGTTGCATGATGAATATTTTTATAGATTTGCATTGTGTTTATTATTAATTAAAAGCGACCGCAAAGTCCTTCTGGACTTCGTCATATATGTATATTAAGGTACTTATTTTAGCTTTTTCGGAAAGTAGAGCTTTTAAGGCAATTGACGACTATGGGGTTAAAACTATTCTTTCTTATACATACAATACATACAAATGCACTGTTTCCAAAGACTTCGTCATCGTCCCTGTCGCGAATTTAGTCACAGTATGTATGTACACGTGCTTTCAAGATGAGATTTACATATTTGCTCCAGTGAATCAAAAAAAGTTAGAATAGTGATTGCGAAATGTGACATTGAAAAAAAACAACTTCAATTTTAATTCGAATTTATTTATTTGTAATAATTAAAAGCCTTACAGGCAAAAAAAGTTTTTTGCTTCAGCGAAACATCTTTGCGAATAGTTGAATAAATGATTTTTTTTAAATAGACTTAAAAATAATGCAACAAATTGAAAAAGTGTTGAGAACTCAAAAAATATTTTTTAGATGCAGGCAGTTTTCGTGATGTAAGGATATTGAGCCTGTTTTGAGCATTCTCATGGAACAAATTTTCATTTGAGTATTATGAGAAAATTATCAGGATAAAGAGAGTACTTTAAGGATAATATGAGAAATTTTTCCAGCCCTTTTAAAATCTCATAAAATTGTGTGAGGACATTTGAGCGCATTTTCAGCATTTTAGTGCGGCTTTTATCAAATAAATACAATAGAGACGAGTATTTTAAGTACGAAAAAAGGAGAAAATGAGAACTTTGAAGATATTTTAAGACGAAATTTTTTGACTCAGGTTGTATCGATATTTTTTGTTTTGATTCCGATCCCTATTATCTAGAAAGTCTGCTGGCCTGTATTACATGTCACGGTCTACCATTCCTTCTAGGTCCAAGGTGTAGAATGCATTTATGGTTGCTACGTGCATTCGGCGATTCTGCCGACGTTCCATCGACGGTGCTATTGGCTGCTGCAAAATCCGGACGTCGTCTTGGTCCATTACTTAAATGTACCTTATCCTGACGGAGACGCGAAATTGGCTGCCCTGCCGCCGTGCCTCGCGTTACCACCGGACAAAAAAGAATGGACGAGAGACGAGCTTGCTATGCAACTCAGGCCAATGTTCCTTAGCAGCGACGATGACCCGTCAAACTCACATCTGAACCAGCACTTAAACCATCCTGTCGAAATGATAGTTTCACAACTCCTGGACCGTCAAAAAGCGTCCTCTACCTCCCCTAACAGCATTGCTCAACTTGCTCCGAGAAGACTCACGCCAGACAATCAGGTTATTTGGAATTTTACATATTGGTGTAGTTAAGTCAGCACTGTCAACGTACTCATGCTGATTACTAAGATACTTTTACGTAACTTGATTGCTTTTACTTGTACCATAGAAAAATATAAAATTACACAGTCATTTTTTTAAATCCTTTTTTTAAATTATTCGTGAAGAACATAACTACGTAATTCTCAAAATGTGACACAATGAAAACAAAAAACTATTGTAAATTGTTCTCTAGTCTACTGCCCTTAGATTTTTTTTTTTTTTTTGGAAACTAGTTAGTATCATATTAACCGAGTACAAAAGATCCAGAAATTTTCTATTGATTCTGGCCTAGTAGTGACCTACCGATGTATGGGGATTCAATAAAGAAACCTTGACCATATTTATCATTCATTAATCTTTCTAATATAAAAGCTGGCGATAGTCAGCGAAAGGTGACGGCTCGCCAGAGATTTACTACTCTCTTGCACCGCTACGCTACATTTTCAAAAAATACATGAAATGCCACATGACCGAAATAGTTTGTGACGAGCGAGCTTGACCTATCAGAATAGAGTCGAGTTCCTCATCGACAGATAGGACCTTTGGAAGAAATCACCTTTCCAAGACCCTATGACCTGAGACCTTGTATGGAGATTAAGGAATAAATAAGAATTTAAATGATAACACAAATATTTCCACTGTGATATAAAACTAAGGATATTTATGAATCTTGAAAAAAATTTACAATTAAAAAAATCATGAGTGGCACAGAATATCGGTGACGTTACGTAGAACTACGTCTTTCAATGACAAGTCTGATTCTGAAACAACTAATATTTATAGTACAAAATATTCTTGCTTTTTAAAGGGACACAAATCATATTGTGAGGTGTTACTCTTGAAAACATTCTTATTTTTTGAAAAATTACAATGTTTCATGAAAATCTACTCTTTTCCCTAATCGCTGCCGTTGCATAGCTATTCACCTTTTTACCTACCACGTTGCCGTTGTCGTTGCCGTTGCAGAGCTTTTCACCCTCTATGTTTTATAAAACCGCGAGAAAAAACGTAGTTCTACGTCGAAATAAAGAAAAACAAAACAGAAAAAATAAAAAAAGCTCATTCACTCATACACTTTACTAAAACGCTGCTTACTGAATACGTCATTCAAATTCACAACCCAACTCGCAATTTTGATTTCCCTCAAGAAAATGACAGTGTTCTTAACTTTGTTTATTGTAAACAACCAAGAACTCCAAAGCATCGAAAGACACCAAAGAAACGGTGGCTGCTCTTGTGCCTAATAATCTTCTGGTGATCCTGCCTTGAAAACCTTAGTGGATCTTGCCTTGTAACCCCTTGCGATCCTGTCAGGGTATACTATTTTTCAACTTTTTACAAAGCTGGGAAAAAAAAATTACAAACTCGAACGAATGTCAAAAACCATCTTTAAACTGAAAATAAAAATCGAAAACGCATCAAACCTGAAATGAAAATTGAGAGCACCTTAAACCTCAAACACTTCAAATCCGAAATGAAAATTGAGAAGACTTGAAAACCTACCGAATCGTTCTCGCAATTTTGTGCGCAAATTTTTTGTGCGCAAATTTGTGCGATACACCGTTTTTGAGATACAGTGTATACATTGTAGAAATGTGCTCCTGCATCACATACAATTAATCGTTGGAAATACCTCGGAAAATACGTCAGATAGATGAAAATATTGGACATAATAGTTGCAGGAGACAAATTAGGGAACACCTATAAAAATCCCCTTGATCTTGGAAGCATTTTTGAATGTCACTTAACGGTTGAAGTGATTCTTTGAAGGGGGTTAGGCGGTTTGTTAGGCGATTCTCGAAGCGCATTTTTGGAAATTTCCTGTGAACAAACAATTGCAGCTATTGTATATTTTTTTGTTTTATTTTATTGAGGAAGATTAAATGTTCGACATATGTTTTTTACAGAATTTTGTTAGCTTCATTATTAACCTTTTGATGACTTTGAATATGCCTATACCAAAATCCTCGAATCAAACAGTGCACACGATTCAGCTCATATGAAGAATCAGAATCACAAATTTTTTTTTTTTCAATTACTTGTCATTATGTTGGCTATCTTCAGATGAAGCCGTTTTTCGTTATTCCGATTTCCGACAAAACGGTATGTGGAAATTAAGAAAAAAAAACAAATTTTCGAAATTTTTTTCGTCCCTAGTAGCTGTAAAAATTAAACTAAATATAATTTCGAAAAACCGCTCGATCAAACGATAGCCAACATTATAAGAAGTAAATGAAAAAAAAATTTTTTGTGTTTTAGATTCTTTATACGTGCCGAATCGTGTACCGTTTTATTCAAAAGAGGCACATTTAAGGTCATCGAGAGGTTATTAGTAAAGTTTACAAAATTCTGTAAAAAATATATTTTCAAGATTTGATCTTCCTCAATAAAATGAAACAAAAAATATTTCAATAGCTTTGTTTGTTTTTTTGCAAATAATTTTTAAAAATACGCTTCGAAAATCGCCTTACAAACCGGAACACTCTCTTAAATAGGAACTGTAATTTTTGACTTAGGATTTTGGAAGAACGTAAATTTTATGTATAAAATTGTGTTCTTGTAGAGGTCATTTAAAGGTTACATGAAGACTGAAAAGACGATTAGGACTTTACTGAGGTCAAAATAATTCGTCAGTTACCGAAAAATGTTTTGGACAAAATAGGAGACAAGAAAAATAATATCAAAAGCATTGACCTTAAACTCTTATTTCAGTCATGTGAAGGTCAAATTTTTTTTATTTTTTTTTTTATAGAAGAAACGATAAGACCTGCTGTAATCTTTGAGGTTAAAAAATGACAAAATTGGAATCATTATTTGTCGCGTAATGCAGGTGAAAATGTTTCTTTCACAGTAATTATTCTTCATGCATATCAATTCTAAAATCAACTGTTAGAGAATCATTTAATGCTTAAATTTCGAATTTATCCCACTATTTGAAGGAGTAGATTCAAATGTGCGCGCAATACATTTGCATTTAATACTCCAGCAATATCTTGAGATTCTATAATATTATGGAATGATATAAACGTACTACAAGTTTGCCATAGCATTCGTTCGAAACAATTGAATAATAGTATATTTCATTGTTAGCGCGGAAAATGATACCGTGTTTTGCTGCGTCATGGATTGAGCATAGGTGCCCCTTTTCGAGTCGGTGGAATAAATGGTGACTTGTTGGATAAATGATGACCTGGTACCTCTTTTTATTGATCCTTTCACTTCCATTCACCGCTTGAAAAGGGGCATCTTACGCTCAATCCGTGACCAGCAAAACACAACCATTTTGTGCGCGTACAATGAAAAGAATATTTCAAATTATTTCTTCTAAGATATCAAATAATTTGAACACTCATAGTAAATGGCAAATATAAAAATGAATTAAAAACGCACGTGCCACATTTTTTTCTTTATATAGTCAAATACACTCTTTATATTTAACAAGTATTTAACATTAAAATTCACGGAAATCGGGAAAACGTTGGTTCGATGCACAATCCAGTGCAGTAATGCCTGTCATAATTATTCATTAGTAAGGTTTTTTTTTGTATTTTCGGGGCTTTTGAATTTCTGGTATCGATTCTTTTCATATTGTTTCCTGGAACGGCATTTTTCATATTTTTTAGCACTACAGTTGAAAAAACTGTGTATTACTGCAAACAAGTCATAATTGTTTATCAGAAATTAGTTCCCATTTAGAATAATCACTTTGACCTTTAAGTGACCTTCAAAATCGCTTCCTAGACCGAGGGGATTCGTATGAGTATACGCTCTAATTTGTCTCCTACAGCTATCATACATAATATTTTCTAAATCTGACGTATTTTTCGAGATATTTCGAAAAATAGAATAAAATGTCCACATTGTGTATGGTGCAGGAGCACATATCTACAGTGTATCTCAAAAACGGCGTATCGCAATAAAAAAATTGCGAGAAAAATTCTGTAGGTTTTATTCATTTTAAAAACCGTTTCAACACAAAACAAATTATTTGACACAGAAAAATGTGAAATTCTGAAATTTGGTGAATTTGGCGCCTTCTGGTATTTCGTAGTTGGTTACACAGCTTAGCTATATAAACACAAATTGTAGGTATTTTCGTCGTATTCATTTTTGTCTTCAAATATTTTACTATACGATTCACAGTTTTCTCGGTGAATAAAGTCCAAAAACTTTTTGAGTTTCACAAAGAACGCAAAGGGGGAGGGTTACAACTTTTTAGACTTAAGATTATCTCATAAACTACTCACAGCTGACAAAGTATGAAGAAATAGTAGATTTTTTGCCTAAAATGACCTTTTCCGATGTTAGATAAACTGTAGTATAAAGGGGTTTTTTAGATAAAGACTTATCTAAAAACATCTGAACGCGGAATAAATTACTACTAATAATATCAAAGTCATATGTGGAAAACGAGCATGCCAAAATAACTTATCAATAAATATGAGTGTACTCGTTTAAAACACACTAAAATTTTCCTTATCTTAGATTATTTATTTAAAATGTACTCATGTTCAAAGACTAACAAAACATCACTAGACAAACATAATAAGGTTATTCAAGGCTTTTAACATCTTTTTCGGTACCATCCTATCGTGGAAATCGATGTTAAACCTCGAGCAGTAGAAGACTCTGAAATTTCAAAACTTGAACAAAATTAATATACCACATATATAATACAAAGAAAAATGATAACGTTCCGAAATCTAGAAAGCATGAAAGTTGAAATCAAATTTGAACACATATTTCGTCTAACAAAACCATTTTTTTCAGCATTTTCAAATATGTTTCAAAGAAAGAAAAAGAATAAAAGCAATGACTGAATCCACTATTGAGGCGGCGAAAAACGTCCTCCAGTAACTTTTCTGTTATGGTGACATGGTTTGGCAGCACTGATTCACTAAATGAAATTTTTAAATTGTCGGTAAATAGCTCGTGAAAAATAAAGCTGTAGACGGCAGGAAGATGCTCGTTGAAAATAAAGTCTGTGGTTTTCAACAGTTTTCAATGCAGTAAATACGTAAGCCAATGTAAACAATGCAATGGATTTGTGACAGTGCAATTTATATAATGTGACGTGATTAATCGTAATTAAGAAATTAACAGTGTCATTTATTTGACTACTATTATTTTTTTAAATAAAATTAGTTATTAATAAGTAGAATTATTTGTGGAACGGAATTGGCCGGAATCGACATCAACAATGGACATCAGATAAGTTTTTAATGATAATATTACATTGGTTAAAAAAAACCGCAATAATTTTTCAATATTTTTTTTTACTTGAAAATAATTAGTAGTGTATGAATATTCGACATATATAAAAAGAAGTAATAATGAATATGCATATTATAAAATGTTATTACATGTAAAGGAACGGTATTAAAAGTAGTAGTAATAGTTATAAGATAATTAATATGATACGCAAATTTTGTTTCATGGTTAACTACTTTTTTTTACTTTGAAATAATTAATAGTGTATGAATATTCAGAGTATGTATCAAGTAATTAAAAATGCATACGATCAAATATTATTATATGTAAAAGGACGATATTAAAAGTAATGTATATAAGGTAATTATTAAAAAAAAATCAATATTTTATTTAACTGTTTTTATTTGTTCCAAAAATTACAATATATTTGCACAGTTTTTCTTTGTGGAAAATTTTTGTTTCCAGTGGCATGGTCCGGAGTGGGAAGTTTCCAGTGTTATTCCTATAATCTGCAAGATTTATTCTGCAAAAAAGGAGTGACAAACATTAATAAGGTACATTAAACAATTAATCTGACAATTACCTATTACCAATGATTCTGATTCTTATAATTATAACTAATTACGTCACGTCATGATTATTTCAATTTAATTATACTGCTTATATTATTGTATCATTTTCCATTCATTTTCGTTATTTCATCTAATTCATAGATTATATTACATTATTTTATTCTTTTCTGCAACACAGGGTATTATTTGTACTTACATTTTACTGAATTTGCACTCAGCTATCAAATTTATTATTATTAGGTATTAAATTTGCGTGTGCTGCATTTCCAATACGAGAATATTTTTTTATTTTCATTTAAATTTGAAAAGTATTTGAATATAATGATTTACAAAGTGCGGCATCTAACTTTATAAATTATTTCATGTACTCTCAAATCATGTACGATAAAAGTTTCGCGTGATTTTTAATATTTATATACATCGTTTACATGTCAAATGAAAATAAAGTATGAGCCCATCCATTATATGGAAATATGAAGAATGTAGAAAATTAGTAAATCAATTACCAATACATAATAATAAAACTCGAAAAATGAAATTATCTACAACTATACTCTTTTTCCATAATAATCATAAAATAGCTACTTATCTCTGTAGTGAAATTCTTGTTTATCTTTTAAATAATTGTTTCCTGTTAAAATAAAAAAGTTATCAATTCCACAACTGAAAGCATAGTTCCCTCGATATTTCATGGCTACTGTTTGAGATTGTGATATGTTTAATTAATGAATTTGAATCTGATATTGCAATACACTTGTTTTTCATAGTCGAAGGTATAACACGCATAAAAAGTTTTTTCAAAATTTCATTCAACTTTGTCAAAGAAAAGCCGGAGAAAATTTACGGATGTACTGCAGCAATAAATTTATTTTGTTAACTCTATGAACTGTATACAGTTTCTTGAGCTTTATTGGAAAAATTTTCATTCATGATATATAAACTAAAATGCTTTAATTACTTGATACAAACTTTGAATATTCATACACTATAAATTATTTCAAAGTAAAAAAAAGTAGAAAACCATGAAACAAATTTTGCGTATCATATTAATTATCTTATAACTATTACTACTACTTTTAATACCGTTCCTTTACATGTAATAAACTTTTATAATATGCATATTCATTATTACTTCTATTTATATATTTTGAATATTCATACACTACTAATTATTTTCAAGTGAAAAAAAATATTAAAAAATTATTGCGGTTTATTTTTTTTAACCAATGTAATATTATCATTCAAAACTTATCTAATGTCAATTTTTGATGTCGATTCTGGCCAATTCCGTTTCACAAATAATTCCACTTATTTTTTATTTCTTAATTTTTTATTGCTTAATTGTGATTAATCACGTCACGTCATATAAAACACAGGTCTGCAAGGTTTTGTTGTTGAAAAGCTATGGATCTTTTCTGGCGTAATTTTTCACTCAGAATCTGAATCTGAACACAAAATTTGCCTATCACGTCATGATTTTGGAATATTTGAGGTTATGTGCTTGAAAAATGGGGCTTTTCGCTACTTTTGAGGTTATGTACAAGGCGCCAAAATTTTTTCTCGTCTTTTTCGTGGATGTCGTCAATTAGTACTAATTTTCCTCTTCAAAATGAGCTATTAATCAATGATGAGCGATTTTATTTTACAAAGATACAGCCATAACAAGTTTCGACATTTATCTAAACAACCTAATAAGCATTTGCATTCACTTTTAAGGGCCCACCATTTTGCACTTGAAAATTTACCTTAAAAATTTGTACTTAAGAATTTTAATCAACTGTGAATAAGAATTTACTCTGAGAAAATTTATATTTATCAGTTTTTAGAGAGCAAAATCATAAAATTCCGTGAATTTTGATCCGCCATTATAAATCGGCTATCTTAGGAATGAAAATATTAATTTTATGACGGTGAACTTTACAGTTCACTAAAATCCTGAAGTTCAAATGTTGAAGGTAAATTTTTAAGTGCAAAATGGTAGGCCACAACAAGTAAATGTGAATGCTTATTACGTTGTTTGGATAAATGTCGAAACTTGTTATGGCTGTATCTTCGTGAAATAAATTCACTCATATCTGATCAATGGCTCATTTTGAAGATAAAGATTAGTATTAAATGACGACATCCACAAAAAAAAAGAAAAATTTCTTGCGCCCTGCACATAACCTCAAAAGTAGCAAAAAAACCCCATTTTTCGAGCACATAACCTCGAAAATCTTAAAATCCTGACGTGATATTCCGCACTTGAAAGCCCCATCTTTGTGCATTATTTATTGTTCCTTGATTTCAGCTCCACGCACTCATTACCGCTCCTGCGTTTGCCTCCGTCTCGTGCGTTTGAACCTCTGTCTCGTGTGTTCGCCAGCGTCTCATATTCCAAACTTCACACGCACGAAATATCTTATTTTGCGCACTTGTGACGAAAAATATTATTTACTCACGGCTAGCAGTCTATAATTGGATATTCTACTGAATTATGCTTCACGATTGAACTTTTTTTTCAGCAATGATCAAATATCAACTATCAATGATTATCGATGATAAAGGCAATGAAAGTATGCTTTTAACTCTGTGCATCTCTGTGCATTCCTGGATTATAATCGATATATCGATAGCTTGCGTGTCACCGCTGTCCGCTATATTGCCCATTGTTTTCTACATGGAAACTTGGATAAATTTTTTTAAAAAAACCATGCAATAATGACTAATGAATATCCCGTTGACGCGTCCAGGAGCCTGCATTATGTATATGTGAAATTGTATGTCGACTAAACGTGAAATGTGGATTAGTACCCAGGCCAGAGTTTTCACTTTTGACTTTTATGTAGTAGATATTTTTTTTGATTATTCTACCAAAAAACTTATTCATCGTAAAATTTGGAGATGAGGGCTCTAGTCTGATGAAGTTACAAAAAAAAAAAAAAACTAAATATTTCGCATGCTCTCCGTGAGGGCAAATCATCATTATAATGATTTGTCCTATAAGGTTAAACATAAAAATTTCTCTAATACAGGTTTTATACATTGAAATGACTGCATAATCATACGTACCATTTCACGTTTAGTAAATCTGGACTCGAGCTTTTCCAGTCTCTTACCTGCCTGGCTTTATGACTTGCAATAGCGCGGCATATTTAAATGTTCGTAATGAAGACTTTGCATAAATCTTAATAATTATTCCAGAGGCGCCCTCCCACTTTTCCTCTTATTGCTTCTGTTAACTTGTATTTACGAATACAATATTATTTCCATTGCTATTAATTACAAATAAAATATACTACATATACCACCTCCTACCCCCTCTTGACCTCTGATGAACAGTCATTTCGTCTTTGATGATATTAATAAAATTATTAAAAAACATTCATAATTTAAAGTTAGAAAATATTCATGTGTCCGAAAAACTGGGCAGGTAAGTGACTGAAAAAGCTCGAGTCCAGATTTACTGAAAGTGAAATGATGCCCATGATCATGTAGTAATTTTAATTTTGGAAACTTGTACAAGAAACATTTTCATGTATAACCTTATAACATTAATGATAATAATTATGATGTTCCCTCACGAAAAGCGTGTGAAATATTTGGTGTTTTTGTTGGTAACTTTTTCAGACTAGAGCCCTCACATCCAAATCATACCTAAAAAGTGTTGTTTAAGGGGATATGGATATATTTTAGTGAACTGTTCATTAACTTCTAACTATATTTTACCAATTCTTATTTTGTAATCCATAAAAGTTTTATTGTAATTTTCAACAGTGAAACGTAAATTGTGATGATCCATTTAACCAAAGGTTTTTTTTTATTTCGCGATAGTATTTTAAAAATATTTTGAAATGCATGCTTTCCGAATAATGGAAGAAGTAATCAACGAGACAATAAAACTATTACTCTCTCAGTAAAAATGATGTATACAGTTCTTTGGCATTAAAAGGCTGTGGTTTCTCTCGACTACATCATCATCTACTTTGAACCAACACTGAGGCTGTCTTAAATGGTAAAAAAAATGACTTGTCAGTATTCCCTTCTTCCTTGTGTAAAAAATTGCAGTTGTAATTATAGGAGAATTACCTCCAAATTAAATTACAGTACATATTTAGAATGAGGTCAACTGCACATTCCTCAATTTTTTTCGAACACCAAAACGAATACATCGATATACTATGCGTTGGACTACGAGAATCAATCAAACGGATTCTACGTCAATTCGTTAGAATTTATGTTTTTGAGCTGTACTGTACTTTAAAAATATATATTTCTTTTATTTTTTTATTTTTTCTTCCTCATTAACAGGTTAAAATTAACTAGTGAATGATCTATCGCTTTAAATATACATTCTGATTTGAACTTGCTTATTATTAGCTATATTATCAAAATTATGTAACTTAACGGATAAATCATCAAAGTTTTAGAAAATACAATAATGTTATCTTTTTTTATGAATGTGATTTTTCTGTAGTTTCCATAATGTACATTTTTTTTTCCTTCGAAACTTCTAAGCTGTATGATATACTACATAAAAAATAAATAGTCCAAATATGTTTAATTTTAAAAATTTTTTCAACTTTCGCAGTGGACTGTGAAGTAGACTTCGCTGCGCAGACTACGAAAGCCGCCATTTTCGAAGTTCGTATTGTGAAAAAAACTTTTCCGCTGACGTCACGTTTGAGATAGTTTCTTTGAATATAGCTTGGTGGTCAAAGAACCAAAAGCGTAGTGACTCGCTGGCTAGCCCTAACCTCTAGCTGACTACCGCCAGCTATGATGTTTGGATTCAGAAATTTATTTTTCGTAATAACACTGTGCATTTTGCCGATTCTGAGAATGTCTGATTCATCATACTTCTGAATAATTATAAATTCGAAATATCAAAGCACCGAAAATTCAATATTTCGAATCTCTAAAATACCGATAACTCAAATCGCCTACTTGCCAGAGTTCCGGCCTGTCGAAGTCGTGATTCTTCGAAAGCCCGATCTGTTATTTAACAGAAACGTCAACGCCCAGATCCACCACCCCCCCATTGCCTCAGACTATCGTGGGCAAGGAACACCGATAGCCCAAACCTCCGTGAAATCATTTCTCCGCCATAGACTAAGGGAATCAGAAGAAAGCGAACAACGTTCATATTTCTGGTCTACCCTGCCGTATCGGCCCTTTACTTTCAACCGCACTACAGCAGATGGCGCGAAGAGTTTCATAAATATGTAATATGTACAGTACATATGTAGATCAATATCAGTATTTATTAGTATTTATTAGTTTAAATCTGTATTTACATACGTCGAAAGTGTAAACAATCCCTGTAAATCAGTAAAGAATTAAAGAATCGAGAAAAACTTTTGAAAAAACGGGATAATTTCCGCGGGAAATCGTGTGATTCAAACGGAAAAAGACACGCCAGCCACATAATTACAATTAAATTGTTGGAATCGTCGAAATCAGATAAGTTGGAATTCGTACATGAATGTCAAAAAAATATGCAAGCTCTTTTTCTTTGTAAAATGTTTTATTTTCCAGAAATAAATGTTGGCAAAAAGGAACCGAAGATTTAGGAACGTGGTCAATGTCATTGAAATGGTATGTAATTTTTTTTTAAACGTATCTTTTCAAATTAACATTGTTTCACACATGTAATATAAATGTAGAAAATCGCGTTATTTATCAATAACGATGCATGAAAATGGTTAATTAGAAAAACACTGGGAAGCATGTTCGCGTAGTTGTAGTTTTTTTATAAATATATAAAAAATAAATAATTGTGTTTGCAAGATATATTTTCATCTTAGGCTACTTTTTCTACCTTGTAGACTCATAAAAACATTTATGATTAGAACAAAAAGTCGTTATAATTTTATGCCATGCAAAACTTTCAGTTATTTCATACAACTGGGAATGAAACAGAAATAATGAAGATAACTGATACTATTATTTTCTGAATTGGGGTAATTGGTAATTTGTTTTTTATCATCCCTTTGAAATATTGTTTATCCAGCTACTTATTACTTATTCACTAATTGCAATGCCTCTATAATTAATTGAACATTCATTTTTAAAATTTTGTTCTACGTTTTTCTATCTAACATTCTTCTTTTCAACTCTTTTGCAAATTTTTAATAAAGAAAAATGGTGTTAATTTAGGCACCGGACAAAGATTTGTTCGTTGTCTATTATGGATGAAAGGAATAATAATATAGGGATTAGAAAATTTTTCGAGTTAACCTCGCGTAAAAAGTTAGGAAAATTATGTACGGGAGTTTCGTGCAACGTACATGAATTCGTTACTGTTGATATTTTACTAATTATTAAAAAATGATTCATTCAGCATCTTTGATTGTATAAACTATCTATCAGGACCCAAGGGCGTAGGCAGAAAAAATTTTTGGAAAAGGGTATTATAAAAAATATAGTCCCATCGAGATTTCATAATTTTTAATCTTAGACGATTTCGTTACGGAAGTAAGATTTTTCAGTTTTTCAGATTTCGGGATTTTTCAAGTATACTGCTTTTAGAATTTAGATTCGCTTATTTTTCATGCTCGCATTCGATATTATGACAATTGATTTTTGTATTTTATTGCGAATCACTGATGAGGTTTATTTATTTTTTAATCCTGTTATTTTTCATACTTTTTCAGCATTAATACGGTAGAAGGATTTTCTGATATTTTAAAGGTAATTAAATCTCTGGATTCTTCACACGGTGAGTTTCCTCTTGCCCCTCGCACCCCTGGCCTAAATATTCAATTACTTATATTTACTGTTTTTAAGTTAAGTTACTTATATAAAGTTTTGACTGTTTTTAAGTTGTTCCCATTTCTTATGAGAAAAGAATGTTATTTGGAAAAAATAATCCTCCCACTTTCACAACATAACGTCATGTTCGAATGTGTCTTTTTATTGAATATTTTTTATTGTCATATAATTTTCGTCATTCATAATTACAAATAAAAATGATCAACTATCAATATTTAATGTACATCATCTAATGACAAACACAAATTATTTGAATAAAAATAATTTTCTTGGAATTTTTGAAATTCATGACAATATAGTGATAAAGAATGTACAAAATATATAAAAATAAATATCTCGAAGTATAAAATCGTTAAGGTCGGCCTTACGCCTTATCATATCATACGACGCGATCTTACCGATAGCATCACATTAGAAATTCTGCCGAGCGTGGACTGAATTTTATCATAGATAATAAAAGAACGAAAGTGATGAAATTCATTTCTTCTTTAACTGATTTGATAGATTAATACCTCATTACTATTTTGTTGGGGCAATCATGATTGACGTATAAGTCGGCTATCGATCATGCACTGTAAAAGACAACCGATTTTAGTAGGCGAGCGCGCAGTCAGATCTTGGATTCAGCCCTGGGAAGCCTTACGACTTCGAGCGAATCCAAGATAGTCTAGCTGTGAACCGCCTTTTTCGAGGGTCGCCCGTCAGCCTCACCTCCTGTAAAGACTTTGTCGTCTTTCAGGGTGACGGCCCTTTAGCGACCTACGTCTAGCCTCTCACAAGCCCTGAGACTTTAAATTAAGATACTAGATATCGATCATTTGAACCAAAGACCCTTTTTTTTGTATAAATCACTCTCAGGTAAAATGCTAAATTTCACAAAAATATTGGAGTGAATAATCAATATTGATAATTATGGGAAACAATTCATTAAAATGATAATAACAATATTTGGGTTAAAAAACGGAATCAGAAAAACTATGTAATAATATCGCTAGCAATAAATGATTAGGTGGAAAGATGAAATAAATATGTAATATGGGAATTTACAATTTAAATGATCTAAAACATGTGGATGCGTTTGATGAAATGAATAGAAAACGAAATAAGTAAGAACAGATAATTTGATAAAGAATTTAGAAATGCAATCTGAGAGTCAATGAATCTATAGAGTATGCCATTCGAATAAGAGTCATGATTTCGCGAATAAATTAAGTTGTATATTTGTCAAAACCCTTTTATCTCGAGCTGTATCATATTGTATTATTTCTAATTATACTTGAATAAACGTTTGTTGTTTAATGAAAAATGTTAGAAGATTTTATCTAATAACTCTTCCCCAAGTGTCTTAAAACAACGGGGGATCGAGGGTCGATAAAGAGATTTCCGAGTCTCACTTATCAGTCCTCTCTGTTGTACGATCCACGAATTGAACGAGATTTAACGACGACGTGGGAATCATCATCGCCTCTCTCTTCTCGACGAATCCGCTCGTCACAAGATACTGTAAAATTAAACGCATAACATAAATGATGTAACGATTAATAGACCCTGGAAAAGGATTGCGCATTAGCAATCGAAACGTAGGGATAAAATAATAATTAATAAATTGCTGGGTTTTGAAAAGAAAGACATTGAAACAGTTATTTATAAGATCATGTCTTTTCATAAAGTAGAAAAAAAACCTGCCTTCCTTCCACCGTGTCAGCAGATCCTGTGCTTCCATGGACACCCTGTGTATAATTTCGTAAAAATGTGCACAATCATTCAGTGCACTCTATCAGTTCAAATTTATATTATATTTACTAATTCAATTAGTATATCCTAGATATTCAGAGATCTATTACACATTAGTAAAATTCCATAAGGTGACTCAAAAAAATAGTGTGATTCTACTCAAGTATATATGAAATGTACCTGGTTGTAAAAAACTTTCACGTAAAAAACATTTTGAAAGCTTGATATTTCAAGGAATTATTGTTCTTGTAGATGTTACTCATATTATATATATATATGCACATTACTCACATTCGATTATATTGTTTTATTCATTAATTATTGGAATTCATATCAGAATACAATCAGAGAATATGAATTAAGGAATAGTTAATTAGAGAGGAATGCTTTTAACGAATTTTTATTACGTTTTTGATATTTCAGAAAATCCTAAACTTGAAAAATTTTATAGGTTTTTACTATAGTTAATTTTTTTGGGTAGGGTTTGTTTTCTCAAAATTCGGCCTTCAACCTGTCACAATAATGCATTCCGTGCAATATCTATTCACTTAATAATAGGTAGCATTCCTAATAATATCGTCATCCAAAAAAAGTATGATTAATATGTATGTAAATACAATTGAAATGCACATTACACATAATTAATATCAATGCAATGAAAATGGAAAGAATATGTAATCAACTAGCTTTCCCGGTGTGCTTCGCTAGGCGTAATTGTATATTTGGAAAAATATGATAAAAAAATAATTGGAAGAAATGCAAACAATGAAGAAATACAAAAAGTGAACTCAAATAACTTGACCCCCACTGCCCCCGCTGCCCCCGCCTCCGTGTCAGTCAATCCTACTCTCCTCCTACCCCTCCCATCCCTCCCTATACCCCTTCCATTACCTTTCACCATTAATTTTAAATTAATTATTAATGTCATAAAAAATTATGTTAACTAAACATTGTATACAAAATAGTATATTTTGTATCGAGGACCTGGAGCGTGGCTTTTAGGGCGAGGACTAATTTATCTGCCAAGGCGCAGCCGAGACTGATATTTGGTCCGAGAACAAAGCCATGTCTCACGGTCCGAGGTGCAAACGATTCTTTTTGCTAAACACGCGAAAAAATTGTACTTGGAGTACTTGTACGGCCGCGTTGAATACGCCCATTTCCAACCGGCAAATGCTTCAGTCCCTGGTGACACGTACTGGAGCAATGCCTCAGTGCGTGTTTTTTTGCTTCTGTACGTGTATTCAGGGACTGAAGCATTTGCCGGTCGGAAATAGTTGTATTCAATGCGGCCATACAGGTCCTCGAAGTACAACTTTTTTGCGTGTTTTGCAAAAGTGTAATTTTAGTATATAATTGTGTGGTGTCAAATCAATGAAAAAAATATTTTACATTTTTGAAACATTAATATTGAACATGAATTACATTAAATCCAATCTCATAAATTGTGAATGTTTCGGTATGAACTGTATAAAAATTTCTCGATTCCACTCAACACTATTCTCTTCTCACACTGTGGCAAAAACAATACGAAGCATTGTATTTTCTTCCGTAATATATTCGATCTCTTAATTCTTCCGCGTACGATGACGCAAACAATTTTTTTTTCAATTTCGGGTCCGAAATTTTTTCTTTTTCTATCGTGGGATTTGTAATATTTTTAATCTTCCTGCCTCTCAATTTCATGCCTGTCATAAAATTTGCAGAAAGTTCGTGTTTCAATGCCGCAAATATCTACATTTAACGTTTTTCTCCATCGCCTGAAATTTTTTGTTAGTTTCGTAGTTGACGTCCTACAAATTATTACATGAATAAAAAAAATTCAAATAATTGTTTTTTTTTTTATTGATACAATATTTTTAGATTTATTCATACAACAATGCATACGCACCGTCAATGATCCGAATCTTCGTTTAGAAAGAGATACCATTCTCTATCTCCGTCTTTTTGAAGAGAAGATAAGAGGCAATAGACGACGCGTTAGTCTGACGGAGATATAAGTTGAATTTGAAAATTCGATATCTCCTTCATTTTTGCTAATTTCGCAAAAAGGAAAAGAAAATAAAAGTTCAGAATTGTCTCGGGAATATGTCATTTCCAGCTCTAACGGTGACATTCGAACACCCTGTATATAATAGCGGTTCTTAATAGAGTTTAATACTGGAGATAAGGCGAAAATTGGTTTAACGGTTCGAAAGATACGGTTAATGCGTGGGTGGATGCGGGAGTAGGATCACAGTCAATAGAAACCAGGTTCCCTACATTCCCAATCGTGATAAAATTTGATATGGAAGATTAGGCAGAGATTACTCGAATAGTTTAAAATATACGGTCAATGGGTGGGTGGATGTGGGAGTATGATCACAGTCAATTAAAAACAGGCTCTAAAGGATCGAAGTCAATAGAAACCAAGTTCCGAACATTGTAGAGTTCAATATGGAAGATTTAGGGAAGATTGGTCAAACAGTTCGATAGATACACTTAATGCATAGGTGCGTGCGTGGGTGGAGTGCGAACAGGACAATTTATAGCTATAAAACATCCTGGAACTGAGACGAATATGTTATGCAAGGTTTCATAGAATTTGGTTGAGCGGTTTGAGAGTTATGAAATCACGAAGAAAGTGGCATTGATTTTTATGTATATAGATGGAAACAAGATATAAAATCAAGCTGTCAAATGACATAACAAAATAAAAAAATCATTTATACTTGGGACGCACGCTGTACCAAATTTTGTTACGGGAAAAAAAACTTACCTTTGAGTGAGAAGAGTAAAATCATGTCCAGCATGGTTTAATTTTACTTCTCTTAGAGTTCAATTCCTCTAATTTAGACAAGAGAAATCTGACAGGAATTGAAAAGTAAACTTCAATGTCTTTAAAAGTGACAACTTATTTTCTTAAAGCAAACATCCACTTGTTAATGGGTTAAATTTAAATATAAAAAAATTCATCATGTTCGACATTGAATATAATCAGATCGATCAGATCTGATCGAATATGATCAGATAATCGAGATATTTATTTTTATATATTTTGTACATTCTTTATCACTATATTGTCATGAATTTCAAAAATTCCAAGAAAATTATTTTTATTCAAATAATTTGTGTTTGTCATTAGATGATGTACATTAAATATTGATAGTTGATCATTTTTATTTGTAAATATGAATTACGAAAATTATATGACAATTAAAAATATTCAATAAAAAGACACATTCGAACATGACGTTATGTTGTGAAAGTGGGAGGATTATTTTTTCCAAATAACATTCTTTTCTCATAAGAAATGGGAACAACTTAAAAACAGTCAAAACTTTATATAAGTAACTTAACTTAAAAACAGTAAATATAAGTAATTGAATATTTAGGCCAGGGGTGCGAGGGGCAAGAGGAAACTCACCGTGTGAAGAATCCAGAGATTTAATTACCTTTAAAATATCAGAAAATCCTTCTACCGTATTAATGCTGAAAAAGTATGAAAAATAACAGGATTAAAAAATAAATAAACCTCATCAGTGATTCGCAATAAAATACAAAAATCAATTGTCATAATATCGAATGCGAGCATGAAAAATAAGCGAATCTAAATTCTAAAAGCAGTATACTTGAAAAATCCCGAAATCTGAAAAACTGAAAAATCTTACTTCCGTAACAAAATCGTCTAAGATTAAAAATTATGAAATCTCGATGGGACTATATTTTTTATAATACCCTTTTCCAAAAATTTTTTCTGCCTACGCCCTTGGGTCCTAATAGATAGTTTATACAATCAGGGCCGGATTAACCCTCAACGGGGCCCTAGGCAACCATCAATTTGGGGGCCCTCTTTTTACGTCCGTTCCCTTCTTTTTTCGATTAAAAAATACAAACTTATATCTTTCATAAAAATTTTATTGTCACAATGTAATAATATCAATAAAATTACTATCTACATTTTAAACATGTCGTTTTCTACATTTGTTTTCGGCAAATTCATCAATTATATCATCAATATCGATTTTGTTCAATAAATCTGACTCAATGCAAAGTATACCTAACATCTCGAGTCGCTCTTGTCGCGTTGTAGCTCTTTCAGCAGCTTTGATTCTTTTTAATTGCGAGAAGGATCGTTCGGCAGAACAATTTGTGATCATTAATGTTAAAAAAATTCGAAGAGCTATTTCTGTGTTAGGAAATACTTCGGCTAATTGATCTTCCATTAGAATCTTATACAAATGACTATGATTTTTTTGTGCATCGGTGTATCTGGAGTTCACGTAACTTTGGAATTGTTTCAATTCAATGAAAAATTCTTCCAAATCTCTAGGATAAAAACGAACTAAGTTATTCATAGCTTTGTGGAGGTCTCCATCACTTAGAGAAAAGTTGATGAGAAATGCAAATCTCTCTGAAACTTCCATATACACTTTCGCACGCCGTTTGATTTCACTGTGAAGATTGTCGATGATTTCGAGGAAACCTTTTGTTCTAAAATCATCGCGAGGCGAAAATTCTACTTCTGGAGCATTTCCGTCATTAGGTTGTTTTTTTCTACGACGAGTACGTTTTACGATTTCTGTATAACCTACACCAGGTAATAATCATTTTGTTTTTTCCTCGAAATCATTGAACTTTTCACGGAATGAAGCTAAACTCTCTTCTAACGATCCGTACAAAGAAGCACACGTTTGCAAATCTGCTTTTTCACTTTGCAATGACTTACTCACTGAACGCATAGCAGTCAAAATAGAGTTCCATAAAATCAACATGAAACCAAATTCGAATTTTTGCATTTTATTCGCGATACACGTCGCCTCATAACGAGTATCAGTATTTTGTGATTCATCATCAGCAATGATTTCTAGAGCCTCTAATATGATATCAAATGAATCGTAAACTGCATTCGTCGCATTCGAATGTGCTTCCCAGCGTGTAGTTGACAATGTCTTCAAAGTTTTCCCATTGTTTATTTTATTTTTTAATACGCCCCAACGATAGGTGGAAGCGGAAAAAAAATTATATAATGTCTGCATAATGGCGAAAAAATCTACTGCATAAAAACAGCACTTCACAGCATGCTCTTCAACCAAATTAAGGGAATGCGCGGAACAGGGAACATAGATCGCATTCTCATTCAAACTCAATATTCTTGCTTGCACACCTTTATACTTTCCGGACATGTTGAATGCGTTGTCATATGATTGTCCTCTACAATTTTGAATATCTAAACCACAGTCTTCAGTAAGAAAGTTGAAAGTTTGATTCGCTAGACTTTCACCAGTATGACCTTCCAACTGAAGAAAAGTTATAAACCTTTCGACTGGTTGAAAATCGTTCGGAGAAACATATCTTAAAATAATAGACAATTGATCAACATGCGATACATCAGGAGTCGAATCGACAGATAAGCTAAAATACCTAGCCGAAGTAACCTCTTTTAAAATGTATGATCTGACTTTTTTACCCATAATGTTAATGAACTCCTCGCAGATCGTCTTCGATAAGTAAGAAGTTACACCTGTCCCAGCATTGCCGTATCTAACAATATGACCTTGCAAAAAAGAATCGAATTTCGCAACGAATTCAAGTAACCCTAGATAATTTCCGTTGCCCGGCACCCCGAATGGCTCGTTCGAACCTCTGAATGACAAACCTCGCTCTGCTAATGTGGTAATGACAGCAACTACCCGTTTTAAAACGTCGCGCCAGTATTTTTTTTCACTTAGTAGTTCATTCTCGAGTAGTTCTGGCAGATTATTTTCGTCCTTTCGTTTTTGCCGGTAAATCAGCAAACACTCCCGATGTTTTGGATTTTTTTCATGCTGTTGTAAATGACTTCCGATGTTTTTCTAGTCATCATATCCTTCACGAGAAAGTTTTATCGATTGGTCGGGTGGTAGAAATAGCTTGCAATAAAAACAATAGACAGACCCTGTGAATAAAAACCAAAAATTATTATTATCAATTACACTGTGTGCCTAAAAATAATTTTGAAAATTATAAAAAAACGAAACCTGTCTAGAATGGTTGGTAATGACCCCCTGAATACTTTCTTTACAGGTTTTTTTAATGTTAAGTCTATTTATTCGACCGGCTTTCCGGTTTTCTGTCATTTTCCGTTTTCCTTTCTCTGAATGTTTTTTCAAGGTCAGAGAATATAAAAAAAAGACTCATTGACCGCTATTTCAAATTTTTTCCCGTGCAGTTTTTGACCTATTTTATTCCAGAAACGTGATCAGGTTAATAAGAGGACACAACTAGTCTTTTGTTCGAAAAAAAGGACCAATATTACGTGATCAAAAGCATGCTTTTAAAAAAAATTAATTTAATGAGTAAATCGAAAACGAGGGCTAAATTTGAAAAAAAAATGTAATGGAAGTATTTAAAGAATCATCACCAGCCATTGTAGACAGGTTTCGTATTTTTTTTTTTTTTTTTTTTTTTTTTTGTAATTTTTGAGGTCACACAGTGTTACAAATTATGTGAATGATACAAAAACTATGAATTAAGGGTGGGTGAGTTACTTTTTAAAAGAAACTTGGTTGAGTTAATGTAACTTGTTTAAGTTAATGTAACTTGGTTATATTACAAGTTACTCATAAATTTTCAAGTAAGAAATTAGAAGTTACTTTTTAAGCGAATTCGTTTAACCTCAAGTTTTATTTTTTAAGGATTTTTTTTTCTTGCTAGAAAAAAACCTGATTCTTTCTCAAAAAATAGAGTGAATTTCGTGAAAGAAATTGATTCAAATCATACATCATCTTTCATTGGTGAATAAATAAGCCAATCTCGGTTTGTTTTTTCTCCATTTGGTTTAGTCCCAAAAAATACGTTGGGCGAACAATATCTCGATGTTGATTCGTTTTCATACCAACGCTTAGATGATTCGAATGGTCCAGTCGAATTTTGACATGTGGATGGCCCATGTTCAATCCAAAATCTTACATCTTCACTAGTAAATTTTTCCCATTTTCCTGGATCGTTGGAACGGTTGGAAATTTCTACACCTTGATTTTTATGTACACTTTCGCCCACAAGAAATTGGTTTGAAGATTCAGGTGTTGAGTTGACTGGATCATCGTTCAATTCAGGACTAGTTGCAAGTCCTTGACTGCCTGATGAATTTGGTGTTTTTACGTTCCGATGAAAATAATTGTCGAGTTTTGGAACTTTTTCTAACACTGCACTTGTTCGTGATCGTTTTTCTTCGGCAACCTTTCTTTTTTGCGCACCACTTAAATATGAACGAGACATTTTTTTACAAAATAACAACTTAAGACACAAACGATCGTTTTAGTATTTACTAGTGTATTGCACTTAAACTATCACTCCCGAAAAATGATGGTCTCACTACGGTAAATAAAAAAACGCGGACATTTACAAGATAATAACAAGGATATTTCATTCACTTATTCACTTTACACTATGTTATTGTTCACGGTGAGTATTCTCAGACGTGACTATCCCCGTACAGCGAATTCTTTGTCTTATATACAAATTCAAGTGTTCCAGAATATTACAGAAAATTCCAGTCATTTATTGTTCTCGAATATTCTCAACCTTTTCATTGATTTCTATTCTCAAACATTCACAAAAACGTATTTGTTAAATGATACCAAATGACAGGCTCAGAGGCAAAACGACACAAGAATTTCCAAGAAAGGATAAAAAATATGCTGACTCACATAAGTCGGTCTTTCTTTTGGGAATTCTTGTGTCGTTTTGCCTCTGAGCCTGTCAAATGATACATTAATTTATTTGTCATTTGTCATCCATCATTCACTCATTCATCATTCACGTTGAAATTTCCGCTTGAAGGCTTCTATTCTAGTCAATTGTGATTTCACTTTGTTTGTTTTATTATTTCGTATTTTTTCAATTATTTTGAGTTCTGATTATATTTTTCTTTCATTCTCTAGAATTGTATGTTTGTAAGAAAATTTTAGAAGTCTTTTTCATTTTTCGGGGGCCCCCTAAAATCGGGGGCCCCAGGCAACTGCCTATTCTGCCTACTTGTTAATCCGGCCCTGTATACAATCAAAGATGCTGAATGAATCATTTTTTAATAATTAGTAAAATATCAACAGTAACGAATTCATGTACGTTGCACGAAACTCCCGTACATAATTTTCCTAACTTTTTACGCGAGGTTAACTCGAAAAATTTTCTAATCCCTATATTATTATTCCTTTCATCCATAATAGACAACGAACAAATCTTTGTCCGGTGCCTAAATTAACACCATTTTTCTTTATTAAAAATTTGCAAAAGAGTTGAAAAGAAGAATGTTAGATAGAAAAACGTAGAACAAAATTTTAAAAATGAATGTTCAATTAATTATAGAGGCATTGCAATTAGTGAATAAGTAATAAGTAGCTGGATAAACAATATTTCAAAGGGATGATAAAAAACAAATTACCAATTACCCCAATTCAGAAAATAATAGTATCAGTTATCTTCATTATTTCTGTTTCATTCCCAGTTGTATGAAATAACTGAAAGTTTTGCATGGCATAAAATTATAACGACTTTTTGTTCTAATCATAAATGTTTTTATGAGTCTACAAGGTAGAAAAAGTAGCCTAAGATGAAAATATATCTTGCAAACACAATTATTTATTTTTTATATATTTATAAAAAAACTACAACTACGCGAACATGCTTCCCAGTGTTTTTCTAATTAACCATTTTCATGCATCGTTATTGATAAATAACGCGATTTTCTACATTTATATTACATGTGTGAAACAATGTTAATTTGAAAAGATACGTTTAAAAAAAAATTACATACCATTTCAATGACATTGACCACGTTCCTAAATCTTCGGTTCCTTTTTGCCAACATTTATTTCTGGAAAATAAAACATTTTACAAAGAAAAAGAGCTTGCATATTTTTTTGACATTCATGTACGAATTCCAACTTATCTGATTTCGACGATTCCAACAATTTAATTGTAATTATGTGGCTGGCGTGTCTTTTTCCGTTTGAATCACACGATTTCCCGCGGAAATTATCCCGTTTTTTCAAAAGTTTTTCTCGATTCTTTAATTCTTTACTGATTTACAGGGATTGTTTACACTTTCGACGTATGTAAATACAGATTTAAACTAATAAATACTAATAAATACTGATATTGATCTACATATGTACTGTACATATTACATATTTATGAAACTCTTCGCGCCATCTGCTGTAGTGCGGTTGAAAGTAAAGGGCCGATACGGCAGGGTAGACCAGAAATATGAACGTTGTTCGCTTTCTTCTGATTCCCTTAGTCTATGGCGGAGAAATGATTTCACGGAGGTTTGGGCTATCGGTGTTCCTTGCCCACGATAGTCTGAGGCAATGGGGGGGTGGTGGATCTGGGCGTTGACGTTTCTGTTAAATAACAGATCGGGCTTTCGAAGAATCACGACTTCGACAGGCCGGAACTCTGGCAAGTAGGCGATTTGAGTTATCGGTATTTTAGAGATTCGAAATATTGAATTTTCGGTGCTTTGATATTTCGAATTTATAATTATTCAGAAGTATGATGAATCAGACATTCTCAGAATCGGCAAAATGCACAGTGTTATTACGAAAAATAAATTTCTGAATCCAAACATCATAGCTGGCGGTAGTCAGCTAGAGGTTAGGGCTAGCCAGCGAGTCACTACGCTTTTGGTTCTTTGACCACCAAGCTATATTCAAAGAAACTATCTCAAACGTGACGTCAGCGGAAAAGTTTTTTTCACAATACGAACTTCGAAAATGGCGGCTTTCGTAGTCTGCGCAGCGAAGTCTACTTCACAGTCCACTGCGAAAGTTGAAAAAATTTTTAAAATTAAACATATTTGGACTATTTATTTTTTATGTAGTATATCATACAGCTTAGAAGTTTCGAAGGAAAAAAAAATGTACATTATGGAAACTACAGAAAAATCACATTCATAAAAAAAGATAACATTATTGTATTTTCTAAAACTTTGATGATTTATCCGTTAAGTTACATAATTTTGATAATATAGCTAATAATAAGCAAGTTCAAATCAGAATGTATATTTAAAGCGATAGATCATTCACTAGTTAATTTTAACCTGTTAATGAGGAAGAAAAAATAAAAAAATAAAAGAAATATATATTTTTAAAGTACAGTACAGCTCAAAAACATAAATTCTAACGAATTGACGTAGAATCCGTTTGATTGATTCTCGTAGTCCAACGCATAGTATATCGATGTATTCGTTTTGGTGTTCGAAAAAAATTGAGGAATGTGCAGTTGACCTCATTCTAAATATGTACTGTAATTTAATTTGGAGGTAATTCTCCTATAATTACAACTGCAATTTTTTACACAAGGAAGAAGGGAATACTGACAAGTCATTTTTTTTACCATTTAAGACAGCCTCAGTGTTGGTTCAAAGTAGATGATGATGTAGTCGAGAGAAACCACAGCCTTTTAATGCCAAAGAACTGTATACATCATTTTTACTGAGAGAGTAATAGTTTTATTGTCTCGTTGATTACTTCTTCCATTATTCGGAAAGCATGCATTTCAAAATATTTTTGAAATACTATCGCGAAATAAAAAAAAACCTTTGGTTAAATGGATCATCACAATTTACGTTTCACTGTTGAAAATTACAATAAAACTTTTATGGATTACAAAATAAGAATTGGTAAAATATAGTTAGAAGTTAATGAACAGTTCACTAAAATATATCCATATCCCCTTAAACAACACTTTTTAGGTATGATTTGGATGTGAGGGCTCTAGTCTGAAAAAGTTACCAACAAAAACACCAAATATTTCACACGCTTTTCGTGAGGGAACATCATAATTATTATCATTAATGTTATAAGGTTATACATGAAAATGTTTCTTGTACAAGTTTCCAAAATTAAAATTACTACATGATCATGGGCATCATTTCACTTTCAGTAAATCTGGACTCGAGCTTTTTCAGTCACTTACCTGCCCAGTTTTTCGGACACATGAATATTTTCTAACTTTAAATTATGAATGTTTTTTAATAATTTTATTAATATCATCAAAGACGAAATGACTGTTCATCAGAGGTCAAGAGGGGGTAGGAGGTGGTATATGTAGTATATTTTATTTGTAATTAATAGCAATGGAAATAATATTGTATTCGTAAATACAAGTTAACAGAAGCAATAAGAGGAAAAGTGGGAGGGCGCCTCTGGAATAATTATTAAGATTTATGCAAAGTCTTCATTACGAACATTTAAATATGCCGCGCTATTGCAAGTCATAAAGCCAGGCAGGTAAGAGACTGGAAAAGCTCGAGTCCAGATTTACTAAACGTGAAATGGTACGTATGATTATGCAGTCATTTCAATGTATAAAACCTGTATTAGAGAAATTTTTATGTTTAACCTTATAGGACAAATCATTATAATGATGATTTGCCCTCACGGAGAGCATGCGAAATATTTAGTTTTTTTTTTTTTTTGTAACTTCATCAGACTAGAGCCCTCATCTCCAAATTTTACGATGAATAAGTTTTTTGGTAGAATAATCAAAAAAAATATCTACTACATAAAAGTCAAAAGTGAAAACTCTGGCCTGGGTACTAATCCACATTTCACGTTTAGTCGACATACAATTTCACATATACATAATGCAGGCTCCTGGACGCGTCAACGGGATATTCATTAGTCATTATTGCATGGTTTTTTTAAAAAAATTTATCCAAGTTTCCATGTAGAAAACAATGGGCAATATAGCGGACAGCGGTGACACGCAAGCTATCGATATATCGATTATAATCCAGGAATGCACAGAGATGCACAGAGTTAAAAGCATACTTTCATTGCCTTTATCATCGATAATCATTGATAGTTGATATTTGATCATTGCTGAAAAAAAAGTTCAATCGTGAAGCATAATTCAGTAGAATATCCAATTATAGACTGCTAGCCGTGAGTAAATAATATTTTTCGTCACAAGTGCGCAAAATAAGATATTTCGTGCGTGTGAAGTTTGGAATATGAGACGCTGGCGAACACACGAGACAGAGGTTCAAACGCACGAGACGGAGGCAAACGCAGGAGCGGTAATGAGTGCGTGGAGCTGAAATCAAGGAACAATAAATAATGCACAAAGATGGGGCTTTCAAGTGCGGAATATGATAAATAAACAAACATAAGCTGTAGCAAAGATCTGTGAAGACACGATATTAGTAAAAGCATACTTCCATGCGGCACGGGCAGGTGTCGACAGTCGGCATCGGGAGAGCTGACTGGTTAAGTTAAACTACTTTGCAGTGGGCAAAGTAAAGTAGTGTGGGAATGAAAGACAAGTAGTGCGCAGATGAAAACAGTGCGCAAAGTAGAAACACATAGGGAATATACTGTTTTGCGCACTCCTTTCACACACGGGAAAGCGTCATCTTTGTACAAGTGTGATGAAAAATGACTTTTTCATCGTAGAAGTCTATGAAACCTACTTTTTTGCCTGCTTTGCGGGCAAACATCGGCTTGCTCTCCCGCTAGGATAAAAAAAATCGTTCACACCATTTAAAAATTGATATTTATTTACCAAGGGAGGAAGAGAATGATTTCGACGAGTGTGTGTTTGTGTTCAAGCGAAGCGAGCTGAACGAAACACACGAGTTGAAATCACTCCCTTTCATGGCAAATACAATTTGTTTTTTCATATATATACAGAAATGGCCAGTTCATCGATACAATTCGCAGGAACAGTGTCCTCTTTTTTGGTTATTTACGATGAATTTTTCAGCAGGAGCAATCTAAGTAATTGCTCCCTAGGGAGATTAGTTTGCGGGAGCAATCGCTTTGATTGCTCCCGCTGAGAAATTCGATGTTGGGTATCCGAAAAAGAGGGCTTTGTTCCTGCTAATCGCGTCGATAAGATAGACATTGCTGTGTATGTATGGAAAAAAAAACGTACACCCTCGTGAGAAATTTATTTCTTCCCTATGTGCAAAACGTGCCATTTTGCCTCTCAAACATTCGGAAGGAGCGTTCTGCAACACGTTCCAACAGTGGTAAATGAAGTATTCGAGGCCGACACGCAAGCTGTCGACAAATGACACGCGGCGAGGTGAGAGGCGGGCTACTTTGGACCCCAGCGGACTCGAATAGACCCCCCTTACCCCTGCTGAGTGTCATTTTCTCTAGCCTCCATGTCGACCTTTCATACTTTATTTGCCATGTCGGAACAGTTTTGGATACGCTCATTGCTAATACTGTTTTCGAAGAAAAATGTATCGTTTGTACCTCGGAGCAATAACAGCCGATTGGAACTCATGTGATTTCATGTGAGCGAGGGCGGTCAACCTTACAATCGTTCAACGTCGGTCGTTTTTGCTCCACGCTACACAATGTACTATTTTGATTCTTATACACATGTTACTTTGATATGCTTAGATGCTGTATGGTGTTTTTTGAAGTTCCAGTTTTGTTTGGACAATTTAAATACAGACCGTAATTTTTAGAAAGTTTTTCTAATAGTTTGATTATTACTTATCGCATGTTTTTTTGAATACCAAAATTCTTGCATTGGACATATTGGAATTTTTCGTGATTCCCAACACATTTTTTCATGAACAAAATTTTTTAAGTTGACTGTTTTTATTAAATTTGGATGAATTCGCATTTCTTCTTATTGCGATGCTCATTCAGTAACGGAGTATTGGTATTCAAGAACAAATAACTTCATTCTTGAAGAAATTTTCAAACTGAATTTCCAACTTCAGCGGATGATTTTATTTCGCTACCGCGTTATCACAACACGATAGTTCCATTATAACCTTATGAAAAATTTTACTCATTGATGAATTCTTTATTTTGAATTGAGGTTATCAAACTTTTCTAACATTTCCAAATTTATTGAACCATACTCACTGATAATAGTTTCTTTTTTATATTATATCAAATTATATCAAATCTATATTTATACTATATTAAATCTAACGTGTTTTAATTGAGTAAATTATTATCTATTTATCATAGCTTCTGTGAAATACATTCATTAAAACTACATCTTTAACTTAAAATAACTTCATTTTGAAGATATGGTACATTGTATTGGTGTTATTAATTATGTTTGTTCAACGTTTATTAAATCCATTAGTTTCAGTTGATTTCATCAAGCTTTTATCCGAATTTCAAAAATGTGGTCAATATCATTGATCAAACACTACCTTCATCACTGATGATAATTTTTTTTGTACGTCATGAAAAATCATATTGGCGTTATTCGTGTTCACTACGCGTTTATGGAATCCTTTATTTTTAAGTAGATTTATGGAACTTTCATGAACTTTGAACATTATGCAAATGATATGTATTAGAACAACCTTCATCATGAAAAATAATTATTTCTTATCTTATGATCAATATTATTGGCGTGAGTAATTATGCTGAAAACATGAAAAACAAAAGAAACCCAATAATACATATCGCATCTAAGCAAGAAATAAATTTCTCACGAGGGTTTCAGTTTTTTTTCCATGGTGCGAATGATTTTTTTTATCGTAGCCGGAGAAAAAGCAGGCTTTTCAGACCACTATGATAAAAATAGTACATTGTGTAGCTAGGAACAAAAACAGCCGATTTAGAACCAGTGTAAGGTCTGCCGCCTGAGCAAAGCAAATGCGGCAATCACACGAGTTCTAATCGGCTGCTATTGCTCCAAGGTACACGGAGAGAACGCTACACCGGTAGCTAGTGAGACAACACTAAGTGTCAGTGAAGGGTTGAAAAAAATTTTTCTCTCGCGAGTGAGTGGTCAGATTTCGCTAACCTGCGGTGTATCGCTCACTAGCTGCCGTTGACACACACACGAAGTCGATTACACCGCTGAGTAGTGAGACGAAACCAGCTTTCGGTGACTCTCTCACCAGTGGCTAGTGAGGCGCTTTTATTGCACGATGGGAAAAAGGAAAGGACGATGTGAAAATAAGAATAAGTGGGAAGGAATATCTTCGTGCTCCATTGCTCTCATTCTACATGTTCTTTTCTCTTTCCCGCAGACTCCAACTACGATTCCCAATCCAAGTTTACCCCCATTTGCCCACACTGCAGTGAGTGAAATATCGATCTGTATTGATCGCTGTCGTTGACTGTTGTTTTGGGAGTCTGCGGGAAAGAGAAAGGACTATGTGGAATGAGAGCAAGGGAGCACGAAGATATTCCTTCCCACTTATTCTTATTTTCACATCGTCCTTTCCTTTTTCCCATCGTGCAATAAAAGCGCCTCACTAGCCACTAGTGAGAGAGTCACCAAAATCTGGTTTCGTCTCAGTACTCAGCGGTGTAATCGACTTCGTGTGTGTGTCAACGGCAGCTAGTGAGCGATACACCGCAGGTTAGCGAAATCTGACCACTCACTCGCGAGAGAAAAACTTCATTGACCTTCATTGACAGTTATTGTTGTCTCACTAGCCAACGGTGTATCGTTCTCTCCGTGTACACACGATACTTTTTGCCTCGAAAACAGTAGAAACGAGCGTATCCAAAACTGTTTCGACATGGCGAATAAAGTATTGAAGGTCGACCGGAGGCTGGAGAGAATGACACTCAGCAGAGGAAAAAGGGGGGGGGGGGTCCTTTCTGGTCCACTGGGTTTCCAAGGAGCCGGAAGAGCCCGCCTTTCATCACCTCACTGATTGTCATTTGTCGACAGCCTGCATGTTAGCCTGGAATACTTCATTGTCACTGTCGAAACGTGTTTGGCAACGCTCCTTTCTAGTGCTTGAGAGTCAAAATAGTATATTTCGTATCAAGGAGCAGAAACAAGCTTTTACAAGTTCGCAGTTTTGCAAGAAAGCGTTAGTGAGTGAGCAAATCGCACAAGTGAAATGCGAGTAAATGCTCCTTGATACGAACTGTATTTTTTACGCTTGTACTTGGAAAATTATTTATCCTTGTGTTTACTTGCTGAAATTTAGAAACATTTGTCCCAAGACGCAACGATATCGCTGTTTCAATCGGACGAGAAAAAAAAATGTACTGTCTGAGATACAAAAACATCGCAAGGATTCCCTATCGCTCTGTCACCCACAAAACGAAGAAACACTCTTTTTACTTTCACCGCGAGCTCCGAAGTCGCATGGCCTAGAATTCGTTTTCTATGACAAGCAGTAAACACAAGAATTATAGTATATTGCGTATCGAGGGGCCAAGCAGCGTCTTTTCAAGCGCGACGGCACGACAGCGCTGTCGGAACGAGGAAATATTAAGGGCCTACAGCCCTCGGTATTCCCTCGTTTCGACAGTGTTGCCGTCTGGCGTAAAAAGGCTCTTGCCCTGTACTTTTTTTGGTAGACACGTAAATAAGAAGAGTATACATAGGAAAGTTCGGGCTCACTTCGCGGGACGAGCTCCAGCCGATATGTATCCAATATACCCCTACCCCTTCAAATTTGATCACTTGACACCCCTCCTGGCCCGGTAGCCATTGAGGTTCCTCTTCCCCCACACTGACTCGGTAACCAATGAGGTTTCAACCCCCACTACTTTCTGATCAACTTATCAGAAAAGAGTTGAGTGAAGCCTTAGAGAAGTTGCTGAAAAGCATCATATAAGCTCGAGAAGTAAAGCGACTACATCGTAGCGCGACACCAAAGTGCAGAGCAGTGGACGTTGCTCGTGCTCCGACCTCAAGAGCCGACTGGCTTGAGAGCGCGCTCGCTCCTCCTGAAGTACGGTGGCGGAGAAGTGGGGGAGCGGGGGAAAAACTGCGGAGGTGGCGTGAGTGGAGGAGCAAAAACGGCAGTGGGAATTCTCCAAAGTCCGTGCGAGTTGGTATACCCGAGCGAGCGAGACACATGGATCAGTGTGCCGCGAACAGGGGGCACCCACTGTGGTAAAATTTTTGTCCGAAACAAACCTAAAAAAAACGAGTGTATATATATATATATATATATATATATATATATATATATATATATATATATTATCCACATATATAGATATATTTTACAAAGGATCCCTCCCGCCCCGTCACCCCACTTTTTAGGCCACTTTTTCCTTATGAAGTGTGTGCCCCCTGGCCACGAAGTAGCGGCAGAATCGGAGGATCAGCGGAGCAGCGACATGGAAGCTGGAGGACCAACGGAGAAGCTGGAGAAGCAGTGGCGACGACGAATCTGGATGACCGACGGGGAAGCTGGAGGACCAACGAGGAAGCTAGAAGACCGACGAGGAAGCTGGAGAAGCAGCAGAGACAACAAATCTAGAGGACCAACGGGGAAGCTGGAGCAGCAGAAGTGGCTGAAAGAGCGTGATCGGGTTAATCCGTCAAGGATTGACTCGAGATGGAGACGCTGCTAAAGTTGTCAGTCCTTTTCGAGGCTACAATTTTTTCACAAAGCAGCCCTTTTCAGGGCTACAAAAAAAATTTTTTAACCAAATGAACTTCTAATGACTTCGCAGAAATTTCGGAATTCAGCCCTTTTCAGGGCTACAAAAATTTCTGGGTTTCCATACAGCAATCACGTGGATGTTGACACTATCGTGACCCGATACGCAAGCACTTTATTCAGCATACCCCTGTATTCAACTCCTTTGAAACCACTTACAATTACAACAACGTGCGATCAATGTGGGAAATTATTACGATGTGCGCCTAAACTGACATCGTTGTGCCACCCCCAAACAGGGTTAACACTAGCGAGAACTTGTAGTTTCCCAACTGAAAATCAGCCCCGCATACCTCCTCTGAAAATCCTCAGACTCCTCCCCTCCCTCTAGCCTGTGAATCGTTCGCCTCAAAGACTTCCTAGGCAGCACAGGCCACTCCGCCTACAAAAGAGAAATCCACCACATCCCCTTTTGATGAAATCACATTAAAATCCAGAAAACCTCCCTCCAAAATCAGTGTATTCATACCCATTTCCAAATTTAAATCGCAGATAATAGGCGACTATGTCCTTGAACACCAAGTAAGGCCCTACCGAAAACCCTCTCCATCTTGCCCTACCTCCATTTCCAGAGCCAAACTCCCTGTTGCGGAATACACTCCTACCACAATCAACCTTATGATTCCAACTCTACCTGGAAACCTAGATTGGGAAAGTCCACCCTCAAGGAAGAACCCGCTTGCTTTATAGGTTATGTCATAAAAAATGTATGATAGGATATGTTAGGTTCGGAGGGAACATATAATCATGTAATCAAATAGTACGTAATAAACAAGAAAAACATATTAAAATGTATGAATAAAAAACATATTTAAACTATTTGTTCCGACTTTTTAATATTTTCTTTTCGATTTTACACCTAACCCTTGCTCATTATGATCGCGGGATGGACCGATCCATCGCGTCATAGCCGCTCGTTATGATACTGTTCTGTTGGTTCATAATAAATGATCTGATCAATAAGAGCCGAACGTTAAATAACCAGAACGAACAACTTCTAAATGTTCATATTCCGGCCTCTTCAAGGGCCTCATCAGAACTTCTGAACATACTTACCTGTTATTTTGCACAGTAGTTGATATTACTCTTGAGAAGGTTTCTTGGTCGATTTCGGTGAAACAAAGTTAATAGTTTTTTTTACGACATGAAAATTCATATCCTTTTTATTTTTTTGAATATTCTCAAAGGCATGTGTCAGCAGGTTTAGTTGATGTATAGGGAGCAAATCATCGATACTTAGAAACAACGCAGATATTGATTATGCAAAGTATCAAACATCTGTAAAGGTGTTTCAATAATATTCACATGTACATGATTTCACAAGTCTTTCTGAGTATATTTCAAATTTTTTCCCAGGCTGTTCACCAGCTAACTCTGATAGCACGATTACAACGCAAGGTACCTTTACACATAAAAAGAAGAAACTGTCCTAATCCGTCTTTAATTACAGGCGATTTTATCAATATCTTCATCGCTATTTGGACCACCTATTCATTTTAAAAAACGTCTGCGGGTTATAAGCTATTTCTTTTTTTTGGTTGAAGTTTTCAAAAATTTTCCAACTGTCGTATGCTAAGATGGCGATTTAACAATGATATTCCGGACCCTACTAGATGCTGTGAATAATAATTTTTCATTCATTTAGGCCCGAGCAACAATATCTGTTCATTTGTCCTGAATTGTAATGTAAATCGATGACGCTGTTTTCTTTTCTGGCGTTATAAAAATATTTTTTTTCATGGAAGATATTACTTTTTTTTTAAGAGTGTTTTTTTTACACATGTCAATGTTTTCGTAAATGTTTTTTGTATTTAGTCATTGCATCCCCAAAAATACCTACTCTTGGAGAAGAAAAAATTTTCACATCGAAATAATCAAAAACTTTACTTTCAAAAACTATACTTTACAAAACAAAATAAAAATATATATATATATATATATATATATATATATATATATATATATATATTTTTATTTTGTTTTGTAAAGTATAGTTTTTGAAAGTAAAGTTTTTGATTATTATTATATATATATTATTATTATTATTATATATATATATATATATATATATATATATATATATATATATATATATATATATATATATATATATATATATATATTTGAATGCAAAACTTGGAGAAACAAAATTTTCCGGGCAACCGGATTATGGAACTTAGAGATGTTTATTGATGAGAGATTCTACAGAAACTGAGAACTTGAACTTTCTATAACGAAAGCAAAGATACAAAGTTGGCGGCGCTGGTGGTGCCAAAGTCGGTCTCGGAATGGCGAGGCGATTTGAATTCCAACACCCTCCCTCAAATCGAGCTCGCAAGGCAATGGTGAACACCAAGTCCAAGTTTCTTGGAGCATTCCAAGAGCTTTGGTTTGGGCAAGAGTTTTGTTAAGACATCGGCTACCATGAGTTTAGTTTGCAGATACTCTGGTGAAATCAGATTTTCACGTAGTGCCTGGCGAAAGAAGTGGTGGTGGATGTCGATATGTTTAGTTATGGAATAAAAAATAAGGTTAGAGGCTGATTTTGCGGCCTCCTGATTATCTTTACATAACGTGACGTTCGCCATGTTGCCAGAGCCAAGTTCTTACAGGAATTCCATGAGGTAAATAGCTTCCTTGGAAGCGTTGGTGAGACCCATGTACTCTGGTTCGGTTGGGGGCAGGGCTACTGTCCGTTGCTTTCGAGATTCCCGCGATACTGCTGCGCCAGACAGGATGAACGATAAACCACCCGTGTAGGAGCGACGATCCAGAATACAGTCCCCCAAAGTAACCAACGAGATTTCTCCCCGTGTCTCTGAAAATCAGACTGAGGGAGCTGGTTCCAGCGAGTTATCGCAGGATGCGTTTTCTTGCAACGAAGTAAATTTTTGAATGGTTATTTAAACATTGACTAAGATAATTGCCGGCATGTGCGAAGTATGGTCGCGTTCCCACGGCCAAGTACATGAGCGCGCCGACAAGCTCCCTGTCGGGTAGGGCCTTCCTGGACTCTTCGTTGTTCGTGAGTTCCCACGCAGGTCTCGAGCCAGGGGAGAGGGGAGTATTCACGGCTTTGCAGTCCACCATACCGAATCTTTCCAAGATGCTGTGAATATAGCGCTCCTGCGGGAGAGCATCCCTCTATGCCTCTATCTCTATTCCTCTATGGCTCTGCGAATCTCGATTCCCAGTAAGCATCAGGAGCGTCCAAGATCTTTGAGCGTGAATTGCGTCTCGTGCTCGTTCTTGACGTGGTCAGCTTTCTTCTTGTCCTTGGTGGCAATCAAAATGTCGTGCATGTACGTATATCATGAAGAACGTGCAGTTTTTTCAATTTACGCCAAAGCAATAATCCGCGTTAGTGAGGAGAGTCCAATACCGTAAAGAGTTCGATCAATCTTGACATTCCATTGGCGGACCGACTGTCGTAGACCGCATAATGCCTTTTTTAATTCACAGATGCTGGCGCCCCTGCGGGATCGTCCAAGCATTATCTTGGCCTCGGAAATCAGCACTTGGTTCCCTTTTTCATGGAAAAGTCTAGTGAGCATCTCCTCCAGAAGTTGCAGATGCTCCTTGTGGATTTCTGTGTCAATCTCCCTATGTAGATAGACTGTAGAGACGTCCAGTTGCATGATTCCTATGTCTACTTTAGTGGCGAGGGTGACGAGCGTTCTCAAGGAACTGGGCCTGGAAAATGGGTTAAGGTTTCATGAAAATTGACTCCCAACCTCTGGGGAAATACTTTGGCAGCCAAGCGCGCCTTTCGATGTTCCAGGGTTTCATCAACGTTGAGCTTCTTACTGAACACAATCCGGTTCCCAATGACCTTGAAGTCTTAAGGACATCCACGATGTCTCAGGTGTCGTGTTGGCGATCAGGCACTTCATCTCGTCGTTCCGATCTAGTCGTGCTCATCGTCTTCAAGGGTTTCTTCATTTTTTGCTGGCACCAGGTTGAAGATTTTACGAGGTTAACTCCATTTACCAGTTCTCAGGATGGCAGGTTTTCCTGGTTTACGTTTGCGTTGTGCTCCCTCGGCGTCATCCTCGATGTCCTTAGGTCGTTCCCCGGCATCGTCCTCGATGTGCTCGGGATTTCTTCCGTCGTCTTCGTTTTCAGCGACTGGTGCTTGCACGCTTGGTGTTGAAAAATATTCCCGTTTCTCTGGGTTGCGGTCAAGTTGGACCACTTCGCTTGTCACAGGCTTTGCTGCATGGTCCAGAATCCGAAATCTACCGTCAATGTCCTTTGCGCTGGTAGAATAATCTTGTTTTTCGGTGTCCTTGGACTCGTTGATGAAATTAACTTCTCACAAGAAACAAATCCTTCTCAGGCTTGGGATTCAAACTCAATATGACGTCGTGGCCTCGGAGCGCCCTACGGAGGTCTTCTCGACAGTTCTTTCATCGAACGTCCTTTTACCAGGCATTTTGTTGAGGATGTGGAACTTGGAACCAAAAGTTCGGAGGTGACGGAGGTCAGGCCTTTCACCGTGCTATGCCTCAAATGGCGTTGTCTGGGTCAGACTCCTGGTAATGCACCGGTCCCTGATGTAATTCATGGTTGCCATAGCCTCGGCCTGAAAGGATTGTCGTAAACTTGAACCTTGACTGTAGCAACATGCATCGGGCTGACCCACCCCCCAAGATGCGATTTCTACGTTCGGATACCCCATTATACTGAGAATTATATGGAACAGTAAACCGTTGGCGAATCTCTGGGCCCTTCAGAATCTTCTCCATCCTGAGGTAGTCACACTCCCTATCATTATCTGATTGAGGAGCCTTAATTCTTCGTTCTTTCTAGTTTTCTACGAGTCTTTTGTATTCCTGGAATTTTTCGGGCAACTCGTCCTTGCTCCGTAGAAGGTATACCTCGCACCACTGGCTGAGATCGTCTGTAAAAGATACAAAGTACTTTGTACCCCCCCCCCCCCCTTTTGATCGTGTGCGCATTTTCCCCGCAGACATTTAAGTGCACGATCCCTAGGATGGAATCAGAGAAGGATAGCCTCGTGTTGAACGGTTCATTTTCTCATTTACCTTTGATGCAAGTTCCACACTTCTGATGGGACTGAGAATTTTTCTGCAAGCCCATCCCTGTCACGTGGTCGTGCATTTTGGCGAGGTCTGACTGGTTAAGATGACCAAAGCGCTAGTGCCAGGTGTCGACGTCGGGTTTCACTCTCTCGACGGCAGTGGCAAAGGCGGTAGCTGTGTGGTTTTCGAGAGATCTAATTCGAAGAGAAAACAATTCCCCTTTTGATCAGCGACCATCGTAGTCTATCCCTGAGTGTCCTTCCCAACGGCACGGTCTCTGGTGAAATGGACCTAGTGTTCCCTGTCGACGATCTTGACGACGGAAAGCAGGTTTGTTTTAAGGTCTGAAACAAACAAGGTACTCTCGAGTTTTAATAACTTTATCCTTGTTGCCATCTGAATTTGACACCAGGACGTCTTCCCGAGCCTTGACCTGGGCGACGGCGTTGCTGGCGAGTTTCAGACCACTTTTGTTTTCCTTGGAATTGAGGAAGCGCTGCCTATCGTTGCATTGGTGTGATGTACAGCTGCTGCCCAAGCACTATGTCTCGTTGTCAGCAAGGTTCGTGATGTCACTGCAGCCGTAGCTTGAAAGAAACACCTGGGCCGCGTAGCTGGCTTTATCTCCACGTCCCTCCTTCTTTTTCTTAGACTAACGCTGCGAAAATTTGTGCCCAACCTTTTTTCGGTACCTGCGATTGTATCTGACAGCCGTTGACAATGATGTCTAGTCGTCTGGATATCTTCCGACGGCTCCGCCTCCTGGTTTATGCATGCTGTTTGAATTGAGCCTCACGAACATCGCGTTTGATTCGAATCAATATGTTTTATGAGTCCTAGCATCGCTTTCTTCAGATCTTTCGATCAGTAATGATTCAAAATCTAGTAATTTATCCCGGGATTCATTCGCACAACGAAAGTTCTCAAATTTTCTTGACAATGTATACGAAAGCATGATCGTTAAAAGGTTATTATCAATCGCTACTTCTATCGCTTCTAATTTATCTAGTGCGTCGAAAAACCTAGCAAGGTTTTTCGACGTAGATACGCCCCTTCTGGCATTATCTGCTGAGTTAACTGTGGACCTTTTGGAGTGCATATAGATTCTAATTTACTTCAAATCTCTTATGTCGTGATGCACTCTCAAAGCCATTTTTATTTTGACAGCGATATCGCTAGGATAAAGTCGGGTTTTGCCTTACAGTCCTGGGAAATTCACTGGTCGAGCAAGCGCTTGGATGCCGCCTGATTGAAAGCATCCCCCTCGACGACGAGTTTTAATTTTTTCCACATACGTAAGCCTAAGTGTCCTGTTTTATCAGGAGATCCTTGACCTGTATTCTCCACGTGTCATTGTTGTCCTTCGTAAGCAATTTTTACCGTGCAGTCATGTAATTCACGAATCACGTGGTTGCCGTGAGCCAATCAGAGCTAATTCACTTTACTCTGCTCTCCCTTATTCAACGACGCATGTGTATTTGGCGTCTCCTAGAGACAAAAAAAAACAATCTTGCGATTGCTTTGTGTTTTTCGTCGACAGCATTTAGTGCCAGTCAGTGCCTGTTGGTGCCTGAGAAGATTCAACAGTTTCACAAGATATTTTCCATTACTTCTGTGTAATGACCCCCTTATATGAAAATTAATTACGTAAAAAAAAACACTACAAGATCCTTGCAAAGAATGCACAGAAGCTTTTGTGTTATACATGCTTTTTTACCATATAGGTATTGTGTGTAATGGTCATTTAATGTTTTTATTTTCTGTAATGGTTTTCTTCATAGGAATAATCATCTGGAATCCAATTTTCACATGAAAGAACTTAGAAAATTACTGCAAACAATTTAACTCTACAGACTGCATAGTTACATATTTATTAAACAATTAATTTTCCGATTTTTCCATATTTGCTCGATTTCAGAGTACTTTCAGTAAGTAGATAGTTTCAGTGACTCTGAAGTAGGCTACGCAAGCAATAGAGCGTTGTGTGTGAGTGAGTAGCAGGGGGGTCTTATGAGCTCAAGTCTCGAGACGTCGCGAATTGTTCGAGTCGTTTTTTTCTTTCGAAATGTAAATTGGGAATGAATCCAACACTTTACGGCATAAAATCGTGTTAGTTGTGAATAAATACTTTCCCTACAACCCTTTGGACCGTGATCTCGGTGTGAGAATACACGAATCGAACAAGGTGGACATTTCTATATTTCGGCGTGTTGATCTCGGACGTTTTTCGGTTTTCCCGAGTTCTTCTGCGGGTCTTTCCGGCGTTCCCGGGGTGAGTTTCTTGTTAACATCCCGAACAATAGTGCATATACCAAAAATTCAGTCTTCTTTCACATTTTCCATGACGCACAGTAAATTTTACGTTCCGAAAATAAGATATTACATACTGCACGGTAAAATTTAACGGAAATTTCTTTCCGTGTACAATAACATCTTTGTATAAACCATACATATAGATATATCTTGCTTATTAACATTGGTTCAAATCCTTGACGAGTTAGCATTATTCGACGGAAACATTCTCCATAACGGGAGTACGAGCCTTGTACTGAAAACCGGAACATACTATAACGAAAGCAAAGTTGAAAAGTTGGCAGCCCTGGTGGCGCCAAAGTAAGTCTCAGAATGGCACGGTGATTCGAATTCCAACAAAATAAATAAATGAAAAAAAAGATAAAGAGTAACTACTGCAATTGTTGCCTTATTTTTCTTTCAGGTTTCATCCACAACAGGAGGTCAGCAGCCTGCCTCAACGATGTCATTAGCGCCCCGCGTGTACTCGAGACATTCCCAATCTACTACCAGCCAGCAGCCAGCCCCTCTAGTTCTAAGCCTCCAACAAATTCAGGGTGGGGGTGGTCTCCTCATTCTCAACAGCCAACCATATCATCATCACCAACAACAACAGCAGCAACAGCAACAACAACGGCAGCACCAACAGCAACAATCCCAACAACAAACCTCTCAGCAGCAGAACCATCAAGTCGAAACCCAACAGGTGCAAGCAGTGAAAAAAAACCTTGCACGACACATTGAATTCTTGTTAACATTATTTTATATTTCTACTATGTACACATATACACAAACCAAAACATTGATAATCACTATTTAATCTACACTTCATAAATCTTACACTGAAAGTTCGGGCTGGTACAGTGTAATAAAATTTGGTACAGCGTACCAAACATTTTGGGAGTTATGGCCCAAACCAATTTTTTGTTTCACTGAAAAATTTTTTGGTTACTGTAATATCGTAAACTAAAAAAAATATTTACTTGCATGCAATAAACTTTTGCTAGAGTTAATACAGTTTCAGCTTCGACCAAAGTATAGAATTTTTTTTAATTCAAGTAATTTTCGACATGATACATTTTTGTTGTAGCAGATTTTTTTTTTTTTTTGATAATCAACAGCTGTTTCATAAACAAAAAAACATTATGGAAAAAGTTTTTGCAAAAAAAAAAAACTGACTTCATTTCGGGACCTACTGACTACTGACCTATCAACCTAATTAATACCCTACCGAGACTTAACAACAGTGTTACGAAATAAAAGGTCGTTCAATTTTCAATAAAATACAAAAAAAATAAAATATTATACAGCCTTATAGTATATGAAACAGTTGTCGGAATACTTAATAAATAATTAATATTTATTTGAAAGTCAAGCAAAAAATTGGGAGGTTTCAGCGTGAAAGAAATAGTTATATCAAATAAATTACTATTAATAGATTGATAGTATTAAAGAAATATATTTCAAGATATTTTCTTACAAAAACGACTTTCGTTGCCACGTACATGAAATGTAATAGGCAAAGTATCAAATACAGTCTCTATAAATTAAACTCATTCAAATATAAAAGTTTAAATTGCTTTATTTTAAGAAAAGTTAATTATTGATGTTCCAAATTTCAAAATTTTCTTGATGATATAGTCAGGCATTCTTTTCACGGTAAATCTCGCAGTATCAATAGTCTCAGTTGAGATTAGTAGAATTACTAAAAAAATCAATCAAAAGAAAACTACTGTCAGAGTCAACTAAGACTATAACATACGTGAAGTACCTCGCGTGCGTGGATGTTCTTAGTCCTGTCATCGGCATTTTACTATAGTAACTGCTGTTCATGCTGTGACTATACTATAGCACTTAATTTTTGGTATCACCGATTTCTGCCATGAGGTGGTGCGGCCAACGTGCCACCCGAGGCAAGCCGGAAATGGCCAGATGTATCAAGCTTGAAATAGCGGCCGCGCCAAATTTAAATTCAGCGAGTTCAATACGACTCTGATGACTGAACGCGACTGTCGAGCACTATGCGCTGCTGTACGCAACTCAGTCTGTCATTGTTCTCAACTATACTGCACTGCACTGTATTTCAATTGAGCGAGTCCGATTGTCGAGCACTGTACATGCGCAACTCAACACTGTAGTATACAGTAATAAAGTACAGTACTACTGCACACAACTGAACGTTCATTTATCAAAATTATCACGACTTGACGACACTTGACGACTTCACGAAAAATAAATCGAAATAAATAAGCGCGACGCGGTGTAATACTTCATATACGCCCGTTTTTTAAGGGATTGGTAGCGTAGTGAGAATAGTGCCTGCCTCGCAATCAACATGTTGATGGATCGATCCCCGTCCAAAGATAACTTTTTTTTTTCAATAATGAATATACAAAATTGCAATAAATATATCATTGTATAATTATTTGTATTTTTTTTTTATTTTTACGATTAATTCTTTTGAAAAATGACATCATTTGTATACGGGTTTCGTTAGAACCGCATGAAAGTTGAATAATCCTTCAGTATCTTTTTTCACATAACATGATGCAATTTTGCGATAAAAGCAATCGTAAAAATAAAGGAAGATACGAATAGTAATAATAATGAAAAAATGACTGAAATCCTCCCCCCCCCCCTTCTACACTGGCCCCACCGAACATTACCAATGTATAAATCCTAGAATCAATAATAAAAGAGTATAATAGCACATACTTACGAGAAAACTTCATGAAAAAAGTGAGATACAAAAGTATTGAAATCAGTTCTGAATTGATGTATAAACAGGAAAAGTATTTTATTCTTATGCAATTTTCAAACGGCTAGAAGTAGTATGTTGAACTGTGACGTCAATAAATCATAGCAAAAACAGAATCAGATTTTTTATATGATACGCTATTATACTTGAGTGGTAAACAAAACAAAACAAAAAATTACGAAACATCAGTTTTTACAGTTCTGCATGGAATACAGATCCGGTGAACTTAATAAAAATTAAGTTTTGTGAAAATCCAATAGCCTAAGAAGTGAGAGTAGGTGAAAATTAATTCGTAGGCTGCTGTCAAGATTGATTAAAAAGTACCGTTTCATACGCAGAATAATAGATGCATAGTGTTGCAACAATTGCAATTGTATTTTGTTTTTACTCGACGAATGTTTTTTTTTTTCTTTTTTTTCTTCTATTTCATCAGTTCAAATGTTGGAAATATAAATAGTATGACACAAAACTACTTCAAAATGCAGTAGAAACACATGATTTGGGAACAACAATCGGTTACTAAATCATTATTGTGCAAACTGAATTTCATTCAATAATGGAAAAAGCGTGTCCATAACTTTCAAAAAGTATCTACAACGTTCATGTCGTCCGCATTTTTCAAGCCAAATTTTTAATTGGATATCATTTTCCACGGAAAACTGTATCAAGTCAAATTTTTGCATTTCTTATTTATTTCGATTCCAAGTTATCTGCCAGTTATGAGTATAATATGCATATACAGTACAACCTCTGGATAGGGTGGCATTCTGTCTTTACTCACACTCATAAGGCGTTAATAGAAATAGAAAAAGATAAATAACGGCCTATTCAGAGGTTGCAGTATACGTAGTTCTTGTTGTTTCAAATCGTTAGGCCAAAAATGTTTTTATTATTCATAAGACACATATTCAATAGTTCACACAGCCCTCCCAAGTCGTAGTGTTATACCACTACTAAACAGAGACGAGCTTATGTTTTCTGATGCTAGAATTGAACGACAATCGATACTCGGGAACACTGAGTTCGCAGTTTACTTCGCAAGTAACTGATAGTACTCCTTCCTGGAGAATATTGTAACAATATTTAAATATTTATATTATAGTATTTACATAAAAGTTTGTTGACCTGGCAACCAATAGTGTATGAAATACAGCCTACATTGTTAGAAAAAATTTAGTAAATTTTCCATACAAGTATTCGAAGTTTTTAACCCATACTCTGTATGTAACTTTTTCTATAAATAGATTCGAAAAATTTCCCATCCGCTATGAAAATCCTTACATGAATATGGAAATTTTCCTACAATTTATAGAGGAATCTTCAAAAAACGTATCTTGATAATTACTTATAAAAAATTTTCCAGATATGTTTATGTGTAAAAGTCAAATGCAGAATATAACTTTAAAACTTCCTTTTCATGATGAAAAATTTACTACTCTCTCTTTATATTGTATCCATCTTGCAAGAACTTTTCAATTGTCAGCGAATATGCAGTAATTTTATTTAAAATAATTTAACTTTGCGAACTAGATGCCAGATTCGTAATATGCAGGACAAAAGAACTAAGAATAACTTTGCAGGCTACAAACTTTATCCATTATTTAAATAATTTTGAGACACAACTTCAACTTGTGATTTTCTCCGAGTGGATGATTTCGCAGTTGACTATGTTGTAGAAGTAACAGGCTTAGTGAGAAATTTTTACTGTATTCTTCTAGTAATTTTACTAGATTAACCACTTTCATAAATTTGTCAAACCAATTCAGACTGGATGTAATAATTTTACTAAAAGATTTTTCACTCGTCCCCTGAAAACAATGAAAAGCATATCCATATTATCTTTGTCTTATCATATACATAGCATTGAATCAGTTACGACAGATTTAAAATTTAAAATGTACCAATACTAAGTTTCTCAAGCTGAGGCTTAGATTGGAGTAGGAATAAAACTCATATTTTCACATTTTTTTTTATCGTTTTGTGAAGATCAATAGTGAGAGTAAGAGAAGTCGTTCTATAATCCACAAATACTACTTTCATTTTGGCCCAAGAACTTTTTCGAACCGACTAAAACTTTTTCTTTAAATGAAAAAATAAGTGAAATCCTTCCCTCCCCCTTCCTGCCGAACATCGCCAATGTATAAATACCAGAATCAATAAAAATGGAGCGGAATTGCGATTAAAAAAAACTTGAAGAAAAAAGTGAGATACAAAACTATTGAAATCAGAAATGAATTAATATACAAGGGATATATTTGATTGTCAAGTAATCTTGAAATGGCTACAAGAATTATCATAAATTTGAATAATTGAAAAATCTTGAAGAGATGAATAACCTGAAACGTAAATAAATCATAGCAAAAACAGGTTTCTAATTTATTCAATGATACACGATTATACTAAAATGATAAAACAAAAAAATTTTTTTTTTTCATCAATTCTTATAGTTTAATATGAAATTCAGACACAGTTAACTTTCTAGAATTAAAGTTTCGTGAAAATATAATAGTCTTAGAAATAAAAGTAGCTTTAAATTGATTTGTGGGCTGCCGTCAAGTTTCATATCAATCTTCAATTTTTATGCATAGTTACCGAGGCATAATTATTGCAATTGCGATTGTATCTTTTTGAGATTCTTCTCATGTTTTAATGTTATTCATTTTATCAAATAAAAAAGTAGCAACTTTGATACTTGTGATTCAACTTCCTCATAGTGCTGTAGAGACACTCGATTTAAAGGCAACAATTCGTTCTCCTAGTAACTTTATTCCTTATAAAAACTTATAAGAGAACGAAATTTTTCTGAGAATTCAATTTCTTATATGTTGCAAGTAGTTGAACTATGGGGATACGACGCCCCCCCACTCCTCCACCCATCACGTGACCTTCCCCACCAGCGGCCACGCCCCTCCCCCACCCCTCATCGGTAAGGTAGGGAGTCGGTAAGACAGGGATCTAAGATGGCGGCGGTCGGCAATAGTTACATGCGGTCGGTAAGGTAGTAATCCAATATGGTGACGGTCGGTAAAACAGGGAATAATTACCCCGTTATTCAATTTACTTGATTTTTTGGTTTTTTTTGTTGTTTATTTATTTATTTTTTTTTTTTGGGTGGTTTGCTTTTTTTTACATTTTTTATTGGTTTATATATACTTTTTTTTCATTTTATTCGTTTTCCATTGATACAATTTATGATACAATATTTACAATACATTTATTTCATTAAAGTAAACTCGCAGGCGTTGAATTTCCCTCCAAGGAGACGAAAATGCACTGGATTCGCTGACTTGATGATGGTCTCAATTTTTTGTAGTTAGTTCGGATCTTTCCTCAGAATTTCGCAGATCCTTTCTGGTAGAAACACCTCAAATTTGTCGTTCAGGGCAATGATGAATTTAGTTCCAAATTTCGTGTCAACAGAGCGAATTCCAGTCACAGGAAAGCTGTTGTTAACTTCCAACTCGACAACCCTCCGCTTTGGGAGAAAATTTTCTCCACGGGCAACTTGGTTAAGCTTTGCAAAGTCCAAGTTGTTCGTTTGAAATTCGTCTTTAGACTGACGCTCCAGCGTTCAAGCGCGGACTCTAAGGAGTTTATGACCTTGAATTTGCTGCGCAGGCGCGATTACGTCATATCGACAAGTTCAAACACGTTCCCGGAAACGATTACCTCATCATCTATAAATAGAATATTCGACCTAGGGACGCTACAATTTCTAGAACTTTCGAAATACGTTGGAATAATTGACCTTGAAAATATATTATGCAGTTACGTAAGCGATGACGTCATGATTCGACCTTGAACAATCTATTACGAAATTAGTGTATACACGTGCGATGATGTCATAACGACAAGTCTAAACTCGCTTGACCTTGAAAATCTATTACGCAGTTAGCTTCAACACCTACGATGACGTCATCACGACAGGCTTCAACACGCTGCCGGAAGTGATAATATTCCTTAGTGATGACTAACTGCGTAGAAGTAATTTGATACTTTCAACCGCGTAGACTAAACGATTCTCGACAACTCGTCAATTTTCAGAAACGATGCCGTTATATGTCAACAATTCTCGACAGGTTTCAACACGTTGCCGGAAGCGATAACATTCCTAAGCGATGACTCATAAATTCAAACTGCGTAGAAGCAATTTGATACTTTTAATCATGTAAATAATTCTTGATAAACATGTATATTCTAATGATAACGTCACCATGGAACTTTCTTTAAAGGTTACAGTCTACAATAAACAATATATGTTTTTTTTTTTTTTTTTTTTGCAAGGGGCCCCAACCCCGCCCCTTGCTGTGAGGCTCAACCACAAGAGTAGCCCCTCCATTTTTATTTCCAACAAGATTACAATTTTTCCTTCTTACACTTATTACAATCTTTGTCATTGAAGGCGTACCAACACAATCATCAGACATTGAATTCCAATGTGTATCACACGGTCTACGAGCAAGAAATTCTTTATTTTTTTGCATATGCACAGGCAACTTTTCCCAAGCTTGAGCGATACATTTTTCCCGGAAGTAAAGTAAAAATTCTCGTGGAAGCGCAGCAATTTCCTCAGAATCCAACTTGTGCAGCCAATGAGCGTATGAGAGTAGGGTGGAAGATCTCTTCATTGATGGTGTATCGCCAAATTTTTCCATTAACCACATCCTGAGGCGACGGACGTTTTCCGTGGCACAGTGATGATCGTAGACAGGTCGATGAAAATTGTTGTAAGGGCATGCAGAGACGTGAAAATTCTCCAGGGACGGGCATTCCATATCCATCAAATCGATGATGACCGTATTTGTGTACTGCTTTAGCCAACGCTTTTTGTCCAATCCTTTCACGAATATAAAACTGGCATCCTCGAGTTGACTCTTGAGCTCTTGATCTAACCGTTCGTAGAGCACATCTCCAGAGTTCCAAGGCACACCATGATAGTTTCGTGTTAGCCACAAATTAGCAGCCTTAACTTTTGGCGGCAAACCATCCCAAGCACATGGTGACCTGAATAATGTCGTGACAGCATCAACGTCGTAGGGTTCGAGCCTTAATACCGCCAGCTCCTTGACAACAAAGGTTCGTTGCACGGAAAATCCTTGGACATCTACGATGTACTTCATCTTGATAGACTGACGCTCTCTAGCATATCCCCTCCTTTTATATCCACAACTACTACCAACAGCAGCACCAACACATTAATTTTTCAATTTCCCATACTTGACACTAGGCTTTTTCTCATCCTTCTCTTTCTTATCCGACACAGACTTATACTTGTCAAATAATTTATCTTCATTTAAAAGCCAACGACGTTCATCCTTCGACCTATCCATCGTGACTGAGTAAAGTAGAGTAATTATCTGTATTTATATACTCGATTATACATGTAAAGAAAATCTAAAACGTCTCATTTATAACCTTCATATGTAATAGATAATCAAAATTCATTCATTCATTATTAGTATATCGATCGAGAACCACAGAGTTCTCGCGAGTACATACAACGCATGCGTTGTAGTTACAATCAAACGTTTCACAGTTTCTTGACAATGCCGCTGATTGGTTGATATTCGATAACGCGATCGTGTATAATGAGACAACAAGCCGCAGTTTGAGCTGGAATATTCGCAGCCGATTGAAACTCTAAGCGAACATCGACTGACCCCGTAATGAGAGACTCGTTTTGTTTAGCACAATCAATGACAACGAGAGACGCTAGATCCTTGAATTGTCCTTTTGTTAACAATGGGGCGTTTTTCCTACCGTAATAGGATGATTGAAAGTTTGAAAACATTTTATACAACGCTGCAAATTGATTACGATCGAAATTGACATTCAGACTCGTGTTAGGATAACATTGCGAGTTGAGATAGAGCTTGATGTCACGCAAAGTGCAAGTATCGAAGCCACTCATGTTCGCTCCGCGAGCATTTTTCCGCCCTGTTTGAAATCTTACAATGACATATCTCGGTTTTTCCAGTTGAGTCGTAGTTTTCACGCTCCACACATGCTTGGTGGTTGTAGGCAGCAGAGGATATTCGTAGAGTTCCCAGCTCCTGAAGCTTATAGCGATGGTAGGATCGCGAGCGATGTAATCTAACATTCGAATCTTTTCAACGTCCGACACCTTGACGTATGGAATCATCCATTCGATTTTGTCGAGGGTAATTTTAAACTCCTCGGGAACTGCGGGAGCTACAACCACAGTCTGCATGATGGCGTTGACATCTGTGTTGGCTCGGAGAATGATGAGCTCATGTTTAGCATTGACGATAATTCGTTGATAGTCCTCGGCGAAGCTGAGGATAGATTGCAGTGGGATGGAAATATCGAAATATCCATGATTGTCAACCAATGATCTTACATTGTCAAGAATCCATCCAGCATTTTCCATCAAGTCCTTTTGATCCGGGCTTTGTGAGATGTAGGCTTTCATTGCAGTTGTTAGGCCAACATTTTTCACCCTTTCAATCTCCACGGCGTTGAGCTCGTAACGAATTTCTTCAAACATGTGGGCTGTCCCATTGTTGATTATAGATGTATGAGTGACATTAGCTCTGTCAGCTCTCGTTAAACGTCCTTGTATGTGTAGTGAACTCTTGCTTGGCAACATGTACGAATCCTGGTTCTGTACACTAATGCGAATTTCATCGTTGTTGTTGTACGTCGACGACGCGTACGGTTGATGCGCGTGCACCTCGTACTGCGCTATCGACTCGTCGAAGACGATCTTTTTCTCGATAGATAACATGGTATCAGACAGATGAAGCAGCAGCAAATTTTACTCTTAAACCGAGACTTTTCAGGAACTACGCGTTCTGCGGTGTGAGCACTTTGAGATTTTTGTGCCGACTGATGACTCTTGGACATGTTGCGGAACTTTTATACTCTCCGTAGACGATTCCCATTATTCTCCCTTTACATGTAATCTGATGGTGATGATTTCTCCTCAAAAATTCACCAATTGTCCGTCTTGATCCAGAATGCGGAGCTGCAGGTGATGTATTGCCTGCACGGTGATTGGATGATAAATGACATGTGCAGGTATTTCAATGATCTTATATCCTGGAGGTACCGCGGGAAAGAACTCGTGAATGGTGTGCACGCGCCGTTCGTTGATGTACGCTCCTGTAGTGATGTTACATTCGACGCGCAAGGCATTCATAGCGAGTATTCTCACAGGTGATTGCGACTCTTATACAACATCAGCCTTGAGAATAAGTGAATCGAATCCCAAAAGTTTTCCGATAGAGTCTTTTGGTTTAAAATCGATGGTTCGATTACATTTGATTTCACTGCGTAGCGTGCTACTGTTGGCTTGCAGATGAAGCTCGATATCTGGAGGCAACACTTTCTTCAAGTAACGCTCGATGCTGTCCAACTCGTAGCTACCCGGAGGTAAAGTATACACTCTACCGTCAACTTAAAACTTATTACTACTAACGTCGATGTTGGGGATTGAATTGAAGGTCAACAGTTCGACCAAGCCCAATGAATACTTTTTCCGCGACGATAGTTCAATAGGAAGTAAGTAGTGCGCCTCCAAGTCAGACGATGTTCCCGAGAGGGTTAGAGTCAGTGTATCCATGATGGCTGCACGCTGTATACTGATACTCACTCACACACTCACAACGCTTTTATCGAGTAAAAACTTGAGACATAAATGACCACAAATAATTTCGTTATAATTTTGATACTGATTGCGATTGTATTGAATAATGCTACCAACACCGAAATAGTCCACAAGTTCCCGAGGTGGTTGTAAATTACCAAAAGCTGTCAAAGTATAAAATTTTAGTACCAATTTATCGATATGTGACCCAATGAGTCCCATGACTGTTTTTATCGTCTAGATTGACGATGGAAGCCTCATATTTGCGAGGTCCGTTCATCGCGCATGTACACACCTCGGAACGATGGGATCTTTAACATTTCGGCAAATTTTAACAAATCTTTATCGGTGAGCGCTCGGTGTGATAGCTCTCTACGTTTTTTAAATGCATTCTCATTCCAGTCCCCCATGGTTTTAACTACAATCCATTTCCAACGGCGATCGATTCCATTTTGAGGTTATGTCGCCTTGATTCGTCCAATTGCCGCTTGGCGGCTCTGGCGTCGTTGATAGCTTTAGCGATGCTCGCAGCGCTACCTGCTAACGCTCCTGTCGCACTTAATTCCGCGAACAAAGGGAGTAAAAAAGCAGGTAAAATGCCCCCAGTTTTGCTCGGTACAGGTAGTACACGTGGTATTCGAACTTTCTTCTTCCCTCCTGCTTGTTTCACCGCGGCTCTTGCAGCTTTCAATGTTGATTGCACAGAACCTGTAGCTTTAGCTGCCACTTTCGCTGCGTCGATGACTTTTCTCAAAGGAACCTTCTTCATCCTTTTCTTATTTTTTTTCAATCCCATGCCGAGTTTCTGCTTGACTCCCATGATACCAGCTACTCCAAGAGCTGCAGTTTTTTCACCCGCTCCCGAATCCTTGGCGTAGACAAGTTCGATAGCTTTTTGCGCTAAAACTTTATCAGCCTCGTGTCCAGCTGTCAGATTTTCACGATTTTTCGAATACGCGATATCGTGCTCCCTGCAGGCTGCGTCCAGAGGGTTTATACCACGATCCCCACGTGCCAATCTTTTAGCAAGCTTGGTGCCTGGACCACAAAATTGATAGCCGGGAATGTGTAGTTCAACAGGGAGCTTGTTGATGATATTGTTGACAAGTCCGCATCCTTTCACCGCCATTACTCAACTGAACTTGTAGCTATAAATATTCCGTATTTATAGATTTTCGAGTCAGACTCTAACAGGTAGTCATGGAGTTTACACCGCAGAGTGTCAAGTTGCCTGTTGTAAACTTTGACAGTGTGGAGGAAAAGCGGGAAAAATTCAAACGTCATGGAAAACTATTACCGAATACAGTTCGCGGAATAATATGTGGACCCTCAAATTGCGGCAAAACCAACGCACTCCTTTCACTGATTACGCATCCGAACGGGTTGAGATTCGAGAACGTGTACATTTACTCAAAGTCACTCGAGCAGCCTAAATACAAGTATCAAGAAAAAAATCATTGAACCCATCAAAGGAGTCGGATACTTTCCATATAACGACAATGAGCAAGTTGTCAGTGTCGAGGAAGTCAAACCAAACTCGGTGATGATATTCGATGATGTGGCATGTGAAAAACAAAACAACATACGCGCATACTTTTGCATGGGACGGCATCGAGATGTAGACAGTTTTTATCTCTGTCAGACTTATGCGCGCATTCCCAAACACTTGGTGCGGGATAATGCTAATATACTCATGCTGTTTCGTCAAGATGATATGAACTTGAAACATGTATACGATGATCATGTAAACACTGACATGACATTTGCAAAATTCCGGGATTTATGTTCGAAATGTTGGAGTGACAAGTATGGTTTCATTGTCATTGACAAGGATAGCGAACAAGGACGGTATAGAAAAGTATTCGATTGCTTTGCCACTATAAATTAAAATGTTTCCGCTGTGACTACGCCAGTGTTATCTCGACATTGAAAGAAGATGGAGCCTAAAGATGTACTGCACTACATTGTACAAGCCAGGGAAGCCATCCGTCGCAAACATCGTCTGCTAAAACGAGGAAAAGCTGCAGTTGAGACATCGGTGCGAGAAGTTTTCAAGCCCATCATCGATCCCCTTCAGTCATTGACTAGACGGGACCGCAAGATGGAATCAGTGAAAAAGGAGGAACCTAAAGAAGAATTACCTACGATGGAGGAAACATTTGAGCCACAGAGTGAAGATTTCGAGAGCTTTAATCAAACGGATCAAACCTTTGCTTCAAATATCGCGAGCTCACCAGCTGTTATTGACACTCTGAAGAAATACTTGAACATGTTGAAAAACAAGAATCAGCAAAAGAATCTCGACATGCAGTATGGAGTACGATCGTTGAAAAATGGATTGTACATTGGAAATACCCCAATCAGTTTCGCAGAAAATACTGTCTATGTGGGGACTGAGGAGTTTGAGAAAACGCCTGGACTTACAGAACTACTGTTTAAGAAAATATTAAACAGTTTGATTTTAAGCAAAATTGATGTAGAAAACTATAAAAAAATTACTCAGCAAACGAGCGCAGACAGAAAAAATTATCGACCAGACACGAGCTTGCGTGGTGGTAAAGATTTAAAGTATCTCACATACATTGCTAACAAGAAAGTGGGCACAGGAGTTTACAACGTGGTCAATCCCTTGCGTGACATCGACTATGTGCATTGGGATGATCCAAACGAGCTCGTCGATCGTTTGCGGCTTCTACTCGCATCACAAGATGCAGGAAACAACAGTCATACCAACAAAATCAACTCAATCATCGAAGAGCTGCGAGAAGCTGAGATTATATATTAAGCGGCATGGATCATACAGCATCATTCACAAGCCAGACAATGACAAGTGTAGATGTGTTTGGAAGACATCTAGCCAAAAACCGCGAAATACCTCACCTGGTGTTGGTTTTAAATTGATTCCTGAAGGTCATTACGATCTTCAACATAAAAAATTAGTTAACGTTGGAAAGGGTGATTACGAGAGAGATGGGGCTTCGTATCAAAATATTATTGATTTCGAAGAAGTGCTGACAATGGGAATGGAGTAGTTGAAGAAATCGTTGGAAAGCTTGACTAACATGTACCAAAAACATGTGACTGAAAACGCTGCAATAATTTCATCAATTCAGAATCGTTTGAAGCATATCGAGAAGGAAGTGTTTGTCGATGTTACACCACAAAAGGACGTTTACGAATAAAAGCTCACGTACACACACGCACCATTCACTACCACCATGGACGTTGGAGAGATGGATGTGAAAAAAGCCCTGGTGGAAGAACTCCATAAACCTGCAAGACGAAATTATCGTCGTCGCCATGTTGATATGCGAGGGCTGGATGAAACTTGGCAAGCCGATCTCATCGACATGACTACTTATGCTGACAAAGGCTACAAATTCCTGCTCACCGTTATCGACGTCTTCTCCAAGTACGCGTGGGCTGTACCAATAAAAACCAAAAAAGGTTCCGACGTCACCGCTGCCATGAAGATTGCGCTCAAAGATCGTCAACCCAAGAACCTCCACGTCGACCAAGGCAAAGAGTTTTATAACAAGGACTTTAAGGGGGAACACCACTATAGACGCTCTAAATCGTCAGTCAACTTTGTGCGTGCATTGAAAAAAAACTATCAATGTTGTGAGCCCAAAAATTTTATTGGGGGTACAACTAGATATGAAATATATGTTAAAAAAAGTTTTCCGTGAAAATTCGGGTCCAAGTGTCGTATATCATCGCGCAAAGTGAAGGCTGCTCTCGTCGAGGAGGTAAACGGTGTGACACATAGACAGTCAGGAAATACTCCTATAACAAAAAATGAATACAAATTATTTTCGGAAATGTGTCATCTCTTCCCTGACGTTCTCCGATTTTGAAAAAAAAATTTTTTTTTAAAGTTACAACGTAAAAATGAAAAAAGTGTTTTTTTTCGCATATTTTTTGGAAAAATTAAGGAAAAAAAAATGTTTTTTTTAAAAACTCTTCGTCAAGGACTAGAGAAAAGTGTTTCTAACAACTGAAAAAAAAATTTATGAAAATCGAATGAGAAGTTTTCAAGTTATTTGTCACACCGTTTTAAAAACATGGTTTTCGGGAAAACGCGTTTAAAGTTTTTCGTTTAAAAAAAAGTATTTTTTTTTCACTCACCCTGAAAAAAAGTCAATCGGCGATACCAGGTGCGTACATCAGTCCTTCCGATTCTTCGAATAACTCATTTTTCTTCATTCTTTCCATTCCAGCGATAGTTCGGGCTTCCTTCGACTCTTTGGCTGTGGCGTGCGCCTGCTGGCTCAAGCGTCGTTGGTCGTGACCGTCGGCAGTCAGCTTGCATCTCGGGCCAATGTGCAATTCCAGGATCTTCATTAGCAATAAAGTGGCCGAATGTCCTTCATTGAATACTAACGCGGCGATATAAGCGGCAATTTCGATACTTTTCATGCCACAATTGAGGTGTTTTGGAGACATCCGCCAAATGCAAGCGTTGAAACTTTCATTTGGGTTTTGTGTGAAACTTCCTAAACATCTTTCTAAGAAAGTATCATCTGACAAACTTTCGTAGATTGGGAGCACATGTTTTTGAACTTCGGGGTGTAGCGGAGGGGGATGCACAAAATTTTCCGTTGTTTTTGTCGCTTCGGCCACGCGCCATTCGCACCAGCTCTCGAGACCTGCTGGACAGTATTGGTGCTGGAGCTTCTTGTCGGTCGAAATCAAATGGAAAAACGTTGCGAGGACAGCGTTTTTCATATTTTGAAGAGAATCGCCATTCCTTCAGATCGCGAGGCCATAATAAACTATAAGTTTATTTATCAAGTCGTTTGTCAATTTGCCTTTGCCTCCTATTCTCTCTCTTTTTTTCAAATTCCGAAGCCTGCTACCCATTTGTTTAGTGACGTGTCCGATGTCTTCTTTTTTGAAAATTTCGAAATCAGGGCCATAGGGTTGTGCATCCGCGACAGACTTGTAGGTTTTCGAATCGCCATCACCCACGTAATTTCTATAACGCACTTGAAATTTTTTTTCGGACTGGGAGAACATATCCACGACGCTGTCCACCTCCATTTTTCCTGCTGAACCTTAGTGATTCGCATTGCACTTTTCACTGTGAGTTTCATACAACTCGTCAAATTCGGATTCGGTAGTTTTTGCACGTTTCAGAGAACAAGCTTGACAAAAAGCACTTTTCACCACTAGGTCAATGACCTTACCAGTAAAATTTCCAATAATGCTCGTAACGCCAAATAAAGAGTTAAATCCTCTTTTTTTCCAAGAGCCATCACCACTAACCGTTAGTTCATTCTCAGGCAAATTACGCGTTCTGTTTTCTTCTTTCTCCTCAGCCACTGCTTTCTGCGTCAATGTCATAAAAGCCACTTTTGCCGCGTCATATATATGTTCCAGGATATGCGTGTACGATACATTTGACAGTCCCGCTCCTATGTCCATGAAACCGCTAAAAAAGTTCAATCCAGCGTGTGAAATCCTCAAAAGTTTCATGACAAACACCATTCTTCGATTCACTTCATATCCGTTATTTATATAGGGACATGACGGAATGTTTTCTTCGCCCCATCGACATTTTAGCACAATTTTGAACCCGAAACCACGGCAATCACTTTCGGAGAAATACACAGTTTTTCCACATTTTCGGCACACCATTTTGTCTGAAATCGCACTAAAAACAGCCGTGAACTGAATTATACGATAAGCGAATCAAATATCAACCGCAATTTTTTCAGTACTCGCGAATTTCATTTTTTTCGCGCTGGCATTCGGGCCGGGTTCTTCACTTCTATCTTGTCTGTTTAATGGAACACGTTTTTTACGCGGTTTCGTTAAACTACGGACAGAATTAGATTTCGATCCTTTTGAACGTCTCATTTTTCCGTATGCTTTTTAAATGCTCTCGATATAACGTTAGACAACGGACTAGTGCTTAGGACGGAGATTCATCTAAAAAAAGTTTTCTATTCACACAAAAATCACCTTATCCACACTAACGTACACCTACGAATGAAAATTCCTAGATTTACTGACTTGTTTTTTCATTTTCTTCATGATGCAATTCGGCGAATAGCATTCTTTCAAGAGATAAATCGATGTCTCAAAGATAAGAGCTCCGGAGCTCGAGTCCGTTGAGAACAAGTTACCTGCAACGCGCTAGAAAATGAATCGTCGATCCCTCAGTTTTTGGAATTTCGGTCTAAAATTTTACGAGAATACTTTCGAAAAGTTAGAGAATACATTCATGCAAAAAAAAAATCGATATTTTGAAAAATCTATAGTGGTGTCCCCCCTTAAGGCACTCATGAAACAACATGGAATCAACATGTACTCTACATTCAGCGGCATGAAGGCATCCATCTGTGAACGTTTTAATCGAACACTCAAGGGCAGGATGTGGAAACGATTTTCTCTCCAAGGACATTACCGATGGATAGATATTCTGCCGGAACTTTTATCAAGGTACAATGCAACCAAACATCGAACAATCAAGATGAAGCCAAAAGATGTTACCGCAGCCAATGAAAAACGTCTACTCCATGAAGTTTATCATATCAAGCAACAGAATGACAAAAGGAAATTTAACGTCGGTGACAAAGTTCGAATCAGCAAATACAAGCACATCTTTGAGAAAGGATATACAACAAACTGGACAACGGAAATATTCACCATCGCTGCCGTGAAACCAACACATCCTACGACTTACAAGCTCAGAGATTATCAAGATCAACCCATCGAAGGAGGATTTTACTCCGAAGAACTTACCAAAGTAAAGCATCCAGATGTATACCTCGTCGAAAAAGTGCTACGCAAACGTGGAAATAAAGTCTATGTAAAATGGTTGGGGTTTGACAGTGAACATGATAGTTGGATAAATGAGAAGGATATGTAATCAATAAGGAATACGAAATATAGAACAGTTGTTTTTATTAACCAAAATATGCATACATAAGACTAAATTTATAATGCTGAATTCATTTCCGCACCACCAGAGCCCTCTCGCATGGGGTGGTAAAATTCATGGCGCGTTTTATTTTTACGTGGTTTCCCCAGGAGGCCTAATCCACGATACTATCTAAAAAGCTATTTACAGTTTTGCCTAACCTAATGATATTTACATTTCCTCGTTGACATTCATCAGTTCCCTTATTCACTTAGAGCAATATTCATTGATATTTACAATTCCTCGTCGACGTTCATCAATTCTCTTATTTAAAATGACCGTGAGCCAAAGTGTCAACCATATTTGATAATATGTATCTTTTGTCGTCTGATGGATTTAGTGCAAGTTTCTTTTGTCGGATTGTTTGAATGTCATGTAAGTGTGATCGGAAAAGATGCTGGGTACAGTATTCTGTGGTATTGTTGTACAAACAGTTGATGTAGTCGTTAAAGTCTAAAGTTTTCGCTACAACGGATGATTTGACGCCTTTTGCCTTTTTTATTCTATCCTGTCCTTCAACTCGCACGCTGTACATTTTACTGCAAAGCCCGACAAATTCCGTAATAATTTGACCATTACATTCATCTTTCATGATACCTACGACTTTTTCATTTTTCAATTCAATTCCGAATCGATTTTCGAGTTTATAATCGGAAGTATCGAAATAATCCGAATTTTCCTTCATCAATTTGTATGGATCCAAATTTTTCACTTCATAAATTAAACTGTCTGTATCTGTATATAAAAGTTTTGCGTTTGTCTTTGGTTTCATGAAATCAAAATGAAATGTATATAGACATGTTTTTGACAGATCGAGGACACAGAATCCAATGTAAATGGGTTTGTTCATTGTAACCTCGACGCGTGCCAACTTGATGGCGACTAAATTCTCATCAAAAATTGTACGTGAAACGAAATTCGGTTTTGAAATGTAAGCCTCAGCACCATAGCGCCCTGGCCATTGCGTAATAAGTTTCATATCCATACGTTTTTTAACGTCTTCTATAGTTTTACCGTAGACGGCATTATTCATCAATTTAAACAAATTCTTCTCAAACTCATTTCTAGCAGATTTTCGCAAATTGCTGTTAAGATCGATGTATGCTTGAAGCCAATTGGCCTGTTTGAATTTCAAAATTCGATGTATTTTTCGCAAAATCAGACCATGACTCAAGGCCTGCCTCAAATTTCTATAATGTATTACATACCGCGTTTTGGATTCCAAAGTTGTTAGTAATTTAGGTTGTTTTGAGCCGGGAGGAATTTTATGTTCTGGACAAAATGGTAGGTCGTTGTGAGCATCATGTAAATTTTCGGGATAATCAAGATCAACTTCGAGAATATACCCTTCTTTCGAATCATCAGCTACGTTCCAATCAAAATTTTCATCAAAATTTTCTACCCATTGAAAACCCCCGTGAGGCAGATATTGAGTCATAGCCCATCCGTATAAATTATTGACGTCAAAATACATGATATATTCACTATCTTGTTCCGGGTCGTAGTTGACTTCGAAGTAGGGATTGTTTGCACATGCATGACGACTACTGCATTGGCTGACACCTCCTCGGATGCCACGCTCGACGAAGAGGAGTTGATCGATGTCTGTGAGAAGATCAAGCTCGATCCCAGTATGTTGCAGCATGGCTTCCCAACTGAATCCCGGTAGCGTGTAGTAATGGGCCGGATCTAAGTTGTACACCCGCCGACAGCTGTCGTGAAAGTTCTCGAACACGTCAGCGAGAAGGAGGACATCGGTCTTAAGATATAGGTCAGAGTATTCGCCCAACGTTAGGATATTGAAATTGTCCCACACTGACTGAGTATGACTGGAATCATCAGAAAAAAAAAAATGTCAATTTTCATAGTCCTGACAAGTTAATTTTTTTTTTTCAACTCACCAGTAGTCATTGATAGAAATGTCCTCATCCGTCAGTGAACTATAGAAGGCTTCTTTCGGTGGTAGTTGACCTTCATCCAGTCTCTCCCAAGAATCTAGATGTTCATATGGAAAGACTCCTTTTTTCATGAGAAGTTGGAGTTGCTGCTCGTTGTAGTTGTTAAACTCTCTCCTCATAATGGTCTTTTCAGACAGAAAAGAAGCCAGTTTCTCAAGGGACGAAGCCATGAAGCGGAAAGAATCTATGAATCTGAGTGAAATTTTGTCGTCCTTGATGTATTTAGTGAATGAGACGTATTTCTCCATGGTCTGCGGTATGAGGTTGATCCTTTCTTCGACACATTTCGCAATTTGTTTTACGATAAGATGGCTATCGTATCCACTCACGTTGTGAAAAATTATCTGAAAAAAAAAAAAAAATTATTACCTTACAAACTGTTGAAATAATTATTTTTCAAATTTAAAATAATATAATTCCAATATAAAATATGCTTACGGGAATCGTGAGAGCGTCTCGGTACTGGGGATTGCATCGGCTATGTGCTGCTCCCCTAAACTCCCCCGTCAAGTGGCAGTGGTCACGTACTTTTATGCCACCCTCCTTCTCAATCCTTTTCAGGAATCGCTGCTTACAGATGTGACAGGTTTGAGCATTATGCCAACTCAACTGTTGCTCCAGTGTTAGTTGATTCATAGGTTTGGGATCATTCATTTTTTCCTTGACTCGATGAGATAGAGCCACGAGCTCATTGGAAAGCCATTGCGCTGGATCGAGACCTCGATAGCTTTTGTAAGATGATTGGTTCTCGTCGTAGCTACATTTTACGTAATACCCTACGCTGTGAGCTTCGTGAATTTAAATGACTTTAGTGTTTTTCTCACTTTTTGAATCGATTTTTTTGAGTATGCATTCAAAGTCGGCACATACAACATACGGCACTTTGAGGTAATTTTTATGATTATTGAAATTGATTTTGTTTTTTCCCTTCTTCTGGTAATTTTACTCTACACTTATTAATTTCTTTGCAATCAGTTTCATGTGCGGTCAACTTTTCTGCTGTTATAAAATAATGCAAGCATCTGTCGCAAATGTGGTACTTTGCTTTATGATTTGGTAGTTGACCCCACACCAAGCGAGCAATGTCCTTGATTCAGACGTAGTGGAAAATCAGGGACTCATTTTCCTGATTGTCTTCATCATCTTCCTCAATATAATAATTCTCTACAAGGAGAAGGTTCACATGTGGATCTTTTTTCTCTTCAGTCACATGAATCGGCGCAACGGTATAGTTTTCTTTTTTCTTTTCCAAAATATATACATTCACTGACACTTCATTTTGTTTCTCAAATACTTTGACTTGTTTCGGCGCGAGCGGGAATGAGAGTCCATTAAAGTTCAGTTCTCCATCGTATTTTTTGTAATGCGAGAGTCTGCTAGGGTGATTTTTGCCGTCGACTGGATGTATGGCCGAGAGAATCGCGCATTTGAAACACTCGTCGTCAAAATTCTCAATATTTATGCATGCTTACTTTCTTTTGATTGGTCCAGGTAGATCCACGTAGGAGCCTCCGTGCATGGGATTGTATTTGTTCATGTGAATGGTGAGGCTGATGATTCTTCGCAATCTCCACCCAGAATCTTTTTGTTGAAACTCTTCAATGTCGCGAGGTAGACGATCTTGAACGTGTCGGAGAAACCATTCTGCCAAGTCCGTAGTAGCCAATATCGGTGCTGTTTTTGTGAAGAAGCTCTTCATTTCCGTCACTTCTTTGTCACCCTTGACAACGGTGAATTCGGCATCGAGAACAGTATATACTTTCAGCGCGTTTTGTCTATGTAGAACTTCCTTGATTTTGGTTACAAAGACTGTGTTGGATTCCGCCAAAAATTCGTTGATGTCCAAGTGGCGGAGATTAACGATCATCCCGGTTTCAAGGTTGCGATTGAACGCCGTTTCGACGTCTTCCCAGGAGGTACCGAGGTCCCCACCGCGCACTAGGTATGCACTCAACTCGCGACTGTAACTACACAAATGTACAATGATGCGCGTACACTGAAGTTTCTGTTCAGGTCTGCATTTTCGTCCAAATTGCATCAGTTCCCGAACACTCGCGTCGGCTTCCTTGATCAAGGCCGCTGCCTCGAGAGTACTGACCGAACCCGCAGCCAAAAGCTGTCTTTGTCGACGCACCACGTCTTTAGCATTGTTTGTAGCCATGATGACGTTCACTTCAAGACTGAGCTACTTCGCGTGAAATACAGTATTTTATAGCGCGATAAACTGTAACGCGATAAACTGTAGCGCGACAAACCGTAGCGTGATAAACTATAGCGCGACAAATCGTAGCGCGACAAATCGTAGCGTGACAAACCATAGCGCGACAAACTGTAGCATGAGATTGTAGCACTGGACTTAAATAAGTTCCCACGACGTTTGCTCGGGAACATTCGGCAATGTTCGGCTACACTCGGCAATGTTCGGAGATGTTCGGCAATGTTCGGGTATACTTGGCAATGTTCGGGTAAACTCGTTAATCAAGTCTGCCAGGACATCTCACGATTTAACCTAGTGAGAAAAACTTTTTCACTTTCGCGACTTCATATATAACTTCATCATTTGGGAAAAGCTCGCAAAATGATGTAATTATTTAAAAATTTTCAGGCACGACTCGATTCATAATTGCTTTCGCGCACAGTTTTCGGAAATTGAAATTTAGGAATAAATCAGCAGCTCTATATAAATTAAAAACAATATCAAGATGATCCTTGCGAAAATCCACTCTCCCGGTATATAAAAATGATAAAAAACGTTCAATAATGTCACTGGTGAACTCATCAATAAAAATCTTACAGTTTTCGGTTTCGTTCCATACGCCGCTTAATAAAGTTTTGAAGTATTCAGATTGTGCTGCGAGAATCGCTCTGTGCACTTTGAATGTACGATCGGGGGTGATGATAAAGAAATCTGCTTGATTACCCGTTAATAATAAATTTTCGAAACTTTGCGCGAAAACGTCGAGTCGCTTACCTTGTTCAAAGTCGCACCTGTCCCAATGAGGGTAGGATATTTCCAATTCGATTCTAAATTTACCGCCGTCCACAAATTCTCTTTCTGGAAGCTCGACTTTCCCATTGCCAGTGTGAAAAATATGCTTGAACTCGTCAACAAAAATTGCCTCGATGATTCCGATTGTTGCTGCTATACGCCAATCAATTGAACTGCCAATACACGCGTGACAATGAACGATTGGCTGTAACTCGTATTCACTAATTTTACGCGCTGTCAGTTTCCACATGTAATTATAAGTGCGCACCTCACGGGAACACTCGTTGCCGATTTCTTTTAAAAAACCCTCTAGAGATAAACGCATCGTTGTGTGGGATGAAAAGTATATCAATCCAGCTTTTTTCACTATCGGCCCGAATTAACGCGAATTTAAATGACGCGGAGTGCCGCGCGAATCAAAATTAAGATGGTACAGAATGCTGCGTGAAGCCGCGCGAATCGAAATTAAGATGGTCAGAGTGATGTGTGAAACGTGACTTACTAATGATTGTAAAATTGAGCTGACTTATATAGAGGTCGGTGACGTCATCACCAATTCCCCACTCTTCAACATGAGTCATAGATGGATTTTGAGAATTGATCGATAAAGATAATCGAATCTGTACATAATGGAATCAAATGACTTTGACGTCCGAAACAAAACAGGATACTCAAATTACAAATGTGTAGAAAATGTAAGCAAAAGTATCAAATGACTACTGCACAGCGAAAAAACATTAGGATCATATTACATCTTGGGCCGGAAGTTGGTTCAAAAACAAAGGTCATAAATTTGCCACCTTCAAAGGATACCGCTGTTAAAAATCACCAATGAGATTGAATTGCATTTACGTTACAATTTTTTCATGTAAACACTTGGTTCTATATTTATCAATTCCCAAATTACATTCACATCCGGAAACCCGATACTATAAACAAATCAGGCAAATCTTATCTCGGTGTCGAATTTTTAGTGTGTTCGTAGTCTAAATAATAACATGAAATTTGTCGATTCTCAAATTACATTTACATTCGGGAAACCTGGTACTATAAAGAAAATGGTAACTGTCTTGAAATTTTTAGAGTTGTTCTAACATAAATAGTTGTATAAATTATTTTATACTTGAATTACATTCACGTAGTCATATATCATGTGAACATCAAACAGTTCATCATTTTTGAGATGAAATTTTATTATGAGTTTAGTTAGATTCTTTGATTGGAAAAAATGATTTTTGATATTTTTCTATGTTCGCTGTGTGTAATACGTTTTCACGAGATCTTAAGACATGTTGACAGTTCTCCGCATTGTAGGAATGTAGGAGTCTTATTATACCCCAAAAAATTTTATAGGCGCACTTGAGATTATACTGCGCCCGTTGTTTTGGACCCGTGATTAGGACCTATGGTGTTTATGAATTTGCTGGCGGTGTTCAATTTCAACTCCAAATATCTTTGGAATAAAACTGATTCGAGCATAATGCATATTCTTTTTCAATCTCAGTCGTCTAAAACGATTTATAGAAATCACTTCTCACCTTTCTACTTCAAAAGTATTATAATATAAAATGTATCCCTCATTTTTCTTCGGGAGTGACAAGTTTTTCCTACCTGGAAAATTTTACGATTTTTCAAATGAGGCGTACGTTTTGATAATTGTACGCCTCATACAATCTTTGCTATTAAATGGGTTGCAAAATACCCATTGGATACTCGAGGAAGAGTACGTGCTCGTTGGCCAACACTTCATTTCGGTAAGTAATTAATTCTGGTTAGTGTGAATTTTTCTTTTTTCGTTGTTCTTTGAGGATGCGCACGAGTGAAATAGGGATTTGAGTCGGATTAAGGGGTTAGTACACAGTGACGGTTGCATTTTTAGCGTTAAGTTCGGAAATTTCTACATAGCTCAATATTTCTGTAACAATGCTTATTTCTTAATATTTATTTATACATACACTCAAGTACTTTTTCATATTTTTTTTTTTTTTTTTTTTTTTGTTAAAGAAACGGGAGCTCGATGCACTGAGACGCTTGCCGGTGCTAGAGGAGATCCGAATCGACGTCGCTGAGTTAAATGGAGTGATGGACACGAGCGATGCGATAGAAAAAGAAATAGATAATTTGAATAACTTGGTGTTCAAAAATAATAAAGAGTTTTCGGAACGTCAGGAGGAGTTTAGTCGATTAAGGATGAAATATCATTTAGAGATTGAAGCCTTAGAACTAAGTTTGTTTGAATGTGAGGATGAATGCGAGCGTGATAAAATATGTGAAATATTGTTATTTAAAGAACGAATGTTTGACTGGAGTGAAAGTGCACATGATTTTTTTTGTTTGAACAATCGTGAAGACTCTGTAAATTTAAGTGAACGAATGATTGAAGAGCGTCGAAAGCATGAATTTTTAAAAACAACAGTCGTATGGACGAATGGGTATATGAGCGAAAAGTATGGTATAGAAGAGTAGATTTAAGGAAGTATAAGTATATATATATATATATATATATATATATATATATATATATATATATATAATATATATAATATATATATATATATATATATATATATATATATATTTATATATATGTATATATGTAATCATTATAAACAAATATATTAATCATTTAGTCAAATAAAAAAAAATAAAAAAAAATAAAAAATGTTTATTAATTTGCATGGGTGTTTATTATGAATTAACTGACTCCAGATAATAGGTACCGACCGCAGTTACCGACCGCAGGTAATAGTGACCGACCGCAGCCATCTTAGATCCCTACCCTACCGACGCCCTACCTTACCGATGAGGGGTGGGGGAGGGGCGTGGCCACGGGGTGGGGGAAGGCCCTGTGATGGGTGGAGGAGTGGGGGGGGCGTCGTATCCCCATAGTTCAACTACTGGTGCACTATACCCGATGGAAACCTTATCAGAAACTGTAATTTTTTAAAACTATGTATTTGATTAAATCGTGAAAGAAAAAGAAGTTGATTAAAATTTTCAGCTCAATTCTTTATAAGAAATTTCAGTTTCTTATCAGTATATTTCGTCACAGGCACGGATGTGCGAATTTGGCAAAATGGGAAATTACGGTACAAGGCGAAGCTGATGATTGTAACCCGTTTTGCCTATGAGTACATTCGTACCTGTGACGAACGATATTTTTCGTTACGATAGCCGAAAAGTCACTTCAAAGTGTCAGTTTCGAATTAAAGTAACGAAAAATATTTTTATAATGTGACCTTCTGATAAATTCGATTCTTCTCGTAAGGGTCAGTTTTTTATAAGGTTTTTATAAGGATCAAAATTACCTGGGTCGTATGCCAGTATTGCTTAAACTCAATCACATTCAATAATAGAAAAAGTTCGTTAGTAACTTCCAACAAACACATACAACTTGCGTGGTGTTCACATTATTTTCGTAATTTTTAGTTGGATATCGTTTTTCACGGAAAACTGCATCAAGTCGAAATTTGGCATTACCGATTTAAACTTCAAGTTATCTCTCCAGTGTATATTGTAAAGCAATACAGATCCATAATCTCGGCTAAGTGATAAAACTCGTTTTCGATTATAAAATTCAATGTCTCCACAAAAATTATCATCAATATAAAATGAGTTGTTTCTTGTACAGTGGCCCATGAATTGATTTCAAGCTACTTTTATGTCATAGACTATTATATTTTTACGAAAATTTGATTTTAGAAAGTTGACTGTATCTGAATTTCTTACGAAACTGTAAAAATTAATATTGAAAAATAGTATATTTTGCTTCTTGAGACAAAAGTTGGATTTTTCAGACGAGATCAAAGCAGTCGACACGAGTGTCATGCGAAGGTGCCAAAGGCGCCCGAGTTTGTTCACTAGTGACAACTGTTTTGAACGAGTGAAAATCCAATTTCTGTCCCAAGAAGCGAACGATATTTTTTACGATAAGTGTATCTTGTCTACGTCTTCTTATGGGATACCTGCGGGACGACTCTAAGGTTCCTGGGTTCGAACAATGAATAGCGGTCTGGGCAGGAAAACCTGCTCAAAATTTCAAGACAAACAAAGTGGTTCTCCCGTCAGGGCAGAAAAATTTTTTTGCTCTGACGGAGAACCAGTTTTGTTGTGTTGGGATTGTGAGGAGGTATTTCCGCTCAGACCGCTATTCATTTGTCGAAAACAGGAATCTTTGGGTCGCTCCGGAGATATAAAAAGACGTAGGGAAGATACACGTATCGTATAAAAATTTTTTATCGTTCATCATTTTAGTATAATTATGTATCATTAAATAAATTGAAATCCTGTTTTTGTTATGATTCATTTACGTTTCAGGTTATTTGTCTCTTCAAGACTTGTCAATTATTAAAATTCAAGATGAACCTTGTAGATATTTTAAGATTACTTCACCATCAAATATTTTCCTTGCATATTAATGCATTTCTGATTTCAATACTTTTGTATCTAACTTTTTCATCAATTTTTTTCTCAATCGGAATTTTACTTCATTTTTATTAATTCTAGTATTTATATATTGGGAATTTTCGGTGGAAGGGGGTATATATACCAAATATTTCTTTGAAAGAAACAAATTGTAATCTACAGTGAACTGATTATATTATGTAAAACAGAATAATATTTTACTCGACGCGAGCATGGAAAATGGCGGCTTTCGTAGCCTCTAGGCCATCGAGAAAATGTCCATGTGCAACCCACTAACAAGTGACGATCGCTTAAGTTTACGTAACCGTCCAATAGTACATTACGTACCAGGAGATGAAACCGAGTGCTGCTAAAATTAGTCCGAGTTTGCATCACGAGGTCCGTCCCCTAGTGCGTACCGTATTTTACTCGACAAGAGCATGGAATTTCGGCGGCTTTTGTGGCCGATAAGTCATCGCAAAAGTGTCCATGCACCTCCTAACAAGTGATGATCGCTTAAGTTTACGTATCTGTCAAAATTCGTTTTCGTACCTACCTTCGCGTACTTAAGCAAAAAATTTCACCCTTTGGTACGCGAAAGTAGGTGCGAAAATGAACTTTAGATGGTTACGTAAACTTAAGCGATCGTCACTTGTTAGATGGCTGCATGTGGACATTTTCGCGATCGCTTAGAGGTTACGAAAGCCGCCATTTTCCATGCTCGCGTCGAGTAAAGTTTATTTTCGCCCCTAATATCGCGTACCAAGTGGTGAAAATTTTTGCATAAGTACGCGAAGGTAAGTACGAAATAGTACATTACGCGAAAAGGGGCGAAACCGAGCCAATACAAACGAGCGCGAATTGGCATTTCAAGGGGGCGTAGCTCCCTCGAAATGCCATCGCGCGAGTTTGTTTGGCACGGTGAAGGCCCGTTGTCGCGTACGATATTTTTCACTGCAAGAACATCGAAAATACGGTGGCTTTTGTAGTCAGCACAGCGGTACGAAAATAACCGAATGCAAGTAAGCGGGTGCAAAACTTTACAAACCCAAGGGTTTAAAACCTCTATTTTACACACCCGAGGGTTTGTAAAGTGCTTCCGTAGCCGCTTGCTTGCAATCGACCATTTTCGTTACGCTGCGCAGACTACGAAAGCCGCTATTTTCGAAGTTCGTATTCTGAAATAGCTATTTACATTACGAGGGATAAAAGTCAACAGATGCAACCGAGTATGAATTTTGCTTCCCGAACGTAGTGAGGGAAGCACTCACCCGAGTGTTGTATTTTTTTGACTGAAGCCCGAGTGATGCACGCTATTTTTCAAAATCTCTTTATTGAGTAGTTGATTTGTGAGCCTGTTAAGTGAGTGCGCAATACAAACCCTCGAATAAGTCACATACAGCAAATGAAGATATCGGACGTATAGTAAAAACAAATACATCGCGGTTCTGAAATATTGTCTCTTTCAACCCATGTCACTTTTCATCCCGCTTCTAGACCAATCAGATGCTCGGGTTACTTTTCATCCCGCTACTCGATCAATCAGATGCTCGAGTTATTTTTTATCCCGCCACTATCGGTAATGCAGTCTACTCGGCTGCCTTCGGCCACTTTCGCCTCGCTTTACAGGCGATGAAAATCGACCATTCAATAAAGGGATTGTGAAAATGAATTTTGACAGATACATGAACTGAAGCGATCGTCACTTGTTAGTGGGCGCATGGGCGCTTTTGCAATGACTTATCGGCCACAAAAACCACCAAAACTCCATGCTCTTGTTGAGTAAAATACGGTACGCACCAGGGGACAGACATCGTAATGCAAATTGGGGCTAATTTAAGCAACACTTGTCTGCAATCACTCGATTTCATCCTTTGGTATGTAATGTAGTATTCATTAAAACAATTAAAAAATTTGTTGCGCAGACACAAAAATTGTTGACGGTGAAACAAAGTATTAAGTACAGGCTAGCATTCCACATAGGTCGGAAATTCACCAAGTAGTCACTCGATTTTCACGATGTCACAAAAATTACAATTTTTTTCGTAAATAAGTAGTCCTTGACAACCTGTATATGGTCCAGGCAGTAGTTTTTAAACATTAAATTGTTTATTTATTGTTTAAGTTACTTTTGAAATGAGGAAATTTTTTTCGTTTATTAGGTGTGCTAAAAATACTGTACTAAAGTAGTCCAAATTCAAACGATATGTGTAAAAGCCTCTATATTATAAAAAAATGAATGTTTTGTTAGAGAAAATTTTTTTCATAACTTTTTTATGAAAAAATTCTTTTTATTAATGTTCTCAATCGATTTTAAGAAAAATTTTTGATTATTCACGTTCCTGACACATATTTTTTACAAAATCAGAAAAAAAATCTTTGGGATCGTGCTCGAGTTGGAGCATGTGTTCAAGATTTTGTAGCGCAGCGAGTATGTTTTGACGCTCTGCTGCGGCGACCGATTCGTCGTATGTGTTATTTTATTCAATTTCATCGTACTGTTCTACGACTTAGTGATCATTTGTTTTTTTCTATCGTTCAGGCATTGCAGAACATTTCATCGCCCTTACTTTTTAATTTTTTGTAATACTTTCATTGTTTGCAATAACTCTCAAGTGGTCCATACTACTTCATGTTGCGATCTACACAACAACAAGAAACCGCAAGTTTGTTACAAAGAGTTTATTCAAAATCGCTCAAAAGTATAACGAGAAATTGAAAAACTTTAACGGTCTACATATGTGTGATTTTTGTGAAAGGAAAGTGAACAGTGTAGCAAACACAACCAATAGTGCGTCTGAAAAAATTTGTGTGTGTGCAGATGTCGATGAACACGGGCGAGAAAAAGTTGACTACAAGGATAGTGAAAAATCAGATCCAATTTTTGAGTGTGAAGAAGTACACTCGAGTTCCAAGCGAAGAGATTCCTAGTGAAGAGGAATTTCTCGGAATTCGCTCGCTCGTGCTCGCTGCGGAAGCGAGACATCTGAGCCTGCCAAACGGTTCAAGAGCGAGACATCAGAGCCTTCCGAACGTTTCGGAGTTAAGAGCATGCCCAGAAGGCTTGCTCTTCGCGTGGAACTCAAGTGTAGATGATTTTTCGAAAGTAAAAAAAAAAAAAATGTTTTGCAAGAATTATTTCTGCCAATAATCTGGAACAAAAGCTTTCCTCAGCTGTCTCAAAAACAGCGTCACACTGTGAACAATACGATAAAAAATTGACTAATAACAAAGAGCACAATAGTTAGGAACAAATAATTTACAATTGTAAAATGAGAAATTTTCTATCAAAACGAAAAGGGTAATAAGAATAAACCAAAGTTTTGACGACTCTTTCGATAGACTAGAAGAAAAAAAAAAATGTGAAATTGTAACACAAGAAAAGAAAACTGTGGAATATAAAAATGAACACATTGAATAATGAGTTTGTATACAATTGAATAGTTTAATGAAAAGTATAGACTTGCAGTTCATTTCACATTTTTTTTTTTCGCCCAGTCTGATAGAAGAGTGGCCAAAACTTTGGTTTTTTCTCATCATCCTTTTCGTTTCAATAGAAAATTTCTTATTTTACTTTTATAACTTATTTGTTCCTAACTATTGCCCTCTTTGTTATTAGTCAATTTTTTATCGTATTGTTCACAGTGTGACGCTGTTTTTGAGACAGCTGAGGAAAGCTTTTGTTCCGGATTATTGGCAGAAATAATTCTTGCAAAACATTATTTTTTTTTTTACTTTCGAAAAATCATCTACACTCGAGTTCCACGCGAAGAGCAAGCCTTCTGGGCATGCTCTTAACTCCGAAACGTTCGGAAGGCTCTGATGTCTCGCTCTTGAACCGTTTGGCAGGCTCAGATGTCTCGCTTCCGCAGCGAGCACGAGCGAGCGAATTCCGAGAAATTCCTCTTCACTAGGAATCTCTTCGCTTGGAACTCGAGTGTACTTCTTCACACTCAAAAATTGGATCTGATTTTTCACTATCCTTGTAGTCAACTTTTTCTCGCCCGTGTTCATCGACATCTGCACACACACAAATTTTTTCAGATGCACTATTGGTTGTGTTTGCTACACTGTTCACTTTCCTTTCACAAAAATCACACATATGTAGACCGTTAAAGTTTTTCAATTTCTCTTTATACTTTTGAGTGATTTTGAATAAACTCTTTGTTACAAACTTGCGGTTTCTTGTTCTTGTGTAGATCACAACATGAAGTAGTATGGACCATTTGAGAGTTATTGCAAACAATGAAAGTATTACAAAAAATTAAAAAGTAAGGGCGATGAAATGTTCTGCAATGCCTGAACGATAGAAAAAAAACAAATGATCACTAAGTCGTAGAACAGTACGATGAAATTGAATAAAATAACACATACGACGAATCGGTCGCCGCAGCAGAGCGTCAAAACATACTCGCTGCGCTACCAAATCTTGAACACATGCTCCAACTCGAGCACAATCCCAAAGATTTTTTTTTGATTTTGTAAAAAATATGTGTCAGGAACGTAAATAATCAAAATTTTTTTTAAAATCGATTGAGAACATTATTAAAAAGAATTTTTTCATGAAAATGTTATGAAAAAAATTTTCTCTAACAAAACATTCATTTTTTTATAATATAGAGGCTTTTACACATATCGTTTGAATTTGGAGTACTTTAGTACAGTATTTTTAGCACACCTAATAAACGAAAAAAATTTCCTCATTTCAAAAGTAACTTAAACAATAAATAAACAATTTAATGTTTAAAAACTACTGCCTGGACCATATACAGGTTGTCAAGGACTACTTATTTTTAAAAAAAATTGTAATTTTGGTGACATCGTAAACATCGAGTGACCACTTGGCGAATTTCCGACCTATACGTCTAATCTTACAGTATACCAAATATTTCTTAGGGAGAAACAAATTCTATTCTACAGCCAAACAAAAATTGTCTACCAAATGTTTATGCTACAGTGTAAAAACCCGAACTTTCAGTGAAACACGTCAATTTAATTTCGTAACTTCGACAAAGCATTTCATTTACCTGATTTGATATCTTTCATCAAACCAAAAAAGTAATAGGCAGTCGAACAATAAGTTTTATATTGTTCTAGGGGCAACAAATGGTTCAACAAACCAACATCAAGCGTGAGATTAAACCCTCTGTTCAAGATATCGAAGTCCATGACGCGATGGATCGTGGTTCTGTGCACCAAAGTCCAAGAATCACTGACTTTGCGGAAACTCTTGATCTTAGCCAGGAAGATATTCAGAGAACGCTCTCTGCGAACATGGTGCCACCATCACCATCCCCGTCACCTGTAGACACCAATATTATGAATCCCATGGATTTTATAGACACTACCGATGACGTTCTTGTGAATCTTGATGCTTTCGATGTTTTCGGGGATCTTCCGGAGATGCACGACTATGAGGCCGAACATGTGAAAACAGAAGATCGAAGAGCTCCTGAGAGCGAGGCATCATGCCACCTTGGCACTACCATCCACATCGCCGAATACAGTCCTGAGTGGAGTTACACTGAGGGTGGCGTTAAGGTCAGTTTTAATTCAAGGCTTATTATCCTTGTCCCCTCACTCCAGGGAAGAGGGTGGAGCTCGGTGTCCGCAAAGCTTGAAAAAATGTACACGATTTTTTTACTGATCCGAGCTGCGCCGAGTAGTCAGTAGAGGCGTTGACAGTCGTCGTAAAGTAAACTGAGCACAGTCCCTCGCTCTTAAGGCAATGTAACACTTGATTTTCGTGATGAACGTCGTTAGGTTTTGTACGGTAAAAGAGATTATGGAAAAAGTTTTAAAATTTTTAAGTCGATGTTGCAGGGTGTAGAATTTTGTTAGCATTCAGTGACTTTGAGAATTACAAATGCTGGGTGCAAGAAGACTGGAGACAGGAGGGTTATAATGACAAAAAAATTAAAGCCAAATTTATCGGCAATGTGGGCAGTCATTGAAGTAGTGTGCGTGCGAGAACAATTTTTGGCTTTGTACGCATTCCGAGCAGCACGCTCAAGAAGACTCATTGACTGTATTTGTGTATTTGATTGAAGTGTATATTCACGATCGTGTGAGTATGTGTAGGTATGCGCACATACTCTACGCGCACCTTACTTCGAGTGAATAGAATAAGGCTACCTTTTCTGCCGACCAAATCAGCGTCATCAAAATACATGGGTCAACATAGGAAGATCACCCTTCTGCCTCCAAGTCTTCTTGGCTGGGTGTCAATATACGTGGCCATGACTGGCAAGTCTGGCAATGACTGGCTCAAGGATACTGGAAGAAGGATGCCCAGCTCACCACGAAACCTGCTCGAAAAACGGACCGTATATCGTCAGCTATGTAGGAGGAGTTTCTTCCATTTAACTAACGAGCGCGAGGAAGAGGAGATTACATAGCTTAAGAGAGAGGAACGCATTGATTCTTCCTACATCGCTGACCGTATGCTTGCCACTTTCACTGTGGTGAGTTGGGCATTCTTCTAGTATCCTTGGACTGGCTTTTCGGATGCTTTGGGTTCGGTACAAACGGTACACCGTTATATTATTATATTCTGAAATAACTTATGCATACATCAGTTAATTAAGAATGTTGAATTTTTCATCTGAATGCATCACATTAATGCTCATGTGAAAGTGAAAAGACGTCTTTCGATCGTTGACTCATTCCACGCCAAGCGTTACACCAACTTACAATTGAATCACAGAATTTCAAAACTTTGTATGGATTGTAATGTGTACTCGATACTTAAGTAATTATGTAAATATTAGTCCTCGATTCCATAAATTCTAGAGGTTATTAGCACTAAAACTTTTTGGCACGTTTGAAAAAAAAATTCATAACTTCTGAACTATTCAAGCGATTTGCTTGAAATTTTTGTTTTTTCCTTAGAAATGTTTGCGCGACAATTTTGTCAAAATTTTTGATTAATATTTTTCAAGCAAACAAAGTTTTTCATAATTTTTTAATAGTTATTGAAATTTTTTCAACATTCTCGATGCTGTATAAATAACGGAATGCACATAAAAAATACGCGGAAAACGTCTACCTTAAAGAATCTGTTCAGAAAACTTTGTTATCTCAATTAGTTACAGAGATATGAATTTATTTGTGAACTGTAGCGCTGACGGTACTTTGTCCGCAAGAAAGATAGAAACATGCTACCGCCAACTTTAGTTGATTGCGTTATTTTTTAGAGTGGCAACACTCCAGCGTGCTGTCTTTTGCAGGAAGAGAGATCGATAGAGTGATCATTATTGCTACTTTAACACTTATACAGTGTTTTCAAGTTCGCAAAGTGAATATGACAAAAAAGTTTTCAAAAAAAGGGGTACAGTCAAAATTCATTTTTGATACTGTAAATTACAAGCAATTTACATTCGTTAGTAGGTTTTTTAAACATTGGAATCAAAACATTATTGTCAAATATATTTTATATCAAGCTTATAAGCTTTTTCGAAGGATGCATTATGTATCATGAACCATATTATGTTTACACGTCTTTATTATTTACATAACAATATTATCTTTAATTAGTTCAATTACTTCTTTTTTTTAAGTACGTTTCGACTTTATAAAAAACTTTTCTTTTCAGCAACAATTCTCAAACTTTAAAATCAATATTGCTGAAATTTACAAATGCAAAAAGTGCATGATTTACGATCATCGTCCGGAATTAACGACTTAATTTGTTTACAATAAGCATTCAAAAACTACTTTCAAATATTCCATTCTCATAAACGTCACATTATGATTTACAAAGTATCAAAAGAATGTAACTTAGTACATCTAAAAAATCTGGAAGATAAAAATACATTTTGATTTTTTCCTATATTTCGAAAACTGAGAAAATACAAACTAGACAAAAGAAAAGCTATTCTAAAAGTAAATTTTTTCAAAAAATGCGGAAATATATGAGAAAAGATGTGTTTGTCGAATTAAAAAATAACTTTGACTTACTGAGCTGCGTAATACACAATAAGAATGGACAAAATACCTTATGAACTATTGACAAAGTTGAAATTTTGAAATAGATTGTTGTAAAATATATTACACATCATTTCTTATATGCACATTGAGTGAACAAGCAAAATTGCAGCTCTTTAAACAGTCTTTTTTTTTTTACAAGTATAAATATTTTCAATTTAACGTGTATTTCACTGTGTGAAAGCATACATTTTAAAATTTCTAAAATACTACGACTTAGATTATTGTGGATAGTAAACCTTCGCTAACGAATGTGAATTACTCGTAATTTACAGTATCAAAAATGAAATTTAGACTGTACCCCTTTTTTTGAAAACTTTTTTGTCATACTCGCTTAGCAAATTCGAAAACACTGTATGAGTGTTAAAGTAGCAATAATGATCACTCTACCACTCTCTCTTCCTGCAAAAGACAGCACGCTGGAGTGTTGCCACTCTAAAAAATAACGCAATCAACTGAAGTTGGCGGTAGCATGTTTCTATCTTCACTGCGAACAAAAATACCGTCAGCGCTACAGTTCACAAATAAATTCATATCTTTGTAACTAATTGAGATAACAAAATTTTCTAAACAGATTCTTTATGGTAGACGTTTTCCGCGTATTTTTTATGCGCATTCCGTTATCATACAGCATTGAGAATGTTGAAAAAATTTGAATTGCTATTAAAAAATTATGAAAAACTCTGTTCGCTTGAAAAATATTTATCACAAATATTGACGAAATTGTAGCGTAAACATTTCTAAGGAATTCAAAAAAAATTTCAAGCAAATCGGTTGAATGGTTCAGAAGTTATGAATTTTTTTGGTTCGAAGGTGCCAAAAAGTTTGAGTGTTAATAACCTCTAGAATTCATTGTATTGAGGAATAATACTTACATAATTACTTGAGTATCGAGTAAACAATACAATCCATACAAAGTTTTGAAATTATATTCGTGCCTGATAAATATGATTTTTATTCTTTTGTTCGACCTGTAGCTAAATAAAAGTTCAAGTATATATCAGGAAATTATATTAAACGCTGTTACGATGCAACTTGTACATTATAACATTCATTCAGGTTTTTGGATAAGCATGTTGGTCATTTACAGTCGCCTCTAAATATATTGCCGCGGTCGTGGCCGGGAACGGAGAAGTTTCGTAGAGCCGGCGTTCCCTCACTTTCTGACCCAACCAACGTTTTGCGTGATTCCATTCGTTCTCTATTTATAGTGTCTTACCGTTCGCACTTCGCATTAGTTCGTATTAGGCGGCAATAGTACATCACCGACAATATAAATTGCATGCGAAACATTTATCGCCCGGGGAAAAGGGATCTGTTTTAATTATAGCCCTCGCTGCTGTTGGCAGTCTTTAGTCAGACCAATCTTGGGATTATGTTAATTCAACAATGGTACTAGCTGTTGGATGAATCTCACTGTAAACTGCTGCGCGCACGCGCATAGGACTTCTAGACATCAGCTGCTTCGACGCATGCTAATAATGTTTATGTCGTTTTTTACTTCGTGTCAACAGTGGTTTGCAAGTGGTTTGTGCGAACAGCAAGTTTTTCATTCGAGAACACGAAATGCCAAAGTTTCGCAAAGAAATTCTAAACATTCACATTTTCACAAGTGTAGCTTACTTTTTTTTTTCACTCATACTTTCCAGCAACATTGGATTGAAACATTTTTTTAATTCACTTTTTTTACGATATGCCTAATAATTCTGAAATTTCTGTGTTTAACATGACAAAAAAAGTTTGCAACTTACACGCTGCGAATACAAAAATGTAATTTCTAGCAATGTTTATCATTTACTTACTTTATATTCCCTCGTAATTTCGACTTTTTTAAAAAACAGCTAATATTTTATAAAAACACGAACTTCCTTTTTTTGAAATGCTTTTTTTATAAGAATTTTTTACAAAACCTTATAAAATTTCAAAAAGAAGAGCTGATTTCTACAAGACTAATTTTGTATTGTAGAGTTAATTTTATAAAAATTGGTATTATTTTAAAACTTTTATAAAGTTTTGTAAGAAACCTCTATACAAAAGCATTTAGGTAATTTTAAATTTCTATAACATTCTAGCGGTTTTGTTTTAGATTAAAATTACCAGGGATTGCACTTATTCTCCTCTTTCAAAGTTATATTTCAGTTATACATTCATCGATTTCTCACACTTCTTTATGATTAGGAAAAACTATTCATATACCGAAAATTTGTTTTCTCATGTTTAATACATTGCGGGTATAAATCTCAAGAAATAGAGTATTTCAAATAATAGTATATTTCGTAACAGGCATGGATGTGCGAATGTGGCGAAACCAGGAAATAACGGTCCTAGGCGAAGCCGAGGACTGTAACCCGTTTTGCCTATGAGCACATCCGTGCCTGTTAAAAACGATATTTTATGTACCGAGGGCATAGAAAACGCGTTTAGAGATCTCGAGCTGGCATAGAAACGCGTTTTATATGCCAGAGGTACATAAAATAGCTTTAACAGAAAAAAGAGAAAAAATAGCTTTTAAGGAAAAAAAATTATTTGATCAGATTTCCTTTACATAAAGCATTTATGACCTTTATAAAATTTTATTGAAGGTAGACTTTATGCTTATCGTCAATGACACAACGCTGAAACCAAATTATTGCGCGAATATCTTGTTCTTTTTTACACGACCCACTATATGCTATTTCTAATAAGACTTTAAATGTTTAAATGACAGAATCTCGCTGTTGAATCAACATAGGTAGTCCGATCGGTCCAACTAATTTTCGCGAACATAGGTTGTTGATGTTAGTTAGTAGAAAGTAGAAAATGGCATTGCATCAACAGATCTCTTTTCCCCGGGCGGGCAATACATTTGGAGGCACTGTACTAACAAATAGAACAGCTTTAATATATGTTACTTGTTTGCTAGCTCTTTATATCAATATAATTATGAGAATTTCATTTCATGCGTGATCCATTTCAGAGATTATTACATTGCTCATGCATAAGTATTTTTATCCTCATTTTCAAATGTAGGAACATAACGAAAAAGACAACCTATTTTGTTCCTGCCAGTTTGCAGTGTTTTGAAATGCTCCACGGGTGTTTTATCGCTCTAGCGTTGTGACGACAGACGTTGCTCAGTTCAAATTACCACGCGCATGACCCTCCTTGCGCCTTCAGGTTGACGAGTTGTGCAGTGCGCGTTCGGGCCTTCCCCCTTTTTCTCTGCTCAGTCGGTTTTGTATGCCTTCACGGTCCGCGTCATCATTGTTACGCCTTTCTCTACGGATAATTGTGTGTAATTTGGAGTTAACAAATCCCTTGCGGACTAGTGGTGGTCCCGTCAAAACCAACGCGCGTTGGTTTTGACGGGATTACCTCACGCCTTGTTTTTGGAGTTATTGAGCGCGTTATTTTGACTCGCTATCACGTCATGTTGTGTCAGGCTCACCTGCACCGTGTTGGACGCATACCTTCGCGGTTTGCTGACGGGTTTGCGGCGCGTTTCTTCCACATTTCCGCGTTTGGAATTTTCGCACACGGTTTGCACGTCTTCATTCCCTGTCGCGGATGGTGTTGCATCGCAGGTGCATCACGTATTTAACCATTTCTCTTGGTGTATTGACAGTTCTAGCGCCGCACAGTATTTTGACACTTCCATGCCGTATCGTAGCGTGCCATATCGTCGCGTTCACCGTTCGTGAGAACTTGTCATACGCTGGGCGGGATAGGAGCTTGCACGTGAATTGCGTTCCCACGCTCACTGGGCATTCGTGGAGCTCGCGCGTGGGCCACCGCGAGAGACTCTGTCTTCCCCCAGCGCTGTCGAAAGCAGTGAAGTGACTACGAACCCCCACCCGCCCCCTCTCCCACCAGCGGGACATGATGGCAGCCATAAACCGTCGCCAGGCGGCCTTCACAACCTTGAAGCGTCATCACACGACATACAAGGCTGCGGACTTCAATGCTGCAATTGACCTTCTGCAGGTCTACCTCAAGAACGTTGCTACAATACTGGCAAGGCCAGGGAGAGGAAGTTGAAATCCACGCAGAGCTGGGCATCGAAGCAGAGACCCTCGCCATGGAGGCGACGGCCGTCCTCCGCTGGCTCATTGCCTCGTCGCAGGCAACTTCAGCGGCCGCCGAGCTCCCCGAGGCCAAGCCCAACACGCCCCGCAGTCGTCCTTGACTGTTTGGCGCTGCCACGGTTTGACGGGCAATTATACTCCTGGCTGGCGTTCAAGGACGTCTTCGAAAACCATTTCGATAATCGAGAGAACCTTGAAGCCTACAAAATGGGAAAGCTGCGGGATTGTTTTGACCACGACGCGGTGCCACTAATGAAGACGGCCTTCACCAAAGGTTATACTGCGCTGTGGGCAATTTCAAGCATCGTTATAACCCGCCACGCAATTTGGCTGAAGCTTACATCCACCAGCTGCAGGAACTTTCTTCACTGCGGGACAGCGCTTTTCATGGCCTCCTTCGAATCGTCAACACCGTCAGCGGGACCTTCGACGTGCTTCGAGTTCTTGGCCTCCCTGTGGACCACTGGGATGGCTGTCCGGTGCCAGCTGTAACACAGCTGCTCTCTCCAGCTCTTTCCGAGCAATGGGCTTTTACTCTGGTGGACGAGAACTTTCCAGCCCTCGCTCCGCTCCTGCAGTTCCTCAAGAGAAAGGTACATCGGTTCCCATCGGTCGGCTCACTTTCCGCAGTAGGGATATTATCGTCAAGGGATCGTGCAGCTCCAACGCGAGCGTACACGCACGTAGCGTTGCAACAGGATTTGGCCCCCGTTTTTATTAACCACGCCGCAGGTAACCCCCAACAGGACCTCCACTGTCGACGTGTGCTCGTGCTGCAAGGGCTGGCACCGCATCTGATGCTGCCGTCAATATGAGGCAATGTCTGTGGCGCAGCGCAACAACGGCGTTACCTGAAAAAATCTCTGCCAGAACTGTCTTGCTTCAGGCCACCGTGCTGACAATTGTCCGTCGCCGATAAGTTGCAAAAATTGCCAGGGCCGTCATCATTTGTCCCTATGTACGTAGCAGTAGGCCGCAGGGCCCGCCCCCTAACCGTTGCCACCTGCTTCATAATCTACAATACAAGCAACGAGCCCATTGATGTCGGAACCGGCACATTTGCCAGTCTGGCAGCCTTGTCTAACTCAATCTCCTGCAGGAGGAGTGCCAACAACGCCGGTACCTTCCCAGTGACTAGATCAGTGAGCCAGTGCCCTGCTCGTGCGAGAGCAAGCTGTAGTTCTGCTTGCCACAGCCTTGGCTTGTGCTATGGGTACTGATACTCAAACTCCAGGACAACTTCTATGCAACCCCGGATCACAACTGAGCTTTGTGACATGGCGGGTAGCACAGCAACTCCAGATCCCCTGACATCGCGGGACACCTTGGTACACGGCATCAGTGCAGGAGCCATCCTCAGCCGTGGAAAAGTGCAACTTCGCCTAGCCTGATTGCAGAAGCCATGATCCATCACCGTGGAGGCGCTTGTCTTGCCCACGGTCATGGGCTCACTTCCATCCACAGAGCTGGACGACTTAGAGTGGCCTAATTTTCAAGGCCTTCGCTGGTTGATCCACAATTCGGGCGCTCTTGCGGCGTCGACGTTCTCCTCGGTGCCGACGCCTAGGGTGACATCCTCGAGGACGGGATGCGCCGTGGCGATTCCGACGAACCACTTGTGCAGTACACAAAGTTCGGCTGGATAGTTTTGGGCCCCATGCGAGCAGACACGACAGGAAAGGGCGCATCGTTGACTACCTACGTCGACAGCGAGCTCCAGACACTAGAAGGACTCATCCGCCGGTTATGGGCGGCCGAGGAGCCTCCAGATACTCTCCCGTCCACGGGCGACGTCGAGCACATTTTCCAGAGTACCGCTACGCGTGAATCGAGGTAGTGATACAGCTTTTGCATTCCCTTCAAACGAGATGCCGCTACGATCTATGACTTTTTCAAGACCGCCCTGCACTGCCTGCAATAGCAAGAGCGCCGCTTTACGTACGACTCCACACTGCGGGAGAAATAAGTCGAGTTCACGGCAGAGTACGCCCTCCTCGGTCCCATGGAGCTTGTTGCACCGCTCAGCTCCCACAGTAGGGCCTATTACATTCCTTATTACGCAGTCATCGGAAAATTCAGGGTGATTTTCAACGCTTCGGCCCCCTCCTCGAAAGGAGTGTCCTTAAACGACACACGGATCGTCGGGCCCATCATCCAGGAGAGCCTTCTCAACATTCTTCTCCGCTTTCTCAGATTCCAGGTGGCCATTACAGCTGATGTGGAGAAAATGTTCCGACAGGTTTTGATCCCCCTCACTCAGAGGGACTGGCAGCGGATCTTGTGGCGTGCCTCCCCCGATGAGCCCATGCAGGTATACAAGCTCAACACAATCACTTATGGCATGGCGGTGAGCATGTTTCTCGCCATCAGAACCTTGAACAGGTGCGCCGACGACAACTGCTCTTTTGCAGGGCTCGTCCAGGACGAGGCGCGCACCGTGATAAATCGGGCATTCCATGTGGACGACTTCCTTCACAGCTGCGAGGATGAAGCTAGCGCTATCTCCATGGGACAGGCCGTCGGCACGGTTTTGGCAGCCGGGCATCTTCCTCTGCGGAAGTGAAACTCATGCAGCGCTGAAATTCTTCGAGTTATCGCCTAAAATCTCCTCGCCATCACAGAACTAGTCATCGATTGAAACACGACGTCGGTTCTAGGAATGCTGTGGGACCCAGTGCAGGATGAAACTCATCTATCGAGTTGGTGCGCCCTTCACCACGGGCACATCTACCAAACGCACAGTGCTGCGAGAAGTGGCCCAACTCTTCGACCCGACAGGCTTGGTGGCCCCGGTCACTGTATCGGGAAAGATCTTTATCCAACGCCTATGAACAGCGGGCTTGGATTGGGATGAACCGTTTACCCGCGAGCTCGACACCAAATGGACCAAGTTTCGGTCAACCTTGGAGTGCCGCAATGAGCTCAGTGTGCCACGCTGGGTCAGACCACAGCTTCGCTGACGCCAGCTCTGCGGCTTACGCCGCTGTCATCTACGTCGAAGCTCACATCGAGCCGAGCAGTCCCACACGAAGCTCCTCACCGCCAGGACCAAGGTGGCTCTACTGCAGGGCTCCAGGATTCCTCCCCTTGAGTTTTGCGCTGCTGGCCTCCTCACCACTACGCTGGACCACGTCAAGCGGGCTCTCGACCTCAACAACACACACTCTCTAAACTGGTCCGATGTGCAGATCGTCCTCTGTTGGATGAGAATGGCGCCTTCGATCTTGAAACTCTACGTTGCAAATCGAGTCCGACTCGTCCAGGAACTTACCGAAATTCAACGGTGGCACCACGTACCAACTCAGCTCAACTTTGCTGACTGCGCTCTTGCGCAGTTCTTTCCTCCGCGTAGCACTTTCCTCCCAACTGCAGGCACTCTGGCAGAGTCGCATCCCGAAGAGCAGGCCAACTCCATAGTCGTCGTCGCAGCGGCTTCACCGGGCCTTGAAATATGGACCTTGAGTGGACTTATCCCAATCCTGGAGCCACATGAAGACTGTTACGAGTCATTGCACGCCTGTTACGGTGGACTTCAACTCGACGTCATCTTCGAGGAAAAGTCGTCTCCCCGGCCGAGCTTCAGGTGGTTAGACTTTTCTTGCTCAAGGACACGCAACGGCGAGCCTTCCCCTAGGAGCTAGTAACTTTGCGCATAAGCCATGGCCTCGCATCGAGCCCACTTCGCTTCTTAAATCCATACCTGGACAACGCAGGCCTGCTTAGAGTCGGTGGCCGCCTCAGTGGGGCAAACCTGCCTCAAGAGCATTGCCATCCTCACATCGTACCCAAGATGGGCCTCTTTACCACGCTCTTGCTTCGCAAATGTCATCTCAATACAGCCTACGGAGGGGCGCAGCTCTAGATTCGATCTCTTCTCTAGTGATACTGGCTTGTTCACGCACGACAGGCTGCTAGGACGTCCCCGCTCCACTGCGCTGCCTGTTGTTGAGTCCGCGAAGCCTTCACACGGCAACAGATGGCTCCCTTGCCTGCCTTACGCATTACTCCACAGCAAGCTTTCACCTCCACTAGCCTCGACTACTGCGGGGCCTTTCTACTTGCGTCTTGGTACTCGAAGAGCCAACTCTGTCGTCAAGACATACCTGGAGCTCTTTGTTTGCATGTGTTCAAAGGCCGTACACATTGGAATGGTGGAAAACCTCTGCTCGAGGGCCTTCCTGGACGCCTACACCAGGTTCACCGCATGCCGTGGTCACTGTCGACACCTCTACAGCGACAACGCTACTGCTTTTCACGGCGCCAATCGAATCCTGCAGCAGGACCTTCTCGACTTGACCGATGCTTTGAACTCGCAGCACCTCGCCAACTTCGGCACGACATGGAAATTCACCACTCCCAGTGCCTCACACCAGGACGGGCGTTGGGAGGCAGCCGTGAAGTCCACCAAGCTCCACCTGGCCAAGCTCGTTGGCTCGCACACCATACGGCGGGAACACATGTTTACGCTCGCCGCACGCATCGAAGCTTGCCTTAACTCGGGGCCGCGTGTCGCACTCACTGGCGACCCTGACGACAAGTTAGCCCTAACACCGGGTAACCTCTCCATCGGAGAACCGCAGATTGCCGTCTCTGAGCCAGCCAGTGATGAACTTTAACTTTCACTCAGCAGGCACTGGGCCTGGCTTCGAGGCGTTCACTAGGAGTTCTGCCGTTGTTGGAGCCATGACTATCCTGCCACTCTCCAAACACGAGCTCGCTGGCAACGCCCTCAGCCCTCCATCGCAGTCAGAGACGTCGTCGCAGTCAAGGACGACAATCTCCCGCCCACGCACTAGCGCTTTAGTCGTGTCATAAAAGTGCACCCGGGCAGTGACGGTCTTCCAAGGAACGTCACTCTCCGCACTGCAGCCGGAGAGCTAACCTGGGCTGTGCAAAAGCTCAACCGCGTCGTCGCTGAGTCCTCTACGGACTGAGCTATCGTAGGACGGCATCGCCCTCCAGCAGAACCCCTTCGATCTTCAGCAGGAGAACTACGAGCAAGATTTCGAAGCCAGGACTGGCTCCGACCGGGCAGGATGTTCAAATTCCCACGTGCATGACCCTGCTCGCGCCTTCAGGTGGACAAGTTGTGCAGTGCGCGTTCGGGCCTTCCCCCAAGGCTGCCAGATAAACGGATTTTTCCGTCCGGAACGGATTTTTCGAGTACATAATTATTTAGACGAAAAATTGAACGAATTTTTTGATCCGAACAGATTTCAACGGATTTTCGAAAAGTCACAAACGTTTAGCTTTTTTTCAGTAAGGCCATGTAAGATTTTTACCCGCACTCTATAATTGGATAGAAAGAGATGGGGAAAAACGTCAAAAACGTATTAAACTCTTGTGTCACTAAAAACTAGAGAGGCTGCCAACCTGTCGGCGTAAAACTCCTACATAGGCTATATGGCTATCTTTTTCTGGTTCTTTGCAAACCCTTAAAGCCTGATATAACTCATTTTCGAACAAATTTTAAAAAGGTCAAACAATTCACAAACCACCCTATTATTGTATTTTTGATTTTGGACGAATATTATTCTGATATTCATCACTGATTTATAATTATTCGACTATTTGGATATGAAAGTAAATATTTTTCTTCAGGTCATATTCTAAAATGATCGAAATAAGATGAAATTATAATAAATACTCATGATTTGGAGTCTAAGAATATCAAAAGAATAGCTAGTAATATTCAAATGCTCTTCAATTTAAGATGACTCGATATATCGATTACGGTACTGCTGCTGGTAATGCTGGTAATGCTGGTACTGCTGGTAATAGTCCTCTATAACTATTCTATAATTATGATAACTTCAAATACTTCTCTCTCTCTCTCTCTCACACACACACACACACGCGCGCGCGCGCATAGCTTTAAGGGACAAACGGATATGAACGGATTTTTAGACCACTCCCCCCACCACTTTTCCCCTTTCCCACGGATTATTGAAGCTAGACATCTGGCAGCCCTGCATTCCCCCGGTTTTTTATGCCCTCGCGGTACGCGTCACTGTTGTTACCTCTTTTTCTCTACGGATAATTGTGTGTTATTTGGAGTCGATAAATCCCTTGCGAACTAGTGGTGTTCGTTTAGTGTCAATATTGTAGCTATTGTATATATATTGTCAAGTTGGTAGCACTTAAGCTGATAACTTCACACAGATATCGATCAACATCAACATATCGATATCAGTATCATCAACTGCAATCAACATCATGGCCGCGATGGCCGCCTGTCATAACAAACAATAATGAAGCGGAAGCACTGGGCGGCACGAAGCAGTGCAACATGAACAAAAACAGTGATGAATTCTTTAAGTGAAGTGTTATTACAGTCTACGAATGGTGTGCGGGAACGCCGGGATCCCGACTATTCTCGAATCCCGAAGCCGGGACCGCTGGCACGTGACGGGAATGACAGTTTGCCGAAAAAATTTGAATTCCGGATTTCCGAAAATTCTCGGAACATTTCGGTAATTCCTAAGACAATTTCGGGCATTCCCGAACTTTTCGGGATCCTGAAATACTTAAGATCGCGTCTTTACTCAGTGGGACAATCCCCGTCTCGTACCCGCAATCGAAATTTCCTTTCCCACATACCACCACACTGAAATAATAAGCTGAACATGGAAATGATGAATAATGATTTTACAATTGAATCTTTCGTTTTCTGACAGTTGGGGGGGCTCCGCCCCGCAAACCCCCTTGCGAAGGGGCCTCGCCGCTTTCGAAACCCCACCAAGGGCTCCGTCCCTGGACCCCGCCCCCCGCCCGAATCACCGTCCCCCGCCCGAGACGTTGTCCCCCGTCCGAGACACTGATCCCTGCACCTCACACCCCGCCAGAGTGAAAATCCCTGTCTAAATACTATTTATTAAATTATTATTTCTTTATTACTCTCTCAACATGCCTGAAAATGCAAATTTTCGATGTTTTCGAGGCAAAAAGTGTCGTGTTTATCACGGAGCACGCAGTCGATTTGAATTCGTGTGATTGGCGCCTTCGCTTCGCTCAGGCACCTAACTTCACACTCATTCCAATCGGCTATTTGTGCTCCTTAATTTACAATGTACTATTGTTCAACCGAATTAGTCAGTAACATTTCATTGTTTGCTATGTGCAAACGCTTTCTAAATTTATTTGGTACTTTGAGCACTAGTATGGCATAAAACATTCAAAACTGATTTGTCAAAACTTTTTTTCAATATTATTTGCAAAATTGAAATTTTTTCATAATTTTCATGCTCTCCCCAGTTTTCTAGGTCGCTGATCATGAATGTAGTGCCAGGTTTGGATAATTCATTCATTAACATATTTGTTTAGCACATCACGAGAAACAATGATATTGTTTCGGAAATATATATATTTAGAAATTTGAAATAATTATTTGTTCTCCCAGTTAAAATTTTTCTTCATTTTAGGTCGACTTATTTAAATTTCTATGGAAGAAGCTTAGTGAATCTCCCTCAGGGGGATAATTTGAAAAAGAAGGTACATATATACACATATATATATGTATGCTTTTTATAGTTGTTAGGTACGATGATTATAAATCTTACATCTTGATCGCAAAACTAATGCGTTTCAACTTCAATTACTATTTCTAGCAGATAATTAGGGAATGTAAATTTTAGGGAGGAGCATATGGTTTTTGTTTTTTTCAAATTGTTAGGTAAAAATTTTCATTATAAATCATGAAACACGCATTCAATAGTTCGCAATTTAGCTCGCGGATAATCAATTATACGTACATTTTTTTCTGACGACTGTAATAGAATAGAATATTCCAACTATATTTATATATTTATAGTATATGTAGATATTGAGGGATATACTTAATTATAGCCTGTTGACCCGGGAAATCATTTTAACATCTCGCAAGAACTTAAATTTTGCGCGATTGTCCAGTCATTTTAATAAAAAAAAATTATCTTTGCAAACGAGGTGTTACATTCGTAATTAGTAGACCAAAAAAACAATGAAAAATAGGAAATTAGGAAGATTATGAAGTAACAAAAATATTCGCTTATGACAAAAAATCCAATTATTTGTCATAATTCGATTCCCAAATACAATCTCTCTGACGAAAACCTTACATTGGCAATGTTTCTTTGACGTTGTGAACTTAATGGAATCCTCATGTAAATCGCTGTTTTACATTGAGTTTCTATAGATTTCACAATGAAAAATTCACATTGTCAATGTAAGCTTTTCCTCAGGGTTAAACGCATCGATTTTGAGAATCGCACATCGATTCTATGAGCAGTAACCTGAAATCAAGGGATAGCCTATGCATCTTTTAATATTTTCGATCTCGCAATATTTGTTTACTTGAAAGAAAAAAACAAATACATGAATATATTCTGTTAATCCAAGCTAGATTCGTAATCAGAGAACAAATCAACTGATATGCATTAAATGTTGCAAACAATGTGTCTTTCTTTCACATTTCCGTCAGAAAAATAAATCTTGAAAATATGATGAAAAATCGATTACCATCTAACTAAGTACCTAATAGTGCATCTTCAAGCTACCACAAATTAGAAATCGGTAATTGGCAAAGACTATGTTTGCCCACCTATGTCTGAGATTGAAGTAAGATGTAAACTCATAACCCGAGTCGAAAAATTTCAGTGAGCATTTTGAGGACTTTCTGAGGATTTTGCAGGAGTCAATCGCGCGATGATTTCCATACTGTTAAATGTCCTCATTTTCTCCTCAATAGCCTGCTCATTTCCGTATTAGGTACATTGAGAACATTTTGTGCATACAAAATTTCCTCAATTTATTCTCAAAGTGCTCACTCCATTAGCTTTAATGCTCAACAAGTCCTCAATATACTCACTTTTTCGCCGTTGCTTGTGCTCAATTTGTCCTCAATATTCTCATTTTGTATGCTCAAAAAGAGCACAAAATCCTAAAAAAAAGTAAAAATAGTAAATTATTAATCTCAATTTAACAGAAAAATTGAGAAAAATATTTGCTTATTCAATAAATATTGTTCAACTTCGTTATTTTAATACTAAATTGAGTGGATACTGTCTACATATGGAAACATAATATTCAGAAATTAAAATATTCTTGCCTATACTGGGGTTCGAACTCACTATTTCTCGCTAACCCAACCTAACCACTAAGCTATTTTCTACATCGGCTAACGTATTGTGTTTTTATGGTCCTTACATGTGGATCGTTAAAATTTCAGAATAGAGATCATTATTACGAAAAGTTCGTTATGCAGTTTTTTTATATCGATATATTATCTCTGATGTCGTATTACTTCGAATATTTTCTAGGTTCCGCTAAAACCTTCATTGAAATTACTTTTACATATAATTAAAATATAAGAGCCTGAATAGTTAACCTGAAAATAAAAATAATCACGCTACAGTATGGAGGTTATAAACAGTCGACTTGATTGTTTAAATTTTGCATCAGCAATTGCTTGCAAAATTGATGTTTTTGCAAGAAGCATGTGCTCTCCATTGTTTTCAGGTGCACTGGTAATGAATGTTGTGACAAATTGATAAATGAGTCTAAACTTTTAAATGATCACTTGAATGATAAAATTTCTTTTTTAAATGCAGGTTGCGTCGATAATGATACTGGTGTTAGATTCATGGATTTCATTTGTTTAAGCTTCACGATAATAAGTTGCAAAATTGAAGTTTTTGCAACATGCATATATGCTTTCCATGGTTTTATAGTGCAATGATCATTAGTGTGGTGTCAAATTCATGAAAACGATTTGTCAAACTATTTTTTTGTACAAGTAATTTATAAAAATTACATTCATTGCAAGACACCTGAAAACCGAGGAAAACATGCATCTCTTGAGTATTCAGGTTTTTCAACTATTTAACTAAATATTGCTTGAACAAGTTAATATTTCGAAAACAACTGATTTCTCGAAGCCAATGTCTTTTTATCGATCGAGTTTTAATAAATAATGATGAAACCATTGAAATCAACTTTTTTTAAATTGAAATTGAATTTAAATGGCTTTAATTATCATCAAAATCTAAAAAATAAAATCATATTGGCTCCAAGAAATCGGTTATTTTCAAAATTGAAATAAAATAAATTGTTTTAAGAAATATTTAAAACAAATAAATTTCGTAAATTTTAAATCAGAATACTAATCAGCGCACATGAAAAGCAATGAAAAAAATATGCGTCTTGCGATAACATAAATTTTATAACGGTGTTGAGAAGAATTTCCAAATTAAAGTCTAATTGTTTACTACCCAAGCATACATGCATTAAACAAACAATTCAAGTTAGCAAACAATTGATAAAAATACAAAAAATTTCAATCCTATCCATTATGTTTAGACTGGAGTATGTAGAACTATGTTTTGCTTTTTATTAGTTATTTAGGCTTTTTGTAAATAATAGCATTTTGACGAAGAGTATTGAGCCAACATTCTACAACACCATAAAACACTCTTAAATAGGGTTTCGAATGTTTTGCCTTTTACGCCAGGGTAAACAATGCTCAAGGGTAATTTTTTGGAAATCGAAGTACTCAAAGTATTTGAAGAAGACTTACTTTCGTAAAAGAGCGTGACAATAATAAAGAAAAGGTGTCGACAAATAAGACGACGAAAATGTTGGTACTGTTTGAAACGTTACCACACTATGTTATCATTTTCAGTTGATTTTTTTATTGGAAAAAAAAAACTCTGTTACTGAATCTTTTGTTCAACTACACCTGGACGATTCCCACAGATGCCCATACGGAAATTTTTTTTAACAATTAAACATTAATTAAGACTGTCGACGAATCGACGGTAAATATGTTAACAGTTTTGATAGTAAAATTGTTGACGTCTACATTAACGTCGACATGTTGTGTTGTCAATTATCGAGTGTCATTTTTTTGTGATCAACATATAATAAATGTAAAAATTGGTTTCTAATGTCATACAGTAAGTTTATGGAATGAAGAAATATTTAAGAACTCTTTACTCTCTTCATTCAAATATTGTATTATTGTACTTTTTAAGCCGAATTTAAGTTAGCATAAACATATTTATTACTGCAATCGTCTATACACATGCACAACACTATAGAAGTAATAATAAAAGTAACTTTTATTCATAAGTTATATATAAACTATTTTTATAATGAAAAAATAATGTTTTAATTAAACTATATAAATATATTTTAATTACATTAATTTTATTAAATTTTTTAAAAGTGTGAAATTTATTATATTTAATATCGCTTTAACAATGGATTCGCTCACATTATATACATGGAAACCTTATTATGTTTGTTTGACTCATATATATATACTTAAAGCAACCAAATATTTATTGGTGACAACCAAAGCATATGGTACAGTGAACCATATCACACGTTGTTATGATAATCAAATTGTTTTTGAGACAAAACAAACAATTTTGACAGACTAATAAACATTTTCATCGTCCGTAAACAAAAAGTTTATTACGGTCTATAACACCTTATTCACTTGATAAATAAAGTGTTGTAAACGCATTTTCTACGCTGTGATTATTATTTGCTTAATCGATTATTTGGTTCGCTGTACAAAGCTGAGCTTACCAGGTTCATATGCTATATACGAGGGGGGACCCAAAAGTAACGGGAATTGTGTTACAACTTTTTTATTGACAAATTTTTTCACACACAATTTTTATCACCTTCAAAGTAACCCCCATTGACTGTAATACACTTGTTTAATCTTTTTTTTTAGTGTTTAAAACAGTTCTGAAATTCATTTTTTTCAATGTTTTTTAAACCTTCCAGCAATTTTTGTTTCACCTCTTCTACAGTCCCAAAACGTTTTCCTTTCATGTCCCTTTTGAGTCTAGGGAACAAAAAAAAGTCACAGGGGGCAAGGTCCGGTGAATAGGGGGGGTGAACAATCGGTGTCATGCCGTTTTTGGTCAAAAATTTCTTCACGGACAGCGCTGTGTGGGCAGGTGCATTGTCGTGGTGGAAGAACCAATCTCCTGTGCGCCAAAGATCCGCTCTTTTCTTCCGGATGTTCTCCCTCAACCTTTTCAAAACCTCCAAGTAGAAGTGTTGGTTGACCGTTTGGCCTGGAGGAACAAATTCTGCGTGCACAATACCTCTGCAATCGAAGAAACAAATGAGCAATGTCTTGATGTTAGACTTCACTTGGCGTGCCTTTTTTGGACGAGGCGAGAGAGGTGTCTTCCATTGGCTTGATTGCTGCTTTGTTTCGGGGTCGTAGCCATAGCACCATGATTCATCGCCAGTTATAACCTTGAGAAAAAAATCTGGGTCTTCATCCAACTGATTTTGCAGCTCAAGACAGGCCTGAAGTCGACGCTCCTTTTGATCGTCGGAGAGAAGGCGAGGAACAAATTTGGCTGCAATCCTCCTCATGCTCAAATCTTCAGTTAAAATCCTCTGAATTGAACTCCATGACAATCCAGACATCTCACAAAGTTGATCGATGGTTCGGCGACGGTCTTCATGAACAAGAGTGTTGATTTTTTCAATGTTTTCGTCCGTTCTTGAAGTCGAGGGGCGCCCAGAACGAGGTTGGTCTTCTATTGACATCTCTCCATTCTTGAAACGCGAAAACCAGTCGTACACACGCGTTTTACTCAAAGCATTATCCCCATAAGCTGTGTTCAGCATCACAAGGGTTTCCGCGGGTGTTATTCCTAACAAAAAACAAAATTTTACAGCCGCGCGTTGCTCTCCGCACTCAGCCATTTCACGTTTTCGCCGAAACGGAAAAAGTCGTTTCACTAGAAAAATTCTTACGGACGAACGAATGCACTCACAGCAAATGAACTTTGCACACTGACTTGGGAGAGTAGCAGCTTGGAAGAGAACCAGTGGAGAACCCGATCCCCCCCTCCGCGGTCCCCCCACCACCTACTTCCCGTTACTTTTGGGTCCCCCCTCGTATTTGCTGCAGTGAACCGAAAAGAGTTAGAATAGTGTTGCAAAATGTGACATTAAAAAAAACATTTGCAATTTTTATTTGAAATAATAAGAAGCCTTTAAAGCAAAGAAAGTTTTTCTACTTCAACGAAACATCCTTACGAATACTTGAATAAATGATTTTATTAAAATAGACTTAAAAGTGATAAAAACAATTAAGAAAGTGTTAAGAACTCAGAAAATATTGTTTGGATGCAGGCAGTTTTCGTGATGTGAAGATATTGAGCATATTTTGGGCATTCTCATGGAACGAATTTTCATCTGAGTATTTCAAGTATACTATCATGATAAAAAGAGTACTTTGAGGATAGGATGAGGACTTTTTCAGCCCTATTGAAAATTCATTTAATTGAGCAAGGACATTTGAGCACATTTTGAGCATTTTAGTGCGGCTTTCATAAAATGAATACAATAGAAACGAGTATTTTGAGTAAAAAATGAGGACAAAATGAGTACTTTGAGGGTATTTTGAGGACAAAATTTTTCGACTCGGGAACCCTTACGTTTTCTCATAATTCCATTAAGAGCTACAGAAGAAGAGAGAATAGTCCTTCTTTGGTCCATGAACGCCCTTTCATTTTCACAATGCAACTTTTTCGAATAGAAACAGATATTTATTTAATAAAGGAGGAAGAGAATGATCCCGACCAGTGTATAGTTTATGACCGTGCGGAGCGAAGTCACAAACTACACACGAGTTGGAATCATTTCCTCTCATGTTAAATTTTTTTTTCCATGCATAAACAAAAATGGCCAATTTGTCGACACGATTTGCAGGGGTAGTGTCCTCTTTTAGAGGTATCCACTATATAAATTTTCCAGCATGATCGATCTAAGGTAATGCTCCTGCAAAAATTGTCCATAACGAGCGATCCTCAGGATTGCTCTCGCTAAGAAATTGCATCACGGTTATCCTCAGGACATCGTTCCCGTTGCGTCGATATAGTTGACATTTGCGTGTATGTCTGCAAAAAATTTTTTTTTTTTAAATTTGAAAATAAATGGTATCTTCCCTCTATCCCTCCTCTTGCCGAACATTGCAAATGTATAAATGCAAGAAATAATGCAAACAGAGTATAATTGTACTTTCGAAAAAACTTCATGAAATACGAAAAACTTCATGAAAAAAGTGAGATACGAAAGTATTGAAATCAATACTGAATTTATGTATAAACAGGAATATTATTTAATTGTTATGCAAGTTTCAAACGGCTAGATGTAGTACATGTTGAACTGAAATGTCAATTAATTAAATAACTGAATAACACTGTGCGACAAAATTGACTTTTTTTTTTATACGGAATTTTGACGCTTTATTATGAAAATATGGACCCTCCTGAATAAAGTTGCAAAGTGATTTTTTTCTTCAGTCACGTTTTTGAGTAATTAGAATTTTAATAATTTTATGAAATTTCCGTGTTTGTCTAAAGTCCTTTTTATAGGTTTTCCATGCTACTGAATACATTTTGGCAATAATATTTACAAAATTTTCGCAATGATTTTCTAGAAAATAAACCAATAATGATGCTCAAACGTCTTTTATGGCCATCGCCATGAGGAACCTATTGTGCGGTAGATATCATCTCGAGCATTCCTGTCAAGTCGACATTCTAAATTCTGACTCGAAATAGAAAAGCTGGAGACGACTTGTCCCACACAATAGGTTCCCCATGGAGACAGCAATAAAACATTTTTTGAGCATCATTAGTAGTTTATTTTCTAGAAAATCAATACGAAAATTTTGTAAACATTATTGCAAAAATGTATTCAGTAGCATGGAAAACCTATGAAAAGGACTTCAAATCAAACCAATCGGTTGACAAACACGTTAATTCTATAAAATTATTTAGATAATAAATTACTCAAAAACGTGACTCAAGAAAAAAAAATCACTTTGCAACCTTGTTTAGGAGGGTCTATATTTTCATAATCAAGCTTCTAAATTTTATATTAAATTTAGTGTCGCACAGTGTAATTCAAAAATAACAAAACATCAGTTTTTACAGTTTTTCATGGAATACAGATACAGAAGACTTTATAGAATGAAAGTTTTGTGAAAATCTAAGAGTCTCAGAAGTAAAAGTATGTAAAAATTATTTCTTGTGCTGCTGTGCAAAAAACAAACTATCATATGTTGATCGTTTGTGATCATTTTTTTTTAGCAATAAATTTCATTATAATAATCAAGCTTTATTTCTGAATTAAGATTATTGATCGGCATTACTTTATTTTTACTTATAACTGACAGATAACTTAGAATTGAAACAGATAGGTAATGTAAAAGTTTGACTTGATGCAGTTTTCCGTGGAAAATGATATTCAATTAAAAATTCGGCCTAAATAATGCGAACACCATGAAAACTGTATATGTTTGTTAAAATTTACTGACACCCTTTTTCATTATTAAATGAAATACAGTTTACATAATACTGATTTAGTAACCGATAGTTGCTCCCAAATCACGTGTTTCTACTGCATTTTGAGGTAGTTTAGTGTCATACTTTTTGAAGTCATTACTTCTTTAATCGATGAAATAAATAAAAAAAAAAAATAAAAAACATGTGTTGAGTAAATTAAATATACAATAGCAATTGTCTACGAATTAATTTTTACCTACTCTACTTCTAAGACTATAACATTTTTACTGAACTTCAATTTTATGAAGTCGACCGTATCTGTATTCCATGAAAAACTGTGAAAACTGATGTTTTGTAATTTTTAGTTTTGTTTTGTTCACCAATCAAGTAAAATGGCGTATACCAAATAATAAATTCTGATCCTGTTTTTGATATGATTTAATAACGTTTCGGTTCAACATATACTACTTCTAGCCGTTTAAAAATTGCATAACAATTGAATACTTTCTCTGTTCATACATGAATTTAGTACTGATTTCAATACTTTTGTATTTCACTTTGTTTATAAAGTTTTTTCGTCAGTACAATTACACTCTGTTTTTATTAATTCCAGCATTTATAAATGGGTTAATAATACAAACATCGTTTTTGTCAGAAACGTGCGCAGCAGACCATCATTTTTTGCCAACTCAAACATAAATAGCTAATGAGCATTTTTTCTATGCTATAGTTGTTCCTTTTTTGTTTCTATATTACAAAATTTGTGATTTTTTTGTCAAAGCATGCACAACAAGTCACAATATTTTTCTTGGTACAAATCCAATTAACGACACTGAATAGAAACTATATTAACTGAATCGATCATGTCGATGAAACTAAAAACTAAATCGTAATTTCAGTTATATACATATCACTTTCATGATGCTGACAACATTTCAAAAAGCATTGGTCAATATGATGAATACATAAAAGCATTTATTACATGCAAAAACAAAATTGATACGCAAACAATTGTTACTATTCTCATTCATATGCACACAAAATTTCGTTCGGCAACTAACTCTGTAAATAATGTATAATATCGTATCTTATGAATTAAAATTGTTAGTTTTTTCTTTTTGCATAATCACATACCTATATTGTTTCTTTAGTATTATTCGGATTTTAGGGATTCTGGTCAGGTTTTGTGTTTTAAAAATGACTTGAAACTTGGGCTCGAAAAATTTCGGTTTATGATTATTTTGCTCCTCTCATTTCCCTTAGCTCCGATACAAAAGAATTATTTGTGGCGCGGGATTGTGGCGCGGAAATGTGACGCGGGTACATGAGTAAAATTCAAATCGTACAACTAAGCATTAAGATTTTCTGCGCACCTCGCCCGAAATGGGCAACAAATCAAACAAACATCTCAAGTGAATCCACAAAATAGATCTTCACGAGCGTGACATATCGCGATCGCGGAAGCTGCAGCGAGGGTCCCAGTAGTTAGATGGCATTGTCCTGCCCGCCATGGCTCATCGAGGTAGGGGTCGCTGCCGAAGCGGGGAGTCAGCACAGCCTCGTGATCGGGCGGTCGTAGAGCTCGGAAATCGTGCGCACTGTGGCAGAGTGCACCAGCAGGTCCGGCCCTGGACGAACTGAGACGACTCGGCCCAATGGCTACTTCGAAGGCGGATAGCGCTTGTCTGCTATGAGCACCAGGTCACCGATGACAAGGTTGGGCTTGGTGGTTTGCCAACGTGACCGTTGTTGCAGGTGCGTCACGTGAGTAGCCATTCAGTGCCGCCAAAAGCTCTGGGTAATTTTCTGTATCAGCTGCCAGCGCTCCGCCAAGGGTTTCGTGTCGGTTATCTCAGGTTGTGGAATGACAAGTAGATTAGAGCTAGTCAGAAAATAAGCGGGGGTGAGGACAGACAGATCGGAAGGATCAGAGGAGAGAGGAGCGAGGGGTCGTGAAATGAGGCAAGCTTCTATTTGGCACAGCAGCGTGCTCAGCTCCTCGTATGTAAGGCTCTGGCTGCCCAGAGCTCGGACAAGCATGCCCTTAACCGACTTGACCCCCGATTCCCACAGGCCTCCCCAGTGAAGCGCAGAAGGTGGGATGAAACTCAATGTCACCCCATCTCTGGCAAGGGCAACGCTGATCTCCCCGTAGAAGGACGAGCTCGCTTGGAAGACACGGGCCAGCTCGGCCCGTGTATACCTTTATAATTGGTGCCGTTGTCGCTGACCATCTCGGCGCACAGTCTACGTCGTGCCACGAAGCGCTTGACCGCAGCGAGGAACACAATCGTCGAGAGGGAGCTCACGACCTCAATGTGAATGGTGAGTATCGTCATGCAGACGAAAAGGGAAATGTAGGCCTCGTAACCTTGGTGCCCTCGACCGGGTGCCGTGCGACAGGTGATTGGCCCGGCGTAGTCAAGCCCGCTTCAAGATAAGGGTCGACCTAGAACAAGGCGAGCGGCTGGCAGCTGGCCTATCATTTTGACCCCTACTGCGGGTCTAGACCTTAAAAAATAAAACCATTACGGGCATGGTGCTTGACCTAGCTCTTCCCGTGGATAACCCAAACGCATCGTTGGAGAAGTGCGTAGGTGAGAAGGACACCGCCGTGATGTATGGTGTTGTGTGCCTAGGCCACAAATAGTCTGGCCAGAATCAATGTCTTCAGAAGGATGGGGGATGCTTTTCCTTCTTCGGAATAGGTAGATTTTGAAGTCGGCCGCCAACTCACAGCAATCGTTGGTTATCCTGTTGGGAGTTGAGAGCTCGGAGTAAGGAGCGTCGAGGTAGCTCTCGGTTCTGCCGTAAATTTACCAGTTTGGCCTCGAAGAATCTGCTTTGCTCGACCTTTACTAACCTCTGCCAAACGGTGATCAGTTCCTAGGGCGTGATAAGTCCGTGAGGCTTAAAAGTTCCAACATCTCTCTTGGTTAGGCTGTTTCAAGCGAATCTCAGGAGATGTGTCTGGTGAATGGTGAGAATGGTGAGAAGCCGATCCAGGCTGGAGAATCTTTTAAGAAGGTAGTCATGGTCGAATTCCTCTGCTAGGAGCTGTGAGTTACTGATAGGGCCTGTCAGAGTGGTAAGATTTTTCCGGTTTTTCTCGACAGGTGTTTTCACGGGTATGCCTAGTTCTTCTGGCCAGATGTTGGTCTTCAGCTATGAGTGGCCATGCCACCAGAAACCCGTCGCTCACAGCTCAGCTGGTTTAGACTCTCTTGAAATGAGATCCGCGGGATTCTCTCCGAGAAGCACTTATTTCCAGGTGACACCAGGCAAACGACTTTGTATGTCAGCGACACGGTTTGAGACGAAAGTTTCCTATCAAGAGGCGTGTCCGTGGATCCACCAAAGGGTGACCATATTGTCGGTCCAGGGGGTGACTGGTATATTGCGGTAGAGGGCAATGCGCTGCATGTGGGCGATGAGGCGTGCCAAATGCTGAGCCGCGCATAATTCCATGCGTGTGATTGAGGTTGGTTTAATAAGTACATGCTTCGACTTAGTGGCAACAATGCTGGCGTGCAGTAGATCACCGTTGAAATCGAGCACCTGCAGGTACACCACAGCTACGTACCCTTTTTGGGAAGCATCAGAGAATCTGTGGAGATCCAAGGTATGCCCAGGGCCAGGAATCTGCGTCCACCGGTCAATCCGAAAACTTGATAAGTCCTGCAGTGAGTCTCAGAAGCTTGACCACCGTGCTAGCAGCTCTCCTGTGAGCGAGGTGTCACAATCGAGCCCCGCTATCCAAAGGTCTCGGAGAAGCACCTTGGCAGAGGTGATGACTGGGGCGATCCATCCCAATGGGTCGAAAAGCTGGGCAATCTTTGATGAGACGACCCTTTTTGTTGGCTTGTTCTCATCGGGGTGTTGCTTGGGTTGTTTGTTTGGAAATTGGTCTTTTCCTGGGAGCCAGACGATCCCCAAGGCTAAAGTTGGCTCGGCGCTGTAGGGTGTGTTGAAGTTGACAGTTTTTCTCTGATCCTCCGGTTGGACTATCCTGAGCAGATCTGGGTGGTTAGAGGCCCATTTGCTCAAAGTAAAGCCCTCTCGTTGAAGGATCCCTATGAGCTGGGTTTGACGTTCTTCTGCGTCCTCCAGTGTGTCTCCTCCAGAAAGGGTATCATTTACGAAGGTCTCCTTTTCGAGACACTGGGCTCCAAGGTGGAACTGGTGCCTCTCGTCCTTAGCCACCTGTAAGAGCGTTCGGATAGCCAAGTAGGGGGCTTAATTTGTCCCGTAGGTCACAGTATTGACTTAGTAGACTGTTGGTTCCTGACTCGCGTCTGTTCTCCAACGAATTCAAGGTCCCGTTGAAGGGCAGGACCTGGGAAGAAGATTTTGTTGAGACTGTGTCCCATGGCATTTTCCTTCGATGCATCGAAGACAACTCGAATTTTGGCAGAGGATTCGGAGAGTTGGAGGATTCCGTGGTGCGGGAGAAACCAACGTGGCGTGATTGGATTGAGTGGCAGCGCCACGCTCATATGGCCAAGCGCTCCGTACTCGTCCATAACGTTTAGATACAGCTTTCTCAGCTCAGGTTTCAGCCTGAGACGGCGTTCTATTCATCGAAGAGTAGCTTCCACGTTGCGTCGATTGTCGCCGAAGAAGACATGGGGTTCCTGGCGAAAGGACAGTTGAACGATGTAGCTTCCGTTTTGGTCGTGGGTGTGCGTATCGGTTAACAGGGATTCACATTTCTCATCATCGAGGGTCAGAATCGTGTAGGTTTCAGGCAATTCGTCGAGTTCGAAAAATCTGCGAATCAGAGAGTCAGCGGGATGGGCTGAAAAGGTGGAGCAGTGGAAAACGTGGGCTATTTCCTCTGCAGCGAGGGAGATCGGCGCCTCGATAGAGCCTGAAAGGAGGAGCTTCGCTGCCTGCGAAGCTCCTCCTGAGCATTTGTCATCTCCGTGAGGTTTGGGGGCTGGGTTTGCGGCGCCTTTGCAACGCACAATAAGCGAGCAGGAGTGAATTCGATGGAATCATGTGTTTTCATCGCGGTATAAATATAGAAAATTGGTTCAATTTCACCTGAAAATACCGCCGATGTGGCTTTACTTTACGCGTCTCCCTGGAACTACGGTGGCAAACCCCGTAGGAGGTGGGAACAGCAGCGCATGTGCCGTGCGGGGCGAGCGGGGAAGCGACCTTCGTGGATTTACCGGAATGGGCGACTTGGATTTCTTCCTGCAGGGTCTAGGCGGCTCCTTCTGGCGATGATCCACCACGACTCAGCGACGATGAGCGGCGAGAGGGGAGGGGGGGGGGGTGCACTGGGAGCACTTCCCGAGTCCGCGTCGTTTGTGAAAAAAATCCCGATTTCCTCGGAAATATCGTTCCTGGCTGTTCTGATTCGTCCCCAGCACTCCACTTTTCTACTTTTCCGAAACATGTAACTTCCTTTTTCGTGATTTTCCAGGTACGCGGTAAATTCACTTTCACGTTCAAGGTTATGACGCGCGTGCCTAGACAAAAACTTACGGGGATTTCCGATTTTTCTTTTCACGCTCGGGGATTATACCAAGTTTCGGACCAGATCCGACTCGAAGGACCATTAATTGTTCGGATGTAAAGGATTCTGGTTGGGTTTTGTGTTTTACAAATGACTCAAAACTTAGGCTCAAAAAATCTCGGTTCATTATTATTCTGCTTCTCTTATTTCCTTTAGATCTGGTACAGAAGAATTAACTGTGGCGTGGGATTGTGGCGCGGGAACATGACTCAAATTCAAATCGTACAAACAAGCACTAACAACTATATTTTGTAATATCCTGCATTCGCGTAATATTTTATTTCGTTTTATTTCAAGCGACAATGCACATGAAATTTAACACTCAGGAAGAACCAATTCGCTTTTAATACATTTAATTTCATTTTGCACATTTTGCGACAATTTTGCACCTTTTTTTTTATAATGTATTAATCATGAAAGGTAAACCAGCGATCAGCGAAAGTCAGGACTCAAGCGAGCGAACTTTTGTCTTTTGCAGCAGAATTTAGAACTTGCAACATCGATTTTAAGCATGTTCGCGCGAGTATGCAAAAATGCTTGTTCCTATCAATTCTGTTTCTCCTCCTCACGAGCCCTTATTTTCACCACTTTCGTCTTCAGACATGGCGTCACATAGACCTCGGCCATCGCGCCCTCTATACCTTCACCCTCGTGGCCTAAGTATCGCGGTTCTTCGAGTTCGGATTTTCGATTCTCGGATGTTCGTTTTTCTGTTCAATGAGTTCAAGGATTTCACTAGTGTTTAGTGCCAAGTTGGAAGTTAGGATGTTTGTTTTTGCCGTTTTCACGTGGGCATCGTCTCGACTTTTTCTGAGTACCTTTGTATTTTCCTCACGGAAATACCTCAGGATCCCATCGAGAGCCAATCGTAGTTTCACCGGAGGACCAAGTACTATACTTGATAGAACCTTAGTCCCTATCAAAGTACACACGGCGTCTGGACACCCGGAGCCATTACTTTTTCCTATCGTGCATCTTCTAATATTAGAGCCATTAGAACTATTAGAATCGTGGGGGGAAAGCCAATAATCGAGCGGAGTCGTCCCCACCCTTAAGTCAGAGGCGAATAGGGATTCCCTTTCCCCCACGATTCTAATAGTTTTAATAGCTCTAATATTAGAAGATGCACGATAGGGTTGTTGCCACCGCAAGAGAAACCTCTGGATTAAATTCTGGATAAAACTCTAACCAACAAAGTGAGCAAATTTATACTTTCTCTTCCTTAATTGGAGGGTCCTATAGATAAGGTAATTTTGAATTTCGAAAGTGTTTAGAAAGAGAGAACGGGATAATAATAATTTTCTATTTTCCTTGAGATTGAAATATCGAGATTCATTTTCGGTGTATAGGCTACGGTCTAGCGACTTGCGGCAGAAGTTCATTGAGAGCGGTGCACTGGCTATTCGGGTTTGAATTCAATGGGCTAAAGGACGTTTTCCGAATTTTCCCCTTTTTCGCCGAGAATTCTACTGGAGAAAGTGGTGGCTTAATACGGTAGTACAATCTTTGGAATTCGATTGTATGGGACTCCACCAACCATCAGTACTTTTTGTCCTGAATGTAGAAACCCCTTCCGAATAAAGGCAAATAAAACGAGAAATCGATGTCCAGAGTTCCGCGAAAATTTTGGACTAGGTCCTTTGCGAAATATTCGGACGCCTAAAAATCTTTACCCTCGGAAACGCGTTCTTCAAGGCATAGTTCCATGTATCGGGTGTCCAGAGAAATACGTGCCGACCACGGTCATCACGATACCCGTTTCAAATACCTTACGATCCAACTCCAATAGAGCGATCCTCCCCTGAGACACTTGCACCCTAAGATCTAGTGACCTCTGCACTTGTCCCTAGTGATGACCCTGTATCATCAGGTGAAATTACGGAGTCCTCTCATTTATTTCCGTTCTCCCTTCTCCTCTCTCAGTAAGAGTTTAGTAATTGAGTTTTTATCATTATCGTTGTTTGTATTGTTATTGTAGGCCGTCAATAACCATTCCCACATATTCTACGTAGCTAAACAAGGTTTTGAATTCTAGGAAATATCATAGGCGTTTTCATAAAAACATATTGCACTGTTCGTATTCCATTTTTTATATATTTATATGGTCAATACATAGAAATATTCTTTATAATCGTATGTGTGTGCGCGTAGTTATTTCAATAACCTGAATCTTGAATCCTTTGACTCGATATTCGGCTTTAGTGCATTCTGGTGCGACTGAGGTCGAAGTGTCCGAAATCAGGTTACCCCTGATTCGTGACAATTCATTAAAAATAAAGTTTTATAAATATTGTGATACATCTGAAACTTGTTTTCGTCTTTTAAAGAATTTTAGCATTTTTACTCAACTGCAGATATTATTGCTTATTTATTATTATGTCTCAGTGAAATTTTTTCCTGTCGTAAGTAATTTTTGTTTTTCCTATACCCATATATTCCTTGGCCATAATTACTCTAAATATTATTTTCCTTTTTTTTATTATTGAGAAATGTTTAGTTTTAAAAATGTACTTAACATTTTTATTAAAGCAAAATAATTTTTTTTTTTGTTCCAGTAAATTGCATTTCTCTGTAAGATGATATTTCTAATTTTTTCCATATTCATATATTTCTTTGTTATAATTATTCGAAATCTATATTTCTTTATCGTGTTATATCTAAAAATTGTTTCGGTCTTTCAAAAATTTTTTCAACATTCTGATTAAAGTAAAATTAATTTTTTTTATTTATGTTAAATTAAATCCCTTTTCTTTTTTTAGATATTTTTCTTTTTCCCATTATTATTTATTTCTTTGCTGTATTCAGTAAATATCAATTGTTTTTCTATTGTGATACATCTAAACATTGTTTGTAACCTAGAAATTTTTCCAGAATTTCATTTTCAGTAAATTACTTTCCTTGCATTACGTACTTTTACATAAATTTACATTCACAATAATTACTATTCTGCACTACACTGCACTGTTTCTTTTACATCAATTTACATTCACACGAATTACTTATCTGCACTACACCGCACTGTTTACGTACTCCTCATCCTATTATACGAAGGTATGGGGTATGATTAAAAACAATTTTTTTTGAAATTTTCCGTTGTCGTAAAAGTTATGTCATAATCAGACTTGTTTATTTTTCATTCAAAACTGTTGAATATAAAGCGGTACTTCAACCTTGCCGCGTCAAAGGAGAACAGTGACAGCGCTATCCAAATAATTTTGCAGGAAGTTCTGCAGGAGATTGCTCACACACAACTGTCAAAATTAGGTCGCAAGCATTTTTAACAAAAATGAGACAAATAACACAGAAAGCGAAGAGTGATTCTTACTCTGCCAACTAAAAGGAAGAATAACTTCAGATGGTTTTTTGATTGGAACTCTAGTTTTGACGAAATGGCATCGTTTTCTTCATCAGGTGGCGATTCTGTTGAGACACAAATGGAAAATTATAATTTTTAGAAAAAAATTTTTTTAACAAATTAGAAAACTACTAGACCACCTCCCTATCCATGTCATCAACCGTCATCATTCCGTAGACCCTCCCCCTGAACTGCCTTCTTTGCCCCGTCAATATTATTCTACGTCAGGATTTTGTCGAAATTATAAAGAAATCTCTGCATCAAAATTTTAAACATATTGGAAATCATCATAAACTTTTCCCATCATTCATAAATAATCGTGTACATTCATAGTTGTTTCATCAATAATCTCAGTTAAGATTAAAGAAAAAAAATGCCCAAAAAATAACACCTGTCAATCAAAATCAACTAAGATATTATGACATCTCATAACAGTGGATTTTCGAGATCAGTCTCCTTTAGCGTTACACACACGGCACGCACGCACGCACACACGCACAGCAGAATTACACCCGCCAATTTTTGCCGCGAGGTGGCACAGTCAATGAGTCACGGCCAGTAGTAGTAAGTGAGAGTTGTGTGGGATCCCGATATTTCGAGAATCCTAAATTCGAGGCAGGACATGAAAAGACTCGGGACGGGAAATATCGTTTCCCGAAAACTTCAGGAAATCCCGAGGTCTGGATATGCCGTCCTGAATTCGGAATTTCCCGTCCTGAATTCGGAATTTCCCGTCCTGAACCCCAAAATTTCCGGAATTTCCTGAATTTTTCGGGAAATCCCGAATTTTCAGGACCCCGTCCTGAAACATCGAGAAATTTCCCATCCCTTCTCGACTGTACAAATTAGTTTTCTTGCACACCTCTATTGTAGGTACATATTGTACATATTGCAGAGTTTTATAACGTTCCCTCTCTAGCATGTATCAACAATAAGTCCCTGTTACGTACTGGATAGAGGATTCCATTGGTCTCCAATGGAAGTGGAGATTCCATCAGCAATCTCAGTTGACATTAAAGAATGAAAAAAAAGAACAAAAAAAAAAAAAAAAAAAAAAACGAATGCCGAAGTCAACTGAGAGAAGCACCTTTCGCATCTCGTTTTAGTCATTTAGAATTTCACCGCGCAGTGGCGCAGCGGACGCATCGAGTCTTCGTCCGCCAGGTCCGCCACCGTCACCGGGCAACATGTTGTCAAAGGGCTACCGCTATCTTGAATTACTAATCCATTTGAATCGTTAGTTGGTTGGTTTTATTGATATTCCGAGTGGCTGCGCGAAAATTGGAATTTTCCGAACTTTAATAGATTTGTTTAATCAAAACATGTTATATACATGCATCAATAATAGAATCAATATCATCAACGCTTGCTTGCGTTGATAACACAGCTCAATAAAAAAAATGAACTTTTGGTTTGTGGGAGTAGAATACGTAGGCCAGTTCTGGTGCACTTGGTGCGCCGAGTCCCAGCTGATTAGAAGCCAACACTCCCAACCCCTTCAAATTTTGTCACGTGACCATCCTCTTCCCTTCACACTACTTTGGCATTATGAATAATTATTTATCAATATTATATAATAATCACTATTTAATTATCGCATTATCATTATTATCATTTTCATTATTGTAAGTATTATTATAATTTTTTCAAACTCGTTATTTTAAATTTTCATGGTAGGGGGCCTTAAAAAAATGAAGTAGTAGTAGTGGGCATTTGCGTCAAGATAGGCTAACACATTGTGCCTCGGCATAAATTTCGTCGAGACGTTGAAGTGGGCTACATCGTAGCGCAGCATCGGACGTTGGTTGAGTTCCAGCGCCAACAGCCGAATGACACGGTCGCGCGCTCCCTTCTACTGAAGTGCGGCGGCGGTGCCCCCTTCCACTGCACCTTCCATGCTCCCTTTCATCTTTCTGATTGGTAGAAAAATCTAAGATGGTGGCAATAGTGGGAAATTTGAAAATAAGTGCAAAATTTAAAAAGTAACAATAAAGAAAAATCATGGCATACTTGAAATTCAAAAGTTAAATTTGAGAAAAAATATATAAAGAAATTTTATTCTAAAATGGCGGAGAATTAAAAAATAGTCCAAAAAATTGTTAAAAATGTTGAAAATATTATTAGTTTTCACAAATTTGTGTGAAAATTTCTGAAAATGGTGGAAAAATACAAGTGAGTGACAAATAAGATGTGTTGAGGTGGTGGCAGCACAGTCGACGTTAGTGGTGGGGGAAAAACTATAATAGAAGCCGTTGCTTGAGATGGGTATCAGTTTCATCAAGCTATTAATTCGAGCACATCGTAGCGCGACAATGAGCTGCAGCAAAAAACCAGTATTTTGCATTACGTTGACGTGGTGGCAGCACCGTCGACAGAAGCAAGCGTAGGAGTGGAGAGCCCCGTATATCAAGAACGGCTTCCTGGACTTACACATCATTTTCATCGACGAACCGAAGTGGACACGTCTCGAAGAAGCAGAGTGACATCGTAGCACGACAACGTAGCGTGACAACGAAACTTCAAGAAATCGCCACTGGCAGCAGCAGCAGCAGCAGTTGGAGTGGGGAGTATTATATATCAAGAACGTCTTCTTGGACTCAGACATCAGTTTCAACGACAAATGAACCCGGATGACGCAAAGGAAGAAAACAACGAGCCAATCCAATCCCATTACGTGTGGATCAAGGACTTGTTGAGGTTGGGCAGCTTGCAACTCACAAATAGAAGCCATTAACAGCACATTCGCGGTGACTGCCTCCACTTCTTCAGAACTCCAGAGAAATTGTTGGCCCATGATATCGATTGTAAAAAAAAAAATAAATGGAGTCATCTTTCTTAATCTCAAAAACAATATTCTTCATTTCAAAAATGCTAAAAATACAGAAAAAGTCCTATTCGTTGTCTACGCTGACTTTGAATGCATCTTGAAGAAATTGATGGGCAGGCTAACTCAGAGACAAACGTCGAGCAAATCCACGAGGCCAGCAGCGTGGATACTTTGTTAAGTGCAGCTTCAACGGAGATCTCACACGCTACAACTCCTACCGTTGCCCCGATCGAGTAAAGTAGTTTGCTAAAGAACTCCACCAACTTGGAAAATCAGTCGGCAACATCCGGAAGAATCCCATGGCCATGAACCTCACTGGCAAAGAAGAGGACGCCTTCAGGATAGCAGCAACGTGCCACATTTGTGAAAAGCAACTGGGTCCCGATCGAGTTAGGGATCATTGCCACCTGACTGGACGTTTCCGAAGAGCTGCCCACAACGCCTGCAACCTCAACTTCAAGGATTCCAGGACCATCATCGTCATGTTCTACAACTTCAGCAACTACGACTCCCACCTCTTCATCGAAGACGTAGCGAACCATGTCGATGGAAAAATCAGCCAGCTGCCACTGAACATGGAAGAATACATTTCAGTCACAAAGAGGCTGAAATATATCGAAGTCAACTTGCGATTCCTTGACTCTTTTCGGTTCATGGCGTCATCTCTCGACGAACTGGCATTGTACCTGGAGGCAGCACCACTCGCAAGAAAACAATTCACTAGCATCGACGATCAGCACTTCAAGTCTTCCCCTACGAGTACGTTGATTCTTGGGAAAAACTCGATGAAGAAGAACTGCCAGCCCGCGACCAATTTAATGGTCACCTCAGCGGAAGCAACATCACTGAGGAAGACTACAGGCTGGATTTTTTTTTTTTTTTATTGCAACCTGCTAACTAATCATACTTTTTTCTGCTAACAGTCATGCGCAAAAGGTGTGACAGACGTTTGGAATCCACACCTTAGGCGAGTACTCGGACCTGGACTTGAAAACTGACGTTATGCTGCTGGCTGATGTTTTCGAAAACTTCCACCAAAAATGCTGCAATATCTACGGGCTAGACCCTGCTCAATATTATACAGCACCTGGCTTCACGTAAGACGCGATGCTGAAACACACAGGGATTGAGCTGGAGCTGCTAACGGACATCGACATGATGATGTTCGTTGAACGTGGCATCCGTGGCGGTATCAGTCAATGTAGCAACTGCTACTCCAGGGCGAACAACAATTACATGGCCGACTACAACCCGGAAGAAAACGACAAGTCTCTCATGTAGTATGACGTGAACAACCTCTACGGCTAGGCAATGACGCAGTACCTTCCATACGGAGGATTTAAGTGGGTGGACGATGTTGACGAGGACTTCAGCTGGAACGTTGGCCCCGAGTCCAACACTGGGTATATTTTGGAGGGACCTCGAATCCCCAGTGGCCATTCATGACATCCTCCAAGACCTGCCTAAGTGTGCGGAGCAGATGCTTCCACCAGAAGCCAAGGTGTGCAAATTTCTGGCGACTTTGCTACCGAATAAAAACTGTATCATCCACTACAGGAATTTACAGCAGTTTCTTGAGCATGGCCTCAAACTCACTAAGATCCATAGAGTCCTCTAGTTATTCCAGTCAGCGTGGTTGAAGCCCTACATCGACTTCAACAGTGACTTGAGGAAAGAAGCGAAAAATGAGTTTGAAAAAAATCTTTTTGAACTCATGAATAACGCGGTATTCGGCAAGACGATAGAGAACTTCAGAAACCGAGTTAACATTAAAATGGTGACTGACTGGAATGGACCATACGGCGCAGGAGCACTTGTAGCAAAGCCAAATTTTCAAGTTCTTTCCATCTTCGACGAAAATTTGGTGGCTATCAAACTTGCGCAAGTGCAAGTGTTGCTGAACAAGCCAATTTATGCCGGTTTCACTGTCCTCGACTTGTGAAAGTTTTGCTTGTACGAGTTTTGTTGTTGTTTTATAAAAGAAACCGTTTCTTGTAAACTTATGTACACAGATACAGACAGCCTCATCTACGAAACCACTGGGTGCAATATCTACGATGTCATGCGAGAGAACATCAGTCGGTCCGACACGTCAGACTATCAAGCATCCAACCCCTTCAATCTTCTACGGGTCAACAAAATGGTGGTCGGCTTGATGAAAGATGAGTGCAGCGGTCAAATCATGACTGAATCCATCGGCCTCCGCAGCAAGATGTACAGCATCCGAGTCAACGGCCAAGACGCGATGAAAAAGGCGAAAGGCGTCAAGGCCGTTTTAAAAAACACCATCATTTTCAGCGACTACGCGAGATGTCTGCGGGAGATCATCGCAGTGGAACGATAGCAGCATCTCTTCAGGTCCGAGCTACACCAAATCCAATCTGTCAAGCAAACCAAGCTGGCCCTCAGCCCCTTCGACAACAAGCGATGCCTGCAGAATGACACCACGGACACGTTGCCCTGGAGACACTACAAGATTGCAACGAGAATAGACATCCTTTCCCAAACATGAAAAATTTTTGACGTAAAACTACGTCTTTCTCCTCGGTTTAGGCATATATACGGGGGTAGTAGAATGTTACGAAAATATGTCACGAAGGATGAAGTCTGGAGGGGAAAGATGTCACGACAATATGTCACGAAGGGAGGGTTCTAGAGTCTGGAGGGTGCTTAATGAATGTTATAGAAAAAATTCTTAAAAAGTGCGGAATTGTTTGACATTGTTCATGAGTTATTTGTTATATTTTTTAATGTGAATCAAATTATCAAATATTTTACATTAGCATGTTACGTAATTATACGTAACGGCAGCCTTCCGTGTGCTGTTTTTTTAAAGGGCTTACTGATGAGTAGTAGAAGGGTTTTTTCAAAGAGCTTTTGCTTTTATTACTCTTCTAGAAAAATAAATTCTAATTTTATAGAAAATCCTTAAAGAAATTCAATCGGTTGAATTATTTTTTCCAAGTACTTGTATTTAAGCTGATTGAGAGATTTCGAAAAAATGTAGATGTTCTTGAATTGAATCCGTTTGGATGTGTAATAAATAAGAGCAGAGCATTCGTTTTACCACAATTTGAAGGGCTACATATCAAAGCGTGAACTTTATTAGGTAGTTGCTTTCCATGACGTTTAGTTTCCTGCTGACCCTCTGTCACATTATCAAAATTCATGACAGGCAATTTAACACTCTGCGGTATAAACTCTATAATGGTCTGTGAGCGTTTGACTCGAATACCTATAAATACGGGGTATTTATAGACATGAGCTCAGTTGAGCAATGGTTGTGAGAGGAAACGGTCTCGTCAACACTATCATCATCCAGGTATCAAGCTTGTAAAGAGGTTAGCGCGCGGAGATCGTGGAATCAATCTTCCCGACGCAGCCTGCAGGAAGCACGATATTGCCTATTCAAAATCGTGAAAATCTACCAGCGAGACACGAAGCTGATAAATTATTAGAAAAAGAGCGATCGAACGCGTGTTTGCCAAGGACTCCAGAGTAGGAGAAAAAACTGCAGCCCTTGGGGCAGCTAGCATCATTGGTTTCAAAGATAAATTTGGAATGGACTTAAAGAAGTTTATCAAGAAGAAGATCGGCAAGAAAAATCTTATAAAGAAAAAAAAGAAGAAGAAGAAGATTTCACTGAGGAAAGTTATCGATGCCGCGAAAATAGCAGCTAAAGCTACCGGCTCTGTACAATCAACATTGAAAGCTGCACGAGCTGCGGTAAAAGAAGCTGGAGGAAAGAAGAAAATTCGAGTGCCTCGTATACTATCGGTACCCAACAAAATTGGAGGCATTTTACCAGACTTTTTACTGCCAGTTTTTTTGGGGCTTAGTGAAACAGGAGCATTCGCAGGTGGCGCTGCAACGAAAGTTTACATTGAACAAAGTCCTACTCAAGAGGACATGATGGAAAATGCTGAATGGATCGTTGACACCACGAGACACCACGATAATGGATATTTTGAAGTATGCATTCCACTGAACTTCATCTTTGAATTTGCTGAAGATTATCAACGAGTTGTCATCAATGCAAAACATGCAGTCGTCATTCTGCGAGCCAACATCGACTTCAACGTGATCACTCTGCTAGCTGCGAACGAAAAACAGTACAAGATAACCATTAGCGAAATTGAATGGTTAATTTCTTACGTCAAAGTTTTGGACTCAGAGAAAATTCGAATGCTGAATTTCATCGCTACTGATCCAAGTATCGCCATGAGTTACCGAAACTGGGAGCTGTACGAGTACCCTTTGTTGCCTCAAACTGCTAAGCATGTATGGAGCGTTAAAACAACGACTCAACTGGAGAAGCCGCCGTACGTCATCGATGGATTTCAAGTAGGAAGAAAAATGTGAGAACTGGAAATATGAGCAACTTTGATACATGTAATTTGCGTGACATTAAATTATATTTAAATTTACAATGTTGTCCCTACGTGAATCTTAACATTGATTTTCAACGAAATCAGTTTGCAGCATTATATGAAATGTTTGCGAATTTTCAATCGTCGTTTTATGTAAGACAAAATATGCTCTTTTGTTAAAAAAAACTCAATTCAAGCATAATGCACCTCTTCTAGTTATCGATTGTGCTAAACAAAATGATTCCTTGATCACTGGTCCAGTTGATGTTCGTCTTGAGTTTGAATCAGACGCTAATTTCCCAACTGCAACTGCTGCATGTTGTTTAATTATACGAGATCGTATCATAGAATATCAACCAATCAGCGACGTTGTAAGAAAACTATAAAGCCAGTAAAGTTTGACTGTAAGCCTCTTTCGATGTACAAACTGTATGTATGGCATTTTGCATGTAAAGAAGCTAGACGTGGTTTATGGGAGCGAGTTGCACGAGATCGCGTAAGATTTCAATAGAGATTTGAAAAAATTGCGGAAATTGGGGGACCTGTTTTGCGTAAAAAATTGGAAGTTTCCATGTCTTTAAGTGAATAAAAGCTTGATAAATGAATCTATGATGTTTCTTTTTGAAACCTTTCATTATTACATAATTTCATAGTTTCGGGGAAAATGAGAATCTTATTTGAGTGGAAAATTTTGAAGAAAAGATGAACTGTGAAAACAATTAGTGGTGAAAACGATAGCCAACGATGATCACTGCAGAAAACGACTGCTAACGATGATGATTGCAGAAAACGAAAGCCAACGATGAGCATTGCAGAAAACGAGAGCCATTGATGATCACTGCAGAAAAGATTGTTCAAACTGATAATTTTAAATTCTTACACTTAATTTAACAATATCCATTTCTTCATTTACCGAGACTCAATTACAAAGAACTATCTTAAAAGTGTCATCATGGCTGAGATTATTAAATTTAGTCCCCAAAACGTTACATATTTATAGGTAAGTAGGTTCAAAACTCGACCATGATGATTTTTTTTTTCAACTTTATTTATTTATTCTGATTGAAAGATATTTACTGTAGTTTCAAAGGAAATAAAAAACACATTAAGTATACTCGGTTTTATGTTTTTTTTTCTATTATGTTTATATTCAATTTTTTACGATTTTATATAGTCATTCACATACAATGTCAAGGTCGACAAAAATTAAAATTTCGAACGAATGGAGGAGGTCCGTCGATGACGTCACCAAATGAAGTATAATGTTTTCGGCATCGGCGATAGCTGGCGATTTCATGGTCGAGCTGCAGATCCTCGGGAAGTTTCTCCCAAGCGCATTCAATGTAATGGCTCAAATAGCCAATGATGAATTCAACCATGAGTGCTGCGATGTCTTTGGTGTCTAGGTTCCTCAAACAGCGGGAATGGCGTATCAGTGCAAGCGATCTCTTCGATGACTGGGTGATGCCATAGGTTTCCAGTAACCGCAACCTCAGGTTACGACCGTTTTCTGTAGCACAATGACGACCATTGCCAGGAGCATGTATGTTCCTGTATGTGCAGGCTGAGACGCGCAAGTTTTTCAGCGATGAGCAGCCCACAGTTTGAGTTAGATGACGACTGGCCATCTGTTTAGGGTTTCTTCAAGACAGCCTTTCTTCTCCAGTCCTTTCACAAAAATATAGCTAGCGTTCTCGAGTTTGCTGTTTACCACGTTCCTGTAATCGGCGTAAGGTATATCGCCACTTCCCCACGGTATCCCGTGATAGTTTTGGGTCAACCAGGAATTCGCCACCTTGACTGTTGCTGGCAGACTCGACCATGGACATGGAGGCTGGAAAAGGAACGTCCTCACGTTGACGTCATCTAAGGGTTCGTCCTGATGATCACCAACTCCTTAACCACGAACAGCTGACTTTCAGGCATAGGGAAGCCTTGAACGTCGACGATGAATTTCATGTTGGCTGCACCAAGAAATGGATAAGAATGACTTGAAGCTCAAGCGATAAGCCTGTACTATTGAGCTCCTTCCTACTCCTCAGTGACCCCCTCAGCCTACATGAAATTTATTATTATCATCTTTTGCATTTATTTAATTTATTGATTAGAGGTTGACACTGGATTCAGAAACTCGCAAAAGTTAATTTTCCCACCGAGGTAAAGAAACTGGACTTGATTAAGGCTTTTCGTTGCTTTTTTTGAGTTGGAGCAGCTGCTCCTCGTCCACGTACAGCCAATTTGAGACACGTTCCGGCAAAAAGACGAAGAATCCTTCATCGAAGATCACCACGATTTTCGGTCCGTATGAAGTCTTGACATCAAACACCTTCGTCATCCTGTAGCTTTTTTTCAGTTCTAGGTCGATAATCCTCTTATGCTCCACGCGTGATACTGCATTAAATTTGGTGAAGTCCATTGTCGCTCTGCTTGTCACGATACAATGTCGCTCTGCTTCTTCGAGACGTGTCCGCTTCGGTTCGTCGTTAATAATGATGATTTTTTCTGGATATTGCTTGTAATGTAGGAGGCTCCTCACTTCTCTGCTTATTGCTTCGACGGTGCTGCCACCAAGTTGACAAAATACGAAATACAGGTTTTTTTTGCTGCAGCTCGTTGTCGCGCTGCGATATGCTCAGATTAATAGCTTGATGAAACTGATGCCTAGCTCGAGCAACAACCTCTATTATAGAGTTTTACCCCACCACTTACGTCGACTGTGCTGCCACCATGTAAATGAATTAACTTTCTAATTTCCCGCTACTATCGCCATCTTGGAAATTTCAATCAATCAGAAGAATGAAAGAGAGAGGGGAGTGAGGAGAATTGGGGGTGAGCACTCATCAGGAGGAAGGGAGCGCTCGACCGTATATTTAGCTCTTGATGCTGGAGCGCACGCGATAATGACTAGATCAGGCGACGATCTCGCGCTATAAACTAAATGTTTTTCAGGTTCCCCCAACTCTACGGAGAGCCTCACTACTACTTCATGTTTTCGAATCCCCCTACCATCGAAATTTTCCCTCACGAGTTTTGATTAATCATAATAACGCTCATCATGAAGCTTATAATAATAATGATAATGTGATAATCGAAGAATGATGATAAATCAATAATAATTATAATTTATTATTCATTAAAACAGTAGATGGGGAAGGATTGAGGGATGATCACGTGACGAAAGCTGAAGGGGTGGGGAGTGTTGCTCCTCATCGGCTGGGTCTCGACCTGCCAAGTGCGCCAGAACCGGCCTACGTATACTACTTGCGGGTACATGAGAAACATTAGTATACGTAATCGATGATTCTGAAATCGAATCTGAAATCGAAATAACTCTATCACGTCGGATTTCTTACATAATCTCAAATTTTCCGTAAAATCATAACATCTGATCCAAATCTGAAAAAACCCCTGTAACGATCTGCCTGGTCATTCCGTACATCTTATTAAGGAACGTCCATAAATCTCGTGACCCTAAACAGGGCTGGGGGGGGATCTATGCTACCGTCGCGGTTTGTCACGAGAGGGGCTGGAGGGAATTTGCGTACCGTCACGTGACTGTGCATTATCGACTTTTTTAAGAATTTCTTGTGAGATCTGAGCCGTTGGTACGAATGAAATACGCTAGTGAGGTTGGGTTATTTAGATCATCGAGTGTCAGTGCTGCCAACCAAGTGCTTGAAATTGTTAGTAATTGTGAACAACACAACGAGTCATGAGAGTTTAGTCGTGAGTGGTAATTGACTTACTTCACATCAAAACATTACGTTGGATTACGTTTCTACAAAAGAAGGTTATATAGAAGAATAAAAAAAAACGATACAGTTTCGTAGATTGATATCAAATAGTATTAAAACATAATTGAAGTATGCAAACAGGATCCTAAAATTTTAAAAATTTGTTTCCGAAAACTAAAAAACCCATAATTTTGAACAGGTATATAAACATGGACGTAAGAAAATTGTTTCAAGATTAGTTCTCGCAGTATAAAGCCACGTTCTCCCAAAAAAAACTGAAGATTTGCAGAAAGAGGCCGTGCAACATTGGAATTCCATAAAAAATGAAGCAATTTTGAGTCATTGTTGAAAGCTAAATTGTCAGAATTGAAATTCAAAGAATTAAAAAGAAAAAGTCATATATGACGAATTTTAGCGACATGAGATTTATGGACATTCCTATATGACATTATGTTTCCTTTAATCAAAAAAGATATCAAACGCAAAATATGTTCGAAATGTAGTCTTTCCAATGCTTCAATTGGAAAAGTAAAGAGACATCGAAATTCTGCGAAATTGACCTCACCCACCTCCCCTGTGATAGACTGTGACGGTTTGACAGATCCCTCAAAGTGTCATGTGACGGTGATCGATCCGCCGCCCTTCCATCTTTGCTAAAAATAAGAACCTTTTTTGACATGTTCGTATTTTTTTCCCTTTATTTTCCATTTCATGAAAAAAAAACATACCTGACTAAAGTTAAATGAACTTATGATTTTTTGCAGGAATACAAAAGGAATCCATTCCTACATTTAAAAGTCTTATTTTCACATTTCACAAATACAATCGTGTAGTAGTAAGTAAATAAAAAGTTTCAATGTACTATCAGTCCTACTTAAGACATAATCCATCGTTTATCCTAGCTTGTTTCTTCTCAAAGGGACTCTAAATGCTCCTCAATAGTTACAATTGGTGCTGGAGAGTCGATTTTTTTATTTTCAATAAAATCACTTGTTTCAATTTTTTCTTGATCTACCCATTCAAATTCGTCTTCATTTTCAAAATTTCTAATGACAGCAAAAAACTCTTTTTGCCGACTTGCTGCTATTCGTACAGGACAAATTTTACAAGGAACTGGTTGGACTCCACAATTTTTTTTATGTGTCTTTAATTTCCCAATTGAAGCAATGTAAAGACCACGTTTCGAACATATTTTGCGTTAAATATCTTTTTTGATTGAATGATTGAAGGACACATAATGTCATATGGTATTTTTTTAAATGACTCGAATTCATCATGAGCTATAGTATTTTGTATCGTTTATAATAAGAATAATGTCGGAAATTTCTCTTTTTCAGTTGATTAAACCGAAGCATTTTCACTCTGAGCAATCGCTAAAAGTGGTGGCAAGAAACGTTCTGGAACTATTTTGAAAATCGAACTGCGTAATTCAGAGCAGCATTTTGAATATTTAAATTTGACAATTTGTAAAAAATATTGACTTGATCTTACATGAACATTTTGCTATTCTTGAGATTTCTGTATTATTTGTGACTATTGAATCTCAGAATTTTCTGGAGTTGTACATTCACTTTTAACTCAGTACCCGTCAATAACTGAATTCGACCAGATTTCGGCTAACGTCTGACCAGCAAATTCAAAATTCTTTTTTTCTTTCTCAGCATCTATTGTTTTCCCACTATCGTTTAAATGACTACCGTAATGTTCATGTGGCAATATAAGACCCGAAAGTTCTTTTCTCAAAGGAGCCATTCTCCTTTCAACTCTGTTGAATGTACTCCTTCCATTGCATACAATGAACAATACATCTAGGTTGTTTTCAATGAAATGATGAATTCCCAAGGCAACAACTTTGGAGTACCTCGGGTTTTCATCCGGCCCTCCGTCAACAATAACCATCATAACTGGTTTTATTGCAACTAATGGAGTTTTTGTAGTATCATCAAATTCTGGCAAGTGTAAAACTTTTTGAACGTCAACGACGTGAGACCGAGCAGTAGACGAGGAATGTTTTGCGGATCTTACTGCAACACAACTTGGTCCTGAATAACTTACTGCATTTTTGTTACCAAATTCGTTGTCTTTGATTACGATTCCCGCATACACAGACGGAATAAGCTTATGGGAAGGCGCAATTATCCAGTCATGATCTAGGAGACCAACACGGTATTCCATGTGCATCAGCAAAGGACTTTGTTTATTCGCAGCTGAAATATAAAAAAAGAAATCAGTAACGTAACAGTAATGGTAGATAAATAATGCAATACTTTTAACAATAGTGAGTTTAGTTTATCATATAACAAATGCTGTCTCTGAATTTCATTAGTTCATATTTCACGACACTTACTTGTGGATATTTAATTTTCTCTTACATACGTAAAAAATTGCATGGTTTTATAGTTTGGTATGGAGTTTTTAATCAAATTTGTACCTGTTATTCCGATTGGTACCCGCGATTTATCATCTTGACTCAGAAAGCCACTTCTGTGGGTCCTAACACAGAAGCAAGTTCTTCTAAATTGTTAATGGTCGCACGAGGAAATTCTGCGTCAATGTGTTTCTGATGAAGATCAGCTTGCGCTTTTGATAATTTGACTGGTAGTGTCACAATGTGTTTTTTTCCTTTGCTTGTATTAAACCTGCGAGGAAGTGGTCCTGGGCAACAACCACTTCTGCTTAATGTGAATTCATTCTTGAGAACATCAGTCAATTCAGTTCAAGATTTGATACAATTTATGCTTTCATTTCGGCGTTTTTGACCTGCAGATGAACAATGAGTGCAAATTTTGGTCATGACATTCAATAGTTCAGGTTGTTCATCTTCAATTCTAGGACGCCCGCTTATTTCTTGCGATTTCAGTTTTTTTTTAATGTCAGAGTTTTCAGAACACAAATCTTCAAGAAGTTTCTTTCGCTTCTCTCTGTAGTTTGCATTTCTGCTTGTACCTTGTTTTCTTTCTTTAAGAGCCTTTTCAGTTTTCTCTAAATCAACTTTTTTCTGTCGCAGAATTTCCTCTTCATCTGCAGTTAATAAATTAACTTTGTTTCGAACTTCAAGCACTTTCATTTCTTGTTGTAGTATTGGAATATTTTGCGCTAATTTTTTTTGGACTGGAGTTTCATTTTTTGTCTCGCGAATCGGTGCACCATCTCATTCATTTGGAAAATTCTAGAAAAAAAAATATTCTTGGTAAATAAAAATTATCACATATTGGAACATTGTTGATATTTTTAAGTGAACATTTTTTTTTAATAGATAAAATTGAATATATGTAGATTCTTTTATGTTGAATGACAAAAATATATATAGCAAGTAAATTATATCTCATACGTTAAATAAATTCATTTGTAAAATAGTAAAAAATGAGGTTACAATGTACGATAAAATACATGAATTTAGGTATGAATTGCGATTTATAATTATCATTTTATTTAAAAAAAATTTCAATTTGAATTTTTGATTAGAATTTCAGTTGAACAATTTGAAGTTAAAATTATACACATCAATATTTTTATACAGCTTATAATTTATTCAATACTCTTATTTTCAATATTTTGTTTTATTTTTGTACCGTTACTTTTCTTACGTGTCAAATAATACGTCTACAAAATTGGGTGCTAATTTTTATTTATTTCTCTAAATGATTATGTCGATTTAATTATACTTTTTAGAAAATAGTTTAACAGCAACACATCTTACATATTTTTTTTGTTTTTTTCAAGAAACAAATCATTGACATGAATCTTAAACTTATGGCAGATATCAGATCATCGAGCTAATATATGTAGCTTAAACATTTTCAATAATACTTTGTCTGTAATTGATCATCATATATACTTACAATCATTAACAATATTCATATTTTTATTGTAAAAATTATATATTTTTTCAAATCATTAACATTTTTCAACTTTTGTATTTACATTTATAAATATTTTCAAATTGCAACTCTCTTTTCTTGACAAATTATGAATTTAACTTGAAATAAATTTTTTTTCAATGCATATTACTTAAGTCGTTCTTCAATTTTATTTGAATTAAATATTTTTCTAATGTTCAGCTATTTTATCTTACTTTTGACGTTGTTGGAGCACTTGGAGCATTTTGCACATTCTCGTTTGAATGTGCTTGTTAATAAAACCCAGAATTATATTGGCTCCAAGGAATCGTTTTTTATGGAATTGTTTTACGATCGTTTTAATCGGAAAATAAGATTATACGTGGAAAAAGATATTTAAGAAATATTAAACTTTAATCGGTCCTAACGAAACCTTATGTATTTTAATTATGCAAATTTTCGATAGAGTCAATCGTGAAAATAAAACAAATGTACATAATATAAATATAAAATTTTCGTATAATCGTGTATTAAGGGAAAAAAATTGCCTATGCCAGGGATCGAACCAACGATATGGCGAGTATGAGGTGGGCACTTTTTCCACTACGATTCTATTTCTCTGGCAAATTCGGACTATATGGAATATTTCACCGCGCCGGGCTTATTTTTTTTCGCAAACTCTCAGGTGTCATCAAGTCATGACCGTTGTGATAAATGAACGCAAATGAACGTGCATTACTGTGTAGACGAGTGCAGTATTTCAGTCACTCTATTACTGTAGTGTACTACTGTACTGTACTACTGTTTACTACAGTGCTGAGTTGCGTATGTACAGTGTTCGACAATCGTTGGACTCGCTTAGTTAAAATACAGTGCAGTGCAGTACAGGTAAGTACGATTGAGTGCATTGACGGACTGACATGAATTTATTTACCGCCAGGGATATCCAACCACTCCGTTGGAACCGGTCCGGGTCCAAAAACAGTCTAGACTGCTTTACGAGTTAAATGGTCCGGTCCGGACAGGACCTCTTAAAAATTTTTTGAGGTTCGGTCCAGGTCCGGACTGCATTTCGAAATACACAGTCCAGTCCGGACCAGACTGCTTTTCATGATGAACAGTCTGGTCCAGACCAGGCTGTTTAAAGGGTCCGGTTCGAACCGGACCCAGACCGGACCTCTTAAAAATTTTTTGAAGTCCGGTCCGGGTCCAGTCCGCGTCTTCATATGTTTTTGTTGTAAACTATATTTTCTTCTTGCACTTATTTTCGGTCTCTATCGTATTTACTACGGAATTCCCACATCAAACCCCTCCCCCTCCCTCCATATTCTCCCTATCACTCCTAACCAGCGCCTTTATGCATACAACCCTAAGTAACCATTTATCACATGAGAAACTATGAAGTTCAAAATTATTGAACACAAATTCAACGTATGGTAAGTGGAGGAGTGAAGAACTTTTAGTCGCCATTTACATAGTACTCAACTGGTTGAGCTCGTTTTTTCCGTAAAATAAATCTTGACATTTGTACGGAAATCCAGGAACTCGCCATTCTTTCGTTACTTTATGCAATGTCATATCAGGTTCGTTCCGCGTGTCATTGCAAAAAGTATCAGACATTTTGTCATTTTATTTATTCTTGTCAATAATTGCTGATGAAAAATTGATCTTTTAAAGGTCTACTGCATTTATAAAAAAATTGGCTTGTTTTTAACAATTTTGGTTTATAAATATTCAAACAAAAGTATTTCAACGCAAATTTTCTCTCGTCCTCTTTATTATTTTATAAATTTTTTTTTCCTACAGAAAAATAAATTGAAAAAAAACGAGGCATACAAACCTTTGATTTGAGATATTTATATCCCTTTTGCAAAATGAGAACAAATATTTTTTAAATTTATTAGGCTCTGAAAAATTTGCATTGTTTATGAGGTCATCTTTACTGTTAAAGTTGAATAGAAATAATTAAGATATTTGTAACGATTTTTGGTAAAATTATATAATTTTTATGAAACAGCATGAAAATAACTGTAAAAATTATATTTCGACTTATACAATAAAAATAATAATTTACAAACAATGCACGTTGGCTAATAAAGATGAATTTGTAATATTGCTTACCCAACCAACTAGTGAAGCGATAAATTTAAAGAAAAAGAAAATGATGAATACATCGAAATTTGTAGTATGAAATCTGTGGCGTGGAATGAGAAAACGGTCATAAGAGCACTTCACCGCTTTTCGAGAAAAATTAGATTGAAAAGAGAAATAGAAGAAATGCTAAGGCGTCTTGCATTCCTAGCAAGACGGTGCCGCCGTTGGGCGGCGCTAAAACGGCGACAAAGTGGCGACTTCTTAGTGACTAATCTGAATCGTTTTAAATATCCATTCCTAACTCAAAACCCGTGGTATTTTTAATAGTTTTTTGAAGTTTTGCAGTAAAATGTACATTTCGCACCAAAAGCAACATTTTTTCAAAGAAATAATAATTTTTCTCAATCGTACGAGATCTTACTGAAGTTACTGGGGAACATCATGTACTGGGTAAGAAATCAGCAAGTGTTTCTACTATACCGATCCTGGGAAAATTTGTTTGGATGGCCAATACATATTTAAATTTACTTTACAGAAGACTTGTCCAAATTGGATAGTTCGTTTTTCTAAATAAAAACGGTTAATATAATATAATAACTGTGGTTAAGTAATATATCAATATAATATATTCTAGGTCGTACATTATGTCTCATTTTAATTGGTAATATTCATATCTATCTTTGAGGAAAAAGATTATTCAACTGAATGAATTTATTTAGAAAAACTAATAATACAAAAATTAAAATAGAAAGAAATGATACAATTCATACTTAAAATGAATTATTTCGGAATAACAATATGTTTGAAACTGAAACTTACCTCAAGTATTAATTGAAGTTGCAATAGTTCCACTTTTAATGACGGAATTTAACAACAACTTATTAAATAATGAAAAATCATAATTTATCAAACTTCTTCTCAAGTCTGTTGTACAATATTTCAAAATTCGCAAATTTTACTAATGAAATAATAAATAAATGTAGCAGTAGTTCAGACCGTATAAATTTTCTCTTGAGAAATCCTCGTTTATATATTAAAGACAAAAAAATGCTTCGTATGAATAACCGTTTGGTGAAGTGAAAAAGCCGATTGGAATTATGATGGTTCGAAACTCTCTTCAAACATAGAAAAAAATGTTTGTAATTTTTCCAGCCGAAAACTTATGAACAAATAAAAAATTACCTAAAATGAAAAAAAATGTTTCGCACAAATTCATAGTCATACGTACATGACTTTGAATTGAAAAAATTACATAACAGTGTTTTTTTATTATTCACATGTACAAGTATTATTTTACGAAATGTTTGTAATTTTGTTTCAAAAGTAGATAGCAAGAAAAGTATTTTATTAATAAATAACCTTCTCTACATAATCATTTCTTTGAAATTTGTCGTAAATGCGTGATTATCATCTACTAAATAGGATTAAAAGTTTACAACATGTTTGCAATGTACTGCAGAAAATTTATATATCTTTTGGAAAAGTTATTATTCAAACATTTTTTGAAGTACGAATTACTATAAGCAAATCGTGATTACTTATGGTTTTTTCATTTTCACGCAAATTACGATCTATGAGGGAATATGTAAGTAATTTTTTCGATTATTAAACATTCTGAATAAATAGCCATCAAGCTACAATATTTATCCAGCAATCGTAAGAATAAAAATTTTCTTCATATTTCAATGACAGCTTTTCAAATATATCAGCAATAAATTATATTATTTGATGCAAATCACTAATTTATTTAACAATTACAATAAATAATTTTAATTTTAATATCCTCGTATGCGAGTATTTTTCAAGAGTAGAAAGTCCATATACGATCTGAAATACTGCAAAATCAATTTTTTATTCATTAGCAAAATTGGCACATTTTGAAATATTTTATAACAGACTCAAAAAGAAGTTTGGTACATAAGTGATTTTTTATAATTCAATAAGTTGTTGTTCAATTCCGACATTCAGAGGGGAACTATTGCAACTGCAATTATTACTTGAGGTATGTTCCAGTTTCAAACATATTGTTTTTTGAAGTTAGTTGATTTTGTATATAAATTGTATTTTTTCTCTTTATTATTATTTATATTTTATTATTGATTCAAAATAAACTCATCCAGCTAGATAATCTGAAACTCAAATCGTCATAATTTTTCAAAAAGGATAGATCAATCATTTCTACTCACAGATTTTTATGAGTCATATATATAATTGTTTCTCGCTAAAATAGAACGTACTATTCAATTAGAATAAAAATTCTTGTGTAAAGTAAGTTCAAGTTTGTATTTGCCACCAAAGAATTGTCCCAGGGTCGGTATAGTAGAAACGCTTGCCGATTTCTTACCCAGTATATGATGTTTCTTAGTAAGATTTTATACAATTAAGAAAAATTCATATTTCTCCGAAAAAATGTTGCTTTCGGTGCGGAATGTACATTATAATGCAAAACTTTAAAAAACTTTTGAAAATACCATGGGTTTTTAGTTGGAAATGGATATTCACCTCTATTTAGATTAGTCGCCACATAGTCACCACTTTGGCGCCGAAAACGGCTCTAAAGCGGCGACAAAGCGGCGACACCGTCTTGCCAGGGATTGACTGGCTGAATTTGTATTTAAATTATTTATGAAATAAAAAAATCACACTATTTCAAGAGTAGACTTGTTCGATAGAGCAAAATTTCTATATTCAGACTCACTGACCATCTTGAATTCGGTTTTTTGTGCTCTTACGACCCTTTTTTCATTCCGCGCCACATCTTTTTGATCTCATTATTTATCGAAATATTATTCGCATGAAAATTTGAGAGAAAAAAAAGTTTATACACCTCTTTCTACTTCAGAACTGTTACAATATCAATAACGATACAAAAAGGTTTTTCTGAATTTTTTTACATAAAAATATGGTATTTAAGTGGTCAATATTTGTCACTTGAATCAACTTTTTAAACTACTCATTCTGAAGTTTGATTTACTTCATTTCATTTTCAAAGCCTCAATCCGAAGGCATATCTAATCAAACTCAACAACCACTGCATAAAAGACTTAACATGCTAATTTTGTAGAACATTTTTCAATTATAATTTTTTCTCCGGTAGTATTTCCTAGCATAAAACCGTTTTTATTTTATTTTATTTCGTTTTTTTTTTTTCAAAGCATGTGGTGTGCGGCTACGGGACTGCCGAGAATTCTAACAGTTACTCATGAATCATTGCTGGCAGTAGTCAGCGAGAGGTGAGGGGTTCCCCTACACTCTCGCACCAAGCAGTAATATTTACAAAAAACACTTTGTTTTTAATTGTCACGGATTCATCTTTTCCTTATATCTTTTCAATAAGGTCAAGATTTGACAAATTTCTTTTTGCAGGTAGTTTCTACATGAACAACGAATCACAAAAACATTCTTTGGCGACTTGCAAAGCCGCTAATTATTCATATTCGATCGTTGAAAAATTGAATTCGCGGATTTCACGAGTTTTGAAGTATGGATTTTATTAAGAAATGACTGGTGCATGGTAAAACAGGTGTGTGCAGTTGGCAAATACTTATCTTACCAACAACTGTGCTTATATTTTTTTGCTTTGTTTTGACATATGCGTTATGTTTACATAAACATTAACAATAAATATACAGAAGTGCAACTGATGATTTCAACTTGAATTTGAAATAAGAGTTGTCATGAATTGTATGCAGTGCATTAATTTTTACAAAGTTCGAACGATACTTACATTACTTAACAGATTTGTTTGATTTTACAAAATTTATGCTGTAGGTTTAGTTATTAATATTTTTTCTCTTCCTAATTCCAAAATTCAACGTGTTTTATGATAATAATCATGGCATTTTTGTACACACTGATGTTAAAAAAGTGGTAAAGCTGTTCAATTTTGAAAAGAACTGAAAATTCTTTGAATATTTATGTATATATATACATAAATATTTTTCAAAAAAATAAATGCAAAATAAAAAAAAATATTCTCTCATTTCGACATTCATGCTGCTTGGTGCGACATGTTGCTAAAATTGCATGATGCATGCATGCGACATGTATGCAAAAATTGCATGGTGCATGCATGCGAGCGGATAAAAAACGCTTTTTTCGAAATACATGCTGCATGCATGTGACATGCATGCAGCATGCAAGATTTTTCTTGCATGAATCATGCATGATTTTCTTACAAGAAACATGCAAGTATCAGGCATTTAAAAACTTAAATGTTACATGCGTTTCTCGTGCAAGCACACTTGCATGCAGCATGCAAGAAACATGCTAGCCGCTTGCATGTTATTGCATGCATGAATCATGCAAGTTTTTTTTTTTCCGGGATATTCCATATATTCAATAACATTAATAAAATTCTTGTACTTCATTGTTCGACTATCAGTCGGAATTGTTTGAACTCTCTAATTTCAAAAATTTTCTAAATAATTTATTAAAAACCTTATAATAATAAAAAACCTTAATCGATAAATTAAATTAAGGAAATTACATATCTGCCATTTTGACACTAACAATATAAATGTATCGTCAAAATTGACGATGAATGAAATGTGTAATTAATTTTTATAGGTGTACAAATTAAAAAACATTAATTTTTGTTTATAATAAATAAACATATTGTCAAAACTGATAATTCATGAAATGTTAAATTATTTTTTACAGATTATTTAGAATTATTCAGTCAATTTTATTAAAATTTCAAGTTAAATAAAATTGATTAATCGGATGAATTTGATTTGAAAAATGTTTCTTTAAAAAAAAAAGCAATATATCAGTTGGTTTCACAATAGTAGATACTTATTTAGTAGATAGGCTAGGCCGGTCCCCCCCACTCCTCCACCTATCACGTGACCCCCTCACCCCACCTCCCTCCCCTCCACTCCCCCAGGCCACACGCCCTGATTGGTCTTCCCCTCCCCCCTAGGCCACGCCCCCTGCGTCCTGATTGGTCCATCGCCTCCCCACGAGTTTTCCAAAATTTCCTTAGATTTTTCGGAATTTCCCATATTATTCAGAAATTTCCCTAGATTTGTCGAAATTTTCCACGTTTTTCCGAACTTTTCCGAAATTTACCATATTTTCCCGAGATTTACCGAAATTTTCCATGTTTTTTCCGGAATTTTCCTTGATTTTCCGGAATTTCCCTCGATTCTACCGTATAACAATTCAATTAAGGAAAATGGAGGTTATAAAACAAAATTGGCGTCTGAAATCCAAGATGGCGCCGGTCAGTAAAACAGGGATGTACCTCCTGTAGGTAAAACAGGGATGTACCTCCTGTCGGTAAAACAGGGGCGCGGTCGGCAAGGTAAGTGCGTAGGTAATACCTCATGTCGGTAAAACCTCATATCGGTAATGCTTCATGTAGGCAATACCTCCTTTTTTTGTTTTTTTGTTTTTTGTTTGTTTTTTTGTTTGTTTTTTATTTTGTTTTTTTTTATTCATACATTTCAAATAACAATGTTTAAAAGAATAATTAATCCTTAAAAGAAAACTCGCAGGCGTTGTGTTTCCCTCCGAGAAGACGGAACTTCACTGGATTCTTCGACTTTGTAGAGTCTTTAAGTTTTTGCAGCTCATTTGGATCTTCCCGCAGAGTCTTGCAGATCCTCTCTTGCAGAAAAATCTCAAATTTCCCATCCAGAGTGATGATGCATTTAGGCCTAAATTTGGTATCAACGGAGCGTATTCCAGTCACGGCATAGCTTTTGCTAACTTTCAACTCGATAATTCTTCGCGTTGGGAGAAAACCCTCTGCGCGAGCCACTTGGTTGAGCTTTGAAACATCGATGTTGCCTGTCCGAAAATTGTCGTCAGACTGCTGCTTGGGAGTTCGCTTATCCGTACGTTAAGCGATATGTAATGACGTCATCACATTCCTAAGCGATGACGTCATGACGGCAAGTTGAAACACGCTTAACTTTGAAAATTTATTTCGCAGTTAGCGATCACGTAAACACATTCCTAAGCGATGACTTCATCATCCATTAATAGTAAAACCTTGAAAATCTATTATGCAGTTAGAAAAGTGATTACGTCATAACGACAAGTTAAGACACGTTATAGGAAACGATGACGTCATCCTAACTGTGTGAAGAATTCCTGGAAACGTTATCTCGCTGATCAGGCAAACAATGAGTCATCAAACGATGATGTCATCTTACATTGAGGGATTCGAATTTATTCATGAATTCATTTTTGAATTATTTATTTCATTCATTCATACATCTTTTTTTTCTGCAAAGGGCCCCTCCCCGCCCTATGCTGTGAGGCTCAACCACAAGAGCAGCCCCTCCATTTTTAAAATTTTTTTACAATCTTTTACGTTTTTTTATTCTTCTACAATCTTTTACATGTTTTTTCTTTCTTACACATGCTACGATCCTTAATCATAGGACGTATACCAACATCATCTTCACTAGTTGAATTCCAATGTTTTTCACATAGTCTGCAAGCCATGAATTCTTCGTCACTTTGCATATTCAGTGGCAATTTTTCCCAAGCTTGAGCGATACACTTTTTCCGGAAATAAAGTATAATGAGAGTAGAGTAAATGATCTTTTCGTTGATGGTGTATCGCCAAATTTTTCCATTAACCACATCCTGAGGCGGCGGGCGTTTTCCGTGGCACAGTGATGATCGTAGACGGGTCGATGAAAATTGCTGTAGGTGCATGCAGAGACTCGTAAATCATCCAGGGACGGGCAGCTCATATCCATCGAATCGATTATGATCACATTTTTGTACTGCTTCAGCCAACGCTTTTTGTCCAATCCTTTCACAAATACAAAGCTGGCATCCTCGAGTTGATTCTTGAGCAATTGGTATAGTTCCTCGTATGGTACATCTCCAGAGTTCCAAGGTATACCATGATAGTTTCGCGTTATCCACAAATTAGTCGCCTTTACTTTTAGAGTCAAACCATCTCAGGCACATGGTGACTTGAATAACATCGCGACAGCGTCGGCGTTGGAGGGCTCAAGCTTTAATACTGCCAGCTCCTTGACGACAAACATACTTTGCACGGAAAATCCTTGAACGTCCACGATGTACTTCATCTCGGTACACTGACGCGCTCTCGCGTATCCACCTCCTTTTGTACCCACCACTACCACCACCACCACTATCACCAACTCATCAATTCTTCAACTTCACATACTTGACATCAGGCTTTTTCTCACCCTTATCCTTCTTATCCGACACAGGCTTATACTTGTCATACAATTTATCTTCATTTAAAAGACAACGACGT